>OX380342.1:28749908-30136330 GCA_947425015.1 Pterostichus niger
TACCCAAGTTTAATTTAGCTAGTAAAGGAATAAATTTAAAATCCTTTAAACAATAACTAATTATAAAAAAATAAACAAGTACTATTTTCAGTTAATGATAGAGATGGGCGAATAGCATCCGCGAATAGTCGAATGCCGCGAATATTGGCATTATTCGATATTCGAGATTTTCGAATATTAACGTCAGTATAGCGAACATTCGAATACCTCGTTTATCGCGCCATATGTTGACTATGTTTTTCTTTATCATTTGTACATAAACTTAAAGCTATTACAATACTTTGAAGTTATTAATAACAAAGATATTTTATTTCAAAACCATGAACACGTACCATATTTCAAATTTGTTTTTCGCCAACATCAGCCCGTACGTTTCACCTTAAATTTGAAGTGTTCGTCTTTTTCTTTTTTGTTTGTACTTTTTGTTTTAATTTTATTGTATCTTAACAATTTCATTCAAATAATGAAAAGGACATAATTAAATGATTATTAATAAATTTAGGAGTATTCGAATATTCGAGTACCTCGAATATTCGAGATCTGATTAATATTCGTATTCGATATTCGAATTCGAGAAATTTGATATTCGCCCATCTCTAGTTAATGATAATAATCACAACGCAAGATCCGGACTCGCCGAGCCGCAATAAATTTTTGGCTTGAGTGGGATTCAAACTCGAGATCTTCGGATTCGAATGCAGCAACGCTAATCACACTACGATTTTTACTTCTACAATTACAATTAAATAATAATAAAAAAAAATACATTACAATAATTATTTGTTTCATTAAAATTAAAGTTTTCGGGCCGGGCGACGCATAGCGCAGAGTCTGGCAATATTGCTAGACTCGAAATAGTTTATTTTTTACCTACTTATTTAGAAAAGTTTATAGATTTATTCAAATTAAAATGAAACAAATTGACTAAATTATACAACGTCACCATGGATACGTCTTCTTTTTTATCTTAGCATTTTTACTATAGTTGTCATGATGATAAATAACATTCCTGAAATAGTGTTCATTTGAAGTGGGTCGAAAACAGTCTTTTAACAACAATATTTTTTCAACATACCAATTTTAATATCCTTCTACCACTACTAAGAAATCATTAAACTTGGTTTCAATAAGTATAAACTTTGATGAAAGAGCCATACATAGCAAGTACAAAAATTTACACGACGTGGCAAATACCCAGCTTGACTTAAACCAGATTGGGAATAGAAATAAAAAAACTCGTGCACTTTACCGTTCGACTCTGATTTATCAATAGTATTGAGGGCGGCGGTGGCGGGTCTCTCGCGCCGCCGCCACCACGAACGGCCTGGAAGCCGCTCTCGGCCTTGATTTACTCCTTTAATAACAGCCGCTCGTCGCTTCCAGGACTGACCCGTAAATAATACAGTGTCCCACACTCGACACTGCAAAAATACGGACTGGTTTTTCGGGTAGAGGCCTTACTGTTGGTTTCCCTCGAAGCCCTGGGCTCTACGGACTGCGCTACGTCCACAAACACAGTGTAACACGTACGTAAAGATCGTTGTAGTTATACTTCGCACTCTCGTTGTAATGGTTACCAGCAGCTGTCGTAATCATAGGATATACTTTTATTTTACTCTACTATTATTTACAGTCTTTGTTGAAGAAATATTGAAGTTCCTTTGTACAGTGGAATTGGAGCGCTATGAATTCGTTCGCTGTATTCTAGGTTTGAGAAATTCATAGGCTATATATAAACATTCCTTGGTGTATTAAATACAAAACAAATAAGATTATATTTTTCCATAAATGATAACTTACTAGATTATTCATAAACTTAGTTGCTGTCAGGGTTGTCTCAAAGATTAAAACTACTGTTTTCAAGCAAACTGTTCAAGATAATACAGCTGCAAAATAAATATGAAAAGAATAATTTCTTGTCCCGCGTGTTGAGGGCCTGACTGACGACCATAAAGTCGTGGGTTCGTGTCCCGCCCGTGACGGCCATATAAAGGACATATCGGCATATGACCTAAGTAGTTGGTCCGATATATAAATTTTAAAAAATCTGATGTGGACACCACATGACTTCTTTGTACGCGTATTAAACTATAGATATTTTTTTAATTGCGCATACTTGACATTAAATCTTTTATTTTTTGTTCTAATCCATAGCAAACTTAATTATTTTTTTTAAATAAAAAAATATGTAATATTTAAATTTAGATATCTTGTTTATGCATAAAGCTAATTTAAAAATTCTTAATGTGCTAGACGCAAAATTTAATTCTCTAAAACTTTTATTTGCAGCATTTAATTCTAAAATTAAAATAATACCATTTTTTTCAAGGAAAACTGTTAGCAGCTTCATGTAATGTGCCACTTCCGGTTAGTCTATTTTAACCAAAATCTATTATGTTATTTCCAATGATATAGTAGTCTTATATACCAAAGTTGGAAAGTTTTAAATTATATTTGAATATAGTTTTTCATGAAAATCTATTATAGGCTTCAAGTAAAGTACCACTTCCGGTAGTTGTATAATGACCAAAAAGGGAGGTGCACAACTAGATGTTATAACAGTCCTAAATATAATGTTTCAATTTTCTACGGCTTACCGTTTTTGAGTTATGTGAGATACATACGTACGTACATACATACGTACGTACAGACGGCACGACGAAATTAGTCAAAATGGATTCAGGGAGGGCCAAAATACCTATTTCCGTTGAAATCTGAGAACCGAAAATTTTCGCGATTACAATACTTCCTTTACTTCGTACAAGGAAGTAAAAACAATAATTTCTTTCGAAAGTCAAGAATAAATGAGCAATAGTAGCTTTAAAACCGGACGTTTAAATTTTATTTTATTTATTGCACAACAGAAACTTAATTCCAATTACAGTACAGGAGACTTAAGCTTATGGTGGAATTCGAACCACTTAGTCCTCTATCTTGAGCTACGGCCTCTATGATTTCTACAAATAACCAAAAATATATCATATTCAAAGTTAAACTAAGGCATGAATAATAGTTATTTATGTATTAAGGGATTAAACTAAGGTTTTATTCTCGAGACTGTAACTTATGCTCGAGGTGAAGCCGAGGACATTTTCAGTTGAAGGATTGACGAAGTTTATTCCAAAAATGCATACAAAACTTTTTTCCCGACATCCCGACTTTTAAATTCAAATAATTTAATTTATTTATGGTTCATTGATATACGTTCAGAGAATCAAGATTGCAATGACAAAAATGCATAAAAATTTGTTGTCGAGATTGTTTATTTATATCGTGAAAAAATGTTCATGAATTAAAAACTTCAATTAGTTCCTGCGATTTATTTTCAATTTCATAAAAATGAAAGTCGATAGTGAAGAGGAAATTGTTAGAATACCTGAAGATGTTGCTGCTGCAGCAAAAGATGCAACATATAGTTTGTTACCAATAAAATCAAGAAAGTTTTTTGGCAGATTGCGAGGTTGATATTTTTACTGTTAAAAGACATGGTGGATGTAAATCGAATGCTGTTGCGAAGGGTTACATAAAAGCTTCAAAGGAGAACAAAATTCAAATAGCACGAAAGGTTTTACTGGAAAAAGAAAACGAACCTTCAACAAGCAATATTTCAAAGAATGAACAAATAAATATTGTAAATTCATCTAATGTAAATATTGTTTTAACATATGACTTCGACTGAACGTACAGTAATGAAGATAATTTTAAAGTTAAATTTTTATGACAGAAAAATTTGGATGACGCCTGGATTCGAACCAGGGACCCTCCGCTTGCCGGGCAGAGATGCTAACCGCTACACCACGTCACCTGTGTCCGACGTATGGCATCAACCGAATTCTTCTGTCATAGTGTCTAACGTAGCATCGATCCCAAAGACTCCTATATCTATGATAGGCATTGACAACGGGTTTCGTCTACAGCGACACAGTTCTGATTTATCGGGAATCATTCCACGAACTAATTTTAACATATGACTTCGACTGAACGTACAGTAATGAAGATAATTTTAAAGTTAAATTTTTCTGTAAATATTTTTATTAGTAAATAAAATAATTATGGATAGCTGTCATCTACTTTATTCCCTAGGATATTAAATAGTTTATTATGTCTTAAATGTCACATACATAAAGTGACAGTTTATTTGCTCTAACCTCCTTAAACTTTTCAAGAAAAACTATGTTTGTAGGATAATTCTATCGATTCAGTGTAATGTATAAACAACATACTGGTAACATGTCATCAATGTTTCATGAATGATGAGCAGCTTTTCCTGACATAAAATGTATTAGAATACAAATAATTTAAAATACACAATATAATAAGTTCTTATTTGTTGGCATCTAGTGTTAAGAATTTTATTTCATTATTAACATAATTAATAATTAGTTAAATTTGCTATCAACTTAGTGGTACTAAAAATGTATACTTCAAATAAAAGGCATTTATTTTTGTGAATTTAAACAAAACCTTATTATTTTTCTACAATCAGTCTTTCAAATTAGGTAATCCATTTTGTGCATAGATATACAAACACCCTGTATATTTACAAATAATTTATGACTTTTAGATTATATGGTTGTGTATTATACAAAATGGCACCTACATAAAAAATATTTTTCCAATCTACTTGATTTATGTAGAAGTAACACAAAATCGTCCTTGTACTGCCTGTAGCTCTTTATGAGAATCAATGTATATATCATTAATAATGTGCAGCAAGAACGGTTTACTAAAATGCTAATAAGTATTTATTTTAGCACGCTGCATGGAGCACAAGCCAGGATAGGGGAAATAGGCAATCAATTTCTTTATTTCCCCACGAAGAGACAAGCATGTAGGTTGGTACTTGGCTGAATACTAAGCCGATATCGGGGCCGCCGCTCATATATCACGTTAACGTTAACCCACGTCAATCAAGTGAGGGGATGATGGACAAACAGACAGATAAACCCACAGACGGATAGAGTTAAACAGCTTTTCGTGTCGTCTCGAAGCATTTTCAGAGGTATGATTTTCTGGTCAAATATTATTCAGTTTGCAAAGGATTACAATTATTCAGGAATGTTTTTGCTAACGGTACATTTAGGTTAGGTTGTTTAGAGCTTAGTTTTATTTTTACAAAATATTGCTCACATTTAAATAGTATATTATGTAACAAGATTTATAAACGCCTCTTTAGTTAAGAGGTTATTTTATACAGTCTGAGCGAAGCGTAGTGAATGCATAAAAAACGAGTATCTAAAGAGTTGCATCCTTTACTTTTTCTACGATCGAAAATTAGAACAATAAAATAAATAAAGTTTTGCGTATTTTCTGAAAAGAAAAGTTAAGTTTAATGAAATAAAAAAATTAATATGACAGTTATTACCTTCACGCCATAACTAACTAAAACGTTTGAAGCCATGACTTGTCAACATGTGATTAAGATTTTTTAGAGCCATGGAAACCAAATAGCGGGAGTAGGAAATAGTATATTATGTAACAAATTTTATAAACATCTCTTTAGTTATGAGTTTATAAAACAAGTCTCATACTATACTACGATCGCAAATTAAGATATTAGGATATTCAATTACTAACAGACAGCATTGATCACGATATGTTAAACTTGAGACAAAGGAACACTTTCAGTTGTTTATCATTACTGTCACTTATTTTTATTGTTTCTTCATTTATTTTGTGTTTACTATTAGTATTCTTTATTAATTTACATAAAATATAGTTTTATGTTGTCGTTAGTTGTAGTTTCATGTATCTTTTAACTTTTAGATGTAAATTTAAGTTTATAGTTGATAGCTTCTTTATATAGTTTAGGTTTTTCATATTAGAAATTAGTTCTTATACTATCATATTAGTTAATTATAGTTTTATTACCTTTGTTATTGTTTATACTAGTTCTTTTATTTAAAGTTTAAATATTTACTTATTAGATTAATAGGAACGTATACATTTGTCATAGTTCGACTTTTAGCCATTATGAGCGCTGTTTTATTTAAAAATCGCAATAATTAAAAACTAATCAGTCTTTACAAATCATCCTGCAGAATAGCAGGAGTAAGTAGATATTTTAACTATACTCTCACTGTAATTTCATAACATTGCCCAGCATAGAAAAAAAATTATTCGTTGGTGATTGGCTGACAAAATAAAGTACAGTAGTGACTACAACAAGTGACAATCATTTGTACTTTTCTGTTTATGTAAATTCACTGTTATTCAAGATTTTACTCAATTTTGTTATTGTAGTTATACAGGGTGTTTCACAACTTAGAGCAAAAAATTAAAGGGTATATTCTGTACGACGTGCTGATCATGAAACACAAAGAATTTTTTTTAAATCGCAAAACTATTTTCCATGTTTCCCAGTCCAAAATTTTTCGTTGCCACTTCCACTGGGTGGATGGTTAAAGTTATTAATTAAATAAAATTCTATTATAAATAACTGCTAATAATTGAATTGTGTAATTATTCTTTCGTAGTTGATACCTACTTCATTGTTTGTGTTTAATAGGAAAGCGAATCCAGTGCAGTACTACAAAAACCCTTAATTTTTCGAATGTTAAAAAAATTCTTTTTGTTCCATGATCCAGAATATACCCATTAATTTTTTGCTCTAAGTTGTGAAACATCCCTGTATTTCAAAAATTTTAAATTTCTTTCTAATAATTTTTCGCTGTGTAAATCGGTCTATTGTGAAGTTACGAAGCTCATATCCATTAATTCAATTAATTTCACTAAGTTAATCACAAAATTAGAGACACAATACAGCCTAGTCCTAGTGTGTAAATAAACCAGCATCCCATAAGGTAGATTTGTGCGCCAGATCACAATGCAATTACTAGCATGATAAAGACATAATTCATATAAATGCATAAAGTACATAAAGGGGCCAACATGGGGAAAATTAAGCTATTCGTGATTATTAATACCTGATGAGGAAGTAAATGCATGCTATTTCCATAGCGTTATGTGTTCACGTAATGGCCAAATTCACGATCCTAAATGAAATATTCATGATATGAAATGTACCACTACACTGAACTTTGCGCCAATTCAATATTTTTAACAAAAGAAATTGCCGTTTTCTATTACTTCATACAATTAATTTGCGAACTGTTAAATTGATGTCACATCTGTATGATTTGTTCAATGTTCAATGCATGTGAAAATACCCGATACGTTTTTATTACGATGCATTTTAATCACTATATCTACTCTTTTTGTACGTCACGACAAACCTTATTTATACTTTGAATATACAAATTGGTGACATTAACTTTAATGTGATAGATTATTTTTAATAATAAATTATTTCCTCTTCGTGCCGACCGCACAACAAATAACTTATAAAGAAGAAACACCGGGATAAAATTGCAGCATATAGTGATATATTTCTTCGCTGGAGTGCGGTTACCAGCAGTCAAATCACGGCCTAAAAAGATGATAGTGGAGGGGGAGCCACAAGGGTAGATTTAATTTAGTGAAAATTGTTTGTCGGTTGTGGGGATTGAACCATGGTTCTCAAGATCCACAGGTCGATTCGATACCACTGAGCCACTTACCACATTTAAAAACAATAAGGTTGGCAAAACGTAAAAACTTTAAAAAGTAACTAAAAACAATAATTGAACAAGTGAAACAGAAATATATTTTAATTGGCAAATTAAGACAATGTAGAAGCAATAGAGAAAAACAATGTTAATAATAATACTTGCTAAACTGCCTTATTTTTGTAATATTAAAGAAATTATTATTTAAAAAATATATGATTATATTGCCATTCTGAAAAATGATTTTCGCATGTACTTTAATTTATTAATATTCCTTTTCATCTATTGTTTAAAGTTTGGTTGATTAATTACATATTACTGGAATCTCAATTTTTGATAAATAAATTCAGCACATTACCTATTACTTTACTTTATTCTTAAGAACAGAATAAACATTAATTGACAAAAATTATATCTTTTTTAAGAAATTATTATATCTGTTATTACTATTCTATAATAAAAATGTATCACAAAAAGCAAAGTAAATATAATTTTTGATTAGACATATTAAGATAAATTACATTTTCAAAAAAGTTTAAATTTACTCTAGCATAATCTAGTTACCATTAAGTTTTCGACAAACGACTTGGAATAACTTTTTAAGATTAGAATAAGGTTAGCTAAAACGTTTTAAAGATTCTGGCTGTTAATAAATAACTTCTTAACTTATCCAGATCATAATAATTCAATGAAAGAGATAAATAAATTTTCATGTTCGTTTGTTTATCGAGATATTTATTATTTATTTAGATTTAGGCTTAAACAGATGCCACCACATGCAACATAATAAATTGAGTTCCCATATAACTGTCAACCCTCTAGTTCCGACTAAAATTTCATATAAATTTCCCTAGTTCTGTACTTTCTTTCTTTATTACTTTCCGTCAATAATAAAAGTACGTTCATGACTATGAAAAAAGTCTTCCAAATAAGATTTTAGAAGGTTCATAAGAACGTCGTTAGATCTAAAAATATCCTAAGCAAAGCAAATAAATTATAAGAACAAGAAGATATTATAATGTATTGTGACAAGGGAAAATTTATATCGTCGGTGTATTGAAATATATCGTTTTATTTTTCAGTACAACAGCAGTAAATTTAAGAGAACATAAAAATTGTCCTATAAAAGAATACAATTTTTCGTTTGTATCCTGTCAAAAGCTTTGAAAAAACAGCAAAATGCTCTAAGCACGCAACTCGCGAACAACGAATGACAAGAGCTGCGACTAGGACTACGAGGTGAATAGGACCCAGTCTCCGTCCACGCGCCTGTACTTATAAACCGTAAGCTCAGACAATCGAAAACAGAACGATTATCCTGAGAAACACGAGCACTTCAAACGAAAGGGCCCTCCAGAATACGAGCTTAGTGTATTTTACTCTACGAGCCCATTCATTGATATGTGGAGGCTAGAAATCATGACATGCTGCGAATTGTTCGTGCATTTTCGCCGCCATACCTGCGCGATGATGGCTGACAACGAGAACGCCCGACCAATTCTCATTCCTTGCTGGCCTGAAACAGTTCCGCATTGCGCCAGGTTAACACATACGCGACTCTACAGAAATGAACAATATGGGTTGAAATTGCATGGCAGGGTTGTTACTTTGACATTACGGTAAATGCACTATTAGTCTATGGGAATAAGGGATTTTAGACCTTAGTCCGTGTAAATGTCATTAGATTTAACTCATGTGTGGTTACCTAGCTATAAGCACGACACTTAGCGATCTCATGCCACGGCTGCTCAAGCAAATCGCACGGCTGACACGAAGTCCTTTATCCGCTGACCAACTCGGAATTTTAAACTAACTTATTTTACAGATTAGCCATGGAACATTCTTTAATGGATTTAAATTCTTGTTAAACCTTAAACCATTCCTTGTTTGCAATTTTATCAGTTCATTTACCGAATCACGTCACAAATTAAACTAGGTCAAATTCATTTAAATTTTCAAGGTAAGAAATATCGCGTGAATTAATTTAGACTACAATTTAATCCAAAAATATCATTGTGTGCATGGAATACTGTAATTCAATTTAAATTATTCTGTAAGTGAGAACCAAGAAGTAATTAGGGAACACTAATTATAAATAAGTAATTTATAAAATACTTTCTATGGAAATTATTACTATAATACCGAAATTATATACACATGACCTTTGAATGTAGACTTGTTTTTTAATCTTAAAATCAATATTTTCATTATAATGTTACAAAGAAACGAACAAACTAATTAAATGAATGAAAGCATTCAGAAAAAACGTAAATATGTTTCACGAATCCATCGAAATAAAATAACATTCTAAAAATTATACCAGCGAGCAGGTGCGTTTACAATGGCGGAGAGGATATGAGGCCCACCATTGGAAACACAGTATAGCTTCATCTACAAATAATGAAAAGAAATAGTTATTTGTGTATTAAGAGCGTAAAAGATTCTTTGTTACTCGAACACGGTAATTGATTACGAGCCGAAGGCGACAGGTGCAATAGTGTAAGAGGAGCAAAGACACTTTACGCTCGTGATACACACATAATTTTTTCTACTATTTCATCTTAAAATTATTTAAAAAACATATACGTACTAAAAATAAATTCGTTCTGTCAACTGTCAATATGACAAGTTTCTGTTTTGTTTGTATCCCTGGTAACTATTGAAATAAGCGCGTATTTAATATCTTTTTCGCGCGTAGCCATTGGAAACGCGTGCATTTAACACCTTTTTCGTGCGTTGCCATTGGAGACGCGCAAAAAAGATATTTTTCGTTTGTTCCACAGAAAACGTCAACTTTACGATGACAAATAAGACCGTAATTGTCAACTTTTCATAGCAATCGTAGAAAATAGTTATTTGTGTATTAAGAGCGTAAAGTGATTCTTTGTTACTCCCGCTGCAATAGTGTAAAAGGAACAAAGACACTTTACGCTCCTGATACACACATATGTTTTTCTACGAATGCATCTTAAATTATTAAAAAAACATATACGCACTCGTTCCGCGCACATAATACAAAAAATATCTGTTTTGTAATTGACTGTCATATTGAAAATAATACCATCCAACAGTTTTAAAAAAAGTTCGTTATTACCAAGTTGCCAAAATTAATGTTAATTTTTATTTTTAAATAAAAGAATGGTATTATTTTCTAAATGTTTATTAAAAAATAATGAAATTAGTTATAACCCGCATAATAACTTTGAATTTTACATTAAATTTAGCGTGTATCATAAGCTCTAAAGATATTGTGCAATTATTGTTTCAAATTTCTTAAACGAAATTTCATGTTATGCCAGTGCCTGCCAGAAAAGAATTTCAAAAATATACGATACATTTTCAGCATTCTGATAATATTTAATTCTATCAATGTTTCAGTACATTATTTATTAATAAACCAATATGGTGAAAAGTCGTAGAACCGAGAGCGAAGAGTTCCGGTAACATTTTGTGTTGAGGAGATGGAGAACAACTTCTTGAATACAACGAAACCTGACACAGATTCTCTTGAAATATGACACAAAATTCGTCAGACATGGAATAGTCCATAAAATAAATTTAAAAGAATGCGAAGAGAGAACGGAATCCAGCAGATGTTTGCTTCTCAATGCACCATCCTTCTGGTCCGAGTGCGCTACCTACCGTTACGTCGTATATTACCCACCGTATCTCAGCCAAACTCAAGTGTGACAGATATTGTATGATATGGTAATGAGAATCCTATGAATTGGAATATATAATACATTGAGTTACGTTATATCATTTGCATAAAATGTATTCTCCTTGTGATATACTGACTTTAATCGGAAATAAGAAATAAACAATGACATTTTCTTCTTGAACTTATTACTATACTTTATTTTTACCTTTGTGTAATATTCTCTGTTTACTGAAATCGATTACCCGAATTTAATTGGTAAGTTGTACATTTCATTCAAGTTATGTTATTATTTAAAACATGTTTGTTTGTTACGACAGAATTTATATCAGCAGAAATAATTAATAGTTGAAGACCGTATTCTTGTGCCTTTTGTTATATTATTATTATTTCATTTATAATTATATTCTTTTGTTATCTAAATTTATAATATTTATCATTTATTCTAGGTGTACAAAGGAAAAGCGTCGAAAATCCAGTACCCAGAATATTTCCTTTTATTTTGAGAGATACAAAATATTTTAATAAGAAAAGTTAACTAGAAAAAGGAGCTTATAAGGTTGATACTAGTAAGAATTATATATCATCTCTGGTTTTAGCGGGAATGAGTAAAACTTGAATTCTAGCATAGAGAATCAACATATTTATATTTTGCCTTCAGAATATGCTTAATGGGGTAGGTGGCTCAGTGGTATCGAGTCGGCGTGTAGATCTTGAGAACCCTGGTTCGATCCCCACAGTCGACAAACAATTTTCACCAATTTAAAACTACCCCTGTGGCTCTCCCTCCACTAACATCTTTGGGGCCGTGATTTGACGGCTGGTAACCGCACTTCACACGAAGAAATATATAACTTATCGAGATCTGCTACGGAAGAGTGCCACACTCAGTAATGGGTAAAAGGCGTGATGATATATTTATTTTCTTTATTTATGTGCTTAACATTAGCTTCACAAAGATGTGAAAATATCTTAATTTTACCATGTAAAAATGGTATAATTTATTATTAAAATATGTATTAATGAAAATCTATTAAAAATAAAACATAACAAGTTATGAAAGTAATTTGAGGTCATGATTTGACGACTGGTAACCACACTTCACGCGAAAAATATATCACTTACCAAGAACTGCTCCGACAGAGTGCCACATCCAGTAATGGGTAAAAGGCGTTACATTTATTTATTTATGTTATATGTAACTTTATATTTTTAGATGGAGCACCCTATATATTTTTATCAAATTTCAATGATCTTTGGTTTGTTTTTAAAACAGTTTTTATTCATTATAATCCTAAAATGATCAGTACAGAATTTTAATTTAATATATATTTTTAAAAATTGTCGGTAATATTTAAAATAATCGAGTAAAAAATGTAAACCGATGGACAATCCTGAATGTGAAATAAAGAAACAATATATTACATAATACTATAGACACATCTATTAAAAGTGTACAAACAATGCACTAGTTCTTAGACTTAAATTTATGGTATGTGTTCTTTTAATTTCACTGTAGCCGAATGGGTACAGTGGCCACTAATGTACTAATTTAACTTTTATTAGTAGCACGGTTTTATATCCCTCAAACTAAACTAAATAGTCTTGAAGCCAGTCTTTCATTGATCACCATGTACTTTGTTTTGTTTATTTTCATTTATTTATTCAACAAGTTATTTTCAAAAATGTTCAACAATTCTAGATTGTTACATTTCCAAACATTACCACCTCATTTATTTAATATTCCATATGCTTTCACTTGTTTGATATATTAATAAATAACATGAATAATGTATTTTCATATGTAGACATGAATACGTTATTCATTTTAAATGAAATTACGAATATTTCTAAAGTACTCTGAATACAATTTGTTTTTGTGTGTTAGTAAAACAATTTATTCTAATGCATCGACAAAGATAAAAATATATGAGCATTCAGGATCTTGTTCTTCTAAATTGCATCTTAATTTTTAAATCAGATTGCAAAAACTAGTATAAATAGTTACAGTCGTTTCACTGTTTCAGTTAGTAGTAGTAAATGAAAAAAGTTCAGTTCACAACTCGGGGTGAAATGAGAAAATCGTAAAGTTGGAATTTGCGGATGATTAATCAATCACTAATGCAGTTGGCACTGCGCCCACCACCCGTTAACGGAGCAGCAACTACTCCAAGGGTTTAATCTCGAACTAATCACATTATTTAAAAACGATTTCCAAACAACAATAATCAATTAGTCACGTGGCTTACGATGTCTACCGTTTCGAACTGGAAACTTTATTTTCAACCTGTCATTTCACATCGATTTAATGGTTTTTAACGACGACTTTTAATAAAAAAGTTTATTGATTAAAATTTTAAAATGACAAGAAAACAGATTCAATAATTACTTATTCAATAAAGAAGGTTTTGTTATTCCATCGACAGTAAAGATACTTTGATTTATAGATCAACATTTATAATACTAAAACCTGTTTGCACAAAAGGAACTCAAATTTTAAGTTTGATATAAACTGACAATATTGAATCAAATGTCAAACATTCTCAACCTAACACCCTATTCAACGCTATAGCCACTTGCATTTCTTTGCATGCACACTCATTTATTTCTCATTCATCTTTCAGTACACACCACACCTTCAATCACATCCATTATTTCGCTCCTAACGACCTATTTCATTAATCTTTCTTTCAACATTTATTCCATTCAAATGATGTCAACTTACATCCATTCCTCCAATACGGAATCTAAAAAGATAAGAAAGGAAGGCAGCGTCGACTTGCACTTGTTTTTAAAATAAATTGCAGTTAAATACTCTATTTTTGAACTAAAAACTAATCAAGAAGATAAGGAAGAGTGTGTCGCTTGCGCTTGTTTTTAAAAGTTAATTGCGTTCAATAAATTGCAGACACTAAAAATGTAAGAACTGAATTCTAATAAAAACGATAAGAATCCTGCACTTATGTTTGAAAGTGAATTCTACACGCAATTGTTATACTAAAAACGAATCAGAACAATAAGAAAGAAATAGAGTGTTTATCCTGCACTTGTTTGTAAATGAACACTCTAACGAAATACCTAAACAACGAATCTAAAACGCTTGTCTTAATTCAACAGATCCATCCTGCAATTAATCTTCGCCAAACGTTCTTATCCTGCCACACCACTTTCGCTTCAACCACACTCATAATTCCTTTCATACAAGCTCGTTTATTAGTCTCTTTCGGAATCTTTCGTTCATACAACAATCCTTCAATCATATTTAACCATTTATTCCTCCACCACCATCAATTTCACCAACATACACCTGTTTCACCAATAGAATAATTCACATGATATATTACATTATACTTTGATTTGTCGTTATAAGGAGCAGTTTTTTCATCTCTGAGTCAAGGTAATGATAACTATCGATAGAATAATAGAAAAGATATCGCATCAGAAAATGGTATTCAGTATAGATATTACTAAAGCCCGGATTTTTAGGCAATTGCCTAGATTCCAATTTTAATATACTTCAGGCAATTTCGTTTTTCTATACATAGGTAATATGTTTACGTGTAATGGAAGTTTTTTTTTCGTGCCTTAGAGCCTATTTTTTCTATATTTTGGTTATTGTGCCTATTTTGCCTATTTTTGTTGCCTATTCTAACTTTTATTGAGCAGACAAGGTTTATCATCTACTTCGTTGACTAATTCAGCACTCGACAAAGTGTTTCAACCTAACCTATAATATTTAAAGTACTTACTTTAATCAAGTTTTTGTGTGTGAATTTAAAATGCCGAAAGAAAAAACGTTATTTAGTCAAAATTTTACGTGTCTTTGCCATTAATCAATGGAGCTGAGGTAACTTTAGACGATATGGCTAAATATAAGAACGCTCCTGTCACATTTTGTGTTGTCAAACGAAGTTTTCAACTTACAAGCAAAGTTCTGACAGACCGAAGACAGTCCCTTTCCGAAAATTTCATAGAGCAATTGCTCGTAATATTTTGTGAATTAAAGTATACTACATAATTTGAATTTGCATAATAGTTAATAAAATGAGAACCATACATTATTATTTTTCAGATTGCGTTAATTTTTGTTTAAAATGATTATTTTTTTCTAACGAAGAAGATACGAGTACCAATATTAGAAAAAGGAATCGTTTATTTTTTTTAAAACAAATTATTTACATTTAGGCTGCCTAAAATCCCGCCTATTTTAGAGTAATTACCGGCCTATATGCCTGCTTATTTGGGTGTTTTTAAGAGCCTAAATATCCGGGCTTTAGATATTACCATTTGTGTTATGATTTCGATGTGATATTGTTATTTATCTCGCTAATAATTATTGGGAAATTTATCCTGTATGACAGTTTATATACCAACTTTGTATTTGTTATTATATAGCAGTTCTGAATCGAAAGCAGAACCAAGGAGCTAAAATAACCCGTGCATTTATCAATTCACTTAACAAAATTGGTTAATAGAAAAAATTTGATAGTACTTTCGCAAAAAGATGCAAAAAGAATGCTTGCGTAAAGCGAATATTGTGATTAGTCGCCGTGCCAAAATGAGATTACTAAAACATGACTTGATGAAGTAACTTATCGAGACATTAATTCTATTGAAATGAACGTAAAAGCTTAGTCACTTAAGTGATCACTTAATTAAAAAGCCGTGCCTTCACATTGGATGCAGAAATAAGTGAAACACGGAATACCTTTTTTATTTAATTATATTTAATTAGCAATTAAATTTCTTCAAAGCACGCGAACTTAAAAAGAAAATATTTTAATTTTCTTTTACGCCAGTTGAAAATTGCACCCTTCTTACTTGTCATCACTACTACTTCACAGGTAAAGTAGGTTGTTTGCACTTTAAATTTTCTTTCTAGTTTCATTATTGCCGCTCGAGAAGCTTCAATTAAATTTTTTCAAAGGAGCAGCAAAGGAAAATCTCTTTAATTTCGTATCTTGTACTCGTACATTAAACAGCATCTTTAGGACTATCATAAATGCTTGATACAAAATTATATTTCTACTAGTTTTCCGAGAAAATTTAATATAAAAATTATAACTTTCAAAATATCTTTTTAATTCAGTAATTACTAACTAAATATTGCAAAATAAACTGCAGTAAATAACTGAAAGATAAGAACATCTAAGTTCTTTTCATTCTAAACTTATATTGATTGGCTCAAATTTTAACAAAAATTTTATTCAGTTTTCTAACTTGTGATGCCATGAGACGAGCCAAGAAAAACAGTTCTTGTGACTGACATATCTTACTTAATAATTCATTTGACGTTTCAATGTAAAAATCTTTAATTCTCATCCCTTTTAGGAATCTTGATTTTGTACTTTCCCGATCTATATATAATAGAAAAATAATTGTGATGCTGATTTTTCTATATCTCGGGATTTTGATAAATCTTCACAATAAAAGCAGTTCCACAAAAGTTGATCCGTGTGTCTGGAATCATGATATTTTAAAATAGCGTTGAGATTTTAGATTTAAATTTTATATTTAAAGTTTTAAGCTAAAAATTGAGGTTAAGTTCGTTAATGGGCCTTATACAACCAGTGGTACCATAACTTTATTGATGAGTCTGTTTAAGTTTTTATCTTTATTTAGTACCTAAACGGTAGTGTTTATTACAAAATACGTAATAACTAAACTGGACCCTGATTTGATTTTAAACAACTTTTACTTCATTTTTCGAAATAAATATCGATTTATTTGTTATAAGTTGTAGCATTTTAATCATTTAAAAAATTAGTATGCTATGGTAAAACAAGTAAAGAAGAAAAATAATTAAAATCATAATACAAAATAAAGTCCTCATGATTTATTATTGAGTTTTAAAACTGATAATAAAAGCATTCGTCAATTTCAAAAGTTTTTAAAAATATATCGAGTTTGGTAAAGTCTTCGAATAAAGAATTCTAGTAAAAGTATCAAAAAGGATATAAAAAATCAATTATTTTTCCCAAATTTGATCAAATTAGGCCGAGTTTAGTATTAAAGCTCCTAGTAAAAATATGAAAAATATCTTTTAACGATTGTCAATTATTTTTTCACAAATTATACAAATTATATCAAATTTATCTGAATTTGTGGTTGGGAAAATACCTCCTTTTTTCAAAGTTACTGAATATATGCACAGTAAGGTATCAAATAATTAATTTCAAGTATAGTTCTAGTAAATATATCACAAATATTATGTAAACGATTGTCAATAATTTTTCTTAAATTTGTTTAAATTATAAAGTATTGAGGTGCCACAGAAGATTATTAAATTTGAACAAACATAACAGTAAAAGTTTATTTTCTTCTTGGTAACGTTTAAAAATTCTAATTTTCATCTCATGTTTTCGGTGTGTGATCTCTTTCTAAAATTTTAGTATCAGACATAACAGAATAATATAACTGTTAATGTAATGTAGGCATTGACGAAGAAAAAAAAACATAAGCTGTGGTTTTGGGCATTAAATCACACAAGACAGATTTTAAAATATTTTATATCATGTTTAAAGTTTAAGCTCATTATTCAGAATTAAGACTTCAAAGAGAATTTTGCAAATTAGGACGTAATCTTTCATTTACTTCCGACTACGTGACTGGAATAAATTATATCCAAAAATAGTAAAAATTACTAACACTTACATTTTTCATAAAATGTATTTAATGTTCGCCAACATTTACTAACAATAATAGTACGAGTAGCTAACCATTAATTACTTACATTAAGTTTCTTTTCATTTGATCGTATCGCATGTACTATTAAATGCATTTAATAAATGGAATCTAATCAATTATATAATTTTTCTCTTGACATTAACAAAGCAACGTATGGCGAGAAAATTACAGCGCGGTGCAATCAGGAGCGGATTTCGGATTTTTTAATGGATACAGCTCAAATATAAACAAATATAGAATAATAAACAATTATGGAAAAATTAGTAGGTAATAAAAATTATAATAAGTTTTCAAAAGTTTTTATTTTTCCCCAAACAATATTGTTTATAAAAATATTAAATAAAACTCTAGGCTAAGTCTCACAAAATTCAGCCTCCGAGTCACCTTATGAGGGCATCGTCGGAGGCCGGCCAGCACAGTTAGTAACCATGGACGCGTTTCGCTTTTGTTAGAGCTCATCAGCATGGTATAACTCACTTCTTCACCTAGAACAAAGTTCATGTGAAGAAGCTGGTGACGAAGAACTGTGCCAGCAGAGAACATCTCATGTCATCTTACCGTTTGTTAGAGATCTTATTATCTGCTGGCACAGTTCTTCGTCACCAGCTTCTTCACATGAACTTTGTTCTAGGTGAAGAAGTGAGTTATACCATGCTGATGAGCTCTAACAAGAGCGAAACGCGTCCATGGTTATTAACTGTACTGGCCGGCCTCCGACGATGCCCTCATAAGGTGACTCGGAGGCTGAATTTTGTGAGACTTAGCCTAGAGTTTTATTTAATATTTTTATTATACCTAGTCTCACCAAGTGCATGAATGACAATTAATTTTGTCCTTGTTAATATTGTTTATATTTTAATGGGGTAGGTGGTTCAGTGGTATCGAGTCGGCCTGTGGATCTTGAGAACCCTGGTTCGATCCCCACAGCCGACAAACAATTTTCACCAATTTAAATCTACCCCTGTGGCTCCTCCTTCACTAATATCTTTGGGGGACGTGATTTGACGGCTGGTAACCGCACTTTACGCGAAAAAATATATCACTTACCGAGATCTGCTTAGGCCACACCCAGTAATGGGAAAAAGGCGTGATGATATATTTATATTTATTTATTTTGTTCGGCAGCCTTTATTTTTACGAATAGTAGAAATATTTTAATAATTAAATACACAAATGAAATCTGTTTTATATTTTAAAAATCTTAATTTTATTCTCTACCACTTGTATTTGAAGTATTTTTTAGTAAAATTAATTGGTAAGCAATGATATCACACATTGACTTTTGTAAACTTTTATATCTCTATAGATCTGTGTCTGGTGCGAATCTTACCGAAACAAATAACACATTTTTCTTTCGAAGAGTGCTTGAGTATGTAATCCGCCATTGAATAGTGACCACAAGCAGTCGCGTTCTTCGCAAACGGACAAATAGGAACATTACCGTCACACGTAATGCAATAATGAATAATTGAATAGTGTCGGACATTTACAAATGTACATGTTCATTGAGCGCACGAGATAGGCCCGTGTCTGTGTGTGGGTGGATGTGTAGCATCGTTCATTGCACATGCACAATACCCACGGCAGAGTGGTGTACAAACACTCACACATGCGAAGTCCGAATGCAAATCACTGTGGATTCCGGCGTCATTTTATTACTTTTAAATCCCGCAACAACCATAACATTACGTTCCTATATCAGCGACCGCAACTACACTGAAACCCAACTCGGAAATTCGAGTTCGGAACTTTTGCGCTATTCGACTATTGTAATAAACACGGATGTAAGTACCAACAGCGAGAATAGACAATTTGGGTGCGAGGTGTCTGAAGTTGGATTTCTCTCGTTTTAGTGCAAATTCTCACGATTATTTTCTTGTTTTACAAATTAGACAATTTGTATTGCATGTATTTTAAGACATCATCAGCACAGTCAAAAAGTACGAAATGAAAAGTTATAACAATAAATACATGTAAATTATGGTTGAAAAGCTTTGTATTTTTATAGATTCAGCCGTGTAGGTAAGATTTTCTACGGGTTATTAAATAAAAAATCTTCTTCTAATCCCAAGTTTATTAATAATAATAATAATCTTTATTCATGCCTTTAGGCCTAGAATCTACATATTCGTAACTAAAACAGATTACATTCTATTGTATATTTACATTTCACTTATTTTCTTCTGTGTAGTACCTTCCTCATCCAGTCCAAACCTTCTCCTGTGTCGCTCATAATATCTAGCATGCTTCTTTCTTCCTTATTATCGCCGCATTCATACATCATGTGCCATAATGTTTCTTCTTTGTTTTCGCAAATTCTACAAATTCGATCTTCGTTTTTCAACCAACTTTTGTTTCCCTTTTCCTCATTTCCACATCTGAATCTTGCCACTGTTTTCATTTAACCCTTACGATTTTCCCTCTGCAAATATCTAGGCATTCCCCAGGTTCTCAAATCCTTATATAATTTGTTGTATGTAGATCTTGTTATTCTATTCTCTTGTTCTTGTTTTTGATTATCCCTATCTCTTTGTATTATTTCTTCATTAATTTTGATTAGTTGTTGCCTCTTTCTTTCTACTTCGTTTGGTGAATATCCGTTTCTTTCATAATATTTTCTTCGCCTGTCTTCCCACTTTGTTAATTGTTGCTTGTTTTCCTCTTTTCTCCTGATTTATTTCCAGCATTGCGCGAGAATTGAGTCTTCTTCTTTCCTTCTTATTTTTCTTCATATTTCATCGCTCTTCTTCCTGTCTCTATTCTCAGTTGGTCTCTTTTCGTTTCTTCTCTGATAATGTATTTCGGAGTTTGGAAGTCTAGGCCTAATATCCATCGTAAGTATTTTGTCTGTAGATTTTCTATTCTATCGTGTTCTCTCCAATCCCAAGTTTATTAGTAACTTCTTATAAAATTCTTCAAGATACAAATATTATCTATACAGGCGCGGTGGCCGAGCGTGTTAAGGCACATCTCTTAACATACTGTGACGTCATCCGAACCAAGGTTCGTCAACTCGAATCCGCCTGTCGACAATGTGTGATTTGTCGTAAAATATAAAAATACAGCTACATGTATTTATCACTCTTGGGCGCTATAAGCTAGTCACTTATACGTCTTAAATAATGTAGCATTTGACTACGAAGACCGGCAGTATGGCAGTGTAAAAACTGCGGCTCGGTGTGTCCGGTAAGCCCAGGCCCGATTTGGACTGTAGACAGAAGAAGAAGAAATATTATAGAATCTAGGCTTCAAGATTTATCATGTTATCCCATGAACTAGAAACTAATTTGAAGTTACTTGAAATTTTTAATAAGCCGAATTATTTTAATTTAGAGATTAAAAATTTATATTAGTTGGAATTTAAGATTCAGGTATAAACAATAAAATTTAAATATTTTATTTAACATTTATTATGCGACGTTTCAGCCAATAGTTGAGGCCATTTTCAAATAATTACATTATAAATTACAATAATATTTATACTAAATACATTATTATTAAAATTTAAAGTCAAAGATTAAATAAAACAGTTGCTGTTGAGGTGTATACCTAAAGAGTTCAATAATGAATTTACATTTTATTTTTTATATATGAAGCCTGAAATCCAATTATTGCAGACTTTTTAATCTCTAAAATAGAAACTAATTTCATGTATAAATAAATAAATATATCATCACGCCTTTTATCCATTACTGGGTGTGGCACTCTGCCTAAGCAGATCTCGGTTAGTGATATATTTCTTCGCGTGAAGTGCGGTTACCAGCCGTCAAATCACGGCCCCGAAAGATATTAGTGGAGGGGAGCCACAGGGGTAGATTTAAATTGGTGAAAATTGTTTGTCGGCGGTGGGGATCGAACCAGGATTCTCAGGATCCACAGGCCGACTTGATACCACTGAGCCACCTACCCCATTGAAATTATTTAAAATTATTAATAAGCAGAATTATTTTAATTTAGAGATTAAAAATCTATAACAGATGGATTTCAGGATTCAGGTTTAAACAATAAAATTTAAACCTTTTATTCAACATTGATTATGCGACTAAATAATTAATTTCAACGCTACCACATCAAAATATCTTATATATTCAACAACAATATTTTAGATATCATAATAAGCTATAGAAATAGATCATTTGTACACCGTAATTAGGATGAATTTCCTGTTATACACTGTAGTAAATATGTACTTGAGTATTTATGAGAAAACGTCTTATGCATACAAACATTTTAGTTATAAATAAAATAATAATAGACTTATTCGTGTACCAAAAACTTGACAAATCCTAGCAATAAACTGTATTGTACATAGTGGTCAAGTTCCAGTAGAGCCTTGCGAGTCTGTTTAACATTCAGGGCAAGTGCTGGGTAACGTGCAAAGTGTTCCAAGGTGCATTAACAATTAAGCAAATAGTATGAGTGGTCATACATCTCCTTGGGGTTAAGTGCACCAGTTTACAATTTCGAAACCCATCGGACGGGCCGGAAACGGTGCAGAACACAATAAGGCGCCGCTGCCAACGAACGCGGGTCGACGCAAAAGCTCGGTCGGCCTAAATTCGTCCACGTTTTATAGCCTGCTCCTGCTCCGCTCTGGCTAAGCCGGCTTCAGTTTTATAGTTCGGCGCCTGTAGTTTTACTAATTTTACGAGATCCCGCAGCGTGTTCGTTCATACTCGAACAACGCGTCCAACACCATTTCACAATTCATGTTGGAAAGCCATGGAAATGACTACAATCTCATTTAGTTCCGGTTTTAGAAGATCCACCTCTGTACTTAATTCTTGTTTAATTGTGCCAGCAAGAATTTTATTAAACCAAAGTCTTTTGCTACGAAACAATACTTCACAAAATGTCACGTTGTTATATACACAAAGGGAAGAGAATGTGTTTACAGAGATTTTTCTCTAGGGCTATTTGCGAAACACAAATGTAATTTTTCTTTTATGTCATATGAAGAGGTAGTTATAATATAATGAAACATAAATTTATATTTTGCATAATAACACACTAATAGAGATACATTTTGTGTCACATAAAATGCTTAAAGAAATATTGCAAATTAAATTATCGTTGTATTGGTAATATTAAAATCGTATACATAATAGGAATGTTATGAGTATCATTTGAGCAAACATTTCGAAATTATTTTAGAAATACATGTTTCAATTAAATGTAGGGTATTCTTCAAATCATATTATTTACGTCATTGTTTAGAGAAGTTTTAATCTGTAATAGTATATTAAAGAACGAATTTTATAAGACATGTTTTTTTAGCACGCGTCAAGTCTAAAGGAGAAGTGCGCAAGTCTTATAAAATGTGTTATTTACTATTTTTTCTAATTTGCGTCTTTTATAACTAGAAATTTTATAAAAATTTGCGAGATTTGCAACCGAGTCAATTTAGGTAATTTTGTATATGAAATGTTGTGGTTGGTAACTGTTATTGATATTTATTCAATTGTTCAGATTTTAAAGTTATATTGAAATTTTGATGTTCTCAACTTGACAGTTTCAGTATGTCATCCGCTACTACCAACCGTCTAATATAAAATGTTGCGTATCGTAATGAACGCTCTTTCGATACGCAACTGGGTTTCGTAATATCTTTATGAATTCAAAATAGAAAATGTTATTTAACGTACTGGTTTCTATGGCGCTAAATAACTTCTTAATCACATGTTGACAAGTTATGAACATTTTTGTCGCGACGTGAAAGTAACATATGCAATACGGGGTGAAGCTTCCTCCATCCGTTATTGTAACTTAACCTTACAATTCAAATAATTTTACATTGTTTTGTTGTCTTAATTTGCAATAGTAGAAAAAGTATAGTATGTGACTCGTTTTATAAACACTTTAAATATTCGTTTTTTATGCACTCGTAACTAAAGAGACGTTTACAGAAGTTGTTACATAATATTATTTTTCTACGATTGCTATGAAAAGATGACAATTACGCTCTCATTTGTCATCGTAAAGTTGACGTTTTCTGTGGAACAATCGAAAAATATCTTTTTTGCGCGTCTCCAATGGCAACGCGCGAAAAAGACGTTAAATTATTTCAATAGTTACCAGGGATACAAACAAAACAGAAACTTGTCATATTGACAGTTAACAAAACGAATTTAGTTTTAGACGTATACCTACGTTTTTTAATAACTTTAAGATGCAATCGTAGAAAAAATTATGTGTGTATCACGAGCGTAAAGTGTCTTTGTTCCTCTTGCACTATTGCAGCTCTCGCCTTCGGCTCGCGCTGCAATTACCGTGCTCAAGTAACAAAGAATCACTTTACGCTCTTAATACACAAATAACTATTAAATATATATTATTTTAACAGAATTTGATTGTTGTTATTTTTTATTTGAATGTAATTTGAAACCTTTAATATAATTAATAATATTTATAAATATGATTAATAAGTTATTTTATATAAATTTTTGATAATAGTTATTTATGGTATAAATCTAGTACCTAAGTTTTTACTGTACGACTAAAATGAAAGAATCAAGTCTATAATTGTAATAGTTACGGTGTTATTATGAAAACATTTTACTACATTTATTTTTCTTAAAAATAATTTAGGAACGTATTAATTGGTGATTATACTAGCGATCGTAATTATTCAGAATGCAATTAAGGTGTTCACCACTACAATTATCCCTATGATGTTTGGGTCTCGTGCATTTATAACTTATAGAGATTTGAAGTAGGGCAGCTATAATCAGGAGAGTATAAAAATGGGGTGATGATATATCTATTTATTTTAATTTTATGAACATTAACAAATCAAAGACCACACACCCATCACTATAGATTCTACACCTGTAATAATAATCATACATTAAATTAAATTCAAAACTACCAAAATCAATTAAGAAGAAGCAATTAGATGTATATCTAAAGAAAACCTAGGTAACTAATAGCAATAAAATCTAACGAGTCAGTCTGAATGAAATTCATTTCAATATATCTAATTTTGAACGAGCGTGCAACAAAACGATCTCTCAAGCCAGAGGTCGAGCATTTCATTGCTGGCGTGTTATCATGCGCCGGATCACTCGGCACCCATACACCCAATCATGGGCGTGCGTCTGATAATAGAGGACTTTTTTCATTCACTCCAAAATGCATTTTGGTAATGTGATCAAAATACTTATCAGTAACCCAATTATAACCATCCAGCTATTTCACAAATATATCAATTGGCTTTTAGCTTTTATCTTATTATAGATTTAGGTCTTTAGATAATCTATAAATGTTTGAATTTTAGTCCGTATAATTTGTAGTATAACAAAGGAAATGTGGAAAATACATATATCTATTTATTCCATTCATTATATTAAGTAGTAAATTTTAAAAACGTCTCTTTAGTTATGAGTTTATGAAACGAGTTACATACTTTACTTTCTTCAATCACAAATTGAGAAAACCAAAATAAAATGTAAAATTTTATTAACTATTTGCAGATGCAGGACGTTAACTTCAATCTGTGCTTAATACGGTAGTTATTAACTTCATACCGTAACTAAAACATTCGAAAACACAGTTTATCAATATATAATTTAGATGTTATTTAGCGTCATGGAAACCAGTACATAAAATAACATTTTAAAATGGGAGTAGAGAAAGAAAATAATAGAACATTTTACATTTAATATACTTTAATTACTAAATAGTTGAAGATTAGTATTAAAATCAAAGACAAATGAATACAAATATGCAAGTTCAAATAATAAGAAAATTTTGATTAACGAATGGATTTAGATTCTCAATAAAAATCGTAAATCGAAATAAAAAAATTGTTTAAAGCCACTAAAAAAATTTATCTATTATTTAAACTAAAATTGATCTATTTAAGTAAAGTAAAAAAGTTTTAAAGAACACTAGTTCAATGTTCAATCCCATTGTATCATATTTAAAGAAACTTTCTAACATTAAAATTAACCCTTGCTGTTGATCTTATGATTTTATATGCTATATCATCTAGCTTGACAATTTAAAAACACAGAAAATATACAAAATACATGTTTTCTTGATTAATAATTTAAATGTCAAAAATATATTTTTGTTATACACTGGACTATAAAGAAATTTAAAGACGTAATTGTCAGATTATTTTATCCCAAAAAATAATGTCTATAATTGTAAATTTGATTTGTTGTCATTATATGATACAAACTTTAAATGAAACGGACACGTCAACAACAATATTAGAAAATGAAATAAATAAACATACCATTACCCCTTTAATTCATTACTGGGTGTGGCATTCTACCATTGCAGATCTTGGTAAGTGATATATTTTGCACGTGAAGTACGATTACTAGCCGTGCAGTAACGGACCACAAAGAGCTAAAGGGATAATTCTCATGTAGATTAAAGTTTGTCGGCAGTTTTATACAAAAAAAAATGTCATCACACCTTTTACCCGTTACTGGGTGTGGCACTCTGCCGTAGCAGATCTCGGTGAGTGATATATTTCTTCGCGTGAAGTGCGGTTACCGGCCGTCAAATCATGGCCCCCAGAGATGTTAGTGGAAGGGGAGCCACAGGGGTAGATTTAAGGGTTCTCAAGATTCACAGGCCGACTCGATACTACTGAGCCACCTACCCCATGCAGTTTGATACTAACCTAATATTTAACTAATTTCAGATATAACAAAGTAATTAAAAATTCTTGTAGCTACAGTGCTAACCCCATACAAGAAGGAACAAGTTATATGCACGCCTATGTTGGCATATACAAGTCCGTGGCCGTTGACGCCACCGCATGCACCGGGCACGGATTTTCTAATATGCCGCCACTAACACCGCGTTCGGTCATTTAGATAATCGATATCACTTAAAATGGATGTAAAATATCCGTGACACATAATGCCAGGTTTTGTTTAAACTGTTTTCTAACTACCGTTGTTGTACTGAAGATTTATTTCGATAAAAATAATGGAAAATATTTTATTCTGATGTTTTGTTAATATCAGATATGTTTAGATTTTCTTTAAATTTCAGGGAAATATATTCTTTGAAATAAAATAACAAATGACAATGAAATTTTCCTGATTAACCAATCACTATAGATATTTTGTTACATTGAAATAATTATACAAATAAATTAATCAATTTTTAATCATGCGTGCAAAATTAACTAATTAAAATATTATTATATACTTATAAATTTAATTATAATTGTTTTTGGGTTTAGTTATGAAAATATTGATTAAATTACTATAAAAAAAATATGTCCAAATATCCGTAAAGTATTGGTAACTCTCCTGATGTCATGGGCGTGGATATCTTTAACAGTATTCCACACGATATTACAATGTGTAAAAATATCTGCAGGTACAAGAAGAAACTAAAAGAATTTCTTGTGAAAAACTGTTTTTATACTATTGACGAATTTTTGTACTGTTCTTAATGTTATTACTTATTTACTTATTTACGACGCTTTTTATATGTACCTACATCTCAAAAATAAAATATATTATTATTATTATTATTAAATAACTTATAATTATATCACAATATCTACAAGCAATATGCTTTTGGAGTGTGATAATAGTATATTTTTCACTACTAGTCTATTAACATACCATTATTTATCTGATTTTCAGTCATATTTCATTCACTATCGCTTAGACAAACAGTTAATAATGAATTATTATTTACCAAAATATCACATTTCAAAAAAACTTAAACTTATTGTATTGTTTATTTCTCTAGATGCAATGTTCTGCACTACACATTTTAGATTTTACACCTCTTCTTTTATTCTTTCGGAGTACAATTTTTAAATATAATACGAGTAAAATTAAACTTATTCTTTATTGAATTACATAACAATTAAGTATTGTTCAAAGTCCCTGGTGCATATAGTATTACCGATTTTTTTTTAGCATTTGGTACATGTCGTTCCTTGAAGAAACATTGTTTAAAGATGTATTAATACAGAGGTTAAAGTTATTTGTTTTATTTTTAATTGCAATCTATAATTAGCAACAAATTGTAATTTTTATTTCATGACTATCTCAACACGTTTTTAATTCTGAACATGTTATGAATTTGCATTTTTGTTCTAAAATTAATATGGATGAACTTATTGCCAAATGATAATTTTCCCATTATATATTTATAGAACAACAACAAAATTTGGTATAATGATGCATGCAAAAATCGTAAAACTAAAAATTAATTAGAAAATTTATTTACATTTCTGTTATTTTGTACCATAAATAATAAAAGACAAAATATATAACAAATCTAGGATTAAATATAAGTTTTAAATAAGCTTAAAATTTCAAATAAGCATAAAAAATAAAAAAGTATAAAAAAGGGATGTAACAATATGTATCAAATAACTTCTGTTTGTATAATTCGTGCGAAATATTGAATCCGCTCTCTAAATTAGGTAACTATTGTTAAATCTCTAATTAAAAATTAGTCATAACAATATATTTGTTTTTGATTTAATTCGGAATAAGTTTGAAACAAGCAAAAATTAAAAATAAACATTAATAAAAATAAATAAATATATCATCACGCCTTAAACATGTATGGGTGGCTCTCTGCCGAAGCAGATCTCGGTAAATGATATATTTATGCGCGTGAAGTGCGATTAGCAGCCGTCAAATCACGGTCCACTAATATGTTAGTGGAAGGAGAGCCACAGGGATAGTTTTAAATTGTTTATCGGTTGTGGAAATCGATCCCGGATTCTCAAATCTAACAATATATGTTAAATAATTTCCTTTTGTTACGAAATTTAAAAAAAAAATCTTTAAGTACCGGGTATTAGTAAAAAAACTATAGAATCCGCTTTCTAAATTATATGCCTATCGTTAAAGCTATAATTAAAAATTAAAGTCATAACGATACACATATTTCTTCCTAATTTATGTATTTCATTTCGAAAAGGGCCAAAAAAAATCATGAGCATAACACAAAATAAAATAATATGAAATTCACGAGTAATTCATGTTACGAGTATATACATATTTTGTTTGTTTAATATCACAATGTGTTGAACATACTCATATAAATAATTCAGTAGCATTGTTTTTAAACTAACAAGACTAAATAATGAAAGAAGTGTATTCACCTATAAAAAGTTTCAAAATATATATTATTCGGAGAATTGTAAAATCCACAGAATTTTAATTAAAGCACATTTGAAATAAATAATTTGATATGAGGTAGATAGCTCAGATATAAAAAATGTAATGAATTCCTATTATAAAATGGCACATTTTGTAAATACAGGGTGTTTCAGACCACCCGTACCCCCCGATTATTTCGCGAACAACAAAACGGATTGAGAAACAAAAAAATACGTCCAAAATATTTTTAAATGTTCTATTAAATCCCCCGGGAGGGGGTGGTGAGGGGTCACTTCGAAATTTTAAATGGGAACCCCCAGTTTTTATTGAAGATTCGGATTCAGTGATTCGGATTCCCCGGGGGAGGGGGGGAACTCTCATTTGGTGTTATTCAATAGAACTTTTAAAAATATTTTGGACGTATTTTTTTGTTTCTCAATCCGTTTTGTTGTTCGCGAGATATTCGAAGGGTACGGGTGGTCTGAAACACTCTGTATAACCAAACTTGTATCTCTTTAAATAAAAAAGTTAGCAATAATGAGCGATATGAATGAAACAGACTGTACATGTATTATTTTAAATAAATTTTGAGAAGCGAATGATGGTATCCTAGATGGGTTAAGTGATAAGATTGAGTAGAAAGTAATGTTGAGACAATCCAATTAACAAACCTGAAAAGTCAAAATAGAATTGACAATTTGAATCGAGGGTTAGGCGAAATAAGTGGCAGCTAAAGGGGTGAGTGTTAACTGGACGGCGATGGCGTCAGCATGGTACCGAACGCGAACGATATAATGAAAGCGGATTGCATCCTTGTGCCGTCCGCTTCCATTACTGGGGTCAGGAGGTCAATTAACGCGAGGCGCGGCACGGCGACGGCGGCGATGTGGCCGGATCAGCCGACATTACGCCCGCATCGCTGACACTGTTATGCAATCACGTGATCACGGCTTCACAGACAAGACGTGTGCATGTGCATAGTCACGGGAAATATGCTATTCTCGGCTTGTTGGAAATTTCAAACAAAGAGAAAACAATCATTCTAATTTGTCTTCTCTTTTCCACTTCAAGACCTCTCACAATCATAGTTTTTGGCTATCAAACTTAAATCACAAACCGGATTAAATTTAAAATCATAGACCTATCTTAAAATTACATGATTTTTATATAAGAATATGTAAATATGTATCTAAAGTATTTTATTTATATTCTAATTCTAAAAATAAAATTTTCTTGACAGAATTGAGCAAAGAAAATAATACTTTTCATTGGAAATTTTTCATCTCGGAGGAAAAAAAAAACTTAATAAAAATATAAATAGTTTCTGTACTGATCATTTTAGGACTATAATGTATAAAAACTGTTTTAAAGAGAAACAAAAGATCTATAAAATTTTGCAAAAATATATACCTAGGTGCTCCGATTAAAAATTTAAAATAGCGTATTATTGTGCGAAAAATCTAGTAGAAAACTGCAGATATGTGGGCATTCAAATAAAAAAAAATTGGAATATTTAAAATAATCGAATAAACTAATCACAGACTGATGGACCACCCATATATTCGTAGGCACATACAGTGCATGGGTGCAAGTGCTTCTCAAAAAATAATTGTGGGACGCGAGTGAAAATATTTATAATTGTACTCAACAAAATTTTGAAGTATTCTATAAATTTTAAGTCTATGAAACGTTTGAAAAAGCCGCACATTCAAATTTTAAATTTGGAATTTTTGTAGTAGAATAGAGTCAAATTCTACTTGATAGAGAATAGTGTTCGCATGTTACAATTACTCATTATTTGATTGTTGAAATCACGATCTTTTTGTTGTGTTCTCTTATTGTTGTACATTTGCATTGTTGTGATCTGTCAAAGTTTCAATATTGCATTGTTATTATTTTCTTATTGTTGTGATCATTCATTGTTGTAATCTCTCATTGTTACAAGGCAATCAGCGCGCTAATTACGAATATATTATCAGTATGTCTAGGCATTAACTTGCGTTACACTGTAGTGATTATTTTTTACAAAATTATTATTTTATTTTATTTTATTTTATTTTAAATGTACATCTGTCCAACAGAGAAATCCAATTACTGGACAGGAAGAAAACAATATTAAAAATTCAAATCAAATAGCTGACAATATAAATTGAAAATAAACAACATAATTTTCCAAATTAAACATAACAAATGAAAATTTTTAGAAAACATACACAACAATACAACAATAAAAGTGTAAACATTCACCTTATAACTTTGAAAATACATCTAATAAGTTTGGAGCATTATTTACATTTATGCACATCCTAATAATAGGAGATTTAAAGGAGATATTATATTATTGATATAACTTTTGTATATTGTTGTTATGTGATACTTTTTTTCTTAAATATATAAAATTTAAGCATTATTAACTATTAAATTTTGTAAAGTTGGCATCTCTGTATTCATGACAACTGGAAAACAACGATATGATTTAATATTACTAACATAGAGCTGTCATCTGTGAAGAAAATAATAAATCTTAGCTATATATCAATTTTATTTTACTTTTTGGTAGGGTAGATAAATTAAACATCACCTTAGGAAGTAAGTATTTCACTTTCTTTTCCTGATATATAAATAACTATTTTTATCAAATTTAGAATGATAAAGAAATTAAAATACTTTGTACTAGCCGTAAATTATTCGATGTATTTCTAAAATCATGGCAAAGAATTGTGCTTCATTTCGAAGAGAAATGTGGACCGACGCCATGCACCTTCGCCGACGTGCTTGCTACGTCGCCACCGTTTCTGGCAGCGCTGTGCAAAGGAATTTTGTTTGAAAATGGCATCCCAAAAAAAGAAATTTTCAATAAGCTTTGAAAAATTGCCCGTCTGAGTGCACCATGAATCCTGCAAAAGTAGATACTGACAAAGCATTTTAATGGAAGTCTGTGATAAATGTCATTTAAATTATAATCTGATACTGTGATGATTAAAGCCCGGATATTTAGGCTCTTAAAAACACCCAAATAAGCAGGCATATAGGCAGGTAATTACTCTAAAATAGGCGGGATTTTAGGCAGCCTAAATGTAAATAATTTGTTTTAAAAAAAATAAACGATTCCTTTTTCTAACATTGGTACTCGTATCTACTCTTCGTTAGAAAACAATAATAATTTTAAACAAAAATTAACGCAATCTGAAAAATAATAATGTAGGGTTTTGATTTTATTAACTATTATGCAAATTCAAATTATGTAGTATACTTTAATTCACAAAATATTACGAGCAATTGGCAAAGACAATTCAATTCCCACGTAAAATTTTGACTAAAAAACGTTTTTTCTTTCGGCATTTTAAATTCACACACAAAAACTTGATTAAAGTAATATTATAGGTTAGGTTGAAACACTTTGTCGAGTGCTGAATTAGTCAACGAAGTAGATGATAAACCTTGTCTGCTCAATAAAAGTTAGAATAGGCAACAACAATAGGCAAAATAGGCTGTATAAGGTAAAATAGGCACAATAACCAAAATATAGAAAAAATAGGCTCTAAGGCACGAAAATAAACCTTCCATTACACGTAAACATATTACCTATGTATAGAAAAACGAAATTGCCTGAAGTATATTAAAATTTGAATCTAGGCAATTGCCTAAAAATCCGGGCGTTAGTGATGATACGGCTTCAGTGCAAATACAAATAATAGATGTAACACCGAAAATAAAATTTTGCTTGGGTTTGGAATATATAGAAATTTGCGAGGGTGTTATTTCCATCGCAAAATTACGAAAACTTTTCTAATTAGTGTGCTGTGCACTATAGGTTTTAATACATTTATAATTACTTTCAAATATGAAAACCAAAACGGGTATTCACATAAACATAAACTTTCATATCTGCCTCCTACATTCAGCTGTAATTCAACCTAATCTAAATATTTGCTTAATTAAGATATCTCATTATTTTCTAAAATATATACCTAGGTATATACAGGCTGTTTCACAACTTATACCTCTTATTTTAACAGCATATACCTATAGTACTCAATGTACTGATTATGAAACAAAAAGATTATTTTTTAAATTCGCAAAATTAATTGCACTTCACATGAAATAAACATTTTTAGTCTCAGTGGTTTCGGAGCTATTTCTGTTGTATTAATAATTAAATTATACTTATAAACACTACAATAGTCCATTCATTCATTATACAGCAGGAAATAAATGCCTATTATTCAGTACATTGAGTACAATGCATATATATATATATATATATATACATAATAATTTAACAATATATCATATACCTTATATCTATTTGTCCTATCCAAGTTTAGATTTAATTTAGGTGGATATTTCTTCTTTTTTTTCATCACTGAACCCGATTCCTACTAATAAATACTCATTCTTATAAATAATATATAAAATTTAAATAAACAAATTAAGGGTTGAAAATTAGTATTATTTTTTCGTAACTTCGTATTGGAAGCAAAAGATTATTTTCAGCGAGATTTAAATACACTTTATCCCGTCGTTATTAGTAACAAGAGAGCAAGTTAAATTGTATAATTTCTTTTACGAATTTTATGTTATAGAAGCTGACTGTGAAAAAAATGATGATGTTAGCTTTTGATGTATGGTGTGAGTTATTAATTTGAGTTCATAGTTCATAATCAAATCTCAAATCAAAGAAAATAACATAACTATTTTATATGTCGGAAATGGATTTTATAGAGAAACAAGGAATTTAATTATTTAGGATATCGAAACTTCAATATTTATAGTTGGATAACTGGCTTTATAAAATTTAAAACAATTGAAATGGAGATGTTTCGGCCTTAGATTTAAACCATTATCAAGCTACATTTGTTAATTTTATATTTTAATTAATATTTCAATATCCCATTCGTCTTTTATTAGTTGGTTTAGCAAAATTTTAAAAAATGTTAATAAAATAGAATCATTCATTTAATAATAAAAACACTGCCATACAAAGAACTCAAAATATCAAATGGCAATTCAAAACAAACTATAATAGCTATTTATGAAACTAGTAAGGAAATGAAGGTTATTACCTTACGCATGTGAAACACATAAGTAAGGTAATAACCTTATTTTCTTACTAGTTTCATACAATATTTTTTCTACTTCCGTTCTAATAGATACGAAAGAGCGTTTTTGAAATTATGAAATTTTGACATAATGACAGTTATAAATTCAAAAAATAAAAGAATAACACATCAGAATTCGTCTACCAAGATATCTGTTGCTATGTTACATCATTATTTCACTAGTTAAATAATGCAGTTCATTACCTAACTGAAATAAGTGAAATAAAACGTCTATTTCCTAACGGAAGTAGAAAAACAAATTATTGTATCGCGTGATAAAAAATTTGCTTCCTATTGTTATCATCATGAATTGCAACAAAGAAATATCTATATTTATAGGTAATTTTAAAGATTACAGAATAAATTACCAGATACACCTATCACAAACCAGCCTTGTCTAAATATCCCAATATTTTTAAACGAATATATTTTATCTATTTATTTTGCTTTCTAAATACTTTGAGTCGTGCAAAATGTATAAAAATTTACATCCATTAATTTCATTCAGGTATATTTCGCTGAATAAATGATCATTTAACATGAAGGACTATTTGTTTTTTATCTTATAAATTACTGCATATAAAGTAAATACTTGTATGTATATGAAATGTCCATGGTGTCAGTAATTTCCAAACACGTTGACTGTGAGTGTCGAGTGAATGGCACAAAGATAAAAGTTGTTTAGAAGTGAATTTTAAAATAAGATCAGTATATATGACAATGTTTACCCGCGTTGTGTACACAAAATTTTGTCATTGTGGAAATAAATAAATAAAAGGGTCGCTTATGTATGCATGCATGTCAGAGGTTAGCACGTTTCACATTTGTTTTCATCATATTGGTTGCATGGGAAACAACAGCAAACAAACACAGGCAGCACACCGCGCACCACGAGCCAACAGAACGTTATTCGTCTTGTGAAATCGCGACCCCTTTTTGTTTCCGCTAGATTACGGCTGAATTCATATTTTTAAAAGGATTTTTAGGAACTTTGTCACTTAATTTTAATTATAAGTGTCATAAAATGTGACACATTTTTATTTTCTTCCGAGAACCACTTTGTTGTTTATTTTTTAAAAATATGTTAAATGTAGTTGATATATGAAAAGGAGTTTATTTAATTTCAGATTGTATAAATAAAGAAAAATATCTGGAAAGTTAAGAAAGTTATATCAACGTATTTTTCAAATTATTTTGAACTTTGAAATTTCCTTCAAAATTCTTTTGAAAGTTATATTAACAAAATAAATCAAAATAAAGTTGATTAAGTATGTGCTTTCCTTATTCTTACTATTAGTATACAATCTTAATTATTAAGTAGATGATCTAATATAAATTTATTTTTAACAACTTAGAATTTTTTACTTCATCTCTTATTTGTCTTTTGTCCGGCAGTACGGTGGTATGGTTAGCGTTAAGATATTTGAATCCGAAGATCCCGAGTTCGAATCCCATTCAAGCTAAAAATATATGAACTATCACACGGTGGCTCGATTATTGAATTGGGGTGAAGGTATTGCTGTACAGAGTAATGTAAATAAATAAATAAATCTACATATTCATAGTTTCCTACTATTGTAATTTTATTCATATTACATTCACTTCTTATTTTTTTATTAGCACTTTGAATAATAATGAGTAAATAGTAGTGATGATGTATTTTGACAAATTATACAGTTTATTATTTGTTTTGTTTTCTTTTGCGATTTAATTTATAATATGGGTATCTCTATTGTTTATATTTCTATTTGTATTTATATTTAATAGCTATTGGATTAAAATTATTATTAATTTTTATTTGTAAACTATTCACTATTTACACTTATGTAATTTTCGGCATGTCTGTATGACTATAGAACATAAAGATTATTATTAAAACTAATAAATTACCAAATATTTGTTGAATATTTCCGTTTCCTTGGGTACAGGTTCACATTTATAGATATAAGACGAATTTTAAATAAGTTTTTTTCTAAATTAATTTTAATCTTTTTACTATGTATAAAAATGCAAAATATTGTCTACATTTTGTCCGTAAAATGTATTGGGCGTTCTCAAGCTGCCCTTTGTCTATTATTTCCTCAAATAACTGCGCCAAAAATTTTTGCTATCTATTTTCATCACCCTATCTACTTCATCATCTTCAATTTGATTTAATATTGTCCATAAAATATCTAAAAATTGCAATATAAAATAGTGCAGAACTTCCTTAAACTACAAATGCAAAATTTCAAGTTTATGAATCATTTTTAATGGGTACAAAAGACACGGAATCTTTTCATGCATTTTAAAACTCTCTTTGCACGGTTGCCTGGGTGATTTGTCTCGGGAGTCAACGCACAGTGCACAGCGGTAACCTCTTGACCTGTTATACACTAGTGACTAGTAGTGGCAATATTTGAGCTGTTGAAGAGAATAACGATATGCATTCAACAACAGTCAGACACTGAAATATAAAATCATGGGAAAGACGACTGGTAATTTACGATATTCCTGCAGTTACAGAAAAACAAACCTGAATGGAAATTTGACGTTTTGAGCAAGTTTAACAATTTTGCTACAAAATTATTATACTGGAATCAGGTTTTAAATATTCATCGACATAAAGAAATGTGGTATATTCAATTAATTCATTAGTTACTTATTTGCTTTACTCACAACAAAATAAATACCTAATCACATTTTACAAGAAATGTTTATGCATTAACGAATAATAATTAATATATTATCCGGAGATCCCGAGTTCGAATCTTACTCAAGCTGAAAAATTATATAAACTACCACACTGCGACTCGGTGAGTGTGGACTCTGTACTGTAATTGGAATTAAATTCCTGTTGTACAGCGTAACAAATAAATAAATAAAAATAAATTATACTTAATATGACACATTTATCTAAAGAAAATTGTCTTCAAATAACAATATAAAGAAATTAAACTAGTATATAAGTAAATACTTAACAAATAATGAAATTAATTTTATTATACAGAGAAAAATTATACCAACAAATTTTGAACCTGGGTCCTTTGAACTCAGGTCAAATTCTCGTACCAACTGAACTACGACATCCATGTAAGAAATGCTAATTTAATTTTTATTGGTACTATTCTCCTTAAAAACAGTGTCGCTCTAAACAATCTCAATGTCAAGCCTATTAGTATATTAAGAAGTCATAAAATCGAGGCTGCATTTGGCAGAACAAAAATAAAGAGAAAAATTGAAATAACATCAGATTTGAATTACATGGATGCCGTAGCACAATTGTCAGAGCATTTTACCGGACTTTAAAGATAGCAGGTTCAAATTTGATGATATTCAAAGTATTTCTATAATAAAAAATTATTTTTTTTTGCAAAGTAATGATAAATAAGAAAAAAATATTTCCATTAATGGCAAAAAATGGATTGATCGTTAATATAATTGTAGTCTAAATTTCCCTATTATATTTATATAAAAATATAGATAATAATATCAAACAAATTTGTCTTTTTCAATTTTACATTAAAAATAATCTATTAATCATGTTTTGTAACTTAAATCGATCATTTAGCAAAATAGGTATTAGAATTCTTGATCTTTTTCACTGCATTTGATTTAAAAATTGGTAATAAAGCGATAAAAGCCATTTTTGGCGATAAATTTAATTCATTTTATGATTGATTTCTACATTCAGAGATTGTCCAACACTACTAGTAACATCTCTAAACAACGGAACAGTTCTAAATGCCCATAAAATTGGAGGACTTCAGCTCAATTACATACTGATTCTGCCCTCCCGTTGTTTTATATTTCAGTGCAACAAGAGCAACATCAAGTAACAGCAGAGCAGAGTTGCAGAGTTCAAAGCTGTCGTGTTGCGACCTCTCAGCGAGAAGCTAGCGTGCCTGTCACTCACCGTACCACATATTCTTTGTATGTCCATAAAGAGTTCAAATGGTGGTGAATTTAATACTCAGTAAACCGTGAAGTCGCAATTAACCCTAATTATTTCGATGCCTCTTGTCGGTGAATTAAGTGTTGGAGTTTGCCCGATGTAACGATGTGTGTGTAAAGATAATGGACGCTAAAATAAACTATTATTGCTATTTGAATTGTTTTTAAATGCTGAATCAATAGTGTATTTCACTTTGGACTATTATTCATTTACGCGTAATTATCGATCTAAATGCAGGAAATTAGCGTTTTACTCAGTCGAACGGAAATGTATAGTTTATTTGCATGTCGTGTGGAATGATCTCAAATTAGCCCAACATTCCATTGTTTACATTTTTACATTATTTTCTGCTATTTTTAGCCATTCGAAACATTATGTTGGTTTAGTTTGCAATTTGCCACGGGCATTGATAACATGAAATAATTTTATTACAATCCGAAAGCTTTTACTTGGTAACCGCCTGATGCAGTAAGCGAAGAGCTGTTACCTAAAAACATCATGATTAAGGAAATTGTGATAAAATTAAGAATTGTTTATTACTTTTTTATATAGTAATTCTGTCAATTCAATCATTATTTTCCTAAATAAATCTAGAAAGTGACATTTAGAAATAAATGTAATTAAGAATAATGAACGTAGATACTTGATGTAGTTTCGCAAAAATTATTTATTAACAATAAGCCGAAATCGATCAACTTATTGTTAATAAATAATTTTTGTGAAACTATATCAAGTGTCTACGTTCATTATTCTTATTCATAATGTTTCACCAAGTGCCAACGGCTCATACTTTTGATATTATTAAATGTAATTAAATGCCAAATACTATTTGTTACCTAGCAATCTAATAACATAAGTGAAAATTTCCCATAGGCAGTTAGAATAGGATATATTTTACAATTTATGGCATTTATTGCAACTCCACATAGTACTCAACGTACTGCTTACGAAACAGAAAAAAAATTCAAATTCGCAAAAATAATTACACGTTACTAGAAGCAAACATTTTTCGTGTCACTGGACTGATAATGATTAAAAATTAGTAAACATTAAAATTTATTTAATTTAATAGACGCTGTATAAGAATTCTTTTAATGTTTAGTTTTTACTAATTTTTATGCGTTACTAGAACCTGTTAGTCCACCACCAAAAATGTTTGATACGAGTAATGTGCAATTATTTTCGCGAATTAAAAAAAATCTTTTTGTTTTATAATCAGTACATTAAGTGCTATATGAAGAGTTAAAATAAGTGCCATAAGTTGTGAATCATCCTGTATAGGTACTGGAGTGACTAATATAACATTTAAATAAAGTACATCTAAAAATATGCAAACCTCAAATCTACGAGAGCAGTTCCTCTTTTTAATTATATTTTTTTCTCTTTTCATTATGCAACCCACAACTCCGCAATCTGCGGTATTTCTATTTCTTTCAAAGTTAATTTTTTCTCTTTTCATTATTTTAAATTTTGTACCTAAATAAATGTTAGAAAAGTTATCATTAAAGTATCTTATTCAACATTGTTACAGTTAAAATTTTATAGATTTTGTTTTAAAAAAATTGTCATCTCAGCTTGTGAAAACAACGCTTTATTCAATTATATGTAGTTATGAAAGTTGTTAAATATGAATATAATATCATCTGTTTCTTTTCAGAGATTCTCTTATAAATTATATATTTTGGATTGAATGTATAAACAGCACGAATATATTTCTGCCGTTTAACAACAATTTTTTACTGAGATTTAAACAATATTTCATTTTGTGTATAAATGATTCAAATATTAATATTTATCGTATGAAATTGGGTACAAAAATTCAGAATTTAAAAATAAATTATTTTCCTGTTAAATTGCTTTAAAAATAAACACAACAATGAGGACAGTTCTCGAGTATGAATATTTTCAATAGATACTCATGGGAATTTACTACTCCAAATAAAAAAAATAAGGTATATATTATGTACCTTATTTTTTCATAAGAGGTGATAATTATTTGAGAATTGTTATTACATTCGATTAGATAATTATTTCATCTAACAATTTTTGTAACTGTAAGTTTTGCTATTGCATTTTATGAAGTTCTTATTTTTAATTAATTATATCTTAAGTTAGTTTATTTTCTGAATAGTAACTACTACGGAAATCAAAATTGAGGTATTTTGAAGTACTACTGACTAGTAGCACTTGATTTGTAAATAAATGAATGGGATCAATTGAAAACTACAGGAGTTTGAGAGCAAAACAAAACGAGCGACCGATCGGATTTGTCATCAAGAGACTATATCCAGGATTTCAATATACAAATGATTAATTATTGTCTATGATACAGATACTGTAACACATCTCGTCTCTTTGAGAGTTGACGACATAATAAATAAAAAAATCTGAAGTAAATGTCATATGCAATATATTGTTTTCAGATATTCGATTTGATGTTACCAATTTAAAAAACAATACAAATTTAAGTTCTTTTGATGCAAATGCAAATGAATGAGCAGTTTGAAAATGAAGCATTGTTATTATTAGAACACTAAAGATTGCTATTTTAATCTCTTAACAAAGTTCTTAATAAATTTTATTTGACAACTTGTTAGGAAATTTAAATGTCATCCCTAAACTGAACTCATATCCAAATAATTATAGATTAATATATATATTTTTTTATGTTTAAAATGAAAAGTATATTTAAATATAAATGTAGTTTAAATTTTCCGAGTTGTGAAATTCTGTCAAAAGAGTACATCGTAATATTGACACTAGTTTTTTGATTCTGTTCACACTGCAATACCAAAAACCAACTATGTACATGCAAAATTCAACGTTCCATGAGAGCAACTTTTTTACATTTATTCGAGTCTATTTTACACTTCAATGCTGCGTGTGATTAAAATTTAATATCAAGAGATGCATAGAAATCTGATTTTGACACCGGAAAAATATACGAATGAGCGTTGAAATTCATTACTACTTCAATGGGAAAGAGAAAAAAGGGAAACCCCCCAAGGGCCAAAAATTCCCAACGCAATTTCCACAAAAATTACGTTCTACATTCTGTTTGCCTGATTTTTGTTTTTTGTTTTGTTTACTAGCGCGTCCCCACATGTCGGTTTTCAAGCTTGTCGAGATATCTACTTTGAATTACCTGTTGTCAAGCCAGATTACAAATGTAATCACATTTCTGCATATCAAGTAGAACACATTACTTACATTTTAGAAGTTTGTAGTTCTACACAATTCTTTAATATACTCGTAATATAGTTATTAAAACAAATTCGTTAACTTGGTCTTTGCATGTTTCTTTTACTAAAAAGTTTTTCTTATCTCTATATTTTACTTATCAGATAGGAAATTTCACATAAATATAAATCTTCTCACGCTGCGTTTATACGGCAGAAAATAAAAAAAGAAAATATAGCAAATGGTATTCATTTTGTTTGGTCTAAAAGTTACGAATTAAATTTTTTGTTGTTTTAATTTACGGTCGTAAAAAAAGTATAGTATGTGACTGGTTTTATAAACTCTTTAGTTACTCGTTTTATACACTTGTAACCAAGGAGACGTTTATAAAACTTGTTACATAATATACTACTATCTTTGACTGTACCATAACAACTTGATTCATAATGATGTTTACTGTCCATAAAATAGCACTTTATTGGACTAAGCAAAATTGAAATGCTGTCAATGTCAAAAAATAAAAGTCAATATAAATATAATACAAAATTAATTAATTAATTCCTTCGCAATTTATTCACTTCTTTTGAGATTCTTCTAAACATTGATACATATACGATGAACACTTTTTTTCTTTATAAACAAATTTGACAGTTTAATAAATTATAAATAACATTGTAAAATAAAAGCAACAACAAAGCACACTTGAGATACAAACTAAGTTTTTCACAAAATAATTTAGGAAAATAAATAGCCTCCTGGACAATCGAACATAAAAGTGTGTATGCAATTCGTACGTAATCGAACTTTACAGAACTCGCCTTATTTATCATAAAAATCTGTATAATGTACTTGTAAGTAAATATTTTGACCTAGATCGGTACTATCCGGTCTAGGTCGAAATAGTTCGACAACTAAAATAATATTTGGATAAAAAACTTCGTCCTTTGTAATAACAGTATATTTTTAGGAATTCAATAAGAAATGGGGTAGGTGGCTCAGTGGTATCGAGTCGGCCTGTGGATCTTGAGAAACCGGGTTCGATCCCCACAGCCGACAAACAATTTTCACCAATTTAAATCTACCCCTGTGGCTCCCCTTCCACTAATATCTTTGGGGGGCGTGCTTTGACGGCTGGTAACCGCACTTCGGCCTGAATCGAAAGTCGCAGGTGAAAGAAATAAAGTAATTTAATACATTGTTGAATATAAGAACTTTCAATTAATCTTCTTAATATTATATGAGTATATGTCCCTCTCCCTATGTTCCCTAGTCTAGCTTAACGTACATATTTAGTTGCCTGAAGCAGAAAAAAAATGTTCTCATTACTTTGGTAATATACCTCGCAACAGTGTTAATTAGACCTACATATTCACAATAATTCAAACATGTATATAAAGAGAAATTTAATCCTCGTAGGTAGAAACAAAACAATCTCATTTATTTAGTTCTCGTTTGCAAACTCAATATCTAATTAAATACAAACTAATCTTTTGTACAACGTACGAATATTATCCTAAAACAAAGTTTATTTTTAAAGTATATCATTGATTTTTATTAAAAAGAATAACAAAACAATTCCCTTTCAAAGATTCTTATGAAACAGGTGTGTAAAATCCCAGAGATGAAGTCTTTTTATTAAACTACAATAATTCGCATTTAGTGCAAACCATGTTCCCAAGGAGCAAGTAATTCTAGAACATTTAATACGTCCAAGAAGAGTTCATTACGGGTCTCATGTGAGTTTCTGCTTTCTCAACAAACATCGGTGCACGGCGCATCATCCAACTTGGGTGGTCGATAGGGACTTGAAACAACTGTCTTGTTAAAACAGAGAATCAACTGAAGATAGCTGCCAATTTTGTCAAGATGTTGCCGGCAAAATGACCCCGATTCAGAAATTGGGGATTAATTGTATTTTTTCTTCAAATGAAGCATAAAGATGTTATTGCAAGGATCTAATACATCATTTTAGAAAACAAAAACTATAATAGCTACTGTGTTCTTTAAAAATATAATACGAGTATTTTTCTAAGAGTTAAATTAATTATTCTATCAGTCTGGAGGAAATATTAGAAACCTCCTATGGAATCGATAGAAATGGAACAGGTACAGCTTTAAATCCGATACACAGATAGGTACCTACTGAAAGTTCTGCACTTTAAAATCTAGTTCGCAACTTAAAGTTCTGTCTTACAAATTAAATATTTATATACTTGGGTTACATAAAGATGTACTACAGAAACTATAGAAGACTTACATAAGATAAATAAATTTGTTTATATGACCACAATTTTGTATAGAATTATAATCAGTTCTTTATTTAAGATAAAATTAATTTTTCGTAACACATGCACAAGAAACATGTTCTTATTCCCTAATTTTAGAGAGAGAAACACTGCTTTTCTCCCCTAGGGAGAGAAGCATTATGTTTCTCTCCTTAAGTAGCATGTTTCTCTCCCTAGAAAGATATTTCTCTCCCTAGAGAGATATTTCTCTCCCTAGAGACTACGATTATTAGCTGTTTGCAGCGTTTCCTACGTAACTAGTTACGCAACCCATATTTGACATTTGTCCCGATAAGACAGTATTTTTTGTGCACTTGTTACGAAAAGTATAATATGCTTCACGGGAGGGCGCGATTATCCCTTGTGTGAAGTTGGCAAACCTCGACTTCAGCTCGAGCCTTCAGCCCTCGCTTACGTCTCAGTTTGCCAACTTCACACACGGGAATAATCGCTTGTTTCCCTCCCTTGATGCATAACATACTATACTGTATTATTTAAAAGAATATCAAAACTTATTATATAATTATAAAATATGAATCGATAAGGTAATTTAATTATGATTATTTTTTGTTAGATTATAATATTTAGAAGACAGATTCGCTTGGAGAAGAACTGGCATGGGAAGTTTAAAATAAAACATAAGATACAATGAAATAGATAAAATAAAAACATGTGCAACAAATTTTCCTTCGAATTTCCGCTCAAAAACAGTAGTTGGTATCAAGTTAAAGTACTGACAGTGTTGCCATCAGTGTAGAACCGCTATCCACTAGATCATAGACTTAAAATCATTAGATTTGTACTAATAATTTTTCTCAAGAAGGGATATAAAAAGAGCTTTTTTCTCAAAAATAGGGTGTAGTCCAATTTTATTAGCGCAAATACTACCTATTGTAAATATGAACAATTTTTATTATAATTATTTATTTATGAACGGGCCGTGATCACACACAGTTTATTGTTTGTATTTGAATTTTTATCTTCAACCTTCGACGAATGGGAGTGGGAGTGATGAGTGATGAGGACAGGACGAGAATGAGATACACGAATTTAGTTACAACGTACGAGTGTTATATTATGAGTATGAGCAATCGAGCAACGACATAACTGCAACTGTAGGTAAATTATATATTACAAAATAAATAATCTAACAGAAGAACTACTAACCACTAAAGGCTAAATTTCACCGTTAAACCCCATTCAAAAACAACCAGATTTAGTGTAAAATCCACTAACTTGACAACGCTGTGTCATATCTATATTTTGAATAACCTAATTTTCCTCAATATTATCGTACCAAATGAATTTTCTGGAGAATAAGACTTAACTAGATTATTTTCTGAGTCCAAAAAAGATTTGAATCAAAATCGTTCCGAGATAGTTGATACACACAGCCAGACAAACACGCAAGAACTGCATAAGATTGTCAATTGCTGTTGGTAAAATAATAAACATATATATTGATAACGATTCCTGTAAATATGTTTAAGAATATAACATATTTTCAAGGTGATTTTTGTGTCTTCGATAAAGTAATAAAAGCAAACAGCACTACAATTTTTCTTCATCAAAACCACAATGTCTGAATAAAGCAGTAATTGAAGGACATAAAATATATTTGAAAATGGTGTGAAATCCTCTTAGCACAAAACGTATATCAGTAAAACATGATTCATAAATGTAGTGAGACAAAAACGCAATAAGAGGACATTTACTGCAAATAGAAAAGGAAGCTGAGCTTTAGAAAATCACGCCGTATTGTAAAACGACGTTTCGTTGGACGGACCGAATCGAAACCGCAGAGCGACCATGGGCGTCGCAAAGCGAAGAATTTTATCAGAGGAGGCACCTTATCTCACCAAAGACATCTTTTCGTTTACTAAATATATTTCTTTTATTTTAAACATAGTTTATAATAATTGCGACTATTTATTATTTCATACATAAATTTAGTTTTAAAATAATTGAAACATTTTCGAACTTATTTTTGAAATAACTTTTATGAAATACAGAAATACTAAAACAAGAACCCGAAATCGATTCCCAAACTATATTTGACATGCAAATTACCCAAATTTACCAAAATTACATTAGTACAAAAATGATAACAAATTAAGAGCGTAAAGTGATTCTTTGTTACTCGAGCACGGTAATTCAAACGCGAGACACATTCCGTTCATAATACACACATAATTTTTTCTACGATTTCATCTTAAATGATTAAAAAACGAATGCGTATTGAAAATAAATTCATTCCGTCAACTGTCAATATGACAAGTTTCAGATTTGTTTGGTAACTATTGAAATAAGCGCGCATTTAATATATATTTTCTACGATTGCTATGAAAAGTTGCCAATTATGCTCTCATTTGTCATCGTAAAGTTGAAGTTTTCTGTGGAACAATAGAAAAATATCTTTGTTGCGCGTCTCCAATGACATGTTAAATGCGCGCTTATTTCAATAATTACCAGGGATACAAACAAAACTGAAACTTGTCATATTGACAGTTGACAGAACGAATTTATTTTCGGTTCGTAAACGTTTTTTAATAATTTAAAATGAAATCGTAAATAAAATTATGTGTGCATCACGAGCGTAATTACCGTGTTCGAATGGCAAAGAATCACTTTACGCTCTTGATACACTAATAACTATTTTGTACGATTATGCTAAAAGTAAGTCATGTATTTATTTTCAGTGCAAATTTTTTTAATAATATAGTTTGTACGAAACAAACTGAACTTAGTCAACTACAAAATAAATTAGAATATTAGTTAAAACTCGATCGTAGAAAAAATAGTATATACAGCTAGTGTTAAAACTGTCACTTTCTTGTAAGTTTCACACTAGTTGCATAAATAACCACTAATACCATAATACAACAAAAAATAGTATGAAAGTTGAACTGCTTTTATTGCTTTTTCATATTTTAAGTAACGAATAGATTTCCATCATCGCCGTCTTTGAAAAAACTGTGAATTATATACCTCGTGGGACCGAACCATTGAAACAATCTGATGTCAATTCGCCACCATTGCACTATCAATTATTAAACTCAAAACGCTGAAGTTTCATTCAACATCTAGAAGTGGCAACGAAAAGAAAAAACTTATCTTGGTGAAATAGTAACCATGAAATATTACATTATATCAAGTAGGTCCATAACCAAGTAACCATATCGTGATCTAATAAGATTTATATGCTTTAATCTCAAAATGCACTTGGTAAAAATTGCAGAGCACGGGTTTTATAGTTCCGAGATTAAATTATCAGTTTACATAAATGAATAAAGCATGCAAATTGTCGAGAGAGAGAGAACCTGCACTCACCAGTGGCCGGCGAACCGGCGATCAGTGGAAAGATTGCGCTACTGAGAGCGCACGACAGGGCATTTGCCTAAAAAAATACGACGGAGTTAGATTTTTGGAGCAAAAGCCCAAGACACTTTATTCATGTCATCGGGTACGGAAGATTTGTGTTTCGATATAAAAGCAGAAGTAGGCAATTTAAAAAATCATGCATCTTAGAAAACGGTGCTCGAATCATTTTCATGTAAATAGCCGCCAGATATTTTCAAAATAGCCTTTTTATTTTATACGACAACATAATTCATTCTGAAAGATTTTCTTTATCTACAAAAGCTATGAAAATATTTATAGGTAGATAATTACCGCGATAGTAAATATGCTCTTTACACAAAGATTGAAAGAAATATGTACTCTTAAGCGTTAACTACTTACAATGTATTTACTTGTAGGTATTTTCTATATTTAGAGAATCTCGCAACAAGAAAAATCCAAAAATATATTTCATTAGTGAATTTTATAAAATCAAGAGATTTTAGTTCTTTTTTAATAAGCCGAATGGTAGATTATTTAATTTTTATATTAGTTGGATTTCAGGCTTTCCATGATCATAAAAAAGTTATAAATTAATTATACATTTTTTTAATAATTCAATTGTTATTTCACACTATTGGTAAGAAGTTTTTCTGTTATTATATTTATTAAAAATATTGTTATTTTTATTTTGCTTGTAACTTGAAAATGGTCCAAATTTTGGCCGAAACGTCGCCTTATTAAATTTAATTAATAAAAAAAATGTATAATTAATTTATAACTTTTTTATTATCATGGAAAGTCTGAAATCCAACAATATAAAAATTTAAAAAAAAATAGATTTCGATGATTGAATTCTCATCAAGCCTTATTTTATCATCCATCTTTTTAAATTTGAAATTAAATTCATTATAATATCAAATGATTTCATAAAGTAGAAACTAAAAATCGTCATATATATGTGAAATATATTTAATTTTACTTATAACGCGCAATATGAATCAATAAAATAAAATTTATTTTTAGAAAAATTTATAACGTTTTGTGAAGCCTCCTAAAAAATACTATATGCATCTTGACTGAAATAGTTTTTTTAGCCTCGATTGAAAACTTCAGATTCTGCCAAAAAGTAACACTTTTACGACCTTGATACACAAATAATGATTTTTACACCATCGTACGAGAAGTAAGATATTATGTATTCATTTTCAATGCGAAAACATAACTTAAGATGATAATAAATGTTCTTGATGATTAATTAAGGAAATAAATAAATAAAAATAATGAAAAAAAGTTAACTTAAACCAATAAGTAACATTTACATATTTTCAATTTTTTTTAAACGATTTTTCGTGAAAAAAGACGACATTCAAGATTGATTTGTAAAAAATTACTATTTTGTTATGAATAAACGTCAGTAAAATTATGTCTTACTTTAACTACCCAGACATAATGCGGGTGAGATATGTTTCCTGATAAATCATATTTATAATGTGCAGAAACAACGGCGTAACATTATGACACATTCGCTTGTCATTGCAGTATAGTGTACACTGTGTATAGTGTGTCATGTAATCTGTACAATTACTAGACAGGTATAAAGTATCACTCAACTTGATGCAAAAAAGAATAGTTCATCATGAGAACATATTAATTATTCAAAGACATTTGTGCAATGCCGCATATGCCAGGCCTGTATAATAGGTTTACTTGCAAAGGGAACAGCATGGCTGCATAATGTAAAACTGTTGATATTTTTTAACCTTTTTACGAGTTGCTGCTCCACGATCCGTGCTTTATTACATGTCTCGGTTTGTCTTGCGCTTGCGAGCGGCAGACGCGCTACGGCGTAGGCACTTACTTTAATTCGAATAAAAATGTCTGCAATTCAATTACTTAAACTTCTTTCAGGAATGCCGCTTCAAGTAAATTATAGACTTCGTACAAAATGGAGTAAGATTTTTTATTCGAAATAATGAAAAACCCAGCACGAGAATTAAAGACTTACATTTTATATGATTCACACTTTACTCAAGATGTTCTAACATTATTACGAGAAATTCACCCAATTTAATTTTGTGCCTTTGTTCTTACTCATAACAAATAGATCTGATACTTTCATGCAAATTCATATTTTGTTTACTACTACATATTTTAATTGCAACTTGATTTCTGTATGAAACTAATAAAATATTGTTCATATATTCAATTTGATACCGCATAAAAATGCAGAATTTACAATTTCGCGCATATATTATCATTTTTTGCATATTTTATGTTTTTGTGAATATTTTAACAAAATTTTACTCTTTTACAAATATTGTCTAAAATTTTTATATTTGTATCTCTATGTTGGAATAATATCTTAGCTGTTTGAGTTTGAATATATATATATATATATATATATATATATATATATATATATATATATATATATATATATATATATATATATATATACAGGGTGTTATATTATAATAGATCCAGCAAATATCTCGCTTATTTATCAATTTAGCAATTTCTTTCATATAACATGATTTATACAGCAACATGAAAGCTAGTTGATGACGGATGTACATTCATGATATCATTTCCGGTTTATTAGTAATTAATATCAACTTTCAAATTTCAAATGGAACATACTATATTTTTTTACAAATTTGAAAAGTGCATCAAATTTGCTTTACAATCATGTAAAATAGTCCGTATGTTACATTATTAAAAAGTAAAATGGCGGGCACTTTAATATACACCAAATCGGAAAGAGAATAGTGAGCCATGACTGTGGCTTGAAATAAAACAATTAACTAAAACAATTGTAATTATTATTATTAAACGTAATACATTTTTTTTGTCATAATAATACAGGAAATAAGAATAAGAAACAGTTAATAACAACAAAATGATTTTATAACTAATATTCAAAATGGCTCCTCTTTAATACATTTTGCACAACGTTTTGAAACAGAATAAGTAGCCCTTTATATTTGGTTAGCAGATAAAGATTCAATTGTTGCTTCGTTTTTATTCTTCAGTCCGTTTAATGTGTTTACTGGTTCATTACAAACAAAATATTTCACGAAGCTCCATACAAAAATCAAGTGGTCATATCGAGATAAAAAAATAAAATGCATTGAAGAGGCTGGGAGTCATTTTGAATATTTGTTATAAAATCATTTTGTTGTTATTAAGTGTTCCTTAAAATATTATTTCATTTAATAATAATAGTTACAATTGTTTTATTTCAAGCCAGTCATGGCTCACCGATTTGGTGTATAATAAAGTGCCCGCCATTTTACTTTTTAATAATGTAACATATGGATTATTATACATGATTGTAAACCAAATTTGATGCACTTTTCAAATTTGTAAAAAAATATAGTATGTTCCATTTGAAATTACAAAGTTGATATTAATTACTAATAAACCGGAAATGATATCATGAATGTACATCCGTCATCAACTAGCTTTCATGTTGCTGTATAAATCATGTTATATGAAAGAAATTGCTAAGTTGATAAATAAGCGAGATATTTGCTGGGTCTATTAAAATATAACACCCTGTATACAGCGTGTATCTGTACTTCGGGAAAAAAATGAAAGGGTATATACTATAAGAAGTACTGATCTTCATATTTTAAAATAAATATAAATAAATATATGATCACGCCTTTTACCTATTACTGGGTGTGACACTCTACCTGAGCAAATCTCGGTAAGTGATATATTTCTTGGCGTGAAGTGCAGTTACCAGCCGTCAAATCACGGCCCCCAAAGATATTAGTGGAGGGGGAGCCACAGGGGTAGATTTTAATTGGTGAAAATTGTTTGTCGGCTGTGAGGATCGAACCAGAGTTCTCAAGATCCACAGGCCGATTCGATACCACTGAGCCACCTACCCCATAAAAGTAATAGCTCTACTCATAATGAATAATTATGCAATACTGTATCATTATAATGTAGCAATAATATGGTCAACTGTAATTTATTAGGCAATTCCGATTAAAATATTTAACTCAGAGATATTATATCAAAATTTAATTTGGCTAATGTACATAATGTCCAATACATATTTCTAAATTACAGAGAACAATTCAGTTATGTAGTTATATAAGTGATTAAGTATAGATAGTAAATTTCAAATCGAAACCATAATAGACGTAACGCAGGTAACTAGTAAAGCCCTACGAGAATAGTTGAAATGCAAAACACATTATACCTGACTGAATATAACGACATACCCACATTGCACGGACCTTAAAATCAATACTTAAACGATCAAACATACAAACAGACAGACATTCATTATTCTTACTGCTAATGTTACGGACATATAACGGCGCCATTACGCCGCAACTGGCAGGTATGGCAGTAGAAACGCGCACGAAAGACGAAAGCAGGAGAGCAGGAAAGCAGGAAAGCACCACAGTTGCCACTCTCGTTCTGAGCCACATTCGCGAGCAGTTGCGGTTTTCAACTTTAAGAATTAGACACGTGAAGGTACATTTACAAAAAAAGAAATAACCGAATCGATAAAAGTTATAGGGGGAGAGAGTGCTTGCCCTGAGTTTATAGCAAAACGAATGGTGTCGTTCTGTCGTTCCACTTCTGGTCGTGAGGATTTTGAACACTCACTTATAATTTGGTATCAAACCTAAATATCTCAGGATTTTCAATTTTGAATGTAATCACTCATCAAGTCCTCAAAGTTTAAACGATTCTAAACACAACTAATGACATCATCAGGAGTACAACACTCAACTAATTAAAGCAGTTTATTTTTTATTTTTTAGCAAGAATAAAACTACATCTGCATTCAATTGTAGTCTGGGTAAAACCGCAGTTGACGGCCAAACCTGAAGTTGGCTGCGAGTCGCTAGTGACTTTTGGTGAAATCTGCACAAGTCGGACATAGAAAAACCCGGCAAATTTGAATGTCAAGATAATTTAAAAACGTTTTGTTAGCAAAGTCGGATGTTTTTTTAAAATAATAAACACCACTATCCATGCCTGACCTAGTATACAACGTATTTTTATGGTAAAACAGGCAAATTTGAATGTCAAGATAATTTAAAAACGTTTTGTTAGCAAAGTCGGATGTTTTTTAAAATAATAAACACCACTAACTATGCCTGCCCTAGTATAGAACGTATTTTTATGGTAAAAAATAACAAACCACTTGCTTCTTATGTCGAACTGTTCGAACTGCTGTTTTCCCCAGAAGTTACTAGCGACCTGCAGCCAACTTCAGGTTTGGCCGTCAAGTACGGTTTAGCCATAGTCTATCTCACTGTAATTTTACAGTAGACCGATTCACATAGCAAAAAAAAACAAGCTGTTTCTGGCTTGAATTCAGGAGTACCAATTAAAAAAAAAACACCCCTAACCATGCCAAACCTAGTACAGAACGCATTTTTATGATAAATATACTTGAAATGCGAATTTTATTACAAACAAAATTTTGTTTTAAAGATAAATTTTATGACAGAACAATTCGAATCCAGGCGTCATCCGAATTGTTCTGTCATAAAATTTAACTTTAAAATTATCATCATTACTGTACGTTCAGTCAAAGTCATATGACAAAAATTTGTGTTTCGTTAGTAAAAAAAAACACCCCTAACCATGCCAAACCTAGTACAGAACGCATTTTTATGATAAATATATTTTTAAACAGATGTACTCGAATTTTATTACAAACAAAATTTCGTTTCGTTAGTAAAAAAAACACCCCTAACCATGCCAAACCTAGTACAGAACGCATTTTTATGATAAATATACTTCGCATTTCAAATTGCCCGGCTTTTGACGTTAAGTTGGTATTCCTGAATTCAAGCCAGAAGCAGCTTGTTCTGCAGCCAACTTCAGGTTTGGCCCCCAAGTCAAGTTTAGCCTTATAAATTTAATAATCTTTTAAATATCACACTAATCACAAAATTAAGTAAATCTATGAAACGATGCATTGACTGACAGTGAACTGACACAAACGGAACAAATGAATGTCACTTGTAATCACCAGGGCCGTCTTTTCGCCTAGGCAAACTAGGCAAGTGCTGGGGGCCCGTGATTTTGAGGGGCCCGAATCGTTCGACTAAAATGAAAAAAATAGAAAAAAAATACACATTTTAAGTTTTAAGTCATTTTCTGACCAAAATATTTGTAATAATTACTACATTTGATATGAATTCTATTGAGGGATGGCAGCTAGTAACACAAATGCAAAATAATACAATAATTATAATGTGACACTGACACTCCGATACAATGTATTTATATATACAGGCTAGTGACTTGCTCAGCCGGTCGTAGGACTTTAACATGGGAAATCAGTTTTTTGCAATTTCCTGCTTCTCTAATTATTTTAAGCAAAAATGCGTCAAATACAAGTTTTAGGGCATCAAATTCTGCATCTAAATCAATAAACAGAATTACTTTTACGTTGAAAATATTGATAGCCATTGAATTGAACAAAAAAATAAATAAATGCTTGACGTTTTATCTGTCAAAACATCAACGTTTGACGGTGTGATTGATAAAATGGCCAGCTCGATCACCGGATTTGTTACCTAATGACTTCTTTCTGTGGGATCGTTTAAAAAATACAATTTACAAAAGTAGGCACCCAAATGTGGATTCTCTAAAACAAAGAATTGCGGAGGAATGCAGGAATATTACAGTCCGGCAGCTATCAAACATGCGCAGTAATTTTTAGGAAAGACTTGGGGTTTGCTTAGCGAACAATGGAGATGTGTTTGAGCACATGCTCTAGACTAGAGTATGTATTTATTATGTCCATTATAGTTTAATTTTGTTATAAATAAATTATTATTCTGATATTAAAATTAAATAAATAAACTGTTTACTTGCCTACTTAAATATGAATGTTTTATAAAATATAAATATTTTCTCCTGCAGGTCCAACGTCAAACGTTGACATTTTATCTGTCACAACGTCAAACGGTGACATTTTATCTGTCACACCGTCAAACGTTGATGTTTTGACAGATAAAACGTCAAGCATTTATTTATTTTTTTGTTCAATTCAATGGCTATCAATATTTTCAACGTAATTTTCGTCATTTTCATATTTAATTTCTGCCGTTACAAAGCAAGTAAAAGTAATTCTGTTTATTGATTTAGATGCATAATTTGATGCCCAAAAACTTTTATTTGACGCGTTTTTGCTTAAAATAATTAGGGAAGCTGAAATTGCAAAAAACTGATTTCCCATGTTAAAGTCCTATGACCGGCTGAGCGAGTCACCAGCCTGGATATATATATATATATTTATATGTTTTGGGGCCCTAAATATTATATTGCCTAGGGCCCAGGAGATGCTTAAGACGGCCCTGGTAATCACTACATTTTATTACTACGATCAGCCAATCTCCGACGTGGAAATTTGTTCCCTATGCTGTGCAACGCTATGAAGTTAGGGTGGTACAGAATAATTAAAATAAGTTTGACTAATGCCATTGTCATTATTTTGGACACATTATAATTATGTAACATCAATTTGAATGATTGTGGCCTGGTTGCATAAAACGTTGTTAGTTAATCATGTTGTTAACTACGCGAATTAGAATAAAAAACGCATCTAAGAAATGTCAGTTTTTGACAGTTTAATATTTTAAAACTTTAAAACTTCACAAACCATTTAATGGGGTAGGTGGTTCAGTGGTATCGAATCGGCCTTGTGGATCTTAAAAACCCTGGTTCGATCCCCACAGCCGACATACAATTTTTAGCAAATTAAATCTACCCCTGTGGCTTCCCCTCCATAACATCTTTGGTGGCCGTGATTTGACGGCTAGTAACCGCACTTCAAAAATCAAAAAGTGACATTTACACTATTCGACAATATTTTACATCTGTTGAAAATCTTAACTCTGAAGACAATTTTAATAACTGAGCAGCGCGTTTTGTTGTTAGGCTATAGGTGCTTCGTTAAATCAGTTAACGTGCGTCATATCATACTTCATTAATTTTTATGACGTTGTATCTACAATGTTTATAGTTAATATCAAAATGTTAAAATACAATGCAGGAATGAAGCATTTAACTGTCATTAACAGCGCGCTGTATACAAAGTAAAGATCAGTACTGCCACAACAGTCAAATTAAAAATCCTTTTGAAAAGTTTAATTTTAGATAATTTTTATATAAATAAATATACCATCACGCCTTTTACCCATTACTGGGTGTGGCACTCTGCCTAAGCAGATCTCGGTAAGTGATATATTTTTTCGCGTGAAGTGCGGTTACCAGCCATCAAATCACGGTCCTCAAAGATATTAGTAGAGAGGGAACCACAGGGGTAGATTTAAGTTGGTGAAAATTGTTTGTCGGCTGTGGAGATCGAACCAGGGTTCTCAAGATCCACAGACCGACTCGATACCATTGAGCCACCGACTCCATTTGTAATTTTTATATGTATATTTAATTGTGTAGAGTCCATAACTTATTTGAAATTAAATAGCCAAATTTGTCGAATTGGCGAAGTAAGCATAGTTGTTTTATTTTTTTATTTAAATATTGAATAAGCGATTACTAACGTAATTTGACAAACTTAATTGATTCAACGAGCAATTTATAGTTAATCAACATAAATAGTACTTAAGAGTTAAAAAAGTATTATCGAAGATAAAACTTTAAATTTTAACTATGATCCGAGATTGAAACTTAAAAACAGATTGTACAAATCAACTAGAATTTTATCAATCGACAATTTCAATGATACTAAAAGTAACTTACGAGTGCAACTAAAAAACAAAAATTATGATAGCAATCAAGATAGTGTTCCCAAACAAGATGGGGCGAACAAACCCCCGGTCGAAATGAATCGTGTGAAGGAGGCGCAGAAGTAGGAAGCGGGAGTAGTAATTCCAGGTTTTGCGGGAGTACGAGCACCCTCGCAGTCGCCGCGCAGTCTGGCCTCAGCACTTTCAGCCGAGGTGCGAACTTTTAGTGCTGGGTAACATTTCAGAGTTTGTGCACCAGATTATTTTCTATCGATCTGTGTGCCGACTGCCGAGCAGATGTGATATGGCAGCATGCCATTGGCTCCCTTTTTATAAGTTCGACACAATTTTTGGGTCCTTTGAATTGTCGAATTTTAGCCACAGGCACTACCACACAGATTATATCGAGCGACAACAACGACGTGACTCTGCTTTTGGCGAGTCGATATAATTAGGACGACTGGATTTCCGATGAAAATTCATTGCACGTGAAGCCGCCCACGTGACTGGATCTATCTGTATTGTACGTGTGTTTGTTTCTTTCAATTATCCTTTTTTATATCATATCCACGGCCTACATTTCATTTAAATTAATTCATTTATTATTTATGTTATAATTAATAGGGCTGGTGGCTCAGTGGACTGTCACTGTGAATTTGAGAACTCGAGTTTGATTCCCATAACCGATAAACAATTTTTAACACGTTAAAACTACCCCTGTCGTTCTCCCTTTGGGGTCGTAATTTGACAGCTAGTAACTGCACTTAAAGTGAAAAAATATATCACTTACAAAAATATGTTAATGTTGTGTGTCACACCCAATATTGGCTAACGGCGTGATGATATATTTTATATAATTTAGTTGACATACAAATATGTAGTGAGGTAGGTAGCTTTGTGGATTGAAGATCCTGGGTTCGATTCCTACAGCTGATAAACAATTTCCACCACGTTAAAACCACCCCTGTCGTTCTTCCTTTGGGGTCGTGGTTTGACGGCTAGTAACTGTACTTAACGTGAAAAAATATATCACTTACCAAAATATGTTAATACTGTGTGCCACACCCAATAAAGGGTGAAGGCGTGATGATATATTTGATACAATTTAGTTGACATACGAATATGTATTGAGGTAGGTGGCTTTGTGGATTGAAGATCCTGGGTTCGATTCCCACGGCCGATAAACAATTTCCACCACGTTAAAACCACCCCTGTCGTTCTTCCTTTGGGGTCGTGGTTTGACGGCTAGTAACTGTACTTAACGTGAAAAAATATATCACTTATCAAAATCTGCTAATGCTGTGTGCCACACCCAATAATGGGCAAAGGCGTGATGATATATTTGATATAATTTAGTTGACATACGAATATGTATTGAGGTAGGTAGCTTTGTGGATTTAAGGACCTGAGTTCGATTCCCACAGCCGATAAACAATTTTCACCACGTTAAAACTACCCCTGTCGTTCTCCCATTGGGGCCATGATTTGACGGCTAGTAACCGCACTTAACGTGAAAAAATATATCACTTACTAAAATCTACTAATGCAGTGTGCCACACCCAGTAATAGGTAAAAGGCGTGATGATATTTTTTATTTTTTTTACGAATATGTAAGAAAATAAAAAAATTAAATATAAGTAAATTAATTGTAAATTATGTATTAATCCACCGTATATTAAATTAGATGATGTCATCTTACTGTAACCGTCTGGTACTTTTCCATTAGCGATAAGAGAAGTGTTAAAAAGGCATGTAACGAAGATAAGGCACTCACTTTGCTATTGTCTTGAGACAGCTTCACTCAGAAGCATATTTACTTACTGTATCAATTATATTAATTAATAAATATTTTGTATCACAAATAAAGAGTTTTTTTAAAACGTTTACGCAAGGCTACGATACAAAATTGGCGCAGTCGGATCGGATTCTTTTCGGACGCGTAAAAACACAAATTACGTGGCAGAATTTTAATTCTCTTACCGAAAACGAAAAATCGACAAATTTAAAAGGCTTCTACCTAAGCCCATCAAGGTCTACCACGACCCATCTCTAAAACCATCTGTAATACTGCAAGCTGCTGTGAGATCCACGTCAACCACCAGAGGAAAAATCATCAGAGTTCACGTCCCGTTCTGAACGAGTACTTGCTGTTCCTGAGAAGACGATTCCAAGGAAGACTTGCTGTTTCCACACCACTTGAATATCAAGCAATTCTGAGTCCTGAGATGTTCATCCAAGTCATCTCAGTAATATTAATAACACAGTAAGTAAGAATAATAATTAATAATAAAACACACTGTTGTAAAAATAATTGTACCAAATTATACGAAGGGGTATTTCTTGATTTATCAAGTAATAAAAATACCGAGACCCGGCACAGGTCAAACACACACACACACACACAAAAACGATTTTTGTAATAACTATATGTCAGATAGTGAGAATTCATTAAGTTCAATAGAATCAAATAATTCACTAACATTAATACCTATAAATAATACTAGAGTAACATTAAGACCTAGTTTATTAAATTTTGTAAATCATAATACAATGGCTACCGCCACTACACAAGAAGTAGAAATGTACTTACGTACAATCCCTTGTTACAACGGAAATATTAACACACTTAATAGCTTTATCAGACAGACTGATAGAATTCAAGAAATATTTAATAATTTAGCATTAACCGAACCACAAAAAATGTTCGCGTTCTCAATGATAAAACTAAAATTAATAGAAAACGCAATAGAAATTGTTAATAATAATGAATTCCTAGATTGGGAAGAAATGAAATTACATTTAACCACACACTTTGTCGAAAAAAGTACAGCCGAAACTTTAATGTTAGAATTAATGGAAACTAAATTTAATAAAAATCCAGAACAAACATTGAAAATTATGATAGAAAAATTTTCGCTTTATAAAGCAAAAATATTATTAACAGATTACGCGCAAGCACAAAAAGACGCAATCCTTCGTGAAAATCAAAAATTCATCGTAAAAAAATTCATTGCTTTATTACCAAATCACATTAAAGGTTCATTTTTAATCAAAAACCCAACTTCATTGGAACAAATTGATTTAATGCTTAGAAACGAATTTAGTTTTGTTAACACAATTCATCAATCGCCATTATTACGTAACACACCCCCTAAACCTAACCCCGAAATAAACGAATTCCCGAGGAGATTCCCTGCTCAAATGTCTCCCTCTCAACAATTCAACCCTAGAAGACCACCTAACCATCAACCCTTTGCCCCCAGACAAAACTGGCTAAATAATAACCGAGACAACAGAAAAACATTTATACCAAATAAACCTATGACGCAAACAACGAGACAAACACAACCAATGTCAACTCAAACAATACGACCAACCAATAACAAAATAGAAATTTTTAACGACGAAAATTTTGAAGATCGAGAACCTTCAGAACAATATTATAATGAACAATCATATATTAACGATAGTGAATACCCTTGTACTTCAAATAACTCTACAATAAAATCAGAAAACCAAAATTTAGACTCTTTTTTAGAACTAGAGACACCCCCAACACTGAATTCGTAATGTCCTCAATTTCAAAAAACTTACCTATCTTAAAAATCGGACAATATAATATACTTTTCGATACAGGTTCCTCTATAAATTTTATTCATCCGGAAATTATAAAAAGATATAACGTAAAAACTTACAATGAAAATTTAACTTTTAAAACTGTGAATGGAAAATCTAAATGTTCCAGTTTCGCAATAATAAAAATTCATACAAAACCCTTGAAATGCTATGTATATAACTTTCATAAAAATTATAATATACTACTTGGCATCGAAGCATTCCGAATTCTAGATATACAAATTAATTTTAAAATAAATGAAGTTAAAATCGGAAATGAAAAATATAAGTTGGAAGAAATAAATAAACCTAAATTAGAAATAAATAACGTCGAAATAAGAAATAATCATTTAAATAATTTAGAAAAATTTGAACTTGAGAAATTAATTCACGAATATAACGACTTATTTCCAAAAGAAAAAGACAATTTAACTTGTACGAGTACAATTAAACATAAAATAGAAGTTAGTAATGAAACACCAATTTACACTAGAAATTATAGAATCCCACAAATATATGAGCAAGAAATTGACGAACAAGTCAATAAACTTTTAGAAAACAAAATTATAAGAAAATCTTTCTCTCCATGGTCATCCCCTATATGGATTGTCCCGAAAAAATTAGACGCCTCTGAAAAACAAAAATTTAGAATGGTAATCGATTTTAGGAAACTAAATTCTGTGACTAAGGATGATAAATATCCCCTACCGAACATCGACACTATATTAGATCATATCGGACCCTCTGAGTATTTCACAACAATTGATTTACACTCTGGCTTTCACCAAATTGAAATGCAGGAAAAGATATAGAAAAAACCGCCTTTTCTACTAATTCAGGACATTTTGAATTTACCAGAATGCCCTTCGGCTTAAAAAACGCCCCTGCTACTTTCCAAAGAATGATTAACGAAACTCTAGGAAATTTAGTAAATAAAAATTGCCTCGTGTATATGGATGATATTATTATATTCGGAAAAAATTTAGACGATCATTTAAATAATATACGATTAGTTTTCGAAAAATTACGAAAAGCGAATTTAAAAATACAATTAGATAAGTCTGAATTTCTGCAAAATGAAGTAAAATATTTAGGTTATAAAATAAATAAATTTGGATTGGCTACAGATGAAAGAAAAGTAGAAACTATTAAAAATTTAAATATACCAAAAACTCAAAAAGAGATTAAACAATTTCTCGGAACTATAGGTTGGTACAGACGATTTATTCCAAGTTATGCAGAACTAACCAAACCCTTTACACAATGTCTGAGAAAAAATAATAAAATTAATTTAGATGATGAAAAATATAAAAGTGCTTTTGAAAAATGTAAATTAATATTAACTCAATCACCCATATTACAAAATCCTGATTTTGAAAAACAATTCATACTAACCACAGATGCAAGCGACTTTGCAATCGGAGCAGTTCTCTCTCAAACCAAAGATAATAAAGAACTACCAATTTGTTATGCCTCGAAAACACTTAATAAAGCAGAACAAAACTACTCTACAATAGAAAAAGAACTTAAAGCTATTGTATGGGCAATTAAAAACTTTAGACCTTACTTATATGGAAGAAAATTTTTAATAAAGACTGACCATAAACCACTAATGTGGCTATTTAATATGAAAAACCCTAACCAAAAAATGACCCGCTGGAAAATAGAATTAAGCGAATATAATTTCGATATAACCTATCTTAAAGGAAAAGATAACGTCGTCGCTGACATGTTATCTCGTCAAAAACCAAAATTTAAAATGAATTACTTTATCGGCAATGTTATAGACCAAAACCCAATAGCTCATTGCATTTCTAAAGATTGCATGATGACTAAAGGAATTGCAAAAGACATTAATGAAGAATTTAATTGTAAAGACTACTGTTTAAAAAATAATGATAAAAACATAATAATTCAAAATTGTAATGAAAAACAAATAATTCACTTAATTACCAAATTAAAATATGATGATAAACCTACTATAAAAGATTTAGATAAACCCTTAAAGGAATTACGAGATTTTATGATATTGAATGAAATAAATACAATTAACATCCCTAAATTAGGTTGCGGAAGAGATAGATTACAATGGACACAAGTAGAACACAAATTAATTAAAATATTTGAAGACTCAAATTTAACTATAAATATATTTACATTACCTGAAAATTATTATAATGGCAATGAAAATGAAAGCGAAGAGAATAATATAGATGAAAACGAAGATATTCAAACAGTACATAGTTGTGATGAAAATTTAATTGCGGGAATAAAATTTCTGGACAACAGAATAAATATCGCAGACAACCAAATAATATTTTACGAAACTAACGGAGAAACGGAAATAAAAATAAAGAAACTTTTTGACCGAAAAAAACAAAGGTTTATTTGTAAATTTAATAAAACTAATTTAGAACAAGATATTACTAAATTTATTAAAGATTATTTAATTCCAAAAATAAGATACTTAGCATTATTTGAAAAAGGATTAGATTTAAAAACAACAAAAATTTTACAAAAAAATTTCGAACCCAACACTATAAATATTATAGCTTGTAATAAATTAGTAAAGGATATAGAAAACGAGGAACAACAATTAGAAATAATCCATGATTTTCATATAGGAATCACAAATCATAGAGGAATACTAGCTACCATTAGAGATCTAAAAGAAAAATATTATTGGCCAGGTATGAATAAAGATATTCAAGAGTATATAAATAATTGTGAAATATGTAAATGCAACAAATATGAAAGAAAACCAATTAAATTAAATGATAATCTAACACCCACACCAAATAGACCCTTTGAGAACATTAATATAGACTTATTATCTTTAGAAAAAGAAAAATTTTTAACAATATTTGATCAATTTTCGAAACATGCTCAAATTATACAAATTAAAGATAAAAGTGCTAAAACTATTGTAGAAGAATTAAAACTATACTTTACTAGATATAAAATCCCAAAAGAAATAATTATGGATAACGGAACAGAATTTAACAATAATTTAATTAAAAATCTTCTAGCCAAATATAAAATAAAAACACATATCACCTGTGTTAATAACCCTAAAAGTAACGCCATAGAGAGATTACATTCAACTCTAATTGAACAACTTAGATTACTACATGCTAAACCATATATAAAAGAAAAACCTTTAATAGAAAAAACACAAATGGCAATATTAGCATATAACAACACTAAACAAAGTATTACACACCTAAGCCCGAACGAAATCTTATTCGGAATAGATAATGATAATCTATTTGAAAACAAGGATAACATAACCGAAGAAAGTCACGGACTAAAACAAAAAGAAATCGAAAAACAAGTAAGACTAAAGATAGAGAACGAAAAATTAAAAAGATATAAAGAAGGAGATAACCCATTGCAAATTAAAGATAAAGTTTATGTAAAACAAAATCCTAGAATAATTCATAAAATTAAGAAACCATTATTTAGGAAATATTCTGTTAAAAATTATAATCCTTTACTAGGACGAATAAAAATAACGGACCTCAAAAATAGAGATAAAAATTTTAAATTAGACAAATTAAAAATTTAATAATTCCAGATGTTACGGACAACTTCAAAACATCACAGACAACAACGGATTCCATTTAGCCGAACTTGGAAATTGCAAAATAAAGACGGGAGAAGAAATAATTTATTACAGTTATAACGTTACACCCATTTACGAAGAATTTTTAAAAATAAAAAATAATAAAGAAAAATTATTACAAAATTTAGGAAAACAAATAAATATTTTTACAACTTATGTTAACATTCTAGATTATAATTTTATAGATCTTGAAAATCAAATTCAAAAATTATTCTTAAAAAGAAGTAAAAGAGCAATAATAAATGGATTAGGCTCTGTAATCAAACTTATAACTGGAAACTTAGATTCTTCCGACGGTGAAAAATATGAGAAGATGTTTAATGATTTAAAAGAAAATCAAAAAATCTTACAAACACAAAATAATCAAATGCTTAAATATAATCGTGAAATGGTAGAAAAATTTAATATACAAATAAATAATATAAAACATAATGAAAAAGAATTAAAAATTCAAATAGAAGAGATTTTAATACAAATCCATAAAGACCTAGACTGGAAATTCCAAATTGATATAGAAAATAAATTCCAAAAATTAATATTAATAATTATGAATTTGAATGAATTAGTAAAACAAATTGAAACTAGTTTAACATTTTGTACCCTACATAAATTAGATGCCAGTATAATAAAGTTCGAAAACTTAAAACAAATTACCGGCAAAAATGACATATGGAATTATAACGAAATAATTGAAACCCACTGCAAGTACTATGACGGACAAATACATTTTATAATCACAATTCCCACATTCTCATCCGAAACATACAAACTGACACAATTCACTCCTTTACCAACCCTTAAAGAAGGAAGAATGCTTATTTTAAATGAAAACCAACAACTTTATTTTTATCAAAATAAGAATTATCGTATTGAAGAATGTATTTATGTAAAAAATATATATTTATGTATTAGTCAGTTTATAGAAGTAAATAAATGTGTGATGAATATTATCTCAACTCAAAAAAATGAAGAATGTAAATACCATATTATTGAAAAGAAGAATGACTTTGAAATTATTCAAAATACTAATGAATTAATCATTATTAGTCCTATCGAACAAAAATTAAAGATCTCTTGTGAAGATAATACAATTAGTCAAATGATTAAAGGTATATTCAAAACCAAAATTAATAATAATTGTCAAATTAATAACTTTATATTTAGGAAAATACTTCAGAAATACAAAGAAGTAGAATTTGAAAATTTTGATGAGAAAATATTTACAATAAATAATAAAGAAATGAAATTTAATAATGTTTCAGAAATAATATTAAATGAACCAAAGTTAATAAAATTAAAAGAAATAGTAATTAATGATAGTAATCACCATACATTTATAGTTTATAGTTTAATATCCTTATTAATAAGTATATTTTTAATAAAAAAATATTTGTATCCTAGAATTAAGAATTGTAAAAGAAATAAAAATGTAGTTAGAAAAGATGTAGAATTAAATAGTTTGTAAGAAGACATAATATAATTAAAATACTAGAAGGGGAGGAATTATGTATTAATCCACCGTATATTAAATTAGATGATGTCATCTTACTGTAACCGTCTGGTACTTTTCCATTAGCGATAAGAGAAGTGTTAAAAAGGCATGTAACGAAGATAAGGCACTCACTTTGCTATTGTCTTGAGACAGCTTCACTCAGAAGCATATTTACTTACTGTATCAATTATATTAATTAATAAATATTTTGTATCACAAATAAAGAGTTTTTTTAAAACGTTTACGCAAGGCTACGATACAAAATTTGTATTCAATCGTACTGGTTCATTTTGAAGAGAGATATTGTTAATAAATCCGTCAGTACGGTGGTGTGGATAGCAATACGGAATTCGAATCCGGAGATCCCGAGTTCGAATCTCACTCAAGCTAAAAATTATATATGAACTACCACACTGCAGCTCGGTGAGTGCGGACCCTGTACTGTAATTGGGATTAAATTCCTGTTGTACAGAGTAACAAATAAATAAATAAATCTAGTTTCAATTACAGGAAGTTATTGTGTCTTATCGTGTATATACATCTGTCCATAAATAACAGAAAAGACAAAATAGAGAGTAGAACATCAAAATATATAGCTTCTTGTAAGGTTTTCATGGAAAGAAATATTATAAATTCAATATAGCGAATTCTACAGTCATGCAATCTATGCAATTCATAAATCATTTGCTTACAAAATAATAGTGTATGTAATTCAAAACAACGTTACCTATTTATAAATATAATTTTCAAAATATAGAACAATTTTATTTATTACGTTAGTAATATCAGATTTCTAAAATATATTGTTTAATTTTTTAGTTTATAAGTATATAAAACAATTAGTATTATATAGAAATTTAAACTTTAATGCCTTTTGTCATATGAACTATACGTATGTAAAAAAATTAAAAATATTAACAGGTTAAAAATTATTCGTGTATCCAGCTACAAACTTACCCAGAATCGGATTGAAGGAACTGTAGTGTTTTGACAACAATAGTTCTATTTGGTTTTAAGGCTAGTAAATAATAATAATATTGCAAAATAAGTATTACCTAGCGCTTTATTTATAAATAATATTTTACTTTGTCCATTCCATGTAATATTTGACATTTTCAATTAACCTAACATCTATGTACAATAGTATGAAATAATGTACCATGCATATTATATACAAATATAAAATGTAAATACCTTTATTATGCTTCTATTTATCGAAAAAATCATTCTAGAGCCACTATCATAAGCACAACATTAAATTTTAACTAAAATTGTCCACCGCTTCACACTGCTGCTACACTACACTACAACTGAGAACTGACTGGTTAATTCGTAGTTTTGTCGAATGAGCAAGTCTGAACATTGTTTTTAATTAATTTGTATATACAGATACAAACAATTATTTAACCATGAAATTTGTATTTTAAATTTAGCTATTAGAGACGTAAATATTATTTATTTATTGCATTGTTAAACACTGGGCACACTGAAAATTGCAAATTTATTTGACTTTTTAAAAGAAAATGTAGTGAGTCTAGTCAAACACGTGTCATGGAAAAAAATCAATGGTTGATAAATAATATAGATGTAGATTATAAAATAACAAAATTAAAATTTATACCAACTTGACATTCAATAATCTCTAACAAGCAAATTAAAATTACCGGTATTAGTTATTTATTAATTTTCACTATATTAAAGTTACCTCTGTGCCTCATCTTCCACTATAGTTTTTACTTACTCAGGCTACAAATTATAATAGACTGTCTTTGGGGTTATTGAAATAGTAAAGTGTATAATGGTGACAAACTCAATATCGATCAATTGAGAAATAGAATAATTGTCGCTGTACAATCAATACCTCCCCAAAAGATAACCAACATTATTAAAAAAAATGTATTACTGTTTAGGACATTGCCTACGAGTAAATGGCGATAATTTCGATCATTTAATACATTAAAATTCAACGTTTCTTATATGTCATTTATATTATAGTTTGTTTTCTCGTTCGTTTTTAAATATTGTTAGAATGTTCAATGAAATAATTTAAAAAAAGACTTATTTTCTTTATAATTTTTCATTAGACAACTATGTCCTATGTTTACTGTTAAAATAATCGTAGTAATACATTGCTGTCATTTTGTAACCATGGAAATGATATATCTCATGTTTACCATTAGAAAAAAAAAAACTCACGGTAGTGTTTTGATAAAGGTGATGATGCTTTCAAGTTTCTTGACATTTCATAAAGATAGGTCAGCATTATGTCTTTGTTTTTCTTATTCCACTCTTTGAACAGATTATACTCTTTCTTACATTGCAGTTGCGATTTCTTTACGAGTAAATTTTATGCAATATTTTTTGCTCTCTTATTAACTGAACCTTAAACTTCACTCATTTTGTATCAGTTTCACACAAACTGTAAACAATAAACTGTCAAACAGTAGCAACGTGATTTACCTAATTTTAAAATGAAACAGAAATTAATTAATATTGGCCGAAGCTTAACCTTTTATTTCAAAGAATATTACAATATTAATAATATTTTAATTAAAAGAAACATGAACATACCCATAATTTTAACAAATGTTACATGTACAAAATAATAAAAGCATCCTAATATGAAAATGGACTCAGAAAAAAAAAAGAGAATGAATGAAGTGGATCATGTCGCTTAATAATAATGAAGGATAAATATTATAATAATAAATATGTTTTATAATGTTTAGACCGATTTAAAGTTATTAGGAATCTTATTTTATGTATGACGACAATTATTACAGAAAATAAAGATGAGCGATGAGCTTTAATATGTATGGACCTCAATACTACAACTTCTTCTTCTTAAAATATCTATTATTTGAATAGTTGGAACTAAAATAAAATGTATGCATCATTTGCGCCAAATAGGTTCAAGCGTATTTGGTACATAAGTAATTATTAATTAAATTGTAACAGCGCTTAATCCAATTACTCCTACATTACCATAAACAAAAGAACTTGAAGGCACATATTACGCTTTTACAAAATAAAATAAAAATTTAATATTCTTGGTTAGACGAAACAGCAGTAACACCACTTCCACTATCACAACAGTGTCCTCCTACTACACTTATATGTTCCGTTCGACATTCCGCACCCAGGTTCGCATGCTCGCAGTAGCAGATTATTTTAATATCTCGTTATGTATTTAATTCCGTCGGCAGACACTGCAATGCAGCATATGTTCTCAGTGTGTGAATGTCTGTACGAACGTATGAGTGCGGAGTCGGAGAACGACAAACTCGACAGATACCCGCATGCGGCATGGCTTACTGGCTGATATTAGCTTTACTTTTGCTTTGCCTGTAATTAAATTATTCGTTTTAGTTGAAGCAACTTGTTCGTTGTTTGTCTGTTTTATTGAAGAATGAAGAAAATGAGAAGTTTAATAACAACACTGTTATATACGCTACATTCCGGTACATACATTGTAGTTTAGTGCTTATTAAATTTTGCTGGAAAACAATTTGAAGGAACAAAAAAATAGTTTAAAAAGTAAACATTAAAAACTATTCATAATAACATTAATAACAGTGTATTTATCTAGGTAAAATACAGAACTATGTATATAGTAAAAATTTAATAACAGAATTTGCTAGAAAATATTTTCATATTTAGTCAATAAAAATAAAGAAGCATATTACGCAATGGAGTAGGTGGCTTAATGATATCGAGACGGACTGTAAATTTTGTCTCCTCTACTAGTAACGTGTTTGACGGCTGGTAATCACATTTCACGTGCAAAAATATATCACTTACTGAGGATTCGCTATGACAGAATGCCCAGTGTTGGGTAAAAGGATTGATTATATATTTATATTTATTACGCTATTTTACCTATTTATGATATAGATTGTTTAATGGCATCATGTCTGTGGAATTGAGATCTCAAATTCGATTCTGCAGCCGACAAACTTGGTTCCAAATAAAAATAAACTCTGTGATTCCACACCACTAATATCTTTGGGTGAGGTGATTTGATGGTTGGTAATCGCATTTCACGCACAAAATATATCGCTTACTAAGATCTGATACAGCCAAACTCCATAATAGGTAAGAGGGGTTATGATATATTTAAATTAATTTTATTTTACCTATTACAGGATACGTAATTCAGTTATCACGGACCTCAAAGTATTTATAATATAAATGCATATGAAATATGAGAACTGACGAATTAGTTATTATTTTTTTAAATCAATTTAAAAACTGAAACTCAACATTTGTCCGGCAATACCGTGGTGTGAATAGATTTACGGAATTTGAATCCGGAGATCCCGAGTTGGAATCGCACTCAAGCTAAAAATTATATGAACTACTCGTGTCACACTGCGGCTCGGTGATTCCGGAACCTGTACTGTAATTTGAATTATGCTCCTGCTGTACAGGATAACATAAATAAATAACATAAATAAATAAATTACTCAATAAAAATATTGTGTTGGCCGCGCAGGTTGAGGGCTTGAGTTACAACCATAAGGTAGTGAGTTCGAGTCCCGCCCGTGGCGGTCATACAAAGGACATATCGGCATATGACCTGAGTAGTTGGTCCGATATATAAATTAGAAAAAAAATGTTGAAAGTATTAACACCTCTTTTCTAATATCATTCAGTAATACATTAATTATATGTGTGTTTCTTGATAAATAATGCAGTTAATTACTCACGGCTAAGAGTAATAATTTATTAATTACGGTTGTGGCCAATGACATCGATGTTATTATGACAAGGCAACGACATCTCTGAGTAATAATTTATTATTGATAAACACCTCAGAGTTGCTATAACAACGTGACCAAAGTTTGACATCCACGTCATAACATCTACAATAATTATTATTTTCGCCAAACTTATCTAGATCTGAAAGTGTAATTTAGATTTTAATAGTTGTAGAAAAAGTATAGTGTTGAACTAGAGTGTAATGGCTATTAATCATTCTGCTAAATTATGCCACTGGCTATGGCTCCTGTCGTAAACTTCATCCTCGTGAGTAATAGCTAGATGAATAATATAATTTAAACGCTCTACGCGGGGAGTTTTGAATGGGTCATCGTTCAAGAGAAAGCTGCGTTGTTGTTGACTATAAGACATAAAACACAGGATCAGGGAATAATGACGGCTTATGACCAAAATAATTCGTTCGCCAAGAAGTCACAAAAAACTTATTTTAAACATCTATTTCTGATTTTTCAACTTTAAATTCAGCTGCATATATTTTTGAACCCGATAGTAGTTATGTATTAATAAAATAATTGTCCGGCAGTATAGTGGTGTAGTTAGCATTTCAATATTCTAATATAAAGGTTCCGAGTTCGAAAAATATATGTACTACCACACTGCAGTTCGGTGAGTCCGGGCTCTGTACTGTGATTGGGATTAAGTTCTTGTACACTGTAGCGTAAATAAATAAATAAATAAATAAAAGTTGTAAAAATGTATATTTTGCTAAGGTCGCTTTATTCATCTGTTCATTAATAAAATCGTAAGGTGAAAGAATGTAAACGCATGTTATAAAGTGGAGATGATTAAAATATATACTTAAATCTGTGATGATTATAGATAATAAAGCGAGTACTTCAAAGTTTACTGTAAACTGGAAAATCTGGATATAAAAAAATACTGTTCAAGATAACACAGTTAAAAGAAGAGTCGATGTGAAGAATTAAATATATTCCATGCCTGTTGTGCAATTATTTCAAATAATCACACCTCATCATTAAAGAAATACGATGTATAAAATTGTCAATAATTATTATCCAATTCTGCGTTGGCAAAATTAGAATTTTATTTCACTTGAAGATTCAATTTGCCGAGTTGAGCCCGCCACGTTCGAACGACAAATAAAACCGAAGCGATGAAAAGATATATGCGAGAAACATCAAATTTTACACCTAATAGCCTCGTAATATAAATAGGGCGTCACGCAGCCCGTCGTAGCCCGGGATGTGAACGGCGGCGGCGACGCCCGGCGTCGGCAGCGGCCACTTGACATGAGAACGCGCCGAGCAGGCCATATTGACTACATAATAAAACAGTTCATGCTGGAGAACGGCGTCACGATGTACATATCAAATAGATCAGACGTAAAAAAAACCGATAACGCAGTCTGAATATTGACCAACGCTGCGAGCGAATGCGAGCTCTTCCGTCGGCAAAATAATGTTTACTCCCTTAAATATTGACTGAACTTACAATAACGGGATAAATCTGAAGTTTACCCTTAGATTTAACCGCTCCACACACGTGTAAATAAAGATTGCAAAGAACGAGGATCGCTTGCTGGAATCGCTCTCAAACTAATCAGATGAATGAACCCTGATTTTTCGCATCCTATTAAAAGGAAATTCTCGTTTAATCCAAAACTGTTCGAACTTTATCGGACTTACCATAAAATTTTATGTTGTATTCTACTTTTATGTTATTGTTTTCTATTGAACAATTTTACTATAATCAGTAAGCTGTGTCATAGGAATCTTTCATTACCACTCCATTGTCCTGTTATAATATTAACTACTCGTATAATTGCAGTCTTTATAAAATCGAATTATTTTAAATATTTATTATTGTTCATTTATATACTCATTTATAAGCATATTAATTGCACTACTCCAAGAATAAATCGCTTACAGGTAGAGACGTTACAGAACAATATATTATTGTTGAATCAGAACTACATTTTTTATTATAAGTTGGAATTAAAATATTTTTTGAACTTGCGAACTGTGCTTTATTAAATAATAAAAGCATAACTAATAAAACAATGTAGATATTTACATAATTTTATATTAGGGCTATGGGGTCCATCATTTTCCTATGGCCGAGCCGTGTTTATTTTTTTAACTTTTTTGTATTTACTTTTTAACGGACCGAACTGCTTTTAATTAATATGAATAAAAATACGAATCACTATTCAATACACAAATAATTATTGAAACTCATATATTTATAACTATAATAAACTTTTAAAATTTAATTTAGCTTTTTAAGTAAAATACTTAACAATTGATGAAATCAAATTGAATTATAAATAATATATAAATAAATATATCATCACGATTTTTACCCATTACTAGGTGTGGCACTCTGCTGAAGTAGATCTCAGCTAATGACATATTTTTGCGCGTACAGTGTGGTTACCAGCCGTCAAGTCACAGCCCTTAAAAATGTCAGTAGAAGGGGAGCTCGACTCAATACCAAAGAGCTACCTACTCCATAAAATTGATTTATAAAGAGAGAAGTAATATTGAGCTATCGCCAGGATTTGAACCTGGGATTCCGGACAAATACTCTAACCAACTTTAACTTCTATAAATTAACTATATAAATGTACGCTATTAATTATCAAAGAAAATAAAACAGAACATGAAACTGTCTCATACTAAACTGAGACAACAAAACTATAAAATTCTGATTTATTTATTTATTTACTGCATTGGAAAATAGTAAATCACAGTATACGGACTCCATATAATTTAAATGTGAATCAAATTTTTCGTTTCAAAGGTTCAAATCCTGGCGTTATTTCAAGTTTTCTCTCTATAATAAAATTGGTAGGTATATTTGGGTCACTGTATGCATACAAGATATACCACGAAAACTGCGCCATAAGCGAATAACAGGGAAAATACAGTTTACGCTACCATTGCTTTCCTGATTCTTTACAAAAAAATTCAATTTGTTAAGAATTAAATTCTGCATACAAATATGTTTTTTTTTTTCATTTTACTTATTTACTGACTGTTAAAATATAATATATGCCCACGTTTTTTACATACTTTTTTTTCAACATTAAATGTGAAAATTACATTTTTACGTTTGCGTTAATCAATAAAAGAAATTTAATAATTATTTTATATAAATCAAAAGGATGGGGTAGATGGCTCAGTGGTATCGAGTCGGTCTGTGGATTTTGAGAACCCGTGTTCGGTCCCCACAGCCGACAAACAATTTTCACCAAATTAAATCTACCCCTGTGGCTCTCTCTTCACTAACATCTTTGGGGCTGTGATTTGACGGCTGTTAACCGCACTTCACGCGAAGAAATATATCACTTGCCGAGATCTGCTACGACTCGTACCACTGAGCCAGCTACCCGATAAAAATAATAAAATAATAAGGTATGTGTCAAATCCCAATTCCTAATTCCCTCACTAAATTTAGTACTGTTGAAAAATGTATTTTGTTTGACATCGTCAAACGTTACTAAATTATTTTACAAAAAAAAATTGAAATAATATTGGTAGAACTTTGGCTGTCCATATCGTTTAATTATATTTTAAAAATATTTTTAAATTCATTCTTGGTAGCAGAAAACAGTCAAAGCAAAATTTGAAAATACTATAGTCGTATATTTTACGATAATCTGAAAAAAATACTGCAAAAGTTATGAAGTTATGAAAATTGACGGAAAGGTTTGAGTTAGTGTAGCTGCCAGTTACCATACCAACTCCCGGAAATAGTTTAAAACTTTACAGTGTGAGAGCTACGTGGCTAGAAATTCAAGATTTCAAATTACTGTTCCGGTAATACTATTTGACTCGCAAAAGCAAAATTGGCATTGTAAATTTATTTCCTGCATAACGAAAATCAAATGTACTACGTACTAAATCTACGACCGTACGTGAAAAGAATGAGTTATCTATATGATTTTTATATTATTACTGTTTATTAAATTGCTTAAAATATTCAGTATAATTCGCGCATTAAATGTAATTCATTACTAGTGCTAGATGTCAAGTAAAATAAATAAATATATCATCAAGCTTTTTATCCATAACTAGATGTGGTACTCTTTGCCGTAGCAGATCTCGGTAAGTGATATATTACATCACATGAAATGCGGTTATCACAGCTCCCAAAATGTTAGTGTAGGGGGAGCTACAGGGGTAGTTTTAACGTGGTAGAAATATGAAACAGAATGGATCATTTTATAAAAACTATGACATTTATGTTCACCGTTTCTAACGAAATGATGGGAAATATATGTTTATCTACTTGCAAAACAATAATTCTCTTCACTGTTTATAAATAATAAATAAATACATCATAACGTGTTTTACCCAATATTGAGTGTGGCACTCTATCATGACAGATTTTGGTAATATATTTATGCGCGTGAAGTCCGGTTATAAGTCGTCAAATCATTGCTTCCAAAGATACTTTTTCGCGCGTTGCCATTGGAAACGTGTGCATTTAACATCTTTTTTCTACGATTGCTATGAAAAGATGACAATTACGCTCTCATTTGTCATCGTAAAGTTGACGTCTCCAATGGCAACGCGCGAAAAAGACGTTAAATTCGCGCGTTTCCAATGGCAACGCGCGAAAAAGATTATTTCAATAGTTACCAGGGATACAAACAAAATAGAAACTTGTCATATTGACAGTCAACAAAACGAATTTAGTTTTAGACGTATACCTACGTTTTTTAATAACTTTAAGATGCAATCGTAGAAAAAATTATGTGTGTATCACGAGCGTAAAGTGTCTTTGTTCCTCTTCCACTATTGCAGCTCTCGCCTTCGGCTCGCGCTGCAATTACCGTGCTCGAGTAACAAAGAATCACTTTACGCTCTTAATACACAAATAACTATTTGAGAGGCGCGACAAAGATATTTTTCGATTGTTCCACAGAAAACTTCAACTTTACAATGACAAATGAGAGCGTAATTGTCAACTTTTCATAGCAATCGTAGAAAAAATATATTCCTTGGTAAGAATTGCATTGATTTAGAAAGACAAGTTTTTTCTCCGAATTAGTGAACGGGGAACTACAGAGGTAATTTTAATGTAGTGGAAATTGTTTGTTGCTGTGGGAATCGAACCCGGGTTCTTAAATCCACAGTCCAACTTGATATCACTGGGCCTGTTTATCCGATGTAAAATAACAAATGTGATGGAAGTAAATTAATGACTGTGATTCTGATGCTGAAATAGACTTCAGTAAGGTCGAAATGTTGGTGTGAGTAAATTTTATTATTATGATTGATTATCCGACTAATTATTCTAAATATAGAGTTTTTAAACTCAGTTGAATTATCGACGACAAAATTTCCGAAAAACAACTGCATGGAAATACTTTTGCTTCAAGATTCTTTTAATGTCAAGCACTATTTTGTAATATTTTTTCTGCCGACAGCACCTTAACTATGTTATTCTGTTATACAAGTTTATGTTAAGTCTAATTATAAATAAATACATATATCATCACGCCTTTTACCCGTAACTGCGTGTGGCACTCTCAGGGGCGTTTCAACCCAGGGTTCTTGGGGTTTCCAGAACCCGGGCGCCAGCATAAAAGGGCGGCAGACGGTAAAAAGTTAAAATAAATATGAGTATATTAAAGAACACAAATACTGCGTCTTAATATTATTTGTAAAATAAATAAAGTAATTAAATGAATATCAAATGTAGGTACCTACTATCGTACTAAGGCCTTTAATTACAAAAGATCGCGAAGTAATGTGATTAATGTTTGAAATATGAAGTTAACTGCCAAGATTTCTTAATATTCACAACAAATCTTGACGGTTATAGTGACAGCTTCTGTTTCTATGATAAAGCTGTCACAAAAAATCATAATTAGTAGGCGATTTTCTCGAACTATTTTCATTAATTTCTCTAATTTGTGGCATTAAAATGAAGTAATCTGTATGAAATAATGTGTGTGGATAGGTCTAGTATGGTCATGTGCAATATTATACCATAAATTTTTATCGGACACTTTTTATTTACAAAAACCTTTTTTCCCCATGTTATTTCCCTATGCCAACCTTTACGTGGAACGCGCGGTATAGTGAGTATTTAAGTATTTTTAATTTAATTTACATGTATTGATATGTTATTTTGTTATTTGTATAATTGTTTGTGCTATTATGTGCAATTGTAAAATGTAAACTATATAGTTTTAATTAGGTTTAGGTATATTAGAATGTACCTATGTAGTGAACTAATTTATTTTTGTTTTTTTTTGTATTTTTTTTATATATAATAAAATATTTTTTAAAAAAATATTTATTTTTCTAGACAAACAATGTTCTATTATTCTACGCTAAGGTGAATAACATATTATTTTTCATGAGTTTGCTTATTGCTCTAAATCTACACGCAAGTTTCGCATAGTACGGCGTGTCGGCTTACTGCCTTACTCTTTCTGGATCGTAGAGCATAAATTTCCACGTATTTTGAGTACCATATCGCATTTTTGTGCTTCAAAATTTTCGCCTGCGGCGCACGCCTCGAGGCGCCACATTCTGCTTCAGAACCCAGGCGCCAAGTACCCCAGATACGCCCCTGGGCACTCTGCCTAAGCAGACCTCGGTAAGTGATATATTTTCGCGTGACCAGTCGTCAAATAACGGCCCCCGAAGATATTAGTGGAGGGGAAGCCACAGGGGTAAATTTAAATTGGTGAAAATAAATAAATTCAGTAATTATTACATTAAGCCACTATATTCATTCTGTCTTATATCAGCTGTAGTCCAGTAACAATTTCGCTGTATGCAGTTTAAAGAGACTGATCTGCTACAGCTATTATCAGATAAAAACTTTGAAGATAAGGGCTGCAGATTGCCTGTGTAAGTTTTTCCAGTGGTAGTAACCATAGATCACGGTCGAACGTGTAATTAGTGAAATGATTTTCGCAAGCAGTTTTCGTCTAATTTGACCGTCATTGTAGCACCAGTTGATTGGAACATTGAACTAACGACAATCGGTCAGCGAGGTCGCGCAACGACAACCGCGTCCGCAAATAGAACCGGTCGGGAGCGGGTTGACTCTGTCCGTAGGTTCGACGGGTCCGGGTGCGCGCCGACGTCGGACAATGCGTCGGACCGTGGCGGTCGCCGTCCAGCATCACCACCGGTCACCGCGATTAGATTGAATTGCATTGAATTCTGCTATTGTCCGTCCGCAATCATTTCCTCTCTCGGACACACACAACCACCACCATATAACCTACATTCTTGTATGGAGCAATTTCTTGTCATGTGCCTACCGCAAACTTGGGATACAATCACGTTTGTTCAATATTGGTTACGCGTAACTGGATCGACGGAAAAGCACTCGCCAGAGAGTTCCGTTTTACTACGCTAAAAAGAACATACAACTACTATGCCAGTCTTGCGCCATATACGCAATTCCACCTGAATTCTATTTTCATTTTCTATTTTCTCTACGAATACAATATTATCAACTTATTTATTTATTACGTTAGTGGACAGAAATTGAATTGAGAACTACAACCTACAAGTGAAATTCGATCCACTCGGATGCAGTTGTATTTTTGGTTTTAAATTGAAGTGAGATTTGAACCAATGAACTAGAACGTAAATATACTTTTAGTAGGTACTATGACTGCTCATAGATATTATACGATAAGATAAGGATAAATGCAAATAAATGATGCTTCCTTCCAATCTTATCTTTTTGATTCATTTTCTGTTTTTAATATAGAGTGTCCAACTGCAATTGTGTGGAATTCAGTTTCAAAAACAAGCACAGGCAGATACTCCCTTCCTTCCTCATCTTTTTTTTTACTTCATTTTCAATTTTTACTATACAGTGTGTAACTGCAATTGTGTTAAATATATTTTTAAACAAGCGCAGGCGATGCTGCCTTCATTTCTTATAGATTCGTTGTTAGAGAAGTGGGCGTAAGTGGAGATTTACGAAACAGGTGTACAGGAGCGAATGAATGAAGGTTTGTTGCGTGATGATGGATTTTGGTTGTGAGAAAAGAAAGAGTTCGTATGAAGGAAATGTTAATGTGGTCGAAATGAATATCGTGTGTCAGGATGAGAATGTTGACGGGTTCGTGCTACCCCATTTAATGGGATATAGCGTGATGTTATGTATGTATGTAAATGTCTAATGTTAAAATTTATTAAAGTAATTGACGACATTTCGACCATTGATTTTGGGTATTATTTATTTATTTATGTTACTCTGTACAACAGGAATTTAATCCCAATTACAGTACAGGGTCCGCACTCACCGAGCCGCAGTGTGGTAGTTCATATAATTTTTATCTTGAGTGAGATTCGAACTCGGGATCTCCGGATTCGAATTCCATATTGCTATCCACACTATCGTACTGATGGTTTATTAGTTTAATTAGGTAAAAAATATCTGATTTACTGCCGCGGCAAGAGTTTCCTAACCGAGGCTATGAATCTAGCCAAGGCAGTAAATCTGCATTTTTGTCATATTAAACAAATAATTTTTGATAATTATTCACAATTAGTATTAATTTTGTTATTATTTTCAGGTTGTCATGAGCTTGCTATGTAAAAACAAATTTGACATTTATTATAACATAAATGTCATTTTTCTTTTTTTGAATATTGCTAATGAGTATATGTTAATTAGATTAATAATATATAACGGAAAGTGACGAAGGGATGTTCACCCCGCCTGAGATTAGATATATTTATTAAATTTAACCCTAAATGGCAAATTTGTTGTTTTTCCACATCAATACTTTTGCAATATTGTTCATTTTTATTGACAATCAGCAAAAAATTATTTTGATCAAATATAAGTTCAGATTTAATTATTACATAAGAAAATAAAATGGTTAAATAATTTACTGAAGCAAATGTAAATTTATATTATATTAACTTTCCGAGAAATATAGTAAATAGTAAAAAATAAATAAATACTGCAATATCATTGGTTGAATTTTTTTCTGCTATTTTTATTTATTCATTTCCTACAAATTTAGCGACATACTGTTGAATTTTTGACATTTCTTAAAATATATTTTGTTTGTCTGCATAAAATCAATCTTATATCAATATGCAAAAAAAAATACGTGTACAACATGTATTACAAAAATTATTTCTCTAATTTCATTGATACATCAAAAATCAAAAAGTACTTTTCATTATTAGTTATACACATACAAATAATTATTTCGGCTTAATATTACAAAATTAGAAATTTAATCTGCATTTATTGTTTCGTTTAAATTCTTAATACTATCTATCATTACTTATTTATACAACTAATTATAAAAGCATCCTTTTTTCTTAATTTTTTAAGTTTGATTGATGGCGGCGATGCCGAACTGTATTAATCGAATGAGTGAGGTTTTTTTTGCATATTGATATTAAATTAATTTTAATGTAAAAATAAAAAATCATTTTGATCCATGTTAAAATTTCTATAGCAAATTGACAAATTTTAAATGATTTCTATGGAGCTAAATAAATAAAAATAGCAAAACAATTAAAATTAGGAAAAAAGTTATATTTTCTATATGTTTTTTTTTATTAAACATGCAAAAAAATTGTTATAATAAAATTAAAATATTTATTTTCGAATATATAGTTTTCTATTAATTATTATTATAAATAAATATAAATATACCTTTCATCCATTGCTGAGTGTGGGTCTTAACACATCTCGGTAAGTGTGATATTTATGCGCGTAAAGTGCGGTTACCAGGCGTCAAATTTTCCACAAATATGTTAGTGGAGGGACAATTTTGATGCGGTGATAATTATTTGTCGACTGTGGAAATTGAACCTGCGTTCTCAAATCTACAATCCGACTCGATACCTATCCCATTTATAGATTACAATATAAAAAATGTTTGTCATTACTTCATGACTCCTAACATAATTTATTTATGTTACGCTGTACAAAAGGAATTTACTCCCAATTACAGTACAGGGTCCGCACTCACCGAGCCGCAGTGTAGTAGTTTATATAATTTTTAGCTTGAGTGAGATTCGAGCTCGGGATCTCCGAATTCGAATTCCGTATCGCTATCCACACCACCGTACTGACGGACTTTATCCAGGTCTAGGATATATCTTTAATATTAAACAATTATTTATATTTAAACTTCATAATAATCTGATGTATTACTCACTGATATGGAACGAATATTATAAAAACTTGAAAACCTTTTAAAAATTATTGAAAACAAATAAAATGCACTGGCGTGTAAGTAATATGCTGTTAGACGAAAAGCTTTTAAAAAGGGAAAATCACGAAGACAAAATACAAGGTTGTGAAAAAGGTTTATTTCAGTAGATCTGTCCACATAAGATTGCAAGGACGTCTAGGGAGTAAATGGATTGGCATGATTGAGGATTCGTTTAGAGAATGTAGGATTTGAGTATCAAGCATAAAAGACGTCTTATGAAAAGACATATAGTATTAAATTACATATGAGATATAGCTGCTATGCAAAAAGAATTATTTAACGAAGATTACGTAGGTTCTTGCTGTTTTATATAAAAGGTGTTAGTCTTCATCGAGGAGATTACTCGCGTAAGTAAGTGACTGTATACACGATATTCAGCGTTTTCTTTTCAATGTTTTGGAAGATGTTTTACGATGCAATAAGTCTTATATGTTCTTAAGATCCCTACATCATTCTCAGACATGTTTGATCGTATAAAAGTACCTGTGTCACAACAAAATGTTCACGTAGGTAGGTATATTCGTTTCACAGGCAACAAATGTTACTAAAAATACTTTTAGAATATTACACCTTATAACCGGACAAGACAAAATTTGTAAACGGGACCAGCAGGTCTTAATTATCTAGTGTTGTATAACAGTACTCGTATATTATGCAAAAAGTTTAGAAATGTATAAAAAATGGCTATTTTCGATTTTTTGTAATAAAAATGTCTCCGTCCAATTTTGCTGTACAAATTTGCATATCTATGTATTTTCTCATGAGGAGTTTACTGGTGTTCACAGATTTTCATTATCTCTTCAACTTTTAGAAAGATTGAGAAAAGATTTTTTTTAAGTTGAAAAGATAATGAAAATCTGAGAACACCAGTGAATTCCTTGCGTGAAAATACGTAGGTATGCCAATTTGTTCAGCAAAATTCGCGCGGATACATTTTCTATTACAAAAAATCCAAAAATGGCCAAAATTTATAAAAATCTTAAGGCTAACCCCTTAAGAAATTTCCAAAAAATGGCTATTTTCAATTTTTTGTAATAAAAAATGTATCCGTGCGAATTTTGCTGAACAAATTTGCTTACCTATGTATTTTTATGCGTGGAATTCACTGGTGTTCACAGATTTTTATTATCTCTTCAACTTTTGGAAATATTGAGAAAAGAAAATTTTGAAAAAAAGTTGAAAAATGTTCAATAATGGTAAAATTTTGGTAAGTTAATAGCGCAAGAGAAATACAGTCGTTCAAACAGCATTTCAATATCTCTTTTAGTTTTCGAGATATGGGCTCTCAAAGTTGAGTTTTAAAAGTCAAAAATCAATATAACTCAAAAACTAAGAGAGATATTGAATTGCGGATTGAACAAGTGTATTTCTCGTGCTCTGATCTTTAGAGAAACATATTTTTAAATATGTCGAATTTTGTACCGGTTCAACCAAAAATTTACAAAAAATAAATATATCATGCTTTTTAACCATTACTGGCAGTAGCACTCTACTGTAGTACATCTCAGTATGTAATATATTTAAGCTTGTGAACTGCAGTTACCAATCATCAAATCGCGGTTCAATAGCTTTTGCGTGCGTACTTCTGAACTAACACTTACACACCATGGTTGACACTGGGTAACCATTGTAGTACGCGAAATATTTTTGTATTATTTAATTAACTTATGGCGATTCTTGCTTTTACCACCTTTCAGGGGTGGTGTGTACCCCTAAAAAGCAACTCTGGAAGAAAAAAATAGGAGTTCGATATTTTTTAGATTTAGATTAGTGTGCTAAGTTTAATTTAAATCGGCGAGTGACAGTTGGGTAGTGTTACTTGTAAGTGTGGCACTCGACCGAAGCAGATCTCAGGAAGTGATATGTTTATGTGCGTGAAGTGTGTGTACCAGCCGTCAAATCACGACCACTAATTATAGTAGTAGAAGGGAAACCACAGGGTGGTGAACCATTTACTCCGTAAATAATTTTGCCATTTGAAATGTAATAAGTAAAATTAGTTAAGAGTTTATTCTAAAAAAAATAGTGTACGTAATATTTCACTTGTGGATTTGCAACACTAAAATAAAGTGACATTTTTAACATTACTTGCATAAATAACAATTTTGTTTTTGTAAATCAATGTAAATGTATACTTTTTTGCCAAATTATCGAAAAATATAATATATTTTTAGTGTACCATAGAATTTAAGTAATTAAATTAAATTCAACAATTCAATTATCTTTATTTTGTATGACCTCTATATATTTTCCATTACAAACTAGCAGTAAAAATGACGATTATTTGAGGTAAATACTCAACAAATGTAAAAGGTACGAAACTAGAAAAGACTCCCAGCGGCAAAATTATTGTTCAAACAGAAGAGAAATATCACGAATGAAGGAATTTATGTTGAAACTAAAAGCAAGAGAATGAGAATGTTTACAGTATCCTTGAAAACACTAAAGGTTGAACGCGCATGTATTCAATTTAGGAAACATCTTCCGTGTTTAGTCCGTCCGCCGGTCTCTCCATTCGCATATCCGTTCGTGCGTGCATTCATGTGTCCGCGGAGCCAGCCTCTCTAAAACAATAACCGCGACCGCCTACCGCATATTCCCCGCGTCCCGGCGTCGTGCCATCGTGCCGTCGGTAACCCTACACATCAGGTTACCACGTCGTAAAATTATAATTAATTGTTTTTACTGCCACGTCCAGCGAACAACGCAAAATTAGACCGGATGCGGAATTAGTTCGACGTGCGTCTACACAGCACGGTGGCGGCAGCGGCAGCGGCCAAGATATGACGTAGGGAACGACGGGATTTTGTGCTGAAATGGATGAACGCTACGTCGGCAGCGCCTTCTCTGATAAAATGGAGATGCTGGAACATGTTTTCTGACAAGTTTTGCAACCGAAGCTAATTTGGATTAGGCAACTTTGCCTGTATTACAAATAGATTTGGATCACTAATAAGAGATGAGTAATTATTAGATTAACTACCAACTTTATTCAAGAAAAAGTATAGGTACGGCTCGTAGAAATGACAGATACCACGATTAAAACATTTGCATCAACAAGATAAACTTATGAGTAAAGCCCGGATATTTAGGCTCTTAAAAACACTAAAATAAGCAGGCCGGTAATTACTCTAAAATAGGCGGGATTTTAAGCAGCATAAATGTAAATAATTTGTTTAAAAAAAATAAACGAATCCTTTTTCTAATATTGGTACTCGTATCTACTCTTCGTTAGAAAAAATAATCATTTTAAACAAAAATTAACGCAATCTGAAAAATAATAATGTAGGGTTCTCATTTTATTAACTATTATGCAAATTCAAATTATGTAGTATACTTTAATTCACAAAATATTACGAGCAATTGCTCTATGAAATTTTCGGAAAGGGAAACGTTTTTTCTTTCGGCATTTTAAATTCACACACAAAAACTTGATTAAAGTAAGTACTTTAAATATAGGTTAGGTTGAAACACTTTGTTGAGTGCTGAATTAGTCAACGAAGTAGATGATAAACCTTGTCTGCTCAATAAAAGTTATAATAGGCAACAAAAATAGGCAAAATAGGCTGTATAAGGTAAAATAGGCACAATAACCAAAATATAGACAAAATAGGCTCTAAGGCACGAAAAAAAAACCTTCCATTACACGTAAACATATTACCCATGTATAGAAAAACGAAATTGCCTAAAGTATATTAAAATTTGAATCTAGGCAATTGCCTAAAAATCCGGGCTTTACTTATGAGCATATAGCAAATTAAACAAATATAATTTGTTTTTATTATGCCCGGTTTTATATTTGACTTTTTTTGGTGACACCGGCCACGAATTATATAAAAAATAATTTAATTTTTCATTAATAAATGTTACTTTTCTGGTCCTGTCTGATAAATACTCGATTTATAAAGGATTTACAAATTTACTTCCATAGTAAAAGTATGTAAATTAACATATTCGAATCAATTTCATTATTTTTATTTATTTATTTATGTTACGCTGTACAACAGGAACTTAATCCCAATTACAGTACAGGGTCCGCACTCACCGAGCCGCAGTATAATAGTATTTTTAGCTTGAGTGAGAATTGAACTCGGGATCTCCGGATTCGAATTCCGTATCGCTATCCATACCGCTGTACTGACGGACATATATAACATTACTGTCAAAAGTTCGATTGTTATTTGAATGATTAAATTTTATTTATTTTAATAGTAAATTAATTTGTCGTTTAAACTGGTCACTAGTATTTTAAATAAATACTTAACAATCTAATTTTATTATAGAAATTATTTTTTAACATTTCATAGAACCAGTGAAATGGCTTTTTTAAATATTTTACTCATTGTAATATCTCATGAGTGTATGCTTTGTAATATTTCAGTAGTTCATACTACCCCAGCATGATATTATGTCTGTATGTAAATGTGTGTGTTTTGAACAATTCTGTCATTATAATAGAAAGAATTATTATTACGGAATGGATGTGGAAGTGAATGAAGGTTTGTTGCGTGATGATGGATTTTGGTTGTGTGGAAGGAAAGAGTTCGTATGGAGGAAGTGTTAGTATGGTCGAAACGAGTTTTTTTTTATGAATCTTTTAGTGGATGCTCTATATATGTTTCAGGGATTCGTTCTACCCCATTTAATAGGATATAGCGTGATGTTATGTATGTATGTGTGTATGTATTAATCATGGTAGTTTTTATTTATTTGACAAATATTTGATAGGCAGTTGTTAAATAATTAAGCTAGATTTAAAATTAAGTAACGTAAGATATAACGCGAATGAAATCGGTAACGTAAAAAACAGTTGAACGTGTAGTAGAGCTAGTAATGATTTATAATAAAGTCGAGTAAGTAGCGAAGTAAAAGACGCAAAGTAAGAGATAACCAACTATTATCTTTCTGCTTTGTGTTACCTAAACCTAACCTTTGGCCAATCAAAAGTCAGTACTTTTTGTGTAGTCTAGGAGATGGTGATCTAACATTCTGACATTCTAGTAATCGGCGATCAATATTATCAGTCGTTATCTGTCAGGTTTGAGTGTGATTTATTTAGCTTGGTTTTAATAAAACTGAATCGCAAAGTTATACAATTAGTAGAAATGTGTAAATCTCTTTTACGATAAATCGTCTACAGATTTTAATTATCAAGTGTTATATAATTGACAGGTTAATGCCGAGAAATTGAATTTAAATTAAAAATGCCGAAATTCTATATCATCTGATTGGTTAACGTTTATAACTTGTGTGTTTAGTGTAAATCATCAAATTTGTTTGCTTTACATCTTACTTTACTCCAACTGTGTTGTTTCTTAAGATACTTCATTATTAATCCAGCTTCATTTAAAATTGTCAACGCATAAAGTAAAATTCTTCTGTTATAAATTTGTGAATGAATATTTATTCAGTTTCTGTCTTTCTTGTTGCTATTTGGCCATAGCTACTATTTAAAATACTAATTAAACAAATGAATTTCAAACAATATCGATAATGTCAGAATATTTTATTTTAAAAATGGAATCTATTATTGAAAGTTTAGGATTACAAAAAAGCTAAATATTAAAATGAATGTCTATTCCGAAATAAACATTTTGAATTAGGTTTACAATAGAGTCAAGGACTCTGCTGGTTTAATAGATAAAATACAGGACAAAAATAATAATATGTTTTTTAAAAGGCAGGTAATGCATTTCCAAATTTGTTAAAAATAATTTCATTCTTTTTCTCTATTCCCGTCACTTCTGCCTTTACAGAGATAATTTTTTCTACAATGAATGGAGGGAAAGAAATGAACTGTTTATAAATATAAATTTAGACTTTCAGTGTAATGATGCGTGTAACATTTTTGTAAAATACTATATAATAAATAACGCAAGATCTACTCATTTAAAAAATAGTTTCTTATTTTTTTAAACTATCTATATTTCCAACCACTTTTCATTAACATACTATATTTTTCTTCCATGTACTATTTTTATATTTGGTTTTGATCTTTGAAGTACTTTATGTCACAGAAAAAAGTTGGCAACCCTATACCATACTGGGGCTCAATTCGTTCGAATTCTGTTTTAAAATTGGGATTAAGTACCTGTTGTGCAGAGTGGCATAAATAAATAACTAAAAGACATAACAAAAAATACAAATATATTCAAGTTAAATAAAATATCTAATTAGTAAAATAAATAACAACGAAATAGCTTGAATCATTTAAAAAAATAAAATAACAAAAATACACAATAATCATGTACCAATTATATTAAATAATATAAAATACAAATCCGCAATATTTTTGTTAAGATAAATTTAAACTTCATGTGTTGTTTTATTTATTTTACATAACGACATTCATACAATAAAATATTCATTATAAGATATTGATTTCGCCTCAATGTCCTGATTTGTTTCCATATTTTATTCATATACCAAATTATTTAAAAACATATTCATACGAATTACATACGCTGATTGTCATAGCAGTATAATTTAATTGTACTCAAAAAGCAATTAAAAGTTATTAATTAAAATTTTATAAACATATCTTTGTTTTGTTCTCATTATATCGTAAAGTTAATTTTCAATTATTTTTAGATGTCCTATTTGGAGCGTAATTGTATATCATGTATATTTTTTTTAAATATCAGTTACTGATGAGCATATTTGCCAAATATCTGTTGCTGCCACATTATTGCGAAATGTACGCATTGCAAAATTCAATTTTGTTATTTGATACTTGACGTCTACAGTCAATATTAGATAATTAGATACGAGGTAAACTATTTGAAATCAATTTGAATACTAAAACATTTGATTAAAATTATTCATTTTGGCGGTAATCGCTCAAACCTTATTGAGTGTTTTATCTTACTATAAATTGTACTGTAATTGAAATTAATATTTAGTTGTACAAGATCTATACCATATCCATGGTTTATTTATTTATTTATTTATTTATTTATTTATGGTCCGGACTCACCGAGCCGCAATATGGTAGTTAAAATATTTTTAGCTTGAGCGGTATTAATACAAATGTAACAACAATGTTTCAGAGCGTTTATTTTAAAATGAAATATAGGATACAAAATATTTTCACTGATTTATAATATTGAACAATGAGAAATAAAAATAAGCAATAATTATAATAAATTTTCAAAAATACCAAATAATGCCCTAGTCGGTTATAAAACTCATTCGTAATATTAGAAATTTAGGCAGCTGTAATACTTTCAAACACGTTATGAATCTGAATACCTAATATTTTATTTAAAATGTTGCCAGTGTATCCTTTGGATTTTAAAAATTCCAAACAAAAACAATCCGGTGGTGCTAGATTGGGAAACCTAGCAGGACATTCTATTTCTGCAGCGTTAGGTTTTAAAAAATATATATTTCAACATTTTCTTCAACTGTATGTGCAAGGAGTTTCAAATTTATCGCAAAAAAATAAGGATATATATTATTGTATGTAAAGATTACAACACAAAAAGGTTTTTCCGAAATTCGCAAAAATATTTACACATTACTTGAAACAATCGATTTTGTGCCACTGGGCTGATAGGTTACAGTAATTACTAAAAATGAGTAAACTGTAACACAATTTTAATTAAACTAAATTAATTTTAATGTTTACTAATTTTTATGAATTACTGTAATCTATCAATCCAGTAGCACGAAAAGTATGTACTTCCGGTATATTGAAATGCGTTTTGAACGAGTGTGTTTCTCGTGCGCTACTTAACTTGTAAAGGTATTTTGAAAATTTTGAAAATTTTTTTTGAAATTTTCTTTTGTCGATATTTAAAAAGTTGAAAAGATAATGAAAATCTGAAAACACCAGTGAATTCCTCGCGTGAAAATACATAGGTATGCAGAAGAAAATTCGAACGGATACATTTTTTATTACAAAAAATCGAAAATGGCCGTTTTTTGAAAATTTCTTAAGGGGTTAGCCTTAAGATTTTTACGATTTTTCGCCATTTTTGTTTTTTTTTTGTAAAAAAAATTGCATACCTATGTATTTTTCCGAAAGAAATTCACTGGTGTTTTCAGATTTTCATTATCTTTTCAAGTTTTTGAAATATTGAGGAAGAAAAATTTTGAAAAAAATTTAAAAATTTTCTATATTTAAAAAATAAGTGTACAAGTTAAGTAGCGCACGAGAAATACACTCGTTCAAACCGCCTTTCAATATCTTTTTAGATTTTGAGTTATGGGCTTTCAAAGTTGAGCTTAAAAAAAGTCAAAAATCGCTGTAACTCAAAAACTAAAAAAGATATGAAGATGCGCCTTGCGCCATCAGATTTCTCGTGGTCTGAATTATATAGAACCACATTTTAAAAATTTTCGATTTTTGAACTGGTTCAACCCAAAATTCTCATTATTTGTATGTACGAGCTCTTAAACGAAGAATTTGCGAACAAACCTCTACACAAAAGAACTTTTGGATTGTTTTGAGGTTCTAAATTTATACCTAACGTTTAGTTAATGTATTTTAAAGTAATTCAAATTCATTGAATTTGTTTAAACTTAAAATGTTTCTTTTAGACTATAGACTATTACACTTCAATGCATTGCTGAAAATATTATTTTCCCTATGTTTACTTTTAAAATAAACGCTCTAATGTATTGCTGTCAAACTTTTTAACTGTAACTATGGTAATGATATATCCCTACGTTTACTGATAAGAAAAACTCCCGGTATATATCCTTTCATTATTTTGCAATAATTTTGAAACAGCCTGTATATTATTTACAGGTAGCATATCGTTAATAACAATGCAATACTAATTAATACAAATGTTAACTCGACAACCTATACTTCATTTTTAACTTTGATACATATGTGTGCAAGTCATAACCATGAATATGGTTAAACACATGTTTCACGTTAAAATAAACTCACGGTATACGAGTATTATACATCAGAACCTACTCAGTTTTAATTATATATGATCAAGAAATATCACTCAATAATTTTATTTAAATAATAATTTACTATTAAATATAAATAGTATTTTGTGTAACTAGTAGAAATGTGACATATTCCCTAGCGGCAACTTTGAGGCAAGACGTTAATCGAGTTCTGGAACCACTGAAATTCAGAAAATATTCACTATTCCTGCATGTTCCACATATATTTATTCGATTGATGGCCGGTTTAACCAACAAAAGTTAGATTTTAACCTTGGCTTAACTAAATAAAAGCAAAATGAATATATCAATTATTCCATTTGATATATAATTTAAATTTGCTTTTATTTATTTGAACCAAGTTTAAAAATTAACTTTTGTTGATGAAACCGGCCACGAATTATATAAAAAATAATTGTATTTTATATTTCGAAATGTTACTTTTCTGATAAATACTCAGTTTATAAAGGATAGAATAAATTTACGTCTATAGTAAATGTATTTAAATTAACTTATTCAAATCAATTTTATTTATTTTCAAATATATATAACATTATTGCTAAAAGTTTGACTGTCATTTGAATGAATAAATTTTATTTACTTTCGAAGTAAATTAATTTGTCGTTTATAAAATCTGAGAGAAGTTACATTTTGTTGTCTAGCAATGTGTAATCCGAAATGATGATTCCCGTACTGTGAAGATTTACGTAAGTGAAAATTTACGAAACAGGTGTACATAAACGAATGGATGGATGTGAATGAAGGTTTGTTGCGTGATGATGAATTTTAGTTGTGAGGAAGGAAAGAGTTCGTATGGAGGAAGTGTTAATATGGTCGAAACGAGTATCGTGTGTCAGGATGAGATTTTTTAAATGAATCTTTTAGTGGATGCTCTATGAATGTTTCAGGGGTTCGAGCTACCCCATTTAATGGGATATAGCGTGATGTTATATATGTATGTAATGTATTTATTGTTATCTTGTAACAACTATAACGTACTGAAATAATTAATTTTATGGATCTTACACTCGCTGATGGTCAGTTGCACCGCTGTTACATTTTAAGTTTTTCTTAAAAGAACAATATTTTATCAAAATGTGACTTAAATAAATAAAAGTAAATCGAAGTAAAATACCATATGAAGAAGTTTACATTGCTGTCAAATATTTGATGCGATATTGTCAGTTTATGTAATACTTAACATTTAAGTTTCATTGGTGCAAAAGAACATACACACATCGAAAAAATTTAAAGTTTTTGCCCAATAGGATAAAATACTTGATATTTTTGGGAAAAATACTTCAAATGAAAGGACTAGAAAATGTGGTTCATTACATATTATATTTAGAAATATTTTTAAATAAAATAATTAGAGCATTTTCTGGCGGAAAAATACAAAGAGGCATAAAACTCTGTATCTAAAAATGCTATATAATATTTATTACAAATTTTAGTAGTTCATAATTAATGTTAATAATCCATTACATAATTATGCCATAATTATGTATACCTCATTGTTATTTTACTTAGGCAATAATAGTAATTACCCCTTACGTATTATTTCCATTATGGAGCGTATTTTTGTAATTTCAAACATTCATGCCAGATTTTCATTAGAGCTATAGCCACTCCTATATTTTATCTCTATTTATGAATTTACTAATGGATTTCCAACGTGAAATTATATCGATATCTTTTGGATAATAAATGGCTTCTGGCAAATGGCAGTATTATTTAATCTCCTTATTTACTTTTATTAATAAAAGCCTCAGTTTACCACTGACGTTATTTTTTGAAATAATTTGAATAAAGACAATAAGTACACTAGCATTCATAACACACATCAAATTGAAAACAGTTGACACCAGGCTATGGCTGTTAATATAACCTAGGCAGGAACGCATGACCATTCCAAAACATTAATAATTTTGTTTGTGAAACGAATGACATGGTTTTTTTTGGCTCTGAAATTCGTTGATAATGAACATAATATACGTAGGTATGCGGTCGTATATCGTAATACTGTCCAAATATTTCGTGTAACTTACAACAATGCTTTGCATTATCTATTAGTAACAGTTTTTACGTGTTTATTTTGTAAAATTAAAATTTATCATGATAATTTGTAAACCACCACATATCTACAAAAAATACTATATTTTGTGTCAAAGGTTTCAACAGATTTTTATTTCAGTAACGAAGATAAATTTGATACATATTTTACATGAAAAAATAATACATGATACCGTGTTTTGTTTTTGTCACGTAATATAAACGGTTTTATAAACTATATTAATAGGAAAAGTTTTTCTGTTACATAAAGAACGATATTAATAATTTCTTACAAATAGCGAATTAAAACTAAAAACGTGATGTACGTTTTTAATTCACGTAAAATACTTTATGAATTAAATTGAAATATGTTTGAAGTTGAAATCGATTTTATAAACTTCCAAGAACACATGCAACACTTAATAATGTTAGTCATGTGCACGAACGTAAAAACATATATTTATAGGTATTTTTATATCGCCAATATATTTGCAAACATAAAGAAAAGTAAAAATGTGAAAAACTTATCACATACCTTGTACGAAACAACCGTAATCCCTGATTGAAAATTGATAACACACACGTTTTATGTAGAACTGTCAACAGTGCATAGTTTTGCAAGAAAACAAGTGCAGGAATGTATTACATACTTGAAAACACTTAGAATTACATAGAAACTTTACATTATATATAACTGTCACGACACACTCAGAGAAGTCTAATAACACTTAAAATTGATCTAGCAAGATTTTTCTATTATCACAGAAGCAAGCACAACAAAACGATTACAGTTCCAAGAAATCTAACCTAAATTCCTTCCACTACATCAGAGTTTTTGTGCGACTTAGTGACTGTCTACCACAGCCGGAAATTAAAGTTAGCCGCACTAGTTCGACAAGCAATAATCTAAATCTGTGTGTAGTCCCGGAATTCCAATGCGCGGTATTTCGCGAAGCACATGCGACGAACACGATCGCGGGTATGTAGCGACTGACAGCTGAGCAGCGCGTTGCGATGCGTCGCTGCGGTAAACAGTCGCGGCGCGAGGCGTCGGCGTCCGGCGGTCTGGCACGAACTGAACTGAGCTGAATTGAGCCGGGCATCCCGGCAAAACGTTGCGACCGCGCACTGGCACCCCGACGCCGACGCCACCGCCGAAGCTACCGCCGCACGCGCCGTTCCGACGCTCGACGCTTCGTCGAAAGGTTGGTTGTGTGTGGAACGCTATATCGACAGCATGGTCCGTGATCATTACCTGCTATAATTGTACAACCTAACGGCTGATTGCAATTTTTCGCAAGTTGTTAAAGGAAATTACGCTCGTCTGTGTTTTATTTTCGTTTTTTCTACTTCCGATTCAAATGCAAGGGATTTGTTAATCGAAAATGCCTTTTAATCAATTCCTATTCACCTTCTTCTATAACTATATTTATTTATTGATGTCAAATAAAAGAACAAGGAATAAAGATATTCATTTCTTATAAGAATTATTTTTAAAATTTGGGGTTGCAACTTGCTGATAAAATCGGTTTAGTTTTGTTTTGTAGTTCATCGTACTTTATTGGTTCGGTTAAATGTAATTAAATCGATTTATGAAACGGCTAGATTTAGCGATTTAGTTCATTATGTATACAGGGTGTTTCACAACTTAAAGCAAAAAATTAAAGGGTATATTCTGTACGACGTGCTGATCATGAAACAAAAAGAATTTTTTTAAAATTCGAAAAATTAAGGGTTGTTAACCTAAAACATTTTTTGTAGTACTGCACTGGATTCGCTTTCCTATTAAACACAAACAATGAAGTAGGTATCAACTACGAAAGAATAATTACACAATTCAATTATTAGCAGTTATTTATAATAGAATTTTATTTAATTAATAACTTTAACATAATCATCCACCCAGTGGCAGTGGCAACGAAAAATTTTGGACTAGGAAACATGGAAAATAGTTTTGCGATTTAAAAAAAATTCATTTTGATTCATGATCAGCACGTCGTACAGAATATACCCTTTAATTTTTTGCTCTAAGTTGTGACACACCCTGTATATATATATATATATATATATAATTTGAAATTAATAAAGAATACGTGATTTAGAAAATTAGAGTTAAAAGAAAATGTTTCAGAAAATAATCTATTACAACCCACCTACATATGTACAAGTCGTGTACCTTGATAAAAACAATCAATAGTTTAAAATTCCATTGAAATTGGAACAACCAGCGAATGCAATTTTGTTTGCACATGCAAGAGTATGGCGATAAGAATAATGAATTATATCTTGAATATATTTAATATTTCTTATATTTGGAACTGAATTAATAATACAGGTAATTTTAAATAAACAGTATATACTTAATGTACTTGTAAAGCTGACAAGCTGTTTTGTGATTAATTAATTAATTCAGGTTATTCTGAAAATAATATTCAGCAAATTTTTGTTCATTCACTCAAAGAAAAACAAATATAAATGAAAACAAATTTATATTTACAATATGCTAAATTAAATATTCATTTATTAGTCTTTATCAATAAATATAATTACAAATGGTATTTAATATTTTCATTTCAATTTGCAGCTAAACATAATTTATTTTAATACAAATAAAAAAATAATTGAATGCAATTCGTCAGTTCGTAATCATTACACATAACCTTTATACTACGAAAAAAATACGCTATATTTTTTACACTGGTTTCTAAAAAAAATGTAATTTAAGTTGTACATTAAGTCTGCATATTAATATTTCATTTTTCTTATTTAGTTACTGTTATTTAATATTTGTCAAGCCATTAGACGTATTCTATACCATACCTTTTAATTTTTAATAACACATAAATTTTTTTTACAGACAGCACTAAAAAATAGTTATTTGTGTATTAAGAGCGTAAAGTGATTCTTTCTTACTCGAGCACGGTAATTGCAGCGCCAGCCAAACGCGAGAGCTGCAATAGTTCAAGAGGAACAAAGACACTTTACGCTCGTGATGTCGTGATACACACATTATTTTTTCTACGATTCCATCTTAAAATTATTCAAAACGTATACGTACTGAAAATAAATTCGTTCTGTCAACTGACAAGTTTCTGTTTTGTTTGTATGTCTGGTAACTATTGAAATAAGCGCGCGTTTAATCTTTTTCGCGCGTTGCCATTGAAGACGCGCAAAAAAGATATTTTTCGATTGTTCCACAGAAAACGTCAACTTTACGATGACAAATGAGAGCGTAATTGTCAACTTTTCATAGCAATCGTAGAAAAAGAATATTTTCATTGGTTAAAACTTTAAAAATTAACAGATCAGATTATCGTTACATATGCATATATTAGCATTTTTGTAACTGTTAAGTAACATAAATTATGATACCACCTTTCAATCTTGATAACAATATGGGGTAGGTGATCCAGTGGTATAGAATCGGCATGTGGATTTAAGAACTCAAGTTCGATTCCCACAACCGACAAACATGAAAACTACCCCCTGTGACTCCGTTACCACTAATATATTTAGGGGCCATAATTGAAGGCAGCGAAAAAATATATCACTTACTGAGATCTGCCAAGAATAAAATTAATTAATTAAATTAATTTAATTCAAACTTGATTTTAAAAGTAAAGCATATTTTAATACAAACTTTTAAATAAATAAATAAATAAATATATCATCACGCCTTTTACCCATCACTGGGTACGGCACTCTGCCTAAGCAGATCTCGGTAAGTGATATATTTTTTCGCGTGAAGTGCGGTTACCAGCCGTCAAATCACGGCCTCCAAAGATATTAGTGGTGTAGAAGCCACAGGAGTAGATTTTTTAAATTGGTGAAAATTGTTTGTCGGCTGTGGGGATCGAACCAGGGTTCTCAAGATCCACAGGCCGACTCGATACCACTGAGCCACCTACCCCATAAAACTTTTATTAATTCGAAATTTGATATTTTGAAGCATGACCCTAGCACAAAGTTTATTTTTTCCCTCAATTGAAAAAAGAAAATGATACTGTTCATCCTAAGGGAAAAAGTTAATTTTTCTTTCGTAGGGACTGAAAGTACAGCCATATTCATTGCAACTCGAAAACAACGGTATGATTTGACATTAGTCAAGAGAATAATTAAATTTATCTAAATTTTTAACTCATTTCAAATCATTTTTTCTTTCTTATAGGCTAGAGAAGAAAATGAATTATATACAAATAATATATCGTCACTCCTTTTACTAATGACTGAGTGTGGTATTCTATAGTAGCAGATTTAGGTTAGTAATATATTTTTGCCTGTACCAGCCGTCGAATCACGACCTTCGCATATTTTAGTTGAGAAGGGGCAACAGCTGTAATTTTAATAGGGTGAAAATTATGTGTATTCTTAAATCCACAGTTCGACACGATATCACAAAGCTATCTACCTAGTGAAGAAATAGTCATCTACCTTCAGTTGCTTTACATTCTTCGGCTCGAGAAATGAAACGACACCTTCGGGAATAAATGTCCCACTTTCTTCCTTGTGATACAAATAATTATTAATTTATTGGATTACATTTTTTATGCGTCTTATGCTCGGTTGCACCATTTCGGTTCAAATGTACCGTTTAACAAAATTTCGCTTTAAATGAAACAAAGTTTAAAAAATTGTTTTCTTACACCATGGATATCTAATTTTCCTTCAGGTAAACTAGACTCAGTTTACATTTTTGAATTTATTCTCTCAAATATTACCATAGGCACTAGTTAATTTTGTCATATAAGACTTTTGACATTATAAATCAGATTTTTGAGAACAAAATTTTTTTAACGTAAATTGTAACCTACGTGTAAATTTTATAACATTAATTATTTATATTCGTATCAACATATGATACCACAGAAATAACAAATAAAATATTGAAGAAATTTTAGGAAAAATTGAGATATCTATATACAAAAAGTAATTATTTAGAAGATCAAAATATGCATAGTGGCTTATTTAAAAGTTTTATTTTTTTTTTTCACGACCAGTGTATATTTGTCCGTGTTTATGATACAAAAATTGGAACAGAAATAAAACACTTTATCCCTAGAGAAATATTGTACACATTATTCCTATAGAGAGTTTATATTATTTTCACAGTTCAGTTGTAAAATATATGTAAAATACAATAGAGTACAGTCAAACAAATAATAACCTAAAATCAACTGCAGAAGCTATATCAACAATTTATTGGGTTTCTTTGCTGTTTTCTTGGTGTTCCAATTTAGAAATATACTGTAATTTGACATAAACAAACTTGTTTACATAAATTTTTGCTGTTGTCAAAGAATTTTATTTTCATGTCAAAAAGTACTAATAATTCTTAAATGAATAAATGTAAAAAAATATGATTAAATTATATTTTAACCTTACTTTCTTGTTTTTAATCTTACTTTGGTCTTGAAACAAATAGTATATACTCGTCGGGGAACATGATATTTTTCTTTCACCCTCTAACTAAAAATTACTTTTAATAAAATATTATGCATTTCTTACCCTAAATGTAATAATGTGGTATTATGATTTTTGTAAATACAAATGACGCATCTGTTTAATAAAGTACATTTTAAATCGTTAAACTCAAGAATTTCTATCGTTTAACGTGAAGCATAGATTTTGTTTTTTAAACCTCGTTTAAGACACGGTACAAATAAATTTAATTTTTAAACCAAACTTTAAACTTAACTTTGCTGTACTTTGTGGTACAGTGAAATGACGCATCATGTTAATTGTCACAATATTTTCAAGTTCATTTAATCGAAGTAAAAGAAAATAACAAGACAGGGGATCGCAATGCTTTTAGGATCCCGGTCTTCCAATTTCATAGAAGAACGGAAGTCAAACATATATTATTTCCACTGCAGCCTGTGGAGAAGTGAAAAAACAAGGTAATGGTCCTAAGGGGTTACCGTAATGGTGAATATGGAATAAAAACTTTTGGGAATTGCGACTCTCAACAGACGAGGGACCACGACTCACGACAATGCGTAAAGCGAAGAAGAACACAGTGTGCGTGTGTAACAATGACAACGGCTCAGATTGGATGCATGCGTGATTTTTACATTACCGTCTTCACTATTCACTCTGTTTTCCTTTCGTCTTTTATAAAGTAAATTCTTTTAGACAAGATACTGGTGATGTTTTCAGTAAGGAATAATTTAAATATTCATGTGCAAAATGTGATACATTGTTGAATGCGTTAAAATGCGGACTCAAGACTTACATTATCAGGTAGATATCTCTGTGGAAATGGGTCCGTCTATGTATTTGAGAACCCGAGTTCGATTCTTGCAGCCTGCATACTTTACTTCACAATACAATTATCATTATACCTTTCCCTTTATTGACATCTATAGGGGCCGTAACTTGACGAATAGTAATCACATTTAACTAGATCTGTTTCGACAATGTGCCACATCCAGTAATGGGTAAAAGGCATGCTGATTCTGAGCGTAGGTTTGACTTCAAATTGATAGTTTCAAATTGTATATAAATCAGCTATCTTTACACTTGGGCTACGCTGACATAGGACTCATTGACAATCGATTTTTTTCATTTTGCACGTCAATTTACTAAGTATATAATTTTGAATATTGAGGAAATGAATTTTCTCACCTAAAGTTAATTAGTCGGCCTGTGGATCTTGAGAATCCTGGTGCGATCCCCACAGCCGACAAACAATTTTCACCAATTTAAATCTAACCCTTGATGTGATTTGACGGCTGGTAACTGCACTTCACGCGAAGAAATATATCAATTACCGAAATCTGCTACGGTAGAGTGCAACGCCCAGTAATGGGTAAAAGGTGTGATGATATATTTATTTATTTATTTATAAAGTTAATTACACAATGTACACGAATTTTAAACAAAATTTAGTTCAAATCTGTTGAAAACTGTTAGATTACAAAAATCAATTAAAATTTTTCGCCTAAAGTAGAAAATATTAAACAACAATTAACGTTTCGGTCATCTATAGGCCGAACTTTATCTGTAAAAGAGTTTAGTTCACCCATTACCGGGTGTGGAATTTTGCCGTAGCAGATCTCGGTAAGCGACTTTGGGCGTGATGTGCGGTTACCGTTTGTCAAATCACGGCCCTCAAAGATGTTAGTAGAAAGCTACAGGGGCATTTTAATGTGGTGAAAATTGTTTGTCGACTGTAGGAATCGAACCCGGGTTCTCAATTCCACAGGCCGACTAGATACCTCATAAAGTTGGTAATATTTAAATAAATAAAAATAAATATATCATCACGCCTTTTACCCATTACTGCGTGTAATATATTTCTTCGCGTGAAGTGCAGTTACCAGCCGGCAAATCAGGCACCAAAATATGTTAGTGGAAGGAGAACCACAGAGGTAGATTTAATTTGGAGAAATTAGGTTGTCTGCTGTGTGAATCGAACCCGGGTTCTCAAATCCAAAGGTCGACTCGATTCCACTGAGCCATCTACCTCATAATATTCAAAAACAATTAAAATCATCATTTCTGCGCCAAACTCGATCTGTAAAAAAACATTCAATTCGGTTAAAAATTGCAGCTTCCAAAAAAAATCATATTATTTAAGTTATTAAAAATAATTGAAATGTAGTACTTATTTTTTTCTATTCAATCATATCCCTGTTTATTATAAATAAAATTTTAAATGCTGATGCAAACTTTAAAATTAATTAACTACATTATTAGTTTTGACATTGAGATGACAAGCATTCATAGTTTCATAATTCATCATAAAAAGTAATTATTTCATTTAACAAATGTTATTTGAATTTATAATTCGGGTAGGTGACTTTTTTGAAATTTATACGTTTTACATTTGTTGTAAAACAAATTTGTCCTTTTAGTTTACTTTCTATTTTATTGAACTATGTACAATAATATAAAACAATCTACTTTTTTTAAGAATAAAATTTGGTCCAACCGTCGTTTTGTTTATAATGCTCCTTTAAAAACCATCATTTCAATTTCATACAAATTGGGTTCATTCGTTTACTGTCTATATACATTTAAGTTATTTAAGATATAACAATAAATGATTTTTAACGCTAACAAACAAGTTACAACATAGCTCACCAATTACTGTGCATCGTCGAAAAATATTTGCTCGCTCTGAGCTGGACTAGTCCAGTACAGTGCGCGTGTTGAGAGTGTATGCAGTGTCCGACATTTTATAAGCATTTTAGTGAATATATAAATGTGAACATTTATTAAAATTGTTTGATATTGTATGTGTTCATGTTTCTAGTATAGTGTATAATAAGGTGGAATAGAATGTGTAAGGAACTCTGTATTCGCTGATGGTAACTCCATGCATCGTGGGACACGACAAGTAACTGATTCCTGTGTAATGTAAGTAATATAATTATTATTTTTAGTAGTAACATTTCTGTTTTTGATAAGTAAAATAATAGATGCCCGTGACAATCAAATGTGAACTTGAAGATTAATTATGTTATTTATTATTCCTTTGAATCTGAATTAATAATAAAAACTTTTATTGTTTAGCATGAAAATAATTTTCGCAAGGCATTTCATTTAAAATAGTTTGTTATATATCAAATGAGAGAAGCAAAATATATTTCCTCTCGTTTAGATACAATTTTTTACGATATGCTTCAAAAAATATTTATTCAAACTTTAAATATACTCAGGGAAAAATCTATTAGGTACAATAGAGATCATATTTTATTTATTTGGGTTAGAATTATAAAATAATTTAAAAAAAATTATTGACAGAAAATTAAATTATTTTTAAGAATATTTACCGGTTTCAGGATACTAAACCTATGTTTACATGCACGAAAGTAGGCTGGTAAGTAAGTAATAACTGTATTCTGTACGGTAATATTACCATACTGACTTTGATCACCTTCTAAAGTGATGACAATGACGTTACTAATAAAATAATTTCAAAACATAATATTTATTAATGTTGTTAATGGGGTAGGTGGCTCAGTGGTATCGAGTCGGCCTGTGGATCTTGAGAACCCTGGTTCGATCCCCACAGACGACAAACAATTTTCACCAATTTAAATTTACCCCTGTGGCTCCTCCTACACTAATATCTTTGGTGGCTTGACGGCTGGTAACCGCACTTAACGCGAGTGCCACATCCAGTAATGGGTAAAAGGCGTAATGATGTATATTTTATATTTTTATATATGTTAACGTGCTTATATTCTGAAACCGGTAAAGTATTGAACAAACCACAGAGTCAAAATATTCTGTTCTTGAGTAGAAGCGCGTTATTTAAGTCATTATTTATATTATCTTTATGAATGATTTTAATTTTACTAATTTTCCAGATGTATAAATATATAAATTATATATTTTTATTTATTTTTTATTATGCTGAATGTTTTATTAATATTTTTTTCAATAATGATTTTTAAAAAAGTTATAATAAAATATAAACTCAAGAGAGACCTTGTCTTACCCAATAATAAAAAAATAATGATTTTAATGATTATTTAAGTATAATTGGTAAATTGTATTGAATAAAATATATATTTCATTTTTATTTATCTGTCTGTTATAAGTATTTAATTGATATGAAATGTCACGTTAAAACCTAATATGATTTTTGCAACATATTTCAGAATTGAGGTAATTAAATGAAATAATTTTATCAGATTCTCGTTCGCAAAAATTTTCATTGTAATCTATTTCCACATGCAGTTGAAATGGACTGTCATGTAGAAATGTAGGGCATTTATTTACCATGTTTAAAAATCATGACAGCTTGGAAAAATTTCAAATAATAAGTGAATAATGATGCAACGATGCATAAAGTATTATTTTGCGTTTCACAGCATGCTTACATTTATGAATATGTTACTTGAACATATTTTTTATTTCATTGTGTTTTATTTTCCAGCCAGCAATTGTTTCTCTACATTTAGAGTCAAATTATACAATGCATCTACATTAAAACATTTTTTGCGAAATTAAACATTGTTGTGTATTTATTAGGACTGTAATGGTGCACCCACACGTTACAGAACAAATAAGTTAACATGTAGGGCAATGTCGGATAATATGTTGCTTTTGGTAAGATGCCACATGTAACAATATCAGGGTGGTAATGATGAGAACATATCTTTACCAGTGATTGTTGACTTGTTGAAGTTCGAAAATAAATAATGACAGTTAATTAAGAGTAACTAATATTTTATTAAAATGACGAACAAAATATACATCAAATAACAAATTAATAACCTCATATTCTAAGGGTAGGTGGATCAGTGATATCTAGTTGGCTTGTGGATTTAAAAATTCGGGTTCGATTCGCACAGCTGACAAACAATTTTCATCACATTAAAACTATCCTTGATGCTTCCTTACCACCTAACATCTTTGGGGGCCGTGATTTTACGACGGATAACTGCATTTCACGCAAAGAAATATATCACTTACCGAGATTTGCTACGGCAGAGTGTCACACTAAGTAATGGGTAAAAGGTGTGATGATATATTTATAAAAAATTAAATAAATATAACATCACACTTTTTACCCATTCATGGCTATGGCACTCTGCCGAAGCAGATTTTAGTGGAGAGACTTTATTCAACTAATTATTGGAATTCATGTGGCGGGAACAATTAATAGTACAATTTAACAGCTATTTACGTTGCTAAAATAGTAAATTAATATTTACGGGCGAGCTGGAAAGTTTCTGGGGTGAGTGACGAAGGAGCGAGCCTCCAGAATCCAGTGAGTCCAGTAAAGATTATGGTACTATTCTGTAATTTTCTATTACGCTACAGATCTATAAATCTGAACAAAAGCGCATCATATTTGATTGTCAAATGTCATTATATGTATTTATCAATAAAAATATTTGCGTTTTTGTTCAAATTTACAGAACTGTAGCGGTATAGAAAATTACAGAATAGCACCATTAGTTACAAGCGTGCCGTATACAAAGTTATATTTCCATCTTCACAGCGGTTTTTATTAATTTTTATTAGTTTTATTACATTACATTTTGTAATCAATGGTTTGTTGGCGGTAAGACAAAAACTAGACGTTATCATGATTACTGTCAGCGTCAATAGTTTCGTGAATTCTAGAAATAAATAATTTGAAATAATGGATTTAATGAACGGTATAGACTTAGAAAGTGATTTTCTTGCAATTCAAAGAAATATACAAAATATTACAGATGCTGCAAATAATAACTTTAATCAGTTTATATTGTTTTTCTTATATATAAGGATTATAGAATTTTATGGGCATTTGAATAGTAAAGAATTGTTTATTTAGCTCTGTCTCTAGGGGTTACGAGACTTTTAACGGGTTAGCCCGTGTAAAAATTATAACGGGCTGTTGACTTGGATATCATGACAACATTGAACAAAATCTGTCAGATTTTCAAAGTCTACCTTGATGGAACAATTTAGTTATAGCGTTATACTATTGCAATTAATTTTATTAAATATAAATTTATTGCGATTCAAATGCCCATAAAACATTGTACAATGCTATTGCCACGGTAAACAAACATTTCTGATACAATTGTTCGTAAAATTATTTGTCGGAATTTACCTGTTGTGGAGTTTTGACTTTTAGAAAATGTGTTTGGTACATGAAACTGAATTGTGTATTAAATATACATGTGTATGATGTGAAAATGAGAAAGTTATTGTTTGATGATTGAGTGTGAGACAGTCAGAATAGTCAATGGTATTTCGAAAACCGAAAGAGAAACAAAGTTAGTTAAACTAAAATAATACCGACTACGAGTTCTAGTATTAGAATGAATAATTATAATGTTCAAGTTATTAAGTTAGCAGTTTTTGTGTATGCAAAATTATAACGACTATTCAATTCCCCTGTCATGTATCAAAAGTAGTCCAATATGAATGTTGGATTTTGAATTTCACAGTCAATCAAATACAATTTTAATGCATATTTTGTACTAGTAACGTTGTGTGTCGATTATTCAGTACTAGTACTTTTAAGTGAATATTTTAAATGAATGAACATTTTTATTTAAAATACATAAAATTATTTTGTATTAAATTTAAATATTTTATAATATGTATTTCAAAAAGGATTCAATTATAGAATATATTAAATAAAGAAAAATCTTCAGAATCCAATTTTTTTTTGTTATTATTGACATTTTACAAATATTGTTTTATATTTTTACGTTTACAAATAAATATTTTATAAAAACATTTGATTTAGAAACCTTTTCTTTATTTAATATATTAAAATTAAATGTACAATTTGAAAAATTGACATTGCTTTAAGGATATTTGTATATTCCTCTTCAGTAGCAGCTTCTGCGCTTTTGGTACTTTTTCTGGACGAATTTGCAATAGTTTTCTTGCAGCATCTCTAGCCTGTCTTGCTGTTTTAAAAGTTACATCGTTGAAGGGATCTATCTTTATATTCCAAGTATTGAAATACATATCTTGAATCATATTGTCTGTGACGTTCCACATATGTTTCACGACACCTTCCTTACAATCTGTTCCACCTTGTTTTTTCATATTAGAGGCCCAAGTTTTTAATATAATATTTAACTCCATTAGTGAAGTTCAGTCTTCAAGTTTATAATTTTTTCTAACCTAAAATTATGAAATTGGTTCCAAACCGAGTTGCGGGATTTTTGTGTATTTATAGGCACATTCCTTTTTAAGTCGCTCTCAATTTCTGCCTCTGCTTTTTCTCTAAATCTTTTTGACACACTTTCTAAGGCCTTTTGAATTGGCAAAATACCCGTAATCGATGCAGCATTAAACAAACAAACATTAAAAACGAAAGCTTAATGAAACTAAAACATATTTGAAAGAAAAACATATATATTGCATAATCCATAAACCAGGAAAAATTAAAACATAACTTGTTCAACTAATATATTCAGTATTAAATATTGAATCTACTTTCTTGATTTTAGTTCGGCCGATTTATTAATTATAGCTTTCTTTTATATTATTTCAAAGGTGTGTAAGTGTTTTATTGATACATAAAAATCTAAAACTTTATTTGTGGAAAAGATAAAATAATGTGCAAAAGCTGCGGAAGAAATACATACAAATTGCAGACAAAATACTTAAAATTAAGGTACCATCATAAAATAAGTTTTAGGAATTCATAGTAACAATTTTTATAAGTGTGTAGCTTATTTATACTTATTCTAATTGTACAGTATCGATGCGCGTGCTTACAATCAATTTGAATAAATTGAATTAATAGACAGTTTTAGAAATACGGATAAATTGTAAGTATAAAATACACGTGTCCTTTCTTATTACGGTGCCTGGGCATTTGTTCCGTTTTACCCATGCGTAAAATAGACCCTGCATAAATAAGTAATTTATTAACTTTATTGTAAAAAATATTTTAGTAGTAATAAATTATTAAATTGTTAATTAACCATAGCAACAAGCAGAACAAACTTTGACGAAGTAGGCTACAGAAATCGAAGTCAAAGAAAATTCTCTGATTATTTTCTGTTGAACAATTCGTGTAGCAGTGTTGGTATGTAACAAATAACAATATTAGGAGTAGGAATTACAGAGCTTGAATTCTAATTTGTATACAATTGTTTTGATTTGCGTGTGTAATTATTTACGAGCAATCATTAGGACAAGATCATCCGGCTTGTGCTGTTGCTGGCATAGCCGCAAGTCCATCGCTGTCGAGAGCTGAAATCAGGAAAACACTTGAATCCAGGGCATTCTGCTCGCCATTATCACAACGCCGCACAGCGAGCCGAACGTATGTAACAAATTCTGTAGCGAACACGCGATAAAGGGGTAGATAATCCTCAGGCATCCTAAATCAAATCACCGAGCAAGTATGTAAAATCTCCATTAATCTGGCTGGGGTTTCTGCACTGGCCACCGTATAATGTAGTCCTGGACCTACGTACAAACGCACACATTTAACATACTCTGACGGTAGCGTGCCATCTATAGTCTACTCACTGTGTACCAACGATCACACACAGAAATCACCCTTATATACTCATTCTGCGTTTACAAAAAAGTATTACATTTTACTTTACTTACAAAATAACACTTAAAAACTATTACAACCAATTCTAAATTAGTATTTAATCTAAAGATTATCCGTTATAAGCATGGAAACATGTTACGTTTTTATTTTTCATACTTTATTGAAAATATATCATATCTTGAACATTTGCCAACTTTTAAATGTTTTCCAATAGGATCCTCCAATATTAAAAAATATGTATACAACCTTATCTAAATTAAAAAAAAAAATGTAGAGATCTAGAAAGTTTTAATTGTTATTAACTAAATCATAATGATATAATGATTTTTTTGTGACGTCAAATATAAGGATCTCAAACAATGTATTTCGCGTGTAATTGTAGTCACATTAATTATCTATTTTATTATTTAGAAAAATAAATAAATGGAGTTTAAATATCTTTCATAGCAAATAATATCAGCTTTTCAGAAAGACAAATAAATACTCGTAAACTGTAATTTTATCTTACTCAAAAGTTTTCAATTATATATTATATTTATTTTATATTATGTTTGTAGTTTTAAAATTTAAAATAGTCTGAAAACTGTAAAAATGTCTGACAATCCAAAGTTCTGTCAAACTATTATATAGTATTTCAAAATTGTTGTCAAGAGTTTTTCATAGATTTAGAGTTAACTCAAAACTAAATGAAAATAAAACTCATAAAATACTCTACTTAAAAAAAAAAAGCTTTAGGAAGGGACTGGTCCCCATGGCTCTCCTCGTGAATCCGCCCCTGTCTCTGAAAAGAAGTTTTTGAACCAAATATTGATATAAATGATTAATTTGTTAATTTGTGACTATAACGAAGCACACCACTGTTTTATAGAACACTTAATTTAGTTCAGATTACCTCATGTAACTGCCATAAATTAGATATATTAATTAAAATAGATAATGAAACTCGCCTTGTAAGTACTAACTATAATTTTTGATTAGAACTATGACATGGAAACAACAATTTTCTCTTAGAAATGTTAGAAACTAGTAACCAGTACAGTGGTGTGAATTTCGTTACGACATACTAATCCGAAGACTCCGTGTTAGCATTCTTCTCAAACTAAAATTATATGAAGTACTACAATATGACTCGATGAGTTCGGACTCTGTACTATAATTAGTATTAAGTTCCTGTTGTGTAGGATAAATAAATGAAGACAATTTCTTTTCATGGGGTAAACGGCTCAGTGGTTTCGAGTCGGAGTTGTGGATTTGAGAATCCGGGCGCAATTTCCACAGCCGACGATTTTTGCCACATTAATATTATTCCTTTGATTCCACCTCCACTAACATATTTGGGGCCCTTAATTTGACGGTTGGTAACCGCATTTCGCTCGCTACGACAGAGTGCTACACCCAGTATGATATATTGATATTTTATTTCTTTTATATTGAAAGTTTTCTTGATGCGATATATATTATAAGATCAAAGTTGTCCAGGAAAAAATTCATTCAAATCTGTTAATAACTCCAGAAATTGAGGGAAAAATAAAAGGTGAGCGTTCTACCGACTGAGCGATCGAGTGAACGACATACGACTACATACATCTGTTCAGAATGTCTATATATGTTTGGTACAAATTTATAATTATTGCAGACAATAAAGATACCGCTTTGATCACTTGTCGCTTTGGTCTTTGAGAGTCGAAAAGCTAAAAATATATATTTGTCGTTTCAATATCAAAAAGCTTACACGGATATGGACTGCATTTGTTAACAAAATAAACAATGTAATAACTGCTTGGAGTAATATTGATTGATTGAAAATGTCCGTCGTCATGTTGGTGGGCCTGGCTTGGCTAGTGAGTAAACTATAGGATGTGAAATGAAGCAAGGCCAGAGTGGCGTTCGGGAGGAGGACAGCACGGCCGTTGAGCGACCGGACATCGGAGACAGGTCGTATAAGGGAACACAACTCCGCCGGCGACCAGAGTGGAGGTTCGGATGTGGGTGTTGGTAATCCTGAAGGAGAGCCCACTGTTTACACTAGCACCCTCGCATAAGTTATTCGTCGTGGTCCCGGAGATCGGTAAGCGGAGCGGCTTCAGCCCGGACCCTGGACAGTCGTGATTTCCACGAGGTATAAATGATCCTCCATTTCCGAACGAGTAGCACTTCGTCCCGCATCACAGCTGCCTGTGTAAACAATGGAACGCGCGTGTGCCGCCTCCACCAAACTGTGCCAAATCAATTATCGGCACGTTATACTGTTTTCATTTTCTAACATCTTATACTCATTCCCAACATACCACATAATATACTTAGATTATTCTGGGTTTCTTGTTAAAAGATTTATTTATTTATTTACTACTCTGTACAAAAGAAACTTAATTCTAATTATAGTACAGGCTGGCTACAGCTTATCGTGAAATTTCACCCATTACTAGGTGTGGCACTCCTCCGTAGCAAGTCTCCGATATATTATGCGCGTGAAGTGCGGTTAACAGCCGTCAAATCACAGCCCTCAAAGATGATAGTGGAAGAGGAGCCACAGGGGTAAATTTAATGTGAAAATTGTTTGGCGGCTGTGAAAATCAATCCCGGGTTCTCAAATCCATAGTCTGACTGGATACCACTGAGTTCTTTACCCCATAGTATTTTGATACAACCGGAAAATTATCAATTCTAATTATAAGTTTATTAATTTAATTAATTCATAGCCAACTTAGCTACGGATTCAAATCTGATGTCATTCCATTTTCTCTCTATTTTTGTTATAAATATATTATGGGGTAGATGGCTCAGTGGTATCGAGTCGGCCTGTGGATCTTGTGAACCCTGGTTTAATCCCCACAGCCGACAAACAATTTTCACCAAATTAAATCTACCCCTATGACTCCCCCTCTACTAACATCTTTGAAGGCCGTGATTTGACGTCTAGTAACCGCACTTCACGTGAAGAAATATATCTCTTACCTAGATCTACTACGGCAGTAATAAGTTAAAGACGTGATGATATATTTATTTATTTATATGTCAATTGCAGCCTCAAATCAAATCAAGTTCAAATCCTGATTTTATCTGCATATTTCCTCATAATTCAATTTTATATCATCAGTTGTTAAGCACTTACTTAAAGATATAATAATTAAAATGTATTTATATTTGTTTCTTAATTTTGTTTTAATACAAGAAATATCTTTAGATCCATTTGTAGCTCTAAAACTGAAAGCCTTAATTTCATCTTTGCTTTATACAATTACTCAGTAGCTATTTATTACTGGTTCTAGTGTGGCTAAAAGCACCGGAATATAACAAACATCCCCGAGCGGTATTCGATTCCACAGCTTATGATATATAATGATCAATGAGCCGTCGCTTTGACCACTGGATTGCTATGACCGGTCATAGAAAGCAATTCGCATCTAAAGCCGTTGTCACACACATATATGGGACTTTAGATACTGTATATGAGATTAATCACACGAAAAACAAAAGCTATTATACTATTTAAATTCTACAATAGTATATTATTATTAGACGAGCGGAACGAGTGTGACAATACGTCGTATAATAGCTATTTATAAAACTAGTAAGGAAATGAAGGTTATTACCTTACGCATGTGAAATTTGCAGAACGAGGCGTAGTCGAGTTATGTAAACACATAAGTAAGGTAATAACCGAGTTTTCTTACGTGTTGCATACAATATTTTTTCTACTTCCGTTCTAATAAATACGAAAGAGCGTTTTTGAAATTATGAAATTTTGACATATTAATGACAGTTATAAATTAAAAAAATAAAATAATAACACATCAGAATTCGTCTACCAAGATATCTTAATTTTTTTGTGTTGCTATGTTACCTCATTATTCCACTAGTTAAATCATGCAGTTCATTACCTAACTCAAATAAGTAAAAGTAAAAAAAACTAGTATAACATACTTTTTTTTTACTTTGCGTTATTTATTTCATCAAAATTTTACAATTTCAATTGCAAAGAAAGATCGAAATATAGTCTAGGGATTTATGTGACATGTGGTAAACGCTGCCAAATAAATGTTGATGTTTTTAACTGTAAATTCCAAAGAAATAAGGCGCCATAAATTTTCATACTTTTTTGTATACCTCTCATATGTATAGATAGTAATTTTCGTACAAATTATGTAGTTGTAATATAAAATCTAAAAATTAAGATGATATTTTGATGATTTAAATTCTCAGGTTATGTTATATTTTAAAATATAAACAGATTAACAATGGCATTCATGGTTAAATTATTTTCGATATAATAATGGATCGATTGTGAATGCAAAATATAATAAATAATTTATAGTCATGGGACGTCATCCAATAGCTTAATGAGTGATTTTGAAATAAAGTAAATAGATATCTAGTAACTCTATCTTTAGATACCTTGACAATTAAAAATTGTAATTTATGTTGCAGTATATCACATATTATTTCCACATAAGTGGATAGCGTGATGCAGTGCGTTAAATACTGCTTCCGCCAATATCTCAAGTTACTCGACGTCCGTTTGTCTTAACGAACGTTCAATAAATATTGCTTTTCATGTACGTCGTATATAATGTAAATTGTTCCAAGTATACCATGCAATATCAGTATTTATTTCTTTATACAGTCAATATAATACATAGTTAATAAAGGGAAAGGTAATAATCATATCACATTCAATATCGATTTCGAGTATTAGATTTATTTATTTTTTATACGAGTAGTTTGATAAATAAACAATTCTGTAATTTTATAATATATTTATTTGGCATTAATCATATGTTAGAAAAATACTATAATACTAAGTATAGACAATAAATAAATAATACAAGTCTCTGCTAAGAAACTTGAGGTCCTTGAATCGAAGCGTAATTTTATATATTCGTAGTTGGCATAAGAATGAATATTTTAAATGTTTTATTTTTTATTTGTTACTTTATAAAACAGAAACTTAATCCTAATTACAGTACAGAATGTGAATTAAATAACGACTTAAGGATTACTCTGGAATATGAGATCCAATAAATCGTTGATACTCATAGACAGACAAGAATTGCTCGTATTGTGGCCGGTTTCACCAATCAAAATTAATATTTAAACTTAGTTTAAATGAATAAAAGCAAATTAAAATTACATGTCTTATTGAATAATTGACATTGCTGTCATAGTTTCGATTTGCTTTTATGTATTTGAACAAAATTTAAAATTTAACTTTTGTTGGTGTATAAAATACACTTCAGTCGGACTGTTTATTTATGAATCCGGGTTCGATTCCCATAGCAGACAAACAATTTTCACCACATTAAAAATTACCCCTGTTGCTCTATTTTCACTAACATCTTTAGATGCCGTAATTTGAAAGCTGGCAATTGTTTATAGCCGTTCGTAGCAATTTTTTTTAATATTTAGTGAAAAAAAGGCTTTCAAAATTTAGAGTCTCATTAATATATAACCGACCCTAACATATATTATATAACAAAAAGTTTTTATTTTGGTCTCCTCTACACCAGAAATTTGTAAAACGAAGTTTTCAACATCCTGTATAGTAATTCTTTCTTACTTTAGTTTTATCTTATTTACCAGTATAATATATAATAATATATGGGGTAGGTGGCTCAGTGGCATCGAGTCAGCCTGCGGATCTTGAGAATCCTGGTTTAATCCCCACAGTCGACAAAAAATTTTCACCAAATTAAATCTACCCCTGTGGCTCTCCGACCACTAACATTTTTGGGGGCCGTGGTTTGACGGCTGGTAACCGCACTTCACGCGAAGATATATATTACTTACCGGAAACTGCTTACGGCAGAGTGCCACACCCAGTAATGGATAAAAGGCGTGATGATATATTTATTTACTTATTTATTTATATTTGAATTACTTTTTATAATTTTATTTTTGTTGTTTTTCATTTCTCTTTTTATTTTAAGATAAAATAAACATCTGTAATATGTTTTCAGATTTCTGTATATCAAATTTTGAGGTTCTGTCATAAAAACATAAATAATACCTAATACATAATTTAACATTTATATTTAGGATTTAGTATCTATGTCTAACTTGTAGTATAGAAAATAAAAGTTACCAAATTTAGGCCACTTTACAGGGACATTTTCAAGTCTTCTCCTAGATCCAGCCCTACATGTCACATATGAAATATAATAGTAAAATAGTAGACAGAGTAAATGTCTAAATACAGTGTTTAGTTTCGTTCTCAGGTACATATCATGATTCAGAATATGGCTTCATTTGAAATAAAAACAAACAAAAAATCACACGTACCTATACATAAATCAACATACATATTACATCAGAACATCACGCACTACAGAACTGAAAAGGGGAGCACGAACCTGTACAAATATACTTAGTCAGTAGAAGGGAAAGTTATGCTAATTCCAAGAAATAATAAAAATGGTTACATTTGCAAATTTGTTTTGAATTAATAATGAATGAATTATTTTAATTATGCTGTGTAATAAAAATATAGTATATTGGGTGTTGGTTGTGGGTTTAGTAAGAGTAAGAGGAAATGGATCGAATTTCCCATTACCCAGATCTGTGTGGATAGAAGAGGGAGCCAGGCGGATGGCGGCTGGCGGCGCCACTGAGCAAACAGCTCGGCACTGCAACTGGCAACATCATCACCTTTCATTAATGCCTTGATCTATAGGGCTTGCAATCCCATCTTATAGCTGGGTACACACACGATATGTGAAAGTAAACAGTCCCCGAACTATGCGGAGAGCCACCGACGCGTCGCTACGAGTTGTAGTTGTTATAGCAGGTTCCGTTCAACCATTCCGTTACCCGGCACTCGCCCAGAATTAATGAACATGCCCAGAAGTTAATTACAAACTGGGACTAATTGAAAAACGTGTACTGAAAAAATGCTGCTTTCGTATTCGTCTAACATTCGGAATTAATCATAGGGAGAATGGGCCCGGAATGGTAACGGCCACTACTATTGGAAATATCACACAAAACGAGGAAATGCTCCACTTTCTATCTACCAAATTGCTTTCCGCCAAAACTACCTTATTTGTCTTATTCTTATATATATTTCCTCCTTTTACTAAACTTTCTTTATTTCATATATATTTTCACTAATAATTAAAGATGTGATTTTAAATAACAACAAAGACAAAATTAATTGTCATCCAACACTTGGTGAAACAAGGTTTAATAAAAATATAAAGTAAACACTTGGCTATGTTTCACAAAATTCAGCCTCCAAGTCACCTTATGAGGGCATCGTCAGAGGCTGGCCAGCACAGTTCAGTTAGTAACCATAGACGCGTGTCGCTCTTATTAGAGCTCATCAGTATGGTATAACTCACTTTTATGATTTTAATATTATCTATTTTTCCACGTATATCATATCTTTAGATTAATATATGAAAATATATATATAATGAAATTAATTATTACAGAACTTTAACCTAAATTTGTTTTAATTATTTGATTTATTTTGTTAGTTATTAATATTGTCATACTATCAGTTAATAAATATATAGTACATACCACTAATATCATTGGAGGCCGTGATTTGACGGCTGGTAACCGCACTTCACGCGAAAAAATATATCACTTACCGAGATCTGCGTAGGCAGAGTGCCACACCCAGTGATGGGTAAAAGGCGTGATGATATATTTATTTATTTATTTTACATTTTTAATTCAATTCATATTTAAGAAAAATAATTAATATTTTATCTCCTGAAAATTATTTTCAGAACCGATTTTATGAGGTAGGTATCGAGTCGGCCTGTGAGTCTTGTGAACCCTGGTTCGATCCCCACAGCCGACAAACAATTTTCACCAATTTAAATCTACCCCTGTGGCTCCCCCTCCACTAATATCTTTGGGGGCCGTGATTTGAAGGCTGGTAACCTTACTTCACGCGAAAAAAATATATCACTTATCGAGATCTGCTTAGGCAGAGTGCCACACCCAGTAATGGGTAAAAGGCGTGATGATATATTTATTTTTATTTTCGGATTTTTGTAACTTAAAACAAGAATCTATTTTACCTATTTATAAACCTATTTTTACAAGTTTATAACTTAAAATCTCATCTCTAATTATCCCCTATTTTGCACATGCATCATATTTCCTAATGATGTTAGTGATGCAGAAGCTACAAGAATAATATTAATGTGACGTTAAGTTTGTCAGAAATTGAACTCGGTTTCTCAAATCAACAAGTTGGCACGATACCCCATAAAAAAGTAACAACCAATAAATTTCAATAATTTTAAAAGAATATAGAGTACGATTGTTTAAATGAAATAATTTTTTTTTAATGTTCATAAAAGGCTATATTTATTTATGATTTTAACGATACTAAGTTTGTCTTTTCACTTCTCTACAATAAATAAAATGTGAAAAAAAGGTAATAAAAACAAATATTTATGCTATCATAATTATTATTTGTCATAACTTATCTGGAAGAATATAATATAATAACTAATATTAGTTATAATAAACTGCTAATAAATTAACTTCATCTTTTTTTATAATATGGGAACCTATCTTTTGTGTAAGTTGGTATGTAAAATGGTCAGTTAATACTTCTAAGAGTTTGCGGTATAGCTATAATTAATTATAATTTTTAATTACTGATTAGAATGCTAAAATGCAGACATATTTACGACTTAATAAATTTTATTTTATTTAAAACAGTTGCCTGGAATACGTTAACTTGATGAATAAAATCTTGGTCTGAGACGAACAATTTATTAAAGTAGTTGGTCATAAAATGTTAATCGACTGTGGAAAATTATTACCTTCTCGTAAAGTTATACGACTATCAAATTATTATACTACGATAATTTTTCTCTAATCTCGCAATTGAAGTTTTAAGTTAAATGCGACTACTTCATATTTAAATACATTATTTTAAATTTAATTAATCTTTTACTAATATATATATATATATATATATATATATATATATATATATATATATATATATATATATATATATATATATATATTAGAGATGGGCGAATATCAAATTTCTCGAATTCGAATATCGAATACGAATATTAAACAGATCTCGAATATTCGAATACTCCTAAAAGTTAATTTATTTATTATTAATAATTATTTAATTATGTCCTTTTCATTATTTGAATGAAATGGTTAAGATAACATAAAATTAAAACAAAAAGTAGAAACAAAAAAGAAAAAGACGAAAACTTCAAATTTAAGGTGAAACGTACGGGCTGATGTTGGCGAAAAACAAATTTGAAATATGGTACGTCTTCATGGTTTTGAAACAAAATATCCTTCTTATTAATAACTTCAAAGTATTGTAATAGCTTTAAGTTTATGTACAAATGATAAAGAAAATCATAGTCAAAAATTGAGGTCAACATATGGCGCGATATTCGAGGTATTCGAATGTTCGCTATACTGACGTTAATATTCGAAAACCTCGAATATCGAATAATGTCAATATTCGCGGCATTCGACTATTCGCGGATGATATTCGCCCATCTCTAATATATATATATATATATATATATATATATATATATATATATATATATATATATATATATATATATATATATATATATATTATCACGCCTTTTACCCATTACTGGGTGTGGCACTCTGCCGTAGTAGATCTCGGTAAATGGTATTTCATCGCGTAAAGTGCGGTTACCAGCCTTCAAATCACGCCTCCCAGACCAAGATGTTAGTGGAGGGGGAGCCACAGAGGTAGATTTAATTTGGTAAAAATTGTCGGTTGTGGGGATCGAACCAGGGTTCTCAAAATCCACAGGCCGACTCGATACCACTGAACAATATTCTCTGAGTTCTCAATTGTTTAAAATTAACAAATCAGTAGTGAAAGGGTTAAGAAACGCTTGTCTATTCCTTCTACTCCTTATAACTGTTATTTATTTAATTGTATTTCCTTTCTAAAATATCTTATGTATCTTGATCTACATAGTATATATTTCAATGTTTATTATAAAGTAACATAAATTAATAAAACCACAACCACAATTCATTTTTTTCTGCAAAGCGTAATATTATCTATAGTACTCTATCTCTACTTTCATACTCATGTACTTATTTATGTTTTCAGAAGCTAAAGCAGACTTTATTTTTCAAACTAGTTTTTTCGCGGTAAAGTCAAGTCGTGATACATATCAAAACAAATTATAAGAAGCGCTGTTGATCAGCCACTGGAATGCTATCACATTAAATATAGAATTACCCACATTAACAATGACATTTTAAATTCAAATACGAGTGAATGTAAAACAAGTTCTAATTCATATGATACTAAACTTGTTTAGAATAGATTTAAATCTTGTGTGATAATAAAGTTTTTTGATGATTAGCAGTTTTTATAATCGATACACATGTTTGACAACTAAAGTTATTAATTTACTTTGATTTTTATACCGGCTATATAACTTTATTTGAATAAAAAAATATCTTATTTATCTATTTAGCTAATTTAGTCACATAACATGATTTATATGGGGTAGGTGGCTCAGTGGTATCGAGTCGGCCTGTGGATCTTGAGAACACTGGTTCGATCCCCACAGCCGACAAACAATTTTCACCAATTTAAATCTACCCCTGTGGCTCCCCCTCCACTAATATCTTTGGGGGCCGTGATTTGACGGCTAAAACTGCACTTCACACGAAAAAATATAAATATATACCGAGATCTGCTTAGGCAGAGTGCCACACCCAGTAATAGGTAAAAGGCGTGATGATATATTTTTTTATTTATTTAACATGATTTATGCTGATATAAATTCATATACGAGTGCCGTCATTTGACATCTATTATATGTAGGAAGTATTCGGTTCAGTCGTCAATTTTATTTTAAAAAATATTAAAATAAAGTCATATACTCATTATTGAATGTAGATATATGATATATTTATCACGGCCCTCAAAAATGCCAGTCAATTACAAAGTTTGTCGGTTATGGAAATCGAATACAGGTTCTCAAATTCACAGATCGACATGTTACCACTTCATCATGAAAACATGTAGTATCAAAAATCTACAAAACTGTTTGGATAAATTACATCTTATTTTGAACGTAATCACTATTAAGGGCTGTCAACATCCGAAAAAAATAAATTCGGATATCCGGCTTTCAATTTATCCTGTATCCAGATATTAAAGCAGTAGCTGTAGAATATAATATTCGCAACCTTGTACGTATTCATAGAAACTGGATTCTGGATATTTCAATATTTAAACAAATCGGTGGTAATGATATCTAGATTAGATTAACTATTAAATAACACTTTCAATATTGGAAAATAGGTATTTGAATAATAATAATCAAATATTATATGTTCGACAAATATACATTATTTCAATATAATATAAACTATTTGATCTAAAAATAAAATCATAATATTAAACAATAAAAAAATCATTAAATTATTCAATTATTTCAAATTATGATGAAAAAATATTTTCTAAATCCGTATATTTATTGTCAAAAATATTAGATTTGGCTATTTCGGCAGGATATCGGTTTTAGTTAAATTTCTGTTTCGTGTTGAATCTGAAATCCGGATTTTAGATACATACCAAATTAGATATCCGGATGCCGGTTATTTCAAAATCTGTGCATTTAGATATCCAAAATTCATAAATAAATAAATATATCATCTCGCTTTTTACCTATTACTGAGTGTGGCTCTCTGCCGTAGCAGATCTCAGTAAGTGATATATTTATTCATATGAAGAAACATGTAAGTGGAGGAGGAGCCATAGGGGTAGTTTTTTTTTTGGTATAAATTGTTTGTTAGTTGTAGGAATCGAACTCGGGTTCTTAAATTCACAGACCGGCTCGATACCACTGAGCCAGTTACCGAAATACATTGATAGTTCTATGGCATTTTTATATTAAATTAAATTTTTTAATTTGGGCAACACAAATAACAGGAGATCTCTAGTTTACAGTTTACAACATTTTTTGTTATGAATTGATTTGAACCCGCGAATCAACACTGCTATTACATTACGCCAACTGGCCGTTAACAAAGATGATCGAGTTTCACACAAAATACGCCTGCAATATTTTTAGTAACATAAATCTTTATGCAAATTAAAGTAGAATTCCCAAAATATGAAATTATAATTACATAAACCACAGAAATTTCCCTTGGGCGTTTCTCTTTTTACTCAGTCAGAAGTCAAAAGCAATGCGTAGCGCATAAAATGACACTCTTAATTTTTTAGAATGTTTTAATTTCCATGTTGGTTTTTTGACAAAAATACAAACGTTCGTGTAGCAAGTTAGTTTATTTTTAAACTAATAACTTGTTCTGTTTTTTATTCTGCAAGTAAATAAACTGACATTGCAATCATTCATTACTTACACGCAAGAAAAATGTTCCGTTCTTGTAATATTTTATGGAAATAGGACCACGGAGGAATAACCAGCGTGGTCATAATTATATGGTCTTGTTTTTCTACCAGTTTGCTAAAGATTTCAAAATTCTGAAAGAGAGATAAATTATTTTGTCGTGTGTTTATTGTTATAGTAATTAATGGTAAAAATGGAGGAAATTAAATTTAAGATAATGCATAATTTCATTACTTGACACTCTACGGATAGATATAGTTTGTCATGAAATAAATAAAATATAAATATAATACTATTCTTTTTTATATTCAAGTATCTACCTTATATACAGAATACATGACAAAAGAAAATTTAAGTGTAACATGCATAAATAAATTTGAAGCTGACACATGAACGTTGCTTTTTTTTAATCAAGATGTTGTTAATATTATTAAGTTGTGTGATTATTAAAGGTAATCATACCTGTAATTTTTGACTAAAGTTAATTTATATTATGACAGAAAAATTCTGATGACGCCTGGATTCAAACCAGGGACCTTCCGCATACCGGGCAGAGATGCTAACCGCTACACCACGTCACCTGTGACAGGTACTTGTAGCGGTTAGCATCTCTGCCCGGTATACGGAAGGTCCCTGGTTCGAATCCAGGCGTCATCAGAATTTTTCTGTCATAATATAAATTAACTTTAGTCAAGATGTTGTTATTATAAAAGAAATATTAATAATGAATATATTGTAATCAAATCAGAAAATAATTAATTTATGTACAAATAAGTTCTATTCCCCTCATCATGTTTGAAACATAATTGTTATTTGTGTATTAAGAGCGTAAAGTGATTCTTTGTTACTCGAACACGGTAATTGCAGCGCGAGCCGAAGGCGAGAGCTGCAATAGTGTAAGAGGAACAAAGACACTTTACGCTCGTGATACACACATAATTTTTTCTACGACTTCATCTTAAAATTATTAAGAAACTTATGCGTACTGAAAATAAATTCGTTCTGTCAATTGTCAATATGACAAGTTTCTGTTTTGTTTGTATCCCTGGTAACTATTGAAATAAGCGCGCATTTAATATCTTTTTCGCGCGTTGCCATTGGAAACGCGCGCATTTAACGTCTTTTTCGCGCGTTGCCGTTGGAAACGCGCTAAAAAGATATTTTTCGATTGTTCCACAGAAAACGCCAACTTTACGATGACAAATGAAAGCGTAATTGTCAACTTTTCATAGCAATCGTAGAAAAAAATATTTTTCATAAAAACCGAGTAACAATTTTCGTAGGCTAAGCGGACAAAAAAACAATATGTTTTACCTGCTTGTTTATGTTGTAATTAAGTGTCACTGGTTTTATAGTTATTTCTAATATGTTGATAATTAAATTATAATTTTTATCACTACAATAATCAGACATCAGATAAATGTTTGTAGTGTCGGCCAGTGGCACTAAAAATATACCTATAAAGAAAGAAGTTTTTAATTTAGCGAATTAAAAAAAATGTCATATAATACATATCCTTATATTTTTTTCTTGAAGTATAAAAACACTCCGTCGAAAATTATAGGAAAAAATAAATCACTTTTATTCCAATCTTTTGAAGAAATTTAATCGAGATTTGTAAATTATTTTCATGTATTATTTACAGATAAATTTATTACAATTCATTCAAACTTAAAAAATGTATATAAAACATAATATTATATTCCATTTATAATAACAATAACATATTGGCTGTAGCACAAGCTCTGTTTTTACCTGTTTTAAGAGCAGTATTTTTGGGTGTTTCTAACATGTTAAAACCGTGCTCTTAAAACACCCAAAAACAAAGCTTGTGGTACCAGCCATTTTGTCAAAGAAATCAGACCCAATTAAGCTCATATTTCACCTTAAATATTTATGTTTTATTTCCTTGTAAAATTATGTCAACAAATTTGCAGGAATTGTATATATGTAAAATGAAATATATTCCTAAATAAAATGAAATACAAAACTTGACGTCTATCTAAAATAAAATTGTTCAGAACAGACAAATGAAATAACTTTTGCAGTCTAAATGCAAGTTGGAGGCATTTGAAGTTTCAATCAATAATATGCTGTATCTGGCAAGACTAGTGCATTATTCCATTGAAGTTTTTTGGAGTTACGGGTGACCTGTTCCGATTTAGCTAGGCTCGACAGTCGGGTCTCGGGATTTGAGATGACATTTGCAGAGTGCAACGCGCACGTGCAATCATCATAGTCGTCGCAAACAAGTTTCAAAGGGGTACTGTATTTCTATTTTCTAAGCTAACAATAATTTCAAAAATAGATAATTATTCTTTGCAGTACTAAAGCATACATTACACGATTAACAACAAAGACAAAATTAATTGTCATCCATACAATTGGTGAAATTAGGTTTAATAAAATATAAACTAAACACTTGGCTAAATCTCACAAAATGCCCTCATAAGGTGACTTGGAGGCTGAATTTTATGAGACAGCCAAGTGTTTAGTTTATATTTCATTACACGATTAATAATTTTCTTTTCAAGTACCTTTATAAGATTTCTTTATAGGCAAGAACATTTTTTTAAATGAAAAATAGAAAGAAGAAAACGAACAGTAACATAATTTTAAATAAGTTATTATTGGGTAGCCGTGTATGGTAGAACATTTCTATACCTATACAGCTTAGTTAATGGAAACGTGACGGCATTTGCACCAATTACTGGAAAGAAAAAAGATAAGAAAACTGGAAACCATTATATTTAATGTCTTCTTCACATCGCATCTTATTTAAATAATGGATGAATATAAGAAATAAAGGTTCATTAAAAAATAGCATCAATCCTCGTACCATAAAAAATATATATATGTCTGAAATTAATTAAGTAATTAGCTAGATATTACAATGAACGAACAATATTACAGATTGTTCAATTTAGAAGGAGTATCAATTTTTTCACCGTTTTTAAAATACATTTCTAACAAGCAACGTTCTTGGTGATTAGTAAAAGCCATATCTATTAAATGTTGTAATAATCAATAAGATTGAAAATCATAAATGTGAAATTAATTATCTGTAACAATTAACAAATTATATGTCATAAGACAATGAAAAATGTCACCGATTTTGGTAAGCTCAGACATGTCCATTAAATCTATCTTTGTTTTTCTAGTAAGATTTGATGTCTTGTTTAATCACCCGATTGTATGTATTATTTTTTAACTATATATTTGCAATAATATATGTGCCGTTATATGGGGTAGGTGTGTCAGTGGTATCGAGTTGACCTGTGGATTTAAGAACCTGGGTTCGTTTCCCACAACCGAGAATCAATTTTGACCATATTAAAAACTATCCTTGTATCTCCCCTTCCACTAATATCTTTGAGAATAATGATTTGAATATAAATTTAATATTGATAAATTGAATTATTAATTATTGTATTTTATTATTTAATTTTGACATAAGTTTTGTGGGGTAGATAGGTCAGTGATATCAAGACGGCCTATGGATTTGAGAACCCGGGTTCACAGCTCTGTGGTTCCCCTTGACTAACATCTTTGGGGGCTATGATTTGACAGCTGATAACCACACGTCACGCAAAGAAACATATCACTTATCGTGGGTAAAGACGTGATATATACAAGTGTTTTTGTATTTAAGTTGTGTGTTACGTGTATGTTTCCTGTCCTTGCCCTGCTTTTTGTACGTCGCTAGTAGACGCAATGAACAATGAATGACCATTGACCACAGCCATAGTGTCAGTTGGATCAAGTCTCACTATGAGATATAGAAATGTAAACGAGCCGATATAAAAATCAAACGTCTATTGATTCGGACGGAAACGCCACTAGTTATCATATGAACAAAGAGAATCCTTTTATCAGTCCAGTGGACAAATTGACAGCGTGACAATTTTCAGCTTTATGTGATCTTTACGGAAGGCCCGCGGCTGGAGTGGACATCTGGCAACAATGACCCTTGTGCACGAGAACGTTTGAAGCTACTATAGATTCTTCGCAGGTTCTTCGTAGCGAAATCCGTACTTCACTTTGCTCCGCACCTCCGCCAATGCCGCACAGGTTGCAATATCAATTTGCTATGTCTAGAGCTATCAGCCTTTTGTACTTACTCTAAAGGCTCGTTCACCATTTTATCACCGATGTTTCATCATCGCTAACAACAAACCATTTTATCCATCGGGTTATCTACTGGGTTAACGCTCATTTACTTGCCACTCTAATCAATATTTTAGCGCGGTATTCATTTACTAATTACGTAGGTAGATAAAGTTTTATTATATATATAGTCGTCTTTGACGTCATTATTATAGTTACAAATTTTGATGACGTCTCTCTTCTGTTTAAATTTTTTTTATAACATTGACAGCCAGTTGATATCAATGCTAACCTTACTAAAATTCCTAGTTTTTGCCGGTCTAAGCCGAAAACAGGCTGTTTCTGGACGAGGCACGAAAAATATATTTTTTACGCTGCTCAAGAGAAAACGAATTCCAGTTTTAATTTAAAACCCAGAAAACCAATATATATATATATATATATATATATATATATATATATATATATATGGGGTAAATGGCTCAGTGGAAACGAGTTGACCTATGGATTTGAAAACCCGGGTACGATTTCCACAGCTGTCAAACAATTTTCACCACATATAACTACCTGCGTGACTTCCTCTCCACTAATATCTTTGCGAATCGTGATTTGACTGTTGGTAACCGCTCTTCACGCGAAGAAATATATCACTTACCGAGATCTGTTACGGCAGAATGCCACACTAAGTAATGGGTAAAATGTGTTTTAAAAACTGTTTTGGTGCATGCGCATTAAATTGATTTGAGTGACATCTTAAGATAAATGAAAACTTGTACTTGTTTTAAAATGTATTTTAATACATCCACAAGTTATTTTAGTATACACCATGAAAAACACAACTTAGTCAGTTTATTTGTAGCTTAAAAACTTCATCAAGGCGATAGAAAACGTTTGCAAAGTAGGCAAGCGCTATTTCAAAACCGATATTTATGTTTACATGATTCGTTTTGAAACTAGTATTCAACTCAAACCCATGATATTTGGTTTTGGTTCAATTAATTCAAGACTGGTTTGACACTATATCAAAACTTAAAATAATTTCAAAACAGTTTCAAAGCTATATGTAAAGTAATAAATAAATCTTGTGTAGTTTATTCATGTTTGAATATTTAATAAGTTATTTTTCTTTGTATTTAAGGCTCGTGTTAATAATCATTAACTGTAAATTTACAAGCAGAGTTTAAATGAAATGTCCATAAATTCTGAAGATATACACCAGCTTTCATGGTGACAGTAGTACGTATAAATTTCCTAACATTTCGTGCGCAATAAAGCTAGACACTGAAAGTTTATAAAATATTAAAATAAGAACTGTAAATTAATTCCCAACAGTATATCAATAACCGTTTATTCATAACCAGCTAACAGGTAAGGCTAGGCGCTTGGCGCGGGCCAAAACAATACATTAATAAATGTCTTGTGTTGTGGGTCGACACGCGACGCGAAGTGCATGTACAGCGGCAGATTACGCGCGCGGCGAGCGTCACGTCGCGTCGCCGAGCCTCAGCGCCGGTTTCCATCGTGATTCATTTCCATTTGCTAATATCCTGTCAGCGCGACGGCCCCGTTGTGCTTCGCCCGCAGCCGCGCGATCCCGCTGCGTTCACATAAACTGTCACAAATCCTACTTGATTGTGTGGTGATTCTGAACACTCCTTACACAGTCGATCGCTGCCGATCTCTTCCCTTCGCCCGCTACTCCCCTACCCTTACTTCTGCTCAGCGTTGACGCTGACGACGCGCGACGCCGTGCGTCTCTTCCGCTCACAAAGGCTCAGCGAGAAGCGGAGGACACGGGGCGACGCACAGGAACGGACTACCAAATCTTTTGGACTGATGTCATAAATTTTACAGTTTATTTCGAATAAAATTTAAAACATTGTTGTCCCAAACGAACCTGACATAATTTACTCCACAGTTTATAATAAGTACCACTTGATAACTTTTCAAAGTTGTATAGGAAGGATGTTGTTACAAAAGCGTTACGAAAGATTTAATATTAACCTAAGATTAAATACAGAATAGAGAATCGAAAGTGAGGTAGCTGCAACAGCAACTCTTACAACATTCTCTCAACATTAGATTCATCCTGCAATTAATATACGTCATATCACTACCTTTTTATTCACATTCACAAATAAGTCTTTTCATAAAATAATAAATCTTCAATCAAATCCATACATACCTATATATTCTCCAGTCACCCACATTTCAAGTATATATCTGTTTCACAACCAAAAAGTCCATATGATTAAACGCTCTCATTTCCACACTTCTTTTCTTAAATAAATATATCATCACGCCTTTTATCCATTACTGGGTGTGGCATTCTATCGTTGAGATCTCTGTAAGTGATATATTTCTTTGCATGAAATACGGTTACCAGCCACCAAATCACGGCATCCAAAAAGGTTTTTTTTGCGGTATTTAATTGCTAATATGCATTTGAAACCATTAATATAATTAGAAATATTATTATTAAGTGATTTTTCATTAATTTTTAGTAAAATAATTTTTAATTTTTGCTATGGGTAACACAGAACATAAAATAGTACTAAATATTGTACTTTTATATTATACTTCTAACCTGTAATGGCATTGTTGTAGTCATTTTTGTTTTATTGTTCATTGTCACAACAAAGCAAAGAGCTTGTACTTAATTTATTAGCCACTGAATTGTATTAATAAGGTATTATTTTGTCCTATTTATTAGTAATGACTATTTTTAGTGCATATGCGTTTATGATGTAAATTATCTGATTCGATGGTAATCCTAAACAACATTCTTCTCAATCTTACACTCATCATACATACACCAGTGTTTTCTGGAAACTATTTCTTGACATATTTCTTCACGTGAAGTGCGGTTACCAACCGTCAAACCACGGACCCCATCATGTTAGTGGAATAGCCATAGGGGTACATTTAAATTGGTGTAAATTGTTTGTCGACTGATCTCTATTGAAATTATGCTTTTTCGCATCCACGTCTGTCATTCAATACCTTACACTCAATCGACCATGTTTTAATTTAACACAGGTTATCCTATACTCCAATATGAGCAATCTTGTCTGATGGTGTCCGTCAACGACTTCGAAATCGGGTGTAACGATTTTGATAAAACTTGGTATTCTAATGTTTTAGCCTCAGAATAGTATGTTATTCATCAAGGGAGGGAAACAAGCGATTATTCCCTAGACTTCAGCTCGAGTCTTCGGCCCTCGCTTACGTCTCGGTTTGCAAACTTTACACAAGGGATAATCGCGCCCTCCCGTGAAGCATATTATACTTTTCGTAACAAGTGCACAAAAATTACCGTCTACATACATACATACATACATAACATCACGCTATATCCCATTAAATGGGGTAGCACGAACCCGTCAACATTCTTATCCTGACACACGATACTCGATTCGACCACATTAACACTTCCTCCATACAAACTCTTTCTTTTCTCACAACCAAAATCCATCAACACACAACAAACATTCATCCATTCGCTAGTGTACACTGCGATTGTTTCTGAAGATGGGCTCCACACAATTGCAGGTAAACACTCGAAACATCTAACCAATTAATCTAAAATCAAGAATCATACGCTTGTCTTCATTCATCATATTTATCCCGCAATTAATTTTCTCCAAACATTCCTATCCTGACACACCACTTTTGCTTCAACCACATTCATAATTCTTTTCATACAAGCTCGTTTATTCTTCACGCTCAGAATCTTTCGCTCACGCAACAACCCTTCAATCATATTCATCCATTTATTCCTAGGCCGTCCACGCAAACTTTCACCCTCAATTTCACCAACATACACCTGTTTCACCAATCTGTCATTCGACATACGTTCTACATGACCAAACCATCTCAACTGACTTATTCCCACTCTTCTTACAACATTCTTCCCAATCTCACATTCATCATACACCAATGTATTCCGGACACGATCTCTTCTAGTATATCCACACACACCCCGCAAATATCTCATTTCCACAGCAGTTATACGCCATACCCAACATTCACTACCATACATAAACGTAGGCACTAACACACCATTATAAACACTCAATCGAGCATTTCTGGATACATTCACATTCCGAGTAAAGGTTCCCAGAACACCCAATATCTAACATCCAGCAGATACTCTTCTTTCAATCTCTCGATCAATACGTCCATCCCTCGAAAACACACTCCCCAAGTATACAAACTCATTTACTTGACCCAATCTCACACCATTCACCGAAACATTGCAATCAGTCACCAAATCACTCTTCTCAAACACTAACACTTTACATTTATCAACATTCAGTAATAGATTTAAACCTTACCGTCTTATCGGGACAAATGTCAAATATGGAATGCGTAACTAGTTACCTAGGAAACGCCGCAAACAGCTAATAATCGTAGTCTCTAGGGAGAGAAACATCCTACCTAGTGAGAGAAACATAACGTTTCTCTCCCTAAGAGAGAAAAGCAGTGTTTCTCTCTCTAAAATTAGGGAATAAGGACGTGTTTCTTGTGCATGTGTTACGAAAAATTCATTTAGTACTTACATCATTTTGATAGAAAATTGGGCAGAAAATTCATGAAAATTTAATATTTCAAAATATAAGCGCGTCAGTACTTTATTCCAATCTAATTTGACCCAAAAAATCAATTAAGAATAAACTCAAAAATTCGAGAAAAAAAATTGGAGAGAAAAGTTGTTTCTTTTATTTAATTTTTGGATTCTTATTTTTCATTTTAAACTCCTGTTATCTCCTAAGAGAAGCTCGGTCTTCCATATATTTAAATTTTGTTAATGAGTACAAATTATCTATAATTTCAAGTATTATGATTACAGTTTATACTAACATATTAATAGAAGTATATAGTAACAAAAATAAAAATAATATTTGATGTGTGAAAAGTATAGATTCCGAACCTGGAAGCAAGCTAACGTGCACGTGAACAGATCAACGACGACCGAGCATCGAACGCAAACTCTTCTTTATACGTCCTCCACTTTCCGATGTGACGTTGTTTTTGTCCGTCCGTTGGTTCGCTTGATCTGTGCGGACCTCTCACATCAATGGAGGTCACCTTTGACCCTCGCACTGACGGCCGTGTACAAATAGGATTGGTGATTGCTCCTTTTTTACATAATAAAACTGAATGTCGAACAGCCTTTATAGAATTCTGATGTGTCATGTTCCGTGTTTGACACATCGGCCAAACAGTTTTGATTTCGAGAAGAAAAAGAAAAGAAACGTTTTTATACACCTGCATGACATTCGATGTCTGCCTCGGGCTGTTTGGCTCCAGACCGGCAGTCAGAGATAGCGGAGCTGTAGGACATGAGGAACTTCGTTGTGTGTACCGAAAAGGGAATGCTGTATCTACCTAACAAGCATTAAGCAATATTCCCTAATGATAATAGATACAACAATTGTAGCTTCGGGCTATAGGGAGCATACCTACTTGTTGGTTGTGGTTCAACGTAGACGTAACAACTACAATCATCATTTTCATATTACTCGTATGTACCATATTATCTGCAGAACTATCGTTATTTTATAGGTACTTTAATTATGAAAGAAATATATCTTTTACCGAGATCTGATTCTGTAGAGTGCCACACCCAGTAGTGGGTAATAGGCGTGATGATATATTTATTTATTTATTTATATGTAACAAACAATTCAGAATTCGTTTTAATTATAATTAGCATTTATTACTATCAAGAAATATAGACTAATTAAATGGTATCTTAAGTATCTTTTTTAAACTTGATTTGTCAAAGTTTTGTTTATCAAATTATTTAGTTAATAACATAGGGAAAAACCTTTCAGAATTCATATATATAAATAAAAAGGGGGCTTCTGGTTTAATTCTGTATATATTTAAATTCAAAAACTCGACGTTTCGGTACTTTATACAAATACCTTCATCAGGACAGAAATAATAAAAATAAAATAACAATAATAATTCACAATTTATAATTTTTCAATTTCATATTTTTGTCTTTTTACTCGTCATTTTTATTTATATGTCATTTGTTTATTTTTATGTCATTTATGTGTTATTTTATTTGCGCTATTTCTGTCCTGATGAAGGTATTTGTATAAAGTACCGAAACGTCGAGTTTTTGAATTTAAATATATACAGAATTAAACCAGAAGCTCCCTTTTTATTTATATTTAGTGAATGTTTGTAATAATTTCAATATTTCTTAGATTGTTATTTATCGAGTTTATGGCTTCTCTAAATTGTCATGCTTTGTTTATACGGTATTTGTGATGACATATCTTGGTAAATTAGTAGCTCAGAATTGGTCTGAAATAAATTTGACCTTTGTACTACATCCCTTGCAAACATCTGGATTTTTTTAATGTACCTTGAACCAAATCAACGATTCCACCCTCCTACTCCTTGTTAGTACGTCTCATGGAAAACAACAATAATTAGTCAGAAATTCTTTGGCTTTTACAAGTGTGCAAGATGTAGTCTTGCCAAGTAATTTACTAACTTCTTGTTGTTTGCCATCGTCATTCATTTATTTAACTTTCTCATTTCATCTTTATTTATACGTAAATTTATTCGCTGTTGTCATTGACTTTATTTAATGTGCAAGTAGTTGGTCGCGTATTATTTCATTATGTAACTGGGTACAATTGTAATTTATAAGATTTTTGAAGTATTACTTGTAGTCAGACGAGTATTCAAGGGTGGAGGAGGAGGGGATATGGGGTTCAATCTGTGACCATTGAAAATAAAACATATAGTTTTATAATAAAGAAAATATAAAATTTTATTATAATTTATATTACTCGCCTTTCGAGTATAGTATTTAAATTCCTGAGGTTCGATTTCCACAGCCGACAAACAATTTTCATCACGTTAAAACTATCCCTGTGGCTTCCCCTCAACCAACATCAGAAATGATGATGTTTTGGCAGCTGGTAACCGCATTTCACGCGAAGAAATATATCACTTGCCTAGATCTGCTACGGAAGAGTGCCACATCCAGTAATGGGTAAAAAGCGTGATGATATGATGAGTGAAATTACCAGGCCACCATTTTCAAAATTCATATGTCTGATAGCAAAAGTTGCATGTTGTCAAAACTATTCTAAAAAAGATTGCAGATATGAGTATATGCGAACATGTGATACTCCCTTAAGGACGTAAATTTTAGCTTTTAAATTGCGCATACGTACTTTGCAATCGTTTTCTGTTGCCATGATAAAATTACTAACTTACAAATAAATTGACAGTTACGTCCTTCGTGTTGTATAATAAAATAACTTGTGGATGTATTGAAATATATTTTAAATCAAATCTAAAGGTTTATCAACGACAAATAATATAATGTTATATCTCAGTTATGTTGAGATATATTACTTAAATCAGCCAAATGGTGCATGCGCTAAATCTGTTTTTAAAACCGATGTTTTGAAAATTACATGTAATAGTTCCACGTAATTTCGATTGAATACTGAAACTATTTTAAAAACTGCATGTAAATTTAGTCATTAATTTAGAAAAAATAGCAATTTTGATAATAAAGCAATAACTTGATTATTATCTGCCATAATTTATAAGAAACGATACAGCATCTGAATTATTTCAAGTCAGAGATGATAGGAAACATATTTTTTTGACGTGTTGCTTAGACGATTTCTCTCATTGTTAATTCCTCTGTTGAGCAGTTTAATGTAAAATGTAATTAAATGTATTTGCGCCGAATATTGAAACACTATTTTCTGCAAAACTACTTATTTCGAGAAAGCAAAACGTGTCTGAATTACTTGCAATCATTGTACTCATCGAATAAGACTTTTAAATGTCGTGTTCAGTGTAAGTTTGAATTAAAGATAAATAAAAACATCTTGGCGCCTGGCGCCAGTTAACAAGTAACTATATAAAAACACCGTATTTATATCAACCCGTAACAATAAAATGCAGAACACATTCAGACAATATTTTCTTCACGTCCTCGCGATATAAACATTGCAAAAACATAAGAATCTCGATAGTGTACATCGTAAACCGACAAGTTTATTTTAGCGAAGCGCCAGCTTGATAGACCAAGTCCGGTATGTGACTGCACTAACGACAGACCACCTCCTTATACGGACAATCAAGGTCGTTGCCCGAGAATGAATTAGGTGCATGATCATCAGCAAGAGCTATATCCTCTGCCAGAGCCGGGTCTACGTATATTTATTTATTTATTTACTACTCTGCTCAACAGGAAATTTATTCCAATTACGCCAATTAGAATACAGGAGGTCTACAGTTTATAAAAGAATCCGAGTCACTCGGTTGCAGTCCTGTTTTTAAATTTCGCTCATGAAAGTCATAAATATTGTCAGTGAAAATATTGAAAAAATGTTATTTTTACACCATTTTGTATATATCGTTGAGAGGCATGTATAATATGATCAGTGTTGCCACATGTAAGTTGTAAAATGCACTAAATTAATATGAAATGTGCTAGGTTTCCTTTTTTCATGTAAATTTACTATAAGAAAACATTTCTTACACATTAATTGCACAATAACTATAGAAATTACAATAGGAAACAGCACAAGAAACTTTGAAATAAACATATACAAAATACAATCGCATATTGAAAGAAAATGCCCACATTGCATAAGTAATATAAAGTAACAACACTTTATTTCATAAAGTTTCATTAATATAAATAGTTATCGCATCAGTTATAAAACTCTTAAGGTCGGTTTTTCTATCTTTGGATAAAGTTTTCGATAACTATCAGCAGAATAAATAAAAAAATATCGCACAAATGGGAATAATTATATTGAATGCCATTTTCTGGTGCGATATTTTGGCAATTATCCTCCTAATAGTTATCGGGAACTTTACCCAGAGATTGATAAACTGGCCCTTAGGTTGCATAACGTGATTGAATATATAGAAATAAGAGTATCTTGTAGTTGTATAATATAATACCCAAAAACACAAAACAACAGACAAAATTCACTTTGTAAACGTGATATTGAAAATTATATTTTTAACTATTTGGTTCTAACAATTCTATAGTATTATATTATAACTCCGTTCTTTAAATAATTAGTATATACAACGACTGATAATTACAGTCAATAGTAAATAACATTCTATTTACTGAGATCTTTGTAAATATTTGTAGAAGTGACTAGCAAATCGTCCATGTTTTAAATGAACGTTGTAGGAAATAGTTACACATTTTTTTAATTATTTCCTTTAGTTTCATGAGCAGTTATATTATTATTATCTAAATTTTAAGTTTTCTTTAAATATCTATTCAAGCTCAACATTGATGTCACTTTCAACTCAATAATTTTCATTTAAGCAATCATTAAAATTTAAGTGAAAGCGATGCAACTATGGCAATGAGAAAAGTAATAGGAGAATATTTATTAACAATAACAATCACAATAATAAATAATATAAACATTAAACAAATATTACTGCGCAGTTAGTGTTATAGACCGTTGCATCGTTCTTGTTTAAATATTAAGTTCTTCTTAAATGAGTAATATCATATCGAAAGGAATTATCAAATGAGTAAGTAAGCAAGCTTAAAATTTAAATAACTGACCACCAAAAACTTATGTTATGGGGAATTTAAAACATAATTAATCTATATTTTAAATTCCCCATAACAATTATTTGTCTCATAAAAACATTGTGCGTTATTACTTTTAAAAATGAGGCCCTATTAAGATTGAGTCTAAGAGCGGTTGCTTCACTCGGTTCATGGTGTAAATCCGGCCCTGGCAACAGCAGCAGCTGAGAACTGGTTCCACAAATGATGTTGAATTTCCTATGGAGATGATACGTTTTAAAGCGTGAACGAACTAACCATAACAACGATAGATCTTCTGCTACGCCTGAAGCACTGATTTTATTACCCAGTGAAGAACCATTCTCCAAATTCTATAGATACAATTAGATAGTGTAAAGTGTTCGATTTATCTGTCTATGAGTAAATAATTTAACCAGTTTTTACGTGTGTCCTGATACATTTTTAACAATAAGGATTGTTAACTAGACGATATTTTTTAATTAATTGATATATTTCTTCTTAATAGGTTTTAAATCGTTACAAGTTTCGTTAAATTGATATTTGATTTCACTTTTTGTACATAACTATTTTATTAATATTATACATCAATTACCTAGTATTCTTCATGTCAAATTAATTAATAATAAAATATTAATTATTGTAATAAAAGAGCATGCAAAAGTAATTTGAATAATACTATAAAAATGGTATACAATCGACATTAATATAGAATACAAAAAAATATGAAAAATAAGTTGTGGAAAATTTAAGAATTATTTATATTTAACAAATATAATTTGATGAAAAAGTAAGTATTCAAGATGACCTTTAATTTGTGTATTTGTGTTTGTATTTTTTATTGCTTATTAAATTTCATGTTATAGTTTTCTTGTTTGTTTTTTGTATTGCTTTTGTTGTCAATTTTGCTAATGTTTGCTATTGTATTTTTTTCCTTTTTTCACAATTGTGTTTCGCCTTTCTTTTCTGAATTTCTTTTTTATATAAATAAATAATGAATGTGAAAACGATATTTTTTTTTACTTCGGAAACATTCTATTAAATAACATTTTAAGTGTTGGGCTTCAATTATATCTTCTATAATTATAATTCTAATTAAATTAACTCGAGATTTTATAAATAAATATATCGTCACACCTTTACCAATTTACTGGGTATGGTACTCTTTCGTAGCAGATCTGAGTAAGAGATATATTTCTTCGCGTGAAGTGCGACTACTAGCCGTCCAATCACGGCCCCTAAAGATGTTAGTGGAAGAGGAACCATAGGGGTAGATTTAATTTGGTGAAAATTGTTTGTCGGCTTTTATTTATTTATATATATATATATATATATATATATATATATATTTATTCAAAATAAAACGTATAATCACAATGGCTGGTAGCACAAGCTCTGTTTTTGCAGTGTTTTTGGGTGTTTAAACCGCGCTCTTAAAACACCCAAAAACAGAGACAGTGAGTGCATTGTCTTCGTTTTAATTTATAATAAGCGAACTGGTTGATACACAAAAAAAATACTTATTGTATTTTGAGACCGTAACAGACCATATTTACATATAAGGGTGTATGAATCCCCGCCACAATGCTCACGTAACTATTCCCTAGCACACTGTCGAAGTGTTAATGACACTCTGCAATAAAATCTTATTTTAATATATCATTTATCATAAATGGTAGTTGTGAAATTGAATTGAATAAGTAGTGAGCTAGAGCAACGTATTCTGCATGACTGTATCTTTGCAACCGTAGCATGAAACAAGTTTGAAATAGCCGGTTTACTAGAAGCGCTTGCTAATTCAGTGCACAAGTCGTGCCACGTCAATTTGCTCTTGCTCTCTTGACAATTATTGATGCAGTTCAAGTAACGAGGTTGCAATGCTCGAACTGGAGACTTAGCACTACCACACTTATATGGTTTGGCTAGTGACAGGCAAAGTTGAAGTCTGTCTGACGTCAGGTGGAAATACACTTATACACACATTGGGGCGCCACCGTTCAAAACTTGTTCCAACTAAGCCATGGAACCATGACACACTGCTAATGAGTATTTGGTTACAAACTGTAATAGAGTTTGTACCCGATATCTACTAAATTATAAGATTAGTGCTTTCCTAAACTCGCTGTGCCATGAAGTTATAAAGTTACAAATAAAAATCTCTACTGAAATCAGAACAGAATTCAGATTAAAAGATTAAGAATCATCTGTAGTAACACACTGTTAAAGAGAATAATAATCAATTGTAATGTTTAATTAGTATTTTTAAGTAAATACTTAATTAATGTAAATCAAATTAAATTATACCTAGAACCTAAAGTATATGAATGAACTTGAAAAGTCCGAGGTTCAAATTCCGGCGGTATCCTAAATTTTTTCTTTATAATTTAATTTGAATGGGGTAGGTGGCTCAGTGCTATCGAGTCATCCTGTAGATCATGAGAACCCTGGTTCGATTCCCACAGCCGACAAACAATTTTCACCAAATTTAAATCTACCCCTGTTACTCCTCCTCCACTAACATCTTTGGGGGCCGTGATTTGACGGCTGATAACCGCACTTCACGCGAAGAAATATATCATTTACCGAGATCTGCTTAGGTAGAGTGCCACACTCAGTAATGGGGGATGGTAATTTGATATACATTAGTTAAAAATTATACTAAAGGAATTGTCAATTGTATTTTTAAAATTCATTAAAATTATGCCGACTTTAGTATGAAATTAAAGCTCTTGGGTACAGAATTCTAATAAAAAAAAGTTTCAACCGATCTTCAATTGATTTTTCCAAAACTTATTGTTGATATTATTCGCAATCAAATTTGAATATACACTGCTCAAAATTTTACAGGGATTTGTAAAAAATTTAATGTAAAATTAAAATTATAAATTATATTATAAATATGAATCGGAGAAGGATCCAATATAAAAATTAATATAAATTATATTCAAATAATATTCAAATATTTCTAAGAAAAATAATACCTGGCAAATATTTAAAAATAATGTATAGTTTTAATTTTACATTGAATTTTTAAAATATCCCTGTACAATTTTGAGCAATGTAGTTTATATTCTTATCAATATTTTCACTACATTAAGTGGAACTAGTACGAATCTATAACGAACCAATCATCAGAATCGACCAGAAATCAACCTTCGAAACTTCGCCAAACATATCTTCAGCCACATTAATAATTATTTTTATACAAGCAGATATATTCATCAGCCTTAGTTTGTTTCGCTACAGTAATATACCATTAATCATATTCATCCATCTATTCCTAAAATACCCATCGAATTGGTAATTGTCAATCTCACCTACGTATCTATGAAAAGTGTCAACTGAGATTTCGAGAAATATAAGATTTTCCATTTTGAAAAATTCAAACAATCAAAGTTCGGGATCCAAAACATAAAATGAATAAAATAAAAAAAAACTTCAGGAATCTAAAAAACAAGACACGTACGAGTATAAATTGTTTTATTAATGGATATTTCGAATGTATACAACATTAATCATCAGCACTATAAATATAATTAAATAAGTAACAACATCAGAAAAACACATGAAACAATATAAAAATTAAAAATGTAACAATAACCGCAAACTACTGGTTTCATGCTCCTTTATGGACAATATGTCGGCGCTTTAATAGTTTAAATTTTAATATTAATGATGTAAACAGTGACTTGATTTCAACCACGTTAACCCGATTTATAGACTTAACCAAAAATATGATTTCTCCTGAGAAATGACCTGTATCCTATGTTACATGTGAAATGAAATATGTAAAGTCGTACTACTTATACGCACATAGTGTATTATTGGGCGATTGCCTGTTTGAATGAATAAATAAATAAATAAATAATATCAGAATAACACAAGAAATATTAAATATTAAAATACATGTATTAAAATATGTAAAAATATTAAAATATCTAGTAATAATTAATGAATCATGTCTAATTTTTTATTTATAATTTTCTAATTCGTACATGACTTGAATATTTTGGAATCCTGAAGGCTATTTTACCTTTATTCCTTTTCTGTTTTGATTAAATTAGACTAAAATAACTATATTAGAAAAACTAGGTTTTTGTTTTCCAAAATACAAGTAAAATGTTACGTAATACAAAATTAAATCAAACACAAAGTAAATTGCGTGTATAACACAAAGTTGTCGACAAATAATTCCATATATTCACAGTATTATATGAATATAATATTCTTCACTCCAGTCAAATAGTTGGTAGCAGTAAATGTCACATATAGAATAGAGTCCTTCGCTGACCGCAGAGACATAAAAGCACGCTAGTGTAGCAGTGTGACCAACTGTGACGTACTGTAAGAACCAAGCTGCAACTCCAACTGCAGTTGCACGACAATGCAACCGAGCCAAGCTGACGTCGGTCGCTCCGAATGAACTTCTTTACGCGGACGTTGAAAACGCAATAAAAATACAAAGTCTGTGCATTTAACTCCGGCTCTGACATTCTTTATATGTTAAATGTTTTGTTAATTTATTAGAAGAACTTTATATTCAGAATAGTAAGATTACGTAATTTTACATTCAAATTTATGATACTACATTACGTATTGTTGGTGCTATATATTCTTTTATGGGCTAGACTTGATGAAAGGACGTTTGCATTGTTTCTATTTGAAATACAGTTTTTATATGGAAATGGTGGAATCATCCTAATAATTTAAAATTTAACAAGTACAATGAAACTCTGTCTATACACACTATGAAAAGATAAAATTGCAAATACAGCGCATGAGACAACTGTCAGTTTTATGTTATTTAATATGTTTTATCAAAATTAAAATATAACAATAGATATTCTGCATCATTTATTTATTTATATTTCAAATCTTTAGTTTATCTAAACTGGCTTTTATGGCTACAGTCCGGTAATAGGGTGGTGTGGTAGCGTTACGGGATATGAATCCAGAAATTATGAGTTCATATCCCATTTAAGGACTCTGTACCTACTATAATTGAAATTAAGTTTCTGTTCTACAGCAAAAATAAAAAATAAATAAATATTTTTGTGTCAAACATTACAAATTTCGAAGAGATTTTGAAAGAAATAAAAGATAAAAATGCGATTTAATTGAATTTAATTATTTTAGTTGATGTTTACATCACATATAATAAATGTAGAGAGTAATTCAAATAGTTTTCAATATTTAGAATCAAATTCGGTTGGTTTTTGTAAATATTTAAGAAATTTCTATTGCAGCAAAAGCAAAATAAAGTTTTACTTATATTACTTTTAGAGGCCATCTTAAGGGATAAGGCCACTCTAAAATTTTTTTAAAATGAATTTTTTTTATTTGCTTTAATTATAGTTTAAACCCTTAGGAATAAGGGCAATTGATTTAAATGCCGCGCGGAAGTATTTCAGAGGGAAAGATGCATATATCTATTAGTACTAGTATTTATATACATATATGACTCGAAACTTTAAACGCGTTTTTCTCGAAATCATATTTTCAAAATCGGGCAAAAAGAAATCTGAAATACTAATTGATGGATCGTGCTGAATCTTTTTATTTCTTATTCTAGATATAAAATACTCAAAAACTACGGGGGCTTTTTTTTAAGTGCTTCATTAGTTTTTTATGGTCGTTTTTATACAGAAATTTAGTCCCGAATAATGAACTTTTTTCAAACGTGCACCATTTTGTTAAAAATCTAAATTTTCTAAATCCAGTCCGTAGTTTTTTAGAGTATACCTACATCAGAGATTAAGAAAACATATTCCTTTTTGATCCAGGTCTATTGCTGTTCCCGGAATGTTTTCGCCCGATTTGCCCTACGCGATGAGAGGAGTCGCCATTTTTTTAATTTCTGACGACAATTTTGAATATTTTCTTTAAAAAAATATTTTAAATAAAGTTTAAAGAGCACTAAATAAAGATCCAAAAACAGTTCTTAAGCAGCACGTTTAGATTTCGTTAAAAAAAATCTTGAAAATGACCCTTTTTTTCCTTGTCTAGATTGGCCTTACCCCTTAAATAGTAGCTCTGTTTTCTGATTAGCCAAATAATTTGTGTTATAAAATGAAGATAATTTATTAGATTAATAATGAATTTTTACGACTTTTTAACTGAACGCTTACTTTATTTACAATTTAGAATAAGAAATTATACTTGTATATTGAATGTTATCATTTAATTACAACAAAGAAAATATAACTTAAATGTAACCTTTACTTGATTAAATAATATAAATTAAAACAGAACTAAATAAAATTGCAGCATATATTGTTATTTTTTAACAGAAAATTCATGGATACCAGGTTAGGTAAGATATTTGCTATTACATTAAAATGATTTCTTAAGTGAAACGCTCATACAAGAAGAAAGAGAGAGATGGATGAACTGTTCGTCATAAGACAAATGAATTGTCTGAAATGTCATTTCTCTTTGTTACTGTGGCTGACATTATTCTTCTTTGACATTATAGAACGCAACACTAAACATACCAGAAAATCGTTTAACTCGATATCAACTATATCTTTATTTTGTTGCGTTCATCATTGTATAGTTTTCTATGCAAATACATAATGCATAAAAAGTTTTCAATAACTCTTATAATGTATTTATATCAGGGTTCGAAGATATATATCAATCGATATATATCATGATATTTATTTTGATATATATCGTCATATTTTTGCAATGATATATATCCATTATATAAAAATATCAAATAGTTTTTGTGATATAGCCTCCGGAGAAGTGAAATTTTTCGTATTTTTCAGTTTTTCTACTTTTCCGAGGCTATATCTCGAAAACTAAATGTGATATGAAAACGCGCTCAACGGCATTAATTTTCTCGTGCTTCAGTTAACTTATAAACATAGTTTCAGCGATTTTTATTTTTTTTCAATTTTCCGCCAAAAAAAATCGCAAAAAGCGGTTTTTTAACATTTTCTCGAAAACCAGAAGTCATATGCATTTGTAGATTGCACCACTGGATTCAGTGGGTCAAAATACATATGTATGTAAATTTTCGTTTGAATAATCCTACGATTAAGGATTTTTTTTAAAATTGAATTAAAATTTAAAAAACCAAAGGGGTACCCCTTAGGAAATAATTAAAAATATTAAATTGCATAAAATTGTATGAAAATTTGCTTATAAGTCAATTCTGGCACGGGGAATTCAACGCCGTTGAGCGCATTTCCATATCTTGTTTAGTTTTTGAGATATAGCCTCCGGAAAAGTGAAATTTTTCGAATTTTTCAGTTTTTCTAAATGTGTACAAAAACTAAAATTAAAAAATAAATATCCAAAAAGTGATATTTATCTGATATATATCCTATATATCAGATATTTTGATATTTATTATAAATATCATGATATTTACGAACCCTGATTTATATTATTCGTTTGAACTAAAATTTGTTTTTTTTTACTTATTTTGTTGATATAGGTCATTCATTGAATCAGACAATTTACTTTATAAATACAATGTCATTAAAAAATTGGTTAAAATTATTTTTTCTACAACTGTCAAAAAATGTTCATTTCTTTTTCGCTAATATCAATACGCGAAGTATGTGATTTTTTCATCATTTACATTACCATGACAACGCGTATTTTGCACATTATTTTGCACCCTAGTATGCAAAATGAGTATTTTGCGCACAGTTTCGTGTTCTAGTTCGCAAAATGAGTATCTCGCGCACACACCCAAATTATTAGTTGTCAGGTTTCATTAGTTACAACACATCAATAGTATCAAATTAATATTATTGTTGATTGTTTTCCTTCAATTTACTTAAATAAATCAATAATTATTGTATTAGTCTTTATTTACAGTTGTAGAAAAAATGCTTGTATTTCGTGAGCAAATTTCTTGTTTTTTGGCCTGTTCAAATGATTTTTTTGTCTCGACCTGCGGTCTTGACTTAAACAAAAAACACTCATTTCGCGCACTTAATACAAAAGTAACTATTTCAAATTATTACTAATAAATCGGACAAAATATTACCTCATTAATACATTTCAGTTTCTAATAAATTAACTACAAGCTCTTCGCTAATGTGACAGCTTTCGAAATTTTATCAATGAACAACAAAACAAAAATGATAAAAATTACAGTACAGGTAAGAAGAAATAATATGAACGTACAATATTTAGAAATAGTTATGTTCAGTCTTGTAAATAAAAAATAATTTTTCTAAAAATTAATGAAAAATAATGTTATAAATAATATTTCCAAATATAATTTAATATTTTTGACGTTTGAAAAGTAGCACGTAAAATTAGAGACGGGAGTAATTTTAGTATGGTGACAGTTGTTTATTCACTGTATTTTCTTTTCGTTACGAACTAAATATAACCGTTCGAGTATGTTTCATATGGGGGTATTGGTTCAATAGTATTAAGATTTCAAAAGTTTGCTTGTAAAATATGCAAAGGAAGCGATCCTTGCTAAAATAAACATTTCACGTTTGGGTGAATGTTTATTTAACAAATAAAATTATTTGTTCTATTCTACGACTGATCAAATCATATTTAATGGTTCATTCACATATCAAAATTAATTTTAGTTTTATATTTTATACCATTTTGGAACATTATTCACAAATCATGTTTTGGTTGAGGTTTTAGTTTGTAGTGGCACCTATTGAGAAATGTAAGGTGAAAGATTGATAGTAATTTGTCAAATAGTTATATTCGAAAACATCTATGCGTCATTTTATCTCTTGTAGCAAATTTTCCCAGTCTCGTATTTTATTTACCCACCATTTTCTTCTATTTTCTTTTTCTTGTCATTGTACAATTTTATTTAAAAGAACTGTAGTTAACAGTTTCTTTTTATACACAACTAAACTAGCTATCTCAAACAAAACACACATTTGACAATTCTAAACAAGGATGACTATGTATCGCTACAACATTCTGTTTCTTCTTATTGGTCGATTTCTAAGTATAAAACAAAACTAAAACATAAGTTTCGAGTTTACAAACTTTTGTGTTTAATCCAAAACTAAATACTGATTTGAGAATGGTTGCATAAGATAACATGTTTACAAGGTTGTTAAAACAAAAGCGGAAACACAAAACACACTAACTTTGATTTGCGAATTAAAAATACTGAAGAAAAATTACTACTAATTAATGCTACTGGTCAATTGGATTAATGTATCTCCTATAAATTGTTCATATATTTATTTTTTTTTTAATTTGTGATAGTCTCCCGTGCAACACAAAATTATCTACCGTGAGCAGCAATTTTTGACACCTCCAAAATATTTTTTTAAAGATACAGATTTTTTCAGCGCAGCGTGATAATTATTTTAATTATACTGCCATTATATTTATTTTTAGTTTTTTAACTTTTTCGATAAACTTGTTGTGCACGCAAGATTATCGAGATCACTTTACGACAAACATCTTTTTTTTGCTTTACTTCACATGTGCAGTACTTAAATGCACACATAAACCAATATAAATAAATTTACTAACAAATACTTAATATAGTTGCATTGCGAAACATTTAAAAATGAATTTTGTTTCTTTTTATTGGTAATTTCTAATAAGATCTAAATCAAAAGATTTTAATCGGAGAGGATATCGTTCTTTCTCAATCAAAAACATGATTTATTAGTAAGATTGATTATAAATCAGCTACAGTTAAGTCTTACATTTATCTTTAAGTAAATGTTTACCTTTTTTGGTCGTAGTCAGTGTTGAAAATTTTTATTTGCTTCAATTATCAGATCGTTAGATCTACGTTGAAATTCGTGTATAGCCATGGATCTAATTGTAATAATCTATGCCACAAAAACAGTTCTAATGATATATCATGTAACATATTTGTTTTTACACTGCTATCTGAACTTTTATCTGATGCTAAAACGCAGATAACGCAGCAACCCGAAAACACTTTCAACGACAAAAAACGATCGGCCAGCAGCCATAACAATTACGAAGTGGAACGCTATACTCGCTTAAAATTTCCTATAATAGCTGCTGAAGTGCTGATGCTATTGACTTAGTACAATATTGCCTTCGAGCATTAGCAATACACTTAAAATAAATAGTTATTTATGTAAATATTAGTACTGTCAATAAGCACGATAAAAATGGCATGTATTTGTTGAAGAATACATTATAACTTTATATATCATCAGGCCATTATGCCTATTTAACTCATAAAAGTATGTACATGATTGTAATAGTTTTACAAAGATCTAACAATGAATTTATTAATTACTTTTGGGAATATTTATTTTTATTGACTATTATATTTTTCACCATATTTCAAAGCAAATGCATCGGCCTGTGGATTTTTAAAACACGAATTCAATTCTCGCAGGCGATAAACTTTACTTTATGTTAAATTACTCCTGTGTCTCTTCTCCATTTACATCTTTAGGGGACGCGATTTGACGGCTGTTGTACAAGGATATTTTAAAAACTGAATGTAAAATTAAAATTATAAATTATAGCATAAATATATATTTAAGAAGGATCCAATATAAACATTAATATAAATTATGTTCAAGTATTCCTTAGGTATTCTTACAAATATTTGAATATAGATTATAGTTTAAATTTCACATTCAATTTTTAAAATATCCCTGTACAATTTTAAGCAATATACAAATATATATATATATATATATATATAAATTATAGGTCGTCTTGGATAAAAAGACGTCATAGAATTTGTTTGTGGAACCAGACTCACAAGTAAGAAATATGTTTCTTACTTATCATTTATAGTTTTAATATATTTCAAGAAAACAACAACGTACTTCGTTTGTTATTTTGTTATCAAAGTATGTAGATTATTATAGTCAAAGGCTCTTCGTTTACATTTTACAAGCAATTTAAATAAATTAAATAATAATTGCACGCACTACATTATAAACTAAAGACACGCGGAATAACGTAACGCAACGCAGAATGTAACACAACCGCGAAAGATAAAACACCGACGCGTCCGACGCGTCCACCAAGTTGTTATCTCACATCTGGGCCCGGCATCGTCCCGAAGGAGCCGAACGTTTACGATACTTATCGACTGATGATTTAATGTTAGCGATTATTTAAATAAGTTTGTGGTAATCTGGTGCGCAAGTATGTTTTATAGCTTTATAAACTGGCCATGATGTTCGCTTGGCTCGTGTAAGTATCTCACATACCACATACCCGTATATCGAACTCCGTACTGGAACACTACGTTAACGTTGTCGTAAAAAAGCGATTTTTAATAGTGTACTCGTGCTTTACTTTTGGAGTTGGTTTATTATATGGCTGTTCCACTTTTCACACTATGTGTTCTTTTTGTATTCAATACAGACCTGAAGAAGGAAACAGATCTATAAAGCGCCAGTTTATAACTAAACGAACATAAAAAGACCGAAACAAATTATTTTTCCTTTCATAAAACGTACTTATACGTTTACAGATTGAATATCACAATACTGGGTTATCAGGATTTCAGAAATATACTTCCTATATTATTAATTACAATGAGACGAGACTTTATTAAATGATTTGTACAATGATTTAAATATTCACTTTTAATAGAGCTGTCAAAATTCGAAAAATTTTCAATTTATATTTATTCAGTATACAAAATATTCGTTATTCGGATATTAAACCAATATCCGAAAACTCACTTACCGATATCTGCTACGGCAGAGTGCCACACTCAGTAAACAGCGTGATGATATGTTCATTTTATTTATTTTTTCATGTTATTGTTATGTAATAGTTTCTTCTTCTTAAACATATATATATATAAAATTAGGAGTGAACGTGCACTCAACAAACTGCTACTGGCAATTCTAGTCCAGTGGATCAAATCAAAATTAAACTTGTATCTAAAGCATTTCAATTATATATGCAAAAAATATGATTGTTTAGAACTGTTAATTGAGATTAAGTTCATATCGTGTAAGTAATAATAGTTATTTGTGTATTAAGAGCGTAAAGTGATTCTTTGTTACTCGAGCACGGTAATTGCAGCGCGAGCCGAAGACGAGAGCTGTCATAGTTGCAAGAGAAACAAAGACACTTTACGCTCGTGATACACACATAATTTTTTCTACGATTGCATCTTAAAATAATATGAAAACGTATACGTATTGAAAATAAATTCATTCTGCTAATTGTCAATATGACAAGTTTCTGTTTTGTTTGTATTCCTGGTAACTATTGAAATAAGCGCATTTAACGTCTTTTTCGCGCGTTGCCACTGGAGACGCGCAAAAAAGATATTTTTCGATTGTTCGACAGAAAACGTAAACTTTACGATGACAAATGAGAGCGTAATTGTCAACTTTTCATAGCAATCGTAGAAAAATAAACTTACAATGTCCATTGGTAACTGCAGAATATTTAGCAAAACTGATGCAACAGTATGACAATAGTAATATTTGTCGTTTATATAGCTTTATCTTCCTTCAATGGGAAAGAAAAATTAACTTTATCGCATAGGTACTTGTTTTTGTTGTACATTATATAAATGTTTTCAATTACTAAAATGAGCTATTGTTCACATGTGACTAAAATGTTTAAATGTATGACAACCATAAATAATTAATCATTTATACCAATGCCAACAGCTTGACAACAGTAATATTTCATTTATTTGACATCATCTTCATTCAATTTAGTTTGAACATTTTTCTAACTTTATTATAGAAAAACCGTTACTTTAAGATAAAACATTTATATCAGACGTGAGAGAAATTATCACACTCGCGTATAATAATTTATTTAACTCACTTATAATATAATATTTGACGGCTGGTAACCGCACTTCACGCGAAGAAATATATCACTTACCGAGATCTGCTTACGGCAGCGTGCCACATCCAGTAATGGGTAAAAGGCGTGATGATATATTTATTTATTTTATTGATAATATAATGAAACTATTGTCTACAACTATTAAATACTACCTTCAATATGTAACCTATCTTTGGGGGTCATGATTTGACGGCTGGTAACCGCACTTCACGCGAAGAAATATATCACTTACCGAGATCTGCTACGGCAGAGTGCCACATCCAGTAATGGGTAGAAGGCGTGATGACATATTTATTTATTTATAAAGTTAATTATACAATGTACACGAATTTTAAACAAAATTTAGTTCAAATCTGTTGAAAACTGTTAGATTACAAAAATTAATTAAAGTTGATAATATTAAAAAACAATTTATGTTTCGGTCAGTGAAACAATTCAGAATTCGTTTTAAATATAATTAGGAATAATTTATTATTTCTATCAAGAAATACAGACTAATTAAATGTTATCTTAAGTATCTTTTTTAAACTTGATTTGTCAAAGTTTTGTTTATCAAATTATTTAGTGAATGTTTGTAATAATTTCAATATTTCTTGGATTGTTTTTTATCGAATTTATGGCTTCTCTAAATTGTCATGCTTTGTTTATACGGTATATGTGATGATATATCTGGGTGAATTAGTAGCTCATTATTGGTCTGAAATATATTTGACCATTGTACTTCATCTGAATTTTTTAAATGTACCTTGAACTAACGCAACGATTCCACCCTCTTATTCCTTGTTAGTACGTCTCATGTAAAACAACTACAATTAGTCAGAAATTCTATGGCTTTTACAGAGACAACTTGTTCCTTTTTTGGATGTGCAAGATGTAGTCTTGCCAAGTAATTTACTAACTCCCACACTACACCCAATAATGGGTAAAAGGCGTGATGATATAATTATTTATTTATACTAAGCAATGTACGATAGATGATTTGAAGTTGCAGAAATGAGCTGGTAAGTCTAACTCTGATGTAGGTATGTTACATCGCACCAGCTTGTTTTAAATTCATCACAAGTAATTATAACAGCGTATTCTCCATGGGGCTCTTGCTATCGATCGCGATAAGCCTTCATTAGCATGTATTATTCTATGTTGATTAGTGCGTATATTAATTAAAACTTAAATCAATTTTACCATGGTTTACCATGTGCTAAATTGCTTTGTACGGTTTGTAGCATTTTATTTAACAAAAAATGTACAATGGAATGGACACAATGAGACTTAACACGGCTTTTAAAGTTCCGTGCTGCATGCAGAACAGAGTGAGTAGGTACTTCAATAAACAAGCTTTATTTATCTTTTTTTATAAATAGTTAATGATAAATTTGCATTTCTTATCACGGACTAATTGTAGAGTATAATAGGCAAAAATGACTGGGCAAAACTTTAGTCATCAAAGCTGGGTAAATTTATTATTAATTTATTTACATTTTTATATTTTTGTTATTGTTTGTCTAAAGCTGCCTTGTTTTTGAATAAAATAAGCAGTATTTTTTCAGCTCATTTTATATAAACATTGTTTCGTTTGTTATAACTCACTAATCTCCTGCTGTTGCTAGGCTACCAGGAAAGTAAATAAATAAATAGTTATTTATATATTAAGGGAAGAAAGTTGAATATTTCGTCCCAAAGATTCCGTTTCATTTCTCGTACCGAAGTCGAGGAATATGAAGCTCCTGAGAGAAGAATGATACTTTTCATAAATAAATAATAAATGGGGTAGGTGGCTCAGTGGTATCGAGTCGGCCTGCGGATTTGATAACCCAGGTTCGATTCCCACAGTCGATAAACAATTTTCACCAAATTAAATCAACCCTTGTGGCTTCCTCACCACTAATATATTTAAGGGCCGTGATTTGATGGCTGGTAACCGCACTTCATGCGAAGAAATATATCACATACTCAGATCTGCTACAGATTGACAACAGTAATATTTTATTTATTTTACAGCATCTTCATTCAATTTGATTTGAACTTTTTCCTAACTTTATTATAGAAAAACCGTTACTTTAAGATACAACATTTATATCAAACGTGAGTGAAACATCATTATATGCTCGTGAGAATTATCTCACTCGCGTACCTATAATGACTTATTTCACTCACTTATAATATAATGTACTATTATCTACATCTATTAAATATATCATCATCATCATTACGCCTTTTACCCATTACTGGGTGTGGCACTCTGCCTAAGCAGATCTCGGTAAGTGATATATTTTTTCGCGTGAAGTGCGGTTACCAATCGTCAAATCACGGCTCCCAAAGATATTAGTGGAGAGGGAGCCACAGGGGTAGATTTTAAATAATATTTTTTTTATGTAACTTACACTAAATACATCAAGCTACTCATATTACACTAGGTGTAATATTTAAGTTTATATTCCAATAGCAGTCAAATATTTTCTAATTTTGCCGTGCATGTGTGGTTTATTAATCCATGATAGATCAAGTAAGGTTATGTTTATATAATTTTTGTACTTTATACTTAAATAGTTGTAGATAAAGGAAAGTATTTGACGCGCATATGATGATAATTTGCTCATTAAATAATATACAATTTTTCCAAATGAAGAAGATAATTTGAGAATTTTATTTTCTGTCGTGAAAAAAATTATATTCTTCCTCGTCCACTAGTTCTCTTTCACTTTGTTCAGATTGAACTGTTTAAAAATTAATACATCGATTGATACCAATAAAATTAAATTTGATACATCAATATTACATTATATTTAACCGTAACTCAACCAACCTGAGATAGTCACAGTTACAAATTGTTTACAATTTCGTAATTTCAGTGCCGGCATTACCCAACCAAACAAACATGTATCCCAACCGGCCACTCTAACTATTAATCTTGACAATAAGTTTATAACAGCCAAGAGTTCTTATATAAGTAACAATTAATCCTATTGTTGTGAAGCTTTAGTTAGCGGAAGTTGTCCCCACGTTTCCGCGTCCCCTCACGCGCCCTTCCTCGTTTTGCTCCAGTTCCACTTCGGGAGTCGAACCCAGTAATCCTTCTCAAACACTCGGCTAAAGGCTTCAAAGCTCTACTGGAACGGAGAGTGGATAAAATTACTGTTTAAGTAAACACTTTCGTCTTTGTAAAATCATTAATTTGATACATCGCGTTTGTTTGCTTAGTATTTTAGGAAATGAACGCACTTTGTAAGAGATTTTTACTTCCCCGACCTACATAATTGGAGAAGTATTGTGATGGTGATTTTCATCGAACGAGGTTTTAGTGAATCTTCACGTTTAGTTCATACTGAATCTAATATATATTATTTTAAAAAATCGATCAGAAGTTTTACTTAAAATATTTTCAGAAATTATTATTGTAGGGATAGGTGGTTCAGTGGTAACGAGTGCAAATTAAAACTATCCCTGTGGCTCCCCCTCCATTTTTAGATGCCGTGATTTAACGGCTAGTAACCGCACTTCACTCGATGACATATATCACTTGCTTAACATAAAACATGATATGAGTATGAAATATGTAGAGCTAATATACAATTATTTATTTATCAATAACTAGAAAAATAATATGTCAAGGATGATGCACACTTGCATACAATGCCCGTGTCCAGAGTACATCTCTAAGAACCTACATTATATGTTTTCAGACAAATATTTTAGGTAATAAATAACTAATATATCATCATAACATTTTCCCATTACTGGGCGTAGAACTCTGCTGTAACAGATCTCAGTAAGTGATATATTTATTCGCGTGAAGTGCGATTACCGGCCGTCAAATCACGGCTCCTGAAGATGTTAGCGGAAGGGGAGCCAAAGAGGTAGTTTGAATGTGATGAAAATTGTTTGTCGACTGTGGGAATTGAACCCGAGTTCTTAAATCCACAGGCAGACTCGATACCACTGAGCCACCTACCCCATATTATATATTAGATATTTTTATCACTTTTTATGTCTAGCGCGTTTTTGACAACAAACATCGAGAGGTGCGCGGAAGAACTAGTTTCCGGCTGATTTAATAAAACATTTAAACGTTTTGCATCGTTTTATTCTTAGATAGACAAGGAATTTAAATATTGCTGAATAATGCAAAAGTAATTTACACTGTTTTAGTAATTACAATCGAAAAATTTACTGCCCAATTAACAATCAATGTATTTTAATTGATCTTCTTTATGTATGGCAAATCAGCGAATATAAATTATGAGATATATTTCGTACGGCTCTGATTTCATTATATATTCGTTTGTGGATAAGAAAAGTAACTTTTACTTCACTACAAGTTGGTAAAGTTCTCGAGTATACAATATGAAATGTTTAATTTTACTGACGCATTACTGTATTTTTAGAAACTTAAAGTACCAATACATTAGCGCGACTCCCCCTCCACTAACATTTTTGGGGGCCGTGATTTGACGACTGGTAATCGCACTTCACGCATACAAATAAATCACTTACCGAGATCTGCTTAGGCAGAGTACCACACCCAGTAATGGGTAAAAGGCGTAATGATATATTTATTTTATTTTATTTATAATTTAATCAATATATTTAATTAGCAAATCATGTAGTATTAAATGTTAATGTACGATAAAACGGTTGTATGTATATTTACATAAACTTGAACATTATTCAATGTTCACTTACCTAAACGATGAAATTGTAATTATTGATTTAATCATTAACGTATTTGAATTACAAAAATAATTTTGTTCATACCGCTAATGGTTTATGAGTAGGTATGCACCTTCAAAGAAAAAAATCAAACATGTCGCTGGCCTATACAAAGAGTCATGTAAAAGTAATCACATTTTGATTACTTTCTTGTAACGTTTGTACGTTTTCCAAGCAGGGACGTAACTAAGGGTGAGTCGAGGTGAGCCTTGACCCACCGAAAATATTTACTACTCTTAATTTGTTTCTTCAAAGCAGATAAAATCTGTAATGAAATTGTTAGACTTGTTACAAATATATAAATTAGCTTTTCCGGAAACATATAAATTGGTAGTAATTGCAGTAACAATTCTAGTGTCTAGTGCTTCGTGTGAATGTACATTTTCTTGTTTACGGTGAAGCAAAAATTATATTCGAAATATAATGACTAATGTACGTCTTATACATTTAGCAATAATTAATATTGATCAAGATATGTCAGCTCAATATCAAATTAAGAAATAATTAATAAATTTGATGTTTTTCATTAAAATAACAGATTTGTGTTACATTAAATAAAATTATATGTTTATTTTATGGTATTTTAAATTTTTAATTTGAAGCCGTAATTGTCCGTCAGTACGGTGGTGTGAATAGCGATACGGAATTCGAATCCGGAGATCCCGAGTTCGAATCGCACTCAAGCTAAAAATTATATAAACTATCACACTGCGGCTCGGTGAGTGCGGACCCTGTACTGTAATTGGAATTAAATTTCTGTTGTACAGCGTAACATAAATAAATAAATAAATAAATAAATAGTGTGGTGCAAGGCTTGCGGGGGACATGGGAGGTAAGTCAAAGGGGCGGCGGTATCTGCCCACCTTACATTTAGTTTTAAAATATAACTACTGTCTATTAACTACTGGCAAAACTAATTTACTACTGAAATAATTAATGTAAAATAGTCTGATTATACTATATTTATACTTCATTTAAAAACTATTCTATGTATCTGGTTATTGGAATTTAACAACGCAGTGTCACGCGAAGAATTTGAAACTATCATAACCTATATTTCACCTAAAATGAACGTATTAGATGTGATTAATTATATATTAACAAATAACCTTATCTATCTATTTCCAAACTTGCCATAAGATTTTTTTAACATTACCTGCGACAGTTGCTAGCGGTGAGAGAAGCTTTTCAAAACTTAAAATAATTTAAAAATATTTAAGATCTACAATGAGGCTTTCAGACTTATCTATTATTAATATAGAAAATGAAATTTCTGAAGATATAGATGTAACAGATATTATACTAGAGCTCGCTTTAAAAAAAGCAAGAAACTTTTTGTATATTTAGTATTTATCTATGTATTTAATTTATGTATTTGCTTTATACTATTGTATCACAGTATAAGTACTTTATTTCTTTTATATTTTGCTATTATATGTTTATATCAATAATTATTGTACCCTAGTTCGATCCCCACAGCCGACAAACAATTTTCACCAATTTAAATCTACCCCTGTAGCTAACCCCTCCACTAATATCTTTGGGAGCCGTGAGTTGACGGCTGGTAACCGCACTTCACGCGGAAAAAATATATCATTTACCGAGATCTGTTTAGACAGAGTGCCACACCCAGTAATAGGTAAAGGCGTGATGATATATATATTTATATTTATTTTTATTGTATCTATTGATGTATTAATTTATAATTTTAATACATAAAATGTATATTTTTACATTTTCTGTATGTGTGTTTGATGTACAATAAAAATATTCCAGTTAATCAACAAGGAAGAGGAGGTTGCAAAATTATTCTCGCACACGGGAGGTACATACCCTAGGAATGCCACTGATTGTTATGTTATTATTACCCAGAAAAACTCCTAGTTACGTCTTTGTTCTCTATACAAATATATTTTGTTGCATATAAACCTATTAAATTTGTAGAAATCAATGTTAGAAATCCTTGCCTGCTAGTATTTGGCTTTAGGGTCAATTCAGGTCAGCGACGTAATATAACGCAGGTTAAAATTTGATGAATTCTGTATGAATTAATAAAATATTCAAAAGCAGAATTTGTTCTGTATTGTCCGTTTAACGAATTTGAACCTATCATAAATAATTATAAAGGGCGCCCTAAGGCAGAAAGCTGTGAATTTATACATACTACACCTATCTCAATTCAATTTTCTCAAACTAGCAGGCTTAAGATCAATATCTAAAGTAAATATAACAATGTTTGAATAGAACAAATGTTCTATAGACGAATTATTTTATTATTTCTCATTTTTACTTTCCCGATCTATAGATAGGGAAAATATTGTGAAGGTGATTTATTTCGATCTCGAGATTTTGATGAATCTTCATGTTTACACTCTATTAAACTTAATAAACTTAACTCCAAAAGAAGTCGACCTGTTGGTTTGTCTGGAAGCACGATACTTTTAAAATGTGATTAAATTTTGGAATAAAACTTTATATTTAAGCTTTTAAGCAAAAAACAGGTTAAGTTCAGTGGAACAACTCTTTATTGATATGCTTTTTAAGCTTTTATCTTTATTTCGTAAAGGACAGTGTATATAAATATGTAATAAGTAAAATGAATCCTAAGTTGACTTAGAACAAGTTTTGCTGCAAATATTTTTCGAATATATTATTAGTTCATTTGTTATAAATTATTTTTCTATTTTGTGTTCATAAGGAAATCATTACGAAACTCAGTTGCGTATCGAAAGAGCGTTTATTGCGATACGCAACATTTTATTTTAGACGGTTGGTAGTAGCGGATGACATACTGAACCTATCAAGCTGAGAACATCTGAACAATTGCATAAATGTCAATAACAGTACAGTTACCAACTACAACATTCAATATACAAATTGCCCTAAATAGACTCAGTTTAAAATATCGCAGACTTTTTTAAATTTTAATTTATAAGGCTCAAAATAGAAAATAGAATATAAATTACTCTTTTTATCAGACGCATTTGTCCTATAGAAGACTCGCTTGCGGCTCCTTTTCTAAATTTGGATGCGTGCGAAAAAAACAAGTCTTATAAAACTCGTTCTTTAATAAACTATTATAATTTAAAATAATTGTTGTTATTATAAAACATGTGAAAAATAATAAGTATTATAATCATAATATAAATTTAGAGTCCTCGTGATTCATAATTGATTGTGAAAACTGACATTTAAGTGTTCGTCAATTGTTTTCTCAAAAGTTCTTCAAAGTTTGTCTAATTTGACATCAAATTGAAACTCTCAAACAGGTAAATCTAGTAAAAGTGTTAAAAATGATATTCAAGCGATTTTCAATTGGTTTTAAAAAAAATTAAACCTTGTTCAATATTAAATAAAATCTCTCGGGTACAGAATTCTAGTAAACATTTCAAATATGACATTTAATCGATTGTCAATATTTTTTTCAAAAATTATAGTAATTATATTGGGAAAGTACTGTGGTGACCATATCATATTGTTTTAAATATAAGTAAACACAATATTTATCAACTTTTGAAATGATCTATTGAAATTTAACAAATGTAGTAAAAAAAAATGACTTCATTATAACATGAAAAATTATGCCTAATGCATAAATATTTTGTGCAAATAGCTAATTGAATTTTGTAAATCCACTGTGTACTGCTTATTAGAAGTTCGCTTAGTAATAAATATATTATGATTATACAATTAATAAACCATAAAGTTTAACTACATTTTGTCGTTTAAAGTTATTGTATTTACAACTAAAAATACTCATACATTGCTAATGTGAAACTAGTAATTTGTATAATTCTAATTAATGATGATTTAATTAAATATTATTTCAATCTCATAATGTAAACTAAAATAATTAATAATTTAATTTGATTTGGAACACTAGGTATTAATTTGAATTCAGGTGAAATTGACACTTACTAAATTATTGAGTTCAAAATGTTATAAAAATAATATCAGCCTTATCTAGTTTTTAACTGGGCTAGTACAACTTCCATACTAAGCAAAATTTATTATTTTTACATACCTACCTTAAAATCTATTTCAACTTTTCATGAAGTTGGAAAAGTTTGTACTAACAATTTATTAGTAAGATGCTGACTATTAATTTTACCAAGGCTCTTATGGAAAATTACAATTTTCATAGTTTGTGGCAAAGATAATATGAGTAAATAAACTCTAGGTGTTTTCATATTCAATTACATACTTTAGTTAATGTTCCTAGAAACCGATAATTAAAAATTATTAAAGAAATAAATAACTCCTGAAATGAAGAAATGAGAAACCGTATTCGAATCACACACCCAAACAATTAATTTTTACAACATTAAAATTATACCTGTGTTTTCCCCTTCACTAACATATTCGTGGAATGTGATTTGAAGGTTAGCACCAACAAAAATTACCTACCAAGATTTGGTATCAACAGCGTCATACTCAGTTATCTTTACTCATAAGTGGTTGTGGCATTCTGCTGTAGCAGATCTATTTCTTTGCATGAAATGCAGTTACCAGCCATCAAATCACGGTCTTCAAAGATGTTAGTGGAGAGGGAGCCACAGGGGTAATTTTAACGTGGTGAAAATTATTTTTTGCTCTGGGAATTTCATTCTTCGATAAACCAATCTAATTATTATTTTGTTTATGGACTGCTATTCTTGGAAAATTTACCGGGTGGAACATCATACCTGTGTACATAGGCGATTAACATGAAAAATAGTTTTTCCGTGCGCATTACTCCCCAAATTATTTTAGGCAAAAATGCTTCAAATAAATGTTGTAGAGCATAACATTCTGCATCTAAATCATTAAACAGAATTACATTTACATGCGTTGTAACGACAGCAATTAAATAAAAATATATTAAAAATTACGTTGAAAATTTCAAATAGCCATGGAATTGAAACAAAAATAGATAAATGCTATCGTGGATGAGTGCGCCTTAATCACAAATAGGCAATTCGCTAATGTAAGACATTCCTTCTACAATAGACTTGGTTATTGCTTGACTGAAAATGGAGGTTTATTTGAATATTTATTATAATAATAAATTGTAGTGATTATTTTATTGAGAGAATTATTGTTTGATATTTGAATTGTAATAGAAAGGTTATAATTTTTGCATGACAAACCCTATAAGAAATAAACGTTTCATTGAAATGTACAATTGTTTATTTATTATTAAATCGTAATAATACGTATGGAGCTTTTTGTTTGAATTTTATTGAATAATTAATTTGTCGGCGCTAAAATATAAAATAGACAGAAAAACGTCAAGCATTTATCTATTTTGTTTCAATTCCATGGCTATTTGATATTTTCAACGTAATTTTAAATATTTTTTTATTTAATTTCTGTCGTTACAACGCATGTAAATGTAATTCTGTTTATCGATTTAGATGCAGAATTTTAGGCTCTACAACATTTATTTGAAGCATTTTTGCCTAAAATAATTTGGGGAGCAATGCGCACGGAAAAACTGTTTTTTCATGTTAATCGCCTATGTACACAGGTATGATGTTCCACCCGGTATAAACATTTTCACATTTCTCCGATCAGAAAAAATAGTGTTACACCCGACATATAATACCTTAATAATCTATCTGTGAAATAAATTTAAATCAAACTAAATTAATTTGTTTTATATAATATATATGTATATATAGACAAATTTCCGTAGATAATAAACGTTTAAATTTGATGTATATTTAAATTTCGCGCGTTTGTTCTCGACAAGGCAGAGCTTCGTCAAAGCTCAACCTGATCTGACAATACTCAAAACATCTGAAAGCCGCACGACTTACGAGAGTGCAACTTTTGTATCAAAAATAGAAGATTGTTTTCTCGAATCTTAAAGTTCCATCTGAATTGTTTTGAACGGCAGCATTAAAATGTAACATTTTTCTTTGCATCAATAATCTGAAATATTCAATACACATCAGCAACAAATGGTTGAAGAAACATTGAACACAGAATAAAAAAGATAGAAAATAACAAAAATACAGAGATCTATTAGTTATGGTAGAAATAGTTCGTATTGTAGCCACAGTTGTTCGTTCGTTGGCGCGTAAGACCTCAGGCTAGAAGGTTGTACACAACGAAACATATACGCAAACTTGGATTATTTATCTATCCATGCGAATAATTATTACACAGTGGTTGATATCTGCATAGGAATACATGGATTAAGCTTCGCTCTTGTAGTTACACTTATAAAGCCCGTGGTGGTGTCTGTCTAACATGATAATATCAAGCAGAGAGCGTACGTACTCTGTACAACTACAGACTACCGGTTACATTCGGCAAATACCTCCACTCGTGTTAAATAATGCCTTTGTCTTAGTTCCGTGTGTCTGTACCCCCATAAAGAAACAATTTATCAGCCACAGCTACATGAAAATTAATTAAATGTCTTGGGCTCAAGGTTACACTTGAAGTGCTAGAGCGGATCGGATGGCTGGATTCAGATTATATGCATTGCCACTGGATCTACGACTAAGTACTGTAAGCGGGCTATATGATGCTGCATGCGCGACATATTTTGTCATTCTATTTTCCAGTCGCTGTCACTGAAATTCTAACTGGTTTTATTTGTTAGAAATTATATAACCATATTTAGTAGACGATGGATTATTACTACTCCAGTACTAATACGGGTCTCTTGTCTGACTGAGAGTTGCAGAGATTCCGTACCATAAAAGTCATAGTCGTATCTAGAAATAAAACTCGAGGAGGAAATGGTTTCCAAATATGAACTAACTATATTAACTATATTTATTTATAAATTAAATGCTAATAATATAAAAAGTATATAATAAACACTTGGCTCAGTTTCACAAAATTCAGCCCCCAAGTCACCTTATGATAAAGTGACCACACGTCCCAATTTTGGCGGGACAGTCCCGCTATTTGGTGGACTGTCCTGCGTCCCGCTGATTTTTAAAAAGTCCCGCTATTTAGATAATATCTGCATTTCTTATTTGGTTGTCTGCAAATGTGGAAACAGACAAAAAATGGACGGAGTTACTCCTTCATTTTAAACAGAATAATATTCCTTATCAAAATATTTTGAAAATTGTAGAATTCGCGCTCTCCCTTCCAGGAACAAATGCAGCAACTAAACGTGTTTTTTCTAGTATCAATAAAATATGGACAACTGAAAAAACGCAGTTGAACATTCAAACTTTAAAATCTATATTAAGTGTAAAATATAATTTGACCATAACAACAAAGACAAAATTAATTGTCATGAATGCACTTGGTGAGACTAGGTATAATAAAAAATATTAAATAAAACTCTAGGCAAAGTCTCACAAAGTTTTATTTCATATTTTTTATTATACCTAGTCTCACCAAGTGCATGAATGACAATTAATTTTGTCTTTGTTGTTATTTAAATTGCTATTTGCGTAGCTTTTCATTTTTTTTCGGTAGATGGCATTAATGGTTCGACAGAACTTCTCATGTCATCTTACCGTTTGTTAGAGATCTTATTCTCTGCTGGCACAGTTCTTCGTCACCAGCTTCTTCACATGAACTTTGTTCTAGGTGAAGAAGTGAGTTATACCATGCTGATGAGCTCTAACAAGAGCGAAACGCGTCCATGGTTACTAACTGTGCTGGCCGGCCTCCGACGATGCCCTCATAAGGTGACTCGGAGGCTGAATTTTGTGAGACTTTGCCTAGAGTTTTATTTAATATTTTTTTATAATTTGACCAATTCATGTGAAATATTTCACGACATTTTAATAAATAATCCGAATCTATTGCAAAGTATTCACTCGGATCAAAACTATGACCGTGAAAGAAAATCATTTTTTTTTTAAGTAAAAAAATTAATTTAATTAAATATCATGATGTTCAAATTATTATTTTTTACAAATATTTTTATAGTTACCAATAATTAGTAATAAATACATTTTTGTACAAGTATATGAATGTATACAATAAAATATATATAACTAAATTGTAATTCTCATTTCATCCCATGTGTCACAATGAAAATGTGGTCACTTTACCTTATGAGGGCATCGTCAGAGGCTGGCCAGCACAGTTAGTAACCATAGACGCGTTTCGCTCTTATAGAGCTCATCAGTATGGTATAACTCACTTCTTCACATAGAACAAAGTTCACGTGAAGAAGCTGGTGACGATGAACTATGCCAGCAGAGAATAAGATCTCTAACAGGTAAGATGACATGAGAAGTTCTGTGGAACAGGTCATGCCATCTACCGAAAAAAAGGAAAAGCTACGCAATAGCAATTTAAATAACAACAAAGGCAAAATTAATTGTCATCCAACACTTGGTGAAACTAGGTTTTGTGAAACTGAGCCAAGTGTTTATTATATACTTTTTATTAAACTTAGTTTCACCAAGTGTTGGATGACAATTAATTTTGTCTTTGTTGCTAATAATATAATGAAACATATTTTATTTGTAAAATCTAGAAAACATTATAAAACAAATCCTTGATTTTTTTTAGAAAACAAACTCTGTATAAGTCGCCATTAAAACAAAACTATTAAAGCGATCTTTACATGTAGAATTATGTCTCCCTAAAGATGAAAATACTAAATACAATGATACAGATAAATAGTAATAACTTTTGACTTTTACACAAAATATTGTTACAAATAGAATGACAGCACTAAGCAAAGTTTTAAAGAATTATAAATTCTTTTTCTGCATAAAAGTATTTATAATATGTTTCGGTTAAAAAAGTATAATCTTGTACAAATATATGACTGTATTATATAAGCGTAAGAGTTATTGCAAGAATATAATGCAGAGACTTCTCATAATGAAGTATATCATTAAACATAATTATTTTTTAATTATTAAAGATCTCAAAACATTGTTTCGTAAAACTGTTAACCCTTACGGTAAAGTAATACATAGGTACATTTGCATAAGTCAAGCCAGGTCCTACAGAATTTCTAATTTAAATTAAAACTTTATGTAAGAACAATACCGAAGAACTGGAGAAAAAGAAACAAATAAAACTGATACATTTATTTTTCAAGCGCAGGAAAACACGCTTTTCTGAGATAAAAATCTTTTGTTGAAAATCTATATGCTATGCAGAGTATAGTAAACACTAAACAGAATCTAAGATGTTTCTTTTTGTTTACAATTATTCTCATCTTGAACTTTAATTAGTAACGTAAATACAAGAAAATTGCACGACAAGCATAGCTGAAGAACTTTCTGCAAAATAAGCAAAATGTGTTGTGATTATAACAACTGCATTGAATTTTTAGTTTTATCAGATTATTTAAATCAACTTTGTTTTTATAATAGGGAGGAGAAACGTACAAAAAGGTTTTTAAATAACAATTGATAACTTTATAATTGTTAATTAAATTTCAGGCTTTAGCGAAAAAGATAAATTTTAAACAATTTAAATTTTCATTTTTATACTGCTTTATCCTTAAATTTTAAAATCAAGTTTTTTTGTTTATAATTATACTATGTAACTTTAAAGTTATTTTATATGTATTTTTATTTCTTGAAAATGGCCAAATATTGTGTAAAACATCGCCTAATAATAATAATAATAAACTCAATATAATAAATAAATAAATATACCATCACGCCTTTTACCCATTACTGAGTGTGGCACTCTGTCTAAGCAGATCTCGGTAAGTGATATATTTTTTGCATAAAGTGCGGTTACCAGTCGTCAAATCATGGCCCCCAAAGATATTAGTGGAGGAGGAGTCACAGGGATAGATTTAAATTGGTGAAAATTGTTTGTCGGCTGTGGGGATCGAACTAGGGTTCTTAAGATCCAGAGTCCGACTCGATACCTCTGAGCCATCTACCCCATATAAAATTAAAAAAATTAAATTGTTTAAAATATATTTTTTTCCGCTAAACCCTGAAATGCAATTAACAATTATAAATTAAAATCTTTTGGATAAAAAAAAATTGATAATATTGGAATTCTATAACTCTAAAACGATACTTTCGTCACGTTTCATGACAATATCATGTTGTCAAGGAATTTTATATATGAAGTCGATATCGCCGTGTGTCGCGATATTGAATTTTGTTTCAACAAAATTTGGCGTATAACATGAAGTTATTAAATAAACAACCAATAAGAAAATTTTATATATGACATTAATATTTAATGCAAAGACAAGAAATAAAAATTAAACAAACATATATCCAAGTAAATAAAACTCTGTCGATACCGATCCAGAATTTCAAAATAGTGTCGTCTCGTTTTGTTTAGACTACCGACATTTTGTCCATACCGAATTATAGATTCCCACTGCAGTTCTACTAATGAGCTAATAAGTAGCAATAATGATCATATTTAAAAATTAATTCTAACTAAAGTAATAACATTATAAGATATACAACATTTATAAATTTATTTAAATGCTTCCTGGAAAGTTTTGTTTATCTTGAGTAGATGTATTCAAGAAAATATGATCAATGGCATTTGGCAATACACCTGACAAATCATGGAAAGGAGGCAGAAGTTGTAGTTTGGACTGGAGACGAAGGTATCGGTCGTCTCAAGCAGTCCGACTTCTCCAAAAGCAATCAATCTAAAGTCTGCAGCAGCCGTGGGATTACAGGGATGTCTTCGCGAGAACAACTTTCAAGTAATTGTTTTATATTGTTTTGAATAAATTTCGTCCGTCCCCAGATAACGCGGGACAGGTGAACCAGATACTAAAGCTGCGTTTGAACGTATTTTATTCATAGGCGGTTCTTTGTCATTAGCATTTTAAATGAATTTAAATGAAATCCTTTTAAATGCTTTCTTTGCGCTGAAAGTTTGGAATTATTTTAGTATTCATGTTACACTGTCGTAGAAAAACAAAATATAGAGAACAAGGTGAAGAAGAAAGTCTTAAGATGTCTTGTTTTTTAGTTGCAATGAATACCAAGAGGAATACAAACTTTCGTAGCATAGTTTTTACTTTCATAACTTTTTACATGGGTAATTGAAATGTTAAATATTAAAAATATACCGTCTTTATTCTAACGTCTACACCTATATAATACAACGAACAATTTAAATATTTTTTTCTACGATTGCTATGAAAAGTTGACAATTACGCTCTCATTTGTCATCGTAAAGTTGACGTTTTCTGTGGAACAATCGAAAAATATCTTTTTTGCGCGACTACAATGGCAACGCGCGAAAAAGACGTTAAATGCGCGCGTTTCCAATGGCAACGCGCGAAAAAGATTATAAATGCGCGCTTATTTCAATAGTAACCAGGGATACAAACAAAACAGAAACTTGCCATATTGACAGTTAACAGAATGAATTTATTTTCAGTACGTATACGTTTTTAAATAATTTTAAGATGCAATCGTAGAAAAAATTATGTGTGTATCACGAGCGTAAAGTGTCTTTGTTCCTCTTACACTATTGCAGCTCTTGCCTTCAGTTCGCGCTGCAATTACCGTGTTCGAGTAACAAAGAATCACTTTACGCTCTTAATACACAAATAACTATTTTGACGGTTGCTTAGCAAATATAAATAGTTATTTACATTAAAAGCTGTGTAAGTAAACTTTTTTTGGTCGAGGTATTTTCTTTGGCCAAGGCGAAATTAATAATACTGATTTATGATTCGTCTCATGCCGTAAACTTCTCCACGCACTCATAAAATACCGCTTTTAACCCTTTTTTTATTAAATTGTACAATTTTATTATTATTATTATTATTATTGACACTAGATGTGATATAAAATAATTATTTTTTAACACTACTTAAACGTTGAAACATAAAACTAAATTAAAAGTAAATTTGAATAGTGAATGTACCCTATTAATTACGAGTATGTACAAAGTACAACAGGCATTATGAATCATAACGCCCCGGTCGTTATATACTTCATAACGAATAATATTCAAGGGAAAAATAAATAACTATCGATGTAAATGAAAGAAACAGAATGAATAGCGTATGTCCTATATCACAAACAAATTCAATAACGCAACTCTTTTCTAAAATGAAACAAATTTTATGATATATCTTCTAGATATTACACTTGATATATTTTCTTTATAAAAACGATAGCATTACTTTTTATTTCGTCTTTTTCCGTAGATGGGGTAATCTTTCAAAGATATCTACTTACGTATGAATAAAAGAACGTAATGTAAAACGAAAACTAAATACTTTGCAACGATATTTTATATAATGCACCATATAAAAATAAATGAATTTTAAAAAATTAAACATCAAAGATCCATATCTTGGTTTCCTTACTCTGTTTGGGATACACAGAGACTGCAAACTTAAAGTAAAGCTTGCACACACACACCCTCACAGAGTCGGTAGACGTAGACAGATCAGCAGGTGGTCGAGATACCACGGAGTGCGCTGTGTGCTCCTGAATCTGCATACTATTCATGTAAGCTTGCTTTTGGTGAAGTCTGTAGCGGTGTATATGTGTTTGTGCTTGTATTTTCGAATGCAGGATACTCGCCCTAGATGGTGCAGTGCTCATATCGCATTTCTCGCATCGTAATGAAAGGGTTGGTTCAAGGAGGTTTACAAATATTTATTTATAAACTTGAATTTTATTTAATATATAATGAAGTTGAATTAATTTCATATAAATATGAAATATACGAGTAAATAGAAGTCATCTAAAACGACGAGTCAATAATAAAATCCCAGGAGTACCTACCTATACAGGGTGTTTCACAACTTAGAGCAAGAAATTAAAGGGTATATTCTGTACGACGTGCTGATCATGAAACAAAAAGAATTGTTTTTAAATTCGAAAAATTAAGGGTTGTTAACCTAAAACATTTTTTGTAGTACTGCACTGGATTCGCTTTCCTATTAAACACAAACAATGAAGTAGGTATCAACTACGAAAGAATAATTACACAATTCAATTATTAGCAGTTATTTATAATATAATTTTATTTAATTAATAACTTTAACAAAATAATCCACCCAGTGGCAGTGGCAACGAAAAATTTTGGACTGGGAAACATGGAAAATAATTTTGCGATTTAAAAAAAAAATTCTTTTTGTATCATGATCAGCACGTCGTACAGAATATACCCTTTAATATTTTGCTCTAAGTTGTGAAACACCCTGTATTGTTGGGGAATCAAATGAAACATGGATCTGCACACATATTAACTACATTGCTTTGTTTTTCCAAGTTCAAATTTGATATAATAATTAAATACAAATATGTGTCAGTCTTCTGAAGATGGTGTAAAAACTTAAATCGCTATAAATGTAAACCTTATTTTGTGAAACTTAGCTGAGAGTTAATTTAAAAATTATTTTACTAACCGAAGAGTATTTTGTGGACAGTTAAATAACCACCTAGCAACCAGAGCAAACATCATAACCAAAAAATGTCACTTTTTGACACAATCGAATAAAAAGTCTATTTTCAATTTGTAATATTTATTATTCCACGAAGCTATAGTCTTTGCTAGAAGAAAATATTTTTTTCTGTCTAGTCGTTGCTAACAAATAGCAGTTCCACTTTTTCTGCCTAAGTCAGCAATATTTTTCTGTACTGTTATTTGTTGTTGACTAGCAACAACTATAAACAAATAAATTAAAATTTACCCATTACTGGGTGTGGCACTCTGCTTTGGCAGATCTCGATAAGCGCGGTTACCAGCCTTCAAATAATGGCACTCAAAAATGTTAGTGGAGGGAGAGCCACAGGGGTAGATTTAATTTGGTGAAAATTGTTTGTCGGCTGCAGAGAATCGAAACCGGGCTTCTCAAATTCACAGTCCGACTCGATACCAATGGGCCAAAAGTTGTATACTTAATCTAACATATTAGTTATTTTACTTACATTATTCAGAGACACAAATAATCTCAAATCATTGCTCATCTTTTTTCTCATTTTTACCGCCAAAGAAAAGAAAATCTTTTTAGAAAAATAAATCAAAAAAATGTTTAGTTTGGTCTTTCAATACAGAAACCAATTTCACGTAAAATGAATCACTCTTCACTCATTCTAAGTGGTCTAGGAAATTAACTTCTCTTTGTAGTTTACTACCAATTGAAAATCTTATAGAATTGATGTAACTCCCATAAAACGAACATAAAATAACGTAGCAATCAAAAATCAATAAAAGACGATATTAATTCATTGGAAAAACTGGAAAAATAATGGCATCTGAACTATTCCAGCTTGGTTTCTTCCCGATGAAGTATTTTTACGATTAGTAGCTGTTTGAGATATTTTCAATGAGGGAATTGCTGAGAAATGCTGGCATTTATCCCAGCATTGATTGTTCAGCTTTCAGCTTTGTAATGTTTACTTGAACATGACTCGCCTTCACGTAGTTTTATTTTATCACTAAAGGGGTATTGAATTTAAGTATAAAGCGTTACACTTGAATTTTTAAATAGAATGGATATAATCTTTTGATAAACATATACTCTAATTTATTTAAGTAGTTAGGGGTTCAAATAGATTAGAACCCGTACGTACGTACCTACTTTTAGTGGTTATTGTTTATTAGTTTATTTAATTAGTTGCTATCTAGTGTTTACATTCCATAATAATTTATTTTCATTTAATAAGTATTTGTTGTTTATTGCATAATGCTTGCTCTGGGATATATACCCATACCTCGCTATACGGCCGCTCTTTATACGGCATTTCGCTATAACGGCCCTTTTCAATTAAGGCACGTTTTCGATTTACGGCCTAAAATGTTTCGCTATAACGGCAAAAAAAACTTTTTTCCACATTGAATTTGTATGAATTTGTATTAGAATTGATTGATTCCTTATACGGCTTTTCGCTTTGCGGCCAAGTTTCCTAGAACATATCTAGGCCGTAAAGCGAGGTATGGGTGTACTTGAAATAAATGACCCAAGAAGGAGTATACGCTCAAAACTGTTGCGACCAAAAATGTAGTGTCTGAAAATGGCGGCCTCTAATCATTGCTTACCCGTCGCGTAACGTAAATATTTTAGTGAAGCTTGCATATTTGGTCTGCAACACACCACATTATTAACTTGTAACTAATAACTCTAAACAAACAAAGCACAACTTTCACGCAACTACTACGATATATAGGTATACTATTCAACAACTGAAGCAGGAATGAAACACCAACATAAGCAGACACGAGTTAAACTACTCAACGGTAGACACCAAATTTGACTGCATCCAATCAGGACGCACAATTTTGGTGTCTCAATATGGCTAACTTTCGTTGCACTGGTTTCAATGCTTATAGATACAATATACTCCATCCTGGGTCTTTTTATTCAAAGGGTATATATTACTGTAATCATAATTCAGAGTAAATAGTTGTGTATTTAAAGAAAGGGTAAGAAGGCTTCAGGATTCCTTTAATATAGAGAGTATATTCTATGTCAATGTAGGACGTTTCGACTTGATAACACAAGTCATCTTCAGCTAGAAGTATTTTAACAAATAAGTAACAAATCTGATGTGGACACCACATGACTTCCTGGTACGCGTATTATACTATAGCTACATTTTTTTGTTCTAATCCATAGCAAACTTAATTACATAAAACAAGAAATATATAATTTTTAAATTTAGATGTCTCGCTTATACAAAAGGCTAATTTAAAAATTCTTAACGTGCTAGACGCATAATTTAATTCTCTAAAACTTTTATTTGCAGCATTTATTTGTAAAATCAAAATAATACCATTTTTTTCAAGAAAAACTGTTAGCAGCTGCATGTAATGTATCACTTCCGGTTAGTCTATTTTAACCAAAGTAAAGTACCACTTCCGAGAGTTATATAATGACCAAAAAGGGAGGTGCACAACTAGATGTTATAACAGTACTAAATACAAAATTTTAACTTTTTACGACTTACCGTTTTTGAGTTATGCGAGATACATACGTACGTACGCACATACGTACGTACAGACGGCACGACGAAATTAGTCAAAATAGATTCAGGGATGCTCAAAATGGATATTTCCGCTGAAATCTCAAAACCGAAAATTTTCGCGATTACAATATTTTCTTTACTTTGTACAATAAAAAGTAATAACAATTTGTTATTATTTTTTATTGGTATAAGTGTTGTAGTTGGTAAATGCAATTGTAATGAACGCTCTTTCGATATACAACTGAGTTTCGTAATGACTTCTTTACGAAAGCAAAATAGAGAAATACTATTTCGAACCGCAATATTACTCGCCCCGAAAACTTGTAATTATAGTCCTAATGAAACAAATAGTTGTCTAATATATTTAAACATAGATTAGAATATTTAATTTTTAAAAATCATTAAAGTTGTTTCTAGTATAACATTTAAGTATGATAATTATTTTGTTTTTTCATTTGCAATTTTAATGTCTTTAAAAATAAAAACAATGTAAGATTTTCATTCGTTGTTATGGTTTAAATATGACGTGACCTAAAAACAAAAATTTTAATCTCTTTTATAATTAAAATAAGTATGCAACTGCGAAATTTCATAAACATTTCAGGATTTCAGGTACAAAGTAAAAAAGAAAAACAGAGCAAATATTTAAAATTCGTACAATAACCTTGCAATGCAATACATTAACCAAGTGACAAATAAACCTAAAAGTAACTAGATTTCTAGTATGATACATGAACACGTTTAATTTTGTAAATTATAAGTTATATAAATATTCGTGCCATATGTGAATATATTACAAACTAGTTCTTGCTATTCTTTTTGCTGTTTGAACATATTAGTGTTAAGCCGACACACGTGAATGATGAGAGGTGTAATAAATAACTTAAATAGCTCTTGCGCAATTTAATCAGCTACTAATCTGATCTGACAAAAAGTCATTTAGAAAAAAGCCAATTGCTGTTTTTTGCTGTTTGGTTTCTGCCTACGCAGCTATGTATCATTCTGATACAATTATACAGTTTTAAATTACACAAGTGTGCTGTTTATTCTTCACGCTAGCAACAGATATTGATTAACGGACTGATTTTTTGTGATCAATATTAATGCCAACAGCCACACACGGAACAATCGAAGTTCGGCTTTGCTTTTGGATTAGCTCCGCATGTGAGTAACTAAGCACGAATGGTAATAAAGTGTCAATTAAAATTGTCTTTTGAAATTAATAACCTATCGCATTGAGTTCATTACAGAAGAAAATTAATTATTTCTGAGAAATGTCTTCATTGTTAAGAACAATGAATTCAAATTAGTGTACAATTAGTTTACCTAATGCTGCTGGCTACTTATTATAAAAACTCATTCATTATTCTGTACCGCATTCTCTAGGCACAAATTAGTCTACTAGATATTTAAAAAAAATGTGTATAGTTAGTAAAAGTTCTAAAAATAAATAATAACAGGTATATGTTGGTGAAATGATTGAGGGTAATATATTATGTACATAACCTTGAAAAAAGTGATAAAATAGATTATTAAATATTGCACAAAAAAATGATAATAGAAGAAATAAACAAGAGTGTATGAAAAAAATTGCGTATATGGATGAATTGAAATTGGTGAGACAGAATAGAAATGTTTGAGGATGATTAATTGCAGAATGAATGTTCATTAATGAATTGGTGTATCCATAATTTTATCTAGGGGAGGAAAAGGATTTATATAATTTTTAGAATCTCAAATAACTGATATTAACATGGTATTGTAGAACTAAAACATGCTACAATGGTAATTGTACATCAAGCGAAAAAAGTGGGACATTTCTTCGCGAAGAATATAAAGCACTTAAGGAAAAAGTATACTTTCTTCACGAGGTATACATAATTGTTTTTTTCACTATCCAAACAGAAAAAAATTGAAAAAAGGGAAGAAATATTTAGTTTCTTCTCTAGAGATTAAAAATATCGCTTCGGTCTCCGATCTCGACTTTTTAAGCTCAAATTATTATAATAATTATAATATAATATTTCTATTTTGAAAACATATTAAACACTTAATATATACCATTAGGCTCAAACAAAATATCGGCGAGACTCGATATTGGTCTCGATTCAGTCTCGAGTTTAACCTCGAAACTCAACTATGGTATCGTCTCGATCTTTTGAGACGAGACAAACGAGATCTAAATTGATAAAATAAATATATCATCACTTATTTTACCGATTATCGATTGTGGCACTCTGACGTAGCAGATCTCGGTAGATGATCTATTTAGGCGCGTAAGGTAAGCAGCCGCCAAATTACGGCCCGCAAACATGTTCGTGGTGGGGAAATTACAAAGATAATTTTAATGTGGGGTTAAGTGATATTCGAACTCGGGTTTTCAAATTTCACTGCAGTAATGATGATAATAATAAACTGTGAATATAAGATCGACGAATATCAAAAGTTTGTGCTACTGCATTGGAAAATCCTAAAATATTGTAGAAAAACACATTCCAATGAATATTTCATAGCGGAAATCAAAAGTTAATCAGTCTTAACCCATTTGATCCCACAACATTTTTTTTCAGAATCTTTTAGTAAAACCTTATGTTTTGTATTTATTTATGACATTAATAATATAGGTTTTACAGAACTTTAAATTGCGTGTACCCATATGAATACAACGGGGCGAAATGGGTTAATCGGCATTTGTTAGCAGTTATTATGACCTTTAAACAAAATGGCAGTATGGTAACTAAAATTGGCTAAAATAATATAAAATAAAATATAATTTTTGTGCTTTAATAACCTCATCTGAAAAATGTGTAACACATAATGATGACTAATAACATGCGAGGTGCGAATTATAATGAAGTAAAGTGGCGGACAAATCACGTAGCTGGTGTTGGAATATATCGCAATTCGGCGTCGGCGGTACATTGCTGCCATCTGCGCAGCTCCGTCTCCGCGGCGGCGGCAGCACCAGGCACACTAATTGCTACGGCAATTTTACCGCAAGTGTGGCCGGCCGATACAATTTCCTGTCCAATCTTCCAGCGCGGTAATGGCAACGAGCACATGTACTCCCTGCCCGTCACCCATTGTTACGCTGAGCTGCACTGAGATATAAGATTAGACACAAAATCAATAGAGATAATCTTTGATTCGCTTAAAGTCTTCTACGTTATTCTAGTTGTAATCCTGGATCGCCGGATCAGATGGTGTTTTATAACGGATATGAAGACACTTTAATACTTCTGGTTACTAATTTGCTTGCAATGAGTTTTATGCAGTATTGTTGAATGTAATTTGCGTACACTCTACGCAATGCTACAAAGGAGAAAGATTCAAATAAAGCATGTTAAGCTTTCAACAAGTTTCTGCTCTTGTAGAACTAACGTAGAATTTACAAAGGACTATATAGAGCAGTGATTTCCAAACTATCTACGCCCTCTTTTTAGATCGTCAAAGAGGCGAACTTAAGTGATCAGCAATAATTAAAATAAATTATATAGAAGTAATGCTCAAAGTTCCTAGATAATGAATTTAAGTTTGGGTTAGGTGGATGTATGTTTGTATGTCGTCGGTTATCAGTCGCTCGTTTTTTTTTTATTACAACCAATTTTTTTATAGATCAAGCGTAACCTGTAGTTCACCGAGATATTTCAGGTGATTTATTGTGGAATTCTGTCTAAATCTATAAGGTTTGTAGATCCGTAAATCTGTAAATAATGAACAAAATCGCAACGAAATATATGATTTTATGACATATTTTCTACATATCAACAAATATTGATGTAATTTTGTTCATTATTTATAGATTTACGAATCTATAAACTTATATATTTATCACAGAATTCCACCATTAACATGGTAACATTAAAATTGGGGTCCTTGGGTCATTTTTTTGTTCTACAGATTTAGGTCCATTTTGTAACTGAAAATTCGAAGATGATTTCAGAAATTAATATATATCAATTGTCTTGGTAATGTAAATCCTATATTAATGTTTGCAAAGTCTGACCTGATCGCTGGATAACGGCTTTCCTCCAATTTCATAACAGTCGAAGTTCTTAATTATTTATCTTAGTTCTGACAAATTTTATTCTGATACATAAAACAGTACAATGTAATAACCATATTTCCTTTTAGTTCAAGAATATTAATGAAATTAGACACGACTACGAAATAAAATTGAGTAGCCTGAAATAAACCTTAATTCTGACATTAAAAAGATATTTATGTTGTGTTAACAATGAAATTTGATGTGTAAGATGTATATTAAAGATGTTATATAGATTTAATTACGTAGAAAAATATCGGTTTTTTATTACATCCGAACTGTCAGTGTCATTTGAGGCTGCTGTCCCTGTAAATATCTTGACATCACTTTTATTTCATAATATTTTCGTTTTTAAAAATTCATGCTGCCTTTAATGCATTTCAGCTGTTTTCGGTATCATCAAACTTGACGAAAAATTGCTTTCAATTTGTGCCAGAAGAAAATAAATATTTTCATTTCCGAAGGCTCGCGCATATCTGAGAGGAACAATTGATTGAATTTTCTGATAAGAAGCTTAAAAATTCAATAATAACGGAAAGTGTATCTCACAGCCGCCGAGCACGAGCCGTGCGCTCGAGGTTCTCGGAATAAAGCGTCGGATAATTGAGGCAGAAGAACGAGATGCCTTCGATGCCGTCATCGCTAGATGCACATTTACAAACACCAAACATAAACAAATCACGAACTCAAATATTTCTAAACTTATAACAACATTTTGATGTTTGACCAACATTCAATGTCTGCACAAGCGGTCTTGATTTTAATATTAATAGCAAAAGAAATAGATTGTTATTTACTTGAAGAATATTGGAAATATAAATTTTTCAACCAAATTTGAAATACTTTTATAAAACAGTAAATTGAAAACCGAAACCGATATTTTGTTTTGAAATATGGAAACCGAAAATTTAATTGATGCTGTAACCATAAGCGTAACTGAACTAATATAATTTCGGTGCTAGAAGCATACATTTAAACCGGTTTAAATAACGTATTAAAATTGAAAATAGCAATAATACGAAAATTATAAGTTATTAGAGTTTATATTTTTATAAAGTTGCAGCTTTTACGGTCGTAATAGGATTGCCAACACTGAAAATGGGTGGTAGTGGGAAAGCAAGATCAACAAAATGCCTAATGCAGAAATAGTTTTTGAAAATTAGCGAATTAGTTACTTAAAAATATATGGCAATTGTACAAACATAAGTTAAAATGATCAAAACCGTAACAAAAATAAAATTTATAATTTAAGAAAACCAAAACCGGAACCTAAACATCACGCCTTTTACCCATTACTGGGTGTAGCACTCTGCCGAAACAGATCTCGGTAAGTGTTATATTTCTTCGCGTGAAGTGCAGTTACCAGCCGTCAAATCACGACGCGCAAAGATGTTAGTAGAAGGGGAGCCACAGGGGTAGAGTTAATTTGGTGAAGATTGTTTGTCGACTGTGGGGATCGAACCAGGGTTCTCAAGATCAACAGGCCGACTCGATACCACTGAGCCACCTACCTAAAGCTATATAATATTTTCAGAAAACCATATACGATAAACGAAATCGAAATTTTAGTGATATAAAAACCGTTAACCGTAACCGAAACATTTTTCGGTTCGACTCCTTGGTTTTTATAAGTGTCGTACGATTTTCATTTAAACAATATGCTGATTTTAAGTACTGTACAACAATTAATTAACAAATAAAGCTGGAAACAAATGTAATGCAAAAATAAAACAGTTGTAGTATGTTATATAAAAGTCATTAAAAGCTAAAAATATTTTCCCTAATGTCGCTAGAGAAACATATTTGTCTAAATTTAATTACGAAATAAAGAGGTAAATTTGTAGACGTTTAGCACACCACGAACTATCAAACTATAATACTGCATAGTAAATATTCGCTAATTTCGCAGTTTCCATTCCGCGATCGAATATTATAGAAATAATTTCTTGTTGTTACGATCGCTGCAGCGCGAAATGTCGTGCATGCATGTCAATGTGATCCTGTTTATCAGCTAATTGTTGTCACTGCATTCCACATCCGCCCATGCAGCTGCGGTAATGGCGTTCCACACCGTAAAAAGCGCTATGTAATTATAATATCGTTTATATATCATTCATCGTGGATAAATTGAAAAAAGTGCTAGTCTTCTATTATACCTAGATTAATTGGGTTATTAATAAAACTATAAATACGTACATTAACTATGATCTATGAGGTTTCTTAATTAATTTCTTATTTTTTGTATTTATTAAATTTTGGATTGAATAAGTGAGTTTTTAATTATCTAATTTTAAGTACTATATAAATGTATATTACTTTTCGTTGTTATTCATATCAGGTTTCAGCTTTGTAATTTCGTCTGCCTACGTAGAGCTAATCTTGTATTCATTAACTTGAATTATAAATAATTTTAAATGCCAGTTTATGTATCAATATACGTATAATTAACAGGACACGATTAATTAACCGCCACAATTTTTACATCTAGTCATGCCTATATATAGCTATCACATAATGATCTTAGATTTTTTGCAAATAGATATTAGCCTAATATGTAATTTATGGCATATATGGACATATATATTATTTTGGAGAAATCAATCTAATAAAATATAAGTCAAATATTTTTTGTTAAACTCTAGTTTAACGATGTAAGTTTGAAGCGATTCAGCATCAAGTGTCCAAATACTAAAATAGAAATATGTGAATATACTTTATATTAATTTTTATATTGAGTCCTTTTTAAATACATATTTCTAATATAATTTAGTGTTAATTTTATATGTAATTTTTAAAATATCCCTGTACAATTTTGAGCATTATTTGTTACGAAGAAAATACGAACGGATACATTTTTATTACAAAAACTCAAAAATGGCCGTTAGGGGTTAGCCTTTAGATTTTTACGATTTTTTGCCATTTTTCGTATTTTTGTAATAAAAAACTAACTGTGCTAATTTTATTGTGAAAATTTGCATACCTATGTATTTTTACGCGAGGAGTTCAATGGTGTTTTCAGATTTCCATTAACTTTTAAACTTTTTGAAATATCGACAAAAGAAAATTTCGAAAAAAAATTTAAATTTTTCAATATTTTCAAAATACATGTACAAGTTAATTAGCGAGAAATACACTCGTTCAAACCGCATTTCAATATCTCTTTTAGTTTTTGAGTTATGGGCTTTCAAAGTTGAGCTGTAACTCAAAAACTAAAAAAGATATGAAGATGAGCATTGCGCCATTCGATTTCTCGTGATCTGAATTATATAGAACCACATTTTAATAATTTTCGATTTTTGAACTGGTCAACCCAAAATTCTCATTTGTACGTATGAGTTCTTAAACGAAGAATTTGCGAACAAACCTCTATACAAAAGAACTTTTGGATTGTTTTGAGGTTCTAAATTTATAAATAACGTTTAGTTAATGTAATTTAAAGTAATTCAAATTCATTTAATTTGTTTAAACTTAAAATGTTTCTTTTAGACTATTACACTTCAATGTATTGCTGTCAAACTTTTTAACTATATATATATATATATATATATATATATATACATATATATTATATAAAATATTGAAAACACCTTGGAAACCTTTCAGGAAGCTATTTACAATTGACCCCTGCAAAATAAATGAAGCCATCAATTACCTGTATATCTCGTTAGGGTTCAAAAATAACTAATGTGTCCAAAAATTGTACACGAACCTTACATTAGCCCGAGCCCACAGCCAAGAACAATTCGTTCCCACAGATATTTTCATTGTAACTGTACGTATCGATTGCATTAGTAACAATTAAATAAATCTCCGCGGCCATAACGCCTTCAGCGGCACCGGGCGCCCTCTAAATCGATGAGGGATATTTCACAATTTATCCGCAAACTCAACAACTGCTGCAGAGCCACGAACTTGCACGGTTGGCGTCGCCCTCCGCGCCAATGTCCCCGTGTCGGCATCGGTAGTCGCTGCTGGCCCAGAACTAGCGCTAATAAAGTTTGAAATATACCAAAACTCGGTCCCTGGTACACTAACGACGCATGTTTGTACCGAGCTTAACACAAATAACCGTCCTAGAACAGCAGATTAATGGAAATTTAAAGGTGCCCAGTCAGGACGAAAGAAACCAACGGTGAGGAACGAGATTGCAGATGGAGCTTATTGATTTTCAAACTTTCATTTTATGGAGATTTCAAGCTGATAGATAAAGATACAATATCGTCAATTTGGTTGGAACTAGGAACTTGATTTCACGACGTAAGGGAAATGTGCATACTTAACTTTAGCGTTCAAATAGTTCTTTATTTCTTCGGCAGTACGGTGGTGTGGATAGCAATATGGAATTCGAATCCGGAGATCCCGAGTTCGAATCTCACTCAAGCTAAAAATTATATGAACTACTACTCTGCGGCTCGGTGAGTGCGGACCCTGTACTGTAATTGGGATTAAATTCTTGTTGTACAGCGTAACATAAATAAATAAATAAATTTTAAAACATTCATAACTATTTTCTCTATGATGCCATGAAAATTTGACAATTACGTTCTCATTTGTCATCGTAAAGTTGACGTTTTCTGTGAAACAATCGAAACATAATTTTGTTAAATGCTCGCATTTCCAATGTCAACGCGCAAAAATATTTTGTTAAATGCGCGCTTATTTCAATAGTTACTTGTGATACAAACAAAACTTATCATATTGACAGAACGAAGTTATTTCCAGTACATATACGTTTTTTAATCATTTAAGATACAATCGTAGAAAAAATTATGTGTGTATCACGAGCGTAAAGTATCTTACTATTGCAGCTTTCGCCTTCGGCTCGCGTTTCAATTACCGTATTTGAGTAACAAATTTACAAATTTATGACGAAACTTTATTTATTTAAATAATCTTCATTTGAATATAATGCTGGAAATAAACTGTTTCTCGTATTATTATATTAACGGTTAATAGGCTATTCAAAAAAATATTTAATAATTGGAAGAATAATTAGGAAAATGAAAGTAATGTAATGCTAATTAAATGTAGATATCAGTAAATGATTTACATATACAGGTGGCCGCGAAACAAAATCTGCATATATTTGTGAATAACATTGGAAATGTCATAAACACGAACATAAAGAACGGCGGTAAGGTTAGCAGACGCGTTCATCTTTGTGAAAAATACTGCGGAATAAATATTGTGTTTCACGGAACTTTTAGGTCTGTATATTTTTCTCTTAAATCGTTTTCTTTCTTATCTGCATTTTTGCTCTGTTGCACAGATTTGTATAGCTTTTCAATGCAAATAAGATTTCAATACCTACCTTACATACATATACACGAAATACGTTCTTTATCCGTAAAGAAAATATACTTTTTATTTTTTGCTGAAATGTGTACTCTCTAAGAAATGACGATAAATAACACCTATTACACTCGCAAAACTTTTCTACTTAACTCTTGGGTCTATTGTAAATCAAGCTTGTTTTTCAATTCTCTTATTTCCGGGAAAATAATGTTCCTATTTTATGAGGATAGCTAGCATACGGCTTTTTCCAATATTTATTGACATGAAATAGATTCTCACCAAATTAATCCATATTACGGCTATAACTTACTAAACCACTAATTTTTATTTCATTTTAAATCTAGTATTACTTTAGTTTTCATATTATTATAATATAATTTATTATTATTTTGGGGTAGGTGGCTCATTGGTATTTTGTCGGTCTATGAATTTGAGAACTTCAATTCGATTGCCATACATTTTTCACCATATTAAAATTACAGCCGTCCATATGGTTTTTGGTTATTTTAATATTAGTATATCTACGGCAACAAAAATTGATGTTCGGTAAAAACCTGTAAAATGGAATTTATTCAACACAATTTTTACAAATAAAGTATTATTATTTTTGATATGTTTGTATATAGATAAAAATATTCTTTCGACTGGAATCCAAAAAATCATTGTATGTTATTAAAACACTATGAGTTAGGTGTTCCAGTCGGCTTGTGGATTTGAGAACCCGGGTTCGGTTGCCACAGCCGAGAAACAATTTTCATCATATTAAAGCAAACCCTTTGGTTCTCCTTCAACTAACATCTGTGGGAACCATGATTTAACGGCTGGTAACCGCATTTCACGAGAAGAAATATATCTCTTACCGAGATTTGCTACGGCATTATGGCACACCCAGTAGTAGGTTAAAAAGTGTAAGGATATATTTATAAAAAATATCTGATATTTGTCAAAATATCCGCAATCATAAACTCTCCATATATATTGAATATTCTGCACTTCTGAACACCTACGTACATAAATAAGTTAAGAAAATACAAAAGAAATCTTGGGAAAATTATTGTCGTCTCAAAATACAGTAATTGAGATAAAACTGTAAAAGTTATATTATATTAACATATGAATCGATTACAAATAATGATTTAGTTATAAAATAGTGAATATAATTTATGTATTTATTTGAATATCTAAATACACACAAACCTAACATTTCTAAATCGTTGAATTGGATGACAATGTCCTCGATAGATTTCTTTATATTGGGGTTTCAATAAATCGAGAGTTATCGTAGAGCGTAGACTGTTCTGAAAATAAATATGTACTCGAAAAAATATGTTCCACATTCGACAATGCACAGATTAAAAAAAACTATTATAGTACAGGAATACACATAGAAACTAGTAAAAATGAATGAAATTGAATTTTTTGTGGAAATTATTCGCATTCATTTATTTGAAAAAGTTTTGTAACTGAATAAAAGCAATATAATTTTGGAGCAGTGAAGCAGGAAACAAATATTTGGTAATCTAAATAATATTAAGAACAAAAGAAGTGAATATACGCACCTAAAAGCAGTAAAAGCGCAAGCGAAGTGGCGAACAAGGCAGCAATGTTTCCATAATGTTGGTTCTTTGACAGTGAAAGGTTTCCAGGTCAAGGGAACGTCGAACCACGCCAAACACCACCGCCGCTAATGTTATGGAGGGCCTCTCGGAAAGTTGACAAAACACGGTACAAGATGATTGATTGCAAACATGCAAGCTTGATTCTCGGAGATAATGATCTCGTTGTCTTTCAATACGCCGGCTTATTCTTCGGCCCGGTAATAATAAGAAGCCGACGACGCTTAATTTCATTTTGAAAATATCGCAAACAAAATGTGAGAGCCCGTTTTTAAGCAAACAATTTTTAGGACAAACGTGAATCGATAAAGTTAATAGGGACTTTGTCGACTACGGTAAATAATGATTTATTGCCGTGACACCCAACGAAGTAAAAATAACATCCCTTTTCAGATTCGTGCACTGCACATTTATTTACTCGTAAACCGTCTACTCCTACTATTGATTTACGTTGCGTATGATTCTAATAAGCTGTCAAAGAAACAAGACGGATGGGGGGCACTCGCTCATCCTCGACTACATAAAAATCAACTTGACACTGCAAATATGTGCACACTTCTTACAAAAAATATATTTCCCTACTTTGCACTGTCATTCTTTATTGACCAATATATCTGTATTTCTCGAATTCATATTTATATATTTCATTGTTTCCCAGGCCACTATATGAATACTACAATTGTACAAATTTTAAAACTCACTTTCTTGATATTTAATAAAAATTAATTATACAACAATAATTAAGTTTATTTAAAATAACTGCTTAGATACTATTTCTATTTTTTTAATTCTGATTAAGTCATAGCACATTATTTAACGAGCGTGTAATAATGTTACACTCGAATTTAATACTATACTTTTTCTACAAATAATCAACTAGAAATTTTATTTTTACGTATAAGATAAGTTTGACGTTATATGACGTGAATGTCAAACTTTAGTTGTGTTGTTATAGCATTCTAAATGTGTTTGTGAATAATACATTTTAACACATGGTCGTCATTGCGTCGTCAGAGCAACTTCAATCTAATTGCCATCACTCGTGAGTAATAAATTATTAACCACGGCTGAGAGTAATAGATAGCATTATCTATCAAGAATATAAAGTATTTCTTAATAGACGTAGAAAATATATATCCGTATTTATAGATAACGATTCGTTAAATTTTGACAGTTGTCTACGTAATTGATAGAGCGATGTGTAATTTTTTGCTTGACTAGCGAAGCGTTAATATTAATAAATTATTATGAATACGGGCATATATATGTTTAAAACATATAAAATTATAATTAATTATTTTTATTTTCTAAAAAATTTAAAATTCCTAGTGTGAGGAATAAATAAGATTATGTGAAGGGAACGGAATGAATGTGTATGGTATGTCAGGATAAAAGTGTTAGATGAAAACTTATTCTTTAATAAATCTGTTGAGTGGACGTTAATGTTTTAGGGATATTTTAATTTTCATTTAAATATTACTTATTGTTTATTACTATGATATGAAGTATATTATCAACTCCATAACGATTTCAGAATTATTGACTTTATGATTCATATCGCCTGCTCATACTTCCTGTTCTGTTCCCATAATGCCACAGTTGATTACAACTCTTATATGCATTACAATAAACAGAATACTAATTTTACATATTTTAGTGAAAAATAAAATCTTGTATACACTACCGATGTTACTAGATGATAATGCTTTCGGGTGACATTCATTATTTTAGCTTGGAGCATAAATTTTAGACTTAGAAAAGGTGTAGATTGTACATTGTACAAAATAAGTATCTATGCTGTCAACTGGCTTCAAATTGGTCAATACTTTTAAATTTTATTTAATTACTGTATTTATATTATTATTTAAATCTTATAATCCGTTTATAAATTTATTTCAAGAAATGTGTTTGTATTTAAATTATTACAACAAGCCTTCCAACCAAAGATACATACTCATTGGAGATTTTCTTAAGAAATTTAATTAAAACAAATTTTGTGTAAGACCCAAAGAATCCAAGTTAGTTGCCCTTCAATGAAACTTTAATTTCGTATAGGCTTATAGTACTCGTATGTTACTTGTTTCCACACACGAGTTTATAAGCTGATTGAAAACCGGAGGAATTCAATACGTCTCTTTCACAGCTTCAATTTAAACTGTTTAATACAGGTCCTTCGATAAACTTGTAAAATGTTTTAGAGCGTCCCACATTCTTAAAGGAAGATCTCTTCGAGCAGGACGCTTTGAACTTATTTAATTAAATGCAACAGGCAACCTCGATCCTACGCCGCTGAGCACTGGAGCACGAGCAGGGGGCATTGTTGATGTATGGCAAAACTTTATTTACTACCAGTAAGAACCCAATTAACGTGATACGAGACTAACATATAACCACAAAGTACATGTTTTCTTTTCTTTTTAACAGGAGTTGATAATTAAATTTTTTATTCGAACAGTATTTTACCCTTTACAAAGTAATCCATTTACATTTTAAATAATTTCTTCATCTGTTTTAATTGTGTAATATTTCTTTTTTAGTAGATTGCCGTTAATATATTTAAGAACCAATTTTCAGTAATTGACAATCATTCCATGAATATTCTCTATTAAATATAATAATATCATAAAACGTAAATTTTTTTTTTCTTCAAGCACAGTAGCTGCAATAGTGTAAGAGGAACAAAGACACTTTACGCTCGTGATACACATATATATATATTTTGTTACGATTGCATCTTAAAAAACGTATACGTACTGAAAATTAATTCGTTCTGTCAACTGTCAATATAGCAAGTTTATGTTTTATTTGTATCCCTTTTAACTATTGAAATAAATGCGTATTTATTATCTTTTTTTAATTGTTCCACAGAAAACGTCAACTTTCCGATGACAAATGAAAGCGTAGTTTTGAAGTTTTCATAGCAATCGTACAAATAATTATTAAAATTTTTCATTACAAATACGGCTTTAATATGTATAATTTTTATTTTCTTTATGAAATTAAAAAAAAGGTTAAATTGGTCTAGCATTGTGACAAGTTTTGTTTAATTTAACCGAACTCATAGCTCTTGTATTTGCCAAGATTCCAATTGTGGCTTTCACACAGCAATTTATAATTTTCCGAGACCATGAAATCCAACTGTCTGCGTTATTTTAATAACTGTCTAATGTAGAACATTAAAGTTTTACTCCCATATCTGAACTTGATTTTGCTGTTTTCAATTACTAAAGTACTTAGTTGCATCACAGTTCCTTCAAACTATTCCTTGGCAAAGAAATACTTATTTTTAAGTTTTCCTTAATTTTATTTTTGTTATACCAAATAAAAAGAATTGAATAACTTCATTTCGAGTATTTCAATGTCAGTACATCAGTGGAATGGAGTCGGCCTGCGACTTTGAGAACCCGGGTTCGATTTCCTCAGCCGACAGATGATTTTCACTACATTAAAATTATTGTTGTTGTTAAGCCCTCCACTAACATATTTGGGGCCGTGATTTATTGGCTGGAAAGCTCATAAATATACCACTTACCGAGATCTGTTATGGCAGAGTGCCACACTTAGTAAAAGACGTGATGATATTTTTATTTTATTTAATATATAATCAGTAGTAATATTTTAAATTCAAGTAGAACAAGTACCTACCAACAATTTGATGTCTTGTTATTATAAATACCGCCTGAATTTTTAATTCATATTTCCAACTTTAGAAAACAGAAAAAGAAAATAAAAACATGAATATTTTATAATTTCATCTGAAGAACTGATTAAAATGTTATTTCTAATCAAACATATCGGAACGAATTTTCAATGTTGTGACATCAATTTATGCCATTGACCAATTAATTTCTGATCAATAAAACTACATCAGTTTCAAAAAATATATCATACTAAATGACAACTGACAGGTTGACTAATTTAAGTAGGGCTTAATTTTTAACAGCCTCAAATGAAATTGATCATTAAAATAGTATTTCATCATTTTTAATCCCATAAAAATGCCGTGTTTCAGATTGATAATCATCAATAAATTGATAACATTTTCATATTTAATTTTTTATGTAACTTACATTTCAATAATATTCTCATTTTTTTGCTGCGGTTCTCACTTACGTAATACATCAAATTCATCACTAATAAAAAGAAATAATTAATATTAATTTCCATATTTATATACTCGTACTATGTCAATAATTTATATTAGATATACTGTATTAAAAAAAGGTATAGTCTGGTCGAGAAATTAAACGATGAACGTTATCAGTGACGTTTTCAATGACATGATAGATACCAACATCGAATTTACAAAAATAAATAACTTGTTTTACTTTTTAAACCATGCATGCTGTAGTTCAAAGGTAAAAGTTAACAATGTAATGATAGTATTTTGAGTAATTAACAAAAAAGAGAAATGTATTATAGTGAATTTTACGTAGCTCTATTGGTAATCGGATGTTACCAACTGTTCGATTATATTGATCAGCAGGGGTAGTTTAATACTCAATGATTAAACTCTTGAGATTATTTGGATTTTTTTATTCTTGTTATAAGCAATTTTGCAATAGAAAAATCAGAAAATATTTTTAAAAATGGAAGAAAACGATGAAAAGTTTTCATTTATCAAAAAAAATTTCGCAAAAAATAATTTTCTGATTTCATAATTGTACTTCAATCCACTCAACCCTCCCGCCCCTTGAGGGTGTAAAAAGAGAAAATTGCACATTTTCGAAAATGTCATCACTTTTTATCGTTTTTTTCACTATACAAAATTTGAAAAATATTAAATAAACCTAGTTTCACCAAGTGTATGGATGACAATTAATTTTGTCTTTGTTGTTATAAAAAATATGTATCGTTTCTCAAATTTTTTTAGATTTTCCCTCTTTCCATCCCCAAGAGGGTGGGGGAATGAGGTTGAAATTTGCAAATCAATTACAGTTTTTTTGTAGAATGCAATAGTGCAATAAAAATAGTGGTTTGCATTTAAGTTTTTGAATCTCTTCCCCACCCCGCCTGCCAGGGTGTGAATAGTTGTAGAAAAAAAAACCTTATTTTGTAACTTTGTCATTCAATGCTTCGTTCTCGAGATATTTAAGCATTTCCAGACTTTTTGGACACTTTGTATAATCCAGAAATAATACGAAATTTAATTGCTAATAATTTGTTTTCCTTATTCGAAGGTTGGTTAAGCGATTAATGACGCAATTTAACGAACTTTATTCATAATGTTAATATTCCGTAAATACACCACAAATTTAAAAAAACATTAATCTGCATTCAGATTCCTTTAAGCGATTATTACCTATCAAATATGGTTATGTCTATATACTAGTTAAATAACATATATTCATTACCTACTTTTGCATTTATAAGTATTCATCCAACAAATGAAGTTCAGCGTATTAGTAAATTGGCCTATAAAATTATAAGAAAAGCTATCATTAGAGCAGTGGAATTGAGCAAAGTTTGCATACAGATTAAACAGAATCGTAACAGATAAAAAGCGTACGTGCATGTAATGACAGTCTAAAGCCTAAAGGACATCTCATCGCCGGTTTGTAAATAGTTTCGTTAGCATTTTCATTGTAACAGATTGGTACTTCTGATCTGAGTACACGAGTACATATTTATGGAAATTAATCTACTTTGTAGTAATTTAATTCATCGACTATCATAGGTACTTTTATAAAAAACAGTAAAAAAAATTGTTTTTGATACAATTTCAACCGTACAAGGCATAAATTATTCATTTTGTTTCTGTCATTTACATTTTCAATAGATTCCAAGAATTCTAGAAAGTAAATCGTTTGTTATCGTGTTTCAATAATGACGTATCTATATCTGTCCATCTAATAGGATCTTTAAATACATGTTTTAGTCTTTGCCAAAATATAATTTGTCTCTTCAATTACATCGCGATTGGATTATAAACAAATAACCACAAGAACTAAATTGTTTATTTATTTGCGCTTAACGCATTGTAATATAACATATTGTGGTAAAATTTAACGTTATTATTCATGCTTTATATTTGAAAAATAATTTTCTATATTTTCATATAAATGTATAACAGTGTCTACCAACCTAGAATTTCTGCAATTGAAAAACATGGTATCAAATCCTTAAAAATCCTTGAATTTGTTTATACTTGGAAAAAATTATACATATGAGGTTCCGTTTTTCATATACTGAGAATTAAATGTTTCTTAGTAATTGCCTTCGAATTAATTTTTAAAGAAGGTATTTCTAACAATATTTATTCAAGTTTTTACAGTAATTAAAATAATTTTTGTAATACTTAGATATAGTTATTATTTATTATAGTCCTATAATGATCAGTGCAGAAACTATTTATGTTTTTATTAATAAATACATATAAACAGAAAGTATGCCAAAATTTACCAAGAATAAAAAGCATGTTAACTAATTCGCACTTTGTAAAATTAATTTTTACATAAACAAACTAAATAAATTACAATATAAAAAATTGATAAACTAAGTGAGAAAAGCAAGTAATAATTATTTAAGATCTGATAGTATCTATTCTGTCTTCCTTTCTGTGTGCAATAAAAACGTGAATAATTTCTGTACTGGTTATTTAAGGACTATATGAATACGGGCTGTTTTAATGAGATTAAAAAGATCTTTCAAATTTTATAAAATATATATAAAACAAAAAGACAAATAATTGTTGCTAATACATAGTGAAACCAATTCAATAATAAAAATCAAATTAATAACTTTTCTAATCTCCACATAATTATATTATACTTAGTAGGTTGACTTGGAGGCTGAAATTCTGTGGAAAGTTATTAATTTGATTTTTATCAAAAATATATAGGTATGTCATTTAAAAAATAAAGTTGCATATCATTGTGAGATTAGATTTAAAATAAACTTTGAAAACATTTTTGGTAATATTTAAATAATCGAGTCAAAACAATATTGATGTAGTTAATTTTTTTAATATTATTTTAACCGAAACCAAAGAATACACTGGTAATATTATAAATTTAAATGAATTAAAAATTCAGATTCATACCGTGTCTAAAAGTATGACAATTACCTAAGTATCTTATATAATAGGTCGTTGTTTAACAGTGAATGCAGACATTTTTGAAAATGTATTATAATTATTGTTTATTTGTCTTTCTAATAAACAATCTAAATATTTTTCTTTATAGGTATAATTTAAAAATACATAAATACATTGATGTCAAATTTGTAACCATGAATATGGCAAACCCCATGTTTCAAGTTACAATAAACCCTATTCGTGAAAACAGTTTCATTCCAACTATATTACAAGACAATGGAAATACCTATATATTATTATCATAAACTAATATCCATTTAATTCAATAGCTTCAATCTCAGCCCTTCCAGTCTGTTATGCTTACGCACTGAAAGCATGCGGTCACATACATATATCCAAATTGAATTGATAGCTGTCCACAGATTTACGTACAAGCTACCTATGCACGCACTCCAGGCATTGAACATACTCTGCTATTGCTATTGCTGCTGCTACTGCTGTTGCTGATCAACGAGACCATATTGAATTACATGCTAAAGATGATTGCTAATTTGATACCCGATATACGGATTTTGAGTCAGTCGAATGTATCACATTGCAAAACAAGTGCAGAACCGGAGTAGCTAAGGTTGTACGATCAGATTATATTTTTGGTCCTCACCACTAACATCTTTGAGGGCCTTGATTTGACGGCTGGTAACCGCGAAAAAATATATAACTTTTACCGAGATCTGCTTCGGTCCAGTGCCACACTCAGTAATAGGTAAAAGACGTGATGATATATTTATTTATTTATTTAAATTTAGCAATGAGTAACCATCGAAAGATTGCATTATTTTTTTTTATTTTATTTTGGATAACGAACAGAGTTACATTTTTAATTCAACATCAAGATATTATACAATACGTTGAACATGATTTCTGTTAGAACAATAGTTATTAATTTTTCGCATCCCTACTTTGTAATTGAGAGATTGTTTACTTTATTTGAGGTTAACAATGGCGGATGAATATGAAAACGTGGCACGATATGAAAATTTCCAAGTTTTACTGTTCATGCGTACTATGTGTCATCTAACATATTTATTGAACATCAAATTAATTTGACCATATAAACATAATTTCAATACAATGGGGTAAGTGGATCAGTGGTATTGAGTCAACCTGTGGATTTGAGAACCCGGGTCTAATTCCCACAGTCGACAAACAATTTTCACCACATTAAAACTACCCCTGTGGTTCCCCCTCCATTTAACATCTTTGGGTGGCTTGATTTGACGACTGGTAACCGCACTTCACGTGAAGAAATATATTACCTACCAAGATCTGCTGCTTTAAAAGTTACACACCCAGTAATGGGTAAAAGACGTAATGATACAGTTATTTGATATTTTATTTATTTCAATACAATTTGTCATTATTTGTTAAAATTCAAGTAAATATGAGTACAAATATAATTTCATTTTATTTATTTGTCATATAAATTTATTAAACAAATACTTGAAAGTTGAGGATATATGTCAAAGGTATGTATTATGCTATCTTTGAGAATATTTTATTACTTTTTCATATTAGGATTGTATTCTACATAAAAATGAATTCTTTTTTTATATAAAATGCGTTTCTCATTAATACGAAAAAATATCTTTCGTCCTACGGGAACATAACGCCACATTACATCCCTCAGTCTTTGCTGCCCTTACTCACTTCGATTGCTCGTGCATCAGAAAACTTCGAGATATAATATGCCTATATCTTCCCTTATGACGTCTTATAATATTTTCTATGATTACTATAAAAAACTAACAATTACGCTCTCATTTATCATCAAAAAGTTATTTCTCGATATAAAAGATATTAAATGCGCGCGTTTCCAATTTCAACGTGCGAAAAAGATACTCGTAGTTAAAGAGCGCTTACTTCAATAGTTCCCAGGGATACATATGAAACAGAAACTTGTCATATTGACAGAATGAATTTATTTTCAGTACCTATACGTTTTTTAATAATTTAAGTTGCAATCGTAGAAAAAATAAGTATCTTTGTTCTTCTTACACTATTGCAGCTTTCGCCGTCGGCTCGCGCCACAATTACCGTGTTGGAGTAAAAAGAATCAGTTTATGCTCTTAATACACAAATAGCTGTTATATTTAAGAGAAAATCCTAATTTTATAAATATAAATAAATAAATATATCATAACGCCTTTTACAAATCACTGGGTGTGACACTCTACCTAAGCAGATCTCGGTAAGTGATATATTTTTAAACTAAAAATATAAAATCAGAGTACTCATGACTCAAAATTGTGTGTCAAAAATTACATTTAAACGTTCGTCAATTGTTTTTTCTAGTTAAAATATGCAAAATTTGGTATTAAATTAAAACTCTCAGACAAAGAATTTTAAATATAAATAAATAAATATATCATCACACCCTATATTGGATGTGGCACTTTTCCGAAGCAAATCTCGGTAAGTTATATATTTTTTCGCGTGAAGTGCGGTTACCAGCCGTCAAATCACGGCCCCCAAAGATGTTAGTGGAGGGGGAGCCACAGGGGTAGATTTAAATTGGTGAAAATTGTTTGTCGGCTGTGGGAATCGAACCAGGGTTCTCAAGATCCACTGGTCGACTGGATACCACTGATCCATCAAATTGCTGCTCAATTAAATTTGCATTTTTCAACAGTACAAAAAGACAATTTTTTCAAATTATTTTAAATGAAATTAGATTTTCATGTATGATATTATGAAGTTGATACTTTAATAAAAATCATATCTCATCATTAATGATTTATGAAATCTAATAAATTCTTGAAAACCACGAAAATTCGGCAGCCTCCGCGATTGTTTTTGAGCTTTGCCTAGCGAAATGGGTAAACCGGCCCTGATCATATGTGTTCATACATGTGGAATACGAAGTCCAATTGACTGAATACGTCATGCATGTGTGTTTATTTGTAGCAATGCTGCTACCGCCATCGGCCACGGCAATTATTTACACTTGTGATTGTAGCACTAGGCCTGTGAACTCGCTGGAAATATGCTGATTGCTGTGGACTGCCCACTGATTGATAATATATTTATATTTAGGTATTTCGTTCGATTGGTGCCTATGCAGTTAATTAGACTTTAATGGAATGTGAATGCGGAAAAATTATAATTAATGAAATTTTGCGTTTTATGTGAATTGTGGATGATGACACTTTAATTATATTTTAATTTATCATTACTTTAAATCAAAAAGTGTTCAATTATTCCTAACAAATTTTTAACTTTTGATTAATTATCACTGGATTTGATTTATTTGTTTACAGCATTTTATTAAAATGTAACATCAATTCAATATTAATTTATAGTTGACTTAATTTATAAATAAATACATAATTAATTATTTTTCTAGTTTTTGATACAATTTTTCCAATTATTAAATTCAAATAATTAATTTACAAAATAAATTAAATAGTAAACGTAATTACAAATTCGTTTTTCCACATTTAATTATTGAGAGTCATCACGCTTTTTACCCATGACAGGGTGTTGCACTTTCAGATCTCGACAAGTGAAATATTTATGCCAAAGATGTTAGTGGAGTAATTTTATTGTGGGAATCGAACCCGGGTTCTCAAATCCACAGTCCGATTCTATACCACTGTGAAACATATCACTTACCGAGATCTGCTACAGCGGAGTACCACACCCAGAAATGGGTAAAAGGCGTGACGATATATTTATTTTTTGTTTCTTACTTTAAGTAGGTAAATACTTAAGATTAATTTCAATTTCAATTCAAATTGCGTATAATTACACAGAAGACAGAAATTAAAAACGGGTCTTCTAAATAAATTACATTCAAACTGCATCTTAAACTCAAATTTAAAACAATTATCCAATTTTAAAATACCTTCATTTTGAACATGTTAATAGGTCTGATATCGTGACACTCTGTAATCTACATGTTACTCTAGCTACGTCATTGAATTTTAAATAGTAACTATCTTAAGAAACACAAATAGGCATTACGTCTATTTATTTGTAAGTAGAAGTGAAGTTTTGGAGGAGACAGAGTTAGATGTTTCGGTTTTATCAAACAGATTAAGATGTGACCGCGAGACCAGAATTAGACCACCGTGATGTCGTCCAGATTCGCCCGAGGCGTATTTATCCCAGAGTGATTATTTAGGCTGTAAGGGAAAGGAATCTTCTAGTAAACCTAAAACGAACACATATTCATTCAAACTCAGTATTTATTTTTAAGACAATTCCACTCATAACTTCTCATCTAATCAAATTACAGTATTTTGCTGAATTGAACCAATCATAGTAGTATTACAGCGACAGTTTCACTAGTGAAAATTGTCGCAAATCTTTGCTTAGATATAACGTTTGTTAACTATTTTGAGTAGATTAATATTGTTGAAGTTTATTTGACTTTGTTTACTTTGCTTAGTTATGTCAAAAAAATAAACAAGGTAATAGTAGTTTGTTTAAAAAATACTGCTGGTAACATTTTTTTGGAGTAAATAAAATATTTCGATTAATTGTCAAGCCGAATACCATACGTGATTATGATTTTCCTTTGGTAATTTTTGCCTAGATCACTCCTGCTTGTTGCTTTAAGAAAATCTACACTCGTGCTGTTGCACTCATGCAGATTTTCGTCGCAACAAGCAGTCGTGATCATAACGACAAAAAATTCCAGCAAAATCATAGTCACTAATGGAATTATATATGAAAACAATTTACGACGAAAATCATAACATTTTATTACCTTTTTTCTCCATTCTTACTTCGTTTTTCATTTTCTATAATATTTCATGTATTCGCTAATTTAAATTCGTAAATTAAATTAAATTATAATAAGAAAAATTAGGATACCGCCAGGATTTGAACCTGGGACCTATGACACATAATAATAATTGAAATAAGATCAGATTTAAATCACAGGCGACCCTAGTTTATTTTCTTTAAATCATGTGACTGGAGTTTATAGGTCCCAGGTTCATATTCTGGCAGTATCCCAATTTTTCTCTGTGTAATTTAATTTAATTTACATTAGTTATTTAACATTATTAAGGTATTTCTAAAAATTTTCAGATATTTTGCTTAAAATGCTGTCTTAATAATTTATTGTTCAAACAAAAGTTCAACAGCTCGTAAAATGCAGTTAGGAGCCGTCAAATCATGCTACTCCCGAAAAGATGTGGCGGGAGAACTACATTGATAATTTTAATAAGGTGAATTGTTTGATGGGTGTGAGAATCGAACTCGAGTTCTTAAATCTACAGTCCCAGTCACGTACCCCATAAATATTTTTGATATGCGAGTATAAACTGGAAAATTTAATTTTTACTCTTTTTCGCATTTTGCACAATAATAATTTATACATAATTTATTGTTCAAACAAAAGTGCAACAGCTAGCCGAATTATTCTTTGTTACAACAATTTGTGAATAATCAATTTACATTACAATGATTGTTACCTAAGAAAATGTGCTACAAATACTCATCTCTTACTTTTACAAAGTAATTAGACTAAAAACACGCGTATGTAATATGTAGAAATGAGTACATTTATGAACAAAATAAATACGAGTACACACTTCGTCGACCACCGCAGTGCAGGGCCACCACGATGGCCCATCTTAACCGGTGCTCATCTATCATCATGCATTTTAATTTCTTTACCACTCACGGACATAAATACCTTATCATCAACATTCTTCCACGCTTTATTTAACACTTGCTTTCCCAGTTCGTGGCGACTTCCTTCGTATTCAAAGTCACAGCTATAGGTACTAATAAACAAGCAAATAAAATAACCATTATCTGGTTAATCTTAAGAACCCACACCTAACTAATTTAGTTTTTTAGTTTAACTACACCGCCTTCAAGCAAATCTGACATTGAAATATGTATTGCTCATTAGAATTATTGCAACTAATGCGACTTTACAGTAGCGCCGGCAGTAGGAATTATTATAGAAAGTTCTTGTTGTACGTAAATAATGAGATGGAACATAAACAAAAGAGAATTTTTCTTAAGACGTACGCCATCTATTCATGTCTTTTCAATTATGGTATTTTCAAATTATGTTGAACAGCGGTATATTTTCTGTTGTCAAAAGTTGCTACGGTATTTGAGAAATAAATGATGAAAATTAAAATTATAAAAGACTTAATTTTAGGTAACTTTTATTTAAAGTACATTTCTTTAAAGATGGTATCACATTGGTAATGTTTATATTCTTGAAAGTGATTGGTTAAACTATTGTCAAAATGAGGACAAGTTTACACGGTACGAAAAACATTCGTGGCAGTATGGTATATATACTATTTTCATTTTTTCATTTTAAACTGGAGGGATCGGCATAAAACGATTAAATGCACCTTTACAAAGGAACTCAAAATATGACCAGTTATAACTGGTTTGACAAGGTTCGCACAGGATTGTAAAGCCTCATTCACCGGTATTTTTAAATAGTCAATCCTAGGAAAAAACAAGAATAATTTTAAGCTGAATACGACCCTTGAAAATTTACCTATTTTGAGCGTCGTTTTATGCCGATCCCTCCAGTTTAAAATGAAAATAATATACAACCCTGTGTGAACCTTGTGAAACCAGTTATAACGGGTCATATTGTCAGTTATTTTGTAAACGTAATTGCGATGCATTTAATCGTTTTCTGCCGATCCCTCCAGTTTAAAATGAAAATAGTATACTATACCAATGCAACATTTTCTAAATTTTCTTTGTTGCCAAATTGACATTTAAATTTTGGTGTTTAAATAATATAATTCAATCTTGAACTTTAAAGGAACAAATCTATTTAAAAATAAAGTAAGCACTAAGTCTTCTTAAAATAATTATAATATGTTCATATGAGGTAGATGGCTCAGAAGTATTAAGTTAGCTTGTGGATTTGAAACAGCAGACAAACAATTTTCACTACGTTAAAACTACCCCTGTGGCTGCCCCTTCACTAACATCTATGAAGCTCTTGATTTGATGGTTGGTAACCGCACTTCACGCGAAGAAATATATCACTTACCCAGATTTGCTACGGGATAGTGCCATACCCAGTAATGGGTAAAAGGCGTAATTTATGTTCATAAACAATTATACATCATGCAATAGTTTGTTTCTAACATATAACAAATTATAAGATGTTTCCATTTATAACTGTCATTGATTTTAATTTGATTTCAATAAAAAATAAAATAAATATATCATCACGCCTTTTACTCATTACTGGGTGTGGCACTCCACCAAAGCAGATCTCGGTAAATGATATATTTCTTGGTGAGAAGTGCAGCTACCGACCTCCAAATCACGGTCCCCAAGGATGTTAGAGGATGGGAAGACACAAGATATAAAAATTTAAAAAATATTTTAATTGGTGCCAAAATTTCGATAGAACGTTATTACATTTTAAATTACCTTCAAGGAGATGATTAAATAAACAGTAAAAAAAGTTAAAGTAAACAACTCAGACAAATATAGTTTAAAAATGTGTTATTTTCTTTACGGGTTTCCGTTAAAAATACGACTTTCATCATCAACGTACAAAAATTATAATTAAAAATACTGTACTAGAGAAACTAACTAAATACTCATTTGTTTCTCATTAATTATCTCACTCTAATAATAATTAATTTAAAATACGGTTTCTGTAAATGTAAACTACATGTTAGGTAGTATAAATAATTCATAAATATTAAATGTAATTAAATAATGAATTAATATTATATCAAGTAATAATATCAGAAATTTATTACAAGCAGAAACAAAACGACAAAAAATCTTAATTAAAATACATTAACTTTATCATAAAAGCTACGTTCTTTCTTATTTGATAACAGAGTGTACACATTATAACTATCGAGTTTATTTAGTGACGCCCCTGTAAACAATGTAAAATACGACAATGTGCATTCACAGGTGCGGCTCCGCGCTGTGCAAGTAGATTTAGCGCACTGGGTTTCAACCAGAGGCGTCGATAACTTGTTTTTTTTTTAACAAAAGGGCGCTATAAAATGTTCATAACATTCTTTTATCGGATGAAATTAACTGTTAATGTCAAAACAGAGGAGAAGCTGTCAAAAAATCTGAAAAGATTCAGATTTTTTCATCCATCTTTTATTAGTTTGACCTTAAACCTGACGTGATAGAGCTTAAACGATATCGGCATCGGAAACAGCGACCCAAAAAACCCCTGGGTACCTAGGTAGTCCAGTGTGTTTTTTTTCAAACTAAATGTGGGCCTGTGTAATATTATGAAAAACTAACCTAACTTTCAAAGTAATTTAAATATCAAATGTTTTTACCTAATTCCGTTATGAACAGTCCTGTTTTACATCAATTTTTGAGGTTATGAAATGTAATTTTTTTCATAACTGTCATTCAAGAGTTATGTAAAGAATTCGTTACATAACTAGATATGTAATGAATGTTGACAGTTTGAACTTTCTCAAAAATGTTTGCAAATTACGGAAAAAACTATTCATTAAAATTTTTAGGTTTTATATACATTTAATATTTTTTCTTGTATTAAACAATTAACGGGAAAATTAACAGATTCTTCGATATCAGAGGGCAGGTCAGTCTCGGATTCAGAACTCATTTTCAATGATGACAAGCTTTAAATTTAAACATTTTATTCATTTATTTTCACGGCAACGCTTTGTTAAATTGATTTTGAAATTTACTGAGCTGTCATAAACCTAAAATTTTATGTATTTTAAAAATTATTTTAGCGGAATTAGATAAAATTTTGTACGTATTACGTTATGAAAACGTGATACTCTTTGACTCACATAATTTGCTAAACTCGCTTCGCTCGTTTTGGCAAATATTATGTTCGTCAAACAATATCAACCTTTTCATAACTGGTTACGTAAATAAAATTTTTTTTAATAATAACTTTTGAATAAAAAGTAAATCAATACGTTATAAGAATAATATGAAAGACACGTATTACAATGCCCAGTTGTGATGTTCAAACTCTAGGAACGTAAAAAACATTTTAATGACAAAAAGGTTAGAACCGCAGCTTTAAAATATTGAAATTTGAAATATTAGAAACCGTCTCAGAAAAGGACTAGTGACGCCACTGGTGGCAAGTTTGCAAGGTTGCACATGCATTAGCTGTCGTTGTCCTACAAGCCATGTAGGGATTATTCTAACCTTTCTCCGCCACATTCTTGATAGTTTTATAACTGACTCTAGTCGGCTCGTAATATCATTTAATCTATAACATTTGATTTACATATTGCTGATCTCAATATAACCGTGTGTTCTATTAACAGGTTATTTGTTTTTTTAATATGACACGAATAAATTATATTTTTATTATGTTATTGTAATTGATAGTGAGTCATAGCTAACTGCATAAGAGCTATAATTCATAAATAATTAGAGCAGATACAATTAATATTGATTGAAAGCATTTATTTATATTAAGTTAGATTATGAATTATGCATCGTATTCGCATAGCTGTAAAAAGTGAAATTAATATTTGACAGAAGGACATTAATAAACCTTTTAATTTCCGGTGTGAGCAATTTTGGTACTCTCGTCCGGTGACTGAATAATTGACATTGTTAAAATTATATTCTTACGGACTATTTTACTATAAATAAATATAACTAAAATTACGTTGTTTCAGAACTGTACAATTAAACAACAAATGAAATAGGTACTATATTGTTTTGTTGAAAAATAATAAAAATATAAATTAAAAGTAATAACAATGTTTTGATTACAAATAAGTTTTGTAATAACGCTATCAGAATTTCTTTCAAACCACATAAAACTCTATACATTGTTTTAATCAGTATTTGTGGTAATCAATATGTTGTAATCAGTGCATTATTGTAATGAATAAGTTGTAACGAATATCGAATGTCGCAAAAACAAACGCACCCCTCAAAAAAATATTTTTAAAGCAATTACATTCATATTATAGATTTATAAATTACATCAAAAAGCGTGTTAAACTATGTACCTATACATAAAAAGTGAAAATATTATGTTTCCGATGTATTGGCCCTACTAACTTTCCTATTTTAAATATTATAAATCAGCTTAAAAAAACAAAAACTAATTTCATGAGACTGTTAACTAAAATATCTAAATTTGTAATATGAATATAATTGTTTCAAAAATAATTTTTATTTTGAGGGAGGAGACAGGTTTTTGAAATACACGATATATTGTTGAAATCAATATATTGTTGTGCTTAATAACTATTGTAATTAATATATTATTGTAATCAACATATTATAGTAATAAGAATATGTTGTAATCAGTATATTGTTGTAATCAATACATTGTTGTAACAATCGTTTAGTGTAATCAATATAATGTTGTAATCTATATATTGTTGTAATCAATAAATTCTTGTAATCATTATGTTGTTGTACTCAATAATTATTGTAATTAATGTATTATTGTAAATCTTATATTGTTCTAAATAGTATATTGTTCTAATCAGTATATTGTTGTAATCAATATATTATTGCAAACAATACAAAATTTTTACTTAACAAAAATTTTCTCTGTAGTGTCACGTCCACTAATATAATAAGGTCCAATATTATACCGGACACAGTGTATAGAAATATTTTTAAATGTATTACAAACTGTTGAAAGATTCTGAGCGTAAGGAATAAAGTAAGGAGTTTGTATGAAAGGAATTATGAATCAGAATAGTGGAAATGTGGCGTGATATTATGGGATGTAGCTTGATGTTTTGTAACTATGTACAATCATTTTAAATTTGAAAGATACAAAAAAAATCAAACTTTATTCGATAGATTTACCACATTTCAAATAAATCTCTAGATAGATTAGATTTCCCAATTTATATAAAATAAGTAACTTGTTTATTTGGAGCAATAATATTCCATATAAAACGTATCAAAATAAAAAATACCAATATGAATAACTAATTTATTTATTGAATTATGTGGGAATTACAATAAGTAATAAATATCAAACTGAAAGAAAAACATAAATGGAAAATAAATAATAAATGAAAAATTATTTTACAAATAATATGCATATAAAATATTAAACAAACAAGTCAATAAATTACAAATCTATTAATCGATAATCGACAGATTGGCCTTCGAGCTGACACTAGGCAATTAATATTGTGGTATATCTGCTGCTGGAAAGATTAAAGATATGCTAAACAAAACATTTTATTAGTTGATTACCTAGTTACGTCATTCAGTACATGCATTCCACGCAGCTAGAAGCAACTATCTGTCAACATTCAGTACCCATATACGTGGCACATTTCCTAACTGTATACATTACATCCTAACAAATGAATGATGATCTCACAAAATAAAAGACAAATGCATGTGGAGATTGACATGATAAAAGACTTTTCTGGTATGTTAAACGTATAGCTGCAGTAATGTTGTAAAATGTTTTTATCAGATCTGACGCTTCAAACAAAAGAGGATGACTAAAATGATTCGAAAAAAATATTTAAATGGAGTTCTTAATATCCACTGTCTGAAGAATATTTTTTCATTTATAGTATGTATAACACAGACCAACATTTGGTTTGGAAACAAAAACACCGGACAGGAGTTTTTGGGGTCGCTGATTCCGATATATTTATTTATTTTATTTTGTACCTAATGTTAAAAGTAGGCTGTATGCGTTCATTTTCAGTAGATAAAGAAACACTTTAACATAGAGTGTAGATAAAATACTATTTTATCTACTCTTTTTAATAATAATAACTCATAATTTTAAATTATTTACATTATTGGTAATTTATCTGTACACATATTGATAATATCTAATATCTTTGAGGGCCGTGATTTGACGGCTAGTAACCGCACTTCACGCGAAAAAATATATCACTTACCGAGATCTGCTTAGGCAGAGTACCACACCCAGTAATGGGTAATTGGCGTGATGATATATTTATTTATTTATTTATTTTTATTATATTGATAGTGCAATTTTCAATGTGATTAATATTTAGATTAGAGCCATAGATTTTGAATAAAAACTGCCTATATTTTCATCATTTCCTTGCACACCAATCAAGATCTTTTTCGAGACAGTAATTTTTGTAGCTTTAACACCAATGATGTTTTTGATTTGCAATTCTTTGTTTTACTCTTCAGGATGGAAATAAGTAAATTATATCTGCAAATGTACACAAGAAAAAATACAATAAACTACTGATAAATACAATGTGCATACCTGGAAATATCAATTTTCTCATGCAGTAATAGTGTTTTCTTTAACTTCGAATAATAAGACCAAATACATGATGATTTTGAACGTTTTGATTTATCACTAAAATATGCAATTAATATGTTTTCATTTGTACCAATCTCAATATTATTATATTTTTCCACTTGACGAATAATTCATATTCTTTCTCATACGCTTCTCTAGATTTATTGGGCAACAATTTACCCATTTCTTGTTTCACTATAGCTTCAACATCCATTTTTACCACAAGCAAAATTTTCGTGATAATTTTTCAGTACTGTCAGAAGAAAACAAAATAACAAAAAAATCTCTTTATCGTCTTGTATAATAAATAACTATTAGTTGTCTGTTACTGTATCCTAAAATTGATAAACCAATTGTAAGTTGCAAATTATTTCCATGCAAAACAGCTGTTTTCAATTTGCAGAATTCTATTTTAAAATGGGTATACGTTATCCCGTAAAATGACGGATGACATCTTCATAATAAATGACTGTAATTTTCCTAAACAAGCAAATTTATTCATAATACAATTAACGTAGCTTCATCTCCGGAATAAAAATCAAGTTCTCAATTATATCTATTGATTATACATTGATATGATATAGCTCGCAGGTTTACGTTTAATAACAGCTTAATAACTAGCTAGTCAAGTTGTTTTCTTATTTGAAAGAACGTTTAACGAATTTAAACAAGACGACAATTAATGTTTTCATTAGCGGCATGCCCGAGACTAAACACCACAGAAATTAAGACCACACAAGAATCCCGTGTCACTCTTACGACAAAAAATTAATTTATATAATTAGACATTGAGAAAAAATCAATTTTAATCGTTTATGAATATATCATCCTTGTTAGAATGAACTATTGACCGCTAAGTGAGTTCAATCATTGTAAAAAAATAATATTATGAAGTTCAAAATGAGCATGATGTTTGACTTTTTATAATTATCTAATTAATTATTCTGTCGCTTCAAATTTTAATTAATAATATTTTGCTCCGAGAAATTTAAGATTTTAAAATGTTTCAAAATAAAACAAATTTTTAATTGGGCAGATGTCAAAATATTATTACAACAGTTGTTTATTTTTTAATAATATTTCAGGTGTAAATATTTTTCATCATATCAACAACAAAATCGAAAATTTTATATCCAATATCTATGTTATAAAATATTGCTACTTGATATCTGTAATACATATCTTTATAGTTATTTATTTTACTGGCATACATTTTACATGTTCAAAATTATGTGTATACTGCAAAATATTTTTATTCTATATTTTATCTCAAATTACTAAAAGTGGTTGAATTAAAAAAGGGTAAACTTTGATAAACGAATTCAAACTGCCTGAAGATACATTCACAAATTAGTTTCGGTGTTGTTTCATATTTTATAGGATTTTCAAGTGGTTTTCACAAATCCTGTTTTAGTAGGGTAGGGTAGCTGGCTCAGTAGTATCGGGTCATGCTGTGGATTTGAGAACCCGGGTTCGATTCTCACATGTGACAAACTATTTTCGCCACGTTAAAACTACCTCTGTGGCTCATCACTAACATCTTTGGTAACCGCACTTCACGCGAAAAAATATATCACTTCCTGAGATCTGCTCCAGCAGAGTGCCACACCCAATAATGGGTAAAAGGCGTAATGATATATTTATTTATTTATCTATCTCAAATTACCGAGAGTGGTAGAATTAAAAGATTTAAATTGGATAAACGAATTCGGCCTGCCTAAAGATACATTCACAACTTAGTTTCGATGTTATATTTTATATTTTACGGGATTTTCGAGTGATTTTCACAAATCCTATTTTAATACGGTAGGGTAGGTAGCTCTGTGGTACCGAGTCATCCTTTGGATTTGAGAACTCGGGTTCGATTCTCACATGCGACAAACTATTTTCGCCACTTTAAAACTACATCTGTGGTTCATCACTAACATCTTTGGTAACTGCACTTCACGCGAAAAAATATATCACTTACCGAGTACCCGGGTTCGATTCTCACAGGCGACAAACTATTTTCGCCACGTTAAAACAACCCCTGTGGTTCCTCCTCCACTAACATCTTTGGTAACCGCACTTCAAGCGAAAAATATCACTTCCCGAGATCTGCTCCGGCAGAGTGCCACACCCAATAATGGGTAAAAGGCGATAATTTATTTATTTATTTATCTATCTCAAATTACCAAGAGTAGTTGAATTTAAAAAGGGAAGATTTGGGAAACGAATTCGATATGCCCAAAGATACGAGTACATTCACAAACTAATTTCCTTGTTATGTTTTATATTTTACAGGATTATCAAGTGGTATTTACAAATCCTGTTTTAGTTTTTCGTATTAAAGTCCCTATATTATTATAGTTCCGTAATGTATGAATAGTGTTGCTGTGAGACTCGAGATCAAAGTTCAGGTCAAACTTAAGACTGAGATGAGACCAGTATCAGGTCTTGTCAAGACTAGCTTATCTCGATTATATAATATATTTAAATGTGAATAATTAATCAAATAATTCCCAATTGGATACTTACATATTTCCGGGATTAGCACGTGTACGTGCACCCTAAAATTTATATCTATAGCTTTCGACCCTAAGGGTAGGCTAATTCTGATAACGCATAAGATTTCAAAATGTTATCTTTATTTCTGCAAATAAAAGTTTTAAATGCTGCTATAGATCACAAGATATCTGTCGTTAGTTTATCTGTAATCTAGGATTACAAAAATATTCATATCTAGAAGATAACAAAGAAAAATTAGTTATAATTAATGTTGGTATTAAGATATTTTACAAAAGTCTCTATAATTTGATTACAATAAGAATACAGTTACCAACAGATGTTTCTACAATCATCTGTAGACCGTTATAATATAGAGAGATTAAATAATTTTTTACTGTTAAATAAAAATGAATATCTTGAGAATATATGACATGCCAAATAACAAATATAATATACAGGTGTTTCACAACTTAGAGCAAAAAATTAAAGGGTATATTCTGTACGACGTGCTGATCATGAAACAAAAAGATTTTTTTTAAATTCGAAAAATTAAGGGTTGTTAACCTAAAACATTTTTTGTAGTACTGCACTGGATTCGCTTTCATATTAAACACAAATAATGAAGTAGGTATCAACTACGAAAGAATAATTACACAATTCAATTATTAGCAGTTATTTATTATAGAATTTTATTTAATTAATAACATTAACATAATCAACCACCCAGTGGCAGTGGCAACGAAAAATTTTGGACTGGGAAACATGGAAAATAGTTTTGCGATTTAAAAAAAAATTCTTTTTGTTTCATGATCCGCACGTTGTACAGAATATACCCTTTAATTTTTTGTTCTAAATTGTGAAACACCCTGTATATCTTTACACCACTAAAGAGAAGTTATTCACTTTAATTTTTAAATGCATTGTCACTTGCATTTTCATCTGCTCACCTGCATAATAAAATTTCACTTCCGTGTCCATTTTTAACACTAATAGCACAGACAAGACTGATGAACATTTAGCGTTTAAACTTCATTTTGACATATTTTCAGGTCAATCATAATCATGGAAATATACTTACTATAACATCTTTACTACATTCTTAGTAAAATTCAACTGTAACATTGACTTTTAAATATAACATATAGTAATCAAAATAATAAATTCAAAGTAATTTTCAAATGTCAGATAACATGAGTATAAATATGCAGTGTACTACTTATTTACACAGATTTATTGCACTTCTTGAAAGGTCGCTGTTTTAGTTTAATTACAGTTTAATGCAAAACTAATTATTATTATAATTATAGATATTCTATAATTATTATTAAATGTCTAAATATGGTACATATTATAATTTATTACTATTATAAATATTAATAATTATCTCATTTGTATTTTATTTAACTGATATAATATGTGTATGTTTGATAGATAAGAATCTGATATGATATTTCACTTTGCAGTATAATGATTAGGTTTATTCATTTGAAATAAGAATGTGTGTGGGTTATTTATAGGTGCAAGAAATACAGAGTGATTCTGCGAAGACGAACCCCCCCTTAACTTTTTTATTATAAGAAATAGAAAAATGTTCTTCATATGAAAGTTTTTTTATAAAATGAATGACAAAACAAGTGAAACAAGTAACAAATAAATATCTGCATTGTTGTCATTAATTTTACCTTGTTACCTTTTGTTCGCATAGCCACCTGAATAGATGAATAAAAATTAATTCTAACATATCTCAATTATCTTATTTATCTCAATTTTTTTCATATATATTTATGACAAGTAATACAAAAAAATGGCGGTTTTTATTTTAATAAAATAATTCTAGGATCCCATTTGAAAAATAAAAGTTGATAGTCGTATCATGTAAACCTAACTTTATAAAAAAATTCTAAATGTGTCATAAAATAGTATATTTAATATACTAAAACTTTCATATGGGGTTCGTCTTCGCAGAATCATCCTGTATATAAACTGATTTACGTACTTATGTTATTTATTTATTTCACTATTTAACAGAAAATATATCGCAATAATATGAATATAAATGTATAAAAATAGTAAGTAAATTCGATATTACAAAATTGTTAATTAGTTTAAGCCAGATCGATTACTAAGAAACACAAATAGTTTAGATTTCGAAGAATAATAATTATTATAAATAATAATAATAAGAAAAATATAATTGCATAGAATTTTTAAACATTGAAGTTAAGTTGCAACAAAACTTACCATTAATATGGATTTGAATTGATTTAATACTTACATAATATTACTCTATTTATTTATTTATTTATTACTCTGTACAACAGGAAACTAATCTCAATTATAGTACAGCGGTCTGAAGCTTACAATGGAAAATCACTCAGACACATTTGTATTTTTTAGATATAAGTTGACGTCTTGTCATTTTTTGTAGAATAATTTATTATTAGCATATTTTCAATTTAACTTTGCACAAATAAATAGCGACGATTATGATTTCATTGAGGGTTAAAATATTATATACTTACTATTTATTTATCTATTTTTTATGAATAAATTAATGTTTATTCATAATAAAACCAGCTTTCTATACAGAATGTACCTACCATGAAATTTAATTAAGTGAAATTATTCAACTACCCTACAGTTGTTAAACAAACACAAAATTTGACGTAGTTAGATTTACTCCCACTCGTAGTAGACATCGCAAACAAGCGTCCCGTCCGTTTCAACAGTCCGGCGTTGAAGGAATATGCTCCTTGGCGTACTTCAAAGAACGGCGTCGTATTCCCGCCACGCGTCGCCGCCGCCGTCGCCCCGCAGCTGCGCGGCGCGTCGAGCCGTCGAGCGCGTCCTGTGTAAAACACGACTTCCGGTCTCGGCTCCGCTTCTTCGTCCCAGTCGCGGAACAAAGGACAAAGCAAAGTAATCGTACATGCAGAATAAAAGTTGTATAGTAGGCAAATGCACAGGACGATGTAATTAAAAGTTAAATAAGTTCCGCCAGTTTCCTGTAATATACTGAACTTCGTTGTTTGCAAAACGATTGAGTTTTTCATTTAGTTAGCCCGGGTCTGTGGTACGCATGCGCGCTAACTGTTCCATTACTTTTTGAAGCTTTGTAAATAGATGTTCGGTCCACCGTCCACAGCACAAATAAATGCGTGATTTCCACAAATGTTCATTTATATTTTATGCATATTATATAATTTTAATTTAGTAATTTATATAAAAGCTAGATTCAAAAATTATGTACCAGAAACATACATCAAAGATTCAAAAATATTTAAATTTTTATTGAAATAGTTCAATAGGAGCGAATGGATGAATGCCATTGAAAGTTTGTTTTGTGATGAAAGATTCCAAGTGTGAGGAATAAATGAGTATGGAAAGAATGTGCAAATATGGTGGTGTGTCAAGATAAAACTAGTTAACAAAGACTAATTATTTTATAAATCTAATGAGTGGATATTCTGTGAATGTTTCAGGGATTCGTGCTACCCTATTTGATAGGCTATAGCGTGTTATTATGTAATATGTATGTGTGTATATATTGACGTCACAGCATTGAAATATTTCTGTCGCCCCCCTTCTATTTCTTTTTTTCTCGTACATTTAGTCTATTCAGAATTCGTTATACTTGTCATGTTTTCTATCTTCGGTTAATTGAGAAATAATTCTGATGTTATGCGGCACTCTGCCGTAGCAGATCTTAATAAGTAATATATTTCTTCGCGTGAAGTGCGGTTACCAGCCATCAAATTAAGATGTTAGTGGATGGGGAGCCACAGGGGTAATTTAATTTGGTGAAAATTGTTTGTCGGCTGTGGGGATCGAACCATAGTTCTCAAGATCCTCAGGCCGACTCGATAGCACTGAGCCACCTACCCCAAGAATAAAATAATGTGCTTATATTGATTTAGCAAATTAATACTAATTAAATTTTCTACAAATTTCATTTGAAATCTTGTGCTGCAAAGTAAATACAACTATAATAACAGAACACCTTTTCTCCTATGACTCAGGCATAACTTTTATATTACTCGTATATTATTTAAATTGAAAATTGAATTATATATTTACTTACCTATGGCCAAAAACGAAAGAATAGAGAACTTGAAAATATGTTGCAGTATATTGGTCTGAAGGTTAAAAAATCATAAATTCCAGCGCATATCGTGATGGTTGACTACAATATTCGCAATCTCCGCTCCGAAACCGGCATTGCGGATCACAGTTTCTTTTTCACTTTGTTTTGGTGTACGTGTTCTTTATTCTAGTTCAGAAAAGAATGAATAAATTTGAATGCACAAAAAACTTAAATGCTTTTAATTCTTCCTGACCGATTAAGGGCAGCCACAATAAGAGAACATTTACAAGCTCATGAATAGGAAAATTTATTTAGTTTTTATTCTTCTTGATAATTACACTGTGCGCAGTGTTCATCATTGAAACATTTTTTATTCTGTTTTTACTGCAGTCATACTTTGCACAGAAATTATTCTTCAGCTTTACTGAAATTTAATTTGAAATAATTTCTTGCAGAATGAAGAAATATACAGTAGAATAATAATAGACATAATGTGAACGGCCTAGATATACATGAATGGATTTGACTGAAGTTTTGCTGCGTAAAAGAAATATTCCGAGCGGGAGGAATATTTATTTATTTATTTATTTATGTTACGTTGTACAACAGGATCTTAATCCCAATTACAGTACAGGGTCCGCACTCACCGAGCCGCAGTGTGCTAGTTCATATAATTTTTAGCTTGAGTAAGATTCGAACTCGGGTTCTCCAGATTCGAATTCCGTATCGCTATCCACACCACCGTACTGACGGACAAATATACGAGCTTGTATGAAAAGAATTATAAATTGCAAGGTGAATCTAATGAATAAATGTGAGTTTACGGTACCTCATTCTATGAAACTTGATGTGTATTATCGTCACTCTAAATTGTTAACCTGTTAAGTCTATTAGTGGTTAAAACTACATTTAGATATTGTTTGAAAGAAGAAACAAACCTGCTTTAGTGAGTGAGTGAATTTAACATGTATCTATAGAAAATTGAATAAAATATTTTCAATAAAATAAAAAAGACAAATAATTGTCCATGTTGCTAATACATAGTGAAACCAATTCAATAATAAAAATAAAATGATAACTTTTCTAACTTCCACAGAATTTCAGCCTAATATACCAAGAAGGTTAACTTGGACTCCTAGTCTTGGAGGCTGAATTTTTTTTGGTTTCTTTCGCACAATACTATTATTTTTTTTTATTTTCATGTTCCATTTATTAGTAACCCCATATAATAATTTTGGAATTTTGGCGCTCTATCATGTCGACGACTTAGGCACGTGTCCTCTTTGCTTTTCCATGGCCATGTTTCGATCCATACATATGCAGAATCACACTAGATCCCATGAAATGAAGTAGAACGAACCCTTGAACATTTATTCATTAGATTCATCACTTAATCAATCTTCGCCAAACATTCCTATCCTGACACACCACTTTTGCTTCACTCACATTCTTAATTCCTTTCTTACAAGCCCGTTTATTTTTCACACTCGAAAACTTTCATTCACGTTAGAACACTTCAATTATTTTTTTTAAATTAAAACCAATTTATTTTGAAATCCATTATCTTTATTTGTGAAAATACTTTCGACATTTATTACACAACGTTTCGATAGCGTACAAAATCTGCTATCGTCATCAGGTGAACTGATATTACTTCAATTATATTCATCCATTTATTCCTAGGTTCTTTATGCAATTTCGCACCTTTAATTTTTCTAATATACATCTGTATCACCAATCCTTCATTCGACATACAGTCCACATGCCCAAACAATTGCAAATGAATCATACGCACTCTACCAACAACTTTCTTTTTAATCACACACAAACGTATTCCCGACCCGATCACTTGTATATCCACATACACCCGCAATTTGATGTAAGTTTTTTTACTTATCTGACTGATGAATTATCACTTTATCCCAATACTGATAAACTTGCAATAAATAAAGAAGGTAGTGTGGGTGTGTTTGCTACAGCAAGAATAGAGTTGAGAGTAGATTAATGAAACTATATTGAATGTAATGAAATGGTGTAAGAAAGTATGCAGTAGTGCATCGTTGGTGCTGAGTGTCAAGTGAGCCAGACGATTTTCATTGCGTCCAGCATCGATATTTCTATTGGTCTGTTATTTACAATGTCTTGAAGACTGGCGAAGAAACACCGACGACTGCACGTTGTTCGAAGTTTATTGCTATATTTCTGTAACTCTGGATGAAAGAAAAGCAACCTATAGGAAACGATATTGAAACAGCTCAAAGTGCTTTTCACTAAGATATATTGCAGGGCTGTATGAAATAGACACGCGCTAGCCCTGGCTTTCCAAAACGATTTCTTTTCTGTGCGCTTTTGTGATAATTGTTATTCCACGGATGTCGAATTCGATTGTGCGTAGAAAATTTTTAAATCGTGCGTCGATGATTAAATGGCATAGTTCTTTTTGATATCTACGAGATGTATTGACTCAAATGTTAACTCGAATATAAATTTAACAAATTTCCACTCTAATTCATTTTCATGATAACTTTATTACAACGATATATATCTACCTATTTATGGCGATACTTCTTCAAAATATAGTCGTGTATTGTAAGAAGTATGAAAAGCATTTAAATTTAATGAAAGGCTTGACCAACAACACTTGACAAATCATAAAATATTTATTAGAATTATATGAAAATAAATAGTGAATAAAGTAAGTACTACATTTTCATTGGTTTAATTTTACCTTTTTCACTAGTTTATTTATTTATTTTCTTGTAGATCATTTAAAATTTGACAATATGCTATGTAAATTTGGACACGGCACGGTGCCACACACAATAGTGGGTAAAAGGCGTGATGATATATTTATTTTTATTAAGTTACCGAAATATTCTTATGGTGATTTGTAATAATTTATAGTTTAACCCCTAACTGCATGTTTCTTATTTTGAGGTGATAAATAAATTTTTTCATTGATTTTAAAAATATTTTCCGTTATTTAACTTATTTTGGATTCATTAAATAAATCGATCAACTTATTGTTAATAAATAATTTTGTGAAACTACATCAAGTGTCTACGTTCTTTATTCTTATTCATAACGTTTCACCAAGTGCCAACGGCTCATACTTTTGATATCATTAAATTTTGTTAAAATTATAATAATAGGAAATTTAAAATAATATTTCATTGACACGTATCTGCAATAACCAGTTTATTATTATGCATGTAATGTCACAGATGCGCGAAAAACAATATCACTGAGATTCTAACAGATATGTGAATGTATGAAAAAAAAATTAAATGTGGTTCTACAATACAAACATTTAAATACAAAATACAGAATTCATCTTTCAAAAAGTTAACTCAGAAATACAAATACACTTCAGAAGAATGAGCATTTACAAGATTCAATCAAATCAGTAATTTAGAAATTTGTTTAAACGTTTTGTTTTGTCCTACAATTTGTTGCCGATCTACAACCCCATAAAGAATGGTCAAAATGTTTTTGCATATAAAATACTGTAGAGTTGTGATAGTGTTTTATTGAGTTGTGATGCGTGTGGGATGAGTGGTAAGCGAAGACTGTCCGGGTTAGAAGGAAAAACATGGTGGATTTGAGTGTGAACAAAGAAGTTTGGAATGTAGGTACTTGAAAAACAGATGTTGTTAAGTTCGGAGAAATCGGGCGAGGGTACATAGCAGGTAGTGGAGAAACATGAAAATTGTACAGAATGTTGCTTAGAAACTACAGAAAATGAACGAATATATACAGAGTGTTTTTCTAAGACTATTACAGAATATATATACAAGGTGTGTGATTATTTGTGTATACATGTGTTTTTACATATGTGTGTATGACTGTGTATGCATGTGTGTATTTAGATGTGTATGTGTGGTGATGTACTGGCCGCCACAATACTATTTTAAAATCGATATGCAACTCCATACATTTGACGGTGAAACTCAATTTAAATATATTAAATTACATGCTTAGCAGCATTGTTAATAAGTATAGTAGATGTAGGTGGCTCAGTGGTATCGAGTCGGCCTGTGGATCTTGAGAACCCTGGTTCGATCCTCACAGCCGACAAACAATTTTCACCAATTTAAATCTACCCCTGCGGATCCCCCACCACTAATATCTTTGGGGGCCGTGATTTGACGGCTGGTAACCGAACTCCCCGCGAAGAAATATATCACTTACCGAGATCTGCTCAGGCAGAGTGTTACACCTAGTAATGGGTAAAAGGCGTGATGATATATTTATTTTATTTATTTATAGTGTAGGAGTATTTTAATCTAGTAAATAGCATTAAGATATTATATCATTTTACAGCAACATTGTCAGTATTCTGAGTTCTGGTATCCAGTGACATTTCTCATAGATCCTAAAATGTCGTTCAGGACAATTAAAACTGACAGTAATGAATCATTTACATCACTTGTTGGACATTATAGCCCTTTTAATACATTCCTGTTCAAACTGCTATTATAATTAAACTGTAAAGAAGCCGGAATATGTAGTAGAACAGCCAACAAGTTCTAGGAATGTCGGACAAATTTGCATGAAAGTGACATGAAAGAAAAAACTGAAGGAAAAATAAATCATAGAAATTGGTTTTGCCAAACAAAGTAATGAATATTCTCGCTCATAAACATACCATGATATAAGTAATATACGACAAAATCGCGTGTTTTTGTTTATTTGTTCTAATTTAGTTTTAAATTTCGTGCATAAAAACTTTTTCCTGCTACATACCTAACCTACAATTTATGTTTAGTATCGCCTTTTACGTTACAACTAGAGTTAGTCTAGTAAGTCTTGACTGAATTTTATGAGTTTGTTATGCAGAAGTCTATATGAATTATTAGTGACACCGCGGGACTAAACGTCTCGTCTCACTGAAGAAAAATTATTCAAAATAACAAGTAGACTTTAAATTTATTAATATAACTGATAGTATTTCGGTCATTTGTTTTGGCTATTAATAAAATTTAATTTAAAAGAATATAAATATAGGACATGAACCAACCTAAATATATTTAGGAACATCTCATTTAATACAACTGAGGTATGGTCAAATTTAATTTAATCTGCTTGATAATGACCAAAACCGTTATCAATTTTTAAATAAATTTATAGTCATCTACTGGATATATTTTTCGAATCATTTAAATTACTAAAAAAATACTAGTAATAAACATAATACTAAAGATTAAATACAGTAGCAAATGTTCGTGAATCAGTTTCTCGTATGCATTTCTTATCTCTTGACAACATCTAAAAAATTAAGACGAGAGATGTAGTTGTAATCGTCTTTTCATATCAAGACGAGAGTGGCATCACCAATGAATATTAATCAACTTTATTGATATCATCTTACATATCCAAGTCCACAAGCGTACTGATTTGCTTCTTTTTTAAGTAGGTATTTTTTATTCCAACAAGAAAGTGGATAATGAATGTTTTTCACACATTTTCTGACTAATTAAAAATAAATACCTAATGGGTATGTATGTTCCAAGTGCGCGAATATTATTTATTGGTTACTCGGATCTTTAATAAATGTAATTCATTACATCGTTGCTTGGTAATTAAAACAGTATTTATTATGCGCGGCGTTGGGAGGTTGTATATACGCTTATTATGTAAATTATTATTGAAAATGTTAATTCGCACTTTATTTTATTTTGTAAAATTACACCAGGTACACATTTTATTACTACTGAACAATTTTTATTTTTTTAGTGAATTACATGAAGGTTAGTTAACTCCAGATTTAATCCAAATCGAGATTAAAATAACTTGTTTATGCTCTCGAGTTATTTACTCTTTTAAATTGCAAAATAGCAGTTACAGTGATTTTTCACTTTTTTTAAAGCTCAACGTTGAGACGCCATAACTCAAAAACTAAAAGAGATATTGAAATGCGGTTTGAACGAGTGTATTTCTCGTGCGCTACTTAACTTGTACATGTATTTTGAAAATTTTTCAATTCTTCAATTTTTTTCGAAATTTTCTTTTGTCGATATTTCATAAGTTGAAAAGATAATGGAAATCAGAAAACACCAGTGAATTCCTCGCGTGTAAATTCATAGGTATGCAAATTTTCAGAAGAAAATTCGAACGGATACATTGTTTATTACAAAAAATTGAAAATGGCCGTTTTTTGAAAATTTCTTAAGGAGTTAGCCTTAAGATTTTTACGATTTTTGGCCATTTTCCGTTTTTTGTAATAAAAAATGTATCCGTGCGAATTTTGTTGTAAAAATTTGCATACCTATGTATTTTTACGAGACAAATTCACTGGTGTTTTCAGATTTTCATTATCTTTTCAAGTTTTTTAAATATTGAGGAAGAAAAATTTTGAAAAAAATTGAAAATTTTCAATATTTTCAAAATACCTGTACAAGTTAAGTAGCGAACGAGAAATACACTCGTTCAAACCGCATTTCAATATCTCTTTTAGTTTTTGAGTTATGGGCTTTAAAAGTTGAACTTTAAAAAAAGACAAAAATCGCTGTAACTAGAAAACTAAAAAAGATATGAATCTGCGCTTCGATTTCTCGAGGTCTGAATTATATAGAACCACATTTTAATAATTTATAAAAATTCATGTACAGAGTAAAAACATTTAGATATAAGGTATTGGTTTAAACAGTTCTTGAAACTGTTGAAAGGTAGTATTTTGATAGTATCAGGCAAATTGTTATGTAAATTCAGATTTGTCGAATTTTTTGCTGAATTTTGAAGCCTGGAACAAGGTGTTCTTAATTCATTCGTTATAGCAAAGTATGTCACTGTTAGTTTGAAAATAATGTTTGCATGTATTCCCAAAATTGTGGAATAGATATATAAGCAGGGCAAAGTCATAATTTTTAATTTAGTAAAAAGTGGAGAGCAATGACCTCTATTATTTTCACTGGCCATTAGTCATATTAACTTTTTTTGTAGTCTAAAAATTTTCAAGTAATAGTAGTAAATATAAATTTATTAATATTGTTGTAGATCAACTTTCAACAGATGTTAAAGCTTTAAATTTTCTGAAATCTAAATCACAAATTGGAACAAGTGCTTACTCAAGTATAATATTCATTTTCACGTGTAAAACAAAACAGAAGATTAACTGCAAATGAAATCCAACATGGCATGAAACCGAAAGTGAGTTTTTTTACTTGTGGGCGAAAAACATCCACAAACCACAAGAATGACCGCAGGGTTGAAATACAAAATGTTTCATTCTGCTAAACATACGTACTTGACTTTTAATTATGCAGAGAGTAAAAAGCATGTTTTTGGCGTGAAATTTCGAAACAAAATCAAATTTACGAGGAGTGAATTTCAACATTCGGACCGTAAAGAACTTACTTACGAGCGTAACGAATTTACATGAGAGTATATCTTCTTTGCACGAGATTAGTGTACTAGCCGTCGACCGAGACTACGCACTCCCTTTTGTCTTTGCAGGACGGGCTGCTTCCGGACCTTGCCTTGCGGTTTGTCCCGCATCGTCCCGGACTCCGGCTCGTCAAGTATATTTTCAAACCCTTCTTTGTTGCGGCGTTTTGTGTCAACACGTCTTTCGTAGACTTTAAGCAAGATTAAATTATTTCAAACAGAACACAATGTGAGTTGATAAAACTATTCAATATTTGTATACTGAATATGAGCAGCATTTGGGCGAAACTTATTGAAAGTATTAAATAGGTTGTTTCTAATGAAAAATAAATATATCATCCACGATATTTTAATCACTTCTAGATGAAAGGTTCTGTTTTAAATCCGTAAAAAATACCATAGTTGCAACATTAGTAGGACAATGTAACCATATATTTAGTTTAAAATATGATATTTAATGGAGTTGGTGGTCTTGAGGACCCAAGTTCGATTCCCGTAACCGACAAACTGGCTTTCACCAATTTAAAATCTACTCCTGTATATTTCACTTACCGAGATCTGCTACGGGAGAGTGCCACATCAAGTAATGGGTATAAGGCGTGATGATATATTTATATATATTCGAACATAACAACTCCAAGTAGCAAATTTTATCCATTTTCAAATGTAATACTCTTCTATAGCTATCTAATCACGGTTCAAAAAGATTTTAGTAGAAGACTAAGCTTAGCAGATCTCGGTAAGTGCTATATTTATGAGCGTGAAGAGTGGTTACCAGCCGTTAATTTGCGACCCCGAAGATGTTAGGGAGATTGAAAGCTACTGAGATAATTTCCACTTCTTAATTTTGCTTAAGTAAGTCAAGTAATGAAAAACTTACAAGAAATTTTTATATTACTATAGTAACCATGCTGAATACAATGTTTCTATTGGCTGATAATTAATGCTGTAAGATTTTCATATACGAGTATGATACAACAAATGTGTTTAAAATTTTTGAATATAATATGTTGAGTGGATCAATAGAATAAATTCTGTTAATTTTGAATACCAGTGTTGTATTAGTTAGGATTATATAACGAAAAAACAATGAATAAAAATCATTTCATCACAAAATAACATAAAAATTACAATGGAAATTAATTTTTTTACGTTAGTAATGACTTTAGTTTGTTGAATAAATAACGCAGTTACAACTTTGTTACTATGACGACGATGTTTTATAATGTTATTATATCACGTCGTCAAGGGTATACTCGTTTATTAATATGTGGTAACCAAGGAAAACTCTTGAAAACGATTGGTTGCTTTTATAAATAAATATATCATCTTGTCTTTTACCCATTACTAAGTGTGGCACTCTGCTGTATCAGTTCTCAGTAAGTGATATATTTCTTTGCGTGGAGTGCTGTTACCAACCGTCAAATTACGGCTCCTAAAAATGTTAGTAGAGGGGGAGCCACAAGGGTAGATTTAATTTGGTGAAAATTGTTTGCCGGCTGTGGGTATCGAACCAGGGTTCTCAAGATCCATATGCCGACTCGATACTATTGAGCCAGCAACCCTATTTTATTAAGCGTTATATAATCATTAATACAACATACTGCTTTGAATAAGCGTTTCACTTAGCGTTAAATTTTTATTTCTTAAAATACAAATTTACACTTCAAAAATGTGTTTAAAGACAGATTTCCACCATAATAACTGCGATTAGATGTCATTTATTAACCCAATAATCATATTTATTACCTGTCGCCTTCCTTTAATTCCTAACCTAGCAACAATTAAAAAATAAATCCAAATATGCTAGAATTTAATACAACATTTGTAGATGTAAACAAAATAAAATAAAATTCCAAACAATTTCGTTGGCAAACTCTTTTTGTCGAACACGAAATGATCATAAACATCGAAACAAAGCCCACAACTTGGAATTCACCAGGGTATAAAATTCAATTCTCTGATGTCAAGATCGACCATCTTGCTTCACGTACCAATATCCCAAACGGTTTAGTAAATTGATACCCGTGTAACATAAGGTTACGTGTACATAGCCCGCTGCGCATTGAGCGGTGAACGCTTGCTCGAGGCTTTGTGCTGCAGGTCAAGTTGTGTGATGCTAGTGGTCCACTGAGCCCTTGCACTTGCTTCATTTCGTTATCACTTGCATAACATGGAAAATAATCTTTAAGGTTAAAGGTTAATGTAGTTTATGTAATGTGAATGATTTCTCTATAAATTTGAGTGTTCGAAATAATATTTTATAAATTTTAAACTAAATTTGTATTCGATTTTTATGTTTGAGAGTTAGAATGAGTCTGAATAAGTTAATTCTTTTCTGTCATATAATAGGGTTTGTAATGATTATGATAAAATAAATAAATTTATCGGTTGATTTTGTTTACAACTCCATACATTTGTATATTTGTAAATTTATAGATTACAGTATATTTGCAAGTTACCCTGTTTAAATTTACAAACGTGACAATTCTGTTTGTACATCTAAAGAACTACGTTACAGATACTATATTTTCAAAGTTTTCTCGCAAAAAAAAACTAATTTCATGCAAACATTTATAATTTTCACAACCAATTATTAAAATAACTAAGTATGATGTAAGTATTATAAATATATAATGATATTTATGTTTTTTTCGCTAGAGTTAATCATTTATTATTATTTCAAAAGTTAAACATTTCTAAATTTCCTTATTTATTCAAGATCTTTAGAAAAAATTACAAAACAGGAAATATGCATACGAATCACGAATAACCCCATTTTTTTGTAAATATTTAGAATATTGGAATATGTTTTATTATTTTTTATTCAAAATCGTAAACCTTCACGAATGAATGTAATACATAAAATATAAATTTTCTAATTTTCCAAGGAGGGCAAATGCCTCGTCTTGGCCCTCCTTGCGGACGCCCATGTTTTTACGGCTACTATCACACTCATCATAAATATTTATGAATCTGTTACAGATCTTACACATGTGAATAGAATCAACTCAGAAGTATTCTGTTGTGTTATAATAATAATAAAACTACTAGTACATAATATAATCTTCAGATTGTAGTTTTGAAATTCATTTATGAATTTGACATAATGTAGGAATGGCTCAGTATTAACTGAGATAGGTTATGTTACAGTATCAAGCTTCTCTTCTTGTTCTTCTTCTCAATTTCTAATCTGTGCTTCTCTCTTAAGTAATGAAACTGATCGTTGACAGATACCACGTAATTAGAATTTACGGTTAATTTTGAGAACAAAACTTACTAAAGAAACTTTGTAGGTTATTTCCCAGTATGTTCATCTTTCTCTGATTACTGGTCATTTATTCGTCACAATGACGTCACAAATCTTCTACTCATTTTTTTCATTTCTTTTAAATACTGGTGTTCCAATTTCTTGTTTAGAATCATATATAAAAAATCTGATGAGGACACCACATGACTTCCTTGTACGTGTATTAAATTATAGATATTTTTTTAATTGCACATATTTGACATTAAATCTTTTATTTTTTTTCTTATTTTTTGTTCTAATCCATAGCAAACTTAATTAAACAACAAAAATATATAATTTTTAAATTTACATATCTCGCTTACACAAAAGGCTAATTTAATAATTCTTAATGTGCTAGACACAGAATTAAATTCTCTAAAACTTGTATTTCTAAAATCAGAATAATTCCATTTTTTCAAGAAAAACTGTTATCAGCTTCATGTAATGTATCACTTCCGGTTAGTGCATTTTAACCAAAATCTATTATGTTATTTTCATTGATATAGTAGTCTTTTATACCAAATTTGAAAAGTTTTGGATTATATTTTAATATAATTTTTCATTAAAATCTATTATAGGCTTCAAGTAAAGTACTACTTCCGGAAGTTATATAATGACCAAAAAGGGAGGTGCACAACTAGATGTTATAACAGTCCTAAATACAAATTTTTAACTTTCTACGGTTTACCGTTTTTGAGTTATGCGAGATACATACGTACGTACAGACGTCACGACGAAATTAGTCAAAATGGATTCAGGGATGGCCAAAATGCGTATTTCCGTTGAAATTTGAGAACCGAAAATTTTCGCGATTACAATACTTCCTTTACTTCGTACAAGGAAGTAAAATTCAGATCCCATTGATTCTGATATAATACTATTTTTTTAACTATTGAATTTTTATGTTTTACAGTTAAATATTCTAAATATTTTATGTCTTGAATAATTGACGTAGTATATTTTCCCCTGTTACAATGTTTAAACTAAATTTTCAATATTTTGGTTGAAAACTCTAAACCATGCTTGTTATATTTATCTAAAATAATAACAAAGTTGTAAATGGAGAGTATAATCCACTCACGAATAGAATAGAAAATATCGAATCCAACTCTACCTGTTGGTGCAGTTCCCAAGTGATCGCCAGATAACAATGTGCTGTATAGCAAGTTAAATATTTGAACGGGATATAAAATTTATCAAGTGATGTATCAATATAGTAGATGTGCCGTGCTTTCGCACGCGGTGTTTTACACACGAATAAAGGTGAACACGCACAATCCTAGTATCCTGGTCCCTCAAACAATGCTTCATTCCATTGGCCCAAAAAAACTCTAAATGAACGGATGTCATAAAAACGTACATTACGTATCTATTAATAGCTATAATTCAACTACATTCTTTCGTGCTCAAACAATGAAGAATATTATTATTTTTAAACGAAACTTTTTGCTTTTGATACATAACAAAAACCAAGAGAAAAATGTAGTAACATTAGACTTGAACCTATTTGATATTATCGAATACTAATTCTCTTTAAATTAGAGATGGGCGAATATCATCCGCGAATAGTCGAATGCCGCGAATAGTGACATTATTCGATATTCGCGATTTTCGAATATTAACGTCAGTATAGCGAATATTCGAATACCTGGAATATCGTGCCATATGTTGACCTCAATTTTTGACTATGTTTTTCTTTATCATTTGTACATAAACTTAAAGCTATTACAATACTTTGAAGTTATTAATAACAAAGATATTTTGTTTCAAAACCATGAAGACGTACCATATTTCAAATTTGTTTTTCGCCAACATCAGCCCGTACGTTTCACCTTAAATTTGAAGTTTTCGTCTTTTTCTTTTTTGTTTGTACTTTTTGTTTTATTTTTATTTTATCTTAACAATTTCATTCAAATAATAAAAAGGACAATTAAATAATTATTAATAATTTTAGGAGTATTCCAATATTCGAGTACCTCGAATATTCGAGATCTGATTAATATTCGTATTCGATATTCGAATTCGAGAAATTTGATATTCGCCCATCTCTACTTTAAATAACAGTCTCGCTGCAGAAATGTCAAATTTTTTTTTATATGAAGACATCATAGGATCAAAGCTGACATTGACACAAAAAATATAAAAATATATCATCACGCCTTTTACCCATCATTGGGTGTGGCACTCTGCCTAAGCAGATCTCGGTAAGTGATATATTTTTTCGCGTGAAGTGCGGTTACCAGTCGTCAAATCACGGCCTCCAAAGATATTAGTGGTGGAGGAGCCACATGGGTAGATTTTTTCAAATTGGTGAAAATTGTTTGTCGGCTGTGGGGATCGAACCAGAGTTCTCAAGATCCACAGGCCGACTCGATACCACTGAGCCATCTACCCACGTATAATAACAAGAAAAATTAGAATAATATCACATTTGAATTAAATTAGGTTCATAGCTAAGTTGGTTAACAGTATATGATCAAAGTTCAAAGGTCCAGATTTAAATCCTGCCGATATTCAATTGTTTTTCTCTACAATTCAATTTGATATAAAATAAATTAATAATCAATATATCATCACGTCTTTTACTGTGTGGCTCTCTACTATAGTAGATCTCGGTAAGTGATATATTTATGCAAGTAACTTGCTGTTACCGCTCGTTAAATCATGGTCCCCAAAGATGTTAAAGAGCCACAGGGGTAATTTTAATAAGTTGAAAATTGTTTACTGCATTTGGGAATCTCAAATTCACAGGTCGACACGATACCACTGAGCCATGTATTCCATGAAAAAAAATACAAACTTTCCTGTTAACAATATTGTTGCAATATGACCAATCTGTGTTGTAAACAGTTTTCGTTAATAAAACATTTATTAAAGTACACTTATGTTTTGTAGTGTGCTGTTCGTCATCTTCATCCGGCTAGTCAAGACACCACCACCTTAGAGAACACCATCGAGGACTAGTACATCTGGTTATCCATAAAGAAGGTTAGTGACATTTTTACGCTTATTCTAACTCATACAGAGTTTTAAAACAGAACAACTTATGGCACAAGCTTCAGCATATTTAGTGACTTTTTGTAACTCGGAGCAAAAACTTCATGTGTGTAATTATATTCTTTTATACTTCGCAATATTTATTAATTATAATATTAGTTACACAGGATGTTCGGTTTAAGTTGGATTGATTTAATTAGACAAGGAAGTAATTACGAAACCCAGTTGCGTATCGAAAGAGCGTTCAATACGATACGCAACATTTTGATTTAGACAGTTGGTAATAGCGGATGACATACTCAACCCAGCAAGCTAACATCATAATTTCAATATAACCTCAAAATCTGAACAATTTCATAAATGTCAATAATAGTTCCTAACCACAACATTTCATATACAAATTGCCCTAAATTGAGTCGGTTTAAAATATCACAGATTTTTTTTTAATTTGAATTTATAAAAGACACAAAATAGAAAAAATAGTATAAATAACTCATTTTATAAGACTTTTATCCCACTTGACCTTTAGAAAACTCACCTGCGGATCGTTTACTAAATTTGGACGTTTGCGAAAAAAACATGTCTTATAAAACTTGTTCCTTAATAAACTATGTTCTACCAGTGGTCCTTAAAGTACGGGTTACAATTTTCTTATTTTAAAAGGGAATATATATATATATATATTTTTTGTTGGAGTTTTTCTTTCTGAATTTAGCGATATAAACATATATTCTAAAATAACAAAATATAGAAAAATTTAAGTTAAATTTATATGTATTTTATTTATATCTGACTGAAATAAGAGCGCGTTTGATAGAAAACAAATCAAACATCGTCGTTAGATGGCAATGGTGGCACACTTAATTCGAACAGCCTGTTATTTTAAATATATTAATTTATGTATTTTCGTTCAATTCATAATGGACCTTTTTCATTGCTATTGTGCACATGGCAGAAAGAGAGGTTCGAGCTTCCCTGAAATTATTTACATTATATGTTTAGCTAATTTCATGGTAATTTATGTGAACTTTAGTTGTTATCTATTAGTTCCAAAACAAGAAAGTGTTTATATTGCAATAATTATGGCATGACACAAGATAATTTTTGAGCTATAAAAATATTGCAATCTGTAGATTAACCTTTTTATATTTACTATCTTTAGCAAACTGTTCATTTTTCTCTCATTATAATTGCATAATAGAAATAAACTTTGTTTTAAACATAAAACTTAAATGCATCTTTATTTATTTATTGAAACGTGTTAAACATTTTAAAATGAACATCGTTTCGGTGACAGCTAACGCAGTTTACAATTATGTAGAGATCGTTTTGTCGCTTTATAGAGAATACAATTTCAAGTTTCAAACATTATCAATAGCTGTCTCATTCTCAATAAAAAAAGTTGCATTAGTTTACAATACCAAGTGATTCTAATTCATTTTTTCTGGACTCCTCACTATAGCAACGCAGGCTCCAGTAGGGATGTGCATTTGACCAGTCAAATATTTTTCGGTCAATTGACCGACTATTTGACCGGTCAATTGACCAAGAAACATTTAATAAAAATCACAATTAAAATTGTAATTTGTACTATAGTACTGTTTACTACATCCAATATTACTGAAAATGAAAAACCAACAACAACTAATAAACTAAATCACATCAAATTCAAAATAAAGGGGAAAATAAAGTAAAAGACGTTATGAAATGAAATAATATGTATTTATTTTATTTGTAAAGTAAAGTAAGCAAATTCTCCAGAACCCAGAATACCAAACTAGATATATTCATGTAATAATAGTAAGTAGCTATTTCTATTGAACAACAGATGTCGTGGCGGTTCCATTTAGATTTTTGACCGTTTTATTTGGCCGTCAAATATTTTTGGTCAATTGACCACGGCACAACCCTAGGCTCCAGTTTAAGAATCGCTGTTTTAGAAGTTCTCTTATAATTGTTTGCTTTACATATGACGTTCAAATAAAAATCAATTTCCATTCGATTAACCCGTAAAGCTTTCGAAAGTGCACTTCCTGTATGTAGTATAAATATAAAGCCATTTAAAATCATTAATTTAATTTAAAGTACTGACAATATCCCTCCACATGCAACATACTATGGAACAATATAAATTATTTAAATTAATATCTAGGAAACTAATATTTTATTAAAAGATTATGAACATTACGCACAAAAAATGCAGAGTGATGAAGTCCATTAAGTTCAAAAGAGAATATTTAATATTTTATGCTTATAGACCAGTACCCATTATATAATAGGATTAAATTTAAATATGACGTTAAAATTTTGTCAGTACACTAAGTAAAATAATTAGCTACCAAATAATAAAATAAAATGTATTAATTTATAAACCATATCAAATAGTAAGACTTTTACATTATATTATAAAACGAAGTTGTCTTATGGAATACATGATATTGATGTTAAACTTTCAATTTGCTTTTATTTATTTAACCCAGTTTATAATTTAAGTTTAACTGGTCATATGAGATCCTAGTAAAGTTGGGTGAGAGAAAAAGTGTAGTTGCATAGGACGTATTTTATTTTGATTCTGATTGGCTGATCAAAACGTCAAAATGAAGACATGTTTACATAGCATAAAAAGCTCATGACAGTGACAGCGCCGTACCAATTTTATTGTTCAACATTTTTGGAAATATTAATAGATAATATTTAAAAGTTGCATATAATGAATGCTATAGGTTATATTATAACGTGTAATCAAATTGTACGCCATACAAATGAATACATATGAAGGACAATAACGCTGTTATTGTTATAAATTTTATGCTATGTAAGTATGTCTTAATTTTGACGTTTTAATTACTCAAACAGAATCAGAAGAAAATACATCCTATGCAACTACACTATAGTCTTTCACCAAGTGGACTTTAATAAAATTAGCTATTAGACAACCAAAAAATATTACATCGAAATTATAAATCAAATTATGAAAATTATATTAACTGTATGGGGTAGGTGGCTCAGTGGTATCGAGTCGGCCTGTGGATCTTGAGAATCTGATTCGATCCCTACATCCGACAAACAATTTTCACCAATTTAAATCTACCCCTGTGGTTCCTCCTCCACTAATATCTTTGGGGCTGGTAACTGTACTTCACGCGAAAAAATATATCACTTACCGAGATCTGCTTAGGTAGAGTGCCACACCTAGTAATGGGTAAAAGGCGTGATGATATATTTATTTATTTATATATTAACTGTCTTGTTCTGATGTGTCTTATTTTGTTTGTTGTTATGTATTTATTTAGATTACGATGCGAACTATGAACTAGTGTCGTAATTTATACAAATGTATTTTTTCTACAATTAACTCTTATGTTAAAAATTATTAAAGTAAATGTCACCTTTGAACATAAAAAAAGAAAACTATTTTATTGACCAAGTCATAGAAACAGTTAAAGATGTACTGACAATAGTCAATAATTTGTATCGTTATGAAAATCTGTATTTTACATACATACATATATAACACCACGCTATATCCCATTAAATGGGGCAGCACGAACCCTTGAAACATTCATAGAGCATCAGTGCACATCAACATTCTCATCCTGACACACGATACTCGTTTCGACCACATTAACACTACCTCCATTCGAACTCTTTCTTTCCTCACAACCAAAATCCATCATCACGCAACAAACATCCATCCATTCGCTCCTGTACACCTGTTTCGAAAATATGAGTATCATTAAAGTACCGGTAATACATATTTAATAAGAGAGGAACTGAACCAAATTATAAGGACTTTTGTTAAGAGATTGAAATATCGGCCTATATACTTATGCGTTTAAATTCATGTACGAATTATTATTGAAACCGTAGCAGCAATATTAAAAATATTTGAATGTCTAAAAAAATTTAAGCAATACTTGTATTTCTAACAATTTGGCAGTTATATTGTTTCATGATCATAGTTATAGACGATTTGTGTAGCATTTAAATCAGGTAATCTGAATAAATTAAATGGACGGATATGTCTAGTTTTGTCATAATTGTTTCCGAACACTTTTTATTTACAAAAAACTAATTTCCTATGTTAAGAGGCTTTTTTCTATTTATTTGGGACACGGTATATTTAATTTTACTATAGTTTCAATTATAATTTTTAACTGTGTAAATAACGAACAAAATATTTTTTACTTATCAATAAATACGAGTATTGATGTGATTTTATTGATTATTTATAGCTTTATGGATCTATAAACATAAATATTTTTCACATTATTCCATCAATAATCTTATACTCTGTACTGTAATTGGAACTAAATTCCTGTTGTACAGAATAACAAATAAAATAAGATAACATATATTTGCAATAACAACCAAAGTATGTTGTTTTTTAGAAAGGTACATTAAAAGAAACAAAAATGAATAACGAATGTCATGTACACCAAACAGAATCAAAATTCAATTGTCTTTATTTGACATGACTTAGTTCCATCAAAATATAGTACAAAAATAGAAAACCTTGTAAAGAAATACCGTTTACGGCTGTTAATTCCAAATAATCCTACTTTAAGAACCAGAGCGTAAAGTAGGAAATAGTAGGACGAATTATTATGAAAATATTTTCAGAGCACGTAGAATTTTTGCTGGAAAATCTGTTCATTGAACCGGAAAACAGCGGGTCGGATGTGCGCTTGACCCGTGTCGAGATCGGGATCGGGATCGGCCGGAGCTGGGGCGGCCAGCCTGGCCCCAGTCCTTGCCGGCGATCGGACGATCTATAATCTTTAACACTGTGTCTAACCGTATATTGTGTAAACAAGACCCCCGAGAGTTCAGAATGCTTGCGTATGGCACGTCAAAGCCTGGCATGTGAAACTTGCTTCATGCCCCGTTAATCGATATGCATAACACTGCTACTACTGTGTTTGTGTGATTACTGATTATATTGCTAGATGGATTATAGATATTTATTGTCAGTGCTTTTAAAAGGAAGTAATTAGAGTTCAGATTCTGATGATGCTAATGATATTTTATCGGATATTTTTATACTAATTCTAAATTGGCAAAAGGAAACAAAGTCTTCAACAGAAAAATGAACTAGTTTGTTCACCCAAGTATTTGTTACTAGACGTTAGTTACGTGATTAAATAAATCATTATAATTTTCATTTAAGATTTTTCCTGTGGCACTAAAATGTGCTCTTTAAGAACTATGTCCTTAATTTTGTGAATTTTTGATTAAAAAAACATCCAAATGTTTGTGTCCTCAAATTTTAAACCCTTTTTTGTGCAGCATTATTTAATTATGTAATGCTGTACAAATTCATATGTTTTTCTTTTTTAATTTAAATAAATTATGTATAATTCTATACCTCTGCACGAAACGTTAATGACATATATAATTTGAATAAAAAACCAACAAAGACAAAATTAATTGTCCGTTCCTTGGTGAAACTAAGTCGACTTATCAGGTCATCGTCAGAGGCTGACCAGCCAAGTCGACTTGGAGGCTGAAATTTTGTGAGACTTAGACAATTGTTACTTTAATATTTTTATATTAATATTTTTATATTTTATATAATTTGATATACTGATTATAGAACAAAAATATTTTTTTTTGAAATTCGCAAAAATTAGGGTATTTCATTCCTTGCGAACATTTTTAGTGACAGCGAACCCTGTACTGTAATTGGGATTCAGCTCCTGTTGTACAGCGTAACATAAATAAATAAATAAATAAATCACTTATCTGTTACGGCAGAGTGCCACACACAGTAGTGAGTAAAAGGCGTGATGATATATTTATTTTTTTATTACTTTCAATGTTTTTTACGAATTAAAAATGTAGCGTTGTAATTAAATCAAATATACTAAATTTTTTTGCAATAATTTTGAAACAACCTGTGTTAGATTTTTAATATGCAGGTGATACGATTTCGGATAGATATACAACAATTATTGTTTATATGTGTATTTATTATGTTTTTTAAATGTTGAAACTAGTGAAACTAAAACAACGGTTTATTTATAACCTCCGTGTGAATTATTTGGGTATCTTATTCATTATTGTTTATCTAACACTAAAGTAATGTATTATCTGCGCACTAAAACTACATCGTAAACAAATCAATTAATTAGCTTCGTAGTTGGTTATCTACATAATTAATTCATTTAGTTACATTTACATTAACTATACTATAAAATATATTTTAAGAAAGTAAATAATGTAGCACTGTACATTAAATTGATAATAAAGTAATGTACAGTAATGAATTTTTTATAACTACTTGATACAATACACAAATAATAATTCTTTGTATACCTAGACCATCAAATAGCGTGTCGAAGAATGAAATTGTCGACCGACGCAATATCCGAGAACGTCAAACACATTTCACAGACGAAGTGCACACAATATTTCTTATGCAAATTTCTAATGTACACTACAAACTTCAATAGTTACTTGTATACCCAAGGTTGAAAGTAGCTGTTTGCGGATCGAGGCTACAGTATAGCGAGGGCTGCAACTAGTCGAGATACTTTCAACTTCAATGGTACACAACATTTTTTCTATAATTGAAAATTAAGATTAATCGTTTATTAATTGTAATTAATATCAATTTTTAATGTAGGTAACTAGATAAACAATACACATACTTTGTAATATTTTGAAGACCGTTGCCAATAGCAAACCCTATTGATTTTACTGTTCGCAAAAAGTAGTACATTATGCAACAAGTTTATATACGAATGAGTGCATTAAATAAATTAAATAAATAAATATATCATCACTCCTTTAAATTACAAGATAAATGATATATTTATGCGTATTAAATGGTTACCAGTCATATAAGCACGGCCCCCCAAATATATTAGTGGTCGGGGAGCCACAGGGGTAATTTTAATGTGGTGAAAATTGTTTATCAGTAGAAACCAAACCCAGGTTCTCAAATCCACAAGTCGACTCGATACCACTGACCCATCGAATCCGTGAGTGTTATGAAAATACTGATAACATATATTTAATAAGTAAATTAAAATATGGCAACAGAAGAAAAATTTCAAATATTGCTTTTAACTATTTCACTGTTTTAAAATTTATTTCCAATAAATATTTGGTATCTTAGCAGTTTTAGTGTTTGTTGCCAATGCTATTTACAACATAAAATACGTGAACTTCGCGAACAGAGAGTAAATATTATCTTTTATTGACAGTTACATTAAAAATCAAAATATTTATACAAAATTTTGTTGACAATAATGAGAAATTCGCTAATTACATCGCCAAAAGTTAGATTTTAAACTTTGCAGCGAGAATGATGTGTTAAGATGAGAATATTTCAAGAAGACTGATTATTCGATTAATCAGATAAGTGGATGTTCTTTAAATGTTTTAAATAGAGATGGGCGAATATCAAATTTCCCGAATTCGAATATCGAATACGAATATTAATCAGTTCTCGAATATTCGAGGTACTCGATTATTCGAATACTCCTAAAAGTTAATTTATTTATTATTAATAATGATTTAATTATGTCCTTTTCATTATTTGACTTGTTAAGATAAAATAAAAATAAAATAAAAAGTACAAACAAAAAAGAAAAAGACGAAAACTTCAAATTTAAGGTGAAACGTACGGGCTGATGTTGGCGAAAAACAAATTTAAAATATAGTACGTCTTCATGGTTTTGAAACAAAATATCTTTGTTATTAATAACTTCAAAGTATTGTAATAGTTTTAAGTTTATGTACAAATGATAAAGAAAAACATAGTCAAAAATTAAGGTCAACATAATATATGGCGCGATATTCGAGGTATTCGAATGTTCGCTATACTGACGTTAATATTCGAAAATCTCGAATATCGAATAATGTCAATATTCGCGGCATTCGACTATTCGCGGATGATATTCGCCCATCTCTAGTTTTAAAGGTTCGTGTCACTCCGTTTGAAGAGATATAGCGTAATTTTATGTACGTATGTATGTATAGTTGAAATAAATAATAGCAAAACGAATGTTTGACAGCAATATCAATGATTTCATATGTCATATTTATTTATTTATTTATTTATGTTACGCTGTACAACAGGAACTTAATCCCAATTACAGTACAGGGTCCGCACTCACCGAGCCGCAGTGTGATAGTTCATATAATGTTTTAACTTGAGTGAGATTCGAACTCGGGATCTCCGGATTTGAATTCCGTATCGCTATCCACACCACCGTATTGACAAGTAACAAGTAACTTTACTTTGCTTTGATTTATTTAAAATTGTATTTTTGGCGGTGCAACTTGACTTATCAATTTCTTCTAACTAAATATAAACTTTGTAGTAAGACAATTAAACAAGACATGAATTAATGTCTTGAGCTTAAAATGGGCAATGACTTGTAAGTAAATGTACGAGACAAGACTAGAAATTTAGGAACAAGAGAAAAATTGCCTATTTCTCGTTTTACAACTCTACACTCAGTCTTAAAAGTAATATCGAAGTAAAATAACCAACAATTTAATTTTTGCTCATTGATCAACAACTGTGAATGTTTGTAAAAACGATTAACCAGACTGTATCGCAACTCGGCAACATTTTGGTAAAGTGAACATTCGGTAAGCGACAGCATTGATGAGAACGCACAGTTGCAACAACATGAACACCAATGGTTATTTGCTGGGCGTATTTTTCTGTCTGGCGGTGATGCTCACACAGATTCGCAGGTAATTCCGATTTTCCTCTAATCACTACACGTTCGGTTTACGATTGCGCCACTGACCAGGACGTGATCATAATTTGCAATGAATGTTTGCGATGTATACATAAAGATAATGGTAGAGTTCATTATCTCGCTATGCTGGCGACTGGCTGGCTGGATGGCTGGCAGGACGAAGCAGGAGTACCAGAAGTGAAGAGACACTCACTTCATCTCGCAGCGAGGGAGGATCTCGGTGACCGCAGGACCGTAGTAGGATTGTTCCACCACAACAATCATAGGTGTTTATTGTTTTGAGGTTACCATCTTGTGGCAGGTTACGGTTATATTGAGTGCTTATGTTAATGTTGGTTACACAGACATTTAAAGGCAAATTCATAAAGTTGGAGTTAACTAACTCCATTTCTATTTCGAATTTAAAAATGATTAGTATTATATAGGCAATCGCAACCCAGCGAATAAATGCAAGGTAAAACTTGCGTTTATTAATCAACAAGCAAGAGGTCGTGCGATAAAATCTCGCTGAATTCAACTTCTATCCAATAGTTATTTGTAGAGATGGGCGAATATCGTCCGCGAATAGTCGAATGCCGCGAATATTGACATTATTCGATATTCGAGATTTTCTAATATTAACGTCAGTATAGCGAACATTCGAATACCTCAAATATCGCGCCATATATTATGTTGACCTTAATTTTTGACTATGTTTTTCTTTATCATTTGTACATAAACTTAAAACTATTACAATACTTTGAAAGTTATTAATAACAAAGATATTTTGTTTCAAAACCATGAAGACGTATTTCAAATTTGTTTTTCGCCAACATCAGCCCTTACGTTTCACCTTAAATTTGAAGTTTTCGTCTTTTTCTTTTTTGTTTGTACTTTTTATTTTTATTTTATTTTATCTTAACAATTCAAATAATGAAAAGGACATAATTAAATCATTATTAATAATAAATAAATTAACTTTTAGGAGTATTCGAATAATCGAGTACCTCAAATATTCGAGATCTGATTAATATTCGTATTCGATATTCGAATTCGAGAAATTTGATATTCGCCCATCTCTAGTTATTTGTATCATTAGGCTAAACTCTGTACTTTTGCGAATGCAAACATATTTTAGTAGGCCGAGCCGACGACGAGGCTTGTAAATTGCGAATACTGGCAAAACTATTGATTTAATTGTGAAATAATAAATATTAGGGATTTTTTGTATTGACAAGATGTGGACATTCATAAATAAAAATATACGATAGAGTTAAATGAATATAAACGTTTAACATATTAAAGAAATTTTTGAGAATGTTATTAATAATTTATTGCCAGAAAATTCAATTATAATTACTTATCTTTGAGTTTATAATAAATTTAGCTTTAAATATCTAATTTTTTTTTTGTTATATATAATGGTAAAATTTTCAATTAATGATAGATTTTTCCCTATTAAGTTTAGAACAAAAGTGGATATACAATAAATGTTTAGAATTAAAAATTGCATTAAATGAGCCCAAATTCAATGATATAGTACGTTCCTCTCATAATATAAATGTCAAATAAAATATATAATTTACAAAGTTCCATGAGAAATAAAACAAATAATTGTATTGTTCTATCGAACTCAAAGAATACAAAACATTACAATTATTTATTCTATTCATGGCACTCTATAAAGAGTTTGAAGTAAAATATTTTATTTTACGTTTATTTTATCGCAGGAATATCAATACAGTTTTTATTTCTGAACAACTTCTGTATTTAAACTTTTTTCTAAATTTGATAGGGAAAATTCTATAGCCACTTGAAAATTTTAACATTATATTCACTATATAACAAAAAAGTTGACACCTGATATGAATGTATGTCGATCACTCGGTTACTCGGTTGCTCATTTTTATTATTAGACATTTTTTTTCTGCACTGTCAACCGATTTCAAACAATTTTTTTACATGTCAAATTTGAACAGTAGAACAGCCAGACATTTCATTTTTTTAAATACATACTTACCTATCGTGAACTTTCAGGTAATATCAAGTCGGTCTGTGAATTTAAGAACCCGAGTTAGATTCTCACAACCAATAAACAATTTTCACGACATTAAAAGTACTCCTGTGGCGCCTCCACCACTAACATCTTTGTGGGCAAAATGCCACAGCCAGTAATGAGTAAAAGTCGTGATGATATATTTATTTATTATAAATTTTCGGAGAAAGCTTATTTTTTTATTTCCGCAATAAACAAAATTACGTACTTCTTAGCTAATGGACGAGCTTAAGATATGTTTATTCTGGGTTTAAAATGAACTATCTAGGTCTCCATTTTTCGTAAAATGTTATTATAACAAAATAAGAAAAAATAAATGTATAAACAGATTCGGATACAGAATTTAATCATCTACAATTATTTATTTAAATATTTTTCTTATAAAAAATTCGGGGAAAGAATGAAATTAGGTAATATTCTCCATGTTCATCGCCTACAGCATAGTTTTTTTGTAAGGCAAAACAAAATAATTATAGCAACTGACAAATGAAAAACTATATATAAGAAATGAATAAACTTTTATTCAAAATAAACTTTATACAAAAGATAAAAACATACAACATATAATGAATTCTTTAAACTTTTTGTATCACAACATTTAATATTTTATAATAAAATGTAGAATGGAGGCCATGCCCTTGGATTATTTTTTTTCATTCAGATGTGGTATAAGTTTCATTTGTTTCATTCAAATTAGGAAGAAATAAAATTCGCATGTCTGAATATTGTCTTGTAGGCCTTGCTTTGATGCATTTGTATCAGGACATTTCACAGAGGCGGATTTAGACTTCGAATTGGGGGGGGGGTCATGGAATGAATTTTGTCTCGGTGTGGGGGGGGGGGGGTATTTAAAATATAAAAAACATTTGTATTTGCTCATATTAAATTCCTGCTTTAAATAATTTTTACAATCACATTAAATCGTCTTTGGAATCGCATTAAATCACAATAAATCATTTTTTCACCTCAAAAATTTCCTCTAAGAACGCCAACACTTTTTAAATTATAAAATTTCAATATCTAAACGGTTCTTTGATAGAATACAAAAATTATTTAATTAGAAGTTGATTTTCTAAGTGCAAATGTCGGTAGTCACATACTTGACTAGGTCTTAAATAGAATAACTCTCCCATCTGCGGGTCGAAATAATATCCCCACAAAATATTGGTTTTTGGCTATTTATTAGAATAATAAATCAAACAATAGTTCTTAATTATCTTAGAATTTTAAGCTCTTAGATAGTATATTCTATTTAATTTGTTTATCAATTTGAGTTATCGTAAATAATGACATCATTATTATGTATTAGGGGCAATTAACTATTAGGGCCAACATTAAAAAAAAGTCCGTGCTTAGGGAGGGGGTCATGACCCCAAGACCCTCCCCTTGGATCCGCCCCTGACATTTCATTAAAGCCTGAAGTCATATTAGATAAATTCGCTAGGTCAAAAAAACAGACGTTGTAATATAGTAATTTAACTTCTGATTGTATAGCGACAGAAGATACAGCGGTTTAGAAATATATGTATATCCTGAACCTAAAAATCTAAATGTCTAAAACTCTTTTTCTTGTTTATCGAAAAAAATGTATACGATTTCTGGATTCGTCCTTGTTTTTTTTTGGGAACAATCTGAAAGTATTGCACCTTATTACGCCTCTGCTCTAGCTGACTCCAGCATATGACAACTAATACCTAAGAATACTTCTTTCTTCGACGTCTCCCGGGCGCATTCTAACAAGAAATCATTAACCGGATCGCTGTAGGTGTTCGCTCAATTATACTTTTTATATTCCCGCTCCTTGCAACACGTTTTATTGACAGCGCAAAAAATATTCCGCGGTGCAGTGAATCGAGCCGATTCGAGATGCTCAGTGTGCTCGATGTTTGTTCGTTACCGGAACGTCCACGGTTGTCATGCTAACCATCAATAAGATTTGTTCTTCTGTTTAACTATCTGCCAATATATACAGAGTTAACGAGTCAGATGATACGAAATCATCTAAATGAGATGGTACTTGTTCATTACTTTAATTGCTTATTATTCTATAATTGTATCCAGAACTATATAAAATGGTATAAAATGGGTCTAAAACATTTAGACGGTTTGTATTAGAATCTCATATTTATAAATTAATTTTTTATTTAAACGTCATTACGTGGTCATCTTTAATTAGAAAGAGTGTACAATTAATATATATATATATTATGATAAGCAGGAGAAGTAATCTTTGTATTATTGTTGTTTTGAGTTCCGTTTGTATTAATAGTGTTATATTATCATTGTGTTTTATTTTCATTTTCATGACTGATTTGACAAATCAGAATAGTAATATTACAGTTATTACTTACTTACCAGTCTACTTTTGTGCAAGTAAACATAGATTTAATATCTTGAAATCGATAAAATTTATTTAAACTTATGTGAACATAATAGTATATTTATTTATGTTACGCTGTACAACAGAAATTTAATCCCAATTACAGTATAGGGTCCGCACTCACCGAGCCGCAGTGAGATAGTTTATATAATTTTTAGCTTGAGTGCGATTCGAACTCGGGATCTCCGGATTCAAATTCCGTATCGCTATCCACACCACCGTACTAACGAATGTAACAAGTTTTATAAACGTAGTACTAGTCACATACTATACTTTGTCTACGATCTCAAATTAAAACAGCAGTTTTTTAAAGTTTTATAAATTATTTAAAAAACGAGGTTAAGTTACAATGACAAATACCTGAAGCTAACTTCAACCCGTGCTTAAAATAAAACGCGTTCAAAACAACGGCTTGTTAACAAGTGATTAAGATGTTATTTAGCGCCATGGAAACCATTACGTTAAATAACATTTTAATAATAAGAATAGAAAAGCAATATTATTAGCAGAAAAATAAAATGAAAAATAAGAAACAAAGTGCTTGAAACAATCTCTTAAGATTATCAAATATTATGTGTTCTTTTTCATTTTACAAAATAACGCGAGACACTTGTTTATAGAATTGTTATTATAATAATATCAGTAAAAATACATGTTATAGTTGCGACGTATCTACATAAACGCCTAGTAAAATCTTTGATCTCTTTCCGGTCAATTACTCTTCAAGTCAATATGTCAGCAGTTCTTAGTTTAAGTGTCATGTAAATGATTATTTCTATTCTAAGAAACATATTTTTATCTGATATTGTTCTCTTTGCGTCCGGTCCGTGTTCTGCGATTTTTCAACCCACATATAAATGCCACACTTGTTACAATACACTTACAAAGAATAAATTCTCTAATCGCAAACCTATTAATTTCAATGCGATATAAATATATTTAAAAAATTATAATAACATCCGGATTAACTGGATTTGAATAATTGAATTCGAAAAGAGTTAAAACGTGAATGCTAATTAAATAAATTCTGAACAGAATATAAAAAGTGTGATTTATGTTTGTGAACCACGAAACTTAATAAAATTTAAACCAAAATAATGAGATGTTATAAAAAGGTACCAAAATACGGTGAGCTAAAAAGTTAATTGAGATTTCAGAATACAATTATAACATCATGGGACACTTTTTCCGTGGCATAAGAAGCATAAAAATGATGAACAACTTTATTTAAAATTCTTATTTCTGTTCTTTTTTACAGATAGGTATCACTTCATTAAGTTTTAAAAGAAATTTCAACTTTACAGTTTCATAGTTTATATATTTCAAAAAACAAGTAAAATAAAGTTTGATGAAAATAGATAACTATCCTTTTTTATACTTTATATTTCATACCAGTCTTTTTCATGTGATACAATTCGTTATATCTCTCATTTCACGAAATGAATCGCATATAGAATAGACCTGTTTTTGCATCAAATATATAGCTGGTTTAACAAAATCAAATACAAAATTTTGCTTTTTTTTGCAAAACTACAGAGAATTTTGAAAAAATTCACCACAGTACTTTCTCGACCATAAGTTTAGATAAACATGGTATAATTTGTATAACTTTTGAAAAATATAATTGACCATCAGTTAAATTACATATTTTCAATTGTTTTGAATTCCGTGCCAAGAGCTTTAATGAAATGAACAGTCTGTATATATATATATATATATATATATATATATATATATATATATATATATATATATATATATATATACAGGATGTTTCACAACTTAGAGCAAAAAATTAAAGGGTATATTCTGTACGACGTGCTGATCATGAAACAAAAAGAATTTTTTTTTTAATCTCAAAACCATTTTCCATGTTTCCCAGTCCAAAATTTTTCGTTTGCCACTGCCACTGGGTGGATGATTATGTTAAAGTTATTAATTAAATAAAATACGATTATAAATAACTGCTAATAATTGAATTGTGTAATTATTCTTTCGTAGTTGATACCTACTTCATTGTTTGTATTTAATAGGATAGCAAATCCAGTGCAGTACTACAAAAAATGTTTTAGGTTAACAACCCTTAATTTTTCTAATTTAAAAAAAATTCTTTTTGTTTCATGATCAGCACATCGTACAGAATATACCCTTTAATTTTTTGCTCTAAGTTGTGAAACACCCTGTATATATAATTGTATATAAATGTAAAATACAATTGACAATCAGTTAAATGACATATTTTCAATTGTTTTGAATTCCGTGCCAAGAGCTTTAATGAAATATATATATATATATATATATATATATATATATATATATATATATATATATATATATATATAAATGTAAGTAAAAATAATAATATCTAACAAATTTAGACAGATCCATTAGTTTGACCTAAATATGTTAGTCCCAAATCAATACATTTCAATTCCAATGATAATGAGTAGCGGAATATTGAACTAATTTCAAAATTAATCCTATTAAATTATGCCGTCAAGATAACACGCAATATTCTGTATGGTACAACACCATATTCATACTGTCTGAACAATGACAGCGACATATTATTACACCCTGCTATTTATGATTAGTATGATTACCTGCCTAATGGAATTTGCAGAACATCCCACAAGAATTATGCCTCTGTTTTGCGAAATATATATTTTATTTTACAACAAAATAATAATTACAATCTCTAAAAATAATTATTATAATCCCTGAAATAATTGTATTTGCAAAGTTTATTTGTGTTTTTTTTATGGTCAACGAAAACCTGTGCTTTTTAACAAAGCTCGCTTTATACTTTAATCGGAATTTTAATCGTTTAAAACTCGAGTTTATAATAAAAAAATCGTTGTTCTGTACAAAAAAGGCAAAAGTAAAATATTTTTTAGGTAGAAGTACATAAAAGTTTACAAAATAGGTGAATTGTTTATAGCAGAATTTTTGTCTGACTACACACTGAAACTAATGACCAAAATTCTATATATTATATTTTATCTACGATTTCTATGAAAAATTTAAAGTTACGCTCTTATTTGTCATCGTAAAGTTTATGTTTTCAGCGGAACAATCAAAAAATAATTTTGTCGCGTATCTTCAATGGCAACGCGCAAATATGATATTATAACGCGTGTTTCCAATCGTAACGCGCGAAATAGTTATTTGTGTATTAAGAGCGTAAAGTGATTCTTTGTTAATCGAGCACGGTAATAAAATAATAAGAGGAACAAAGATATTTTACGCTCGTGATACACACATAATTTTTTCTACGATTGCATCATCAAATTACTAAAAAACGTATGCGTACTGAAAATAAATTCGTTCTGTCAACTGTCAATATGACAAGTTTCAGTTTTGTTTGTATCCCTGGTAACTATTGAAATAAGTGCGCATTTAATATCTTTTTCGCGCGTTGCCATTGGAAACGCGCGCATTTAACGTCTTTTTCGCGCGTTGCCATTGAAGACGCACAAAAAAGATATTTTTAGATTGTTCCATAAAAAACGTCAACTTTACGATGACAAATAAGAGCGCAATTGTCAACTTTACATAGCAATCGTAGAAAAACAAATTTGTAACCGTTGTAAGCTTTCATCGAAAAAAAATCATACAAATATGTAAACACTAGCTTCAGGTAGTTATAAAACTTAGTAAATAAATTTTATCATAATATGTTATCTATTAGAAGATATATCATTTATTATCTTGTTTTGAAGTTGGCGGAGAATTTTTGAATTAGCTATAAAAATGTATATTAACTTGTTTCATTACTTGCTGTTTTCAATATCGCTGTATCACATTCATAACATATATAATATACCTATTAATACTCATTATATTTTCATTAATCAAGCTATAAAATGAAGAATGTAATTATTTTATGCAAATTTTTGAAAGGATTTTAGTTTGATTGGAGATATTTATATTTTTATTTGTAACAAATAGACTGAAAAAATTAGTTTATGTAAATATAAATCAAGCAGGCAAATTTAATGAAGCTATTTATCATAAACTAAACTAAAATAGTAAGACCTCTAAATCTTTTTCATTCTGTTTCTATTCTTTTAACATGTCATTGTGGAACTTATTAAAATACTTGGCAATACAAAAGACAAACAAAATAGCTACCAACATTCTTGAAATGTCAAATTCCAAACTAAATCATAGCAATAATTATAATGTCACAGTTTATAAATGTAGTCAATTATTCCCTGATATCAAATTAATATAACTATTCAACAATGCGTGATATATTAATTACTGCTAATTTGCACGATTATTATAAAGTGTGATACATTATCGCGCTATTTAAAATTATCATTTAAATTTTTTATATATTAAACTTTTTATAAGTATTCCATAAGTAAATACTTAACAATTGTCAAATTCGTTTGACAGAAACAAAATTTAAGATTTGAACCCGGGACATTTTAATTTGGTTCAAACGCTCTACCACTGAGCAATATCAAGATTTTCTTAGCCACAACCAAATAGATAGCACAATTAGAATGACCTCGCATTTAAATGATCAAATTTTGATTATATTATACTGGGTGTCCCATTTTACATTATCTTATTGAATATCTCGAAATGAAAGCATTTTACCGAAAAGTATGCCGAATCATAATCGTCATGGTTTTGGGGGGACATCGGATTTTGACAAAATGGCCCCCTTAGCCCCCCAAGGGAGACCAGGAGGGGGGTCAACTTAAAATTTTTAAATGGGAACCCCTATTTCTTATTGCAGATTCTGAAAGAGCGTTAAAAAGTATGTAGGTTTTATCAGGATACTTTTTTTCAATTTCCAACACGAAATAACCCTATTAAAACACTTAATTTACAATTAAATTAATCACCAATCAGTAAACTTAACATGAAAATTCTTGATAAAATCAAATCATTCATAATTAGTTTATTTAATGTCCTGTTTTCGTCCCTCCCAGTGTTAGGGATTGATATTTTCAGAAATTTAGGTAATGATTGAAACACCAAATGTTATTATTTATAAAGTTATTGACACAATATTAATTCACGAATATTTTGCACGAAAATCATACTTTCACGATTACAGCGCCACCTGTTGGAAATTAAAAAAAAGTATCCGAATAAAACCTACATATTTTTTAACGCTCTTTCAGAATCTGCAATAAAAATAGGGGTTCCCATTTAAAATTTTTTAGTCGACCCCCCTTGGGGGGCTTAGGGGGCCATTTTGTCAAAATCCGATGTCCCCCTCAAAACCATGACGATTATGATTCGGCATACTTTTCGGTAAAATACTTTCATTTCGAGATATTCAAGAAGATAATGTAAAATGGGACAGCCAGTATATAAAATAGTTGTTTTTAAAAATCGATTAATTATTTATAATTTACGACAAAACAATTACTACAAGTTTGTAGAATGGATATGTGGTTTCATTACTAGTACTAGTAGCAAGTGGCCAGAGAAAGATAAGCATATGGGGAGAGAAGGAAACAAAGTTGCATTTGTAAGTTTTGTTCCTACTAACCTCAAACTATACCATGTAATATCTATCATTCCGTCAGTTTCAATACTTGAAAGAGAAACACAGAATACTATGACTTTGACCTATCTTACTTTATGCTTAGCAATATTTGCACAACTCTGAAGAAAAATAATCTCAAATAGATTTATCGTAAGGCACAAGTTATAAAACAAACAAAATCATGGATTAAATGTCATTTAACGTATTGGTTTCCATGGCGCTAAATTACATCTTAATCACATGTTGACAATTTGTGGCTTTGAACGTTTTAGTCCTGGCGTGAGATATTGAGCACGGGATGAAATTATCTTCAGTCATTTGTCATTGTAACTTAATCTTACTTTTTAAATGATTCATAAAATTTTACTGTCTTCATTTTCGATCATAGAAAAAGAATAGTATGTGACTCGTTTTATAAACTTCTTAGATATTCATTTTTTTACACTCGTAACTACAGAGACTTCTAGCGTAGTGTAGCGGTTAGCATCTCTGCCCGGTAAGCGGAAGGTCCCTGGTTCGAATCCAGGCGTCATCAGAATTTTTCTGTCATAATATAAATTAACTTTAGTCAAAAACTACAGGTATGATTACCTTTAATAATCACACAACTTAATAATATTAGCTTTATAAAAGATGTTACATAATATACTATTAAAAATGGTACCTACATATGAAGTATTTAAATATCTAATTTGATTTAATTAGTAATACAAGTATTTTAAGTCAAGTCTAGATAAAGGATTACAAGTTTTTTTCTATGTAAAGTAAGACATTAAGAAATTATGAATACAGCTGGAGTAATTTACACAAGTTAAACATTATACAGGTATCATCATCATTTTCATCAGACATAGGTTCATTTAGTTAATGCTAAGAAAATACAAATTAGTATGAAATTGAGCGAATAACACAAGACGTAAAATAAACACTGGTAGGTAATGTATTAATGTATGCTTACGTATCCAAAATTGAAACAAAATTAATTATACTTACCTAAAATAACGTAACCAAATATTGTGAGCAATTAGAGTCGATACTTTAACATAAACAAATGTAAAATTAGTTGGTCGTTTTCAATTAATTTCCCAATTATGTTGTCCAGTGAACAATGATATGTTAAATTAACGGGAAGTCAATTACAAAAGTGGAATACTTCAATAGGTGGTAATTATAACAGTGACCTCGACCACAGCCAACTACTCGTACTCGAGTAGTTGTGCAGTTCCAGTGTGGTGCTATACACTATACATTGTATTGTCCAGTGGCGTCGCTACAAATTTTAAATTCGGATATAATTAAAGGAACCCTAAAACCTCATTCACAATATGACATTAGTGATTATGGTTAGAAGTAATAGTTAGTATTTGTATTGTGAATGCTATCGTGTACAATGTAAAAATTATTGATGTACTTTTTGACATTGTCGGAAACATAGACTACTGTTTTTGATAAAATAAATATATTATCACGTTTTTTACCCATTACTGGATGTGGCACTCTGCCGTAAGCAGATCTCGGTAAGTGATATATTTCTTCGCGTGAAGTGCAGTTACCAGCCGTCAAATCGCGGCCTCCAAAGATGTGAATGGAGGGCCACAAGGGTAGATTGTTTGTCGGCTGTAGGAATCGAATCCAGGTTCTCAAATCTAGAGGTCAACTCTATATTCTAATAAGACTGCTCTTCCAATAAAGTCGTCCGTAATGAATAGTGAATTAAATGGCTACCGTTGATATATTTGAATATATTGTACCTATTAAGATATATTCACAACATAAAAATAAATATAAAAGTTACAAAATTCCAATACTGACAGATATTAAACGAAACATTAAATCTCTATTTATACAACTTGACCGAAGTTGGCAAACAACAACATATGAACTAAAGTTACTACATGGCGAGAAAATTGGTGAAAATTGTTTGACGATTGAACCAGGGTTCTCAAGATCCACAGGCCGAGTTGATACCATTGAGCCACCTACCCCTATTATAATATAATATTGAATGTTTAAATAAAATACCCAGATCAATTGAATGTATTTCGTTTGATTACATAAACTTCAGTTTTCAAATATTTGAAGGTTGTTTTTGTAACTTGACAAAGTGGTCACTTTCCTTTAATGGAAATAAAAATCACTAGATGGCACTACTTGAATGTACCAGTTCTGTAAAAAAAAAAAAACTCAAGACAAATTTGTATATTGTAAAACGATTCTATGAAACGGCCATAATAAGCATAGTGAAATTGAATGTATAGGCGCGATGGTCGAGCGTGTTAAGGCACATCTCTTAACATACTGTGACGTCACCCGAACCAAGGTTTGTCAGTTCGAATCCGCCTGTCGACAATGTGTGATTTGTCGTAAAAATATAAAATACAGTTACATGTATTTATCACACTCGAGCGCTATAAGCTAATCACTTATACGTCTTAAATAATGTAGCATTTGACTACGAAGACCGGCAGTACGGAAGTGTAAAAACTGCGGCTCGGTGTATCCGGTAGGCCCAGGTCCGATTTGGGCTGTAGCGCCACAGATGATGATGAAATTGAATGTAGTTGATCATACTGTTTGTAATGTGTAGTTGTATCGTTGAACGTAAATCAGAAGTTTAAATGTGCTCCTGTACTTATTTTCAAACAAGAGTTTTTTAATTCAATCTATGCTGTATATATACGTCGATTACGGAAGTCCGGAGGCTGGCGCAGCCACCTGCACTGCTTCGTAATAGTTCCCTACGCCACTGAGAGAGTCATATACAGTGCAACAAGCAATCAGCTTGATGACTGTTTATGCAAATTAAACTTTCAGTACAGTTTAGCGGTAAAACAGGGCCATATAATAATAACACTCAGCACAGGACAGGTTTACCGATAAACAGTTTTATAACGATCAATTAATTAAATATTATATTCGTGATTAACCTGTTTAAATGACACAAAGCTTCATGTAAATTTTATTGTTTATATTTAATGAGTCAAAGCGTTGAATAATGAACGAACATGTAAATGGTAATAGGCAGTTATAATATTATAATTATTCAATCACTCTACTATATTCCTTATAAAATATTTGAAATTCAAATTTCAAAATTATCCTCATTCGTTTTATGAATATTCTTTACCTATATTCTACTCCATTTAACAATGCAGAAGATAATACTAGACACAAATATAGTTACTGTAATACTATTCAAAATTACAAAATTGTTTTGTAAGCAATTACTTCATTTTGATGTTTCTAAAAAATTGACAACCAACGAGTATTAATTTCAAATTATTACATATTTACATGTAAAAGGTATAGGTATCAGGTTAGAATAATCACTGGAAATGAAATAAACATATAACTTATTTTGAAAGCAAACAACAAAATAATAAAAACATAGTATAACCTTTACAGTTCAAATATTTATGTCAATATTTACTTTAACCCACGGGTACGTTTTGTTAGGTTCGTTCAAGATATTTGTAATAAAATATAGTTAGTAATGTACGAATTTCAAATTTCTGGTATTACTTGTAATGAATAAGGTCAAGCCCATGATTCTTGATTTTAGATTCATTTGTTAGATTTTGCTAATGTTTATCTACAATTGTGTAAAATGAGCGACACTCTCTTCCTTTCTTATCTTTTGATTTATTTACTGTTCTTACATAGAGAGTGTTTCACTGCAATTGGGTGGAATTCACTTTCAAAAACAAGCGCAGGAAGTTGCTGCCTTGCTTATATGTTTGATTCATTTTTAATTTTTGATATAGAGTGTCTAACTGCAAATATGTAAAATTTACTATCAAACAAGCATAGGCGATGCTTCCTTCATTTCTTTATTGATTCGTAGTTAGAGAAGTAGGCGTAAGTGAAAGATTTATGAAACAAATTTACAGGAATGGATGGATGAGATTGAACGTTTGTTGCGTGATGATGGATTTCGGGTGTGATGAATGAAAGAGTTTATATGGAGGCGTGTATCATGTGTCAGGATGAGAATGTTGATGTAGACTGATTTATATTTTTTTATGAATCTGGTAGTGGATGATCTGTAAAAGCTTCAGGGGTTCGTGCTACCTCATTTAATAGGATATAGCGTGATGTTATGTATGTACTTGTTAATATTCTTCTTCTTCTGATGGCACTACAGCCCAAATCGGGCCTGGGCCTACCGGATACACCGAGCCACAGTTTTTACACTGCCGTACTACCGCTACATTATTTAAGGTGTATAAGTGACTAGCTTATAGCGCCCGAGTGTGATAAATACATGTAACTGTATATCATATTTTACGACAAATCACACATTGTCGACAGGCGGATTCGAACTGACGAATCTTGGTTCGGGTGACGTCACAGTATGTTAAGAGATGTGCCTTAACACGCTCGGCCACCGCGCCTGTCTTGTTAATATTTACAACTAATAATTAAAAATAACGTAAAAGACGGTATTCTATGTGAGTTAAAGTAAATTATTAAATTTTACGATAAATATCAAATATACCAGTTGGAGTTTAATATACTCGTATAATATATATTTATAAACTTATTCATTATTTGTAATACGTGGTAGCAAAAGCAATTTACCGTTTATTGTTAACCAAAATTGCTATCTATTATAAGTAAATTTGTCAATGTAATAGTCAATTTCAATTACAAATATTTAAGATAACAAAAAGTACTAATTCTCATTTAAACGGTCACGCTACATCGAACAACAACTTTTTCATTGGCGGCGTAACAAACCCTCCCAAATAATTCTCAACATCGTATTCAGAGCGCGGAAACTTTGTATCATTCAACTATCGGACAACTTGTAATCATTTTTTTGTTGACTTCCCGTCAAAGACTTTGATGCATGGAGTCCTACACGCAACTCTTATTAAAATTATTATTCTGTATGTCAGTTTCTTGATTTGTAACTTGTTAGTAGGTACATTAGAATTAATAAAAATGTTTTAAATTTGTAGTGGTCCTGTTGATAGGTGCTAACTAAAATAGACAAACTGTAAAATTATTCAAAAATATTAATTAAATGTTGAAGTTGATGCATATCAATTAAAACATAAGGAATTCAATGTTGAATGTATCATAATCTTGCTAAGTTTTTGAGATATAACCTACAAAATTGTTTCATTATGACTTAATATAAATTAACTCAATTATCAAAAAAATTAAGTTACTAATTCCGCTTAGGCAAAGTGTCACACCTAGTAATGGGTAAAAGGCGTGATGATATATTTATTTATTAAAATATTGAACTGTTAAAACAACTTATTAACTTTATTTTCAAAAATAACTCTTTTCGATATTTATCAAAACTTGAGCGGCGCTAGTTTATAATAAAATAAAATTAAAACTGCAAAAAACGGTTGCACATCGCAGTATTAGAGAAAACTTACTCATATTAAAATTACAATGAAAAACGTACGTTTCATGCATTATTTTATTAGAAAAACGCGCATGAAAATTTTTTTTCGAACATTAGTATATATATAGTATATATAATTAATTTGACCCCAAAGTGTATTTTGTCGTTATTTACTTGTAATAGCTTTTATAATAGTGGCAATTATAATTGGAAGCGGTAAAATGAAGCAGTATTTCGTAGCGATGAACGGTGATAGCCGGGACGGCGGTTCGTTGCTGTAATCGGCCCGGCATCGGTTTATATTATTTATAAGCGTGACTAAACTACCCGCCTCTGTAACTTAATTATGGAAGCACCTGGGATCAAACCAAAGCCTTAGAAGGTACAGAGGTTCAAAGCACCTGACGTAATTTCCAAGATACTTGCAAGAAACTTTTGATTATTAATTTCACTAAGGACCGGTTTTTCTGTAATCTGTTACCGGCTTGTTAGCAAGCAAAATCTACTTATTGAATAATACATCATGTTTTTAAATCAAATCAGTTTCAAAAGTAATTTATGATAGGTGCCATCTGTTGTAACAGAAATTATACTTTTCAAACAAAGATTATGTATTTAGGTAAAGACCAGTTAAAATTACATTTAGTTTAGGTTATAATTTTTCTTGGTCTGTATTTAACCAATCATAATACAAACATTTGAAAATTCAAACAAATGACACTTCATCTATCAAAAACAGTCAATGTACGAGTAATTAACAATTTAAATTACATAATACTCATAGAATTAAATTATTAAATTTATTTTTATATCAGTAGTATACACTTCAACATAGGCCCAGAAGGACGAAAAATGTAGGCCTGTGGAAAGTGAAAATTAATTTTCCGATTTCACAAAATAGTTTTTTTTCTACAACTGTCAAAAAATGTTCACATTTTTTCACTAATACCAATACGCGAAGTACGTGATTTTTTTTATCAATTACATTACTATGACAACGCGTATTTTGCGCACTGTTTCGCACCCTAGTGCGCAATATAAGAATTTCGCTCACTTAATACAAAATTAACTATTTTTTTTGTATTAAGTGCACGAAATGAGTGTTTGTTTGTTGCGCTTAAGAATATCACTTTTAGTCGAGACCGCAGGTCGGGACAAAAAAGTCATTCGAACGCGCCAAAAATCAAGACTTTTGCCCACGAAATACAAACAACAGTTTTTCTACAACTCTTCAAAAATAATAATTATAATAATAATACAATAATAATTTATTTTTGTCATATTACATGACTGAAAGTACAGATGATAAATTCAATTTTAAATAATTAATTTATTCAAGTATATTAACGGAAGACAATCAAAAATAATTTCAATTTTGTACTATTAATGTGTTGTAATCAATCTAAGGTGAAAAAATTATAATTTGAGAGCGTGCACGAAATACTCGTACTATGGTGCAAATAGTGTGCAAAATACGAGTTGTTATAGTGATGTAAATGATCACATACTTCGTGTATTAATATTAGTGAAAAAAAGTGAACATTTTTTGACAGTTGTAGAAAATTCCCACATATTAAATAATACATACCCATAGCGTATGTCACCGAAGTTTTGAAACACCCTGTATAATATCGCTGTCAAAGGTTTGACTGTGGTTTGAATGAAAACATTTTAAATAAAAGGGGGCTTCTGGTTTAATTCTGTATATATTTAAATTCAAAAACTCGACGTTTCGGTACTTTAAACAAATACCAGAAGCCCCCTTTTATTTATATATATGAATTCTGAAAGGTTTTTCCCTATGTTGAAAACATTTTATTTGGAAGTAAATTAATTTGTCGTTTATAAAAACAGCCATTAATGGAATGAACGTAATTATAATCTATTAAATCGTGTAAGCCTTGAAAACAATTAAAATTATTACGAACAGTAAATAAAATAAATAAAAGTAATCTATGTTTAAATATGATTTAATATAGTAATTATGTAGAGTAGAACTTTCAGAAAGTTAAATATGAATGAAGCAAATATGCTTGTACAATAAACTATATCGTGAATACATTAAAAGCTGAGGTATACTATGCAGATAATTTATTTATTCAATTGTTTCATTATTTGCGAAAATACAATACTAATTAACTACAGTGAACTAACAACTTTATCAAAGCTTGAATAACATTATTATGTAAATTTCAATTTATATTGTTAATTAAATTTAGGGGAACAATTAAATGTTACAAAAAATTTCACATCATCTGTATTTTAAATAAGATAAGTACCTGCCCGGAAGTTACGTACAACTAAGTCCTACTTACAAAAACCGAAGTAAAATATCTTAGAATGTATTTAGACCAGTGATTAACGTGGAAGAAACATATACTTGGGGAAAAGAAAGAAATAAACATCAAAACCAAATAAAATTGTACTGGCTATTTGCTCGTAAGTCGAACTATCTCTGCACAACAAACATGATATACTGATCTCGGTGCAAAATGATTTATTTTTTTTATACGCAAAATTAAGTGCAGTTTACTTGAAGTAAATATTATTAGTGACTCTGGTGTTATTCTTAATATATCTATAAACTTATAAACATTACAATAATATATTTATTCATTACATAACATCAGATAAATACCGAATTGTAGTGTTTACAATTATAATTTAACTATGAATATATTAAAATAACTGTCAAACCAATTGCTCTAAAGATATGTACTTCACGTGAGTGCAAAATAATAAATTTATTCATTACATAACATCAAATAAATACCGATTTGTAGTGTTTACAATAATAATTTAACTATGAATATATTAAAATAACTCTCAAACTAATTGCTCTAAAAATTTGTACTTCACGTGTGTGTAAAATAATTTTTAGAATTAATAAAAAAATCTTTTTGTCCCAATATGTCGTATAGTATCTAACATTTCATTTGGTTCCTGAAGTATTTAAAAACCCTTAAATTTCTTTTGGAAGTATAAAACAGGCTGTATTATTAAATAGTTATTTGTGTATTAAGAGCGTAAAGTGATTCTTTGTTACACGAGCACGGTAATTGCAGCGCGAACCGAAAACGAGAGCTACAACAGTGTAAGAGGAACAAAGACACTTTACGCTCGTGATGCATACATATTTTTTTCTACGATTGTATCTTAAAATTATAAAAAAACGTATACGTACTGAAAATTTCTTTCTGTCAACTGTCAATATGACAAGTTAATATCTTTTTCGCTCGTTGACATTGGAAACGCGCGTTTAACATCTTTTTCGCGCATTGCCATTGCAGATAAAGATATTTTTCGATTGTTTCACAGAAACGTCAACTTTACGATGACAAATTAGACCGAAGTTATCAACTTTTTATAGCAATCGTAGAAAAATAGCTATTTATGAAACTAGTAAGGAAATGAAGGTTATTACCTTACGCATGTGAAAATTCCGTTCTAATAAATACGAAAGAGCGTTTTTGAAATTATGAAATTTTGACATATAAATGACAGTTATAAATACAAAAAACAAAAGAATAACACATCAGAATTCATCTACCAAGATATCTGTTGCTATGTTACCTCTTTATTTCACTAGTTAAACAATGCAGTTCATTACCTAACTCAAATAAGTGAAAAACGTCTATTTCCTAACGGAAGTAGAAAAAGGTATTAAAACTATTTGTTACAATATACAACAATAATTATTTCACTATCATTTAATTTAACAACAAGCAAAAATGTATTTACATATGCTTTTATTTATTTATTTATGTTACGCTGTACAACAGAAACTTAATCCCAATTACAGTACAGTTTCCTCACTTACCGAGCCGCAGTGTGGTAGTTTATATAATTTTAGCCTAAGTGCGATTCGAACTAAAGATCTCCAGATTCTATTTCCGTAACGCTACCCACACCACTGGACAAAATAACTTGCAATTCCAAAGCCATCTAACATATGATTTATTTGTTAACCTGTACCTTAATCAATATATTAAGAAAATATAGTTTCCTTACAGACGTTTTTGCTAAATTCAATTTGCACTTTACTAAAAACTTATATGCATAAATTTACTATAAAGCCTATCGTAAATATTAAAGTAAAATTGCAATTAATTCCCAGTGAGCAATAAACCCAAGAATCAAGAGCAGTTTAATGAACAGCAACAAAAACCAGTATCAAAGTGATGTGTTGTACTTTTGACTCGCTTCGGTTGAGCGAATGCGAGCAAAAGTATGAAGGGCAAACAAGAGACAGACGAAAGACACGAGGAAGAGACAGACGAGACGCCCCGTTATCGCGTTCTGGATCACCACTTTCACACTAAGATCTAGAAATTTGACCAGTTTTTATTGTAGCTTGATCTTTATTCGTTTATTACAAATTGAGAAGGTATGTGAAGGTGAACTGGTGTAATACTGTCCGGGTGGTTCGTACAAAAACATTATTTTATTAATTATTCAACAGGTGTATTCGTTTATAATCACAAACAAGTTTTTGATGTTATTGGATATTTTCATTATTAAACGACAATGATAAAGCAAGTAGTATGAGATTTTTATTCGCATTATATATTTCGTATTTTATACTGTATTACATTGTACGAGTATATTTTAAATTTCAACAAAAAATATATTAATTTTTTCAAATAAGTACCTGTTATAGAATTTTTATAAACTTAAGGAAGACATTATTAAAATTTTTCTGTGGCATCAAAGTATTTTTCTGACCATAAATTTAGATAATTTGAATAAATTTGAGAACAAGATAATTGACAATCGCTGACATATTATTTGTGATTCTTTTACTAGAATTCTCTGTTCGAAAACTTTAACTTTGATTCAGCATATTTTCCTTAACTTAACAAGTCGGCCTGTGGATCTTGACATCCCTGGTTCGATCTCCACAGCCGTCAAATAATTTTCACCAAATTAAATCTACCTCTGTGGCTCTCCCACCACTAACATCTTTGGGGGCCATGATTTGATGGCTGGTAACCGCACTTCACGCGGATAAATATATCACTTACCGAGATCTGCTTCGGCAGAATGTCACACCCTGTAATGGGTAAAAGGCGTGATGATATATTTATTTATTTACATTTAATTATGAGTCAACTGTATTTTAATTATATATTATGATTTTGATAATTTTTGTTCATAACATTACGATTATCAAAATTATTAATGTAACGAATGAACAATTTAGTAAAATTAGGGTAAATTTTCACCACATTAATACTACCCCTGTGGCTCGCCCTCAACTTACATCTTTGGGGGCCATGATTTGATGGCTGGTAACTGCACTTTACGCTTAAATTATATCACTTACCGAGATCTTCTGCGGCAGACTGCCACACCCAGTAATGGGTACAAGACGTGATGATATTTTAGATCAATTGTAAATGAAAATGAAATTTTCCCTAATTATATTTACAGTTTTGGTAGAAATAATTTTCTTTCTAAAATTGTTCTTTTCTCTTGAGACATTATTGTAAAATTTAAGGAAATTTATAAAATGTAACAGCAATTAAAGTGGCTGGCAGGAAAAATAGCAAATTACAGTAAGAACGTAATGAAATAATTTATTGCAAATACACTTTTGTGTTGAAACTAACACAATACATGGTAGCAAAAGCTAACTAAATTCATATAAATAGTCTTGTGAGCTGTTCCGCATGTCATTCTCGTGATAAATTATGTTATATATCTCAACGCTAAGTACTCTTGCGCACGGAAAACTATACAACATTTTACGACATAAAATAGGCGTGGAGAGACAAATTTAATATCGCACACGATTCTTTTCTAGTGTACTCTCTGTTTACATTAAACTACCCTGCTCACTCTGATTTATCTGACATCTTGAAAACTCTTAAAGATAAAACTGCAACAAAAACGCAATTTCACTAGACGTAATTTTTCATTTTAAATTTTCATATAATTTATATCTAAGGGCCGTATTCAGAATCATAACCGGATCATAGAATTTTCGTATTTATATATTGTAACCACACCAATTATACAAAAATTCATGAACAAACAATTAAAGTTCAGGATCCAGAATAGAAAATGAATAAAGGAATCCAAAAACAAGTCACATACGAGTGTAATTTGTTTTATTAATGGACGTTTCTAATGAATACAACATTCATCATCAGCTATAAATGTAATGATTAAATATGTAACAATATTAAAATAACACAATGAATAATAAATATCTAAATATATGTATAGATTTAATAGTATATTATGTAACAAGTTCTATAAACGTGTGTTTAGTTACGAGTGTATAAAAAACGAGTATCTAAAGAGTTTATAAAACGAGTCAGATACTATACTTTTCTACGATCGAAATTTAGACAATGAAAAATGTAAAATGTTATGAATTATATAAGGTTAAGTTGCAATGACAGACGCCTGAAGCTAACTTCACTCCGTGCTTAATATCTTAAGCCGTAACTAAAACGTCCGAAGTTGTAGCTTGTCATCATGTGATTAAGATATTATTTAGCGCCATGGAAACTACTAGTACGTTAAATGATATTTTAATTACGAGAGTAGAAAAAATATGTTAAAGTATTAAATAATTATAAATAAAATTTGCAAATTGTTTAAAAATTCATGATGAGAAAATGATTCTACTATGCAGATAATAATTAATAATTTAAATCTTGGTGATATCAAAATCAATAGATAAATTTGTAAAAAGAATTTTAATTTGACTTTTTATGTAGTATATACTTTAAACTTTTTCCAAGTAGAGACAACTTAAAATTTTAATGAAATATTAAATTTTGTTAAAAGGATTTACATTTGCAAACACGCTAAAAGATGAAAAATTCAATTAAGAAGTTCTTGAGTTTATACTTTACGTTCGCTATAGATTAAATCCCTTTGATTGTATTAATTAGAAGTATTATAATACTTTTTAAATACTTTCCTTCAATATCTACTGTTTCTTAATTTTTTTTTGGAGAAATATACAAGGTAATTCGGAAAAAACTCTTTAAATTATTACACGAAAGAATATTAATACTATTGTGAACATCACCACATTTTAAATAAACTGTACATTAATCATAGAAAAAGGATACTATAATTATGGTTTATTTTATTACAAGTAGGAATGATTGAAATTCGAAAATACCTTAGATAAATTTGGTATAATTTGTATAACTTTTGGACAAACATATGACGATCGATTAAATGCAATGTTTTATACAGGGTGTTAAAAAAAGGATAAAAAATTTTCAAGGTATATTCATTTCGATGTGCAGATCCACCATCAAAACGATTTTTTTAAATGCCACTGGTAGACACTTAAATTTTAATAAAAATATAATGGATTTTGTAACTACGTAACTGATGTTGAATAACAAATGAATTATTTTTATTTTCTTAAATTTATTAAAATGTTATACCTCAGTAAAGCATCGTACAGATTCGTAAGCTGTTTCAAGCCTCGCTATCGCTCGGCATGAAACTATCTACTCATCCTGTAATTGATCGCTTTCCTGACTTTTTACGTAAATAACTATTAAATCAAATTAAACGCCATTTTAGTTTTACGTATTTTGTTTACAAAATAGACATAAAAACTTTAAATGATCTATTGTGTTACCACTGGTTGTATACAGCCCATTACCGAACTTAACCCCAGTTTTTCGCTAAATAATTTAAATATAAAATTTCAATTTAAAATTTCTCGACGTTTTTAAATTATTGGGTTTCGGCCAAACCGACACCGATTTTTATTTTTTTCAGACTACTTAGGTTGGAAAAATGAAAATTGTAATCTGTTGTATCTTAATTACATATTTCTTTTCTAGTTGATATGACTACTTCAAGGTGCCTCGTGTCATACACCATGAATTTTTATGACGTTTCATCTATAACGTTTTTAGTTCATATCAAAATGTTAAAATATAAAGCATGAATGAAGTAATTTACTTTCAATGACAGCGTGCTGTATATAAATAAAGTGAATTTCAATGCTGCCACATGAATCAAATTAAAAATGCTTCTAAAATAGTTTATACATAATTTTAACATTTACATGCAATTTTAGCTATATTAATATATTCTATAAATAATGTGAAATTAAATTGCTAAGTTTATTAATTTGGCGAAATAAAGTTTGTTTATTTTGTTGTTGTAATTTTAAGGTTGAGCGATTAATTATATTTTCATAAATAAACCAAAACTATGTATGAACTATAACAACTATGTGCATAATTGATTTTTTTTTTATTTTTAAGAAAACGACAATTTATTTTTTATTGTTGTTTGTTAAAGTTTTATAAATAACCTAATGTTAAGTAATTTTTTTCCCGACCAAGAATAAACTGTCACTTTATATAGTTGACATTTGACACATAATAGACTATTTTATACCTTAGGGAATAAAGTAAATGGCAGCTATCCATAATTATTTTATTTATTAATAACAATATTCACATTAGATGAATTTACAATATTTATGTAATGACATTCATCTTATGTCTTCATTTGTTCATTCCGTGAAATATTGCTTATTGAAGATTCGTTTCCTTTTCCCAGTAAAACCTTTCATGCTATTTGAAATTTGTTCTCCTTTGAAGCTTCTATGTAACCCTCTGCAACAACATTCGATTTCCATCCACCATGTCTTTTGACAGTAAGAATATCAACCCCGCTATCTGCCAAAAAACTTGCAGAATTTCGTTGATTTTATTGGTAACAAACTATTTGTTCTTATGCCGCAGCAGCAACATCTTCAGGTATTTCAACAATATCCTCTTCTCTATCGACTTTCATTTTTATGAAATTGAAAGTAAGTCGCAGAAACAAATTGAAGTTTTTAATTCATAAACATTTTTCACGATATAAATAAACAAACTTCCTGACAACGCATTTTTATGAATGTTTTTCATCGCAAACTTGATTCTCTGAACGCATATCAATAAACCATAAATAAATTAAATTATTTAAATTTAAAAGTCGGGACGTCGAGAAAAAAGTTTTGTATGCATTTCTGGAATAAACTTCGTTAATCCCTCAACTGAAAATGCTCTCGGCTTCACCTCGGGCATAAGTTACAGTCTCGGGAATAAAACCTTAGTTTATTCCCTTAATACATAAATAATTATCACAGAGCGTATACTTACGAACAGTATATTAAAGCAGTTTTTCCGATTTTATTCTTCTTCTTCATTCGGCTCCACAGAATATCAGGTATTCCTTGGCCTGACCAAGCATTCTTTTCCACTCCTTCCTGTCTTGGACAAATCTGATTTTGGCTGCTCTCATGTCTTCCAAGACCTTGTCCCTCCATCTTGCTTTTGGTCTTCTTCTAGGTCTAGATGTTTGTGGTTTTCTATTATACAAGGTGTTTCAGGACTAGTGTAACAAACTTTAACAGCTTATTCCTGAGGTCATTTTGAGCCAAAAATGTCATATGAACATAGGTCCTATTCCTTCTAGTTACCAAAATACAAGAGGTTGAAGTTCTATAAATAACACGAAATTTTCAAATTTTTGTAATCAAGATACTTTCGTGCAAATAGGGGATGGGAAAGTTGGCGTCTATTTGGATAACTGTCTTGGTATTCTCTGGACGCATAACGGGCATTATCATTACATAATCCATAAATAAAAATCATATCTGCATATTCAGCAGTACTATAACCATCCATTATGAAACAATAATACAATCAAAAGTACAACAATTTTTAATTAAGACAAATAAGGTATGACTTTTCAATAAAATTTTTGTTTTCCGAAAGTATCTTGATTACAAAAATTTGAAAATGTCGTGTTATTTATAGAACTTCAACCTCTTGTATTTTGGTAACTAGAAGGAAAAGGACCTATGTTTATATGACATTTTTGGCTCAAAATAACCTCAGGAATAAGCTGTTAAAGTTTGTTACACTAGTCCTGAAACACCCTGTATAAGCGATACACTTGTCTGTTTTCGTCTAGTCTTTGTAGGTGCCCATTCCATTTTAGACGTTGTAATTTAATAAATAATGATAGTGGCAGGTCATCAAAGAGTTGATATAGCTCATGATTCTACTTTATTTTACCGATTTTATTAAAAATGTTATATAATTGAGAAATATTGCTCAAGTTTAAAATTTAACAATATAAAGTAATCCAGCGATTGATTGCACGTTCTTCATTAAAAAATAATTGCATGGTGTTAAGGATGAAAAGAGTTGCCGATGATTCGTACAGACCGAAGACCGGTCCTGTATAATTCATATTTCCGAAGCCGCACATAATGACGCCGGCAGCAACCACTGCAGATGTGATCTGCTTCGCGTTTGCGCCAGACACTTCATTAAATATGCGTGCTTTGCCATTTCTTATGTATGTATCTAAAGTACTAGTTGCTGGCAATATTAGAACTAGCCGTCGTAATCAATTTGCCATCATTATTTCGAAAATGTAAACATGCTTAAAGATGAAACGCTATATTAAGATTGCGTTTTGATTCACAGGTGTAGAACAATTATTCTGTTGTTTTGCGGTTTTCATTTTTATTTGGGTGCAAGCGATAACAACTACAAGAATACATTAAAATTCTGTGAGAAAACTTCTCTTGAAGGAATAAATGATACCTGCTTCTCATGGACAGTACAATTTTATATTCATTATGGGCTAGTGGACAAGCAAATAGGCGTATTTTATCAGTAGCATAATATTTGTTAAATTCTAAGTGGCCTAATCATTCGTTAGTTAATTACATCGCAAAAATATTGAATCAATTTAATTCAAATAAAAGTTATGGATTATTAAAATCTGCATTTAAATATTTACATTTCTTTACTTTTCCGACCTATATATAGTAATAGGAAAAGTATTTCGATAATGATTTTCTTCGATTTCGAAACATTGATGAATCTTCACGTTTTAGATCCTGCAGAATTTATCTCTTTTAAAATAAGGAATAATCAGCCTTATTCTTGTGACCATTGTATTCAATACAATATCATAAACTTTACAATTACGATTACAAGGTACTTTAAGACATTGTAATAATTTGGTATTCTCGTGACCACCTTGTAAACAACAAAATAAGATATTGTATGAATTACGATATTGTAATCTATACAAGTATGAAAGCAATAATAATTGTTACCAACATAAAATGCAATTATTTTGATGGATGAAAAACTGTTTGAAATTATTTTAAAGTGATATTAAATAATTGAATTGTTGTATATTTACACTTAATGCTTTAAAATTAAAAGAACATTTAATAAAAATGTGATATTGTAGAAAATAAAAATTATTTTTCATTTACGTGTGTTGGTATCCCATATTGGAACTTTGACGTTTGATAGTTATTTTTAACCTCACAAACTAAACAAAATCATGGCAACAAAGAAGAAAGTTAGTAAAACCCAGCAGCAAATATATTTAGAGTATAAACCAACATACTGTTTTACGAACTGGAAAATTAAATCCTAATATGACACCAGAGTCAGTAAAAAAGTTGTGGTTAGAACTCAAGCTAAAAATTATATGAACTACCACATTGCGGCTTGGGGAGTGCGGACCCTGTACTGTAATTGGGATTAAATTCCTGTTGTACAGCGTAACATAAATAAATAAATAATCTAAAATAAATTGTTGAATATTTAAAAGAAACCTAACCATTTAAATCTTTACAGTAAGCAACAATTGATAGCAATAATACCTTTAAATTTTTCGGAATACTTATTTCATCTCTTTGTGAATCTTTTAAATATGGTGCTACTCGTATTTCCAAAATAATATCATGTGCTACTTGTCGCGAGAGCCTATAATTTCCTTTAAAAATGTTTTCGGGCAGTGTAAGTGGATCACTAGTATCCCTTAATTATCTTCTTGAAACCCTTAAGTTTTGTCTTTTAAAAGACCACAAAAATATATAAATAAATAAATATATCATCACGCCTTTTACCCATTACTGGGGTGGCACTCTGCCTAAGCTGATCTCGGTAAGTGATATATTGTATCGGTAAAGTGTGGTTACCAGCCGTCAAATCACGCCCCCCAAAGATATTAGTGGAGGACTCCACAGGGGTAGATTTAAATTGGTGAAAATCAACCACAAAAATAAGGTTAATTTTACATATATATATATTATTATTATTATTGTTATTATTATTACTATTTTCCTCATTTTGTAGAATGTCAATTAGTAGTAGAAATCCATCATTTGCCATGTTCCACTAATATTTCACTACTATAGTTAATATTTTTCAAGAAACAATTTGCCTAGCAAGTCGTCGAAGTAGTTGCTGAGATTACAATAAGTTTATGCAATTATCTTATTCAATGCAATTGTCAGTTTTATAAAATTGGTCACTAGAATACCACACTCGACTATTTCTTGTAATGTATAAGATATTGCATTCTATGCAAGATCGTATTCAATGCAATGGTCACGTGAATACGAATTTTCATAATTATTGTAAAGTTTACAATAATCGTATTTTATAAGATATTGTATCGAATACAATGGTCACGAGAATAAGGCTGTTTAAAGCCGCGTTTATACTTATTGTTATAGTTTACTCGTATCATATAGCTTCATAAAAATAGTTATTTTTGATTCTAGATTGCGAAATGTTACTTTTGCATTCGAGAATGCAAAAACATTTCGCAATCGAGTATCAAACAACGTTTTTTCGAAAACTATGTCCCAAAATTAGCAATAATGTAATGAGAAAATTTTGACGTTTAGGATTAATTAATGTGACATCTAATGTCTCCATGACAACACAACAATGTATGTAATATAATTGCTATCAAATCTGGTATTCTCTGAGCAGCAATTGACAGCTGGTTGGCAATAGAAACCAAACAAACGTTCTGATTTTTTTCTGCGATTTATTGGGATTCGCATTGCATTTTGCATTGCATCTCTCAAGAAACTATTCCAGTACACCAGTTAGCTTCCTCAAGCGGGATAAATATGAATAATTGCTCAATTGGAACATTAAATATAAATTTTGTTAAAGACTAGAAGTATTGTTTCTAAGCAAAAAAATAAAGTGACAAATTTTATTAAATTGTGAGCCTTTCTTCTATAAAAAAATTTTTGCATGTAGGATGCAAAAGTTTTTTGCCTCCTGCATGCAAAAATCTTTTGCGTTCTGTAGATAAAAAACACTCATTTCGCGTGTTGATAGTTGTCATGTAAATTTTAACTTTATATGACAGTTTTCGAAAAAAATAATTTTAAAAATAGATATGGGAACCCATATCGTATGTATTATTAGATAAAGGTTCTATAGTTTGCCATATATTTAAATTTTATCTTTCAAAAGTTATACAAATAGTTCATTTATGTGATTGTAATAAATTAAATGTTCAAGACACTAAATAACCTAAAAGATATTAATATCTTCCGTTTCTGTATCTGTATTTGTAGAAAAATGAAACTTAACACGTAACTGTTGTAGCATGATCGACTTTTTCAAGTAAGAAATTATTTACTTACTCTTAACAAAAGTATGCATAAATCATGAGAATTAATTAGTCAATTTATCCTGAATCTCGTCTGGCGTCCAATATAGGATCCGGCTTTGCAAATATAAGAATAAAACCCGCCAACGGAGATACGAAACAAACTGGTTTAATTTTTCCGGCGGAGAACGCAACAACGGTGAACAAGTCGCCGGTAATAAAGACCGCATGAATAATTCGTCCGCTTGCGTTAAAGAACATTGCGTTGCCGCTGGCCGCGGCATTCAAGAATATTAGGTAGCGAGCACCAGGTATGGCTTGAGAAAATGGAACTTCCCGCTCGCAGGAATTAAAAGAAACTCGGTTAATTTCACTGTTTTCCGTAAAAAATTACATTCTTCATTGTGATATTTAAAAGGAGAACTTTTGTGTTAAGATGCTGTATGTTTGTCAAGTTTTGAAGATAGCTTTAAAACGGAATGAAAACATTAATTCTTTGTATTGTTATGTTTCAACGTTAATTAAAAATATTATGAGGTACAAAAAAGAAAAATTTTCCTTGTAAAGAACGAAATATGTTCATGAAGTTTGCATGGAATTGGAGGAACGTGATGCTATAATAGTAGTAAACTAAATGAAATGTGGATATCTCATTAAGTTTTCAATCTTCTTTATTGCTTGGCATAATACTCAGTTCACAATCGATTATAAAATACCAGAAATAATTAAATTGACTGATTGACAATGTTTTAATTAAGAATCAAGTACAAATATTTGAAAAAAAATCTGATATGGACACCACATTACTTCTTTGTATGCGTATTATACTATACCTACATTTTTTTTATTGTGCATATTTGATGTAATTTGACATTGATATTACATTTTGTTCTTATTTTTTGTTCTAATCCATAGCAAACTTAATTACAAACACACAAACAACATATAATTTTTAAATTTACATATCTCGCTTATAGAAAAGGCTAATTTAATAATTTTTAATGTACTAGACGCAGAATTTAATTCAGCAATTATATAATTTTTCCAGAAAATCTGAAGCAGGTTCATGTAATGTATTACTTCCGGTTACTCCATTTTAACCAAAATCTATTATATTATTTCCATTGTTATAATAGTCTTATGGACCAAATTTGAAAATTTTTGATTATATTTTCACTAAAATCTAGTGTAGGCTTCAAGTTAAATACCACTTCCGGAAGTTATATAATGACCAAAAAGGGAGGTGCACAACTAGATATTATAACAGTCCTAAGTACAAAATTACCGGCTTACCGTTTTTGAGCATAGCGATTATAAATAATATTAGTACTTCTCTTGACATTGTCCTGCAGTACCGTGACATGGAGAGTGTTACAGAATTCGAATCCGGAGATCCCGAATCGAAACGTTGATTTAAATTTAAATAACCAAAAATGTAATTATTTTGTAATATGAGTTCTGGAAGTTTGTTTTTTTTAATTATTCTTATGGCGTAGGTGGCTCAGTAGTATCAAAACTGTGGATGTAAAAACCCGGGTTTGATTCCCACAGTCGACAAACAGTTTTCAGCACATTTAAATGACCCCTGTCTCTACCCTTCCACTAACATCTTTGAGGGCCATGATTTGACGGCTGTTACTTGCACTTCACGCGCATACCGAGATGATATATTTATTTATATATTTTTATTTTTAAAATTAATGTTTTATAGACATTATATTGTTTCATATGCAGAGAACATGAAATTTGTTATCCTTCATTTTAATGACAATTTATTTATTTATTTATGTTACGCTGTACAACAGGAACTTAATCCCAATTACAGTACAGGGTCCGCACTCACCGAGCCGCAGTGTGACAGTTCCTATAATTTTTAGCATGAGTAAGGTTCGAACTCGCAATATCCGGATTCGAATTCCGTATCGCTATTCACACCACCGTACTGACGGACAATTGATGTTAATATGATGTAAACCATGTCAAAAGAGAGAACCAGCTATGTAATTAAATTTTAAGTTTTGTTTTAAATAAGCAAAATTTAGTAATTTGTTATAATTGTTTCCAAAGTATTAGCTAATATTCGTATGATCTTATTTAAAGTATATATAAGTACAACTTTTTGGTACCTATTAAAGGCCAAAGCAAGTTTTATTATTCAATTTGAAAGTTTCAGTATGCAAATAATTTCATTTAAATAAGATGTTAATCATTGCCAACACACATTTACTTTCGACTGAAAATTGAAAAGAAACAGGGCTTACATATTTGTATAAGTCTAAACTTTGCTCTACTTTTCCTTTGATATTTAAATTAGTAGACAAATATAGGTCAGTTATTGTTCGATTTATTTGCTTTGTTTTCCCCACTACCGCTAAATATGTAAAACGGTTATTGTTAAAGTTGTCCAGTTTGAAATTATGTAACGGCTCTAACTCACGATCGATGTTCCCCCTAAAACGGTCCCCAGAGCCCGGAGGAATTCTGATTTGGACGGCGGTGGCGCGACACACGTGAGCCGCTCGGTCACGGTTTGAAAAATCACGCAGGCGCCGTGGGACGCGGCAGCAGCAGTCGCGTGGCAACCAGTCATAAGCTGGGGAGCAACGCCGCCGCCGTCGTGCGCTGTATATCTTATTAGGGCCAGTTTGACACTTTAATAACTGTTATTTTAAAGCTTATCATCACATAATGTTGTGAACAATGGGCGACCACCGCAAAAAGCAGGGGAATTTAACGTTGGTATCATAGTTCCGTTCTTGAGCTCCGTTTCATGGTGAAAACGTGATGAAAAATCGAAACTCTTTGTGAGCATGATGGACAGGGTTTTGTGCCGCTAGGAATCTTTACGTTGTGTTGATATTGTCGTTAGGGAACATAACATAACTAACATATGAAATGTTCAAATTACTTATTTCGCACGAGTAGGATATTGAGACAATAGCTCAGTGGAAACGTATTGGATTCTGGATTAGTTAGATTCTCTCAACCAACAATTTATTTTTCCTGTAACACAAACAATTTTCACCAATTTAAAAAATCTACCCCTGTATCTCCTCCACCACTAATATCTCTGGGGGCCGTGATTTGACGGCTGGTAACCGCACTTCACGCGAAAAAATATATCACTTACCGAGATCTGCTTAGGCAGAGTGCCACACTCAGTAATGAGTAAAAGGTGTGGTGATATATTTATTTATTTATTTATTTTCTATAACACATATACAATAGTTATTTGTGTATTAAGAGCGTAAAGTGATTCTTTGTTACTCGAGCACGGTAATTGCAGCGCGAGCCGAAGGCATCTTAAAATTATTCAAAAACGTATCATCATCAGCTGTGGTGCTACAGCCCGAGATCAGGCCAGGGCCTACCGCATACACCGAGCCGTAGTTTTTATACTGCCGTACTGCCGGTCTTCGTAGTCAAATGCTATATTATTTAAGTCGTATAAGTGAGAAATACATGTAACTGTATTTTATATTTTACGACAAATCACACATTGTCGACAGGCGGATTCGAACTGACGAGCCTTAGTTCGGGTGACGTCACAGTATGTTAAGAGATGTGCCTTAACACGCTCGACCACCGCGCCTTTACTGTGTACTGAAAATAAATTCGTTCTGTTAACTGTCAATATGACAAATTTCTGTTTTGTTTGTATCCCGGGTAACTGTTGAAATAAGCGCACATTTAATATCTTTTTCGCGCGTTGCCATTGGAGACGCGCAAAAAAGATATTTTTCGATTGTTCCACAGAAAAATCAACTTTACGATGACAAATGAGAGCTTAATTGTCAAATATTCATAGCAATCGTAGAAAAAGACAATTTAATGTCATTGATTTTGTCAAAAACTATGGCACTAAATTCAATTTTGTACAACTGTATTTAGGGTCTTGTTTATTTGAGAATTTGTCGTACAATCAAACAGATACATCATGTTAGCTGTCATTGATCATATGAGCATAAAACACTTTTCGTTTTACTTAAATTTAAAGGTATATATTTTTAGAATGATATTGATAATATTATAAAACTTGTAAATGTCAAAATAATTTAAATTTCAAATGTTTTTTCATCTGTCAGAGTTACCAATTTAATAATAATTTTTAAATAAAAAGTAAATCAATGCGTTATGGGAAAAATAGTATGAAAAACATGTATTCCAATGCCCAATTGTAATTCCTATACTTTTTTTAACTCGCCTGCAGCTCGTATACGCAAACTTTTTGTATTATGTGAGAACTCGTTTGGCTTTGGCTGTTAGTTCTCCTTTCTAATAAATAAATAAAAAAAACTGTATTCGTATTACAATTAGATTCATTGTAATCCTAGTTTTTCAATATATTATTAACCACATAAAAGTACTCCTTGGATTTGGAAATAGATAAATAAATACTTCTAATTTTACACCAAAGGATATAAAAACAAAGAATCAAGAAAGCGAGAAAATATATATTATATTTGTGAATATATTTACCTGAAATTGATAAAAAAATAAACACTTGCCTGACCTTTAAGACTCAGGAAAGCTTTGCTTTGCATGCCTAGTTAGGAAAATAACATATTGCCTGCCTAGGCAGGTAATGAAAGAAAATTTCATTGATAAAGGCAGCAAGCCTACTTTGTTTTAAATGATTGTTGCAGTTTGTTAAAATTTATCTTATAATTCAATTTGAATAAAAACTTTTTTTGGACAGATCGAAAAAAAATGTTTTAGACAAATGTTATAGTAGATAGTTTAAGGATTTTATAAATGTTTTATTTTCAAAAATCGATCGAGTGGTTTTCAAAATATCTTCTTCTGAAATTTTTGATCGGTCGCCATTTTGTTATTTAATAAAATATAAAATAATTGTAAATGAAATGTTTTAGAAAACCGAAAGCAAATGCTGAAAGTTTTTGTATTTTTAAATATTTCTTAAAATAAGGGAGTAATTACGATTTTTCGAAATAGAACGCCAATAACTATGAACTGGGGCTCCAAATCAAAAATTTGAACTAAGAAAAGTTGTTTGTTTCAATGTGTTCTAACTGCTGTTTTTGGGTGTTACAACTTAGTAATAACACCCTGTAAATGTATTTTTTAAGTATTTGTTTGCTAAGCCATAAATAATTTGATTGTAGATCCACTTTTAACTTCTAATCTTGTACTCTAATTGGAAGTAAATTTATAAAAAGGGGACCTGTCAGAATTCGTGCGAATTTTGACATTAGATTACCTATTTAGATAAGCTCATAAACTAAATGTCAAAATTGTAGTAATAACAGCCTTTTTTGCATCTTACCTACTTGATTTAGAAGAATAAATATATTTCTTTGTTAAGCACATTCTTTTCCGTAAGTTCATGTGACATATAAATGTGGTTTCGGCTCTGACTAAATAAAAATTATAGTACTGAAAGTCAGTAGTTTAATTTGTTCTAGATAAAAAATCTGATGTACCACAAACACGAACTAACATAATTTTAGTAAAAATGTGTTGGTAACATGGAATTATAAAGTACGAGTAGACGGTGTGACGTCCTCTTTATAACGAGCGCAATCAAGTGCAGGTAGCAACGATTGTACGATAAACCCTCTAGACACATTTCATTTTTAATCCTTCTTCACATTATGTGCTCCATTGTTTAGAGAGGAAATGCACAGCGAAAAATCATCCTTTATCAGGCATGATGAACATTCGCTTCCTGTCACAATATAACACAACACAACACGTGTTTATATAGTTTAGTCGGTCGAATGTGTCCGTCGACTGGCGCGAGCAACCAACTGAAAATAAAATTTAATTAGACGAGCATTACAGGGCGTGACCCGTGGTTGGTCGCATGTTGTTCCGGTGTCTGCCCGCCGGCATTTTAAATTACACACCGTTATCTCCGTTTCGCGCGGTTCGCAGATGCCTCACCCTCTGCTCGGTGAACACCCACACCCTGCAGCCTCACCACGAGCTGGGATTGACTGTGATTTCGCTTCGTGTGTAGTGCAAACAAGGCCCTCGTCTCCTGTTGTCTGATGCTGGAACGCTGATGCTCTGTCCGATGCTCGATGAGCTATCCTAATCCCGTTTTGTTGAACATTGATATTGAATCTTTCATCTCAGCTTACCGTGCCAGTTTGCGTTGCGTGCTTCATACAATTCCACGCAATATTGATTTGGTTTATTTCAAAAATGTTATTTATTTATAAGGAGCTCAGTTTCTTCAGAAATTTAAATTATTTGGACGCTAAGCATGCAACACATTCTTCTACTACAGTAACCAACTACTTTAAGTGTATCCACGATTATTTACATATTTACTTCTTTATATATAAAATTTTTAGAAATGGATATAAAATGGAAAAATATACATTTTCAGTTTTCTCAAATTTCTATTCAAATTACTATAAATAAAATTAAATACCTATTACTGGATGTGACACTCTGCCGTAGCAGATCTCTCTAAGTGATATATTTCCTTGCGTGAAGTGCGGTTACAATCCGTCAAATCACGGTCCCCAAAGATGTTAGTGGAGAGGGAACCACAGGAGTAGATTTAATTTGGTGAAAATTGTTTGTCGGCTATGGGGTTCGAACCAGGGTTCTTAAGATCCACAGGCCGGCTCGATACCACTGAGCCACCTACCTCATTATTATTATCTTAATTACATATATTATTTACTTTTTTATACCACCAGCACAGTAAGTATATCATTATATACCTGTTGCCAAGGATGTAATTAATCACTTACCGTCCGTAGGCAGTAAAGAAAAATTTGACATTAATGTTATTTAATTATCGAAAATAGTAAAATTTTACATTATTTCTAGATCTTTCACAGAACTAATTTTATTGTTATGAAAAATTTGTCGACTACGAAAATCGAACTCAAATTCTCAAATCAACAAGCCGACTCGATACAACTGAACAATCTACCCCATATCAAACATAATTATTGAAATTAGAGACCCCTAAAAATTCTCTGCACCCTTCATATTATTGGCTACCCCTGCAATTGTGATTTCATTCGATGTTCATATTTCGAGATAAACATAGAATGATCATTTTTTTTTAAAAGAAAGTTTTTGTTATGACACTATACAATTTTTCGTACACAACTTATAATAAACAATAAACAAAAACAACTTTAATGGCCGGTTTTATAAACAGCAAATTAATTTACTTTCAAAGTAAATAAAATGTGTTCATTCAAATGGCAGTCCAATTTTAACAGTAATATTATGTATGCGATAAAATAAATAAACTATGGAAATATATTTTTTCTACGATTGCTATGAAAAGTTGACAATTACGCTCTCATTTGTCATCGTAAAGTTGACGTTTTCTGTGGAACAATCGAAAAATATCTTTTTTGCGCGTCTCCAATGGCAACGCGCGAAAAAGATTAAAAATGCGCGCTTATTTCAATAGTTACCAGAGATACAAACAAAACATAAACATGTCATATTGGCAGTTAACAGAATGGATTTATTTTTAATACGTATACGTTTTTAAATAATTTTAAGATGCAATCGTAGAAAAAATTATGTGTGTATCACGAGCGTAAAGTGTCTTTGTTCCTCTTACACTATTGCAGCTCTCGCCTTCGGCTCGCGCTGCAATTACCGTGCTCGAGTAACAAAGAATCACTTTACGCTCTTAATACACAAATAACTATATTCTGTTCTTTATAAAACCGGGTATAAAGAAAGCTACTAAAATAATTAAGCATAGGAAATGAAAATAGTCCGTAATCTTTGAGTAAGTTTTGTAATTTATCTACATGATTACTTTAGCAGACGAGACGATTATGTGCAACGAAACACCGAGACAAAATCCGCATGAACAGAAAACCTTGGAATAAATCAACTAAACAGAGACACTCGGGAAATATTTAACGTATTGATTGCTGGATATAATTTATAATTTAGACGAATAAATTATTAGTGTGTAGTGTGACGGGTGGAGTGGTGCGGCCGGTGCCGCATCAATTATTTATCAGCTGAATTTGGCTGATTGAAGCATCTGCGTATCGCGTTCAGATGGCCGTCGTCGTCGTTAGTCGAAGCGACAAAGCCGCACTTAACTGAACTCATTGATTTAACCGCTTCGATAAGATTTTAAACATTTTATTAGCTTGTTACTTTCGCCATATTGGAAATTGAGCCCTACTCAATTACAAGAATGGGTCAAGAACAAGATGTCGATTTCACTCCAGTGCAGATGTGATGAAGCCATTCGAGATTTCTTCCATCTACAGCAATTTTATTCTTCGACAAAGCTATTCAGCGCCTCATTTACTCAATGTAATCTAAATTGTTAATTCGACCGAGTTTACTTCTACCTTCCTGACTAGCAACTTGTAAATAAGTGGTAAAACTATCCCGCAGTTTGATTTATGAATAAGTTTCTGATAATTATTGTTACATTCGCTTCCTTGAATATGTTACCTACTTATTCTAACTGTCAAAAACGAATAGTACAATATTTTTTTAAATTTAATTAAATTTAAGGAAAACAATCAAAAATTATATGTATTCGATACTATTACTGTGTTTAATCAATAGAATGTGAAAAAAATTATAATTTGGGAGCGTGCGCGAAATATTCATTTTGCACACTAAGGCGCAAACAGTGAGCAAAATACTCATTTTACACAATAGGATGCAAAACAATTCGCAAAATGGTAATTTAAATGACGAAAAAATCTCGTACTTTGCGTATTGACATTACTGGAAAAAGTTAACATTTTTTAACAGTTTTAGAAAAAATACTTTTTTCAACGATTGCTAAGGAAAGTTGACAATTACGCTCTCATTTGTCATCGTAAAGTTGACATTTTCTGTGGAACAATCGAAAAATATCTTTTTTGCGCGTCTCCAATGGCAACGCGCGAAAAAGACGTTAAATGCGCGCGTTTCCAGTGGCAACGCACGAAAAAGATATTAAATGAGAGCTTATTTCAATAGTTACCACAAATACAAGCAAAACAGAAACTTGTCATATTGACAGTTGACAGAACAAATTTATTTTCAGTACGCATACGTTTTTTAATAATTTTAAGATGCAATTGTAGAAAAAAATATGTGTGCATCACGAGCGTAAAGTGTCTTTGTTCCTCTTACACTATTGCAGCTCTCGCCTTCGGCTCGCGTTGCAATTACTGTGCTCGAGTAACAAAGAATCACTTTACGTTCTTAATACACAAATAACTATTTTGTGCGTCTCCAATGGCAACGCGCGAAAAAGATTATAAATGCGCGCTTATTTCAATAGTTACCAGAAATACAAGCAAAACATATAACATGTCATATTGACAGTTGACAGAACGAATTTATTTTCAGTACGCATACGTTTTTTTAATAATTTTAAGATGTAACCGTAGAAAAAAATATGTGTGTATCACGAGTGTAAAGTGTCTTTGTTCCTCTTACACTATTGCAGCCCTCGCCTTCGGCTCGCGTTGCAATTACTGTATTCGAGTAACAATGAATCACTTTACGCTCTTAATACACAAATAACTATTTTGGTGTGACGTATTCAAGTTATATGTACCATCAGACGAAAAAGGTTGAAAACCTCTGCTCTAAAATAAAGTTTATGTGCAAATTATTGCTCACATAAATAACTACTGATCTCTATGAGCTACCCACAATGATTATTCCAGCGAATAAGCATCAGGAACGAATAATATGTCACTTGTTTTATTACTGCTGATATGAGTAATGTAATAACTTCAGATATTCACAGTCGAAAGTACAGTGATTTCATTACTGTGTTCAATCACTTCATATTAGTAATAAATGACGTTTCCACCATAGGTTAATATCTCATTACAATAATCACTGCACTGCGAACGAAGTGAACTATGTTACATTTACGTTGCTATAGTAACAGACATGCAATCAATTGAAACATATGTCTATTTGTTTGACATATGGATAAATTACAGATTATGAATTCCAGGTTCTAGTTTTACATTAAATTTATAAAATATTTCTATTTAAATAATTAACAAGTTAGTTTGAATACTTGCATTTATGGTAGCACATTAAAGTAAAATAAATGTAGTTTCATATTTCCTTAATATTTCATATTAATTTTGTTGATAGCGGCAGTGAAATGAAAACAAATTAATTAATTTTGTTTATGTAATGACAATAAATATTTATGTTTAAATTATGCACTATACATTTATTTAATAAAATTATCAAATGAGCACAATTAAATTTAGTTAAAATGTATATAGTCAGAAGCAATATTTTCATGCATATTTTGTAATAAGTTGTCTAATTTAGTAAAGTTATTTTGAAAGCAACCTTACTAACAATCATTGTTAATTGAGTATATAACCAGAGACTAAACGAAATAAAAACGAAATTAGTCGGAATTTCTATAAGGGCAAAAAAGGCGATAGATATACTTTTATTGTTCAAGATTAAAGACTAAATAAATTATTTCGATTACCACTTTTAACCGTTATTTTATTCATTTATGTGTATTGTTTTTAGTTTTATATGTTTTGATATTTAAATATAAAAACATGATTGTCATCTTGTGGACGTGTATAGCATTTGTTATCTAATAACTCAATAGATTTTTTTATATTGAATCAATTAAATGATATATATTTTATTTTATATTATTATTTTCAAAGTAATATTCTATTACAGCTAAATTAAATAAATGTGAACGAGTATAAGAATTATAAGAATAAGGTTATTGACATTACAGTTAATGGAGTAAGTGGCTCAGTGGTATTATATCGGGCAATGGATTTGAGAACCCAGGTTTGATTCCCACAGCCGACAAACAATTTCCACCAAGTTAAAACTACCCCTTCCTCTCCACTAACATCTTTGAGGGTCCTGATTTGATGACTGGTAATTGCACTTCACGGGAAGAAATATATCACTTACCGAGATGTGCTACAACAGAGTGTCACACCCAGTAATGGGTAAAAGGCGTGATGATATATTTCTTTATTTACATTAAAATTAGATCGTAGATTAATTTCATTCAGCGATTAACCCAATGCATACTAGAAGTTGTTCGTTTAACAAATTAATGCAATCCATAATACTTTACAAGTTTCTAACAATTTAAACATTATACGAAAAATCATAAGTACTTTGTCGAGTATTTATAGTAGTCACCTAGCGTGTGAAAGATTCTAGATTCAAATCCTGGCGAATGCTTCTGATTTAAAAAATAATAATTTCTATAAGAGTTATTATTCAAATTTGCAAATAAAAAAGAGTTTTACCTGTTTTTCATATCGGTTACTAAAAATGTAAACGTTATATTTTATTAGGAAATGGAATGAATGAAAACAGTATATTCGGTTTCTACTTCGAATAGAACCTAGTCATAACTACTTTTTTAACAACACTTACAGTTTTACAGAATCGAGCTAAATATTAGGTTAATTTAAATTACAACTAAATATACAGGCTGTTTCACAACTTAGAGCAAAAAATTAAAGAGTATATTCTGTACGACGTGCTGATCATTCATGAAACAAAAATATTTTTTTTTTAAATCGCAAAACTATTTTCCATGTTTCCCAGTCCAAAATTTTTCGTTGCCACTGCCACTGGGTGGATGATTATGTTAAAGTTATTAATTAAATAAAATTCTATTATAAATAACTGCTAATAATTGAATTGTGTAATTATTCTTTCGTAGTTGATACCTACTTCATTGTTTGTGTTTAATAGGAAAGCGAATTCAGTGCATTACTACAAAAAATGTTTTAGGTTAACAACCCTTAATTTTTCGAATTGACAAAAAATTCATTTTGTTTCATGATCAGCACGTCGTACAGAATATACCCTTTAATTTTTTGCTCTAAGTTGTGAAACACCCTGTATACTAATAACATTTTTTAAAGATTTGCATCGCATTTTAAACTTTGTTTTATTTCATGATGACTATAGCTTTTTAAAACGAGCTAATAGTGGCCTCTTAGTACGTCTCATCACTAGTTAGTATTTAATTTAAATGGAGGGATATTAATTAGTCTTTTTGCGGTTTCATTAATAATTCATGAAGAATCATTACTGCAATGTTTCCCTGATATAGTGGCCTTTCTGGGACCGCTCAGCTCACCGCTGTTTTTAATATTAAATTTTATTGATAATGAAAGGCTGCGCCAAGACGTTCAAAAGCTTTAAAAGAAATTCATTTACATTGAAGTACAATGTGAATAGTTCTGGCGGTGATTCATTACTTTTCATTTGGCCTTTTCAATAGTGTTTTAAATGTAATTTTAAAAATATTTTAGCGAATAACGTGAACGGAAACTGATTTTTCTTTCATTCTACAGACTATATATCTTTTGTGAAAACAGCCAGCTGATATTGCAGTTTAGCACAGCGGGGAATTTTCATATAACATTTTCGATGGAAACGTACAGATTTCGTGAACAATAACATCTTTATGAAACTTATAAATAATAATATAATTATATATTATAATGTAATAATTCCTGTCCTGTATTATTCGTTTTCATTGTTTCAATATTATTTATATAATTATCATAAATAATTCATTCAATTTTAAAAATAACTAGATAGTAAATAAATTAAAAAATAAATATATCATCATGCCTTTTACCCATTACCGGGTGTGGCACTCTGCGCTATCATATATCGGTAGGTGATATATTTCTTCGCGTGAAGTGCGGTTACCAGCCGTTAAATCACGGCTTTCAAAGATGTTAGTGGAGGGGGAGCCACAGGAGTAGATTTAATTTGGTGAAAATTGTTTGTCGGTTGTGGGAATCGAACCAGGGTTCTTAAGATAGTTTTTGAACAAAATTGATTATTTTGTAAATAAGTAGCAAATGTTTATTTTACATTAATAATTATAAGAGTAAAGATGTAATTTTGAAAATTAATTGTAGTCCCTTTAATTTGGATTATCCATTTTGACCATCCCTCCATTTTGAATAATTTCGTCGTGACGTCTGTAAGTACTTCTGTATCTAGCATAACTCAAAGAAGGTAAGCCGTAAAAAGTTGAAATTTTGTGTTTAGGACTATTATAACATCTAGTTGTGCACCTTCCCTTTTGAGTCATTATATAACTACCGGAAATGGTACTTTACTTGAAGCCTATAATAGAATGAAAAACTGTATTAAAATATATTAGACTACTATATTACATAATAGATTTTGATGAAAATGGACTATTATATGAAGCTGCTAACAGTTTTTCTTTTAAAAAAATCTGATGTGGACACCACATGACTTCCTTGTACGCATATTAAACTATAGATTTTTTTTAATTGCACATATTTGATATAAAATCTTTTATTATTTATTTTTTGTTCTAATCCATAGCAAACTTAATTTCAAAAATAAACAAAAAATATATAATATTTAAATTTAGATATCTCGCGTATGCAAAATGCTAATTTAAAAATTCTTAATGTGCTAGACGCAGAATTTAATTCTCTAAAACTTTTATTTGCAGCATTTATTTCTAAAATTAAAATAATACCATTTTTTTCAAGGAAAACTGTTAGCAGCTTCATGTAATGTGCCACTTCCAGTTAGTCTATTTTAACCAAAATCTATTATATTATTTCCATTGATATAGTAGTCTTATATACCAAATTTGGAAAGTTTTAAATTATATTTGAATATAGTTTTTCATGAAAATCTATTATAGGCTTCAAGTAAAGTACCACTTCCGGTAGTTGTATAATGACCAAAAAGGGAGGTGCACAACTAGATGTTATAACAGTCCTAAATATAAAGTTTCAATTTTCTACGGATTACCGTTTTTGAGTTATGCGAGATACATACGTACGTACATACGTACGTACAGACGGCATGACGAAATTAGTAAAAATGGATTCAGGGAGGGCCAAAATACCTATTTCCGTGGAAATCTGAGAACCGAAAATTTTCGCGATTACAATACTTCCTTTACTTCGTACAAGGAAGTAAAAATGGTATTATTTTGATTTTAGAAATAAATGCTGCAAATAAAAGTTTTAGAGAATTAAATTCTGCGTCTAGCACATTAAGAATGATTAAATTAGCCTTTTGTAGAAGCGAGATATGTAAATTTAAATATTATATATTTTTTGTAATTAAGTTTGCTATGGATTAGGACAAAAAATTTAAAAAATAATTCAATGTCAAATTACGTCAAATATGTGCAATAAAATGTAGTTACAGTATAATACCCGTACAAGGAAGTAATGTGGTGTCCACATCAGATATTTTTTAATTTAGAGTTCCACCAAATTGGAATCGATTTCACTCGCTTTCTAGTTACAAAATAAAACTCAGATGTGAGAATTATTATTTACGTCGTCAAAGAATTATATTTGTATTTACTAAAGACGAAACTAGATTAAAATTTCTAACTGTAATTTAGCAGGTGTAGGTTATGTTAATCTCATAGAAACATTTGAAAAAAACAGTAATTTTATTCTACAAATTAAAACCAGATCCTGATTTCATCATTATTCATAATTAACCTCTTTATATAACAGCCAAAATACCAAAGTATCAAAAGAAGCAGGTGGAAAATCGTCAATAACCTAAAAAATCCCTTCGCTGTTGAAAGCCATACGAGAAGCGAGTCTGCGGTCCAGCAGAGCCACATTCTTCGACAGCAGGTGCGTGGTGCTAGTACGTACCCCGGACACAGACAAGCCTCTGTTCACATGCGTAGAAAGAGAGCTACGAACGAGCTCGCAAATTTCGTAAACACTAATTTATGGTACGAGCAAGCACCGCTAGATTGCCTTCGTTCGTTGGAATTCTCCGTGCTTCTAATCCATTTAAAATACGGTCAACACACACTTCACATTTTTCACCCGATATTTTCATGATGCCTATCACGTCCTCTAGGTGTTTGTGTGAGTGAGATAGTGATCTTGTTTTTGTTCGTATTAGGTGATTAAGTGAAGATATTTACGCTTGCTGTACACATTTTGGTAGTTATTTTGAATACATATTACCCATCATTTTGGTGTTTATAACTTCGTGAAGCGGAGATATAATTATTAGATTCTAAAGATTAAGAAACTTTGATTTTTAGTTTTATAGGGTCTAATGGTTGTACTGGAGGTAGCATGAAGAATGAATTAAAGTTATTAACTGATAATGACTACAATATTATTAAATTAGCTCGTTTTTCTTTACCTAGATAAGACTGAGGAAGTAATTAGATGTAATCATTTAATATAAAACCGTAATAACTCAAAACTTATAATAGAAATAAAAACATAATTTTATACAACAATACTTTACATGTGTCGCGCTTTAAAAATAAACGTGTTTATCCTAAAAACCTGAATTTCTGGGATATCACGTGGTTTCCATATTTTTTTCTATTTTGTGTTCATAAAGAAGTAATTACGAATCCCAGATGCGTATCAAAAGAGCGTTCATTACGATACGCAACATTTTGTTTTAGACGGTTGGTAGTAGTGGATGACATACTGAACTTATCAAGATGAGAACATCAAAATTTCAATATAACCTTCAAATCATCAAATCTGAACAATTGCATGAATGTCAATAACAGTTACCAACCACAACATTTCATATACAAATTGCACATTGACTCTGTTTAAAATATCGCAGATTTTTTTAAAATATAAATTTATAAAAGACGCAAAATAGATAAACGAGTATAAATAACTCATTTTATAAGACTTGTCCTTTAGAAAACTCGCCTGTAGCTCGTCTGCGGCTCGTTTTCTAAACTTGGACGAGTGCGAGAAAAGCATGTCTCATAAAACTCGTTCTTTAATATATTATTTCATATTACAGTTTTGTTATGAATATACATAAGAAAAATGCATGAAAATAACATAAAAATGTCGGGGTACAATATTCTAATCACAGTATAATGAAATTGAACAAATCTATAAGGTAATCATAAACTTTCCCAACCATAAGTTTAGATAATTCTCTTTCATTACGACTTAACTTTTATACCAGTCAGCATAATTTGAAGAAATTTTATAAAACAATTAACAATCGCTTAAATTTAATTTTTTATACTTTTACTATAATTATCAGTTCGAGTACTTTAATTCAACATATTTTAAATAAATTTTTAAAGAACAATTGACGAATGCTTAAATTTAATTTTTAAAACTTAACTATGAATCGGAAGAACTTTAGTTTTATATTATAATTATAATAATTTGTCTTTTTCATATATTTACATATAACGATTCCAAAATTATTAAAATATTATTACTTTTAAAAACTAAAGCGACAATAATTTCGAAAAATGTTGTAAGCGAAAATTGTTTTGAGGCAAATTAGGATCCATTTTAATTATCATATAGCGTGATTCAAAAAAATAACATCAAATCGTACCATGAAAAACAAAGACAGATATAATGGGCATGTCGGTACCATTTTTTGTTGTCAGTTATGACACAGAATTTGTTAATTGTGACAAATAATTAATTTCAAATTTATTTATTATTGCAACATTTAAATAGTATGTATTTCACTGACCACCAACATAATATTTGAACCATTTTCATTTATATTATTAAAAAAAAGTCCTTCTAAATTAAACAATCAGTGACATTTTTTGTTTTCAATTATGATAGATAATTATCTAATTAATTTTAGACGTTTTTGTTTTCAATGCACAACTGAATGCAATTTTTTTCCTATAGCTTCCTTTTCACTTAACATCTTTAGGAGAAGTGATTTGACGGCTGGTAAACGCACTTCACACAAAGAAATATATAACTTACTGAGATCTGCTACAGCAGTAGTGGGTAAATGGCGTGATGATATATTTATTTATATAATTTTAAATTTATAAATATTTTTATAAATTATAATCATGAATAGACATATATTATACAATCGAATGAAAGAAATTAAATGAATACGACAAGCTTCATAGAAGACAATTAACAAACAGTTCTAGCTGTTAACAAGCCGCATTTGTCACATAAAAAGCTGTAGAATGATCATGAAGTGTCATTAAATAAGTAACACCGGCCAGCAACACAATGGCTGCGAATAATTCAGCTATGTATAATACAAGTAGTGCAAGTGGCCAGGTAAAGTATGTGCAGGCACTAGCCCCGTCACACAAAGCACCACGTTCACATGTGCACTTACGTTACGTTACGTTACGTGTGTGCAGCGCAGACCAAGTACAACTAGAGAGTTACGTTGTGTCGTGTGCTACTGATATTGTTCCACGGTGCTCGGTTATGCACTGGCCACTCGAGCTTAAAACATTCTACATATTAAATACGACCTGCGGCCTCAAACTCTACAAATTAAATTTCAAAATTCACGACGAGGGAAAAAGGAAAAGTTCAAAATGAATACTGTGCTTTACTGCTTTATGTAACATTTTTCATTGCAGGTACGTTTCATTCTTGTTTTATATTTACAATGTTAATGCTAACAGATATTCCTAACATGTTTAACAGTTTATTTATTAATTTGTTTTTCTGTATAACCGTCAGTACGGTAGTATGGATAGCGAACTGAATTCGAATCCGGTGATCCCGAGTTCGAATCTTACTCAAGCTAAAAATTCTATAAACTACTACACTGCGGCTCGGTGCGTGCGGACTCTGTACTGTAATTGGGATTGAGTTTCTGTTGTACAGCGTAACATAAATAAATAAATAAACAGGAACTTAATCCCAATTACAGTACAATGCAGGTGACCTAAAGCTTATAGTGGAATTTGAACCACTCAAATACAATCATATTTTTTTAATATTCTTGTAAGTTGAAGTCTATGAGATTTGAACACACGACCTCTATTAGAAAGTAAAATTTTCAGAAATAAATTAGAAATTTAGATAAAACTCTTGACAAATGTCACCTCGATGTCACTATTCAAATCATTGTTTGCCCGTTGTCATGGATATAGCTTTACTTTTCTTACCTACGGACGAAAAGTATTACTTTCTTCTCTAAATTTAAGAAAGGGACGTTTACTTTCCGGAAATGTCATACAAAAATATTTGAATTAATTTCTCTAATTTAAGCATTAAAATAAATAAATATTTATAAAAGAAGGTTTATGAGTAGGTCTTGTATTGGTATATGTAGAGGCACCATTATTGTTTTTCGCACGCAAAAAATAGTATAATACTTTCCAAGAGAAGTAAGTAACAATTTTCACCACAATAATATTACCACTGTGGCTCTCCTTCTACTAACATCTTAAGGGGCCGTGATTTAACTACTGGTAACCAAACTTCACGCACTAAAATATATCACTTACCCAGATTTGCTACGACAGAGTACCAGATCCGGTAATGGGTTAAAGGCTTGATATTTTTTTTTCACTATCAACTACTATTATAAACAATAAATAAAATATATCATCATGCCTTTTACCCAATACTGGATGTGGCACTCTGCCGTAAGCATATGTCGGTAACTGATATATTTCTTCGCGTAAATTGCGGTTACCAGCCGTCAAATCACGGTCCTCAAAGATGTTAGTGGAAGGGGAGCCACAGGGTTAGATTTAAATTTGTAAAAATTGTTTGTCGGCTCTGGAGATCGAACCAGGCTTCTCAAGATCCACAGGTCGACTCTATACCACTAAGCCACCTACCCCATAATAATAGTAATAATAATCACACACTGAAATCCTGAAATCATTTTATTATAATCTGAATCAAATTAGTATTTGTGTTGCTCAACAACAATTGTTGTCAGATCAACTTACATAAACAAAAACCATAATTTTATTACTTATTTCCCTCCAAACAGAATAGGAAATGTAACTTACTAGATCGGTAGTGAAAAAAGGAATACAAAATTAAACACTCATTAATATTCATGGACGTATCTACTTACAAATCTTAATAATATTATTGAATCAATGATATAAATATTAAATTTTACTGAATATTATTCATAATTCTTGTTTTCGGGTAATGTAATTTATGCTTATATTTACAATTAAATACTTTGATGTTATCGTTGGAACTCACCTATCACTTCATTTAAACCAATTTACATTTTAATTAACATAAATGATCTGAAATAGATATATAATTGATATTTTATACATAGAATATCATAAAATTAAATTACATAGATAAATTTACATTTGCTGCATTAACATTTTGCATTTTCATTAAATATTTGTTTCTGTATTATAATACGTGTACGCATTACATTGTGATGAATTACAGTTTGTCATTATAAATTAGGTACATAAATGTGGGTACTGCGCACTAAAATTAATTTGTAAATGATTTATTTTACAACACAGTTTGAATTACAACTTTGATTTTAAAATGTTACACATCCGTAATAGTATAACACCTCAACTATTGCAAATATAAACAAATTTTATTTTATAGACACGTTTGTACTCATTACTCATACTAAATAATTATCTGAATTCATTTTTGAAAGAAAATAGCCACATTAAATGTATTGAATTTTATTATTTATTCAGTACGTATACGTTTTTTAATAATTTTAAGATGCAATTATAGAAAAAATTATGTGTGTATCACGAGCGTAAAGTGTCTTTGTTCCTCTTACACTATTGCAGCTCTTGCCTTCTGCCCGCGCTGCAATTACCGTGTTCGAGTAACATAGAATCACTTTACGCTCTTAATACACAAATAACTATTGTTATCGAAGTATAGGCAACAATATATTTTAATACAAATGTTGAAACGGTATCACTGGAAAGCGTGTGGGTAAAATTCGCATAAGTTTTTCCTATAACAATTTAGCATTTTGCACTATAAGAAATTGTTGAATTTATAAATCATCTTTTTATTTACTGAAATAATATCAAAAGTTCTTGCGCATTCATTGTGCCTGTCATTTTTTGTACTTATGACAACAGAAAACAATAATGTTATTGCACTTGAGTGCAAAAAGTGCTTACTTTCCGCAATGTCATAAGAAAAAATAATGTTTGCCGTGCAATGTGTTTAACGTTCTTAGAATGTCATTTGTCTCGTTTATATTTTCGATCGATACATTCACTTTTACGTCAATTTTTATATAATAATTATAATAATATTTCTTTATTGGCGAAGTTCTGCCGGAGCTGTTCTAACACTTAACCTTACATATATTAAATACAGAAAATATAATACATAAAATAAAGTATTACATGATATTCATAAATAAAATAGTATAATGAGCAATCATAAATTTTTAATTGAAAATATAGAAAATATAGAAAATCTACAATTTCAGGCATTCTTGGATTATACTTGATTTGCTAGTAGATGAGTCTTCAATTTTTTCGAAAATTTACTTACATGTAGCATTTTGAAATCATCCAATTTCCTTTTGAAAATATTAAGAACTGATTCTGAATAATACATTTTCTTTCAAAATCATGCCGGTATGTCTCAATTATTAAATTATATTTATATTTAAATACCTTGGCTCTGCATTGCTACGTATGGGATATATTTAATCTTGAAAGTGATTGAATAACCAAATGTCAAAATTAGGACAAATTTAAACGGTACTAAAAATGTTTAGTACCACTGTTATTTAATTTTTCTACTAGTCAAAGTTGACGTATTTAATTTTTTGTTTTAAAATAATATTATTTATTCTTGAACTGTAATAAAAGATATCTTTTTACAAATAAAATATGCACTAAGTATCTTCAAAATAATTCAAATATGTTCATTTCGTGCAATAGTTCGCCATTTATAACTGTCAACGCGATTTATGTTTCCTATATTAAAAAGAGTTGCGATCGCAGTGCCATCTACTCCGTTCTTAGATCGAATAGAGTATAGTAATAGAAACAAACCTTTTAATAAACAAAATAGAAAAAGAACAATTTAATGTGAAACCTCAAATTGTACTTCCGGGAATATTAGCTACTTCTCCACAAATTGTTGTAAACTCATTGCATACTAGCATCGCTAGTAGATAGCATTGTGTATCATATATTTGATATTCTGGAGATACAGTCGTATGCTGACCTGAATGTCAAACGTTGTAGTAAAAATCCAGTTTAAATTTTAATCGGTCTCCTAGTTACATATAGGTCACAACCATCGCGACTGCCGCTCGCTCTGCCGTGAAAATTTAAAACAAAAAACCCCGGGGGTCCAATAGTAGAGAGGCTACGTTAACATGAACGTGACCTTCCCCTTTCTCTTACCCATGTTTTCCACTATCGCCACCGCCTTCCATGTTGCTTGACGTCATATGATTAATACAAGTCCGTGTTAATTATCAATCATCCTGATAGATGAACCTGGTTCACTGCACGTTGCTTGGAGATCTGCCGTGAGTGGTCTCATTTGTATCACGTGTACTGTTTTTGATTCTGTAAATTAACAATAAGAATCGTTGAATCTTGATGACGTACCCACTTCCGTTCCATCGCTCTTTGCGTCTTGGGTGCTTTAGGATCTTGGCAGAGACGGATTAATGTAGGTTGTTTATAGTTTTTACACTGAGATATAACGTAGAGACCGAAGACAATAACAATTCAAGGATTATGCTACTGCAAACTTAAATGGAGAATATTCGAACAGCAGACGTTACTATATTAAAATAAATATATCATGTGCGAACGTTTGTAATTGCACCCAACAAAATTTAAAATATGTAAATTAAATTTTTTAGCCTTATACAAAAAACAATAATAAAATAAATAAATATATCATCACGCCTTTTACCCATTACTGGGTGTGGCACTCTAACAGAGCAGATCTCGATAAGTGATATATTTCTTCGCGTGAAATGCGGTTACCAACCATCAAATGTCGGCTGTGGGGATCGAACCAGGGTTCTCAAGATCCACAAGCCGACTCGATACCACTGGGCCACCTACCCCATAAAACAATAATAAATAAATAAATTCTAATCTGATATTTTAAAATTCGACATTTTTGTTCAAACAATAAATGATAGACAGTAGTGTTACTGAATTTATTTCGGACAACAATGAAAATTAAATAAATAAATAAATATACCATCACGCCTTTAGTGGGTGTGGCATTCTTTCGTAGCAGATCTCGGCACGTGATATATTTCTTCGCGTGAAATGCGATTACCAACCGTCAAATTACAGCGGAAGGGAGAGCCATAGGGATAGTTTCAACGTGGTGAAAATTGTTTATCGGATGTGAGAATCGAACCACTGAGCCACCAACCCCATTAAATACATGATTTTTAACATTTATATTTAAATTAAAAATTATGAGTGACTAAAGCTCTACTATCCCTGCGGCTCCCCTTCCACTAATATCTTTCAAGGGCGTTATTTGACGACTGGTAAGAAGAAATATATCACTTAACTAGATCTACTGTAGCAGAGTGCCACACCCAGTAATAGGTGAAAAATGTGATGATATATTTATTTATTTATGGATTCAATTATATATTATATGATATATTATTGAAAGGGGTAGGTGGCTCAGTGGTATCGAGTCGGCCTGTGGATCATGAGAACTCTAGTTCGATCCCCACAGCCAACAAACAATTTTCACCAAATTAAATCTACCCCTGTGCCTTCCCCACCACTAACATCTTTGGAGGCCGTGATTAGACTGCTGGTAACCGCACTTCACGCGAAGAAATATATCACTTAGCAAGATCTGCTTAGGCAGAGTGCCACACCCAGTAATGGGTAAAAGGCGTAATGATATATTTATTTATTTTATTCATTTATATGAACTATTTTCTGTTGTAATCATAAAGTATTATTTGTATTCATATTACTGAGAAGGCCGATCTCTTCTGTAAATTATTGAGAATTCCAAAAGGTACTCACCCTATTAGAGTTGACTCCTATTGTTATCATATATCTCACCCTATTTTAATAAAACAGTAGTTACTTAATTTGTCCTGTTTTACGCGTGAAGTTTGTAATTTAATAAACAGATCTCATTTTTCTTCCAAATTTAGCGAGATAATAAGTCCAATGTTAAACTAGTCCCGGTAATATCATAAGGTCTTTATTACACTATGCAAATTCGTTGTATCAACATGAATTAATGAAACAATGCTGGGAGCAAACCTGAGCCTAGGGACCCAATCTTCAGGTTAACCGAAATGATCAGATGTGTTAAGACTGAGATTACAGCGAAGTTTATATTTGGAACTGAAACTGATAGGAGAGACATCAGATTTCATATTTATTATTAAACATCTTTAATATTCAGGAAAGAACTGTTCTTTTTTATAGTGATTTAAATTTTATTAATCGTATTATAATACATACAAAGTTATTTTAAATGAAGTTTAAGGTTGAATGGTTTCTGATCTGTTCATATGTAGTATTTAGATAGTATCGATCTTCATTTATTTATGATATAAAAATGATGGAATAAAATCAAGAATTTTATATGAACATATACGCATTAATAAATAAGTAAAATAAAATAAATATATCATCACGCCTTTTATCAATTACTGGGTGTGGTACTCTGCCGTAGCAGATCTCGGTAAGTGCTGTATTACTTCGAGTGAAATGCGATTACCAGTCGTCAAAACCACTAACGACGTTAGTGGAAGGGGAGCCACAGGGGTAGATTTAATTTGGTGAAAATTGTCGGCTGTGGGGATCGAACCAGGGTTCGCAAGATCCACAGGCCGATGCATTAATAATTCATTTAAACTTGAAACTAGTATTTCAATATCGCTAAACCGCTTTATCAACCGTAGCAGATCTCAGTAAGTGATATATTTCTTCTCGTGAAGTGCGAATACAAAATAAAATAAAAAAATAAATATATCATCACGCCTTTTACCCATTACTGAGTGTGGCACTCTGCCGTAGCAGATCTCGATAAGTGATATATCTCTTCGCGTAAAGTGCGATTATCAGCCGTCAAATCACGGTCCCGAAAGACGTTAGTGAATGGGGAACCACAGAGGTAGATTTAGTTTGGTGAAAATCAACATGCCGACTCGATACCACTGAACCACCTACCCCGTATGGTAAACAATACGGAAAGTAATTATTTTACACACTAAGTGTGCACTATCGTCCTAGTGTTATAATACCTAACTTTACGGACTACATTGCGTGCGTATACGCCTACATTACACACGGTCGTAAATAAAATTGATTTTTAATTGTAATACAACAATAATTGGTCGATAAATTAAATGAATTATAAAAAAAGAAATAATAATTTAGCAGTTTCCTTTTTTTTTGAAATCTAAATAAACTACCGCGAGTCACACAAAGAACCTGAAAGGGCAGCATGAAATCCGAGTGTTTCGGTTTGCGCATCACGTCATCATTGGTGTAAACAAATCTTTATAGGGCACCATATTAAAACAAGGGCCTAACCGTAATAAGGGCATAAAGATAATGGTCGTAAACAGGGACAGATTGTTACATTTAGCTTAAAATTAAAATAAGTACAAGTAGCAGTATATTCTGTGCTGCAAAACAAAGAATATATTTATACAGTTCACCAAACTTAAATATCATTTCCTTGCAAGTTCATAGCTCACTTCAACCCCTCGGCCAGTTTCTTTCTCTGTTGTCATATAAATCTCTTGCCGCCGTCGTCTCTGCCGCTTTGTTCGCGTGGCCCTAAACTGCACGATAATATCATCAGCTGGGACTGGGCTGAACGCGGTACGTGTACGTGCCGAGTGGCGACGTGCGCGCCTCTAGCGCCCTCAACCTGAACTCGCAGAAATTATGGCGAGTGCAGGATGACCGTGAACGCGTGAACTACACCTGCAAAACAGGGTCAGGTCTTTTAATGTCAACAGTGAAAAGCGAGATCGTCTTAAAGACTTCTCGGAAATTTATGTTTTTTAACTTTCGAGGTACCTAATGTCTGTTATTATTGTTGGCTTTTTAATTTTAACTTATGGTAATTTGTTTACTTTTGATTGTAATGTTATTTTGTGTGAAAAAAATAATTTCTGAAAAAAGTAATTTGTTGCTGGATTTAATTGTGAAACACAGGTAAAGAAGAAACTTTCTATAAAAGATGTATTATTACTTTCAGTCCTGACAGCGTCAGCATAACGCAATCAAAACGTCAATCGCGAGTAATTCAGACCTACTTTCATTTCGAATACACAGGAAATAGAATTTAGTATTTCATTTCCGACTAAAATGCACTTATTATCTAATAACGTTTACACATTTAATAAAATTAATATCTGAAAGATTAAGCATCATTCAGGAAATAACGGGCGGTGGAAAGCTTAAAATAAGAAACCAAAAATAAATTAAAAAAACAGCTATTCTAGCCAATATTTTTTGAGCGTTTTCGTTTGTACTCCGGAGTGGCCTTAAAATATAAATAATAAGACACGGATCAGCTGATATAATAAATAATAAATTCATAGAGTAGGCGGTTAGTGGTATCGACACGGCCTGGAGATTTAAGAACCCGGATTCGATTCCCACAGCCGATAAACAATTTTCACCACATTTAAACTACCACTGAGGCTCCTCCTCTACTAACATCTTTGAGGCCTGTGATTTGACGACTAGTAACGGCACGTCATGCGCAGAAATATGTAACTTACCGAGATCTGCTAAACTTTGTTTGAATAAATAAAGCAAATCAAAATTACATGTCAAATTTAATAATTGACATTGCTGTCGTACATTCTAATTGCTTCTATTTATTTAAACCACGTTTAAAATTTAACTTTTGTAGGTAAAATTGGCCGTAAATAGAATTATTATATTATAAATATTATAATAATTCGACCTTTAAAAGTCGAGACTCTCGCCCGAACTCAAGATCGAGACAGGACTGATCCTAAGTCTCGTCTCGCAGCAACACTACTATAAAGTACTCTTACCTATATTATGAATAACTAAATTTTAATAATTTTTCTTAAAAAATGGCGATCTAAATAAATTTTTCGGAAGATAAGATCTAGCTAAATATTTTCTGAGGCCAAAAACTATTAGAATACCTAGTTTAATCAAAATCTTTAGAGCCGAATCCAAGATCGTTGACACACACACACAAACACAAAAAAATGTTCTTATTAGAGTATATGATTAGGTAATTGAATATTGGTTGTAAAAACTTGAAATAGCTACCTATTGTTTCACTGTTCAAACCATTTAAATTTTAAATAACAAATTTCCATTCGCCATTCTAAATATCAATGTAGGTAGTATTAAAATGCACATAATTTTGTAAAGGCATTTCATTAAAGCAAGTACTTTTAAAAACAACGACATTAACTTACATTCCAAGAACGGGCAGCGAGCATTGTAAAACCTCGTCATTTGTTAACAAGCGCTCTTCTACGTAAACTGGAAAACAGCCGAGCAGATAACAGTTTTATCCAACCTGCAACCGGATGCTGAAGTAGTGAAGTACTGTAGAACTGACAACAACGACGAAACGTTACTTCGACCATTCCCATCTCGACCAAACAATCATCATAATGCTTCCTTTTCGCCAATCATCAAGGGACAATTTATCATGGTATACTATTTTCATTTTAAACTAGAGGGATCTGCATAAAACGATTAAACGTCCCGGTCCCATATAACTACAATGAAATCTATTAGTGTGGCTACCACAAATCTTTTAACGATGGTCACAACAGGTAATTTTTTAAGGGTCGTATTCAGCCTAAAATTATTTGTTTTTTTCTATGATTGACCATTTAAAAATACCGGAGAATAAGGCTGTACAATCCTGTGCGAACCTTGTGAAACTAATTATAACGGGTCATATTTTGAGTTCCTTTGTAAACGTAATTGCGGTGCATTTAATCGTTTTATCCCGATCCCTCCAGTTTAAAATGAAAATAGTATAAGTTAGAATGGTTCTAAAGAGGATATCACACGTACCTACACATGTATCAGGATTTATTTATTTATTTATGTTACGCTGTACAACAGGAATTTAATCCGAATTACAGTACACCGAGCCGCAGTGTGCTAGTTCATATAATTTTTAGCTTGAATGGGTTTCGAACTCGGGATCTCCGGATTCGAATTCCATATTGCTATCCACACCACCGTACTGACAGACTTAGTTGTAGATTTACTGTAACTTTATAAGTTTTGTGAAACTTCTTAGACACTAACATGCAATTATTAGTTGTGCAACAGTTTTGCAAAAGTTTGATCTTCTAGCAACATAATCATGTGTAAACAGACATGAAACAATTTTTTTTTGTTTCAACATGGATTTTTGCGAGTTAGCTTCAGTGTACTGTCTTGAACTCAAAAGAATAAAAAAAAATGGTATAAAAAGGAGCGATATTGGGTACATCCAATTTCATAAACTATTTGAAGATTTAGGTGTTCCGGAAAAGGATTATTAATGTCTAACTTTACCTTAAGAAATAAAGTTCGTTTCATTGCACGTGTGCACAGGGTTCGTAAATATCATGATATTTATAATAAATATCAAAATATCTGATATATAAGATATATATCAGATAAATATCAATTTTCCCAAAAATCCTTAATCGTAGGATTATTAAAACGAAAATTTACATACAAAAGTATTTTGACCCACTGAATCCAGTGGTGCAATCTACAAATGCATATGACTTCTGGTTTTCGAGAAAATGTTAAAAAACCACTTTTTGCGATTTTTTTGGCGGAAAATAGAAAAAAAATAAAAATCGCTGAAACTATGTTTATAAGTTAACTGAAGCACGAGAAAATTAATGCCGTTGAGCGCGTTTTCATATCACATTTAGTTTTCGAGATATAGCCTCGGAAAAGTAGAAAAACTGAAAAATTCGAAAAATTTCACTTCTCCGGAGGCTATATCTCAAAAACTAAACAAGATATGGAAATGCGCTCAACGGCGTTGAATTCCCCGTGTCCGAATTGACTTATAAGCAAATTTTCATACAATTTTATGCAATTTAATATTTTTAATTATTTCCTAAGGGGTACCCCTTTGGTTTTTTCAGATTTTAATTCAATTTTCCCAAAAATCCTTAATCGTAGGATTATTAAAACGAAAATTTACATACATATGTATTTTGACCCACTGAATCCAGTGGTGCAATCTTCAAATGCATATGACTTCTGGTTTTCGAGAAAATGTTAAAAAACCGCTTTTTGCGATTTTTTTTTGGCGGAAAATTGAAAAAAAATAAAAATCGCTGGAACTATGTTTATAAGTTAACTGAAGCACGAGTTTTCATATCACATTTAGTTTTCGAGATATAGCCTCGGAAAATTAGAAAAACTGAAAAATACGAAAAATTTCACTTCTCCGGAGGCTATATCACAAAAACTATTTGATATTTTTATATAATGGATATATATCATTGCAAAAATATGACGATATATATCAAAATAAATATCATGATATATATCGATCGATATATATCTTCGAACCCTGCGTGTGCACCATTGACTTAATAATTAAAAGCTAATCGAAGTAAAATTACATGTGGAGAAATTTACGTTTCTGTCAAACTTAAACATTTTCATTGCTTCAATTGTACTAAATCCTGAGCCGAAATCAGGGGTGGATCCTGACTTCGAATTAGGGTGGTTAGGGAGTGAATTATGTCTCGGGGAGGAGGGGGAGGAATTGCCCATCTTCTAAATATAAAAACCGGTTCTTCGATAGAATACAAAAATTATTGAATTAGAAGTTGATTTTCTAAGTGCAAATGTCGGTAGTCACGTACTTGACTAGGTCTTAAATAGAATACCTCTCTCATCTGCGGGTCGAAATAATATCCCCACAAAATATTGGTTTTTGGCTATTTATTAGAATAATAAATCAAACAATAGTTCTTAATTATCTTAGAATTTTAAGTTCTTAGATAATATTTTCTATTTAATTTGTTTAACAAATTAAGTTATCGTAAAATAAGAACACCATTATTATGTATTAGGGCCAACATTAAAAAAAGTCCATGCTTAGTGAGGGGGCCATGAACCTCCCCCTGGATCCACCCCTGGCCGAAACGTCAGTTGATTAAATTAAAATCATTTCAAAACCCAGTAAAATTAGAGTATCAAGTTTCATAAAAATTATTAGAGCAGATTCCGCGATCATTGATACATACAGACAGATGAATAAACAGACAAGAATACGAGTAGCTCGTATGAGAGTATAGGATAAGACTAAGTACACTTAGTTAGTGCTTAAGAGGCTGAGACGAGAAAGACCAAAATGAGAGTCAACCGACGACAACAACAACGGCAAGTAACATATTTGCTCGCTTTTATTCACGGTGGCGTCACGATTCACGGCGTCACATTTCTGTCTCCTTCGTGAACGTGCACGGAATACTTTCACCGCGGGCTCTAATCACTTTCCTCCTTCTCTGGGTTGTCAACCTCACGGGTTAATTGCCAGGCGGTGATTATTGCAAACAGCAAACAGGGACTGCATCGTAATACCGATTGATTGATTGAATGACTTAACGACACGACTGGGAATTTACCGACACGGCCTGACCGGTACAGGACGCTAGAAAACATACCGGGTCATGTGAGGCTGTGAGGATGATGGACACCAGGCGTCAGGCAAGAGGCTTTGTCTGAGATGTGTTATTGGCAGTTTGTGTTCAGATTTTTATCTGTCGACTCATATTTGTAAGGGAATCATTATATTAGTAATATGATACTGAATTTTCTATTATTCAATGAATAGTCTCTATAACATTATTTTAATAGTTTCGCGATTAAGTCGTTAGTTCAATATGAATATGGATGTGTGGAATAGTGGAATTACGATTTGTCAAATGAGCAGTGAATAGAACTTTTTTTGTATTTTATATTTGTACATACATAAAGACGTAACACACGAGCATTTATATCGACAACTTGTTACCGATTCACGATGAAACATATTTCAAAGTTTATTGCTTAAACGTTGATACCAGCGACTAAATTTTGTACGCATACGCACATGTTTCTTTATACAAATGTCTGGATTTTGATGGTAATAGGGAATCTTTGACGGTAGCAGCTATATTTTTTATTTCGTCAAAATTTTCTACACTAGAATTGTGCGTTTGCATTTTGCTTGAAATAAAATTTTCAAACAAACAACAAACAACTTAGTAACCAAGGAATAGAAAATGCACCCTTTGTTAGATATTAAATTTGAATTTGTCATTTGTCAAATGTGTCATTATTATAGGTAATAGAAAATCTTCTGTAGGGCAGTCAAACATAAAGCCTTGTATGGAACTCGTACATAATCGCACGTTATAGACTCGCCTTATTCATTTGTCCCGCTCTGCCATAAATTTCGTCTTGTCAAATAAAGTCCTACATTATGTATTTGTTACATAAATAGCTATTATATAATAGTAAACCAAATTTTACTTACGTTAAATTTGTAGAAAGAAAAAGTATGTTGTATTTGAAAATTCAAAATTGATATTAATGGGGTAGATGGCTCAGTGGTAGCTCTTTAAGTAATATTTATTCATCTTTAATTATAATTATAATTATGGGGTAGGTGGCTCAGTGGTATCGATTCAGCCTGTGGATCTAGAGAACCCTGGTTCGATCCCACAGCCGACAAATAATTTTCACCAATTTAAAAATCTACCGCTGTGGCTCCTCCACCACTAATATCTTTGGAGGCCGTGATTTGATGACTGGTAACCGCATTTTAGGCGAAAGAAATATATCACTTACCGAGATCTGCTTAAGCAAAGTGCCACACCCAGTGATGGGTAAAAAGCGTGATGATATATTTATTTATATTATTTAAAATTGATATTAATTACTAGTAAACCGGAGACGATCTTGTGAATATACATCCAGCATCAATAAGCTTACATGTTACTGTATAAATTTTGTAATATAAAATAAATTTCTAAGTAGAATACGCGAAATATTTGCGGATTCTCTTAAAATACAGCAGTCTGTATATTTGTTTATATAAACAAAGTTTCCTTCAAATAATTTAGAAACATTTAACAAAGCGAATGACAAAAAAAATTATGACGTAATTACCAAGTACTTACTTTTGAAAATTCTTTACTATGTATTTTACTATTACTTTCTTAATTATTACTGTAATCTAACCCATCTATTATTTTTTATACTATGAAACAAAACAAAACCTATTGAAAGATTTTTCACATCGTCCTCATCAAAGAAGATATTGGATCAATTAGTGTAACATGAGTACATCAAATTTATTGAACAAATCTGATAATAACATTTTTACATTATAATTTATCGCGTAACTAAATAAAGAAGCAAGATTCTTCAGTGCCTGAAATCCCACGAAGAGAGGCTTAACCCCAACGTGGGCTGTCAAGCTAGAACGGCGCTCCGCTGTCGCTGGTGGCTGCACACACGATTGACCTCATCAGAGGCCCTACGAATAATAATGTCAACGTTTCCCTTCGCCGTCATGCGAAAAGTTTAACCTCTACAATCAACCTTTTCCCGGCTGTGCTATGCTGTGGTGTGCTGTGGTGTGCTGCGCTGCGCTGCGTTGTGCCTTGTAGCTACAACATTCTCATCTGATATGTGTTTGATAACAATGTCGATAAATACTGACCTAAATTTAGATTGGCTCGGAATTATACCTTTCTTTTAACAGCATTAAATTTATGTTTTAAGGAAATGGTAGATTCGAAAGAAAATGCCAGAGAAAATATAAGAATGTTACTATAAATCATGGTTTTAATATGGAGTTGATTTATACGATAACAATTCAAATAGCTTCAAATTTATTTAATCACTGCTAATTGTATATTAACTATAAAGGCTAATGTATTCTATTTTTTTAATCAATTTTAATGGAGAACGATTTTAACGTTTTTACTAATAATTTTCTATTGTAGCAGCCATTTCTGTACCGAAATGCACTATTACTATTGTAAAGTATAAATAATTAACTGCGCTAAAATTATTGTTTATTGAAAATTTTAAAAAATACAATGAATAGTTCGAAATCTCACTTTTGTGGTATGTTTTATTGAAAAGAGGAAAAATGGATTATTTGAGAAAAGAAGGAATTTTTCCAATGCTTTTTATATTTTAATACATTAACACAATATTTTAAATTTGCAAATATTTTAATTGTGAAGTCAAACATAAAGTAGAAATTTAATTAACACTATTTAATATAAAGATTCACTGCAAATGCATACGGAATAACTCATTTTTGCTTCTTTTTTCCTAAAGCTATTGTGAAGTATAAATTTTATAATTGACATTGCGCTAAAATATATATTGTTTACTGCTCATTTAAAGGAATAAGTACGAATACAAGGAATAGGTCGAAAAGCTTTTGAATGTTATTATCTTCAATATGGCGTTGCATTTTGAAAAAAAAATATTGTCTATTATAACTCGTTAATAAATCTCACGCGCGACAACTATTTCTCAAGCTAAAGGCTTTCTGACAGGATACCGCTGTGTATTATCATCTACATAACACCCTTGATGCATAAATAATATATAATTTTGTACTTTAAAAATAGGTGTATATCAAACAAATTTTATTTATTGTATACGGTTTGCGATATATAAATGAATTGTTAGTTAGCTTAAGCCATTCAAAAGTTTTAATTTTTAGGCTTTGCCTGTTTGTAGTTAAAGGAATTTGAAGCAAAAAATAATTAATTAATTAGTGCTCATAATACAGCAAAAGAATAATAATTAAATTAATGTATAACAAAAAGTTCCAGGTATTCACGTAATTCAAATATTTGAAGAATTTACATATGTAAATAAACTAATAATTAAAGGATACAAAAACTGGTAGCGCAGTTTCGAGTCATATTTGTAAGAAACCGCAATGAGAATCATGTATGCGTAATATTACGATAATTTTAATTAGTTCCTACAAACATGACGCTAATTAGAAACGCGGTACACTATTTAAATCACAAACAACCTTTACAATTATAATTATTTCAAAACTGTCGTTAAAGGACCAGACCAGTTCGCTGTGTTTACCTCATTAACTATGTTGCTTTATAAGAAAACCGTTGGTTGCAATTCTGTTTAGATATTTATACTAGTTTACAAAATTTATAAAATGTATTATAAAAAAATAACTACAAACATGATTTTAGAAAAAAAAATCATAATTTTTAACGTAGTATTTACTCAGTTTTCTTTTAAATTTGTTAGCATAAAGATTTTATTTCACGAAAGTAAAGTTTGCAATTATGTTTAGATATTTATACTAATTTACAAAATTTACAAAATATATTATAAAAAAAAACTATTAACATGATTTTAGAAAAAAAATCATAATTTTTAACGTAGTATTTATTCAGTTTTCTTTTAAATTTGTTACCATAAAGATTTTATTTCACAAAAGTAAATTTTTTTCCTTCAAAATGCATTTTGAAAACATGCAAGCGCAGATAACGCCCGCTTCCTTTCTTAACTTTATAGATTTGTTGTTAGAGGAGAGGACGTAAGTGAAAGGATAATAAAACAGGATTATAGGATCGAATGAATAGATCCACAGGGGTAACTTTAATTATTTGTCTGCTGTGGAAATCGATCCCAGATTCGAAAATCCATAGTCCGATTCTAAACCACTGAGTTACCTAATTCATAAAAAAAAATAAAAATCTATTTATTTTATAATTAAAATGTTTACTCTGCTATTACCATTAATTACCGGTTTTAGACTGTCTCGAGCCTTTTAAATTAAAAGAAATGTAGTCCATATAAAAATACATTTACGAAATATAAAATTTGTAACCTAACCTATAATATAAACACATTATGCGTTCTATATTTTTATCAGTTCTATTTCAGGCACGAATAGTAAATACCGAGTTGCAGTGTGACAGTCGGCACCTTGGCAGGCGATACACGCAAATGTCTCAATTCAGTTCGATACAATTTAAAGTTGGGCCTTGCGCTAAGCGGCCGCAGCACATTGCGACGTCTGGGGGGTGGCTGGCAACGGTGGTGCTGGTGGCGGCAGCGGCGGCAGAATCCTCGTGTTCTATGCCACTGCCGTTCCAACCAGATGCGCTGACCGCGGATCGATCTGAAAACACGGACAGTTAACCTGCTTTCATACATTAAAGTGTCAAATGGATTTTGAGGATTAATTAGAATGACTGCCAGTTTTGATAACTGTGAAATGTGAATATACTGCAACGGCATATTGCAATGTTGCATAAATGGAATTGTGTAACTAGTTTCTTGTGTTTTACGAGTTTGAGAATATATATTATGTGATTTATTAGTCAAATGTTATTGGCTGCATTGTTATTTACTATTTCGTTACTGTAGTTTTTTCTAACATTCATAGATCCACTAAAACACTCAATATTCTTATTTCTAAAACTATTTGTTAAGTTTACTTTTACTCAAGATTAAAGAACGTAGATAGTTGATGTAGTTTCACAAAATTTTGTGAAACTACATTAAGTGTCTACGTTCTTTATTCTTATTCATAATGTTTCACCAAGTGCCAACGGCTCATACTTTTGATATTACTTTTACTTATATGCTAACATAAATATACTTTTTCTACTGCCGTTCTTAAAATATCATTTAACGTACTAAATTCCATGGTACTAAATAATGTCTTAATTACATGTTAACAAGCTGTGGCTTCGAACATTTTAGTCACGGCGTGAAGATAACAACTGATATATTAAACACAGGATGAAAATAGCTTTCTGCATCTGTCATTGCAACATAACCTTTTTTGTCAAATAATACATAAAACTCTACATTGTGTTGTCTTAATTTGCGATCGTAGAAAAAGTATAGTATGTGACTCGTTTTATAAACTCCTTAGATACTAGATTTTTACACACTCGTAACTAAAGAGACGTTTATAAAACTTGTTATATAATATATCATAAAAACAATAAAAGATATGATTTTACAATTCAAATGACAGGTTCGCTCAAATTGTAACTAAAGAGACGTTTATATGTTACATAATATACTATTTTCTACTTCAGTTATTAAAATGACATTTCACGTACTGGCGCTAAATAACATCTTAATCGCAAGTTGACAAACTGTGACTTCGAACGTATTAGTCACGGCGTAAAGTAAACCACTGACATATTAAATACGGGGTGAAATTCGTTCATTGTAACTTAACCTAAATTCTCAAACAATTAATAAAACTTAACATTTGTATCCTTGTCTGTATTTTTAGAATGATTTTAAAAATATTTTGAAACTCTAACATATCTTATAAATGTCAAAATAATTTAATTTTCAAATATTTTTTTATCGGTCAGTGTTTCCACCCTATTATTTTTTAATAATAATCTTTAAATAAAAAGTAAATTAATGCGTTATAGGAAAAATAGTATGCGAAACACGTATTACAATGCCCAATTGTAATACTAGTTTTTCTTAGTTTTTCTATATACTATATCCCTACGAATTTGATAGACTAGTTTATCAGTCATTTTAAGTCTTTTTTATAGTGAAATAAAAGATATGAGTGAAATTAAATTTAAGTGCTTTAGGACAAATATTTAATTTCTAAAAGTTTCTCTTAATTTATTAAAAAGGCGAGTAAAATGACCGTTTTTGGCTTAGATATATTGTATATTAACGATAAAATTATAATAAGACTTTATATTAATAGGGGATAGAATATTTTAAAATTCGGGATTTATTTTTAAAATTGCTTATTTAAAATCACAAGGAATGTTTTTCCATCTTCCTAGACTATTTCCGTAAACAATATTTACTTCTTCCGTTTCTAATATTTGATTATAGGTAATTTCACACTCCTCATAATTGCATGTCTACTAATTATTTCATTAAATGCTGATGGATTATGGAAAACTATAATAGGCAGATAATAATGAAATGCTCAAATTAGCGGAGCAGTATGAACAAATTATGGTGATTTGCAGAACAATTACTACTCTAATAAGCGCCAATATCGTGTGAAGAGGAACTGAATACCAAAGTTAAATATATTAGTTTACTATTTGAATGATAACAGGTTAATCGTTTTATGATGAAAATTGAGTTCTCACTAAAACAGTAGATTATGGTAATTTTAGAAATGTGATTGAAAATTCAGTGTCAGTTTTACGATTATTGAATGTAAATCATTTTATGGATTTCTGTTTATCAAAGCTGATTCCACTAATATACATTAGCTACACATTACTCGTTTTATCAAATAATTCATGTTATATTAGTAAAAAATGTTATTCTAGTGAAATTAATGATGTTGTGGTTTGTTTTTACGTTTTTGTGCATTATTATTGAACTTCACTGTACATGCTCTTCCTTTTAAAACTTTACGTACATTTGAATCGTAATGAACTGTTTACTTAACTCTGTCTCTAGGGATTACGAGACTTATAACGTGCTAGCCCGTGTACAAATTATAACGGGCTGTTGACATTGGTTATCATGATCTAATTTTAATTAATTATTTTTTTATTAAACAAAATCTGTCAGATTTTCAAAGTCTACCTTGATTGAACATTTTAGTTATTGCGTTATACTATTGCAATTAATTTTATTAAATATACATATATTGCGATTCAAATGCACGTAAAACATTGTACAATGCTCGACCGTTAACTGAAATTTACAGGCTCACACAGATAACATGCTCGCTAGCGCTCGCCCGTTACCTTTCTATGCTAGCCTGTAAATTTCTGTATAATGATCTTGCAATGTAAATAACTATGAAGATTTCATTCCGGAATTATTCTCATTTTTCAAAATATATCTGTAATATATGTTTTAGCATACAAATCCGAAAATCCCGAGTTCGAATTCGACTCAAGCTAAAAGTTATATAAACTACCACACTGTGGCTCGATGAGCCCGGACCCTGTACTGTAATTGGGATTAAGTTCCTGTTGCACAGTGTAACAAAAATAAATAAATAGCCAAAAGAGCTGTTGTTATATTGCTTTTGTTGTCATTAATATTGTCAAAATGTTTTTAGAGATTATTTTAAAGGCATTAGGTCTTATTAACAGTTTATCTAAAAGGTAAAAATGTGCAATAGACTTTTAATTTCGAGGATGATATTGATGGCAACTTTTAACGTCATTCTACATAATTTGTTGCAAATCAAAATGAAAGATAAGTTGAAATAAATATGTAGTATCCTAAAATTACTAGAAAAAAATTATGTACGATAAAATAAATAGGTAAACCGACCAAAGGGCGCTTTGACTGAATGATGATTTCGATTTGTTCATGTTTATAAATGAACAAATTTAAATAAAATCTCTAAAGATATTTTTAAAAAGAATTAAAAGCAACAGAAAACATATTTTTACATCGAGACAAATTTAATTCTGTGCATCTGGTTTTGGGGATATTTTTTGTGTACTTGTCAAGTTGTCTAGGTATAAAAATATCTAACATAAATATATCAATTTATATTACAAATATTTTTTTTATAATAAAATAAGCACATTAAACTGAAAGACACATATTTAAAATTAAAGATATTTAGTTTTATAACATAACCTAGATAATTATTAATATGAATTTTAAATAATAAATATCAACATAAATTAAATTTCAAATGTAAACATTGAATCTGTTAGTAGTACCACTTTGAAATTTTATTTTTATTTTTTCAATAAAAATGTAAATAAAAATAAATAGACCTTACTTATTGATATTATATAACATTACATAGGTAATTATGAATGTTAACTTTAACCTAATTTCAACTAATTGTAAAAATTAATTAAATTCCAAATAGTTATTGAATGTCAATTTTATTATTTTATTTTAATAAAAAAAATTGATGTAAAAGCAAATATAATGCGAAAGAAGATAATAGTATGAAAAACAAGTAGATACTACAATGAACAATTATAACATATATTTTTCAGTATAATTATTCCACAATTCAATTGACAGTATATATATAATAATTTACTATTTTTATTGCAACCTAAGTTACTTATTATCATTGGTCAAATTTGACATATTTTGTAGGGTTTCAGACGAAATTACATTTAAAATGTAAAAAAAATTAATGACTGTGGTTGTGATATTTGTTCACAATTTATTCACATTATTACATTTAGTTGACATATTTTCCGTTGGTGTCGTTTTAAAACAAAAATTTTGTTAATATTTTGAGAATGAATACAGCATAGGTATAAATATCTGTTGATATATTTATATAACAATGCCGATTATCTCAGCAGATAACTAATTGTAAATCTGGACGCAGAAAAAACACAGAAGAAAATAAAGAGAAAAACTGAACGGTAAAACATTTAAATACATTCCTAAATTCTACATTGAAATGTAGTATAAATTGTGCGCCAGTAGGAACAGAAATATTTTACCAAAGTAACATATTGCTTGTTTATTTTTGAAGGCCCCAGCAGTTCACATACCCATAATGTACAAATAAACGTTGAGAAATACTTACAATGTGAAATGCAAATTGTAAACAGGTGTACTCCATCTTTTCGCAAGGTAAGTAGGTAGGTAATATATCTGTTTACGCTTGGCGATAAATGTATACGTTTTCACCGTCTATATGTTTTAATAGGACGAAATACAAGAATCCGCTCCATAAACAACAGTGGTGCGTATGAATATGTACAAGTTTAAGAATACAAGAGACTCTTCGCGTTCCGTCTTATTCAATCTTGTTCTCAACTTAAAACGACAAGGGTTATTTATTACCTCCTATCACTATATACTGCACTACTGCAAATGCATGAGATGTCAGCATAAATACACAATTGGACAGTGTTCTACGATCCTGTCTTCTTGTAAAAATACATCTTACTTAATCGCTAATTGACACATGTTACATTATAAATTTGTAAGCTATTTTTAAAAGATCTTAACACTTATGAAAATAAACATATAAGGCAATACTTTTAAATTATGTTTAACATTTGAAATCGTATATTTTTAATTGTCAAACATTTGTAAATTACTTTAAAGAAAGATCTTTTGAAGAACATTGTTATAAAGTATTGTTTTCTGTGTCTTTAAGTTAAAGTGTTTTCTTCTAAAATCATTTCGGAATATTTAATAACGATAAATATTTATATACAGGGAGTTCATTTTATTTTGTCCACAATTGCTATCACGAGAACTATAAGACATAAGACTATTTTAATGAGCACAAAAAAAAATCAAATTTTGTTATTTTAAATAGAACTATATTTTTTAATTTGCTTGTTCTATAGAGAATTTTATTCTGAATTCAGTGATATGTATAATATTTGTATACCCTTAGATAACAATTTTTATGAGAAAAATGCATGTTTAGATTTATATCAGTTTTATTTTAAAATGGCTGTAATAAGTGTACCATGGACGATAAAAATAAATGTGATAAACAATTACTTTGAAACAAAATCATAACAAATACATACATTTACAAATACTGCTCAAATTGTCCTCCATTTTCGTTAATACTTATGTATTTTTCGAAGCAAATAATATTGATTTCCGGACGTTAAGATTAGGAAGAACTACTTTGTTTCTTTATTATTTTAATTTTCTTTCTTTATTAATTTAATTTAATTCTTTACGGCATTCTAGTTACAGTATTGCCAAATGAGATTTTTTTGTGTGTCTTTTTTAAAGTTTAAGGTTTTGAGAAACTTTTCTATGGATACCTATGAATAATTACCAGGTCTTCAAGTTATTTAATATATTTTAATTATTTGCAAGTTAATTTATATTTTTTATCTTATGTGCGTGCAATTTTAGTTAATTATGTTGTCCTATCATATTAAAATTAATTTTATTATTATTTTAAAAATATGCTAGGGTGCGATTGGTTTATTGAAACGGGTATTCTTTTAGGTAATTTTTTTCTAACGGCCTAGTAACAATCGCTCCTTGTTCTTAAGGAAGGTACACGTTTGGTGTACATACACGTCGAATTTAAATAAATTGCAGAAATTAAGGCAACAAACTGTTTTCATGATTTTTTAACTCGTATTTATTTCTTCTTTAAATGTTAATTTCTATATTCTCAATAAGAAGAGGCGAATGAAACCTAGAGAAATTAAGTAATTGAAACTAAAATGAAAAACTGGCATTGTAACGGGAACCTAATACCTATACTTACTAACTTTTGACAATGTACTTTCACTTCCTGATATTTAATACCATACTTTACGTTCCTTTCGTTTCATATCCGTTTAGCATTGAACTGAATATGACACACATGCACAAGTATTACGACAATATAGTTTTAATTTAATTCTTTGAAGACTACCTTTTGAAAATATTCTTATAGTTCTGTACCTAACGTCTATTAAAATTTGTATCTAATAGCAACAGACGACAATAAATAAAAAATCTGATGTGGACACCACATGACTTCCTTGTACGCGTGTTAAACTATAGATATTTTTTTAATTGCACATAATTTAATTTAATTGACATTAAATCTTTTATTTTTTGTTCTAATCCATAGCAAACTTATTTTTTTTTTTAAATAAAAAAATATATAATATTTAAATTTAGATATCTCGTTTATGCAAAAAGCTAATTTAAAAATTCTTAATGTGCTAGACGCAGAATTTAATTCTCTAAAACTTTTATTTGCAGCATTTATTTCTAAAATTAAAATAATACAATTTTTTCAAGGAAAACTGTTAGCAGCTTCATGTAATGTGCCACTTCCGGTTAGTCTATTTTAACCAAAATCTATTATGTTATTTCTATTGATATAGTAGTCTTATATACCAAATTTGGAAAGTTTTAAATTATATTTGAATATAGTTTTTCATGAAAATCTATTATAGGCTTCAAGTAAAGTACCACTTCCGGTAGTTGTATAATGACCAAAAAGGGAGGTGCACACACTTCGTACAAGGAAGTAAAAAAGAAAATTACAGTTGCTACGCACAATTTCATTAGTTAATAATTTAAACTGTCGTTAAAAATGAACGAAGTCAAATACAGAATACCTACGCCCAATACTCTGCTATTATAATATTTACTTAGCAGATCTCAGTAAATGATATATTTATGCCCGTAAAATGGGGATACAAGGTATCAAATTACGGCCCTCAAAGATGTTAATATAGGGGGAGCCACAGGGGTAATTTTAATGTGATGAAAATTATTTGTCAGCTGTGGAAATCGAACCAGGTTCTCAAATCCACAGTCTGACTAGATACCACTGAACCACCTACCCTATACATTCTTATTTATTTATTCAAATCATATATTAAAGTACAGAAACGTCACAACAAATAAAATCTGTGAAATCGTTGCCTTTTTAAAGCCAAACGAAGGATTACATCGATACAAGGGGCATGTAATCCGAAATAAGAAGTGTATCGTTCGATTTTGCTTTTATTTTAGAATCGAAGAATAAATCTCTTGTTACTAATGCGTGTTTAAAACTACGCGGCCGATTGAACACAAAACAGACGCCACGTTTCATACTGATGATGTTATGTGCATTTTCTAATCACACACTAGAACTATTACATTAAATTTCGAGATATATATTCAAGCATTATATAAATAAATAAATACAAATATATTTAAGAAATTAATATAAGAACAATTCAAATTCTAATTACATGTACGTAAATTACAATATATTTCCAAAATTAATTAATAGTACATTTCATAACAATCAAAATAGCTACGTGTGGAAAAAAATTCAGAAATATTTTCCTACAACGCATCCAATTTTGAGACACTGTTTTTGTCAAAAGCGATGGCAGAAAATTCGATTTTGTATAACTGTTTTAAAAACTTTATTGTTTATAAAGTTGTCATACTGTCAAACAGATACATCACTTTAACTGTCATTGCTCATATAACTATCATTAGAATTTACTTTTATATTATGAAAGGAGAACATCAAACAATATAACACTTTTATTTTTACTTAAATTTATTTTTTTTAGATTGATATTAATAACATTATACAACTGTAACCTAACTTAAAAATGTCAAAATAATTTAAATTTCATCTGTCAATGTCACCAACTTTGAATATATATATATATATATATATATATTATTTTTCAAGGGCTACCCCTTGAAAAATAATTTAAAAAGTTAATTTGCTTTAAATGAGCTAAAAATTTGTATACAAGTCAATTCGGACACAGGGAATTCACTCGTTCAGACCGCATATCAATATCTTGCTTAGTTTTTGAGTTATAGCCCGTAGAAGATTTGGTATTTTCAAACAATTTTCAAAATCAGATTTTCAACTTTCCCGAGACTATAATTCAAAAACTAAGCAAGATATTGAGATGCGGTTTGAAAGGTTGAATTCCCCGAGTTTAAATTGACCTCTAGGCAAGTTTTTCGCGATTTTTATTTTTTTGAAAAATTTTCGCCAATTTTTTTTCCTCGTACAGTTTTTGACCATTATCTCAAAAACTATAAGACTTATGGACATAAACATTACACCACTGGATTCAGCACGTCGAAATACATATTTATGTAAAATTTCGTTACATTATTCGTACGAGAAATAGTTTTAGAGTAATTTGTTTAAAAATCATAAAAATCCCAAGGGGTACCCCTTGGAAAAAAATTAAAAATTTTCAAAAAAGTTAATTTGCTTTAAATGAGCTAAAAATTTGTATGCAAGTCAATTAGGACACGGGGAATTTACTCGTTCAGACCGAATTTTAATATCTTGCTTAGTTTTTGAGTTACAGCCCGTAGAAGATTTGCTGTTTTCAAACAATTTTCAAAGTCAGATTTTCAACTTTCCCGAGGCTATAACTCAAAAACTACACAAGATATTGAGATGCGGTCTGAAAGGTTGAATTCCCCGTGTTTCAATTGACAAGTTTTTAGCGATTTTTATTTTTTTGAAAAATTTTCGCCAATATTGTTTCCTCGTGCAGTTTTTGACCATTATCTCAAAAACTATAAGACTTATTGACATAAACATTACACCATTGGATTCAGCACGTCGAAATATATATGTATGTAAAATTTCGTTACATTATTCGTACGAGAAATAGTTTTAGAGCAATTTGTTTAAAAATCATAAAAATCCCAAGGGATGATGATATATTTATTTATACAATTTATGTAAGATAAAATCATTGAGATTTGAATACACTACCTTTTATTTGTTCATTTATAAAGTCAAGTTTTACTGCGATTGTATCTACTGTGCTACGATTTCCGATGAAATCAATAATTTATTTGCTCTCACGTCAACTTTAATAATTTATAGAAATTTTATTATTATTATCCACGTATGTAGCAAAATTATGTAGGTAGTTAATAATATTTCTTAATTCTTACACAACGGAAAATTATAAGAAACATAATATTATTTTCATGCTTGGATTGTGAAGGTAATGAATTCCTTTCAAAATTAGGTCATTTATTATGGAGAAATAATCAAATCTTCTATACAATAATAATTTAAAATACATCATGAATTCATTATTCATATCTGAGAGTCAAATAAACATAAAAATACATGTTTTAAATTCTTTATTAATTCTTAATGTTACAAGATAAATATGTAACAAACATTAATCACTTAAATTCATATAAATCCATTTGTTATTAACATATGTTGGCAGATAAATTAAATTATATTTCGTAATGAAATATTTATGACTTGTTACCAGGAAATTTATTATTTCTATTTTGCATAGCTGCAGATATCAACAATCTTATTTTCTGTAACATTGCTGTATCTGTTAAATACCAAAGTAAATTATAATCCCTATTTATTACTAATAATAAATTCTTGAATATACATAGCTTACATCAATTTGTTGTACATTTTTTACTGTTAACTTAGTAACAGATACAACAAAAAACAATGAACTTCTAAGAATTAAAAAACAATATAATTTAATTTGTGCATTCGATAAATTCGGTGAATTATATCGGCAAAATTTTTTCTGCGAATTGTTTCTTCAGATATTATTCCAGATATCAGTGCCACATCCATTTACTGCTAAACAACATACAAACTAAGTTAAGAATTTATGTCATCAGTTTTTATTATCGAAAAGAGTTGATGATTATAGTTTATAATTTGGAAATAATTGAAAAAATTATCTGATTTCTAAAACCAATTGATTTTCTTGGAATAAAATGAAGTTAGCCACAAATTTCATTTCTAAAAACTCTTCAATCAATTTATGCTGAGTAATATTTATTTAAAATGAAATGAATTCTGCAGAAAAATTCATAAATCAATTTAATGTCGTGTACCTATATATATTTTGAGCCTACAGAAAAAATATAGAGAAAGAAGTTTAGAAAATGATCCATTTTAAAATGGCATTTCATGTAGAATAGTACCAAAAGAACAAATAGGTTTTTTTAGTATTTGATTATTGATAGTACTTATAAGAAACAGGAGTAACACATTTTAATTTTTTTATATGATTGCAAGAGACCCAGGTATGAAATTTAGAAAAAAAATACAAATATTAGAAATATTACTTATTAAAAAAATAAACAAACTAAAACTATGTTAAATTTTTATTAAATATACAAAAAACAAAGAAGTAGATACATACACATGTCTGTTAGAATTACAAAAAGTGTATTCTATATCGAAGCATAAAATTAATTAAATACATGCCTACATACAGTACCTACATATACAGAGTGTTTCAAAATGATAAGTGTATATATTATTTGAGTTACTGATTACAACGCAAAAATAATTGCACATTTCTTGAAACAAACTTTTTTCTTGCCACTGGACTGATAAGTTACAGAAATTAATAAAAATTATTAAACATTAAAATGTAATTTATTTAATTGAAGTTGTGCAACAGTTCTGTCAATGTTATTACAACGCAAAAATAATTGCACATTTCTTGAAACAAACATTTTTCTTGCCACTGGACTGATAAGTTACAGAAATTAATAAAAATTATTAAACATTAAAATGTATTTTATTTAATTGAAGTTGTGTAACAGTTCTGTCAATGTTAAATACGAGTATTTACTAATTTTTATTTAGTATTGTAATATACCAGTTTAGTGGAACAAAAATTGTTTGCTTCAAGTAAATACCAGATCTCGATAAATGATATATTTTGCACGTGAAGTCAAATCACGACTACTAAAGACGGCTGTGATAATCGGACCCGAGTTCTCAAATCCACAAGCCATCTAGATACCATTGAGCCACCTAATCCATAGCATTATATTGTCATTATTGCTATTTATAGAGTAAATAGCTCAATTTTATTCCACATTAAAATTACTTTTATAGCTTCCCCTTCACAACATCTTTGGAAGCAGTAATTTGACGGCTGGTAACCTCACTTCAAGTGCAAAAAAACCACCGAGATATGCTACGACAGAATGTCACACCCAATAATGGGTAAAAGACGAGATGATATAATTATTTTAATTTGTTATATAATGGTGAAAACTATAAATATTTATTTTACCATTCCATCGTCCATTTCGAATTCGTGCCAAGAATAAAAGTGAACGTCCGATAAAATTCTGATAAATAATTTGCAAGCACAAAAGAAAGTAGACCATGATATCAAAAACAATAAAACAAATTCATTGGAAGACTAACAAGCAGTATCCGCTAATCAATCAAAGAGAGCACACATTTACTAACAAACCATTAACTCCGGGTGACAAAGGATAACGGATATTAATTGTCGACGTGAACGTGGTACAGATGTGAGAGAGACGCAAGTACCCAGGCTCACATCATGACGTTTGATAGAATGAAATGATGATAATTGTTACGTAGACAAGTCAATGTACAGTGATCACCGAGATCCATAAACTGAAACAGTTCTACAAACAGACGCTACTGAGTTTATTGCAGCGAGTGTTTCACTCTACATGTCTCGATTCTATTATCTTCAAAGTTTCAGTTTCATTTCCGGAGTAGCTTATAACTGGAAAATGCAAAGCTGTGCCGATATTATTGCAATGGATGATATGAACATTTTGTTTATAATTTATGTATAATTTTCTTTCACTAACAGTTATCAATAATAGTATTTATTTGTCATTCTATATCATTGGCAGTACCGCATTTATCTTTTATTTAAATAGGATAATAAGAGATGGCGCTAATTACAATATGTTAAAACTGAGAAAAAGGTGTACTTTCAGTTGCTCTTCATAAGCTTATCATTACTGTTACTTGTATTTCTTTGATTTTTATTTTATTTTGTGTTTGCTAGTAGTGTTTTATTTTCAAATTTTATATAGAATATGGTTTAGTGTTGTTAGTTATAGGTTTAATATTAGTTTTTTTTATAGTTTAACTTTTTGGTAAACATTAAGGTATATTGTTCATACATTATTTTAATATTGTAGGGTTTTTTGAGTAAAAATTACTTCTTTTATTATAATATTAGTTAATTATAGCTTTATTACCTTTTTCATTATAAGTATTTGGCGAATGAAATAATTTTCACCAATTTAAATCTACCCCTGTGGCTCCCCCTCCACTAATATCTTTAGGGACCGTGATTTGACGACTGGTAACCGCACATCACGCGAAAAAATATATCACTTACCGAGATCTGCTTAGGCATAGTGCCACACCCAGTAATGGGTAAAAAGCCTTATGATATATTTATTTTTTATTGAATGAATGAAATATTCTAATTTTTGAGAATTTCAAAATAATTCTTTTTGTTCTATAATCAGTATATTAAATTATATATGCCATTGAAATTTCGTGCAGAGGTATAGAAACACTCTGTTGATGACGATCGAAATAATAAAAAAATTGCACGTTAAAAATGATAGTTACTATAATTTTCATAATTTGAAATATGATTTTGTTGTTTATTTGAGATATAATTAATATTTTTCATGTAAAGTACAATAACAAACAGATAAGTTCAATAAAATATAATTATTTGATAGTAAAAAATACCATACATTAGTACAAAATTTATATGTCAAACATAAATGTTGTTTTCTTCAATGTCATTATATTGCGACCATATTTGAATAAAATTAATTTTTGTAATTGAAGTATAATACCTACTCGAATAATTAAATATCTAGTACTGTAATATGAAACAGTAATTATTAAAATAATTTAAATTAATTTTGAAAGCAACTGTGTAACAAATTTAGAACTTCACATTATTTATTTCACTTATTATCTATACATTGACAAAGGCATCCTGAGAAATATATCGCTAAAATGTCGTAACAATTAATGTAATTAAACAGCAACCCAAATAAATAAATACAATTCAGTTACATTCCTTGGTTAAATAATGCTTGAAATATATAAATTAACTTTTCTGCTTAGGGACGCATATCCCTTTGAAACAATGAAAGTAGATTTTAAGGTCGATATTCTTTAGAGAGAAAATATTTAAACGAGAGTTGTGGTTTTGTGAGGTAGATTAACACACATGTCATTAATTAGAAGATGGTTAGTATTAGTAGCACAAAGTGATGTCATGAATTGTAAACCGTTTAGCGCTTTAGTTTGAAGTGTGCGTCGTGCGTTCACGCGCCGCAGGAGTCGCTGTGAAGCGTCGCTGACGAACCGGGCGACAAGCTATTTCAACCCATGCTGATTCCTTCTAGTTCCTCCACCAAGTTACATTTTGCACTTAGTTTAAATAAATAAAAACAAATCTAAAGTTCGACACCTATGTCTTTTAATCCAATTGTCATATACCTTTGCTTTATTGCTTTTATTTAATTAAATCCAATTTAAAATTTATCTTTTGAAGATATAACTGGCCATAATTTATTAACATAACTTTTTACAATTTACATGTTCGAAAATAAATAATATTATAGATTATTGTAGGTGCTTCAGTGGAAGCGAGTCGGACCAAATCCGACAAACAATTTTCATCACATTTAAATTACCCTTGTAGTTTCTCTTACACACACATCTTTAGGGGCCGTAATTTGACAGCTGGTAACTATACTATACGTGCTTAAATATATCATCTGCTAGTGCAAAGTGTCACACCAAGTACTGGATAAAAGATATGATAATATATTACGAGTATTTATTTTTTATTATTATAGTGGCTGAGTTTCTAGTTTGTAAATAAAAGATAAATGAGTCAAATTTGACGACACACTGTATTGACCTGATAAGTAAAACACTAATTATATTCTAAATATCATAAAGACATGGTCCTGATTAGCTGACTAGTATATTCAGTGAGAGGAAACCAAAAACTATATAGTGGCAAATTATCTTATTTAGACTGAATATTTTTGCTCATTAGTTTAGGTCACTGAAATTACAATTACAAAATTTTAAATATATAAAAATATAGTAAGATATAAATTTTGTGGCAAGTGATATATTTCTTCGCGTGAAGTGCGGTTACCAGCCGTCAAATCACGCCCTCCAAAGATGTTAGTGGAGGAGGAGCCACAAGGATAGATTTAATTTGGTGGGAATCTACCCCATTTGTATATGAATAACGTGTACAAAACTCAAAACCAATTAAACGCCAAATGCAAAAGCTATTAGCATCAACTATTTTTTAACCGAACTTTACTAACCTGAAGTGAATAAAAAGATATCGGATCTAAGTCACTATTTTCAAGGACGTCTTTGGGCGTGTAAAAAATGCAATTTTCTAACGTAAAATTATGAATGAAAATTTGTTATTAAGCATTTTTTATTGTATTTTTCTAATGAATTATGGCATAAATTATATAAAAAAGTCATTATTTTGGATGAATTCAATTACACTGGAATACCGTATTCAGATCAAAGTAAAATGTTAACTTATGAATACTTGATTTCTGACTTATTGTAACATACCATATGATTATAATATTCAGTACTGAACTGTTCTTTCTATTTCAGTACTAAATATCATATTTAATTGGAGAAAGCCAAAGACGAATTGGTGGCTAATATTCTATATGGCTATAGTAATCGTAGTGTGAAATAGCATGAGTCGAATCTTGATGACAGTCGGGACGAAGAGTGTCATGCCGCCGCCAGGCAAGACCAAGACGAATCAGGCGGCAGGACGACCTTGCTCCAGCGGCATTTCTCATTCGGCGATGCGAGTAAATCATTGTGCTTAAACTGTGACTGCTGAACAAATGAATTCGTTTCTGCAGACGTTTCTTACATTCCACGCTAGATTTATGCACGCTCCTTGCCTTCTTCATATTCGCTCATTATTTTAATTATTTTCATGGAAACTGAAAATAATTTTAGCTCGGTCTTTCCCTACGCAAAATTTAATTTACTTTTGGCTTTCTTACTTAAGTTTTGGTAACAAATGTCTTTAAACTGCAGTCATTTTTCGCATGAAAACTTTTAAACAATTTATAATGAGCGAAGAGTATTTAAATTATACATTTTCACGCAATACTATAAGATTTATTTTTATTACGTTTCGGAATTAAGTACACAGTAATTTATATTTTACTGCTTAAATAGAAATTAATTCAATTTTCTACAAATTTCTCCACATTATCTTCAAAATATACCATAGCAGATCAATTTGAATTTCAGATTCATAAAGCGGGTTAGCGCTAACAATATTTTTAATATAAGTTCCGAGTAAAACAAATTTTCGAATTGAATTAAATTTTATTCTAAAGTTGAATTCATGTAGTACTTGTGGCGTTGCTTTGCAACAAAATAATAAGATGTATTCTATTTGCTATTTTACATATATACATACAAACATAACACAACGCTATATCCCATTAAAATGAAGTAGCACGATCCCTAGAAACATTTACAGAACATTCATTCATCTGATTTATCAAATGATCAATTTTTGCCGTTTTCATCGTAACACGCCATCATTGCTTCAACCACATTCATAGTACTTTCCATTTATTCCTCATACTCGGAATCTTTCATCTCGAAAAAAACCTTTTTTCTATTTTACGTTCATAAGTCTTTACGAAACCCAGTTGCGTATCAAAAGAGCGTTCATTACGAAACGCAACATTTTGTTTTAGACGGTTGGTAGTAGCGGATGACATACTTAACCTATCAAGCTGAGAACATCCAAATTTCAATATGACCTCAAAATCTGAACAATTGCGTAAATGTCAATAACAGTTACTAATCACAGTATTTCATATACAAATTGCCCTAAATTGACTCGCTTTAAAATAACACAGATTTTTTTTTAAATTTTAATTTATAAAAGACATAAAATAGAAAAAATGTAGAAATAAATCGATTTATAAATAAAACTTTTATCGCACTTGTTCTTTACAACATTCGTTCTTTAATATACCATAATCACATTCATCGATTTTATTAGACATACACTCCACATGTTCATATCACCTAAACATGCGTCCCACCCCTCTAACGACAACTCTAAAATGATAAGAAAGAAAGAGAGTGTCGGGCTGTGCTTGATTTGAAAGTAAATGCCATACAATTGCAATTAGACACTCTAATATAAGAACTGAAAAGATATCAAAAATATAAGAAAGGAAAGAATTGTTTCTTGCGCTTGTTTTTGTTCTCTTTAATCAGTTAAGATAAATTAAACCACATAACTAACTAAAAAGAACTGAACAAACAGTTAAACTAATATACATATTGGGGTGGATTACTTAAAGTTGTATTTGAAACAGTAATACTAGTATTGAAAATATGTATGCTACTTAAGTAAATAAGTAATCTGATTCAGTAAATAATTTAGTTAGACCTGATGAAAATGACAAAAGAAATACGCCTTGTAATTACTTAAAAAAACTTAATGAAATTAAAAGTAGTGTTAGTGATTATCCCATCTGGTAAATATAATTAAAATTTGTTGTTTCATATCTGATGTATTTGCTATTTCAGTTTACGCGTACTATTGTTGTTGACTATAATTGCATTTATCTTCATTGGGTTCTGGCATAAATTTCCTATTATCAAGTAGGTTTTAGTGTCGCTAGCAATTAATTAAAGGTTGGATGAAGGTGTGTGAGGGTGGTGACGCACACTTAGAGCCCTGCGTGCGGCCGGCAGGACGCGCTCTCTACTGACGCGATAACACAGATTACACGCCGTCCTGCAGATAACGCGTCTGCACCACAGATACCATAATTTAGATAGAATACTAGCGCCTCCACCAAAATGAAGCGAAATGAAAAATGTGAGGAAAGCAGAACAAACGTATCTTGCAATGACTGTTGCTGTTACTTATTACTCCAGATACTAGTGCAATGGCTGCAATGTACAACGTAGGCGTAGACTGAGGATTCAAATCCTGCTCATTATATATGTACTCATCTGCTACTGGGATTTATATCCTATATGATGGATTAAAAAAATACCCTTAAATTTCTAAGGTAAAAACATCTTCCAAATTTAAGGGTATGTCGTATTGGTAATAGAATAAATAAGTTTTTTTTTGCGCGTGAGAATGTTACTTTTAGTGAAGACCGCAGGTCGAGACAATAAAAGTCATTCGAACGCTCCAAAAAACAAGAATTTTGTCTACGAAATATAAACAACATTTTTCAACAACTGTAAATAAAGAATAATACAATAATTATTGCTTTATTTAAGTAAATTGAAGGAAAACAATCAACAATAATATTAATTTGATACTATTGATGTGTTGCAACTAAAGAAACTTGACAACAAATAATTAGGGAGAGTGCGCGAGATACTCATTTTGCGCACTGGGATGCGAAACAGTGTGCAAAATGTGTATTTTGCGCTTTAGGGTGCAAAATAATGCGCAAAATATGTGTTGTCATGGTAATGTAAATGATAAAAAATCATGTACTTTGCATATTGATATTAATGAAATAAAATGTATATTTATAGACTAATTTTTTTTAGAAATTCGTAAAATTATTGGTGGTTTGCCTTCAGCAAACATTTTTAGTACCACTGGTTTGATAGTTATTTCTAATTATATTAATTATAGTTTGTTATAAACGTTACAATATTCAATTTATTAAACATCAGCTAATTGACTATTTGTAATGTCGGCTAGTGGTAATGTACACTTCAAGAACTATGATATCAATTTTGCGAAATTTGAAAATAATTTCTTTATTCTACGATCAGTACGTCATAGAATATACATTTTTTCCGAAATTAAAAACGACTATACGTATATTAAAATTATATATACAGATAAACCAAACGAAAATAAATCCTTAGGATCGAACAAAATATAGAAATCTAAGAAAATCTTTCAAAGATAATATTAAGAGACAGAAGTATTTTCTTTTCTGTTCATAACTGATTTTAAAATAATAGAAGATATGTTTTGACAGTTCAAATAACAGTTCATTAAAACTAAATCTGGGAAAATGCGATATACCCCACCAAGATAATGTTTTGAGGTTGACAAAACTGAATAAATCTTAAAAGTTACTAAAAAGAAGCTATTTAAGTCGCTGACTCCAAGAATATTGTTTGATAATTTATTCAATTAGAAAAAATTTAAGTATTTTATTTTTTCTTTACGCGTGCTAATTGTCAGTAGAAAATATATACATATTACTGTCAACATTTTTTAAATCATCATTCGGGTTCGTTCGTTTATTATCGAAAAACTCCGACAGCTGTAGCATCTGTACATTATATTTAATACGCATTGATTTTAATGATAATTAAAAATATTTTAACGTTAGCGGACAAGTTACAGCATATCTTATCAATTAGTGTACAACGTATCTTTGCCTTGAGTTAGTCGGGTGCGGGCTACTGCTGTGATCGAAGTGTTTTCAGTGAATATTTAATGATATTTTAATGCGTAAATTCACTTAACTTGTGTGTGATTGTGTGTATTAGTATGTGACAGTTAAAAGTGACGTTAATATATGAGTGGTAGTGCCGTGGAAGTCATTCGATGGAGCTCATGGGGTCTTATGGTGTGCTGATTTGATAGTGGACGACATGGGACCTGGCTGATAGCTGATTCCTACTCAAAGTATGTAACAATATTATTATTAACATTGTTCAGGATTCATAGTTATATCATATACAATTAAAAATTGTATCGAATTAATAGGTTTTCATGGTATTATTTTAGAATTTATATTTTTAATGAAGTTTATTTTTTGTGGCTTCCCTAGCATTTTCACGCCACTAAAATCACCCTCTTAAAATCAATAGTTATTTGTGTAATAAACCGTAAATTTATTATATGTTACTCGTGCTGCAATAGTTTAAGAGGAATAAAGACACTTTAGGCTTGTGATAAATAATTTTGTCTACGATTGCATCTTATATTATTAACAATCGTTTAAATACCGAAAATAAATTTGTTCTGTCAACTGTCAATATGATAAGTTTCTGTTTTGTTTGTATCCTTGCTAAATATTGAAATAAGCGCGCATTTAATATATTTTTTGCGCGTTGCCATTGGAGTTAGTGGTATCGAGTCGACCTGTGGATCTTAAAAACCCTGGATCGATCCCCACAGCTGACAAACAATTTTCACCAAATTAAAAAACTACCCTTGTGGCTCTCCCTTCACTAACATCTTTGGGGGCCTGCTAACTGCACTTTACGCGAAGAAATATATAACTTATCGAGATCTTCTACGGCAGAGTGCCACACCCAGTAATATGTAAAAGATGTGATGATATATTTATTTATTTTATATTCATTATTATTAGGTTAGGTTCAGTTATGCTTTACTATGTACCTCGTCAGAGGCGCTAGTTGACGTGCCCGCTCTATAAATTTGAAATCAAGAATTTTGATGACAGCCAGATTATAGAACTTATACTACTTAAAGTTTAATTTTAATGAAATATAGAAAACATAATTAAATAGAAAAAATAGTGGTACAACAATTTATTTAAAATTTATTCATTATCTGATTCTGCCCTGAAACCATATCCGTGTTGAATAAAAAAATCACACATAATGTAATCCTTGTACATTCTATATATTTATGTATCTATGATCTGTGGTCAATTGAACAATATAAATGTCGACCGCACTGTCGTCACTACCACTCCACTCTGCACCTCACAATTCACCCCTACCGCCATCTTCATGCCAGTGACGGTTGACGGCCACGCGCCTTAATTGGCGCCCTTTGAGAAATTATCACAATCATTATCAATTTATCTCCGTTTCGCGGAATCACTATTATTAAATTCAAGATGTAGGTAACAGTAAAGACTGCTGCCAAAATAATTGTTAATGTCAAAGGACTATTTTAATTACGTTTCATTTCCAAACAAGTGGTTCATGCCTCGGTGGAGCCGTAATTAAAACAAATTTGTGTAAATGTATCACTTTTGTCACGTTTGGGTTGCTTGGAGATATTTCAACTTGATGAGTATACGATGATACTCGAGTATTCTATTGTATAAAAATAAATATATCATAACGTCTTTTACCCATTACTGGGTGTGGCACTCTGCCTAAGCAGATTTCGGTAAATGATATATTTTTTTTGCGTGAAGTACGGTTACCAGCCGGCAAATCACGGCCCCCAAAGATATTAATGTAGGGGGAGCCACAGGGCTAGATTTAAATTGGTGAAAATTGTTTGTCGACTGTGGGGATCGAACCAGGGTTCTCAAGAGCCACAGGCCGACTCGATACCACTGAGCCACCTACCCCATATGATGATCATATATAATTAAGAGTCTGTTTATCCTTCTCTGAATCACTATCAGCAGAAAATGGAATTCAATATAATTATTACTATTTGTATTATAATTTCGATGCGATATTTGTTTATCCCGTTGTTAGTTATTGCAAATTTTATTCAGAGATGAAAAACCGGCTTAAATTCATTTCCTAATTTTAATTCTACTTCTAAGTGATATTTATGTTAGTTGATAAAAATACAATCTAATATAATGATAATTCTGTTTTCTAAATAGCTTTATTACAAATGATTTTAATTTGGAATAAAATCAGAGATAGTTATCGAAAATAAAATAAGCATATCACCACCGCATTTTACCCGTTACTGGGTATGACACTCTGTAATAGTAGATTGAATTATTCGACTGAAGTGGAATTACCAGCCAGTAATAATATAATTTGACTGCACCAAAATTACTTGATTTATGACACTGTTTACTGTCCATACAATTTCACTTTACTGGACTAGTACGATAACATAGCAAAACTCCTGTCAAAAAAGAAAAATTAGAAGAGTCGGTCTGTGGATCTTGAAAACCATGGTTCCATTTCCACAGCCGACACACAATTTTCACTAATTTAAATCTACTCCTGTGGCTCCCTCTTCACTAATATCTTTGGAAACCGGGATTTGACGGCTGGTAACCGCACTTCACGCAAAAAGTATATCACTTACCGATATCTGCCCAGTAATGGGGAAAAGGCGTGATGATATATTTATTTATTTTTATTTATCGAGTCGGCCTGTGGATCTTGAGAACCCTGGTTCGATCCCCACAGCCGACAAACAATTTTCACCAATTTAAAAATCTACCCCTGTGGCTCCCTCTCCACTAATATCTTTGAGGGCCGTGATTTGACGGCTGGTAACCGCACTTCACGCGACAAAAATATATCACTTACCGAGATCTGCTTAGGCAGAGTGCCACACCCAGTAATGGGTAAAAGGCGTGATGATATATTTATTTATTTATTTATTTTACATTTTCTTTTACTTCTTTTGGGGTTCTTCTAAGTCTTGAGCCATTATGAACACTTTTTCTAATTTTTTTGACAAATTTGACATTTTAGTTATTATATAAAAACATTTACAACGAAATTTTTATCATTAACATATTCTAGAAAATAAATCATCAGCAAGACAGTCGAACCTTTGTATTTAACTCATACATGATCGCACTTTATAGGACTCGCCTTAAAATCAGCTATAAACTACGGCTCCTCCAATAAAGTCTTGCATTAGGTACTTGTTATATAAATAACTATTTCTGTATGCTCCATTTTAACATATTATTTAATACTTCAGTTTTATAAAACTCAAGTTAGTTACTGGATATTATTAATATAAAATATGTTACAGTTGTTATTATATAATTGAAGCACCTTTGGTGACATAAGTGATATTCATAGATATGAAGGTATCGAGTTTGATTTAGTGACTGAATTCCAGAAATGTCTTTATTATAAATCATCCCAGTCAAGAAATCATTACTCTCAAATAAAATATTGTCAAAGAATTTTAAATTGCCTCCAATTTTCTCTAATGTTATTACTTATAAAATTGCCTACTCGTACGCCTATTGGAAAGACTCTTCTATTTAAAACACATTGATTTCGGCTGTCCACAAAATAGAGAAGTGAGTTTAAAATATTACCGTTATAAAAGTTTTCAACGTGTATTTTGTTTCGCTTTTAAAAGTTCAGTAAATTTTCCTACCTAGGGAGACGTGATACCTTTTAATTATTTTTTCCGTGAATATTATAGTCGGGGCTGTCATTGTTATTTTGGAGATATGCCATTGGTTCTTTGATGGCAGGACATTCCAATTACCTTCTCTAAATTCTGACAACGTTTAAAAAGTTTCGCAAACTTATTACATTAAACTGCCAAAATGTATTAGCTTGATGAATCCCGCTCATCATTTTTAAATAATGTCTATTTGAAAGTTATAGAAGTTGGCAGTATGAGAGAAGTGGCCGGGTCCCACGTGCAATATATTTCAATTTCTAAGTGATTTTTAATTAGAATTCCCCGTTTTATAGGATTAAAGTCAAGTTAATATTCACAACTTTTTAATCTTTTATTTTGTTTAAAGCTTCGCTGAAAATTTTGAATATATTAACTAACAACGTTTAGCAACTTTACATGCTACGAATTATACTAATGGAACTGCATAACTTCCACAAGTAGACACTGAAGGTAATCATGTACAGACACTGTTCATTATTTCTAAGTGTTCTTATTTAAGAAATGTCAGATTGATTGATTGTCAACGTAACTTCATTACATTTGACATTGTCCTTCTTCTGTAATTTGATCATTATCTGATACCAATCGATAAATTAATGACAACCTTTATTTTCATCATTTTATAAATTACGGCCATTTCGGTATTCGGTAACTAATATTCCGTTATTTCTATTTCTCCTTTATGTAGAGTGGTCATTTATGTTTTTTTTTTGTGAAATCAGTAAAAGATTCACATTTCAAACAATCATTAATAAAAATTAAAAAATTATAGGAATATAATATATTTTACCTGAAACTAACAGGGAAATAAACATTTGCCTGACCTTTAAGACTCAGGAAAGCTTTGCTTTGCATGTATGGTCAGGAAAATAACATATTACCTGCCTAGATAGGTAATGAAAGAAACGTGAGTGTCTAGTTACTTAGCAACATAAAATACTGACTGAATATGTAAGTCAAATATTTATTTTAATTTAAATTAATTTAAAATATTATTTGTTTATAAGTTTCAGGTAAAATGTTATATGTAACACGTCAGCAAAGTGTTGTTCAGGATTCGTAGACTGTTTCAAGCCTCGTTATCGCTCGGCATGAAACTATCTACTCATTCTGTAATTGAACGATTTCTTACTTTTTACGTAAATAATTATTATTGTATACGCTTAGATCTTTGTTATGTATAATATATTATCACAATCAGTAATCACAAAAAAAATATTTATAAGAATTCGTACTACTTGATAAATCATAATGAAATAATCACGACAAAAAAAAAAATAAGTAGATACACAAAAATAATTAGTATTTACTGAAATGTATGGGGTAGGTGGCTCAGTGGAATCGAGTCGACCTGTGGACCTTGAGAACCCTAGTTCAATCCCCACAGCTGACAAACAATTTTCACCATTTTCCCCCTCCACTAACATCTTTGGAGGCCGTGATTTGACGGCTGGTAACCGCACTTCACGCAAAGATATATATCTCTAACCGAAATCTGCTAAGGCAGAGTGCCACACCCAGTAATGGGTAAAAGACGTGATGATATATTTATATTTATTTATTGAAATGTACTACAATTAATAGTGAGATTTCCGTTAATTAAATCGTAGTATTAATCGCAGGATACACCTTTATACTGTTATGTTTATGTTTTTTGCACACTAGGGTGCGAAACAGTGCGCGAAATACGAGTTGTCATGGTGATGTAAATAATAAAAAATCACGTACTTCGCGTATTGATATTAGTGAAAGAAAGTAAATATTTTTTGACGGAAAAGAATGCATTATTAGCCGTTTCTAAGCAATCGGTAGTGAAAAACAAATTAATAGCTCAAAACAAGGTGAAATAATAGCGCATGTTGCTGGGCTACAAGTGAAAAATAAAATGATCTACCATTACTTCATATATTGCGGATTATCCTGTACATGGGTGTTTTATAAATAATGGTATATGGTTCTCGTACATAGATTAGCGCCATTTTGAAACTTTCAACTTCAGGCAATATCGTGTCACAGTATAGTTCAGATAGTTGTCACTATGTCAATAATGTGCAACGATAATGGTTATTGAAATTTTCCTCATTGTCATTGTACAACTCGTACATTAAGCCAGGTTTATCCGTAGATGATTGCAAAACCATGTTCGATCCATCTATTTGCAACTGCTATGAATTGAAGTAGATTATTAAAACTTTACGAAAATTATTTGCTGACTCGTAATATGGTTATATTTATTGTAAGTATTGTTATTTATATTTCTACTGTTATTTTTATTTTACCATAATATAATTAGAATTCCCCGTTTTATATGATTCAAGTTATTATTAACAATTTATTTTATCTTATATTTTGTTTAAAGCTTCGCTAAAAATTTTGAATAATTTTTTTATGTAGACACTAAAATTAATCATGTACTGACACATTTCATTATTTGTAAAAGTTCTTATTTAAGTAGTGTGGAATTGAATAACACTTTTTTATATTTGCTCCCTATTCTGTAATTTGATCATTATCTGATACCAATCGATAAATTAATGACAATCCTTATTTTTCCTGTATTTATTAACCGGTCTGTATTTTTAAGTATTTATGTAGATTAAAGATTACATTTTTCCGAGAGGTCTATGGTAAAAGAAATCTACGCTGCAAATAATATAAAATATATTTGAGACTTTTGCACAATGTCCTTTTCTTAACTAACCCTGATCGAATCCTCATTGGTCAAGAAAACACTACTTACTTCTCAGTACGTACAATTAGTTAAACCGCAATCGTAGAAAAATTAGTATATGCAATTCGTATTAAAAGTATCTTTATTGCACTGGTGAGTTTGTAGCACGATCTTTACGGCTCGTACGATAAAGTGACACTTATACCTCTGGTTGCATAAATAGGTAACTACTTTGTTTTTGTAAATCATTAAAAAATATAAATAATTTTTTGTCAGATGGTCGCAAATATTTAATATATTTTTAGTGTGGCGTAGAATTTTTGTAATTACATAGTTTATGTGTGCCCTGAGACAAAAAAGATTGAAATTCTCTAATATACAATAATTGTTTGTGTATCTAGATCGCGAAATAATTGTTTTTATACGTTGACCAAAAAGTTAGGCGATCGGGGCTGAAATCCACGGCAGACTATTTTCTGAGCGCATCAAATCATTTTGCGGCCGAGGTATACACAAATCTTTTCACGGAACCAAGAATTTATCAGTAAAATTTCGAATAGTTGTTGTGTAGAAACGGACTGCCAAGTATCAAAAATGACATAGTTAGATTCCGACAGCATACCTGGAAGGAATTAAGTGTAATTTTTTATATGAATTGCCATTTCTACGCAGGAATTATGAGGAATTTTACCAAGTAAATTGAGGGCTCAAGTCATATTCAGTTGATTATTTCCTGAGTTCACATTTTAAATTATTGTTTAAAGTTAAAAATTTTCAATATCAACAAACGGTTGCATTGGATATGGTGCAAGGATTTTATCAAAATTTTATCGTTGTACTATCGTTGACTTGGTGGAAATGAAACATTCTGATTGGCTTATAATGTAATGAAGGAAATAATCATTAAAACCTATTTAATTTATTACAAATTTAATTTCAAAATGATGACTATTATAAATATCAATGTGTAACCAAGGAGACGTTTTTAGAAACAATGCTGCTTATGTATCGGCGACATTTTGTAACCATGTTTTTTATTTGTTTCGAACAACCCACCATAATGTTTGACAGCCCGGAAATGAATTTTTCTCGGGCTGTTTAAAAATAATAATAATTATGTACAAAACAATATAAATGTTTGGTTATAGTACTTATTGTAATAGATATCGATTATCTCATATTTGAACACAGTGTGTACATAGAAACTAAGTATAAACTAAAGCCGGTATAAAATAAAAAATTAGAACATGTTTCTGTTCAAATTCACATCGTTCTTTTTTTCTTTTACTTACTGAACTTACGCCCAACCTTAGATCTTATATTTGGTTTGAAAAAAAGATGAAACATTTTGATTTGGTAATAAAATACATTTCAGATTCTGACCAGTAGTACATAGGCTACGTACTTTAACTATGAGCATGCCTATCTTTTATGATAACGATAAAAAATTAAACTTTATATAAACAGAAAATATATTTGAGAATGTTTTATCACGTTTAGCTTACTCATATATCCACATCCTCCTATAAACAGTAATGCAAACACAAAGTATATTATTTGTGTTGAATCTATACGGGCATATCATAGACGAAGAATTTAACTATGCGTATATAGCAAAATAAAATAGGATAGAAGATATGTACGTGGAACTTGAAACAGTGGAACAGCGAAGTAGAGTGTGGCAAATACTTTGCAAACTCGACAACCTCCTGTATAATTTGTTCGAGCAACCAAGCCACAGAGGGAATGAAACCTTATCAAAGAAACTAAGCTGCTGAGTAGTTCTGTCCATGAATTCAGCTTAGCGGTACTTCTCTAAACTTTTGTTTTATTATTCAGTGTTTGATGATGATCCTTCATTTATTGTTGATATATTTGAAGAAACGTACATTTTTATTTATTGCACATTGCATAATAAGAAAGCCAGGTCCAAACGGGATTCCTCTATTTTATTTTTATCTTTCTGTTTATACAGAGTGTTTCATAACTTCGGTAAAGTACGATAAAAATATGTATTATTTGTATGCTGATTATGGATCAAAAAGGTTTTGTTTTAAAATCGCAAAATTAAGGGCAGTTTAGCTACACTGTTCCTTTTAAGTACCATTGGATTTGCAATTTTTCCTATAAATAGAAACCATGTACGAGTAATTAACAACCTAAGTTATATAATACTCATAGAATAAAGAAATTAAATTTTATGTCATTATTATCAACTTCAACATAGGTATCTATTCAGTAGCACAAAAATGTGTAATTGTAAGAAGTGAAAATTAATTTAGCAATTAAAAAAAAGGATATAAATTTTTATTTCGACTGTTTTTAAAATTATGAAATAATACTTCTTTTCGGATAATGTTATTTTTTAAATATTATTATTGTAAGTAATTTATATTTTATATTAATTATTTTTATAATTGTTAATTAATTTATAATAGTGTCCTGATGAAGGCTAAAGAGTTGGCCGAAACGTTGACGTAATAATAAAAAATAAAAAACTGACTGAATTCCGAAAAGAAGTATTATTTCATAAATAAAAAAAAACTTTTTGATCAGAAATCGATGTATCAAATAATGTATATCACCGACGTTGTAAAACCCCCTGTATATACAAATCTAGTTCATGTATAAAAAATAATGGTTGCACACATTAGGTATATTTTTATTCTTAAATTATGTAACGTAGCAGGTAAATATTGTATTTAAAATTCATAGAACGCTCTGAAATTTCTTACATGTCTTATTGTCCAAAAACCATTCGATCTGATTCAAATTTCAAGATATTAAATAATTGTTGTATCTATATGCATTTCGATATCCTATGAAGAAAGCATATATTTTGAGAAGTTATCATAAGCCTGCTATCTACTGTTTCTAGTTACTAGAAGAAAAGTTAAATGATCACATATTACAGAACAACCAAAATTATAGTGAAAAATCGTATAAAAATCCAAACACCCATTACTGGGTGTGGCACTCTGCCGTAGCAGATCTCGGTAAGTGATATATTTTTACGCGTGAAGTGCGGTTACCAGCCGTCAAATCACAGACCCCAAAGTTGTTAGTGGAGGGGGAGCCACAAAAGTTGATATTAAATTGGTGAATGCCAGTTTGTCGGTTGCGGGAATCGAACTCGGGTTCTTAAGAACCGCTAGCCGGCTGCATACCCACTACACCACTAACTCCATAGTATTAAACTTGATGTGAATAAATAAAACAAATCGAATGTATGACATTAATGTCATTTAATCCATTTGATATGTAATTTTGATTTGCTTTTATTTATTTAAACAAAGTTTAAAATGTAACTTTTGTTGGTGAAACTGACCATGAGTACATTACAAAATTTTCCTAAATACAACCCATACTAATATTGTATTTTCTGCTGTGTATGGTTCTAGCCTTCTTATTAAGACTTATACCCATATTTGATTATAACTTTTGAACACAGTTACCATACTTTCCCTAAAGTTGGTAATACCCGTCTGAATAAGGTATTATTTGCGGAATAATACTCGTTTAATATGCCAAACTTGAGAAATTAATTTCAATTATACGTATTATATTAACTATATTACTTATGTTCTTTTTACTTAAAATAAATCGATTCTTAAAAAAGTTTTAGCTAATCTTATTCTAGTTCGATTTACAAAAGTTAATTCAACCTTAAACCAAATGGTAACAAGATTTTTTTTTTTTTTTTTTTTTTTATTTAAATGTTTATAGAGGCTTCAACTACAAGGTTATTAGCCTCTTGGTACAGTAGGTGGTTGTTACAATCGTTTACAAGTTATTTATATGTTACAATTCATTATTTAGATTTATGGCTTGTAGATATTGGAGTATCCTCTTGACTGTATTTGGGTCGTCTTTTAAGGCTTCTTTTAGCTGGTTGGGTATGTTGTATTGTTGTCTCTCTGCTCTGTATTGTTCGCATTCTGTGATGATATGTTGGACATCTATGTTTTTATTGCATGTTGGGTAACAAGATTATATTAGGGATATTTAAAGCTTTTTAGAAAATACAATTTAGCTTCATTTTACTAATCCGAAGTTCAAGATTAGTTTAAACTCTTTTGGGAATTGTACTGATAGTAATGAATACATATTAATTTATACTTTTTTTCTTTAATAAATCAATATAAATTTCAAAATGCTTTAGTTAATCTTCAGGAGATTCAATATAGAAATCAAATCTGAACATAAACCTTATACCAATTGCTAAATCAGTAACTATTAAAACTTGTATCGAAAAATACGCCTATGATAAAAAAATCTAATATAAGCTTTATATCCTCTGCACTGTAATTGAAAATAGGATTCATTTTCTGTTGTGTAAGGTAGTAAACAAATAATAAACAATTAATAATCTAAGTATGTGTTTATTTATATATTCGTAGCTTTATTATGAAAGTAAATAAAAGGTCGCTGCCGCTTCATAAGAAGCGACACTAGAACTATTTCATATTCTGCGCACTACAAAAGCACAAAATTTCTTAGCATTTTCCGGATTAAAATATTTTAGACAACGCGTACCTTTAAGCATGATGATAAACTAAGCAATCTGTTTTATTATGATGACAAATACACACTTTTGCAGACTGCGAACCTACTGTATAATCAGCAACGAGGCCACATTTTAATCAACAAAGACCATCCGAGATGAACAAAGAATTTAAAAAGAAAATTGTAATGTCAAGAGGAAAACAAATTGTTTAATGTAAATTACTCGGAAGGGAATTTGAAACGAAATGAATTAAGTTTCTCTAATTTAATCAAAGTTTCTTCTGCATTTAAATAAGTTACTATTTATAGTACCTTTTCCATTAAGTTTTTATGCTGCAGCAAATTTTAAATGCTTAACTCAAGATCTACTTGTTTCTGAAAGAACTAATCATTTTATAATGAACTTGTTTAAAAATGAAATTTCATCTTCAAAAGTTAATAATATATTTTTTAAATGTCTTGAATATTTGTTATCGTACATTTTCCGCAGTTAATCCTTTTTATACAAAAATTATCCAAATAAAGATGGTAAAAATTCATTTTCCGTAATTATTTTTTAATATTTCACTGCTAAATACTTTATGAAAGTTTACTAATCAAAAATATGTGTCACAAATGTACAATAGTTATTTACGAACTAAGTGTGGGAAGACGATGTTCCCGCATGAGCGCATTTTTAAAGCACGAGCGACTGCAAGGAGCGAGTGTCTTTAATAGCGCGAATGAGCGGAAGACGTCTTCACGCACGTAGTTTGTATAATATTTTTGTTCGACTTGTGTGAGTACACCAGAATCTGCAAATTATACACAATATTTATCAATTGCATAACCAAGTTGCTCCAGGAACTTCGATTTCTAATTGTCAAAATTTTACTATAAATGTTTATAATAACACTTGTATCAATTGTGGCTCTCCCCAATCTAAAAATATAGTTTTTTAGTTCAAATATCAAAACTTACCTAAAATAAATTAATTAATTTAAGCATTTTGTGTTTTTATAATCTTACTTTTCCATTAAACTAAGTTGATATATTCCACAATATGTGTTGTTTCTTATTATTTATATAATATTAGTTGCGATTTTTGTTTGATTACAATTTGCAAGAAGTTGTATCAATGACGTCTTTAGTTCAGAGGTTGTCACTGATGTTGACAAATGTTGAAAGAATTTTAGCAAATTACTCTTATTTTCCAAACTTTTAATAAAGGAAAATTCAGGAAAGTTGTATTTTATAAATTAGATTTTATTATTATCAAGACAGATTTATTTTAGAATGTTCCAAAGGGCCAGTGTTTTTTGTAATTTTTACAGTCGAGTCGATCGGGAAGCACTTGTTCCAGATTGAGTGTTGCGTGCGGGAAGTGTCATTTTGAAGGTTACGAGTACAAAAAATAATAAACAAAACCATAGTGTATATAGAATATAGGTTACTGAACAAAAACTAGACTATAGAGGTTATATGAAATAGGACACTAATTACGTCATCATTGAAACTCTGATACGAAATATTGTTGGTTTCATGAGATATATTGTTAATGACAGTAATGATGAATAAAGTGCAATAATTTAATTGTGTGTCCACGTGATATGGCGTATATTTTCATTATTTATTGCCATAAAGTTAGCTAGAATGTTTGATCTTAGAGCTCCCTGAAAAAGAAATTGAAAAGTGCATGGTAAAATAAAAATAACAAAACGTTTGTGCTTTTTGAGGAATTTTTTCGCAGTGAATTCGTAAGTGAAAATATCCAATAAATCTTAATACAGTGAGATAGATACTCCGTTTAAATTATTGTTATTTCAACATTTAAAATTCTAAAAGTGAATAAAGCTCTTTGATCTGAGATATTCTCTTTGGCTTGGCTGGATTCAATCTTGAGAATTTAAAAAATTCAGAGCAATAGAATGTGCATTTGCCTTGTTCCCTTAGCATCTTGATCCAAAATATACCAAGTAATTGAAAAACTTTTTTATTTTTTTAAATATGCTTACATATTCAGCGAAATAACAAATGCGAAACGTACAATTCTCAATTCTTCCGTCACTTGTTGAAGACGAAAGCAAATTACAAAAGTTTTTATACACATCGGCAGCGTTACGCGCAGCGGGAATTATTAACTTAGTCAACTTGATCACGATTATCGAATAAGAATTTAATTCAGTCGGCATCGTTAATTAAGTTGAATTTTAATTTGGTTCACGTTTATTCTGTAAATATAACGTTTCACTAATTAAGAACCATTGACTTCCGTTTTGTAATTGATAGCTGACGCTATCGTGGTATTTTAATTAAAAATATTTAAAAACAACTACTTCAAATTAGATAGATAGTCATTGAGGGCTTCAAACATTCAAGAAATTGTAACAGATAGGTACCTATTTCATTAGCAGAGTCTATTTTACGCGTGGACAAATGGTCTATGTATTTTATAATCCTTTATAATAGTTATTACGATACACGTGTATGAAATAAGCCTTAATCGCAAGGAGTGCATAAAAGTCTTTCACACACTTACTTCATATAATATTTTATCTACGAATTCATTATAATAAATCTGATGTGGACACCACATGACTTCCTTGTACGCGTATTAAACTATAGATATTTTTTTAATTGCACATATTTGACATTAAATCTTTTATTTTTTGTTCTAATCCATAGCAAACATTTTTTTTTTTTTAATAAAAAAATATATAATATTTAAATTTAAATATCTCGTTTATGCAAAAAGCTAATTTAAAAATTCTTAATGTGCTAGACGCAGAATTTAATTCTCTAAAACTTTTATTTGCAGTATTTATTTCTAAAATTAATACCATTTTTTTCAAGGAAAACTGTTAGCAGCTTCATGTAATGTGCCACTTCCGGTTAGTCTATTTTAACCAAAATCTATTATGTTATTGCCATTGATATAGTAGTCTTATATACCAAATTTGGAAAGTTTTAAATTATATTTGAATATAGTTTTTCATGAAAATCTATTATAGGCTTCAAGTAAAGTACCACTTCCGGTAGTTGTATAATGACCAAAAAGGGAGGTGCACAACTAGATATTATAACAGTCCTAAATATAAAGTTTCAATTTTCTACGGCTTACCGTTTTTGAGTTATGCGAGATATATACGTACGTACAGACGGAACGACTAAATTAGTCAAAATGGACTCAAGGAGGGCCAAAATTCCTATTTCCGTTGAAATCTGAGAACCGAAAATTTTCGCGATTACAATACTTCCTTTACTTCGTACAAGGAAGTAAAAACGATATCAACAAATACAATTTTTTATTTTTATATTAATTGTTAAATTTGTACTTATTATGTTACTAATTATTATACAACAAACAATTTTCACCACGTTAAAACTACTCCTATGACTCCCTCCTTCATTAATATCTTTTAAGACCGTGATTTGACAGCTGGAAACCACACTTCATACAAAGAAATGTATCATTTTCCTAGATCTGCTCCGGGAGTTTTATACCTGTAGCCTTTAATCCAACTATTATAAATTTTTTATGTTTAAAATATATCATTCTGTTTATAAAAAATTGCAAATAACTTGAAATTAAATATTTATATTTAATCTAAACTTTTCAAAAAGGGCTCAGCGAGGACTTTTTATCCAGGACCTCATTAGCTGCAAAATAGGTACTGTCTATTAGATTTTCCTTTCATAAATTATAAGGTGTGGAATAATTACTTATTGCGTGTACGTCATTCAAGTTCAATGTAATATAACGAAATGTACCGGAATTGTCTTTTCATTACCATTTTTTTGCGACACAAGTAAAAGTACTCTATATAAATATAAAAGTTAAAGGCCAGTGAAGGTCTAGTTTTTAGTATAAAATTCGCAGTTGAAGTGTGGAAAATTATCACAACTATTTGTGCTTCCTATTAAACTACATCAAAATGAACGCCTTTGTAAGTATTTTATAACAATTATTGAATATACAATAAAACAGTTTTTAAATTATTTCTATAAATTTATTTATTTCGCCGTTTCGGTACACTCAATGTGTATCTTCGCCAGGAAAACATAATAAATAACAAAACGTAACTATAAACAAGTTACTAAGTAATCAATTAGGGTAATAATTCAATCGAATGGCCACTAATGTTCATTAAGTCTTGTTGAAATTGTTACATTTTGTTATTTATTATTTTATCTTGACGAAGAGTGTCGAAAAGTCGAGATAAATAAATTCACCGATTTAAACCGAAAACTATTTTATTGAATGATTATTAAAATTTCAAATAAACAATGTTATTATATGTCAACGTTTATTTTAGACCACCGTTATCTTCGCCTTGGCTGTAGCCGCCGCTTCCGCTGGTCACCTGGTGCACCATGCTGCTCACATTCCTTCCGGCAGTGTGTCTGTTGGACATGATGGTGTCGTGATCGCTGGCCCCTCCGGCTCCGTGCATACCGACAACGGTATCCACGGACATGGAGCTGGTGCTCGTGTATCTGGCCCTGCTGGTGATGTTGCCACTCACGGTGGACATGCTCATATCTCCGGACCTGGCATCGGGCACCACGGACACGCCGTCCACGTTGCCCATGTTGCTCCTATTGTGCACCATGCCGCTGTAGTCGCTCCCATCGCTGTCGGTCATCACAACTCCTGGGGATACTCTGGTGTGGTTGCTGATCATGCTCAGTCTTGGGGACATGCTGCTGTAGTTGCCGCTCCTGCTCACTCTTGGGGACATGCTGCCGTAGTTGCTGGACCCGCCAACTCCTGGGGACATCATGGTGTTGTTGCTCATGGTTTAGTCGATCATGGACATCATGGCTGGTAAATTTGGCTGTTAGATTTTGACACATATATTTGTAAATATAATCTTGTAAATAAACATTAAAATTATAAAAATTTTATTTATCTGTTTATATAATTACTACTCTGACCAACAGAAACTTAATCTTAATTCAAATAGAGAGAGCATTTTACTTATGATGGCATCTGAACATCTCTTAAAGAAACAAGCTTAAAAGATTGATATAGTGTCTGTATCATAGCCATTATTTATTTTTACAGGGTGTTTCATGAAAATTGTAACATGGGAAATAAGTTTTCTACTTTCCAATTGCTTCCCTAATTACTTACAGGAAAAATATTTTAAATAAAAGTTGTGGAGAAATTAATTCTGCATTTAAATCAATTAAAAAAATATTTTTTTTCTACTTCCGTTAGGAAATAGACGTTTTATTTCACTTATTTGAGTTAGGTAATGAACTGCATTATTTAACTAGTGAAATAATGAGGTAACATAGCAATATCTTGATAGACGAATTGTGATGTATTATTCTTTTATTTTTTGAATTTATAACTGTCATTAATATGTCAAAATTTCATAATTTCAAAAACGCTCTTTCGTATTTATTAGAACGGAAGTAGAAAAAATATTGTATGAAACTAGCAAGGAAATAGGTTATTACCTTATTACCTTACTTATGTGTTTACATAACTCGGCTACGCCTCGTTCTGCAAATTTCACATGCGTAAGGTAATAACCTTCATTTCCTTACTAGTTTCATAAATAACTATTATTTAATTCATTATACTAGTGATATTTTTTTCAATTGAAAAATTATATCAAAATTACAAATTCACAATAGGAAACTGCTTCTACACAAGAAATTTTTGCTTGTAAATTCTCACGCAAAATATAACTCGTAATATGATAATTGTCAAATAATATGTTGATATGAATTTGAATTCGTTGTTACAGAAATGAAAAATTTATCTCATGCTACACAATCGGTATATTTTCATTTCCATAACAATTCATAATTATGTCAAAATATTATCGGCATTTATCATATTACTTGTTATATTACTTATGATTATTTTTTGACTTACAAATCTAATTAAAACAGAAGAATTTTACTTTACGCGTTGATACTTTTAAATAATTATTTGTCAGCCACCTATCCAACATTTGACAAAGAAAAAAAAAGCTACGGTGAGCTTTATTCTATAACACTATATATCTATATAACTATAACAATGATGGGATTGGTTTAAATATATAACACATTTCATTCTTTTCAGATGCCTCAAAAAATAATTATTATAAATAAAGCAACCGCAATTAATTAATAGGTAAGTAGGTATCTGCAGAAACCATAACAATATCAAAACCTAACTTGATAATCCGTTAGCTGCTACATTCTTAAAATAATTGAAATACCTGTGTCATAATTCGCAACCATCATAAGTTTAATATTCCTAGATTAAAAGTAAAAAAAATATAGTAGAAAATGAAATAGAACCAAGTAGTAATCCTTTGATGAAAATGCAGCAGTCGTGTGTATCTTTTTCGAATTACATTAAAATCCTATTAAATTCTTGGCATTCTTACGACGCAAATCGTCAGGGGTGAGTACCCGGCAAGGCTCACGCTCGAAGACAAAAGGCTACACATTGCCGGTCACAAAATCAACATGATATGAAATTTTTGTTCTGCCAACCGTGAAATACAAGGCACGATCAGTCCGCGCACCGCGTCTGCACTTGTGGCCCTGCTGCGCGTTTTCAACCCCGGAATATGAAAACTATACAACAAATTTTAAGCATCAAAGACACGTCATTAAAATTTGTAACTAGAATAATGTCGTCAAAGACGGCTGCGTTTATAGGATATATAAAAAATTAAATGCAATGATTGTTGCATAAATGTATAAAAAATTTCCTAACATTTTAAATGCTTTAGGCATTATTTATTAAATATATAACATATATAAAACAAAAAGACAAATATTTGTCCATGTTGCTAATACATAGTGAAACTAATTCAATAATAAAAATTAAATTAATCACTTTTCCACAGATTTCAGCCTCCAGAGAGAATTATAATATACCTAGTAGGTTGGCTTGGAGGCTGAAATCTATGAAACTTAAAAAATGAATAATTTAATTTTTATATAACATATAAATCACAGCAAAAGTGACGAACGACAACGCGAAACAAAATGGAGTTAGACTCGAATACAAATGCAAACGTTTTCAAAGCCAGTAGGTACCAACGCCTGGTAAAGAAATGAACTACAATTCTTTTAAATAAATTAAAATTTCTTTAAAAACATTGGCTGGTAGCACAAGCTCTGTTTTTGGGTATTCTAAGAGCACGGTTTTAACATGTTAGAGGTAGCTAAAACACCCAAATACACTGCTCTTAAAACAGCCAAAAACAAAGTTTGTGCTACCAGCACAATTTATATTTTAATTTTAAATAATTGTAAATATCATTAATATGTACTTACCTTATTATAACCAGATTAAACTATTATAAATATATAAAAGTAATATAACATTTGAAGAACTAGCTATAACAACAAATTTATTTCCAAACTTATTCTGTTTTGGAAATGACTAATACGAATAATTTTAATTCGGAATAAATATATAGTTAGTTTACTAACTTCAAATTTAATTCTTATTATAAATTTGCCATTAAATACAGTGTAACTTAAAATCTGATATAATACTTTTTCTACTCTCGTTATTCAAATGCCATTTAACGTACTGGTTTCCATGGCGCTAAATGACATCTTAATCACATGTTGACAAGCCGTGGCATCGAAAGACTTATAAGTCACGGCTTGAGATATTAAGCACGGGGTGAAATTGGCTTCAGGCATCTGTCATTGTAACTTAACCTTACTTTCTGAATAAGTCATAAAATTTACATTTGTTTGTTGTCTTAATTTGCGATCGTAGAAAAAGTATAGTATGTGACTCGCTTTATTAAGCCTTTAGAAACCTACTCGTTTTTTATACACTCGCTTTACTTCGCTCAGCTCGTGTCAAAAATATTTTTACTCGTATCTAAAGAGACGTTTACAAAACTTATTACATAATATTTTTACTCAATTTTATAAAAAATAAATGTTATTTTAATTTGTACTGATACTTAGTGTTTACAAGAAAATTTATTTACATTTTCTATATTGAGAAACTCATAAAAATTGAATTATTATTGCTCTTTCATTTTAATGTTATTGTTTTGTAATAAATAATCACTACATTTTATTATCTTTTAATGCAAAAATTAGCTGAAAGTTTTAACACACTCAGGGCTATCTTACGTCCTTAATATCTAATTAACTATAGTTACACCAAATTTTATATTATATTTTTTTTGTCTTGTTTACCAATTTTTAGCCACAAATTTGAAACATTATGTTACAGTTTATTTTTACTCGTATTTATTTAGAAACTAACAGGCGCGATGGCCGAGCGTGTTAAGACACATCTCTTAACATACTGTGACGTCACCCGAACCAAGGTTCGTCAGTTCGAATCCGCCTGTCGACAATGTGTGATTTGTCGTAAAATATAAACAGTTACCTACATGTATTTGTCACACTCCGGCGCTATAAGCTAGTCACTTATACGCCTTAAATAATATAGCATTCGACTACGAAAACCGGCAGTACGGCAGTGTAAAAACTGCGGCTCGGTGTGCCCGGTAGGCCCAGGCCCGATTTGGGCTGTAGTGTCATCAGAAAAAGAAGAAGAAGATGTTACAGTTTATTTTTACTTAGAAACTATTAAAATTGCATCAACTATTATGGGTTCAATTGACTGCCTTCATTAAATTAGTTATTATTTAGCTATTATACGAGTATTAATTAACTCTCATTTCTCATTAATTTCATCAGTTATACCAGTGCAAAGCCTCATGTGTTTTGTAAGAGCTACATTAGTACATTAGTAAATAGTTTTAGAGGTGAGTTGAGCTACTTCTGCGCTTTGCTATGACTGAGGTTTGGTTGAGTAATATAGCTTTTAGTTGGAATAACCGTAATGAAATTTTCATAACATAAAATTATTCCTATTATTATCTCTTCGTTAATACCTTTGGGAGCCATTATTTAACACCTACAAACGAACAAAAATATATCTCGCCTACCGAAATCTGTTATAGCAGACAGTAAAATATCATACGCAGGCATAGGTACAATATGTACAGGGTGTATGATATACATCTTAAAGAACCAAATGCGTTCTGTACTAGATTAGGCATGGTTATTGGTGTTTTTTTCGATATCATGGTCAAATAATTTCGACCGCCAATTGTTAGTATTTTTAGTATAATTTACTTTACGTTTATTTCTATTTACCATAAAAATGCGTTCTGTACTAGGTTAGGCATGGTTATTGGTGTTGTTTTCGATTTCAAGGCCAAATAATTTCGACCGCCAAATGTTAGTATTTTTAGTATAATTTACTTTACGTTTATTTCTTTTTACCATAAAAATGCGTTCTGTACTAGGTTAGGCATGGTTATTGGTGTTTTTTTCGATATCATGGTCAAATAATTTCGACCGCCAATTGTTAGTATTTTTAGTATAATTTGCTTTACGTTTATTTCTATTTACCATAAAAATGCGTTCTGTACTAGGTTAGGCATGGTTATTGGTGTTTGTTTCGATTTCATGGTCAAATAATTTCGACCGCCAATTGTTAGTATTTTTCGTATAATTTACTTTACGTTTATTTCTTTTTACCATAAAAATGCGTTCTGTACTAGGTTAGGCATGGTTATTGGTGTTTTTTTCGATTTCATGGTCAAATAATTTCGACCGCCAATTGTTAGTATTTTTCTTATATTCTGCTCGCTGAGAGGAAACTTTTCACAAATTTTCAGCGAAATCGAAGGTGAAGTAGCTCTTCTGCAGGTTTACCAAACTTTTATTGTAGCCCTACAAAAAAGAATCAGTATATATTGACTTACTATTCGCACGATTATGGTAAATAAAATTATATACGAAATCTCTTTCTTAAAATGTGTTTAGCATCTCAGAATTTACTAAGTATACAAATAACTAATAATGATTATCGAAAATCATGTTAGAAAAGCAGTGATACACATTCAAACATGATTATTGATTTAAATATTTGATCATCTTAACCTATTTTTCGGTAATACATCTACGTTGCTGTTAGAATGTACAGTTTATAAACGTGCATCGGAGATCTGTGTCTGTGTGTGGCACTCGGAAGGAGTAAAAACAGTACAGCATGAGACACAGTCAACCGGAACAAAGATGCCTGCTCGCTCATATGTCGTCTTGATTTCCACGCCATGCGAGAAATCACAATTGGTCTCTTCTGTCCTCGACAAGTCGACAGCGCCAGTCGACAGTCCACACTGACCATTTACGATTCAACTGATATATTGGATTCTAAAATTCAATTATTGTCTTCTTCGATTTAAAGATCAAGACATTCTTCAGATGTATGTCACAACTTAATATCAAATCATCAGTATAGGTATTATAGCGCTATTTTATCTATTAGCAATTAGCAAAATATTTAAATATATTCAGTAAGTTAAATCAAATAACATCTCACAAAGATGTTGTAGTAAAAAGAAAGTCAGGAAAATAAGTGCGTGATTAAAGTGAATCATGTGCCTAATTGGGTCTGACGTTAATATATGAACTCTGACCTTTTGGAACAAGATATTATTGTTGTTATAAATGAAACACGTTATGTACATTTTTTTTAAGCTGAAGGTTGAAAATATTGTAATAATTTCAAAATATTAAATTTATGTGCAATTAATAACGGAAACTGATTTAAATATGTTGATTAAATTTCTGTTGGGAGCAAAATCATATAATTAAAGGATCGGTATATTTATAAATATAATATTGTATACCTCAATAAACTTTTATTCAATTTTGATAAAAAATAAAAAGCACGTTTCTTACGGATATTCTGCATTTTTAATTTTTATCTCAATACTATTCAATTCAAATGTTTGTAGATATAGGATAATTTTATTTATAAATACAAGTTGTTTTTAAAATTTACAAAAAGGACATATATTGTACGTACTGATAATAGACCAAAAATATTTATTTCAAAATTGGTAAAATTCAGAGTGATTAATCTTAACTAAACATTTTTTAATACATTGACTTGATACGTATTTCCAATATATTAATAATTAAATTATAACATTGAATATATAAACACTAAAAGAATGGTAACGCGAATGACAGGCGTGTATCCTATCTCCATCCTTTTCCACCGTTCTTTAAGAGTTTATATATTCAATGATTATAATTATAAACAGAACAATAGTCGATTTGTTTATTAAACAATATCAGATAAATGATTATTTGTAGTGTCGTCCAGTAGCACTAAAAATGTGCACTTAAGAACCATATTCTTAATTTTGCGAATCTTAAAAAAAACATTTTTCTATAACTGTCAAAAAATGTTCATTTTTTTCACTAATATAAATACGCGACAATACCATGACAAAGCGTATTTTGCGCATTACCCTAGAGACCAAAATGAATATTTTGCGCATTGTTTCGTATTCTAGTGCGCAAAATGAGTATCTCGCGCATGCTCCCAAATTATTTGTTGTCAGGTTTCATTAGTTACAACTCATTAATAATGTTAAATTAATATAATTGTTGATTGTTTTCCTTCAATTTACTTAATTAAGTCAATAATTATTGTATTATTCTTTATTTACAATTGTAGAAAAAATGTTGTTTGTATTTCGTGGGCAAAATTCTTGTTTTTTGGCGCGTTCGAATGACTTTTATTGTCTCGACCTGCGGTCTTGACTAAAAGTAACATTCTCACGCGCAACAAAATACACTCATTTTGCGCATTTTATACAAAAATAACTATTTATACATCATAATTTTTCCCGGAGTATAATAGTAGGTATATGAAAGAACAAGTTTTATAAAACATGGCCGAAATTATTAACAGTTGTAGTTCGATATTACGGTAAGTCGTAAGTGAAACTATCAGTTTCGTCCCTTTCTCATGAAATTGATTTCATCTTGTTACGAGTTTCAGTAATCCCTTTTGATTTTAACAAGCTTCTATTTAATCCGTTTTACACTTCACATAAGACTGGAGAATATATTCGTGGTTGGATCCAAAATACAAATTACTCTATTCAGAAATAACGATAGAACTTTCTCTATAAATTCATTACATAATTCAAAACATAACAACAGAAACATAAATTGTAGCATAACAATAACAAGAAAAAGTCAAAATTTGGACAGACAGGAATTAATAAAATATTTTTGTAACTAACGTTACGATAGTATTATTGTCATCCTCAGAGAATCTACAAAAATGTAAAATTTTTACAATGCGAAAACTTGACCAATAATCCTTTCGAACTACTACCATCATCTTTTAAAATATTTGTTTTCAAAGCTATTTTGTTTTTTATGATATCTGTAAGTGATATATTTCTCCCTGTGAAGTGCAGTTATCAGCCGTCAAATCATGGTTCTAAAGATTTTAGTAGTTTGGGAGTTTTAATGTGTTGAAAATTGTTTGTCGGCTGTGGAAATCGAACTCAAGTTCTCAAATCTACAGGCTGACTCGAAATCACTGAGCTAACTATCCCCTACGACTATTTGTTTATATTATTTATAACTTCTATCTGAAAGGTATATTATTTTGATTATACATTGTTTGTTCTTGATATTGTATCATAATTAAAATGATTCTTAGATCTGTTATATATTATTTTACTGACTTACAGGTATTAAATAAGTATTAAATAAATATATATATATATATATATATATATATATTCATTGCTAATTTATGGGTATATGCATACCTGTTGCTAAATATAAAATATTATCTAAATTTATTTTTTCCTAATATATTTCGTTGTTAGGTACCAAATTGATTTAATAGATTGTATTTCTTTACATGTTTGTATTTATGAAAAGAAAAAGTGTAGTCTAATTAATTTGTGGAAAAATATAACATAAAACTGACAACAGTGCTCGAGGGACATGCAACATAATTGTAATATATGAATTTTTTATATTCCTTCCCTGCTGCTAATTTAATTCTTATAAATCGAAGTGGATCCGGATACTCTCCTTAAAGAAATTCACAAACATTTATTATTAAACTCAGTAGCTGGTAGCACAAACTCTGTTTTTGGGTGTTCTAAGAGCACGGTTTTAACATGTTAGAGATAGCTAAAACACCAAAAAATACTGCTTTTAAAACAGGCAAAAACAGAGCTTGTGCTACCAGCCAATAAATCGAGTATCCGAGTGCCACACCTTGTATTGGACAAAAGGCGTGATGATATATTTATTTTATTTATTTATTTATATAATTACAAATGTTTTTGGTTCCTAAATACATTGAATGAAAACTTGTGACTATAAATAGAGTCACATTATCTGTAGCATTCATATATGATTAGCACATAATGAACTGCAATAAATTATCAACTAGCATTCACCTCTAACCCACAGAGCAGAACTGATCAATAAGCCATTTAATTGCAGAGCAATCCACATTAGCTTTATAGTGTAGCTGTGCATTGAACATGAATCCAGGTGCATGAGGCGAGGCTACACCCACGTTTTTAACGAGACCACATGTGAGAGTAGCTATTAGAGCGTCCATCGTCATAATGAGCACTTCAACCTGGTTCTCATCGCGTGATTTAAGTTTTTGTCAATACATGATTTATATCTGCAGTCACGGTATTAACAAGCTGAATACGCCGGTTAAATATCTACGTAAATGCATCTTCCATGCTACAGTACAATTACACGGTTTGTCTAACGTCTAATTCATACCTTCATATAATTTCTCTAATTAGATTAAATCGGGAAAAAACTGGTTATTAAAGAATGTTAAAAATTTGTAATTTAATGATTGTTTGCAATAAGAACACGTCTTTCTTTAATTCTAGATAGCCAAGCTTGAAGTGACTAGCATTAATTGGTTTTTTGTACACTCTTTTCAAAATCATTAAGCTGCAAAATGCCGTTTTATCGGCCTAGGTCGCTAAAGTCGTTATGACAACATTTTACCGGCTTATTTTTATTTATTAGGAGTCTAAACAAAATGTTTACAATGATTTAAATAATTTATAGAATTTAAATTAGCTATTTATGAAGTAGGTGGCTCAATGGTATCGAGTCGGCCTGTGAATCTTGAGAACCCTGGTTCGATCCCCACTGCCGACAAACAATTCTCCACAAGAGCTAATATTATTAAGTTGTGTGATTATTAAAAGTAATCATACCTGTGGTTTAAACTTTAGTCAAAAATTTTCCACAAATTAAATCTACTTCCGTGGCTCCCCCAACACTAACATCTTAGGGGGCTGTAATTTGACAGCTGGTAACTGCATTTCACACGAAGAAATATATCACTTTACAAGATCTATTACCACACCCAGTAATGGGTAAAAGGCGTAATGATATATTTATTTACATTTTAGATTAGATTAAATTTAATGTCACAAAATATTGCTACTGCCTACTTTGATGAATAGATAGTAAAATTCCAATACACTTCGTTAAGAATTGGTTCATTTCATCTCATGAAAGCACTTTTGAGTTTTTGAGTATGTATCCTACAGAATTTAGCTTGAAAAAATCTATCTTTCGAAAACATTTCTATATTCGCATTGTTTTTCACAGAAAGAGTCGCCTTGCGCATAGAATATTTTAACCAAAGTTTATTTTTAGTTTAAGTTTTTTACTTTTCATGTAGATAGGTCAGCACCACGTCTTCGTTCACAATTGTTACGCCGTTTTTCTCATTTCTTTTTTTGTACAGATCATATTCTTTCTCATATTGTGGTTGAGATTTCTTTGGAAGTAAATTTAATACAATATTTTTTACACTCTCTCAGTAATTGAATTTTAAACTTCACTCATTTTATACCAGTTTCGCACAAACTGTCATCAGTATTGAGCGTTGCTTACGAATCCTGTACGACGCTTTACTGACGTGTTACGTACAACATTTTACCTGAAACTTATAAACGAATTATAAATATTTTTAATTAATTTAAATTAAAAGAAATATTTGACTTACATATTCAATCAGTATTTTATGTTGCTAAGTAACTAGACACTAACATTTCTTTCATTACCTGCCTAGGCAGGCAATATGTTATTTTCCTAACTGGGCATACAAAGCAAAGCTTTTCTGAGTCTTAAAAGTCACGCAAATGTTTATTTTCCAGTAAATTTCAGTTAAATAATATTTATTCATTCAAATGATTGGCGAATTTTTGACAGTATTGTTTTATATGCCATAAAATAAATAAAATTGTTTCGAATTTGTTGATTGAATTAAATTTATTGTGGAAGTAAATTCGGTTCTTTATAAAATGTGGCATTAGTCGAAAATGAACAAATAATATGTTTTAATGAAATTTAAAGATTAACTATGGTAGATTTTCCTCTCCCTGAATTTTATATCAGCGAGAACATTTTTAGTACGTATTAATTTTGTAAGATATCGTAGCATAAATAGATGTTTGTTAATTGCAGATTTTCTATTTCAACAATCCCTGTAAAAACACAAAAATTAATTAATAAATGTAAAACTTATTTTACTGAAAATATTAATATATTGTTGGTGAGTTACAACAGTTCTATAAAAAATGTGAATAACATTACATGAAACAAAACTAAAAAAGAAACAATGCATGCATAAACAATTCCATATTTGAGTCACGCACGCATATTAGTACCTGGCACATATTTCACACTTCAGCGGCGGAGAATTTAAAAGCACTCGCGCTGTCAACTGTCAATGTCAAGTTTGCCAACTCTCGACTCCTCCAAGTCCCAATGACTGTAGCGTGGAGAGAGTGCGGCGTCGCGGCGTTTTATTGGTTTTTTGCGCGGCTGCCGCATGCAACGCTGACTGCGACCGACTCTAACTCGGCAAACTTTACATATGCCATGAATAATTTACCTACTTGACAAACAAAAATTTGTTTCAAAATCAATGTCAAATTTTAACTGTCAGTGTTACTTGCTTTAAATGTTCTCAACACTTTCCAACTTTTTCACTTTCAAAAACTGAGAATTTAATGCATGAACATATTGTATTATTTAGCTCTTTATAAGTAAAATTTACTTTATTTTTGCTTGTTACATGCCAAGCAATTACTTAGTTTTTCTTGGTTTATTTTACCCTTGTTCTTATATTCGTGTTTGGTACACTGCTTTATGCGATTTTCTACCTTCAATTTTTTTTTTGCAATTCTGCACAACAGGAAATTAATCTCAATTATAGCGTATAGTAATTCTAATCACTCAGACATATATTTAAAATAAATTATCCATTGCTAGATGTAACACTCTGCTGTAGCAGATCTCGATAAATGAAATACTTCTTCGCGTGAGGTACGGTTAGCGACTTTCAAATCACGGCCCTTTAAGATGTTAGTTGAAGGAGAGCCACATGGGTAATTTTTATATGATAAAAATTATTTGTCGGTTGGAGTTCTCAAATCCGCAGGATGATTCGATACTATAGAGTCACCTACCCCATAACAAAGTTCGAAATGTACCGGATCAAATCGGAACGGTATTCTGGTTTGTGAAATTGTAGTAAATATGTTTCGGTTCATGAAATTAGAGTAAATGTTATTTCAGTTTCTGAAATTATTCAAATTATTGGTAAGTGATATATTTTTCGCATGAAATGGGGTAGGTGGCTCAGTGGTATCGAGTCGGCCTGTGGATCTTGAGAACACTGGTTAAATCTCCACAGCTGACTAACAATTTTCACCAATTTAAATCTACTCCTGTAGCTCCTCTTCCACTAATATCTTTGGGGGCTGTGATTTGACGGGTGGTAACCGCACTTCACGCTTCACTTACCGAGATCTGCTTAGGCAGAGTGCCACACCCAGTAATGGGTAAAAGGCGTGATGATATATTTATATTTATTTTATTTAAGTGCGGTTACCAGCTGTGAATTCATAACCCCCAAAGATTTTAATGGAGAAGTAGCACAAGAGGTAGTTTGAAATAAATAAATAAATACAAATATATCATCACGTCTTTTACCCATTACTGGGTGTGTGGCACTATACCGTAGCAGATCTCGGTGAGTGATATATTTCTTCGCGTAAAATGAGGTTGCCAGCCGTCCAACCACGCCAACAAGATATTAATTGTGGGAGAGACACAGGGGTAGATTTAATTTGATGAAAATTGTAAGTCGGCTGTGGGGATCGAACCAGGATTCTCAAGATCCACAAGCCGACTCGATACCACTGAGCCACCTACCCCATAAGAGGTAATTTGAATGTGGTAAAAATAAATTTGTTGGCTGTGCAAATTGAACCCCTAATTTTAAATCCACAATACCACTGAACTATCTATAAATAATTTTAATTATTTAACGCCGCTGACTATAAAATACAGGCGCGGTGGCCGAGCGTGTTAAGGCACATCTCTTAACATACTGTGACGTCATCCGAGCCAAGGTTCGTCAGTTCGAATCCGCCTGTCGACAATGTATGATTTGTCGTAAAATATAAAATACAGCTACATGTATTTATCGCACTCGGGCGCTATAAGCTAGTCACTTATACGCCTTAAATAATGTAGCATTCGACTACGAAAACCGGCAGTACGGCAGTGTAAAAACTGCGGCTCGGTGTGTCCGGTAGGCCCAGGCCCGATTTGGGCTGTAGCGCCACAGATGATGATGATGACTATAAAATAATATTTTTTATTGAAGATAGAAAACAAATATAGATATTATCGGTCAAATTTGCCTAACGCCGCAGAGTAGTAATTTGTCTTCTAGACAGGTAATGTGATTATTTGTGTAAGTAACAAGGCACTTACTTTTTATGTTTGTCTGCATACTTTAACTATTGAAAAATAATTTATATGTAAATTTCAAACTTCAAATAAAAACAAGGAAACTAAAAATCAATTCTGAGCTAAAGCGATTTACAAATAAGCAAAGCATTGAACTGGCAAATATGTTTACAAACATTAATATATGCTTCCATTAAGTGGTGCATTTACCCACATTACTTGGCTGTTCCCGGCTTTTGTACATGCTCTTATTTACAGTACAAATAAGGTATAAATTATTCAACACCTATATAGATTTCCATCCATCTTCCGCATTAAACTAACTGTCAACGTTGTCAGTTATAATTCCAACCGCACACGTCTCGCTTTTCGTTTTCTTCAACTCTTGGAAAAATCAGACGCGCATGTCAATAACCACTACCACCTAGATTTACCACACAGCTTAAGCAATGTTTACACTTATTAACATACCTACTCACTGGTTTTGTTCTTGTATTTGTACATAAACAAATTCACAGTTAACGTACAAAAATAAACATACAGGCTGTTTCTATACTTCGGAAAAAAATATGAGGATGTCGCTTGTATGAGTACAAGCTAATAGGATCTCGAGAACTATAAGTGATACGACTTGGGTTAAATTAGAGAAAAGTTGTGAATTTAGTAAGACAATTTAATGGTGTTTTTTGTTATTTTCGAATAAAAACAAAGCATAGGTTACTTGATATGAGAAAAAATGAAAAAATAGCGAAAATTTTTAAATAATTTTAATTTTAAATAAAAATTATAGATATTAAAACTTTCTTTACACTATACTAGAGAATTAATTATTTAGCTGCCCATTTCTGAGATATGACATAAAGTTACATTTTTTAAATGGAACAAATAGTTAAAAATTATATATTTAAATAGCATATTATTTCCTCTTTTCAACGGTGCTAAACTTGCTGTATTATTATTTTTAAATTCATTAGAAAATATTTTTAATACCTCATCAATCTTATTATAATAAATTTTATAAAACAAATAATATACAAAATTCAAAAGTTGAAGAAAAAATTATATATTGTTGTTACTTACAAATTGTAACATTTAATGTCATGAGTCATGTTTTGACTCTGGAAGACATTACTTTCACAATATTTTAGAAGTTTTATAAATTAAAAAAAATTTGTTACAATCAAACAAAAATGTTACGATTTGTTTATTTATTTCTTTTTATGGGGTAAGTGGCTCAGTGGTATCGAGTTGGCCTATGGATTTGAGAACCCGGGTTTGGTTCCTACAGCCGACAAGCAATTTTCACCACATTAAAATTACCCCTGTGGTTCCCCCTCCACTAACATCTTTGAGAACCGTGAGTTTTTTTAATTTGTTATTTTATTTGTATGAAATATACAGGGTGTTATATTTTAATAGACCCGGGAGAAAATGCTTTGAAGAGGCTGAGAGTCATTTTGAATATTTGTTATAAAATCATTTTGTTGTTATTAAGTGTTCCTTATTCTTATTTTCTATATTATTATGACAAAAAAAAAATTATTTAGTTTAATAATAATAATTACAATTGTTTTATTTAATTGTTTTATTTCAAGCCACAGTCATGGCTCACTATTCTCTTTCCGATTTGGTGTATAATAAAGTGCCCGCCATTTTACTTTTTAATAATGTAACATATGGATTATTTTACATGATTGTAAAGCAAATTTGATGAACTTATCAAATTTGAAAAAAAAAATAGTATGTTCTATTTGAAATTTCAAAGTTGATATTAATTACTAATAAACCGGAAATGATATCATGAATGTACTTCCGTCATCAACTAGCTTTCATGTTGCTGTATAAATCATGTTATATGAAAGAAATTGCTAAGTTGATAAATAGCGAGATATTTGCTGGGTCTATTAAAATATAACAGCCTGTATATCAATAAAAAAATTATAGCGTATAGCTACCTTTTATACATCTTTTTTATTTCGTACTTTTAAAATTAGGTAAAAAACTGAAACTGTAATATGTTTAAAGGTGGAAACGTAGCTTTATTACAAATACACCTACTCCACTATGATAACGGAAACGCACGAGAATACATCTTATAAAAGAAAATAGAATCGACTCTGAATTTCGTGTTCTCCATACAGACTACGCTCCTTCCGTTATTTACGGAAATGGAACACTAAACAAGTGACATGTATTGTATTAAAAATGATGGATGTACCAACGCCTTTTTAAATAAATCATGTGTAGACTATTCACGATGAATTCCTTTGTGCAAAATCAAATTTCATGAGCTATTATGAAAAAATATTTACCTATCTATTTTCTACATTTTACATGTATTCTTTTATCGATAGTTTTCTTGATAAAGATGGAAAAAAATGCTTGGAAAAGCTATAAAGGAAATAATAAATTATTTATTCAAGATACATCATTATTGCCTATACGAACCATATACTAGGTGTTCATTTTAAATGGCGCACCATTGCTAGCTCGAGAAGTATAGACTACTTTAATGAGAGACACAAGATTATATTTATACTAGTGGCTCTCAAAATACGAGGTGCAACTATCCTATTTTAAATGGGAACCTATTTTTTTGTGCGGAAGAAAATTTTATTCACAATTCAATTCAACTACTAGTAAGCCAATCCTAAACTTTATCTACATTTTGGAAAGAAGAGACTAAGTGTGGTAGAATCCTACGTTAAAAAATTTACCCAACACGGATTCTACTTGAAGAAATTGAGCTATCCTCTGAACGTTAAATTTTTTGTGTATCGTGGCGTCGGCTGATTTGAATTGCACTATGTCTTTCATTTAAGGTATAAGCAGGTCAGTCCAGCTCTTGTCAGAAACTGGGCGGAGTGTAGTGTATTGTCTTTATGTCTAGGGTGCATGGTCCGGTCTGGCGATTCTGTTCGGATATAGAATAAATTTTATTCAACACTTAGCAGAATGTAAATAAACCAGGATTGGCTCTAGGGCCCGCCATGTATCTCTAACAGAACAGAACAGAATTCAATGAACACAATTTTTTAGAGAAAAATTTATATTCAATTAACATTAATTAATTTCAAATTAGAAATAAATAGATATACCATCTTTTACCGAGTACTGGGTGTGGCACTTTGCCGTAGCAAATCTCGATAAGTGATATATTTCTTCGCGTGAAGTGCGGTTTCCAGCCTTCAAATCTTGGCCTCCACAGATTTTAGTGGAATGGCAGCTACAGGAGTAGTTTTACCGTGGTGAAAATTGTTTATCGTCTGTGGGAATCGAACCAGGGTTCTCAAATCCACAGGCCGACTCCATACCACTGAGCCACTTACCCCATAAAAAGAAACAAATAAACGAATCATAACATTTTTGTTTGATTGTAACAATTATTTTTTTTAATTTATAAAACTTCTAAAATATTGTGATGTTGTCTTCCAGAGTAAAAACATGACTGATGATTTTAAATGTTACAATTTTTAAGTAACAACAATATGTAATTTTTACTTTAACTTTTGAATTTTGTATATTATTTATCCTACCCCAAGAAACAAATAAATAAATCATAATTCTCTCTCTATTGGACTAAAAATTTAGATAGATTCTATCATTTGAGAACCACAGATTTAATGTAGGGTTTGTAATTACTGATAAATTAGCCCTTTATTCCTGATGATTTTATGTGCATAACATTTTTCTGTAGTCATAAATTCGGCTAAAGAAAAACTGGTTGTAAAATCTGAATATTTTCTGAAATTATAAGTAATACTTGTATCATTTCTAGTTCTGATTAGAACAGTACCAAATCTATAAATAATATACGCAATTATTTCTTTAAAACCATTAATTGGTAGACAACACTGACAAATTTATTATTTTACTGATAATCATATAATGTACAACGTACAAACTAGTTCCATGAAACACCAAAGATCACGTTCACACATTCCAACAATTACCATAATGAACTTTTAAATTATGGTGTGTCTAAAGGCGATGGCTGCGGCAGCACTGCACCAGATCTCAAATTCAGCAGTGCTCCACTAGGTTCGCTCAAGAAGATGAAGTTAACACAATGAAATAGTTGACAACGACGCTCATCGCGACGTGGCTCGACGACGGAGTTTGCGTCAGCAATTTCACAAGGAAGTGCAGTAGTAGGGTAAAATGAAATTGGAGACAAATATCATTGGTATTTGTTGGAAAATTGTTGCTGCTTCTAACAATTTATCAGTATTAAGTCAATTTGCAACGTTACCATTTTGAATTTTGACAAGGAATTGGCAGTTTAAAATTATCTGTATCAGATATAGATTCTTTAATTTCAACATCAATAAATAAAATATTTAACAGCTGTCAAACCACGGCCCCCAAAGACATTAATGGAGCGGGAGTCACAGAGGTAGATTTAAATTGGTGAAAATTGTTTGTCGGCTGTAGGGATCGAACCAGGGTTCTCAAGATCCATAGGCCGACTCGATACCACTGAGCCACCTACCCCATAATTTCAACATAATATATATTTATAATATTAATTTTTCCATCTGTTTATCCGTCAGTACGGTGGTGTGGACAGCGATATGGAATTCGAATCTCACTCAAGCTAAAAATTATATGAACTACCACATTGCGACTCGGTGCGTGCGGACCCTGTACTGTAATTGGGATTAAGTTCATGTTGTTCAGAGTAACATAAATAAAATTAAAAAATAAATACAACATACTTTACATCTAATGGGGGTAACACGAACCCTTCAAACATATGACTTATTGTTGCTTACCACTTTATGTTATAGACATAAAAAAGTATACTAACTCAGTTTTTGAGAGTGGAAGTATTAAAGATATCTCAATCCGCGGTCTAAATACATTCAAAAATTGAGCTCGTAGGGCAGTCAATGCATTTCTTCCATTTTATGTCGTTTATAGTTTCTTTTTTAAATTTACGTTATAAATTAAAAATCGATTTATACAGAATTTTTACTAAACAAAATGGCTGGTAACACAAGCTCTGTTTTGCCTGTTTTAAGAGCAGTGTTTTTGGGTGTTTTAGCTATCTCCAATATGTTAAAACCGTGCTCTTAAAACACCCTAAAAGAGAGCCAGTGCTACCAGCCATTAGGTCTGTAGATTTGAATTTTAAATAAGAACCCTATAAATAGTGAGTGAATATTAATAATATGCCGATTTAGTATCTTACAACATTCACTTTACGTTACACTTCAAAAACAATTATTTTATTTAAAATATAAGGTAATAAAATTAAGAAATATATTTCAGGTACATTCTTAAATAACATCATAAAAATGAAAGTTATTAGTAATTAAATATTTATAATAATAATTTTACAATTTGCACGACGATAATAAATTGTTAAGAAAAATGTCCTCGACATAAATGTGAAGTGAATCATAGTTTAAAAGTAAAAATTCTCTGCTGTTACTTTATTTTAATTAAACTGATTAATAATTAGGTATTACTTGGTTGCTACTAATTTATTTTTTGCATAATCATTTTTATTAATCAACTTGCATCGCCTATCAATAATAATCATAACCTGTATATAATCCTATAATGCTAAATCGATTTTAGTTATTATTACAGAGATTCAACATTGTTAAATACTGCCAAACTGCCAAACATATGCAGTATGTGCATTTTAAAATACAAGATTAAAAAGTTATTTAAAATTAACTTTTACTTCTACAATGTTTAAATTTAATGTAATATAGTCGGGTCGAGAAATCAAACGATGGACATCACAAATATCGAATTACAAAAATAAATAAATTGTTTTGTTAAATATTGTTTGGAATATGTTGATCCTGTGTTTCAATTTTGGAAAGGTATATATAACTTTAGGATCCTTGAATAATTTTATTTATTTATCTTCAGCATTTATTAACACAAAGTTATTTTTCCAATCCTAATAAATATCTGTTTTTTACATTGTAATTTTTCTTTAAATGCAGCTGATATTAGCTTTACGGATGAGCAACTGTAGTAAACGTAAAAAATAATGTAAATCGTGAATTTAACGAGATATACCAATTTAAATCTATTCCTTTGGCTCCCCCTCCACTTAATAGCTTTGGGGGTCGTGATTTGACGGCTGATAATCGCACTTCACGCGAAGAAAGATATCACTTAGCGAGATCTGCTTACGACTACACCCAGTAATGGGTAAAAGGCGTGATGATATATTTATTTATTTTTATTGTTTATACCACATGTGAGTAAACATATTTAAAACGGTGAATTTTTGCACATGTATACTGTTAAGATGGCCGACAGTTTTGTTAAATTTTTTTTAATCATGCATCTAGCCTTAATTTCAGAATAAAAGTTGCTAATGCAAAGTAAATTTATTATTTTATTTTTATAACAACAAAGACAAAATTAATTGTCATCCATACACTTGGTGAAACTAGGTTTAATAAAAAATATTAAATAAACACTTGGAGGCTGAATTTTGTGAGACTTAGCCAAGTGTTTATTTAAATTTTTTATTTTATTTTTTTTAATAATTAACAAAAAAGAGAAATGCATTAGTGAAGTTTACATTGAACTATTGGTAGTCGAATATTACTAACAGATTGTTTAAATTGATCCACAACAGCAGCTGATTACTAAAATCCACATTTATAATTTCTTTCAATAAGCACTTTACTAAGCTGCTAGTTGTAATCAAAATAGTTATTTGTATATTAGGAGCGTAAAGTGATTCTTTGTTACTCAAACACGGTAATAGCAGCGCGAGCCGAAGGCGAGAGCTGAAATAGTGCAAGAGGAACAAAGACACTTGACGCTAGTGATACACACATAATTTTTTCTACGATTGCATCTTAAAATTATTAAAAAAACGTATAAGTACTGAAAATAAAATCATTCTGTCAACTATCAATATGACAAGTTTCTGTTTTGTTTCCCTGGTAACTATTGAAATAAGCGCGTGTTTAATATCTTTTTCGCACGTTGCCATTGGAAACGCGCGCATTTAACGTCTTTTTCGCGCGTTGCCATTGGAGACGTACAACAAAGATATTTTTCGATTGTTCCACAGAAAACGTCAACTTTACGATGACAAATGAGAGCGTAATTGTCAACTTTTCATAGCAATCGTATAAAAATATAATTTTGAATTATTTCACTTTATTATTATACCTTGCATACTTTATTTTTTATTTTATATAGTTTTGTAGAGTAACTAAGATTAGTTTCTGAATGTGCAGCGTAGTAAATAAATAAATAATAAAGTTATAAACCGTAAAGCTATATTTGAATCCTTGTGTACAATATCGCTTTCCCCAGCGAACAATATTCATAACTAGTCTTAGAACGTGATCTTCTGTATGTTCTGATAGGGATATCAGTACTTACAACGACGACGGGACGGCATGTGTCAGCGTCACCGCAGTTCAGAAACTGCTGATTATTAGACAGCGGTGCGTCATTTCTGGATCGTTGCCGCCACGTCTGCTATGTCAGAGGCGTCAAAACGACAAGGCGCCGTCACTGCTGCCTATAGCTATGAGCATCACATAACACTCTATGAGATCTTGTGTTTCTTCTCTGGTGGCTAGTGGTTTAGGTGTTATTATTCAACTTAATGAGTTTATTGGAGATCTTCTGTTATTTATAGGGTAGGTGGCTCAGTGGTATTGTCATCATCTGTGGCGCTACAGCTCAAATCGGGCCTGAGCCTACCGGACACACCGAGCCGCAGTTTTTACACTGCCGTACTGTCGGTTTTCGTAGTCAAATGCTACATTATTTAAGGCGTATAAGTGACTAGTTTATAGCGCCCGTGTGTGATAAATACGTGTAACTGTATTTTATATTTTACGACAAATCACACATTGTCGACAGGCGGACTCGAACTGACGAACCTTGGTTCGGGTGACCTCACAGTATGTTAAGAGATGTGCCTCTTAACACGCTCGGCCACTGCGCCTGTCAGTGGTATTGTAACAAAGTGAAACAATTAAGAATTAGTTTTTCAGCTTCGAAAGATACAGACAAATTAAATATTATCTTAAGTATCTTTTTTTAAAGTTAACTTGACAGAGTTTTGGTTATCAAATTTATTAGTACATATGTTTGTAATAATTTTAGTATTCTTCGATCATTATTTATCGAGTTTATGGCTTCTCTGAATTGTCGCGCTTGTTAGCTATTATGTGATGACATATCTGAGTAAATTATTACCTTTGCATTGATCTGAGATAGCTTTTGATCCTTGTATTTCATCCCTTAAAAGCGTCTGTTGTTTTTTTTTATGTAAACTCATGCATGGGAACAGTTATCTCTAACCAAGTCAACGATTCCACCCTCTTACCCCTTGTCAGCACGTCCCATGGAAAACAACAACAAATAATCAGTGGTGGTTTAGCTTTTAGATTGACAAGATGTAGTCTTGCCATGTAGTAACTTTAGTTCATATGTTGTTGTTGTTTGTCAACTTCGGTCAAGTTGTTTAAATAGAGATTTAATGTTTAGTTTAATATCTATCAGTTTTGTAATTTTGTAACTTTTATATTTATTTTTATGTTGTGCATATATCTTCATAAATACAATATATTCGAATATATCAACGGTTACCATTTAATTCACTATTCATTACGGACGACTTTATTATTAGAGTATCGAGTCGGCCTCTGGATTGGAGAACCTGGATTCGATTCCTACAGCCGACAAACAATCTACCCCTATGACTCCCCCTCCACTAACATCTTTGGGGGTCATGATTTGATGGTTGGTAACCGTATTTCAAATGAAAAAATATATCACTGCAACGGCAGAGTACCACATCCAGTAATGGGTAAAAGACGTGATGATTTTCAAATCCACAGGCCAACTCAATACCACTAAGCCACCTACCCCATATATGTTAATTAATTTACGCAAAATATAAAATGCAATGTTAAAACTTTTACATTTTGGCACAAAACAAATATGTGTGGAGCTTGTTTATATAAAGCGCGAGTGAAGCGAGTTTTACCAAAACAATTTCAATATTTAAATAATTGTATGAAATTGAAAATAATTTCAAATAAAATCGAATATCATATCACGGCTTGCATATTAAAAATAATTGGTACACATACTACAATTTTTTCATTTAGAATTTAATAAATTGTCTGCCGGTAACATATACGACTACATTATTTTATCTTTGTATAAACAAAACAACAACAGCTTAGTACACACTCTTTACTATTCACTCTTTGAGATAAATATCTAAACGACATATTTTTTATAAAGCGCAATATCACGACATTACATTTCTACCTTGATATACCTTTGTCGTTTTATTTACAGAACTATTTTTCCAGATAATCTTTTATTCCAAATAACGTTACAAAAACGAATAACTTAAATTTTCAATGGGATCAAAACTTTCAGATTCCAACAATATATTGATTCATACAGATACTACGTGTCTATTATTTTACACAAACTTTTGTTAAAATAACCTAAAAGTAAAAAAGTCAATATGCTAATGAATACAAGAGTCTACCTCATCCACTAGTTAATTATTTTCGAAATACTTTTTATATTTTTATAACAGGGAAAGTAATGTAATGGTGAGAATTCTCGACCTCGGGATTTTGATGAATCTTTACGTTTTAGGCTCTACTGAACTTAAAAACAGTCTTAAAAGCAAGGACTCGAGCCGAAAAATTTTGGGAGTTTGGTTACGGTTTACTATTTTTTGAAATTATTATATAAGTTTCGTTTTTTTTTAATTATAAATTTCGTTACGTTTTCGGTATTTTATAATCACATTTTTTTACGGTTTCGGTTCAAAATAAACACATTATTTCAAATTCAAAAATAAAAAATAAATAAATAAATATATCATCACGCCTTTTACCCATCACTGGGTGTGGCACTCTGCCTAAGCAGATCTCGGTAAGTGATATATTTTTTCGCGTGAAGTGCGGTTACCAGCCGTCAAATCACGGCTTCCAAAGATATTAGTGGAGGAGGAGCCACAGGGGTAGATTTTTTTAAATTGGTGAAAATTGTTTGTCGGCTGTGGGGATCGAACCAGGGTTCTCAAGATCCACAGGCTGACTCGATACCACTGAGCCATCTACCCCAAAATACTGTACAATTACAGTAGGTATATTTTAAAAATGACTAATTCGCAATTATTCTAAATTTATTTATATTTCTATTCTCTGCAATCTTGAAAAATAATTTCTACGTACGCCATAGTGTCACTCTTGCTTTCACACTACCATTGTAAAGACTACAACTTTATAAAAATATAAAAACTAATAAATTATATTCTTCTTCGTATTCTTACTATTTTCGGTTCAATACATTATTTATACCGGTTTAAATTTACAGATTTTGAACCGAAATAATAATATCAGTTACGTTTTCGGTTACAGAATCAACTAAATTATCATTTTTGGTTTTCGTTTTCCATATTTAAAAACAAAAAATATCTGTTTTGATTATCCGTTACGGTTTTATAAAAATCTGATTTGGACACTACATGACTTCCTTGTACGCGTATTAAACTATAGATATTTTTTAATTGCATATATTTGACATTAATTTTTGCGATTACAATACTTCCTTTACTTCGTACAAGGAAGTAAAAAGATGAATGCCGGTGCGATTTTCGGGGACGGTTTCGTTGCGGTCTGTGAGGAAGCAGAATGATTTCAATCTTTATCTTTAAATTTTAAATTTGATATAAACTGACAATATCGCATCAAATATTTAACAGCAATCTAAATATCACATGATAGTTTACAATGATTTGCTTTTATTTATTTAAGACATCAAAGTTAAGTTTTGTTAGTGCAAACGAGCATAAGCGAAAAGCTTTATTAAAATTAAATAAATAAACAAATATATCATCACGCATTTTATACACTACTGGGCGTGGCACTCTGTCGTAGCAGATGTCAATAAGTGATACTCGTATATTTATGAACGTGAAGTGCGGTTACCAGTCGTCAAAACACGGCCTACAAACATTTTATTGCCGGAGAATACATAGCGGTACTTCTAATATGATTCTCAACTACCCCACAAAGAAAACTTAAATATAAAAATGTTTATTGACGCAATTAAACTGAATCCTAATTTGATTTAAAGCAACTGCTGGAATAATGTTTCGTTATGTTTTAAGAATTGAGAATTTAGTATTAAAAATGTTATTTAATCGTTCGTCAATTATTTTTTTAAAGTTATTAAAAATATGACAGGTTTTGTATCAAATTAAAACTGTAGTTCAGAGAATTCTAGTCAAATTTAAAAAAACACACATTTAACCAATCATTAATTGTTTTTTAAGTTATTCAAATTGCACTAAGTTTTTCTAAATTTATAGTCGAAAAAGTATTATGATGATCACAGCATATTTGAAGAATATAATTTCAGAAATACCTTAAATTAAGCATAATTATACGTTATACTAATTGAATCCACATTTTCTTTACAATATAAATAGATCTACGTGTAAGTTCCATTCACCAAGTTTGCCGTACCAATTCTAGACATTCTTAACGAGTAGAAAAAAGGCAACAAATGAGTGATGTAGAGGGAAGAAGTGCGAACTCGACAAATGAAAATAAATGCAGTCTTGTCTGGTTGTTGTCAGTAGTCTATGATTGATTCAGCGTCCGTCGGGAGAGTGCCGGGCGCCGGGCGCCGAGCACCGAGCGGTACTCAGCGCTCGTGTTCCCGCTTTCCAGTTTGCAAGAGGCAAGACCGCCTGATGCCGGGTACTCACTCACCTGTACAAAACGACTCCGTGGACTTTATTCACTTGTGTTCATATCCATTTCCGACCAAACAAATCGGCTCAATCTCTATTCCCATCTGTTAAATGAGTTGAGATTGTTATTTGTTTTCATTCTTTAATAAGTGTTTTACTGAAACAACAATTATTATTAATAGTATCTATTTGATTTTAACAATAAAAATATAAAATTAAATAAAAATAAATATATCATCACATATTTTACCCATTACTAGTTGTGGCACTCTACCTAAGCAGATTTCGGTAAGTAATATATTTCTTCGCGTGAAGTGCGGTTACCAGTCGTCAAATCACGCCCCCCAAAGATATTAGTGGAGGGGAAGCCACAGGGGTAGATTTAAATTGGTGAAAATTGTGTGGAATTAAAGATTGACGAGATAGATAATCTTGGTGATATTGAAGGTGAGAGATTGCGACAAGTAGATGACCTAGGAATAAATGAATGTATATGATTTTGTCGTATGAACATAATATTTCAAGTGAGAGGAATAAACCAACTTATATGAAAGAAAGTATGAATGTGAGTACAGTGAATGATAAAAAGTTTGGCAAAAATCAAAGGCAGCATGAATCTGATGAATAAATGTTTCAACAGTTCGTTCTACCCAATATGATGGGACATAGCATGATATTATACAGCGAGTAAAAAATGTCATATGAACATAGGTTTTATTCCTTTCAGAGCGATGATAGGTTATAGCTATTAACATATCTAGGAATGTTATGAGTATCTTTACAGTTGCAGATGTCAGTTTGAAATCCGAGCTCGTAGAGTGAGGATTTTAAGACATCTAAGGCCTGTTATGACTCATAACATCCGTGGTTTGTTCTATAGTTTACCGGTTTCAGAATATAAACACGTTAACGTCATTAATAAATATTATTTTTTGAAATTCTTTTATGAATATCGTCATTGTCATCATTTTAGAAGGTGGTCAAGTAAGTCTGTGGTTTGTATGTTTTTATTTAACGCCATGGTTATAATTGTTTTGTATTATATTTACAAATAAATGTTTTATTTAAACGTCATAATGTGGTCATCTCTAATTTGAAAGACTGTACAATTAATATATATTATGATAAGCAGGAGAAGTAATTTTTGTATTATTGTTGTTTTGAGTTCCGTTTGTATTAATAGTGTTATATTATCATTGTGTTTTATTTTCATTTTCTTGACTGTTTTAACAAGTCAGTATGGTATATTACCGTACAGAATACAGTTATTAATTACTTAGTAGCCTACTTTTGTGCATGTAAACATAGGTTTAATATCCTGAAACCGGTAAAGTGTATAATTCATGTGTTTTTTTAAAAGAATGTTAGTTTGACAGAAGGTTACATAACTGTAGATACGTAAATGAATATTGTACAACTGACCCTTAGTTACCAAAAACAAGAGGTCAACACAATAAAATTTGGAAGTAGAATCAATTTATTTTTAAAACAAGTATTATTTTTTCATGTTCCGCAGCATAAATTAAAAAAATTATTGTCAATTTTAGATTAATTTTGCATTGTATTTTTATTGTGCATTTGATTTAAAAGTATCTTGATTACAATTTTTTTTTTAATTTGTGGCTTTTTATAAGATTTGTTTCTCTTGTATTTTGGTATCTAAAAGGAATAGGACCTATAATTCATATGATTTTCTTTTACCCAAAATACGTTATTAAATTTTTACACTAATACATCCTATATATAATAGAATTTTTCATTGTTGTGATCATTCATTGTTGTAATTTTTCTTTGTTGTAATCGTTATATTATATAACTAAAAGTTCTTATTTTGGTCTCGCTCTACTTGCCCTAAAAATGAATTTTTGAACACTATATATATATATATATATATATATATATATATATATATATATATATATATATATATATATATATATATATATATATATATATATAGAGTGTTTCACAACTTAGAGCAAAAAATTAAAGGGTATATTCTGTACGACGTGCTGATCATGAAACAAAAAGATTTTTTTTTTAAATTCGAAAAATTAAGGGTTGCACTGGATTCGCTTTCCTATTAAACACAAATAATGAAGTAGGTATCAAGTACGAAAGAATAATTAAACAATTCAATTATTAGCAGTTATTTATAATAGAATTTTATTTAATTAATAACTTTAACATAATCATCCACCCAGTGGCAGTGGCAACGAAAAATTTTGGACTGGGAAACATGGAAAATAGTTTTGCGATTTAAATAAAATTCTTTTTGTTTCATGATCAGCACGTCGTACAGAATATACCCTTTAATTTTTTGCTCTAAGTTGTGAAACACTCTGTATATATATATATATATATATATATATATATATATATATATATATATATATATATATATATATATAAATTGGCAGCTTTGCTTCCCTATGAACTGCAACTAAAACTCGTACTGGGAATTTGAATGCTGCTATGATAATATCGTCTAAAATAAACGTCAGTTTAATTATACCAGCTGGGAATAATTTTCCAATACAAACAGTAAATAATTGTATTGAAAATATTTCTATAATTTTACAAATGCCATTCGTAATCGGATTGAGCTGTACTTGCATTTAATATCAAATATATATATATATATAATGTAGAATTTATTTATTTATTATAGAAACAGAATTTATAAATTCCATTGCATATTACAATTTAAGCCACTATTTATTACGAAAATATTTGGAATACATATGTATCTCACAAAATAATTAATAAACATAAACATTTATGTGTAGATGTAGATATATGTATGCCATAATTATTATAAATGATTACGACCCAAAAAGGAAATAATTAAATGTCTGTCTAAATTAATGCGCAATATTGGTTTGTAAATAAAAATAACACATACACATACTAGTATAAATTGACATTTTCAATTATTAAATCTTTGTGGAATAGATATATAAATTAAAATTATGTTTAAATTAATAATATCGAACTGATTAATTTAAAATTATTATTAAATTTTGTGCAAAACTAATTCTAGTATTATTTAGCTGTTTGATAATTATTATACTGTGAATCTATAGAAAATATATGTCTAAATACAACTGAATTCAAAAATATTAAACAAGATTATCTCTGTAATTCTTCTTCCACTAACATCTTTGGAAGCCGTGATTTAACGACTAGAAACAGCAGTTCACGCGCTAAATATTTCATTTACTGAAATCTGCTACGCCAGAATACTACACCCAGTAATGGGTAAATGGCGTAATGATATAAATATATTTTTATATAACCCACTTTTTGCTACATAGGATGTAAATCGAATTAAATATAAAGAGAAAAATTGGGATACCGCCAGAATTTGAACCTGGAACGTTATGAACTTCGGTCACTTTTGAAGAAAAGATATTGCTACTCCCGTTATTAAAATATCATATAACGTACTAGTTATCATAACGTAAAATAACATCTTAATCACATGTTGTCAAGTCGTGACTTCGAACGTTTTAATTTGCGATCAAAAATTATGTAAGAAAATGTGACTCGTTTTATAAACTCTTTTTTGCTACTTCCGTTAGGAAATAGACGTTTTATTTCACTTATTTGAGTTAGGTAATGAACTGCATGATTTAACTAGTGAAATAATGAGGTAACATAGCAACACAAAAAATTAAGATATCTTGGTAGACGAATTCTGATGTGTTATTCTTTAATTTTTTGAATTTATAACCATCATTAATATGTCAAAATTTCATAATTTCAAAAACGCTCTTTCGTTTTTATTAGAACGGAAGTAGAAAAAATATTGTATGAAACTAGTAAGGAAATAAGATTATTACCTTACTTATGTTTATATAACTCGGCTACGCCTCGTTCTGCAAATTTCACATGCGTAAGGTAATAACCTTCATTTCCTTACTAGTTTCATAAATAGCTATAGATACTCATTTTTTATACACTTGTAACTAAAGAGACAAAACTTATTACTTATTATACTATTAAATAGAATTATTTTATAAAACCTCTTTTTTATCTAAGAGTTCTTTGTTAAAGTTTAAAGTTTTACAAGTTGTTCTAATAACTACGCTAGAGTATTTAAATTTTTACACCGATGACCTAAGAAATAAAGCAAAATGCATTAACACTCCGATAAAATTTTAAATAGCCGTACTTTACATTAATTTTTCTCATTAATGTTCTTGTTTTTCTCCTGCAGGCTTTTATACTTGCTCTAGTGAGTAAGCAAGTAAGATACGCTAAACATAAAATGTACTTAAGTCGTAAAATTATTTTACTCGATCATATAGTTTTATTTTTACTTGACGACGACTAAATTTTATAATCCTTCAAATTAATTTCCCTTTTAAAATATTATTTATCACACAAGGTTAGTCATGTATTAAACAACCTATTATGGTATTATGTTGGTATTAAAATATTACCAATTATGAGAATAGAAATAAATCTTAAATAATGATTTTCGTTTAACCAGCCGTGATTCATAAATGTATGTAAATTATTTTATTAGGCGTGTGAAGATTTCATTTTACCACAGTTATTATATGATGAATATATTTTTAACTTATTTAAAACCAGCTATAAATTGGAATTATATATCCCGATACGGAGAATTTTTTTTTTAAATTATGTCGATTTTTAATCATATTAATTATACTCATTGAATTATTTATTGCTGGTAATGGATAGTAATAATATGTTATGTCAAATTAACTGATATATAAACGTCCATGTTTATTTTTTATAATTGGAGAGTAAATAAAAATAACTATATTATCATGCTAATTACCCATTATTGGGAATAGTACCTTATCGTAGCAGATCTCAGTAAGTGATATATTTCTTCGCGTGAAGTGCGGTTACCAGCCGTCAGAACACGGCTCGGTTTACAAATAAAATTTTACAGTCAAAATAAAATTTATACAATTATAATGTTATAATAAAAAAAGTTTTTTAAAGCAATCTATCAGTTTTGCAGACACAAACTTATACAGCAAAGAGGAAGATATAATTCTATGCTTGGTAAAATAAAATTAATAGCTGGATGTGGTGGAGGGCATTAAAGTAATATTTTTTTAAATGAAAAGGGACACTTTTTATTGGAATGAATAGCCCTTTATAGTTTAATAGTTCAATATGGTAATATTTTTTATTAAATCTAGTTTCACCAAGTGGTGGATGACAATTAATTCTGTCTTTGTTGGTAATATTTCATTTAGAAAGATAAAAAATTTGAAGTTTCAGACGGAGGCCATTACTCGCTTCCTTGGCAAAGAAAAGTCTAATACGAAGTATATAAATAAAAAAAATAAATATATCATCACGCCTTTTACCCATTACTGGGTGTTGAAGTAGATCTCGGTATGTGATATATTAGTGGAGGGGGAGCCACAGGGGTAGATTTAAATTAATGAAAATAGTTTGTCGGCTGTGGGGATCGAACCAGGGTTCTCAAGATCCACAGGCCGATTCGATAACACTGAGCCACCTACCCCATATAAATATTATATTCAATAAATTTTACTTAATAAATAAGAATATGAAACAGTATCATCAACTTGTACGGTAATGCCTGAAATTTTCATCAAGAAACTTTCTTTTCATTAGGAAAGTAATATCGCGTCCTTAATTGAAATTGATTCTAATACAAACAAATGAACAATAGAAACAATGGCTAGACACGATGGTAGAGTAAGTAGTTAGAGAAAATTAGAGGTGGCACGATGAGTACACACCAACACACACATCCTAACACAAAGAAGACACTAAAGACAAGACGGCATCACTCCTCTGTACCCGCTCAACCCGTATGTTCGGCAACGACGGGCGAAGTCAGCATGACTCCAATTAGCTAATGGACCAGCAAATTGTTAGTATTGTCGCGCTGCAATCACGACCACTTGTACACCGCCGCCGTTGCCGTCACCACCGCCACCACCGCCACCACCGCCACCACCGCCACCACCGCCGCTGCCGCACATTATCGAACCGCGGAAATTCTCGACGAATCTACAAGTTACACGTCGGAAATTGACTGTGTTGCAGTTCTGTGATGCTTCGTACCACTCAGCTAGATTAATGTGTTGTCAGTGTCGCTGCTGCCCGACATGTACATACGTCGTTTGTGACTATGTTAGTATGTAGTTATCATGTACTGTGCAGACGATGGAGGATTTGGATATTTATGTGTACACTTGACAACTTACCATATCAAAACAATAAGAGCGACTAATTGACAAGAATTTATCACGTGTTCGCGGAATTAATATGAATTTTCATTTTTTAAATTATAAAATTGTACTTTATTGCAGGCACGGTGGCCGAGCGTTTTAATGTACATCCCTTAACATACTGTGATGTCACTCAATTCGAATCCACCTGTCGACAATGTGTGATTTGTCTTTAAACAGGGGAGCCGAAAGAAAAAGCGGGCCCCGGGAAAAAAAAATTCGGGCCTCCTTTAACTTTGAATATTTATTAATTAAATATAAGATACCAAAAAAAATATATTTATAAATATATGTATGACAACAATAAGAATTATTAATATCTAAATAAAGTTATAACAATATAAATAAAATTAAATACAAAATTCTGAGTTAATTGGTGCAGCGATGTGTATTGTATACTCACTGTATGACTATCTAATATCTAGTTGCATATTCGATAAATGCAGGGGATACCAAAACAGCACTACGCACAAATGTATAGAGCCTTTGCCTATGTGTATTGTATACAATGTAGTAATATAAGAAACAAAAATGCAACAATGTAATAATGTACATTTGTATAAATTTATTTAAAATTTGCAACTGGGGCCGGCCCTTGATCAAGCATTTCGTCATTTAGTACTTTATACAATGTAATAAATTGTTGGAAACGTGTATCAGACATTTCGTTATACATGTTTTAGTAAAGAATATAAAAAATTGGTGAAATAGTAGAAAATTAAAAGCAATTTATAAAATAGCATCACATCCGGGTCCTTTGAATTCCACGGACCCTGGGTATTTTTTTTTACAATACTCTAAATAATGGACAAGATTTTAAACAATTTTTGAAACAACCTAAATTGCGTAATATCATACAACAAATTGTTTTAAATATGACATTGCTTTGTAAATTTTCTAAAAAATGGAACATGTTCTATTTTACAGAGAATTCACCACACGTCACTGTCAACCAATAGGATCACGAATTTGTTTGAAAATGAACCAATGAAATGTACATTTCGTCGGAAATTCATCACTAGTGAAATTTCATCGGAAATACCACTGTTATTAATATCCTTGGTTACGAATAAAATAAATGATATTTTCAATATTTTCATAAACGTCAATTCTACATTTGTTCAGTGTACATTTCATATTCAAAATTTTCATAACTGTAATAAGTAAATAAATACCTAACTATTCTTGTTAATTAACTCTTGTTTGATAAATTCTCAAGCCGAATATAACTCGTAGTATGAAAATTGACAGATAATATTTTGACATAAATATACATTCGTTGTTACGGAAATAGGAAACACAACTCGTGCTTCGCACTCGTTATGTTTCCATTTCCATAACAACTCATAATTTATGTCAAAATATTTTCAGCAATTTTCATACTACTTATTATATTATACAGGGTGTTTCAGGACTAGTGTAACAAACTTTAACAGCTTATTCCTGAGGTCATTTTGAGCCAAAAATGTTATATGAACATAGGTCCTATTCCTACTAGTTACCAAAATACAAGAGGTTGAAGTTCTATAAATAACATGAAATTTTCAAATTGTTGTAATCAAGTTACTTTCGGAAAACAAGAGTTTTATTGAAAAGTCATACCTTATTTGTCTTAATTAATTTTATTTATTAATATTAACATGCATACGAGTTCAAGGCGCTTATTTTGAACACTTGCTGTAATTTTTTTAAAATTTGTTATCTTATTTCATATTGTGTTAACCTATTTCATGTTTGGTTATGTTGTTCTGTGTCTATTTAATTGTGTCATTTTATGTTTTGTTCTCTAAACCGTATTCGTTAATATTAATAAATAAAATTAATTAAGACAAATAAGGTATAACTTTTCAATAAATCTCTTGTTTTCCGAAAGTATCTTGATTACAAAAATTTGAAAATTTCGTGTTATTTATAGAACTTCAAACTCTTGTATTTTGGTAACTAGAAGGATTAGGACCAGTGATCATATGACATTTTTAGCTCAAAATGACCTCAGGAATAAGCTCTTAAAGTTTGTTACACTAGTCCTGAAACACCCTGTATATGACAAGTTTTGAGATAATTTGTATTAAACCGGGTCATGTAGATCTTTCACGTAGTAATAAATAAATCCGACATTTTAAACAATGTACTGTATGCTATAATGCAATATAGATTGTTCCAAAAGTTATTCAATATTTATTGTAATATAAAACTAGTTTAAATAACACGTGGCAACGCCGCATTACTATCACAATTGAAAAGTTATTTGACAAAAAGCAGTACACAATTTTAAGTCATTGTTATTTAACTTTTTTTTTAACAAAAATTATATAAAAATGGATTAATATTAGAATATATCTTATAACGTTGAGGAAAAATTAATTCAGCCAATAATTCAATTTAGAAAAAAAAATTAACTTATACAGGACACGTTGAAAAACTTTATAATCATGTACAACTAAACGTTGTCACGATAAAATAACGCCTTTTACCCATTAATGGGTGTGGCACTCTGCCGTAGCATATCTCAATAAGTGATATATTTCTGCGCGTGAAGTGCGGTTACCGGCTGTCAAATTACGGCCCTCAAAGACGTTAGTGAAGGGGAAGGGGCACAGGGAAAGATTTAATTTGGTAAAAATTGTTTGTCGGCTGTGGAAATCGAGCTGAGCCACCTACCTATAAATTTAATTATGAAACATAAGTACTTAGTACTATTAAAACAGGTATTTTAGTAATAAGTGAAAGATTTGAATATTCTTTTGAAACATCTATTTCTTACATACATACATACGTAACATCACGCTATATCCCATTAAATGGAGTAGCACGAACCCCAGAAACATTCACAGAACATCCGCTAAAAGATTTATAAAAAACCCCATGTCTTGTGCAAAGTAAATAATTAGTTTACAAATTAATTTAGAGAAGGCAAACAGTAGTTTTTCTTTTATTGCTTGAGCTTTTATATGGTTTATTTATGTTGTATATTTTCATAAATAAGTTTGATATTGTTTATTTAATTAGTAATGAAACGAAACTAAAAAAATATATACAGGGTGTTTCACAACTTAGAGCAAACAATTTAAGGGTAGATTCTGTACGACGTGCTAATCATGAAACAAAAAGAATTTTTTTAAAATTCGAAAAATTAAGAGTTGTTAACCTAAAACATTTTTTGTAGTTCTGCACTGGATTCGCTTTCCTATTAAACACAAACAATGAAGTAGGTATCAACTACGAAAGAATAATTACACAATTCAATTATTAGCAGTTATTTATTCTGTACGACGTGCTGATCATGAAACAAAAAGAATTTTTTTAAAATTCGAAAAATTAAGGGTTGTTAACCTAAAACATTTTTTGTAGTTCTACACTGGATTCGCTTTCCTATTAAACACAAACAATGAAGTAGGTATCAACTACGCAAGAATAATTACACAATTCAATTATTAGCAGTTATTTATAATAGAATTTTATTTAATTAATAATTTTAACATAATCATCCACCCAGTGGCAGTAGCAACGAAAAATTTTGGACTGGGAAACATGGAAAATTGTTTTGCGATTTAAAAAAAATCTTTTTGTTTCATGATCAGCACGTCGTACAGAATATACCCTTTAATTTTTTGCTCTAAGTTGTGAAACACCCTGTATATGTACTCTGTACTCTAATTGAGGTTAAATTCCTGATGTACAGCGTTACATACATAGATAAATAATAAAGACAGATTTAAAAACTTGTACCGATTGTTTAAAATTTTTGTAAATATTGATAGATAATATTAAAAAATTTCATGAAACGAATCTATTAAGTAGTTTAGAACATGTAACCAAATTGTACACCATGTTTATTTGGAAGTTAATTAGCACTGTCACTGACACTGTAATACATCTACTTTTTGACGTTTTTTACTCAGCCAATCAGATTCAGAATTACGTTGCAAACCACGCTAAAATCTTTCATTGAACGGACTACTACATTTAATTGAAACATTGAAAAGCTCAGTAGGAAACAAACCTTTGAAAATAAATAACAGCTTGATAAATATTTTACATTTATTAGTTGCACATGTAGTCAAAATATCAAATTCTGATTGCCTGTCATAACGTTTCACTTTATTTCATCTTTTCGACATGTGAATCAAGAGAGGAAAATGAAATAAAAAAATAATGTTATAAACGCTTTGATTTGAAGTGACAGGCACAGACTCTTTTGAATATAAAAAGATGCGTTAAATATCTGATCAAAAGTGAGCCTTTGATATAGCAATGCGAGTTCTACGAATTTGATTATGAAAATAAACAGTTATTTCAAAAGGCTAGTTCTGCGCCATATAGATTTTATATTTCAGGATATTTTAAATTCATACTTAGTAAAAGTCAATTACCGTTACGGCATTCTAATTCGAAGATCCCAAGTTCTAATCCCACTCAAGCTAAAATATATGAACTGCATTGCGGCTCGGAGAGTCTGGAACCTGTACTGTCCTAACGTACAGAATAGAATAAATAAATTAATATATAAATAAAATACAATATTTACTATCTGTTATACAGGATGTTTCGTTAATTTCATTTGTCATTTTCATATTGAGTATTAGAAAATGTCCTGCTCCAATAACAAAAATAATGAAATAATAAAATATTACTTAAGAAGTTTTATAAACGTATCTTTAGTTACGAGTTCTTTTTGACACGAGTTTAGTGAAGTGAATGTCTAAAAATGTATGTCTAAAGAGTTTATAAAACGTGTCACATACTATACTTTTTTTGCAATTAGCAATTACAATTAATAATAACTGTTTATTCTTTCTTCCAGGCGTAATCGGAGAGAAATGCGACCACTGGATACTCATCCACAACGACATAAAACCCTTCGTTGAAGAGCTCTCTTTGGAGCAAGCTGACATCTTCGGGCCCATCCTGAGAGAAGAGATTGGAACCTGCAGAACAGGAGTCGAGGAATTTAAACAGAATGAGCTTCGCCAGAGAGCTAGCTCTAGAGGTGCGTCAACACCTCACTACTGACGCACGTACAGGTACTTTTCTTTAAATACATTTTGACAAAGAGAGTGGATCTTCTATTTTTCAATTTGAAACATTAGTCATTGAGAGATGGCAGCAGCTGTTATGCTCTTATTGCATTCCTGCGCTAATTGGGAATTGGTGACGCATTAGTACCGATCGATATTTTAAACAAATAATTAGAAATACTTGGAGTGCTGGTGTTGGCTCAGATAAATAAATTGAAAATAAATCATTTGTTTTTTCATTTCAATCAACAAACAACGTGGTAATAGTAGCAACGAAAATCGCTCTTCAGAAACCCACTCTTCATGTCGGAAGAGAAGAGAATGGATTGATCTTCTTCTACGTGACAGATCAGAAACATTTACATTATGTGGCGCTGTTTATAGTCAATGGTCCAGTACGTGTTCAACTGCGACTTGGAGCCGGAATCAGACAGATACTAAGTACACGGAAATGTCATCATGTAACAAGCACGGGCTCTGCACTTGCAATCAAAACGCTGACCTGAGCTGGTGTTCATACCACATCTCTTGCAAATGTGAGAAACTTGTTATTTTTTCATTATTTCACTTGAAAATAATCATGGTAGTAACTTGTTAGCTAGTGACACGTTTTGCTACTGATTGTCAGCAACTATATTTCTATCACTTATATTACAAGTAATTTTCGTCTAAAATTAATCTCCCTTCATAGTTTCTTTTCACTAGTGGTCATTGTATTTTGTAAATAAAGTTAATCAAATAATCATTGTTTTCAATATTTAAAATAAAAGTTTTCTTTACAATATTTAAATTGGATTGTATTTAGAATTAATATTTAATCATCATTTAAAACCATAACCTACAATTTTCACCACTAACATCTTTGGGGGCCGTGATTTGATCCAATAATGGGTAAAAGGTGTGATGATATAATTATACTTTCAATTAATTAATTAATTACAACATCCTAACATTACTTTTTTATTTCAACTCGACTAGTTTTTTTTTTAAACTTGATATGTTTGACACCTGCTCTGTGTTGATTTAGGTGACTTTGGACAGCTGCAAGAAGTCTACGGAGAATCTGGAGCATGAGGAAGCCGAGCTGGAGGAACTACCAATGAAGATGATAGCCATGTGGACTTGACGTTTGTTGGCGTGTCCGGACGCTTCACTTCCATTACTTTTTCAAGTGAGTGAATCTTTTAAAATTTAGAACATAGTTTTTATTGTTTAATATAAATTAATATGTTTTAAATAGATAATTTTGCAACAACTCTATTTAAACCATATAATTAAAGTTGTTAATGAAAATATACACCTTATTACAAATATATCTTATTCTTTATGAATAAATATGTTTTAAACACAGTTATTGTAAATTAATCAATTTAAAACATAGTTCCTTTATTGTTTAAAATAAATAAATTGTACTTGTAATAATAATTGTAAAATAAAATGTTAGTAACAGTTGTATACAACATTGAAATAAATAAATATGTTTATATTTATACATACCTTATTGTTAGCTGTCACATATCATGTATTGTATTAATTTGTATTTTTAATATACATTTATAACTCACCCAACATCCCTTAAAAAACTCTTAACACATTTATAAGTTATTCTTCATCCCTTAACAAATTCCTGAATCATTTCTAGTCAATTATCTTCTTTTAAAAAATTCCTAACACTCTTTCAGCATCTTTTAAAATTAATTTTATATTATATATAACGCTATTTTGTTCGTAATTATTGTTAATTGTGATGTAATACTTTGTCTTTGTGTTTATAGAGCGTCCGCGGTCTTGGAATCGTGTCTGCAACCCAGTAGAGTCCCTCAGAGCCAGCACCGTCCCCCGGAGCCGACAAGCTGTCACATCAACTAGAAGACCCCCCAAAAATAAAACAAAAAATATTGTCATCTATCATGCATTGTATTAAATATAACTTGTAATATAAATATTACAGAATAATATCGAATTATTTTATATTGTAATATATGGTACTATTTTAAAATGACAATAAATTAATTTAAAATAACGTATATTTTTCTATTTATAATATCCTTTTCCCACAATCAAACACTTCATGAATGAGTTAATAGTTTAAGCGGCAAACAACATCCAAGATGGCAGACGGGCTGTTGGAATGTAAAATATGTCTGGTATCAACAACGTAAATGCCGCCAAAAAGGATCAGGCGAGTGAGCTCCTCAACATTCTGCTGCCCGGATACAAAACGGCATATTCCGGCGTCGGACCCAAGTGCTCTGTCGGTGTGAGTCTTTGTATGTATTGGTGTGTCTGTGTATGTCCATGTATTGGTGTCTAGAACTGCGATTTGTCGAAAAGAAACACGCTAAAATGACGAATTTTGTATCAGGAGAACAGAATATTCAGGAGTACCTACAAAAATTCACACTAATACATACAAAGACTCACACCAACAGAGCACTTGGGACCGACGCCGGAATATGCCGTTTTGTATCCGGGCAGCAGAATGGTGAGGAGCTCTCTCGCCTAATACTTTTTGGCGGGATTTCAACGATGAATTTACTAGCAGAATATGCCGTTTTGTATCCGGGCAGCAGAATGTTGAGGAGCTCTCTCGCCTGATACTTTTTGGCGGCATTTCAACGATGAATTTACATTAGAATGCCAGTCATATTTTTACACAGGTCATCTTGGATTTCTATTTGGCGCTTAAACTATCATTTCATTCATGTATTGATGGTTGATGGTAATAAATAAAAGATCGTAAGTTATTTTAAATTCATTTATTGTCATTTTAAAACTGTATACGAAATATATTTATATTTATATTACAAGTACAATATATTACAATATAAAATGATTGACAATATTCTGCATATAAAAGACATTAATATTTATATTACAAATACAATATATGTTGGTTAACAATATTATTTTAGGTTTATATTTTATTTTGGGAGGTCTTCTAGTTTACGTTTACAGCTGATATAGACTCCGGGGATCTTGCGAGTAATTTAGGAGACGATGTTGACTCTGGGAACTTTGCAGAAAGTGATGACGCTGTTGATGACATCAGAGGCTTCAAGACGAATTCCGTGCTCCTCGTACGCGACAGGGACGATTTCCAACTCCGTAGGGGCTTTATAAACATTAAAACAAAGTATTATATTTTAAATTTACAATAATTATAATCAAAATAAAAGTATAAATAATATTAAATCAATTTACTCACGCTCCGTCGGCTGCGCTGTCATTCTAGGATGTTTTAAGAGAAGATGGCGACTTTGGTAACGGTGTCCACGATAATAACAGCTCAAGATGATGTTGAGGCTGCAGAAAATGATCTTAAATATCATACCAGAAATCTAGGGTAGTAAATAAATATCTTACCTCAATTCTAAAGTAGGAAATTCATTTAATAAATTGTATTTAAGATATACTAATATATTTTTTTAAACTATTATTACAAGTACAATATTGTTTGGGGTTGTTATTTTATTTTTGGAGGAGTTCTACTTCACATGTGCAGTTGATGTCTGCTCCGAGGACTCAGAATCTTGCGAGTAAACTAGAAGACGCTGCTGACAATGAAAACTCTGCAGAAGATGGTGACGCTGTTGAAGTCTTCAGCGGCTCCGAGACGAGTATTGTGCTCCAGGTAGGCTACAGAGACGATTCCTAGTCCGAGATCTTATAAACATAAAGAGATGTGAATTAGAATCTAAGATGATATACAATAATTAATAAAGTAATATGGGGTGGGTGACTCAGTGGAATCGAGTTGGCTTTTAGATTTGAGAACTCGGGTTTGATTCCCACCGCTGATAAACAATTTTCACCATGTTAAAACTACCCCTGTGGCTTTGCCTCCACTAACATCTTTGGGGAGCGTGATTTGATGGTTGGTAACCGCACTTCACGCGCAAAAATATATCACTTATCGAGATCTGCTACGGCAGAGTACCACACCCAGTAATGGGTAAAAGGCGTGATGATATATTTATTTATTTTTATTTAATAAAATTCTGAACAATATTTTCAATAATAAAATTAATTTACTTTAATCTTATATTGATATTGCGCTCAGCTGAACTTGGTCTAGACTTGGAGCACATAGCTGAAGGTGACCACAAAACTTTGGCAACTTTGTTGGAAGGCCGAGAAAAATACAAGAAAAATATTGAACATTTATTATTCATACTAAATAATACAAATTTCTAAAGAGATAAATGCAATTTTAAATAATGATTAACTAACAAAAATAAACAGACTTTTAAATATTTGATATGTAGGCCAAGTATTTGTGAAGTACACATTTACAAATGTCGTCTCAATTTTAAAAGTGATTTACTCTATTTCGAATTATTTTAAGTCTTTTAACACGATCAAGTCACTGAACAAAATTAATAATACCTTCATTCAATGATTTCATTTTTACAAAATTGTAATAAATAATTATGACATATAAATGTCAAAATATACTGTAAACAGTCGATTATGTTTTATAATATTAATGTATGCAACGGTTGAACTCTAAAATTAATACTTACACCAAGGAAACTGCATTGCAAAACAGTTTGAACCTTGAACTTGAACCGATTTTTGTGTTTAAACCGCCAATAGATAACTGGGCATTAATCATATTTATTCATAGGTCATCTATACGACATACATTCCACATACTCAAACTATTTCATCCGGCCAAACACTTACACTTATCAACATTCAATAACAGATTTAAACCATTTCCTTCTTCATTTATATTTTACAATCATTCTTCTCCACTGCTCTTCAGATTCATTGATCCATTCCAACAACATTATCAGCATTTACCTCATTCAGCGCCTTTCGTAGCAATACATCCATATACAAATTCAACAACCACGCCAATATCTATACAAAACTAATCACTCTTACCGTAGTCTCACTGTCGTCATTCAGTGCACGAATCACTCCCAATATTTATACCGTACTCTACCAGTATATTATGCTCCATTTTAATGAGCTCAGGTTTACATACGGGCATAGATTCATTTATCCTTAATTCTGCAGCAGAAAGATACTAATCCTCCTGTAGTTTTCATCACTCATACATTGACTTGACTCCCACCCAGACATTACTTACATCACTACATACGATAACTTTCTCAACTAGATCACATGAATAAATCAATCACACTATCTAACAAATTCCAAAATCGGTCGTTTTCAAGATCGCTTTCGGATTGAGTTGGGCCATAAACTGGCACAACGAAGATTCTATGGAAGCCTACATTTAATCTTAGCTAAAGAATTCTCATATATAATATAACAAGTAGTATGAAAATTGCTGAAAATATTTTGACATAAATTATTAGTTGTGATGGAAATGGAAACATAACGATTGCGAAGCACGAGTTGTGTTTCCTATTTCCGTAACAACGAATGTATATTTATGTCAAAATATTATCTGTCAATTTTCATACTACGAGTTGTATTCGGCTTGAGAATTTACCAAACAAGAGTTAATTAACAAGAATAGTTAGGTATTTATTTGCACAGTGATGAAAATTCTACATTTTTTCAGTGTACATTTAATATTCAAAATTGACGTTTTTGAAAATATCATTTATTTTATTCGTAACCAAAGATATTAATAACAGTGGTATTTCCGATATCAATTTTACTAGTGATGAATTTCCGACGAAATGTACATTTCATTGGTTCATTTTCATACAAATTCGTGATCCTATTGGTTGACAGTGACGTGTGGTGAATTCTCAGTGATATACAATCAAACGGTTTCATTCTTTCACTAACAACCACACACACACCATGCTTTGCCCGTTCATTCTCAGCAATACCTAACCACAAGCAAAACATTCCATCTTTTTCTCATTACAGTCATTTCTCTTAGCCTCGCTTACACATAAAACATCTGCAGCATGTTAATTAATCAAATAAAATTACAAGCAATTGTATAACATATAAGTTTATTATTTTACAATATCACTTCAACAACAAATTATTCATGAAGAAAAACTACAAATTATAAAATAGACAAAGCTTAAGAAGAAGTTGAGATTTAATCATTGAGTTCCAAATAAATCTACAACAGACTGATACGTTTATTTTTTTAAGAAACAAGAAAATAGAAATGTTTCCTAGTATTATCATGAATTAAAGAAAACTCTAGTTTAAGTTTAAGAGAAATCATTTCGGTTTATTTTATTAGTTTTGTTATTATTGAATTATTCAATAAATTCTAGATTATTGTATTCATTCATTGATATTTGTTATTGAAGAGATGTTGTAAAATAATCATTTTGTTTGAGTTCCATGGCTATCGCTGTAAAATTATAATTTTGAAAAAAAAAATATAGATTTTCTCGATTATGATATGTCAAAAATTAAATCTGGTAACTAACTTAGATGCATAATTTAATTCTCTATATTTATTTCAAGTACTTTTGCCTAAAATAGTATAGGCCCGTTTGCTCGTTTTTACTTCCTTGTACGAAGTAAAGGAAGTATTGTAATCGCGAAAATTTTCGGTTCTCAGATTTCAACGGAAATAGGTGTTTTGGCCCTCCCTGAATCCATTTTGACTAATTTCGTCATGCCGTCTGTACGTACGTATCTCGCATAACTCAAAAACGGTAAGCCGTAGAAAATTTAAACTTTATATTTAGGACTGTTATAACATCTAGTTGTGCACCTCCCTTTTTGGTCATTATACAACTACCGGAAGTGGTACTTTACTTGAAGCCTATAATAGATTTTCATGAAAAACTATATTCAAATATAATTTAAAACTTTCCAAATTTGGTATATAAGACTACTATATCAATGGAAATAACATAATAGATTTTGGTTAAAATAGACTAACCGGAAGTGGCACATTACATGAAGCTGCTAACAGTTTTCCTTGAAAAAAATGGTATTATTTTAATTTTAGAAATAAATGCTGCAAATAAAAGTTTTAGAGAATTAAATTCTGCGTCTAGCACATTAAGAATTTTTAAATTAGCTTTTTGCATAAACGAGATATCTAAATTTAAATATTATATATTTTTTGATTTTTTTTAAAATTAAGTTTGCTATTGATTAGAACAAAAAATAAAAGATTTAATGTCAAATATGTGCAATTAAAAAAATATCTATAGTTTAATACGTGTACAAGGAAGTCATGTGGTGTCCACATCAGATATTTTAATGAACAACCTCTATATTATACACACGCATTACATTCATCAATTCATTTTCTTACCACTTATATCCCAAACATTCTACATTTCAAACTTACATTCATTCAATTTCGCCCATTTATTCCCCATTACATTAGGTTTATTGTTCTTAACAGCCCTTTTACCCAAATAATTTAAAAAGCGAATAATTTAAATAAGCACCGCAATCATTGTATCATAAATAATACATAAGAAATATGTTGTTCTTACTAGATATATATATATTTATTAATCACCAAAAATATGTCTAAATAAATTTTCGCATTTGCCAAAGAATTGTATTTTGAAGACTACTAATGATTAAAATAATCTAATGTATACACTTTGTCATGAAAACTCATGCATTTCTCTCTTTAGATGTATAATATACTATTTTAACTCTAACAAAATTATATTTTGATAGCCTGAAATAATTAAATGAATACTATAATTATTAATTGGGCATAAAAAATACTAAACAATCTTTAAATTTAATTTTTAATATCCACAAATAGTAAATAAGTTTCCCGGAAAATTAAATGGTAATATGGCAAAAGCAAAAATAAATATTTGATATTTAAATTGATAAACTATAAAACTCTGAAAACTCTAGTATTTTGGATATCGATTATGAATTATTTATAGCTGAAATTTTGGGGCTCGGTTAAATACAACCCACTTAAAAATAATAATTTTCTTACATTATCTAATGCTACGTGCAGCGAACTTGACGACATTTTGCGTTGGTTGATTCTGTCGCTGATGAATCTTTTCAGCATTTGATGTAATCACCAAATGGAAACCTTGGCTCTCATCACCGCCGCAACTAGCAAATACAACAAAATATAATTAGAAACAATTACAAATAATATTTTTTAAATAGTAATTTAAATCATTTTTCTCCAATTACGAGCTCATTTTTTGAGTATTCTTAGAGGATGGTTAATAAGGTGTACATAGGGTTAACATGGAAAAACAGTTTTTCCGTGCGCATTGCACCCCAAATTATTTTACAGGAAATTGTTTCAAATAAATTACAATTTAACAGTAGTGCACTTACAAGTATTATTTATTTATATGTAAATTCTTTTTCAAATAGAAATAGGTAATTGTTTTAAATGATCAAATATTAATTCTTTTAGAACTCATATGCTACATATTGGAAACAATTTATTTATATCCAAATTTTACTTCATGTTTTTAGTAACCTCGCGGAGTAGTTTGATACCGGATAATAAAATACACATAGCCGGTGAACATGGAAAAACAATGCGTATTGCTCCCCAAATGATTTTAGAGGAAATTATTTCAAGTAAATAAATAAAATAAAAATCTGTATTTAAATCAATAAACAATATTAATTTCGCATGCTTTATATAACTGCAAAAACTAGTTTTGAAAACCTATTACCTATTTATATGTAAATTTTTTTAAAAATATAAATAGATAATTATTTTACATAATTAAATATTAATTCATTTTGAACTCATTTGTTAAATATTGGAAACAATTTATTTATATTCAACTTTTACTTCAAACATTAATAATTTTGGAAGACTTAATAATATAGTTAATTACCCTTAATACGAACTGACAATTTGTCATTAGCTAAAAATCTACTAGAGTTGAGCGCAACTTCATATGTCGTCTAGTTCTTGAGATTTAGCCTCAAGAAAGTTGGAAATCTGAAGAAAATAAGGAATTTCGCTTTTCCAAAGGCTATATCTTAAAAATCATCCAATTTTACGCAATTTACCGCATCAAAAATACTTATATAAGAATATTTAATCGTTCAACTAAATTATTTAGGCCAAGGGCTCAATTAAATGGCTTTTACACAGATGTACGGAACGAAGGTTTATATTAAAACCAATCCATTCATCACATTCATCAAAGAATCAATCTCCGACAAACATTTTCATAATAAAAATATGATTAAATATAGTTCAAAAGATGGAGAATTCAAAATTTAAAATCAATTTCAATTATCTTTACTAGTTTAAAAGTTACAGCCGTTTAAGAAATGTTCAATTGTACATGTTTCAGCCGACATTTTATTATTTCTCTCACATAAATAATAAAATTAACCATATTTACAGCCAATTTACACTCACTTGGAAAAGTAATGGAAGTGAAGCGTCCGTACACGCTATTAAACGTCAAGTTCCCGTGGCCATCATCTCCATTGGTAGTTCCTCCAGCTCGGCTTCCTCATGCTCCAGATTCTCCGTAAACTTCTTACAGCTGTCCAAAGTCACCTAAATGAACACAGAGCAGGTGTCAAACATATCAAGTTTTTAAAAAACTAGTCGAGTTGAAATAAAAAAGTAATGTCTCTTTTGTTAGGATGTTGTAATTAATTAATTAATTGAAAGTATAATTATATCATCACACCTTTTACCCATTATTGGATCAAATCACGGCCCCAAAGATGTTAGTGGAAAAATTGTAGGTTATTGTTTTAAATGATGATTAAATATTAATTCTAAATACAATCCAATTTAAATATTGTAAAGAAAACTTTTATTTTTAATATTGAAAACAATGATTATTTGATTAACTTTATTTACAAAATACAATGACCACTAGTGAAAAGAAACTATGAAGGGAGATTAATTTTAGAAGAAAAATATTTGTAATATAAGTGATAGAAATATAGTTGCTGACAATCAGTAGCAAAACGTGTCACTAGCTAACAAGTTACTACCATGATTATTTTCAAGTGAAATAATGAAAAGATAACAAGTTTCTTACATTTGCAAGAGATGTGGTATGAACACCAGCTCAGGTCAGCGTTTTGTTTGGAAGTGCAGAGCTCGTGCTCGTTGCATAATGACTCGAAGCAACTAATTAATTAGCCACTAATTGATTACACAACTCATAACTACTGTGCTCATTTTACTTTTTTTATTAATTATTATAAATTATTATTGTTATATTTTTGATAAAAGTAAACAAATTTAAGACGTAAAACGTTTATACGTGAATAATTTCTCAGTAATGGGTAAAAGGCGTGATTTGATTTATAAATAACTTTCTCACCAATGCCAGAACCAACTAGTTAAATGCATTATTATGATGTCGTATAACTTGTAGCTGTTATTTATTACAAAGTAAAGTTATTAAATATAAATAATATTTCACTTAATTTATATAGACAATAACTAAATTAGAATAATACTTATCACTGTATGCTTCTATTTTAGTTTTATTTAATTTCTGTATATTTCAAATTTAGAAACAGCTATTAAAGTAAAGCTATTCAATGAGATTGTATTTTTATTTATAAAATTTTAAGAATATTTCACTTAATTTATATAGACAATAACTAAATTAGAATGATAAAATAAATCATAATATATTCTGTGTTTACACTCTTTCAATTATATATAAAATCGGTAAAATATAATGTTAGCTTTGATGTAATGTAATTGTAAAAACAATAAATAATAAAATATATTGCATTTGTTTTCATATAGTATTAGTAAATTTTTTAATCATATTTACTTTCACGTAGCAATTACAATTAAAGGGATATATGAATATTGTTTTTATATATTACATTTAAAAATCTTGAAATTTGTTGTCGATTAATTTGGTTTATTGTAATAATCAGCGCCATCTATTACATGTTTTCTATACTAATTGTCAGCGGGAATGGCAACGCAAAGCAAAGTTATACGAACACGATTTATACGCTATGAACATTGTTGTCGACGCTATGGACTTTTCGACATTGTGGAATGTCGATGTAGCGGTTTTAGATGCTATGACATTTACTCGTCTCAACCTCATTAACACTTCCTCCATACGGTTTTAGATGCTATGGCATGCGTCGGTTGAGATGAGTATCGTATGTCAGGATGAGAATGTTCTGCGAATGTTTCAGAGGTTCGTGCTGCCTCATTTAATGGGATATGCATGTATGTATGTGTGTTATAACAAATGGAATGTGAAAAAAATTGGAAGTGTGCGCGAAATACTTATTTTGTGCACTACGGTGAATCGAGTATCGTGTGTCAGGATGAGAATGTTGACGGGTTCGTGCTACCCCATTTAATGGGATATAGCGTGATGTTATGTATGTATGTATGTATGTATGGTGTAAAATACGCGTTGTCATGGTAACGCAATTGATGAAAAATAAAGTATGCGTAATGATATTAGTATAAAAATGTGAACATTTTTTGACAATTGTAGAAAAAATAATTATATTGTTTTTTTACATTTTTTATAAGTAATTACCTAAAAATACTAAATATGGCGAATTTCTGGTGTTTTTTAAAACTGACGCGTCTGATGTAAATCTGGTATTTTTTGTGAGTTCTGATATAATACAGTTCTAAAAGTTGGCAACACTGTTACTATATTACAACTATATATCGTCGTCGTATATTTGTCCTTTTATTCCTCACTGAGCGCCTCCTTGTTAAATATATTTAAAAAATATTTTTCCAAGTCTGGTGTGAAGATATTTGACAAAATCAATGGACAAAGCATCATAATATATTCAAGTTTACACGGCACAATGATCAGATGTGGTGTTTGTCGGAGGCGGAGGCGCTGGCAGCAGCAATGGCAGCCTTACGTAGAGAGCACGCGCACTCGCGCCTGCCACCCGCTGCGTGACAAACACCGGAAGACACGAACTTCCTTCCGCGCAGCAAGCATTTTACGTTGTGTCCCGCGGTATATTAAGAGGCATATCCCAGTTTCGAACTTTATATGAATCTGTTATGTTAAGAGATAATTATCATATACACGACACAACAAAGACGTAGGAACATAAAGCGTTGGAAAGACAATTCCTGAATCGTTTGTGGTCAACACCGGCAACGCCAAGAGACTGATAAGTAACTAGAGAAGATGAAACGTACGAAACGTTGGTGGCGCTGCTGCTGCTGCTGCTGCTGCTGTCGCTGCATAAAGAGAGTTTCTTAATCAAGGTGTATTGTATGTTCGTGAATAGGGAATGGGGTTAACTTTGATATTTGGGTTCATCTTGATGATATGCGGTTCATCTTTGATGTGTCGTAGCACGTTTTTCAACAAATAATAGAGCATCACACCACATACTGAACATGACAAAACAAAAAAACTAACAAATCAAAGCGAGATGTGCATATGTTTTATGTCAAATTTTTACTGCGACGTGCGACAGAATCAGTTTTAAACCAATTAAAAATATAAAAATACGATTTTTAAAATTTTACATTGCTCAGATATATCAAAAACAGTAGGTAATTAATTTTCGTATTTACTTGGTTTAATTAATATCTTTAAAATAAATCTAGGTCACAAATTAAGCAGCTTTTTCCAGTAATTGCAAATTTCCAAGGACTCTCATTGTCTGCTTCTCGAAACTAAACAAATATGTGACAGTTTTCCGGTGCTAAAATTATATTAGTTTTTATCGACCACAAAAAAATACACGTGCATGACTAAACTAAAATTTACTTTTTATCTTGAAATTTAATTAAATTATCAACTGAACACGTGTGTAAGAAAGTAAAAGGTGATTTATTTTTATCCTCTGTGCAGTGTGAATGAAAAAGTGGACATACTGGGTGTAACATGAAAAACCGGTCATAAGGTTTTACTTTGCGCAAAAGTTGCCAGTTAATTTTGAACAAAAATGCTTCAAATACAATATATATCATCATGCCTTTTACCCACAACCAGTGTGGCACACTGGCATAGCTGATCTCGGTAAACGATATATTTCTTCGCGTGAATTACAGTTACCAACTATCAAACCACGGCCCCCAAAGATATTAATGGAGGAGGAAGCCACAGGGGTAGTTTTATCGTAGTGAATATTGTTAACTTATCGAGATCTGCTACGGCAGAGTGCCACAGTTAGTAATTGGTAAAAGGCGTGGTGATATATTTATTTATTATTTATTTGTGGTTAAATCTAATCTACCCAATAATTTATTTCTAATATCTAGCTGATAATAAAATTACCTATATAAATATACCATAATCATTTTCCCTGTATACAGGGTGTTTCACAACTTAGAGCAAAAAAATTAAAGGGTATATTCTGTACGACGTGCTGATCATGAAACAAATAGTTTTTTTTTTAATTCGAAAAATTAAGGGTTGTTAACCTAATACATTATTTGTAGTACTGCACTGGATTCGCTTTCCTATTAAACACAAACAATGAAGTAGGTATCAACTATGAAAGAATAATTACACAATTCAATTATTTGCAGTTATTTATAATAGAATTTTATTTAATTAATAACTTTACCATAATCATCCACTCAGTGGCAGTGGCAACGAAAAATTTTGGACTGGGATACATGGAAAATAGTTTTGCGATATAAAAAAAAATTCTTTTGTTTCATGACCAGCACGTCGTACTGAATATACTCTTTAATTTTTTGCTCTAAGTTGTGAAACACCCTGTATAATGGTTGTGGCATTTTTATTATTTAAGTACAGATTTTTATATAATAACATAATTATTTACCTTGAAGTGCGGTTGAGTTTGCGGTTTAAATCAGTACAACCACAGATACTAGCTATTACATTGCTAATAAAAAGCACAAAGTGTGTCACAGAGTAAGTATTTCTGTATTGATTGAAATATTTTCTTAGTTGATTCATAAAGCGGATTAGTTGTACCACCAATTTTAATTTTATTTTAACTCTCTTTTCAATTTATAGACGTATACCATTTGACATTTATATCACATTTATAACTTAACTTACTGAAACCGATTAATTACTTGTTACCTATTTTATTTGGCTTGCTAAGTTCATTTACTTTATCGCTACTATTAGATTTATTGATTCAAATTTAGCTTGAAGCAATCCACAATCCTAGGTCAATCAATGAATTCATTTTAATTAGTCGTATGGTTTTATTCAAACCTAAACTGATACAAAAGCAATGTGGAAAATGGAATGAAACTTATCCTGTACGACGCTTTACTGACGTGTTACGTATAACATTTTACCTGAAACTTATAAACCAAGAATAAATATTTTAAATTAATTTAAATTAAAAGAAATATTTGACTTACATATTCAGTCAGTATTTTATGTTGCTAAGTAACTAGAAACTCACGTTTCTTTCAATATCTACCTAGATAGGCAATATGTTATTTTCCTGATTAGGCATGCAAAGCAAAGCTTTCCTGAGTCTTTAAGGTCTGGCAAATGTTTTTTTTCCTGTCAGTTTCAGGTAAATGCTAATTTTGTCCTAAAACAAAAACACGATGACACTTACCCATGGTAAGGTAAAATAAGTTTGCTACTTTGTTTAATTTTAATTTCAATAAATCTCCTAAATTTTCTAAATATGTGGGTAAAAAATAATGTTATATTTGGACTGAAGATACCATTTCGAAAACATGTTATTAGTCCTAATAACTATATTACTTATTAAACAGCTAGTTTTAGACATCTACCAGGGGATGAAAGACCAGCATAAATTAGATTTCAAACATTCATGTTAAAGCAGTTTCGTGAATAGCATATTCAGTCTTAAGTTTGCTCATTCAAACCTCACATATATTTTTTTTAATCTGAATATTCATAGCTTCAATATCATTAATGACCAATTGATTTTAAAGTAACTGAAAGATTTCTTTCTTCATCCAAGAAATGTAATAATTGTAATGAAGGTAAAGCAATAAAAACTAATGTAATTGCTTATAAGATTGTTCAAATTACATAAATTGTTTGACTTTCTAATAGGTATCGATTAATATATTTATTAAAATATAAAGGTATTATTAAGTATCCTACTAATATTGTAGTTATTCTTAAAATTATTAATGTATTATCATGAAAATATAAAAAATACAATCGTGTTTGAATGGTCAGAATTCCTCTATAAGCTGTAACTATTCTCTACTACTAGTACAATTGGGATTAATATCCTGTTGTACAGAGTAGCAAATAAATAAATTATAGTTAAAAGTTAAAATCATATCCTACGCATATAAATTACAATATCACACATCTTTCATGGTTTCAACTAACAAAAAACCTAACAAATATATTAATGTCCCAAACTACTTAAAAAATTCGTCTCGCTTAACACCAACTCAAACCACTTTACAATCCAAAGCTACCCGAACCTAGGACAAAAACACCATTATTTGTGTGAGCGGATGTAAGAGAAGCTAGGCACCAAGGCCCTTGTAATACGGTGCGAACGCAATGTTGTCATTACGCCTCTGAGCGGCGGCGGCGACGGTGGAAACCAGAGAGACCCCGGAGTCGAACCACAGCCTGTCATGCTATTATGTATAGGTGCAAGTTAGTGTCCGTGCATCTGCGGTTACCTGGCTGAGAACTGCTCTCAGATGCTCTAGGAGGGAAGTGGCGGATTACTGAGACTGAGACATGAGCGTCTCATTCGGGGAATCATTTCGTAGATACATATTCATCTCTCCGTAAAATTATTTACAAATTAATGACTTTTTTCTACTTCCGTTAGGAAATAGACGTTTTATTTCACTTATTTGAGTTAGGTAATGAACTGCATTATTTAACTAGTGAAATAATGAGGTAACATAGCAACTGATATCTTGGTAGACGAATTCTGATGTGTTATACTTTTATTTTTTGAATTTATAACTGTCATTAATATGTCAAAATTTCATAATTTCAAAAACGCTCTTTCGTATTTATTAGAAATAAGGTTATTACCTTACTTATGTGTTTACATAACTCGGCTACGCCTCGTACTGCAAATTTCACATGCGTAAGGTAATAACCTTCATTTCCTTACTAGTTTCATAAATAGCTATTAAATACTAAGTTTTCATGTTTAAATAAACCCACAAGATGGGAGACACGTATGAAAATCTTGCAATGAAAGAAAGAGATACTCTACGGTAGAAATAGAACAAAGAAGAAACAACATAATAAATATAAATAAAACTCTAACACAAAGAGATTAGGACAAACAGAAGTAAGAACAAAATTAAAAGGTTACGGAATCAGGATATAACAAACGTAACGTATATATATATAATAACTGTACTACGTTACATAACAAGAAATAAAGGAAAGAAATAGAAATTAATTGCAAGATTTTAAGAAGTTGAAGATTCTGCGGAAAAATAAGAAACTGCAACACTTCAGGATAAATTGATGAGAACTGGACAAAGGAAGAAAGAGATCTATTCGAGAAATGGGAGAAATGGATGAGAGATATTTTGAAGAAGAGAAATTGAATAAAATATTAGAATCGAATGTTAGGAAATTTATAAAATAGGCAAGAATAAATAAATATAATTTTCCACGATGCAAGGGGGTTCAAATTTTTCAACATGATTTCAACTGAAAAAGCAGTAAATTTTATATTTGTTGCAAACTTTGTACAACAAATCAAAAAAAAAAACTCTACAATACGAGAATAAAATAATATAATCTATAAATTACTCCATTACGATTTTCAACTGAATCAACCCCTGTTAATTACAAATTTTTAAAAGGTTCATATTAAAAAAAGATTTGATCTAATCTTGAATTTTGGATTAACTATCTATTTTAAACATTACTCTAAAATCTAAACTATATTCTGAAAACAAAGTAATAAATAAAATAAACAAATATATCATCACGCACTTTAGCGATTACTGGTTGTGACACGCTGTCGTAGTAGATCTTGGAAGTGATATATTTTGCAGCTATCAAATCACGGCCCCTAAAGATGCTAGTGATTCGGGAGTCACGAGGGCAATTTTAATGTGTAATCAAATTGCTTGTCTGCGGGAATTAAAGTCGAGTTCTTAAATCCATAAACCAGGATTATTAAATTTTTTAGAAAATACAATTCACCTGAATTTGACTAAAACGAACTTCTTGTAATCAGGCTATAAAGTACTTATTTATGAATAATATTTAATATGAGTAAAAATAAAAGCTAAGCTAAGATTACTCTGCAACTTCAATAAATAATTCAACGTCGTCATCCTCATATTCACACTGTCATTCTCAAGAAAGCACCCAAACAATCTCAGCGCGATTTAAATCACCGTCTCAATCAATTCGATTCGATTTATCTCGTTGTTCCGATCGAACAATTCGGCGTCGACGCCTCTGATCCCGTCAGCATCAACATGGATGCGTGCATGCAGCAAGCAGGTGCAGAGACGCGGGAAGGCAAGTCCGCGTCCACGCTGTCGAGATCTCAGTTGGCCGCGGAGATGCTGCATGCGTGTGGCGGCGCGGGGATGGAGACAGTGGTCAGGATGGACTGCCGCCGCCTCCCGCCGCCTCCCGCAGACCGCGATTATCAACAAGACGGGTTCCGGGCTTCTATACGGTTATATGGGACCGTTCACGCGAATTATAAATGTTATAAGTTTATTATTTTGCCACTCTGTACAACAGAAACTTAATTCCAATTAGATTATAGAAGGTTTCAAGCTGATATAACAATGCGAACCACTCATATCTATAATTTTTAATAGTTATAACAAAGACAAAATTAATTGTCACTTGGTGAAATTAGGTTTAATAAAATATAAACTAAACACTTGGCTAAGTCTCACAAAATTCAGCCTCCAAGTCACCTTATGAGGGCATCGTCAGAGGCTGGCCAGCACAGTTAGTAACCATAGACGCGTTTTGCTCTTATTAGAGCTCATCAGTATGGTATAACTCATTTCTACACCTAGAACAAAGTTCACGTGAAGAAGCTGGTGACGAAGGACTGTGCCAGCAGACAATAGTTAATAATGTAATATATATAATAGTTAATAATAGTTTGCAGCTTCGAACTGTTATTTATGAAACGAAAGTAGTATCCACGGTTAATATTTTCATCAGTTGTTAAAACTTTTGAATGACAAATACAAAAATGTAACGCCATTTCATATAATTTGAGCAAATACTGTAAACATAAACATTTGTTATGCTGTCATATATTTTGATTCGACTTTTATTATTGTACAGATCGATTGAACAAAATTAAACTCTTATAACCATGGTTCTAGTTTTCCACATGATTATATTATTATTAGAATTTGAATTCTTTAATAGTATATTATACATCTAGGGAGAGAAATGCATGATTTTTTTTGTGTATATTATTATTTATTACACGACCTATGTAAGATTAAAAACGGAAAAAGTAATTTTAAATTAGAATTTATTTATTTCTTTTGATATTTATTAATTTTAAAATTATTAGTAGTCTACTAAATTTATATATTTGCTGTAGACTAATTTTGACACGGTGTCGAACTACTAAACATTGTCGTTCGGAACATTATTTATAACCATAATATTTGGTTGGATAGAGTTTTGCTCGGGAAATAACGGAATATGGGAAATTTAAAATGAAAGAAATAGATAAGAGAAACAACTTTTCTTCCAATTTTCTTTCAAACATTAGGTAATATCGAATTAATTTTGGACTTAATTGATTTCTTGGCTATTTCTTAAATAACTAAATTTTAATTAATTTTCTTTTAAAATGACGTACTAAATAAATTTTCCAGAAGATGATATTTATCTTCTTCGGCCAAAAAAACACTAGAATACCAAGTTTCATAAAAAAAAATTAGAGCTGGTTCCGCGATTGTTGACCGACATAAAAAGACAAACAAACAAGAATTGCTTGTATTACTAGATTATAGAATAGGATAATGTTAGATTAATAAATTAAACATATAAACCTATATACATAACAATACACTATGTTCCATCAAGTGGTGTAGCACAAACCTTTGAAACATTTATTCATTAGATAGTTCTCCTCGCTTCATCCACATTCAAAATTCCTTTCATATAAGCTCGTTTATTCCTCTCTTGAGGAACAATATTCATTTTTGATCCATTTATTCATCTTTGGTCATTTAAAAATTTAAAAACATAAAATTAATATAGTAATTGTGATTAAATTTCTGATCAGAACTCATATTAAATAATAAAATATCTATCAATATCTGAACACTATATAAATTATTGTTGATTAACTATAGACCGGTTTTCCATGTTCAGACAAAATGGCAGAAGCTTCATCTATCAGATAATTGAAAAAATATCATATAAATATTTATTAATATCATTTGACAGTATAATTTTGCACTTTGTACTGTAATTTCGATAAATGGGTCTTAATCATACTAAATTACAGTGTATATTAAATATATAACTATGAATAATATTATATTATATTAATTAACTATTTAAATATAATTCAGATGAAAAAATTTAATTTAATGAGAACAGAAATAATTTAGCGTGTCTAGGTACATTTAGTTGTAACAGTGCAGAATAGGTACTCGAGTGAAATTGTGAAATTATCGCATTACGTGTTAACGATGAAACAATGATTACAGTCTGAAATTTTAAACAGAAATAAATTTTAATTACGTTCAGTTTTCTCATTTATTCTCACTCTATGTGCATTTATCTTCATAGTAATAACTAACAAGTGTGTAGTTTAGGGCTATTCCAAGAGCTCTCTAAAAGAAATTATATGCATAACACAAATATCGCTTAAAGACATAATTACTTCGCCAACAATAAACTTATAAACGATAATAACAAACATGCGTGGTCATAAATAAGCACAAAACAAATTGTAACATAAGCTTCTAAAATGAATCTGGCACTGATTAAACTGCTCGTCAAACGTAATCGCTCTTATATTATCACATAAATTACTTGAAAGTTGAGTAGGACTTGAACTAAAACGCAAACAAATCCGTGCTACTTTCAGACTTCTTATTGCGATTTGCAGCTTCAGCTTCATAACAACAAATGAAAAACACCGAGCATGTCTGTGTGCTCACACTGCACCTAGCGGGCAAAATTGATAATAAAGTGTTCATGTGTGTTTTGCGCTGCACACCACCGTTTGTTATTCTTTTTACGTCGGGCTCGTTTGCTCCGTCATTGCGTTGCCAGTGCCGGTTTCACCAAGAAGCGAACTAAGATAAAGCGACAGCTTCAGGGCCTCCAACGTACCGTATATGCGAAGAAAGTTTATAATGCGTTTATTGGAAATCAATTAAATATATTTGTAACGCATTTTTAGTACAGCTGGGTTTACTTGCACATTGTTTACTTTACGTACATAAGAAACTTGAACATTAATGTCCAATTGCACCAACGAAACTGACATTTTTGACTTAATATTTAATAATTTATATTGTTCATAAATATTTACATACATATATACATAACATCACGCTATATGAGGTAGCACGAACCCTTGAAACATTCAAAGAATATCCAGTAACAGATTCATTAAAAAATCACACCGCGCCCAACATTCTTATACTGACACGATGCTCGCTTCAACCACACTAACGCTCCTTCCATACAAGCTCATTCATTCCTCACACCCGAAATCTAACATCTAACAAACCTTCAATCACATCTATCCATTCGTTCCTGTACACCTGTTTCATAAATCTTTCACTTACGCCCACTTCTTTAACAACGAATCTGTAAAGAAATGAAGGAAGCATCGTCGGCGCTTGTTTTGGAAATATTTAATATGGTTTTATTTATTTAAATTAAGTTTAGAAATTAAGTTTTGTTGGTGCAACTAACCATAAGTAAAGCTCCATAAATTAAATAAATAAATAAATATATCATCACGCCTTTTATCCATTACTGGGTGTGGCACTCGCCTGTAGCATATGTCAGTAAGTGATATATTTCTTCGCGTGAAGTGCGGTTACTAGCCGTCAAATCAATTTAACAGACAAATGTGATAAACGTTTTAATTTCTTATTTGTGTAACTAGTATTACAACCTATTTTATTTTATTATTTCCAGATTTTCGAGTAAAATTTAAATATATTAATTTTGAAATTTGATAGAGGCTATAGGCAGGATTGGATTTAGGAGCATATTAAATGTGCAAAAATAAAGCACTAATATATTTTACGTGTGCAATTTTCAAACAATTTTAAAATAAATTAAAATTACATTTATGACAGAAAAATTCGGGTGACGCTTGAATTCGAACCAGGGACCTTCTGCTTGCCGGGTAGAAATGCTAACCGCTACATCACGTCACCTAGGTACGAAGTATGGCGTCACTCTAATTCTTCTGTCATTGCGTTTAACGTAGCATTGATCCCAAGACTTCTATAGATATTGACAACGGGTTTCATCTGCAATGACACATATTTTGATTTAAACGAAATCATACCACGAAGTAATTTTTTGTCATATGACAAGACTAAAAATACAGTGACGATGATAAACTGAAGTTAAATTTATAGTATAACGATTTGCATCTGTGCCCAGTAAGCAGAAGGTCTCTGGTTCAAATTCAAGCGTCACCCGATTTTTTCTATCTTTAATTTATCATCATCACTGTGCTTTCAGTCACATTATACGACAAAAATTAATTTTAAAATAGGTAAAGATAATATTAAACATTCTTTTGGGGTAGATGGCTCAGTGGTATCGAGTCGGCCTGTGGATCTTGAGAACCCCGGTTCGATTCCCACAGCCGACAAACAATTTTCACCAATTTAAAATCTACTCCTGTGGCTCCCCTACCACTAATATCTTTGGGGGCCGTGAATGGCGGCTGGTAACTACATTTCACGTGAAAAAATATATCACTTACCGAGATCTGCTTAGGCAGAGTGCCACACGCAGTAATGGGTAAAAGGCGTGATGATATATTTATTTATTATTTATGTTTTGTACAAGTAAATATAAATTATATAATTTAAACTGAACTATAATATTTGGACAAATTTATCGAACTGCGAAGGAGAACTTGAGTTTGTATCCCACAGTCAACAAATGGGGTCATCCACTATTTTTTAATTATTTTTTTATGAAATGTGGATCTCAAACAATGAGGCTTGCATATAAGTAATAATTATAATATTAAAACATTCATATGAATATCAATTATTTCGGAAAGAAAATAAATAAACTGTAGGGTTATTTTCGGCAAAGGTACGATTTGCTATCAATTCTATATCTAGCAACGTCAACAAAATAATAACTTCTAAATTAGTTGTCTGTTAGACGAAGACAGAAGACATGAATAGTAGCAAGAATTCCGAAGGACTAGATGTGACGAAGGAGGATTAAAGAGGATGCAATGTTAGGACATTTAAAACTCAAATATTTAAGAAAACTAATAATATTTTTTACTTGTATCATCCCTGGTTGAAACTTTTTGGGTCAAAGTCAGAACTGTAATATTAAGTAGATTGCTTTTTCAGCCTAATTTAAAAAGTTCTTGCACTTCTTAGATTATTTTATATTAGATAGTTGTAGACGTAGAAGTCCCAAAAGGTTTGAATGAATGTGCAGCCAGCTCTGTGCAAGTTCACAGCAACACCCGTCCGCTACGTGTGCAGATTGTTTATTGGCCATCAGATTTGTGTGCTTAATAACAGAGTTGCGTTGATCCGGTAAGGCACGTTGCATGCGTTAACTAACAAAGGCCGGGTAAAAACTACACTCCCGGTTTTTTACGCCAGAGTAAGATAAATCAGGTAGCATGCTGGCTGTTGCAACGGTGCACGGGGTTCGGTGCTCGGTGCTCGGTGCTTGAGAACATGCAGGTGAATGCCACGTTCTTTTTAAATCCAGATTTACAAAACAGCGAATAAATTATATTCATTAACTTTTCATGGGAAATTTTATGAAATTTATAAATATATGAATAGGTGCACTTGCGTACATGTCATGAATACGTAACATTGAATTTTAACTTTGAATTATTTTTGAACTAGAACTTTTCAAGTACCGATAATAACTTACTTATATCCAGTTATTCATTCGACTATTATAATTATTCTTCTGTTATCTCGTATAGGTACATATACATATAGAATATTACGTAAAAACCAGATTAAAGGTGATTAACATGAAAAATAAATTTTTACGTTGCCGCTATCTTCTATAGTTATTTGTGTATTAAGAGCGTAAAGTGATTCTTTGTTACTCGAACACGGTAATTGCAGCGCGAGCCGAAGGAGAGAGCTGCAATAGTGCAAGAGGAACAAAGACACTTTACGCTCGTGATACACACATAATTTTTTCTACGATTGCATCTTAAATTATTTAAAAATATATACGTACTGAAAATAAATTCATTCTGTCAACTGTCAATATGACAAGTTTCTGTTTTGTTTGTATCCCTGGTAACTATTGAAATAAGCGCGCATTTACAATATTTTTCGCGCGTTGCCATTGGAAACGCGCAAAAAAGATATTTTTCGATTGTTCCACAGAAAATGTCAACTTTACGATGACAAATAAGAGCGTAATTGTCAACTTCTCATAGCAATCGTAGAAAAAATTATTTTTGAAATTGACAGGAAAATAAACATTTGCCTGACCTTTAAGTATCGGGGAAACTTTGCTTTGTCAGGAAAATAACATATTGCCTGCCTAGGCAAGTAATGAAAGGAACGTGAGTGTCTAGTTACTTAGCAATATAAAATACTGACTGAATATGTAAGTCAAATATTTCTTTTAATTTAAATTAATTTAAAATATTTTTATTTGTTTATAAGTTTCAGGTAAAATGTTATACGTAACATGTCAGTAAACAATTCAAAAATTCGCAATATTAAAGGTGGTTTACTTAATGCAAACATGTTGAGTGCCCCTGGTTTCATTACTGTGAAAGAAACAGAATAATTGAAATTAATTTACCATCAAAATTGCATTACGTAATGTAACAACATAAATGTATAATAATTGTTTTGCATTGTTTATATTTGAATCAAATTACACAAACAGCTATGAAACCAGTGGCACTCAACGTTTCCTTTAAGTAAACTACCCTTAATTTTGCGAATTTTTTAAAAATTCTTTTTATTTCGTTATTAGTACAACGTGTTATATATATACCGGTAAAGTTTGATCCATAAATACAGAAACACCCTGTATAAATAATCGAATAATAAACCGGGTACATAGTTATATTAAAAAAATGTAAAAATCAATCATCGTTTCTTAAGGGGTCCACGAAAATAATATGTCATTTTTTACACAACTTGTTTTTAAGATTTATTATTGTCAATAATAATATTAATTTTTAAGGATAAATAATTACATATATTTTTTTGTAAATCCTGGATTTCAGTCAATTATAAAAATACACTTTTATATAATTTTCTATTAATATATTTCTTCAGCTTTCAAAGATGCCCTAAGTAGAGTACGAAACCGTTAAAACAAACAGGCTGAGATTTAAAAATAAATTAAAGGAAACAAAATTTTGTTTGTAATTTTATTCAATATTATTTTTGTTGTCATTATTATAAATTCTATAGATAGACATAGAAGAATTTCAATAAACTTATTATAATAGTGGAATATTCATACAAAGTAATTAATTTTGCCCTTCTCTCTGTACGTGAAAGCCCTTTATAAAAAATTCTAAATAAATATTTGATGCAGTTTGTGGTTAGAAATAAATTTATTATTATTAAAATAATTATTATTTTCATTTTCTTGACGAAGATAACTAAACATTGTTTTAATTATTTAAACTCAAGCTTTTAAAACTTATGTTCTAAAAGCCTTTTCCATATGTTAGAATTACCTACATAAATACAATAGTAATCAAAGATAAAAAGCTCAAGAACTCACCAAATTCATCTCCAAAAAGCTGAAGACAGCACCATGATCAACGTTGTTAGAAGATGTGGTGTAAGAAATCCGCTGAGAAACGCATCATCAAGAAGTATCACAAGTTCAAGAAGTACTTCAACTTCAAGAACATCATAAGTACTTCCGAACGCAGATTCTACAAAAATAAAAGATATTTTGTTAGTGATGCTGATATCATTCTCATCTTGTTTTGAAATTCAAAGACCTTAAAAACTAACAACAAAGACAAAATTAATTGTCATCCATACACTTGGTGAAACTAGGTTTAATAAAAACTATTAAATAAACACTTGGCAAAGTCTCACAAAATTATATACCATACTGATGAGCTCTAATAAGAGCGAAACGCTTCTATGGTTACTAACTGTGCTGGCCGGCCTCTGACGATGCCCTCATAAGGTGACTTGGAGGCTGAATTTTGTGAGACTTTGCCAAGTGTTTATTTAATATTTTTTACCTTAAAAACTATTTCAGTTTCCTGTTATATATTTTAATCTTTCTCAGTCATCTAACTATTTGACATTTTTCAAACATGTCATAAAAATCTAATAAATTCCATTTTTTGCAGACAAGACTATTAAAAAATAATCAATGAAAACAAAAAGTTCACAAAAACTGCCATGAAGAATTTTTTAATGGTTGTACGAATGAGAGAATTTTTTTATAGAACAAAATTTCTTGTTGAACCATCATTTATAACCTACAAATCCACTTAAAACAATTAGATTCAGGTTTTTTTCGGAAAACTAAGAGATTCTTAGACAAAGACAACTATATAATCTGATTGAGTCTATCTTTATTGCACCTGTCCAAAAGTACAAAGGTACAACAAAATTAAATCAGATAAATTTGTGAAACAAAAAATTCTCCTATAAGAAATTAAAGTAGATAATCAATATCCGAAATTTAAAAAATACTTAATAAATCGATTTCCGGTAGTGTGATAAATCTGTAACGAAAATAAATAATTTTGGGTTATATTGAGAGTGTGAGAATCAGCAGATGTTCAAGAATGAGATGATATAAATCTTGGGAATGAAGCCATTTATACAAAAAAAAACTTGACGCAACAATGTAACCGATAATTACAATTACTCATTGCAAATCTTTCAGAACTCAAGTTGTTATTATGTTAATAAATAAAATTACCGACTGTTATCAAATAAATAATAGGATTTTGTTTGTTTAATTTTGTCATTGCAGGAATTTAATTCCCAATTACATATTCGCCAGTACGGTGGTGTGGATAGCAATATGGAATTCGAATCCGGAGATCCCGAGATCGAATCTCACTCAAGCTAAAAATTATATAAACTACCACACTGCGGCTCGGTGAGTGCGGACCCTGTACTATAATTGAGATTAAATTCCTATTGTACAGAGTAACACAAATAATAATAATAATAAATAATATGTAGGTATATATGTATATAAAAATTCGTTTCTGAAAGTTGAAGCTCTGATGAAGTCTGGGGATACAGCAAATATTGGTACATGTAATAATTAGTGGTTTTCAAACGTTTCGAAGCTATGATCCACTTACAAAAATCAAAAATAAATTCTTTCTCGACCCTCTTTCTTTTATGTAATATAAATTAACGTTAGTAATGTGCGTTACGAAAATAGAACCATGATTTTAGAAATTAGTAAATAAAGAGTTTCTTATGAAGAATGTTGGTATAATTTCGTGAAAACTTTGTCTTTTTCTTTTAAGCTTACAGTTACAATCTTTGGCAGATAATAAGATCTCAAGTTTAATTTGGTTTTAACTAAAACCGTGCAGCTGAAATCTAAACGATACAACGTTGTAAATAATTCTCCTTGGTTACGAACAAAATACATAACATTTGACATTAGCTGTCAACAGTCATGTGTATAAAATAAAACTATAAATAAATAATTAATCTATTCTAATGTGGTATAAAATAGCGAAAAAAATATATTTTGGATGAATTTTGTGTTAGGTATGATTAATTTCAACATAGTCGTATTTGTATCATTATGAACAGGGTTGTAACATCAAGATTTTCGTTGCTCGATTTTAGCGCAAATCAAGTTAAAACTGAGTGTTTAGTACCAGCCTTTCTTTGAATACCTTTTTTTTTACATCCGGCGACCTCCCTCTAACGTCTCCACGACTCTCTATACAGAGATTAAGTTCAATAATGGGCCATATTCAACCAGTGGTTACATAACTTTATTTATTTGTCTTTTTAAATTTTTACATTTATTGAGTAAACAAGTTTATCACAAAATCTATAATAACTAAAATTACCCATAATTTGATTTGACAAGTTTTATTTAAAACATTTTTAGAAATTATTAATATTTTATTTGTTTGTGATTGGCAATTTTTTTAAATTATTTTATTACTGTTAAATAACCTACGAAATTGTTGAGACATAAACTATCATTTATTTTGATATTTTTGAAATAAATAACTATACATGTCTTACCTTGTTAAGTGTTATAATAGGTAGGAGAAATTCAGAGTAGCATGTACAAGGAAATAGTTGTAAATTTATGCAATAAACGTCAAAACTTGAAATAGTCATAGTATCATAGAGTAGTTTCCGTCTACATCCCGTGTAAACGTAGTGTCTGGCGATCACATTCAAGGTATTCCAGGTTGTCGGTCAGAGCCACGCTTACCTTCGGTCAAGTTCGTGGCAGTTCGGGCACGCGAACCGCCACGCGAAGAGAAAACTTACGATACAAACCAGTTTGATATTTTTTATGATGTTTTGTTTTTTTATTTTCGTCGGTGCCGGTGTGCGGTGAAATCGCTCTGACCTCGGCCGAGGGCCGCGGCCGCTGCCGGCACTCATGGGCGTTCGCACGTAACTCACTGACGGGAGCACGTTACAGATCTGTCACCGGGAGGCGATCGTTCAACCTGTTCACGACCACGAGACGCGAACGCACTCTGCGTACACTTACTCTTTGTTCATGAACATGCATTCAATGAATATGCGTGATGTTAATATTAAATACTTCAACTGTCCCTTTAAACGATTTCAGATGAATTACATCAACTGGTATTTAAATGTTTATCTTTTTAATGGATTTAATTCTTACTGTGGTTACTTATGATTCCTCTTTCAAATAGACACTTTATGCAATTACCAATTATTAAATTATTCTTATGACAGAATAATTCGGATTTCTCAATAAAACCGTCTATAAAACTTAAATAATGGGGTAGGTGGCTCAGTCCCCACAGTCGACAAACAATTTTCACCAATTTAAATCTATCCCTGTGACTCCCCCTCCACTAACATCTTTGAGGGTCGTGATTTGACAGCTGGTAACCGCACTTCACGCGAAGAAATAAATAACTTACCGAGATCTGCTACGTGGAGTGCCATACCCAGTAATGAGTAAAAGGCGTGATGATATATTTATATTTATTTATTTTATAAAACTTAAATATTTTACCTAACGAAAAATTTAAACGTATCAAAAAATTAAAACTGATATACTTGACAAAGAAGAAAACAACAACTAAAATAGTCAGTAAAAATAAAATAGATCAAATAAGCAATTTTTCAATTCAAATTTTAATTTTATCAGTATATTTCTGCCTTTAATAACACAAAATAGATAAGTTCCTAAGATCGAAGTCTATTTATTATGTATAATTGAAAACAGGTCAAGGGAAATTATTTGTCTAATAAATATTTTATTTGAAAATAGTGAAATAATCTTACTATATAAATATTTCGGAGAAGAAGACAAAAGTTCTATTTTATTCTAATTACAATTATATAATCACTAAGTACTTTGAAAAAATATTTATTATTATTACTCTTCCGTTAGCATTTATAAATTATATTTAAGTTTAAGATACGAGTCGTATTCCTACAGTTTAACTAGTATATAGGTATATAGTACCATTCTTCACCAACAGTCTTCGTAGATGGCAGCATCTGCTTAACTATAGCAAGCAATGAAACTTAATTTTCTGACGTTAATAAGTCTAATTTTTATTAATCGCTTTAGTTAGTAGTAATTTAATCTATCTATTATTTATTACAATAGCTTCCCTTATAAACTTGAAATTATTTTTATGATTCTGTCGTAACTAGAGATGGGCGAATATCATCCGCGAATAGTCGAATGTCGCGAATATTGACATTATTCGATATTCGAGATTTTCGAATATTAACGTCAGTATAGCGAACATTCGAATACCTCGAATATCGCGCCATGTCAATTTTTGACTATGTTTTCCTATCATTTGTACATAAACTTAAAGCTATTACAATACTTTGAAGTTATTAATAACAAAGATATTTTGTTTCAAAACCATGAAGACGTACCATATTTCAAATTTGTTTTCCCCCCAACATCAGCCAGTACGTTTCACCTTAAATTTGAAGTTTTCGTCTTTTTCTTTTTTGTTTGTACTTTTTGTTTTAATTTTATTTTATCTTAACAATTTCATTCAAATAATGAAAAGGACATAATTAAATAATTATTAATTAGAAGTATTCGAATTATCGAGTACCTGGAATATTCGAAATCTGATTAATATTCGTATTCGATATTCGAATTCGAGAAATTTGATATTCGCCCATCTTTAGTCGTAACAGATCTAGTGGCATACTTATGCGTGTGCAATTACCAGCCGTCAAATTACGGACTAAAAAGTTAGTGGAGGAGAAACTATAAAGGTCATTTTAATTTAGGGGAAATTGTTTGTTGACCTCGGGAATAGAATCCGGGTTCTCAAATCCACAGTCCGACTCGATACCTATCCTATAATCTATATCAAATTAATTAATTAATTAAATTACCTACATTGATTGTAAAGTTATAGTTTTCAAAAGTGAAAATGTTGTGCTCCACTAAATAAATAATGTACTTTCATGGATGTTATTTAATTTTTGATTCAAGCATAATTTATTACCTTATTAAAATGAAAATCAAATTTAATTTTGGCAGTGGGTATCTGTTTTATTATTACTATAAAATTTAATTTATTTGACACCGGGAAATAAATCATTTATAATTCATACAGTAAACAATACATATTTTTAAATATTTATTATTATACACTATTTGCTAGCAAATATTGAAACAGTTATTATATCTCGAGTTTCATACAATAACATTGAATCTACTTAGTTCACTGAAATTTATTGTTATATATTACTCGAATTAATAAAATTGTAACGAATTATAATTTATCAACAGCTGAAGATGAACGTGTCAAACGTTCAGTAAAGTTTCAATGAGTCTATTTTGTTAATTTATTCCACTATCCATGGATTACTAAGGCCTGTTTACCTGTTTTCAAGAATTATTTTGGATCCACTTAACCTCGAAATAGAATTAATAAGAATTCAAATATTTAAGAATTTTCGTTAAAATAACTTTATTTTATCATTCACTTTTCAAACCATCAGAATTTTTTATTTATAAAACTCTGCAAAAAAAATACAGACAGATTCATATAACGGCTTAGCCATCATTATTTTTTATTTCATTTTTACTTTTTAATTAAAAAACTGCGATTTTACGGATTCTTTTATACATTTTTTTCTGAAAATTGATGAGATCAAATGAAATAATAATTTGTAGAAGTATAGATCACTATATTTATAATTATACTGCATTTTTATTACGTTTCTTACAAGCGTTTTAGAAAAATTAGATCAAAATTTTGGTATATTTTCCATTATTATTTGAAAATAAATTAAATATTTTTAGATTTATTACAATTATGTACAATAAATGCTATGTTTCATTTATAATAACAGTAGTTATTTGTTTAACTAGGCAAAAAATTGCGGATTTACTACCGGGCAAGAATCAGCCAAGGCAGTAAATCTGCATTTTTGCCGTGTTGTTTTATGCAGATTGTTGAAAATTAATTTTAATTTTGTAATTATATTAACTATTTAATGTATCACGCACATCGTAGTCATCATGTTATGCATTTGTTAAGCAGTGTCTATGTAAAAACAAATTTGATGTTTAAATTTTATAAATGTCATTCTGCTTTTTGAGAATGTTGCCAGTCACCTATATATCAATTCGATTTACTATATATAATGGAAAGTGACAAACAATTTTGCAAATTTTGAAAAAAATAGTTGTGTTCTATGATCAGTATGTCGTATAAAGATTCACTTCTAAATGATGTTACTAGTTATTCCTGCTTAAGTTCATTTTAATTTTTAAATATAAATAAATATAAATATATCATCACGCCTTTTACCCACTACTGGGTGTGGCACTCTGCCGGAGCAGATCTCGGTAATTTTTAACATCTAAAAACAAGAAATTATAACAGTTATGCATTAGCTAGCAAATATTTTTAGATATTTCGAATCTAAACAATAATAAAATTATTTCTTATTTTTATTTAGAAAAAGATTTAGTATTTACTTATAAATAAATTTTTCAGTTTCTAATTATACACATACGAGTATACCTAACCTTATTCTTAGCATAATAATTTCAAGTTGTTAAACCTCCAGTCCATTACTGCTTGTTAACTTCCACATATAGTTTATGGGTTCATATCTCATTCTACTGTATAGGTTTCCCCTTTTAAAAACTCATATTACATAAATTGGACGCTTAACTATGTTAATATCCTGTCACCCTAAAATTACTACAGGTAATTTCTAGTAAGCAAGACAATCACGGATCACGAACTCTGTTCATGTCCAACTAATATCTAATAGATTAAATGCGCTCCATACAATCTTAGCATTGCAATTATTTACAAAACTTAAACCAAATAGTTATTTGTGTATTAAGAGCGTAAAATGATTCTTTGTTACTCGAACACGGTAAGTGTAAGAGGAACAATAGTTATTTGTGTATTAAGAGCGTAAAGTGATTCTTTGTTACTCGAACACGGTAATTGCAGCGCGAGCCGAAGGCGAGAGCTGCAATAGTGTAAGAGGAACAAAGACACTTTATGCTCGTGATACACACATAATTTTTTCTACGATTGCATCTTAAAATTATTAAAAAAACGTATACGTACTGAAAATAAATTCGTTCTGTCAACTATCAAAATGACAAGTTTCTGTTTTGTTTGTATCCCTGGTAACGCGCATTTATAATCTTTTTCGCGCGTTGCCATTGGAGACGCGCAAAAAAGATATTTTTCGATTGTTCCACAGAAAACGTCAACTTTACGATGACAAATGAGAGCGTAATTGTCAACTTTTCATAGCAATCGTAGAAAAAGACACTTTACGCTCGTAATACATACATAACTTTTTCTATGATTGCATTTTAAAATTATTAAAAAATAAATTCGTTCTGTCAATTGTCAATATGATAAGTTTCTGTTTTGTTTGTATCCCTGGTAACTATTGAAATAAGTGCGCATTTAATATCTTTTTCGCGCGTTGCCATTGGAGACGCGCAAAAAAGATATTTTTCGATTGTTCCACAGAAAACGTCAACTTTACGATGACAAATGAGAGCGTAATTGTCAACTTTTCATAGCAATCGTAGAAAAAATAGTTTTCAATTATTATGTTAGATAATTTTATTTACAGTAGTAGAATTATTTACAATGAATTTTCTTAGAAGAGACGTTCCACGTAAAAAGATAACAACAAATTTGTCGAAACAATTAAATTAAATTAATTAATTATAACCGGTTTAATATTTCAACTCCTGGGCGGCGAACGAATCGATTATTATTGTCTCATAAAAAAACATAAACAAAGAATATATGACTGTTTTTTTTTCAAAACATCTTAAAACTATTGGCATCATATATATTTTCCACTGTCACACGATTCTAAATGGGTCTAAATAGTCACAAAATAATAAATTAGTCATTTATATTAATGTTAAACCTAACAGTTTCGAGCCATAGATAATCAAAGTTTCAAATAGGATAGATATTTGAGTTTTTAATGGCATTTAATCTGATGTCAGAATATTGTGGTTTATAACCCTGTTTCTTGCATATCTAGTCTATTCAGAATTCTTTCTGCTATTTAAGTCTTCTTTTTTGCCTTTTGAAGTTATTGTTTTGCTTTCACAAGTATATAATAAATACATATCTAGTATGTTATTTATTTATTAACTAATGAGAATAAATAAAATAAAAATAAATATATCACCACGCCTTTTACACATTACTGGGTGTGGCACTCTGCTGAAGCAGATCTCGGTAAGTGATATATTTTTTCCGCGTGAAGTGCGGTTACCAGCCGTCAAATCACGGCCTCCAAAGATATTAGTGGAGGAGGAGCCACAGGGGTAGATTTAAATTGGTGAAAATAGTATGTCGGCTGTGGGGATCGAACCAGGGTTCTCAAGTCCACAGGCCGACTCGATACCACTGAGTCACCTATCCCATACTAATGAGTATGTTATTAATAAAAATAATTGTTAAATACTGTCTAGTTTCTACCTTAGATTAGGTTTACATAAATTAGTAAGAGGACTTATACCCATTATTTGATGTGGCATCCTACCATAGCGGATCACAGTAAGTGGTATACTTCTTTGAGTGATGTGCGGTTACCTCCCGTAAAATCACCGCCTCCAAAGATGTTAGGGGTAGTTTTAACGTGTTGAAAATTATAATTTATTTAATTTGCTTTTTGAAATAACTAAAATCTTTACGTATTTTTAATTATTTGCTACGAAAATTATATAAACTCAATTTACATATTTTTCTAAATAATAAAATAAATCATTCACGTGACTACAAATAAAAGCGAGCCTTATTGTTTAAGCTTCATATTTCCTTAAGTACGATTTTCTTTAAATCATTACGGCTTAATAAGTATCAATTAAGGCGTCCAAAAACTTTAAATTGTTTTTAATTTAGGTGAAGTTTCATTTTAAAAATTGGAGAGGACTATATGACTTCAGAAAAAATTTCAAATAAAAGTGCTGGAAAATGTATGTTTCCGAATCTTTTATTCGAATTAATTTTATATAAAATAATTTAGAAAACTTTGTAAACAAAACCTATATGATGCAAAATGTTCAAAATATTTTGTTACCAAAAATTAAGTTAACAAATAGGTAAATTGCATAATAAATCTTCATTACGATTATGTCTGAGTGGTTTGTATTCCACTTTAAACTGTAGGTTCCCTGTTTTGTAAATAGGATTAAGTTCCTGTTGTGCAGAAAAAATAAACAATGAAAATAAAATAATCGTGCTTAAACAACAAGTAAATCGATTTTATTTTTTAGAACATTGAAGCCTACACCGTTCCTAACACTTTTAACTTGATAGTTAAAGATTAATAAACAAAAGCAAATAGATACCTCATACTTCTGAATTCTTGAGATCGATTTACATTGTCTATTACACTTAATCGACTATAGTCATCAATTTATTTAAAACCGTAACCATCAAGTTGACAAGTGCGTGTTTATAACAGTAGCGGATGTTCTGACAACTTTTGTGATGTAAATTACTAATTAGTTATTAATCAGGTAGTCGATAGGACGATGATGAGTCTCAAGATTTGAAATTAACTCATTATTTTTGATCTAGATGTATTGTTTATGATTAACTCCGTATTAGCAGATCTTGTACATAAATTTATAAACTTATTTTAGACTTGTTCTCATAGAATATCAAATGTCATCATCTGTGGCCCAAATCGGGTCTGGGCCTACCGGACACACCAAACCGCAGTTTTTACACTGCCGTACTGGCGGTTTTCGTAGTCAAATGTTACATTATTTAAGACGTATAAATGACAAGTTTATAGCGCCCGAGTGTGATAAATACATGTAACTGTATTTTATATTTTACGATAAATCACACATTGTCGACAGGCGGATTCGAACTGACGAACCTTGGTTCGGGTGACGTCACAGTATGTTAAGAGATGTGCCTTAACACGCCCGCCCACCGCGCCTGTTATCAAATGTACAAGTCGGATATTTTGACGTCACAAATATGACGTTGATATTTGTTATAATCAATAAATCAAATCACACGAAACTTTAACACACCTATTAAATTATTTTCACATTCGGAATACAGTTACTTTCAATCTGAGTAGGTGTAAACTTCAAATTTTGTAAAACAAAGAACGCGGAAAAAAGAATTGGAACAAACTAAATATTCACGACCATATTTAATCGATCAAGTTCAATGTTGCAATACGTAGAACTTACCGGAATTAATTTTTTCTATCGGTAGTGAAAGTAAATAGTCAAAAATTTATAGTAAATTCCGACCAAGGTTGCTGGTTACAGTAGGTATAAATTTCGCAAAAACATTCTTATTGATATCACAACTATTTGTGCTTCCAAACAAACTACATACATCAAAATGAACACTTTTGTAAGTATAAAATAATAATAATTATTTATATATATATATATATATATATATATATATATATATATATATATATATATATATATTTCGATTTAAATTGTTGCAATTTCAACATAATTTTTTGATTGTTACAGACCGCCGTTGTCTTCGCCCTGGCTGTAGCCACCGCTTCCGCTGGTCACCTTGGTTACGATCAGGTGCACCATGCTGCTCACATTCCTTCCGGAAGTGTGTCTGTTGGCCATGATGGTGTCGTGATCGCTGGTCCCTCCGGCTCCGTGCACACCGACAACGGTCTCCATGGACATGGAGCTGGTGCTCGTGTGTCTGGCCCCGCTGGTGATGTCGCCACTCATGGTGGTCATGCTCGTCTTGCTGGACCCGGTCTTGAACATCACGTACACGCTGTTCACGTTGCTCCCGTCGTTCATCACGTTGCTCCTATCGCTCACCACGCTGTTGTCGCTGGACCCGTTTCCCACGCTACTATTGTTGGCCCCTCTGCTCATGCTACCCTCGTCGCTCCCGTCGCCACCGCCCACTACGGTTACGGACACCAGGAAGTGATCGGCGCACCCGCTGTCTATGGTTACGGTCACCACGGTGTCATCTCTCATGGTTTAGTCGGTCATGGACATCATGGATGGTAAATGGTTGTTAGATTTTGATTAATTGTATATATTGTTTGTAAATATTTTAATTAATAAATATTTATAATTTGCAAAATAATGTCTGTTTATCATAAATGTATTCTCCTTATATTCAAGATAGCTATTAAGCTATTTCTAATATCGGTAGCATTTCTGATTACTTGTTGCTGATGGCAACGCATAACTTGAAAGTTATTTTGGTTGCCGTTATACCGTTTCTGCAAAGCTGTGTAATAATATTTCTATATATACGACTAACTAATAATATTATCATTATATATGCGTTTTTTGCTATATAATGCTATATATTAATCCCGATGGGAATAATGAGTCGGGAATAATGGTCATTATTCCCGCTTGTGAACCAATCAAAATGCTTAAAACATGGATCATTGTTTTATTGTGCCATCGGAACAGTGTTGCCATAGCGACTCATATTTAAATTAAACATGCTCGTTGCTAAGTTCACTGTTGTTTACGAATCGGAATCAAACAAAACGAAATCATCGTTGAGAAGTTGTCAAAAACGGTCTTGCAAATTGTGTTAAATTATTGTGTTTAACTGTTATTGAAAAAATGGACAGTATTACAGAAGACAGTATATCTTCTACACCACCAGAAATAACGAAAATCGCTGATGCTACTACATATGGTTTATTACCGCAAAAGTCTAAAAATTTCTATGACAAAGCATACCAAAGTTTTATGGACTGGCGTATTAAAATGAAGACAAATTCGTATTAAGAAAATGTATTGTTGGCATATTTTACTGAATTAGGTGAAAAATACAAATCATCTTCATTATGGTCTTTTTACTCCATTTACTCATTTCAATTAGATGTAAATTTATTAGGTAAATAGATGTAAAATTAATAGATAATAAATAATATAAAAATTGACTAATTTTTATTAAATTAGTCGTATATGTTAGTCGTATATAAAGTATAGCATACAACTCGCTATAATGGATATTATTACCTCGGATGATTACAACCCTTGCTCGCTCCGTTCGCTCGGGTTGCAAACTTCATCCTCGGGAATAAAAACATCCATTTATTTACTACTCTGTCCAATAGAAAATTAATCTTAATTACAAAATAAACATCCTACGGTTTATACTAATCAGATCTCAAATATAGTCATAAGATGAAGTCAGCGAGGTTTGAACTCACAACTCTTGCTGGTGAAACAAAAGTTGCATCCACTAAACTACAATTGCTTGTATAGTGACAAAGACATAATACAGGAATTAGATTTTTGTGAGTACGTGTCTTTTATGGCCAGTTACAGCGCCATGGCCCGATTTAAAGCAGGTTTAAATTTAAACGTAGTTCAAATAGTTTAATAGCCAAAGACCTAACAAAATTATGAACGTAACTATGGATACGAACTTCCTCAACTACATTCTACATTTGAACAACATTAAGATCAAGATAATATTTACATTTTAGAGATTTTCTATCCCCATTTATTAAATGCGCACGAAATATAACTTCCTGTTGATTTATATATCAGAAATAAAATTGAGTATAAAATTATCCCTCATTACAAGGGATATTTACCCCGAACAACAATGCATTAACAAACTTTTTTTATGAAGTTACAAGTACTTGTTTAACTGATAAAGGATTAGAGCTAAAGAAAAGAAAATACTTGAAAAAAGTCATGTAGGAAACAGTGGACAAACAATAAAATACCAGGGCCAACACCGCTAACGGTTTCGACCGAGGCAATTTGGATTGGAATTAATAAATCTGACCGACAATGGTTGGCAGTACGAACAAGGGCGAGAGCCGAGCCGGGAACATAACATGGAATCACCCCGCCACCCCCGCTGCTGTTGCGGTGCTGTGTTATTAATCTCTATATCAAAACTTTCCAGCGCTTTTTGCAGCTACCCTGTGCGCCCGTAAATAAAAAATAATCACCTATTCTTGACAAACAGAGGGATTTAAAATTGCTTAATCTTCGCTCAAGTTAAACATTGACAAATTTATAATTTTATCGAATTTCTATATATTCCAAAAAGTAAAGTTATTTATTTGAAAATTCAAACAAATTTTTGTTAAAGTTCTGTAGGTATTCGGATTTCAATTCCACAATACAAAGTACAATATCATAAAATTAATATGATAAAATGCAAAATAGATCATGATTAAGTATCAGCCCAATTCTTAAAAGAAATTTAGCTAATTCTGAATTTTAGTTTAGTTAAATTAAATTAAACCATATTCTCAAAAATAAAATATACTCTAATATAATCTTGTTACCATTTTCGGAAATTGATTTGGATAAACTTTTATAATCTGAAATAGAATAAGATTAGCAAATCCAAAATTCAGAATTAGCGCGTGTGTTCAAAAAACATGATTTTTTCAGCACAAATCGGCAAATGATCTATTATATGAGTTCTTGGGTGAACTAGATTTTATTGTTATGAAAATATTAAGTTTGGGTTTAATTTTAATATAAAAGCTAAACAGTGTTTTTCATTATATGGATGTCGCATATAACTACATAAAAAAAAATTATTATTTATGGATTAACATGTTTGCATAACTAAAATATATAATTATTTCACTAGAAATGGAATGTGCTACGTACACAAAAATGCCTTCATTTTTAAAATACTCAAATTAAAAATCCATTGAATTTATTAAAGCTAAATTTTAACTGCATTGTTTTCTACATTCACTTCGCCCGAATTTAATTACACTTTAAAAATTCTTTTCATTATCCAATCATTAATTTTTATTGCAATAACACCGTAAAATATAATTAACTACATTATTTCTGACTTACTTTATAAATCATTCCCGATTTTCAGATATTCCAAAATAAAATATTTTTGATATCTAATAAACTTATAAAAGATTAACAAATTGAATCATAATGGTACGCGGCGTAAACGCTGCACTAAAGTATCGTAAAATATTTCATAATAAAAATAATGGCGAGCACAATGAATATAAAATATTTATTTATATGCGGGATCATTCTCGAAGCTGATATGGTTAAGAGAGCAGTTTCTTTGTTTTCGTTTGGATAGCCACGAGCAATATTATTTATTTCCGATCTATTAGATCCAGAGTAGAGCCAGTTCCGGTATCCTAAGTCAGACATCACTATTGCCATTTCCAGACAACGGATATTTATAACCAGATGAGAATCATGATTCTCCAATTGTTAGTGTATAGTCATAAATAAGGTTGGTATTACAGGAACGAATAACTTGTCCGAAAATGTTTCGTTTGCACATCCAACGCAATAAATTACGCTCGCTCTCATCCACATTCCGATAGTTTGATAAATCTTTTTCATTATTTTTAGGATTTTATTTGCGTGGAACACGTGGCCAAGCGGCATGAATGCGCCACGTACGAGTACAGTCAATAACGGCGGAAAATGAGAAATGAGACAGACATTCAAACAATTATGTCATGAAAGGTACTAGAGAGCAGCACCGGAAACTATGATAAATGCAATACATAGATGTTTGTTTCATTTATTATCTAATTAATAGTGTTTTGAATATCTACATCTATCGAATTTTATATTATGTTAATGTTAAAACAAATACTATTACGTATTTTATCTAATAACTAGCTATGATTTTGGCAATTAATACGTCTTATAAGAAATAATGAAGAAGTCAATCAAATAATATCTGTATCACCTATCGATAAACTAATGACAAGTATTATTTTTCATAATTACTCTATTGATTACCTCCATTTCGGTATAATGGCTGGTAGCACAAGCTCTGTTTTTGGGTGTTTTAAGATCGAGGTTTTAACATGTTAGAGATAGCTAAAACACCCAAATACACTGCTCTCAAAACAAGCAAAAACAGAGTTTGTGCTACCAGCCTATGTGATCAAAATCATTTACTAAGTTTAAATAATTTTACTAAGTTTAGTAGGTTGATACATAAAATAAAATAAATAAATATATCATCACGCCTTTTACCCAATACTGGGTGTGTCATTCTGCCGAATAAATTAATTTGGATGTAATAAATGGATTACTGGGCTTGGTTATTTCAATTATTTATTATTGGATGACGTTTTGGGCGCCTGGATAGGGCCATCTTCAGGTCTGTGAAATGTAAATGTTGAAATTACATAATCATTTAAAGTTGTATAATTTTAAATGTTACAGTTACAATATGGGGTAGGTGGCTCAGTGGTATCGAGTCGGTCTGTGTATCTTGAGAACCCTGGTTTGATCCCCACAACCGACAAACAATTTTCACCAAATTAAATCTACCACTGTGGTTCCCCTTCTACTAACATCTTTGGAGGCCGTGATTTGACGACTGGTAACTGCACTTCACGCGAAGAAATCACTTACCGAAATTTACTTCGGCAGAGTGCCACACCCAGTAATGGGTAAAAGGCGTGATGATATATTTATTTTATAATTTACAGTTACAATTATACAACTTTTAACGAAGATGTCATTTCAACATTTACAATTCAAACACTTGAAGGTGGCCATACCTTGCGCTGATATGTCATTCAATAATAAATTATTCAAATAATCAAGTCCAATAATCCATTTATAATTGATTACACATTGCAATAATTGACTACAATTATTGTCCTAAAAGAATAACTATCCAGGACCTACCCTCCGACAGATTCTGCGTATCAATATCTATCCATTTGCAATGTTACGAGTACACATATGTAGGTTAAAGAATGAAAGCAGCATCCACGTAGTGGTGTCCCTGCACCGGTCGACGCGTCGTCGTACATCACTCGCCTTCCGTACACGAGCAATTATTTTTCATTTGCACGCTTTGCGAAACGACATACCACACTGCAACACCGCCTAGCGTACTGGACTGCCACCATTGGTTTGTCGACTGAATTATTCAATAAATCCTGCTAGATGCTAAAAGAAGATGTACGGGAATTATACTTAATATTATTTAATTCTAAATAAAATAAAATAAACAATAGTTATTACAAGGTTTCCGGTGTTCGACAATATAGCGAGACTCCAAATAGTATGTTTAATCTGATTGAAACATAATATGTTCATAATTCATACATTCTCTGTAAATTGTTAGACCATAAATTGATTTTTTAAAATAAAGTAAATATATTATCACACCTTTTACCCATAACTGGGTGTAGCACTATGCCGTAGCAAATCTCGGTAAGTGATATATTTCTTCGCGTGGTATGCGGTTACCAGCCGTCAAATCACGGCCCACAAAGATGTTAAACTAATAACTAATTAACTGATAATAACAACCTAAATTAGAAATATTTTAATAAACATTATTATACTTTTACTATTATTTAAGTTATACAGGGTGTTTCACAACTTAAAGCAAAAAATTAAAGGGTATATTCTGTACGACGTGCTGATCATGAAACAAAAAGAATTTTTTTTTAAATCGCAAAACTATTTTCCATGTTTCCCAGTCCAAAATTTTTCGTTGCACTGGGTGGATGATTATGTTAAAGTTATTAATTAAATAAAATTCTATTATAAATAACTGCTAATAATTGAATTGTGTAATTATTCTTTCATAGTTGATACCTACTTCATTGTTTGTGTTTAATAGGAAAGCGAATCCAGTGCAGTACTACAAAAAATGTTTTAGGTTAACAACCCTTAATTTTTCGAAGTAAAAAAAAATTCTTTTTGTTTCATGATCAGCACGACGTACAAAATATATCCTTTAATTTTTTGCTCTAAGTTGTGAAACATCCTGTATATTAGTGCGCTCGTGCAGTGAGATTAGCGACCGCAGCCGTCAAATCACGACCTCCAAAAATATTAGTGTGAACTATTTTTTTTATTAAAAGTACAAGTATATTTGTAATGAAAGTACGAAATTCAAGTTCAATGTTTGTACTAAATAAAATTAATAATGAAAGTGTCTATAAAATTAAAAGTAAATTTTATACAACATCAAGGTCTTTAATTTGGTATAAATTTCATTGAATCATTTGAGTGGATATCACAACAATTTGTGCTTCAAATCAAACCACATCAAAATGAACTCCTTTGTAAGTATTACATCTGTTTGATATTAATGTTGAACTAACATTATTTCTTGTGTATTATAGACCGCTGTTGTCTTCGCCCTGGCTGTAGCCGCTGCTTCCGCTGGTCACCTTGGTTACGACCAGGTGCATCACGCTGCTCACATTCCTTCCGGAAGTGTGTCTGTTGGACATGATGGTGTCGTGATCGCTGGACCTTCCGGCTCCGTCCACACCGACAATGGTCTCCACGGACATGGAGCTGGTGCTCGTGTGTCTGGCCCCGCTGGTGATGTCGCCACTCATGGTGGACATGCTCGTCTTGCTGGACCTGGTCTTGAACACCACGAACACGCTGTGCATGTTGCTCCTGTCGTTCACCACATCGCTCCCGTCGTCCACCATGTTGCTCCAGTTGCCTACAACACCGTTGTCGCTGGACCCGCTGTCCATGCCACCATTGTTGGCCCCACCGCTCACGCTACCCTTGTTGCTCCCGTCTCTACCGTCCAACACGGTTACGGACACCAGGAAGTGATCGGCTCACCCGCTGTCTATGGTTACGCTCACCACGGTGTCATCTCTCATGGTTTAGTCGGTCATGGACATCATGGCTGGTAAATGGTTGTTAGATTTTGATGTTTACTTGTAAATATAATTTTTAAACAATAAATATTTATCATTTACTTTAACATATATTTTATTTACAATTTAAATAATAAAAATTATGTGAATAAAAATATAATTTCTAAAAAATATGTAAATATTTGAGCAATGAATTTGAGTAGTGATGTCGCAAATAATATTTTATCGATATCGATACTCATTTCAAGACATAAAAATGGGAATTCACTAAGTGAATAGAATCACGAATTTGTTTGAAAATGAACAAATAAAATAATAGTATGTTATGCATCAAGGGAGGGGAAACAAGCGATTATTCTTCAGCTCGAGCCTTCGGCTCTCGCTTACGTCTCGGTTTGACAACTTCACACAAGGGATAATCGCGCCCTCCCGTGAAGCATATTGTACTTTTCGTAACAAGTGCACAAAAATTACTGTCTTATCGGAACAAATGTCAAATATGGGTTGCGTAACTAGTTACCTAAACGCCGCAAACAGCTAATAATCGTAGTCTCTAGGGAGAGAAACATGCTACCTAGGGAGAGACACATCCTACTTAAGGTAGAGAAACATAATGTTTCTCTCCCTAGGGGAGAAATGCATTGTTTCTTTCTCTAAAATTAGGGAATAAGAACGTGTTTCTTGCGCCTGTAAAAACTGATTTTCACCACATTAAAATTTCATCTGTTTTACGTTTCAATAAAATATTTGATAGATGTGATTTGATAGCTGGTAACCACACTTCAATTTATTTATTTCTTGTTCTTTTATCTGTAATAATAATGTCAACATTATTGTTCAATAAATTCAGACTTGGCATGTGAAATACAATTTTGTATTATTAATCTTTAAAGTTCAATATTTGAAAAGTAATTTTAATTGTATCTCAACTTCAAAAGAATATTTAGAATAATACCACTACAAAAATAATTATGTTGTAAATTATTCATGTGTCTTTACTTTGAGAAAAACTTGTATTAATTTTTGTTCCGTGCAAAATGAGACAGATGTAAGAAAACAAGTTCACTAAATTTAAAATAAAAGAAAACAAAACACAATACAGCAAGACTCGTGCGAAAAATTCAAACGTCCAATGAATATTAATTTGCAAGACTTATGGAAATAACAGGCAGAGAAATCCAAGGAGACCTGAGTCTACTTTATACATAAATAAAAAGAACCCTCCTGAGGAGGTATCATTTTTTTGAGTTTTTGCTTTGTAATATAACAAGAAACGTTTCCTGAATATGCTGGAACTTAATTACGGATTTATTATTTTCTTTCCTAAGACGCTACTACATTTTTCAGCAATAAAACGAACTTTACTTAGAAGTCGACGACTTCAAAGCTCTCTTGTATTGAAATGAAGAGCAGAGAAAGAAAATTAAGCTTCAAATTCCGTAACATACATTTTCTGCGTCATTAAATATTTCTCCGAGTATTTGTCATTATTAAAGATATCCATTATATTTTAAATTTTTGTATTGTTATCAATAAATAATATTTAATAACTTTCCGCAAGATGGCTTAATTGCAATATAGCTCAACAAATGTCAATAGCAGTCAAAAATTATTCTCACTACTATGACATACAATTGGAAACACTGTTTGTTTTTGTAATTATATATACAAATTTAAAATCAAATTATATTAAAATCGAATAAAATAACAGGTTAAGTCCAGTAGGTATCTATGAGTTCCAAAAGTTTGTTTTATAATATTATCAACACTCAATATTTAAGTAAACCATAAATTTTACCAAATTTTTCATGTATTACACAAAAAAAAGTTAGTTGGCATATATTATTACCTGCTTTTTTTGTTGATTTTAAGTTAATTTGTCATTTATGGTCTTTTATTATTTATAATATCTGAAAAGTGGATAAATATCAATTATGTAAACAGCTTTTTATGACTCTTCGTTATACAACATTAGCGCCGGTTTTCATCTAAAATATTAACGTAACTATCGTTATATCGAGTGTCTATTTTATTTTCTTGTTCTATAAAATCGAGTGTCTATTTTATTTTCTTGTTCTATAAAAAAAACAACAGTAAATTTTTCATTTGGCGATAGGTTCTTCTCTATTAAATTTAGAACAAAACTGTAAACACAACTAATGTTCAAATTAAAATCAGGATTGAAATATAAGATACTATTTGTTGTTATTTACATATTGCCATGAGATATAATAGTTATGTACATTATAAGTACGGTAAATAAGTTTTTACGGTACGAGTACGAATATTTTCGTACAAGATGAAAAAAGTCGAGTCGAATTATTAAGAGCGTATGAAGTACAACGTTTTATTTCATACAGTGTTGAATTTAATTATTAACCACGAAAAATGTTAATTTTCATGAAAAAAAAGCATTAAAAAAAAGGTTTTAGAGGGATTAAAAGTCATCTTGCAGAAAAACATTTTCAAGGAATGTATTTCAAGATAACCATGTCAAAAATTACCTGTATTTTGCTTTTAAAATTTCAACCCTCATGAGGCACAGGTTGATATTAATATTTTGAGCTAATAATTTTGGAATCTTATTTTGTCACGATTCTGAATTGAGTTTTGACGCGCGTAACCGAAAATTCAAACTTTGCCTAAATAAGGACTACCCTAATTTGCATGTATTTCTAATAAAGATTTATTTATTTACGAAACAGTTTTGCTGTTATCATTGGATTTATAGAAAAACATTACTACTAAATGAATAAAATATATCTTCAATCAATTTGATACTTTATACAACTAATTTCAGTTTCAAGATATAAACTTATACGCTCTGATTTAAAAAAAAAATTGCATAACCTGAATTTTTTTATTTGGTTAAATGAAGCTTAACCTAATTCTTTACAAAGTTTAAATTAATCCAAATATAATCACTGTTATCATTTGGTTTCCAGAACGTGAAGTAGATTAACTATTTAATGTTTGGTTAGAAAAGGGTTAGTTAATCAAACCTTCAGGATTGATTTAAACTAAAATAAGTAGAAATACGCAGAAAAGAATGTGAATGAAAAATATTCAAGTTCAATACTTGCGCATTATTTATGTCGGAAATGAATTCTGATTGCTACATATGAATAGTAAAAGTATATTGAAAATTAAATTTTTGTGAAGGTCTTTACCGGACTATAAATTCACAAGACAAGTCACTAAAATTATCACAAACATTTGTGTCTCCACTCAAACTACATCAAAATGAACGCCTTTGTAAGTATATATTTTGAGATTATCCAAATAATTTAATATTTCTTCGTATTTTAATTGTGCAGTTTTAACATTATTTCTTGTTTGTTATAGACCGCTGTTGTCTTCGCTCTGGCTGTAGCCATCGCTTCCGCTGGTCACCTTGGTTACGACCAGGTGCACCACGCTGCTCATATTCCTTCTGGCAGTGTGTCTGTTGGTCATGATGGTGTCGTGATTGCTGGTCCCTCCGGCTCCGTGCACACCGACAACGGTCTCCACGGACATGGAGCTGGTGCTCGTGTGTCTGGCCCTGCTGGTGATGTCGCTACCCATGGTGGACATGCTCGTCTTGCCGGACCTGGTCTTGAACACCACGAACACGCTGTACATGTTGCACCCGTCGTTCACCACGTCGCCCCAGTTGTACACCAGGTAGCTCCTATTGCTCACCACGCTGTTGTTGCTGGACCCGCTGTCCACGCTACTATTGTCGGACCTACATCTCACGCCACCATTGTTGGCCCCACCGCTCATGCTACCCTCGTCGCCCCTGTCTCCTCCGGTCACTACGCTTACGGACACCAGGAAGTGATCGCTGCCCCCGCTGTTTACGGTTACGCTCACCACGGTGTCATCTCTCATGGTTTAGTCGGTCATGGACATCATGGTTGGTAAATGGTTGTTAGATTTTGATGTATACTTATAAATAATTATTACTGTATATATAAGTTTTAAATAATAAATATTTATCACTGCAAATTTATGTTTTCCTTTTCTTTTAAATACATAAAATACAAATCGAATGAATTCCATCTGCAATTCTTTTTTTTATTTATGGTCATTTGCATTACCAATTTTAAACTTGATTTTTGTAAATTAAAGCAAAATGAAGTTAAATGGGATAATTTACGTTGCTGTCAATTCGATTTGCTTTTATATATTTAAACCGAGATTAAGATTTAACTTTTGGCGGTGCATTAAAGTTTTTATAATATAAATAAATAAATATAAATAAATATATCATCACGCCTTTTACCCATTACTGGGTATGGCACTCTGCCTAAGCAGATCTCGGTAAGTGATATATTTTTTCGCGTGCAGTGCGCTTACCAGCCGTTAAATCACGGCCCCAAAGATATTAGTGGAGGAGAAGCCATAGGGGTAGATTTAAATTGGTGAAAATTGTTTGTCGACTGTGGGATCTAACTAGGGTGTCAATATCCACAGGCCGACTCGATATCACTAAGCCACCTACCAAATATATAACTACTTGTATGGATACCATTAATATTGTATATATAAAATATATATCGCCCATTTCCGATAAACGTGTCACAACTCTAAATTTGATATTTTGGAGTTTTGCCCCTATTTGTACAAAAATAATTGTGTTAAGGTTTAAATGTTCGCGAGGAATGAAATACTCTAATTCTTGCGAATTTCAAAACAAAATTATTTTTGTTCTATAATCAGTATATCAAATTATATATGTCATTAAAGTTTCGTGCAGAAGTAGAGAAACATCCTGTAGAGACTAGAGTTTAAAAGCAGAAAGTAGTCATTTGATTCTTAGTTAACCAGAAAGTTATAAATAAATATGTCATCACGCCTTTTACCCATTACTGGGTGTGGCACTCTGCCTAAGCAGATCTCGGTAAGTGATATATTTTTTCGCGTGAAGTGCGGTTACCAACCGTCAAATCACGCCCCCCAAAGATATTAGTGGAGGGGGAGCCACAGGGGTAGATTTAAATTGGTGAAAAATGTTTGTCGGCTGTGGGGATCGAACCAGTGTTGTTAAGATCCACAGGCCGACTCGATACCACTGAGCCACCTACCCAGAAGATTGAGAATAAATCATTAAATATATAAGAAAACAAGTCTATTGAATATTTAGTTAAGCAGACAGTAAGACGATGTTAGCAGGCATTGTTATATAGTTGTCCAGTGGCCACTTCATTTATTTCCCTAGGGAAGCGTGCACCAGTGCGTGTACGCAGACACCACGGCTCACTGCGACTGCGTGAACTGAGGAGATCAGGAATTAATATTTATTTTGGTAATTTGTCGGCGGGGCTGTCGCTGCGCGCAGCATGCATGATCACAATGAATCCGTCATCGTTACGTGAAACCCGATGCTATATCATCGTATGTTTACGCACTGAAACCCGGATGTGTGTTTATATTATATAATTTTATACAGATATATGACTACCTTAGTATACTCCTACTCTAAAATCAAGTTCTAGTTTTATGGTCAGTACTAAATAACTAAATAGGAACAAAGATATTTCCTCAAAATTAATCACGCAAACAATTTTTGTGAATAACTTGTTTAAATATCAGTCATCGTAAAAAAAAAATGCTCGTATGCATACCATTAATATTGTTATGACACTGGGTGTTCCAAAAAACAAACTCACCATCTTCCAAAAATTATGTTTAAAGCCATTTCTTTCGTATTATCAATTGACAAACTACTGCAAAATGTGCGTCAAACTACATATAAAGTAATGTATACTATTTTTGGTTTAGCCGAAAATGAGAATTCACTTTTTATTTTAAATGGAACACCAAAATTCTGAATTCAACATTATTTGATAAGTTCATTTTTAATTGTAAACAGGAGTAAAAATACTAATTAGCTTCCTTATTTATATATCTAAGTAATCTCTGAAAACAATACAGACACGTTTTATAATTATATAATGACTGGTTTTATACACGACAAATTAATTTATATCCAATATATTTGTTCAAATAACAGTAGAACTTTTGACAATTATTATGCATATATGCCATAAAGTAATTAAAATTTATTCGAATTTGATAATAACAATTACTATAAATGGAAATTTCTTCTGTTCTACATAAAACCCGGTATTAATCTAGAAACATTTAAAAACTTAAGTTACGCCCATTTTAGAAATTCAATTTGCAAAACATGTTAAATTAATTTATTTGTTTTATTTTAAGTCTATATTATTTACTAAATTTATAATAAAGAAAAAGTTCTGTTGTTTCAATGAAAAATTAACTTATTATACAAAGAATTTACAATTTCATGTAGAATTCAAATTTAAACTAAAAAAGTTAATATTATTTCCAATTGAACCGGAAGAAGTAAATATTCACTGTTTATGTATTTTAATGCACATTTTGAAGTAGTTTCTAAATCTACAATACCTCTATAATTTTCTTAAATAAAAAAAAAAAAGTAATTGATTAAAAATAAAAAACATTGATGAATCTGTTTTTGAGACATTCGGTATAATTACACTAGCTACAAAAGAGGTTAGAAATTTCGTTACATCTACGCCACCAGTGCTAGCAATAGATAATTATGTATTTAAAATGTAATTATGAACTGTTCTATGAAGCTAGAAGAACAAATCTACATTTAAACTTGTTCAAAATATACAAATAAGTCTACAAGTGGGCGTGAAAAAAGTCGTCATCAATTTGAGTGCCGAAAACTTGCAATATTTCATCGCCGTAAGCAATCCCGCTGGTGTCTTACAAGCTAGTAATTAAAAAACCAAACAATTAAAAAGATAAACAGCAGAACTTCAAAGTTAAAAGCACATTAATGACGTCAGTTAGAAAACAATATATCTCTAGCTCAAAGTAAAGAACATAGATGTCATTAATTTAAATTGTATTTATAAAATAGAAGATATATCTTGTTTCATTTATAACAATAAAAAGATAAATTTGCAGTGATAAATATTTATTGTTTAAAACACATATTTACAGTAAAAATTATTTACAAATATACATCAAAATTTAACAACCATTTACCAACCATGATGTCCATGACCGACTAAACCATGAGAGATGACACCGTGGTGAGCATAACCGTAGACAGCGGGGGCAGCGATCACTTCCTGGTGTCCGTAAGCGTAGTGACCGGAGGAGACAGGGGCGACGAGGGTAGCATGAGCGGTGGGGCCAACAATGGTAGCGTGAGAAGAAGGTCCGACGATAGTGGCATGGACAGCGGGTCCAGCGACAACAGCGTGGTGAGCAATAGGAGCTACCTGGTGTACAACTGGGGCGACGTGATGAACGACAGGTGCAACATGTACAGCATGTTCGTGGTGTTCAAGACCGGGTCCAGCAAGACGAGCATGACCACCATGAGTGGCGACATCACCAGCGGGGCCAGACACACGAGCACCAGCTCCATGTCCGTGGAGACCGTTATCGGTGTGCACGGAGCCGGAGGGACCAGCGATTACGACACCGTCATGGCCAACAGACACACTGCCAGAAGGAATGTGAGCAGCGTGGTGCACCTGGTCGTAACCAAGGTGACCAGCAGAAGCGGTGGCTACAGCCAGAGCAAAGACAACAGCGGTCTAAAATAAACAAAGAGTAATATTAAAACTGCACAATTTATATCCAAAGAAATATCAAATTGTTTTTGTATCAAAATACTTTACTTACAAAGGCGTTCATTTTGATGTAGTTTGAGTGGCGACACAAATGTTTGTGATAATTTCAGTTACTTGTCTTACAAATTTATACTCACGTAAAGACCTTCACAAAAACTAAATTTTTCGTATATACTTTTACTATTCAGCCACTATAATTCACTTCCGATACAAATAATTTGATTGAATATTTTACACCAACATACTAGTCCACCTACTGCTTTAATGTGTATAACCAGCAATAAAATATTATTACTTTTAAATGAAAATATATCATAATTTAATTTATAATTACGCAAGAATTACATAATTATCTATAACATAAGAAAAATTTATTTATTTATTGACTTCGCTTCTACATTTGGTGGGATAATTGTTTACGTAAGTGTCAGAAAGCAAAATTTTATTCCCTCGTTTAAGAGAAATAATCCTTTTAATTTCTAGGGAATAAAAATAAAGCTATATCCATATAATACTTCGAAAACAATGATAACATTTTATATTAGTGACATCTGTTAAGAAAATTTATTTCTGTACATTTTACTTTTCCATACTTTAGTAAAAAATATATATGTACTTAATGAAGAAAGAGTCACTCTTCTCTCAAATATTCTCTAACTTTCGATTTCATCTAGGGAAAAATTTCCATTTATTTTCTTAATATACAAGTTAGGAAAATAACTATTGTGTATTAAGGGAAGACATTTTTTCCCGAAAAAGCTGTTTCATTTCCCGAACAAGTGAAATATAAAAAAGCATCTGAAGAAAGGCAAGCACTTTCTTCACGATATACATATAAATTGTTTCACTTAACTATGAAATAGTAAAATAATCAGAAATAAATTAGAAATTCAGATAAAATTTATTATTCCCTGGAAAAATGTCCAACAAACTGTGGACTATATGAAAAAAATAAAATGAATAATTTAATTATTTATTAAATACTTTTCTTTGTAATATTAATAAACTAGTAAAAGTTCAGAGCACTTTCCTACCGAATTAATATTTCATTACCACATATTGAAGTTAAAGTAAAAGTACTCTATAAATTAAAACTTTGAAGGTTGACCAAGGCCGTTAATATACTATAAAATTCATCAACTTTACTGGAAAGATATCACAAACATTTGTGCTTCCAATCAAACCACATCAAAATGAACTCCTTTGTAAGTAAAACATTTTAAACTGATGTGTCTTTGGATTTCAAGTGTACAATTTTAACATTATTTCTTATTTATTCTAGACCGCTGTTGTCTTCGCCCTGGCTGTAGCCGCCGCTTCCGCTGGTCACCTTGGTTACGATCAGGTGCACCACGCTGCTCACATTCCTTCCGGCAGTGTGTCTGTTGGACATGATGGTGTTGTGATCGCTGGTCCCTCCGGCTCCGTGCACACCGATAACGGTCTCCACGGACATGGAGCTGGTGCTCGTGTGTCTGGCCCCGCTGGTGATGTCGCTACTCACGGTGGACATGCTCGTCTTGCTGGACCAGGTCTTGAACATCACGAACACGCTGTACATGTTGCTCCCGTCGTGCACCACGTCGCTCCTGTTGTACACCATGTTGCTCCTATTGCTCACCACGCCGTTGTCGCTGGCCCCGCTGTCCACGCCACCATCGTCGGACCTACTTCTCACGCTACCATTGTTGGGCCTACCGCTCACGCTACCCTTGTCGCTCCTGTCTCTACCGTACAACACAGTTATGGACACCAGGAAGTGATCGCTGCCCCCGCTGTCTACGGTTACGCTCACCACGGTGTCATCTCTCATGGTTTAGTTGGTCATGGACATCATGGTTGGTAAATGGTTGTTAGATTTTGATGTGCTTCTCTTGTCAATGTAAATAATGTTATATATTTTTTTATGAATAAACTAACTATGATTATTTATATGCTTATCTTTCATTTTTACCTGCATCATTGCAAATTATGTAGAGTTTTCATTTTAATGTGGAAGCATCAATGCCGTCCCTTGTATTTTATAAGGCAAGCGGCAACAAATAAGAGATAGATAAGAATAATATTTTGAAAAATATCGTGCATTTTATAACAAAAAAAATATTAACAACAAAGACAAAATTAATTGTCATCCAACACTTGGTGAAACAAGGTTTAATAAAAAATATGAAATAAACACTTGGCTATGTTTCACAAAATGCAGCCTCCAAGTCACCTTATGAGGGCATCTGCCTCTGACGATGCCCTCATAAGGTGACTTTAAGGCTGAATTTTGTGAAACATAGCCAAGTGTTTATTTCATATTTTTTATTAAAAAAAATATTATTATTTGCAAAATGTATTGAAACTAAATTTAATCTTGCCCTCACTTAATATTTATTACTTTGTTATGTAAGCATTATAACAACTATTTTCAGCTCAACGTATACAGCTCAATAATTCCAATATAGAAGACATGTTTGGCATACTGAAGATATGGGCAGTTAATGCAGTCGAAATTCTGCTTATCGATATATATATTGTAAAACCGGGTAAGATCATAATAATGAGCTGGTGAATGCATTTGATTAGCGGTGCGATAGACAAAAGCAAATACATTTCTGTATTTCTATTTGTTTTAAGTTTTGATGTACTAAATATAATAGAAATATATTGCAACAATAAATTAAATTAATTCTATAGGAGCAAATATATAATATCTTTAACATATGACTTCGACTGAACGTACAGTAATGAAGATAATTTTAATGTTAAATTTTTCTGTCATAAAAAAAAAATTACTTTAAAAATATATAATATCTTGTTTTATTGTATTTAATTAGAAAGAATATGCAGATTTAATAGTACGAGTTAACACAAAATACACATTAAGCAGAACATATTTCACATAGGCTAGTTTGTCAGTTAAAATTTAAAAAAATATTGTTCTGTAAAATTATACGAAATCTATTTTCAAACTGAATATAGAAAAGATATTATTATTAAATCAAATTAGAATTAATATTTATAATTTAATAAAGCTGACAGTTTGCATTTATGTTTTCATTCATAACAAACTGGGATACATATAGAAATAGAATAGAATAGTACCTGAAAAGAATATTTGTTAGTACACCCACGTACTCTATACCCATATAAGAAATTCTATAAAACCAATAGACCAGTGCATCTCAAAGTAGGCGATATCGCCCCTCAGAGGGCGTTTGAATTATTCAACAGAGGCACTAGCCATGTAGGTGGGCGACAGAGGGGTGTTAGACATTAATAGGGGGCCGATAAACATGGCAGTGAGCAACAAAGAGGCGTCACATTAAATACTAAAATATTACAGATTTTTATTAATATAATGACTTAATAGATAATTTTCGTCAGTACGGTGGTGTGGATAGCGATACGGAATTCAAATCCGGAAATCCCGAGTTTGAATCTCACTCAAGCTAAAATTATATAAGCTACTACACTGCGGCTCGGTGAGTGCGGACCCTGTACTGTAATTGGGATTAAGTTCCTGTTGTACAGCGTAACATAAATAAATAAATTAATAATAATAATAAAGCCAAATTTAACCAAATTTAAAATACTAATATTTCGCTAACTTTCAGTCTCTCATGTCTTACAGAATCTTATTATAAGGCTTAGCAAAAAATACAACTATAGTCTTCTTCCTACAGAAGAGGGCTATTCGTTTCATGTACTAACCTATTTAAACAACTTGGCATTTTGACTATACCTTCATTGTATATTTACAACAGTTCTATAGTACTATTTAAACAAAATATATCTCAGTTCAGTACACATTCTGGCTTGCAACAATTACCAGACCAGGTTTAATAATTCACTAGTTATTCCCTTCTTAAGATTACATAATAATACTAAGAAAAATCCTTCAAACATAGCTATACAAATTTATAATAATTTGCCTGTTTACATAAAAGAACTGAATCATCTAAATAATTTTAAGTTAACATTAAAACAGTGGCTAATAAATCAATGTGTATGTAATGTAAGTATTTTTTTAGATTTGTAAGTTTTGTGCCTTGTTTTTAGTTAAGAATATTTTGATGTAAATTTGTTATAATCTCTCTCATGTACATGTTTGTTACATATATCTCTATAGAGGTCAAAATGATCAACAAAATATTATTATTAATTAAAAACTTTTTTATGACTTAATTGAAGCAAATAGTAATTGCTTAAAATAGTTATTTGTGTATTAAGAGCGTAAAGTGATTCTTTGTTACTCGAGCACGGTAATTGCAGCGCGATCCGAAGGCGAGAGCTGCAATAGTGCAAGAGGAACAAAGACACTTTACGCTCGTGATACACACATAATTTTTTCTACGATTACATCTTAAAATTGTTTAAAAAGTATGCATATTGGAAATAAATTCATTCTGTTAACTGACAATATGACAAGTTTCTGTTTTGTTTGTATCCCTGGTAACTATTGAAATAAGCGCGCATTTATTAACTTTTTCGCGCGTTGCCATCGGAGACGCGCAAAAAAGATATTTTTCGATTGTTCCACAGAAAACGTCAACTTTACGATGACAAATGAGAGCGTAATTGTCAACTTTTCATAGCAATCGTAGAAAAAAATTATTTTCTTTTTCTGGTGAAACTCCTACATATACGGAACAGAGGACGTTACTGCTAAAAACTACAACCAACAGAAGGGTGACCCATAAAATTTGGAAAGCACTGCAATAGACATTAAAAAAACTAAATTATATTATTATAAAAGATTAACATTTCAATTAATTCGATATATCTACATACAGCTACTTTAAGCGGAGTCAATAGATAGTGTAAATGTGAAACACGGATTCAGTTTTACTTTCAGAGTCGTAGATTACAATAGATAAACTCCAGTAAAGTACAAATTAAAAACCGCATCAGTTTTCACAAAGACAATGTTTGTTCTATGCTCTGAATACTCGTTCAATTTGCCATTAATTTGCAGTGTGGAGAATATTCCAAAGTTGATATGCTTTCATCAACCAATAGGTGCGCACCATTTGCAACCGAACAACAACGGCAAATGCAAATTCTCTACGCCGTTAACTGTTTATTGTACATCGTAGCGTGCATATTACCTCCGTGTATTGCGCTTATTCAGCGGTCTCCAAGGTTTTGCAGCATCCCTAATGAGCTGATGCACATAGTTCCACGTTTAAACAACTCCTTTTTTTCATGCTAAGTTCTTATAATCTGTGCATGTAACATCATCATATCATTGTAAACAAGTGCAGTTTACACTCGGAGATTTCTACACATACGTTTTTAGCGTCACTTATTCACTTCAAAAGATCACGGGTGAATGCATTCATACAAATAAATAATTCACGTGTACTGACATAAGGGTAGAATTCACCAACTTTTACATATTAATATTTACATGGTTGTGAGAAAAGAAAGAGTTCGTATGGAGTAAGTGTTAATGTGGTCGAAACGAGTATCGTGTGTCAGGATGAGAATGTTGACGGGTTCGTGCTACCCCATTTAATGGGATATAGCGTGATGTTATGTATGTATGTATGTATGTATGGTTTTTCAAAAATTTAATCAAATTAAATGTTCTTTAAATCGCTCAGTCATTTTCAATCCGATTCTCAAAAAAGTTTAGCTAATCATTAATTTTGGATTTGACGACTGGTAACAGCACTTCACGCGAAGAAATATATCACTTACCGAGATCTGATACGGCAGAGTGCCACATCCAGTAATGGATAAAAGGTGTGATGATATATTTATTTATTTTTATATTTTAATCTTATTCTAATCTGATTTTAAAATGTTAATCCAAATCATTTTAAAAAACCAAATGATAACAAGATTATATTAGGATTTCTTTAACCTTTTTTGAAAATATAGTTTGGCTTAACTTCACTAATTCAAATTTCAGGATTAGCTAAAATTCATTCAAGAATTCGTTTGTTTATATATAAGAAATTTATACTATCTCACACTATACTAAAAAAATTAACAGTTACAATTAATTTTTTATTGTCATTATTTTTACTTTATTACAGTTTAATCAGATCAAAACTAGAATTCATTTGGAACCCTGTTACAGTAACATGTATAAAAATGATCGAAAAAATTCAAAAGAAATTTTTACGTTGTATTTACGTTTAAAAATTCCATGTATCATCATTTATGATTTCGTATGCAAGTCAACTGACAGACTTTAATGTATCGTCTCTTCAAAAACACAGACAAATCATTGATGTTATATTTATATTTAATGTAATTAACAATAATGTTGATGCTGTTGAAATTCTTTCTACCCTGCCATTTCATGTACCTGTCATTAAACTAAGAAAGCGACATAAATTGTTTAATAAAAAAAATGCCATGTCACCTCTGGGTAATTGTTTAAAAAATGTAAATAAATTTACTTTGCAACACGATATAGACATATTTTTCTGTAGTAAATCACATATTGTAAAATATTTAGAACACTAAAATGTTACTTCTCATTATGCATAATGTATTAGTTTATAAATTATGTATCTTTAAAACTATGCTCCTGTAATTGGAAGTTTTTCTGTAATTGTGCAGTATAAATAAATATATTATTATTATTATTATTATAATTAGGACCAGGCAAGTACATCAAGTTATCAAGGGTTACATTGCAAAGAACTTTTAAAGGGCCTCAATTCAAATGATAATAGTACAAACATATTTGCATAAACAGAGACACAAGCCATAGTTTCTAAAATGAAAAAATGACAATAACAGTTATTTGGGTTGAAACTACTTGTGTACAGACAGAAAATAATTCTGTTAGTAAATTAAAATTTGTTGACTAATTAATTTAGATGAAATATTTCATATCATTTGGAAATGTTCTCTACTATAAAACTAAATCAAAATGAATGATGTAGAACAAAAAAGGATTATAAAGTTTATTTCATTTCGCAACAAATTTGTTATCACAATTTTAACATACCTTCGTCATTGTTTTATTCTGAAATGTATTAATTTGTAATAATTAACAGAAATAAAATGGATAATTTTGTAACACAAATAAATTCTATGGTTCTTAAACAAATAACTAGCAATACCAGAAAAAAACAAAATAAATGAAAAACAAAGGGAACGTTGCAAAATTTACAATAATCTGGATACCGGATAGTATGTATGTACAGATAATTTTACAACAAATCAAAGTTAAAAATAATTGTTAGCTGCGCTGATGAGTTGTCGGATTTTAATTCACAAAGGCTTTTAATTAAAACTTGTTCTCCGATGAAGCATCATATTTACTATAGCAGTATTCCTCCCGTCTACTGACTAACACTGAAATCCGATTCGGCTTTGGAATAGAACAATGTAATCCGCTTCAGATCCAAGAAATAATTGTGTGTGCTAATGCATCCGAGATGAGATAATGTGATACTTGCCGAGGTGAAGAGCTGTAGCCACTAACTACGCCCTGATAGACGCACTACGTTCTAGTGCAGGTACTGTAACTTCTCTTTGTAATCCGAAGATTCGTAACAGGAAAGAAGTTTTCATGGAAACACAGGAACAGATTTCAAGGCTTCTAACTCTTGATAATATTAGTTAAAAACAACTTTGAATAAATAGAATACCTAATTATCAATCCCTATATCGGAAATAAAAAGGTGTTATTAAAAAAATTACGCATTATTTTTTATAAATTATTAATTAGAAAGTGTTTATATTAACGAAATATGTGAAATTAATATTTCATTTTGTCCTTGTAAATTAATTACAATTTATAGGTAGAGAGTTATCCGTTATTTGTTTCATTCAATGAATAATTTTGAACGGAAATAATTCATATTACTCATAACATTTTTTTTGGCTGTAATTTATTTTTAGTTCAGTGGTTTTATGTTCAATTTTTTAATATAAAAATATTTGCATAATTTATGTTTCGTTACCTGTTACATTATACAAGTTTATTTTACGCAAAATTAAATTTCAATTTGAATTAAATAAATATAAATAAATCGAAAATAAATGCTGATGGACCAGTTTCACCGCCTTAAATTTGAGAGATGGCTTATCTATAAAATTTTCTTTCCCAGCCATGATTTTAGATAATCTCGACATAATTTGTAAAGTTTTGAAGTAAACAATTGGCGATCAGTTAACGTCATTTTTTTATATTTTTGCTAGAATTATGTGCACGAGAGCTTTAATTTGATATGAAACGCAATCTAATTTAAACAAAAACAATTGATGGTTGCTTGAATACAGGGATATACATATACTTGAAACAAACATTATTCATGCCACTAAACTAATAGGTTACAGTAATGAATAAAATTTAGTAAACATTAACCATTAAAAATCTGTTATACAATTTTAATTACATTAAATTAATGCATTACTTACTTACTTTTTATGTTGTATTAAGTACATCAAATACTACATACTTTTAATTTCTTTTTGCAATAATTTTGAACCACTCTGTATATTTTTTATACTTTTAGTGAGGTTCTCTGTCTATGAGCTTTCATTTAATAATAAACTCGGCATATTTTGAATAACTTTTGATAAATCAATTTAAGAACGCTGAAATGTCAATTTTGACATTTAACTATGAGTCATATGGACTCTAATTTCATATTATAATTTTAATAATTTTTGTTCTTCACATATTTCAAAACTGTCAAAATGTTACTACTTATAACAAATACACCTATAATAATTTTTTTTAAGCAAAAATTATTTTAAATCTATTTAGGGTTATCCGTTAGTACGGTGGTGTGGATAGCAATATGGAATTCGAATCCGAAGATCCCGAGTTCGTATCTCACTCAAGCTAAAAATTATATGAACTACTACACTGCGGCTCGGTGAGTGTGGACCCTGTACTGTAATTGGGACTAAATTCCTGTTGTACAGAGTAACATAAATCAATAATTAAATAAATTTTAGTTATTAGGTATGTCTTTTGTGATAAATATTACGGTTTACGAAATATACATAAAAACTTTAAAAGACCCATCAATAAAGTTGTGGTACCACTGGTTGTATATAGCCCATTAACGAATGTCTAGTTTTTGGCTTAAAAGCTTAAATATAATCCAAAACTTCACTGAATTTTAAAGTTATTTTGATGCACCGATAGAGCAACTTTTTTTGGGATTATTTTTTTTTTACTTCATTAGGATCTAAAACGTGAAAATTCATCAAAATCTCGAGATTGAGAAAAATCATCAGCACCATACTTTCCCGGGAAAGCAAAAATTATCGAATCAAATGTTTGACAGTAAAATAAATAAAATAAATATATAGTCCCGGCATTACTGTGTAGTAGTACATAGTACTCTGCTGTAGCATATTTCGATAACTGATATATTTCTTAGCGTGAAGTGCGGTTACTAGCCGTCAATTCACGGCCCCCAAAGACGTTATGGAGGGCAAGCCACAAGGGTACTTTTTTAATGTGGTGCAAAATTATTTGTTGGTTGTGGAAATCGAATCCGGGTTCTTAAATCCACAGGCCGAGTCAATATCATTGAGCCACCTACCCCAGAAGTAATAAGTTTGACAGTAATACTTCGTTACATATTTGACATATTATCTTAATATGAACTGCGATGTATCTGACCATAAATAATGTTGTTCATTTAAGGCACATTCAAATTGCAGTGAAACTAACCTTTAGCGAAAAGTCTAATATTTTCCTGGGCTCGTCTTTTTAAAAATATACTTTATTAATTATAGTTGATAAAAGTAAAACGCTATTTTGTCTACTACCAGGCAAATAGCAAGCATATTTAATCTACTGTCTTTCGATAAAATAAACCACTTTCAAAAATTAATAGAGAACATATTTCAGTTCAGCTACTACTTTATATTTCCTAATAAATATTCGCAAAGCTGAATAAAATAGAGAAATGATGTTTCAGCAATATCGAAGAATAATTGCAGAAGATAATTAAGCACATTTCACGAATGCTTTCGTATTATCATCTCGGCCTGGAATGCTGGGCTCTGAGGAGCAGCAGATCATCAATAACAACAAACATCACATCGACTATTAATTGCTGCGAGTAAAGCATGAGGACCTCTCTGTCTCTGCACCCTACGGCACTCCCTGTCCATACAACACTCAACTCGAGTTAGAATTACAGATAGTTTACCTATACTAAATATAATAATTTAATTTCTTTCATCGTAATACAAAAGTAATTGATAATAGTATGTTATACTTAAATTTAAGGAGAGGACTAAGAATAGTTACGGTGAATCATGCGTCTAATTAGGTCTGAAGTTAGCACTTGAACATTTATCTTATTGTTAATTTTTTTATATTAGTTGGATTTCAGGCTTTAATTGGAATTAAGAAGGTAAAATTAATTAAAAAGTATAAAACAAACCTAGTTTCACCAAGTGTTGGATGACAATTAATTTTGTCTTTGTTAGTAAAATTAATTATTCATTTATTAAATCTTTTTTATTAACCTAAGAAGGTGACGTTTCGGCCAATATTTGAGCCATTATCAAGCAATTTTGGTATGAAATAAGAATTAACAATTTAAATTTAAAAATTTGCCATTCGTCTTATTAAAAAAAGAATTAAAATCTTTTGATTTTATAAAAAAAATTCCACCAATTATCTTATTGAGTCAAGATATTGTGTGGTGTGTCACGTAAAGCGGGCCAAAGGCATTTAACATGGGGAAACAGTTTTGTCGTGCGCATTGCTACTCAAATTATTTTAGATAAAAATATTTCAAATAAAAGTTGTAGGGCTTAAAATTCTACATCTAAATCAATAAACTAATTTTATTTTGTATCTTTTGTAACGACAGAAATTAAATATGAAAATTACCAAAATTACTATTTAATAGTGTTAGCCACGGAATTATAATAAAATAACAAAGAAATGCACGACTTAATTCTGTTAAATATTTTACCACATTGAAGTTTTGCATTAGAAAATTAAATGTCAAAATATTTGACAGGAAAACTTAATCAACTTGTTTATTTCAAATAATTTAATTCATCAACAACTGTGGGAAGAAAGATAATACAAAACTAAGTTTAATTAAATATAATTTAATTCAAAACAAGTAAAAAAAATAATAGCTTATTTCTGAAATGCCATATTATTATAGTTCCTATTTATTTTGGTAACCAAAACACAAGAAGTCAAAACTTTAAAAATAACAGCAAATTTTTCAATAAATATCAAGTTTTAATTAAACAAATTAGGAAAACAAAACATATAAATTACTTAAATTAAACATAGAAGACAAAACACAATAAGGTATTAGACAAAAAATTATAAAAATCAATATAGTACCTAAATAAAAAAAATAATAATTTTGCTATTATTTATAAAATTTTGACATAATGACTGGTAGCACAAGCTCTGTTTTTGGGTGTTCTAAGAGCACGGTTTTAACTTGTTAGAGGCAGCTAAAACACTCAAGTACACTACTTTATTCAAAATGTTATCTGGAGCTATTAAATTTTGTTACACTACTCCGGAAACACCATGTATAAGTAATCTATAACTCAGAAACTTATATTAAAACTAAAATTGATAATTTTGAGAAAAAATATGTTTGGTGCATTTTTTACCTTTTTTAATCTAATGTGGTTCAATATATTTCAAGTGTAACTACTAGACAATGCAGGAATTATAATTTCATTACCACTATTGTAAAGTAAAAGTGCTCTATTAAAAATCAACTTCCAAGGTTGTTCAAGGCCGTTAATTTAGTATAAATTTCGGTATCGTATCCGCAAATATATCACAAACATTTGTGTCTCAACTCAAGTCACTCATACATCAAAATGAACGCCTTTGTAAGTACTTTTAATTGATATTAGCAATTTAATATATCTTGGAATTTGACATGTATAATTATTCCTTGTGTATTATAGACCGCCGTTGTCTTCGCCCTGGCTGTAGCCACCGCTTCCGCTGGTCACCTTGGTTACGACCAGGTGCACCACGCTGCTCACATTCCATCCGGCAGTGTGTCTGTTGGCCATGATGGTGTCGTGATCGCTGGTCCCTCCGGCTCCGTGCACACCGATAACGGTCTCCACGGACATGGAGCTGGTGCTCGTGTGTCTGGCCCCGCTGGTGATGTTGCTACCCATGGTGGACACGCTCGCCTTGCTGGACCTGGTCTTGAACATCACGAACACGCTGTACATGTTGCACCGATCGTCCAGCATATCGCTCCTGTTGTACACCATGTTGCTCCTATTGCTCACCACGCTGTTGTCGCTGGACCCGCTGTCCACGCCACCATCGTCGGACCTACTTCTCACGCTACCATTGTTGGGCCCACCGCTCATGCTACCCTTGTCGCTCCCGTCTCTACCGTCCAACACGGTTACGGACACCAGGAAGTGATCGGCGCTCCCGCTGTCTACGGTTACGCTCACCACGGTGTCATCTCTCATGGTTTAGTCGGTCATGGACATCATGGCTGGTAAATGGTTGTTAGATTTTGATGATTATGTGTAAATATTGATATTATTTTGAATATATTTTTTTTATAAACAAATGTACATGTTACATAATTTTCCCTGATTCCATTTTTCTAGCATTTTTTGTTTTTAATACGAGTAAATTAAGTTTCATAACCTCTCACTCATCAAAAAATAAAATCTATCAAAAAATAAAATCTATCAAAAAATGTGAGATAATTCCATTTCAAAAATGGTTATTAGATTTTGATATACCTATTATTTTTTGTCGGCCTGTGGATCTTGAGAACCCTGGTTCGATTCCCAGAGGCGACAAACAATTTTATAAAATAAATAAATTTAAATATATCATTACGCCTTTTACTCATTACTGGGTGTGGCACTCTGCCTTAGCAGATCTCGGTAAGTGATATATTTTTTCACGTGAGGTGCGGTTACCAGCCGACAAATCACGGCCCCCAAAGATATTAGTGGAGGGGGAGCCACAGGGGTAGATTTAAATTGGTGAAAATTGTTTGTCGGCTGTGGGGATCGAACCAGGGTTCTCAAGATCTACAGGCCGACTCGATACCACTGAGCCACCTCCCCCCTAAAATTTTCACCAATTTAAATCTACCCCTGTGGCTCCCCCACTACTTACATCTTTGGGGGGCGTGATTTGACGGCTGGTAACCGCACTTCACGCGAAAACTATATCACATACCGACATCTGCTTAGGCAGAGTGCCACACCCAGTAATGGGTAAAAGGCGTGATGATATATTTATACTTATTTTTTTTATTTCTTTGTTGTAAATTGATATTGTATTTTTCGCAATAAATATTTATTAGTGCAAATTTAATAAACTTTCAACCAAACTTGATTGACAACAACAACATGAATGTGAAAATAACCCGAAACGAAAAATCTGCCTGTGGCACTTGGTTGACGTACAGTTGGTATGCAAAACATTCTTTTGTTCAGGATAGCCAGTGATAGACACAAACACCGCATAATAAACTAACAATAAATAACTTGCCATCCGGTAACCAAACCAATGCACAAATACTACTCGTATTAGATGCAAGCACAGCAGCAACTAGTCGCGCTCAATTGTAGCCATGCGGACAATTTGTGAACGTGGCGCAACGATCGCGATTGGTTCGCTCTGTGTCCGTTACTGTCAATCGTTTGATGACGGAAAAGGCTTTGACGTGAAACAGACCCTATCGGTTTTGCGGCACGTGTGAAAGTGATGCGAGATAAGGGAATTTGTTTGTTTATTTTGTGCATTTCAGGTTTCACTGTTAAAGTGTTGCAGGAGGTGTGAAAATAGAGATTGTAAATCATTTTAGCAGTATTGGACGTATTTTGTTTTGAAAACATGTTTAATAATGAAGGTAGATAATTAATTACTAGCCTAACAATACGAGGAAATATGGCAACTACCAAAACTTGAGCTGTTTCATAATTTGAGTCGAACATTAAGAAAAAAGTTTATAAATTGTCTTCCTAAAACCAAAATCTGCAAATATATTCAAAGATATTTTTAATCAATTATATATAGAAAGGTCCAATATTATTCATATTTTTTTAATAAAACTTTACCAATAGATAAAATATATTTATTTTAGAAAAAAAATATACTCGTAACACCAGGATTAGAATTTGAAACCTTTTAATGTTTTGAAATATTTCTTACTCCCAAGTGTAAAAATAATGAATTAGGGAAAATATGAGTGATAATGAAAATCAATTCGGATCCTTAAGTCTTAATTCACACTGTTCTTATTTAATTTATATTATTGAGTGGTTATCATCAGGTACTGATCAGAACAATATACTATTTACGAGTATGTTTTGTCAAACAATCTACTACTGAGCAACAGAGCTCGCCAGGACGTACATGAATATCAAAAACTATGGAATTCAAATCCCGGCAAATTCCGAATTTTTATATGTAAAATAAATTTATTTCTTTATTTCTAATGCAATAATTTTCAATCTGTATATAATAAAGCAACTAGAAATTTTTATTTTCTACAACTGTCAAATAATATTCATTTTTTCACTAATATTAATACGCGATGAACATAATATTTTCATCATTTACATTACCATGACAACGCGTATTTTGCGCATTATTTTGCACCCTAGAGCGCAAAATAAGTATTTTGCACACTGTTTCGCATCCTAGTGCGCAAAATTAGTATCTCGCGCACGCTCTCAAATTATTTGTTGCCAGGTTTCATTAGTTACAACAAATCTATAGTATCAAATTAATTGTTGATTGGTTTCCTTCAATCTACTTAAATAAATCAATAATTACTGTATTATTCTTTATTTACAGTTGTAGAAAAAATGTTGATTATGTTTCGTAAGTAAAATTCTTGTTTTTTGACGCGTTCGAATAACTTTTATTGTCTCGACTAAAAGTAACATTCTCACGCGCAAAAAAAACACTCATTTTGCGCACTTAATACAAAAATAACTATTTTGCTAGTATTAAGTGTTCCATGTTCATGTTCTGGACAAATTCTACCAAAAAGCCACAAAAACAATCTATACGCAGAATGTGTTAAACTAATCCAAGAGAACACTAAAAATGTATTCGTTATTATGTATAATGTTATGTTAAACTCAATATCCGAATACGGCTATTGACCGAAATATACAGGGTGTTTCACAACTTAGAGCAAAAAATTAAAGGGTATATATTATGTACGACGTGCTGATCATGAAACAAAAAGAATTTTTTTTTAAATCGCAAAACTATTTTCCATGTTTCCCAATTCAAAATTTTTCGTTGCCACTGCCACTGGGTGGATGATTATGTTAAAGTTATTAATTAAATAAAATTCTATTATAAATAACTGCTAATAATTGAATTGTGTAATTATTCTTTCGTAGTTGATACCTACTTCATTGTTTGTGTTTAATAGGAAAGCGAATCCAGTGCAATACTACAAAAAATGTTTTAGGTTAACAACCCTTAATTTTTCGAATTAAAAAAAAATTCTTTTTGTTTCATGATCAGCACGTCGTACAGAATATACCCTTTAATTTTTTGCTCTAAGTTGTGAAACAGCCTGTATAATATAAACTTCTAGCATGTCACAGTACATGAAATGAAGACTACCGCTCTTTGTTAACACACGACACATGGACTAATTATAATAAATATTTCAATATATAACTGGAAGCTTCGATCCAACCAACATAACCAACGGCGTTTGACAGGCCGGGAGCGGCGACACGGACGGCCGTAGCGACGGCAATTCCCGGTAACATGACCGATAGACGGGCCACGGGTCGCCGATACTGCTCCCGTGGTGACACCAACGTGTACAGCAAAACAACAATGCCTGAATATCAAACTGTTCCGGCTCGAGCTGTTTAATTTACCGGACCACTGACAAAACACAACATTCACCCACCAAGTTTTTTATTTGCAATCACGACACAGGTTTATGTTCGATAGAGAAAATATGGCAATATGTGTTGAAAACAATTGTCCGCGAAATGACTTGAATGATATGAAACATTTATTTTATCATTTATACGGGAATGTACCATATAAAAGCAAATTCTATTGTCAGTAAAATTAAGGTGAATCATGCGCCTAATTGGCATCTGATGATACAAAATATATCGATGCACAACGGCAAAGCTGGAGTGTATGAATCAAATGAGTGAAATAAGATGCTTTTAAAACATTTTGTTATAAATGAATAGTAAGTAAAGCCATATTCATGGAAAATGGAATACAACTTTATGATTCGTCGACTAGGTAATATAGGGTGTTTCGAAAATTATGGCACTTATTTTAACCCCATATAGAATTCAGAAAAAAATTCTTAAAAAGTCGCAATAGTTATTTGTGTATTAAGAGCGTAAAGTGATTCTTTATTACTGGAGCACGGTAATTGCAGCGCGAGCCGAAGGCGAGAGCTGCAATAGTATAAGAAGAACAAAGACACTTTATGCTCGTGATACACACATAATTTTTTCCACGATTACATCTTAAAATTATTAAAAAACGTATACATACTGAAAATAAATTCGTTCTGTCAACTGTCATATGAGAAGTTTCTGTTTTGTTTATATCCCTGGTAACTATTGAAATACGCGCGTTTAATATCTTTTTCGCGCGTTGCCATTGGAAACGCGCGTATTTAACATCTTTTTCGCGCGTTGCCGTTGGAGACGCGCAAAAAAGATATTTTTCGATTGTTCCACAGAAAACGTCAACTTTACGATGACAAATCAGAGCGTAATTGTCAACTTTTCATAGCAATCGTAGAAAAAAATAATTGTACAGTACTTGAAGCAAACATTTTTCGAGCCACTCGACTGATGGGTTATAATAATTTAGTAAACATTAAAATGGATTTTTTCTACAACTGTCTAAAAATGTTAATTTTTTTCATGAATACGCGAAGTATGTGATTTTTTCATCATTTACATTGCCATGACAACGAGTATTTTGCGCACTGTTTCGCAACCTACTGCACAAAATGAGTATTTCGCGAACGCTCTTAAATAATTTTTTGTCAGGTTCCATTAGTTACATCAATAGTATCAAATTCATATTTTTGTTGATTGTTTCCTTCAATTTACTTAATTAAATCAATAATTACTATATTATTCTTTATTTACAGTTGTAGAAACAATGTTGCTTGTATTTCGTGGACAAAATTCTTGGTTTTTGGCGCGTTCGAATAACTTTTTTTGTCTCGACCAACTGTCTCGACTAAAAGTAACATTCTCACGCGCATCAAAAATCACTCATTTTGAACACTTAATACAAAAATAACCATTATTTTATTGAAGTTATGTAACAGTTCTTTCAGTGGTTCAAGATTCTTAATTTTAATTTTATTACTGTAATCTGCAGCAGATACTTTACATTCCTCACCTTCGGCTCGAGAAATGAAACAACATCATCAGAAAGAAATGTCTTACGATCTTTTCTTGATATACAAATACCTATTGATTGCGTTCTCATTTATATTATTCACACTAAGAGGTTTTTTTTTATCTATGCTGACATATAAGCCATCTATCGGCTAAAATGAAAAAAATATAAAATAAAATAAAATAAATATATCATCACACCTTTTACCCATTATTGGTTGTGGTACTCTGCCTAAGCAGATCTCGGTAAGTGATATATTTTTTCGCGTGAAGTGCGGTTACCAGCCGTCAACTCACGGCCCCCAAAGATATTAGTGGAGGGGAAGCCACAGGGGTATATTTAAATTGGTGAAAATTGTTTGTCGTCTGTGGGGATCGAACCAGGGTTCTCAAGATCCACAGGCCGACTCGTTACCACTGAGCCACCTACCCCATTATTAAAAATAAATTATTATTAAATGACAATTAATAAGATTTAAGCATTTTATACTGTAATTTCGATGTGTAATTTTGTCACTTATCTACTAGATGAGTTATCTACCCCGTTATACTAACATTGATAAACGGGCTCTTAATAGATTAAATGTAATATCTACAAGTATATTAATGTCTAAAGTCAGGCAATATTTGTTTTCTCGATTACTTTTTAAGTTCATAGGTTGTCGATAATAGAAGTGGATAGGTACTCCTGTGTAACAAAGGCTCATTCTAAACGATAAGCAGACCCACGCATATTAACCTTCGTAGAAAATGATTATCCGTAACCTGTCATTAAGAAATAAAAATTACATTGACTTTTCGGTGGTGTCACGCACACGACTATCGACAAGATTTTATTTGTATACCCGTGGTCACTTTGCGTGTATGTACAAAATTAAATTACCACTTATTTTCATAGAATATTTTATCACGACCTCAATGTAAAGAAAGTTTGATTGAAATATGTGTAGGATGAAATGCGTAAACGGAGAAAATTATTCCTGTTTGTACTTATGAAATAAATGTAAGTTGTGGATATTGAATAATGTAACAGTTAATAAATAATAGAGTTGAATTGCTGAGTTGTTATATGTCATAAATAAGTTTTATTCTGATATAAAATATAAAATATTTGCTGACTTTTACCTTTCAAGCTTACATTTGACATAATAAAATAAACTAAATGTTATTAGTACATGATAAACGAATAGTATTATAGAAGATAAAAATTGGAAATAATAATATAAAACGTATAAAGGTAAAATAGGCTTCAGGAATGTAAAAACAAGTCACATACAGGTATAGTTTCATTCATGTGCGTTTCGAATGTATAGAACATTCATCACCAGCTCCAAAATTTAAAATTAAAAATGTAACAAATAAATATATCATCACGCCTTTTATCTATTACTGGTTGTGGCACTATACCGTAGCAGATCTTGGTAAGTGACATATTTCTTCGTGTGAAGTGCGGTTACCAGCCGTCAAATCACGGACCGAAATATATTGTGGAAGGGGAGCCACAGGGGTAGTTTTAACGTGGTGAAAATTGTTTGTCGGTTATGGGAATCGAATCCGAGTTCTCAAATCCGAAATCAACTCGATACCACTGAGCCACTTACCCCATAAAAAATGTGACAAATAAATAAATATAACATCACACCTTTTACCCATTACTGCGTGTGGCATTTTGACATATTTAGCAAATCTCGGTAAGTGATATATTCAAGACCACCAAAGATATTAATGGAAGGAGAGCCACAGGGGTAGTTTTAATGTGGTGAAAATTGTTACCGGCTGTGAGAATCGAACTCGAGTTATTAAATCCACAGGCCGACTCAGCCACCTACCTCCATTAAAAATGTAAAAATATCAGGAAAACACAATAAATAATAAAAACCTAAATATGTTAAAGTATTAATAATTAATATAAAAATTTACAATTGGCGTCAAAAATAAAAATAAAAACAAACGTCCATTAATAAAACGAATTATATTCATATGTTTTTGGATTCCTGAATCTTTTTTACCTTTATTCATTTAATGTTTTGTAATTGTTCGAAATAATATTAATAATAGTTATTTATATATCTAGGCCGTGATTTATTAAATCGAATAATAATTTTCTCGGCCACGGCGATAATCGAAGTAGACGACATTCTGAATTTTAAATTATTTCTTGCTTAAATCAGAAGTCAGTTAAATACAGAGATATCAATTTATCAAATGAAACACATCTTTTTTACAATATAAATTAAAAAAATTGCTGTCACCAAAGAAATTTCTCGACCATAATTTTTATAATTATTTCGAAAATTTTTCCAAGCTAAAGTTGTTTTAAAATTTAGTTATAATGTAATTAGTAAAAAACACTACTATATACGAACTAAACATAAAATCTTAAATAGACCCATCGTAAAGCTATGGTACTAGTGATTATATATAGCACATTAATACTCTTAACCTCAGTTTTTTTCCTTAAAAGCGTAAATATAAAGTTCAACGCGTTTTTAAGTTATCCTACTTCCAAGTAGATCGACAGATACACATACAGATTATTATAGAACTAAGTTGTTTTAGGATTAGTAGGATCTAACATAGTATGTAAGTTTATCAAAATATCAAGATGAATAAAAGTCACCATCATAATATTTTTCCTATTATACAGGTCAGAAAAGTAAAGACTGTGATAAAAATGTAAAAATTAGATTTGTTTAGCAAATATAAATTTATTATTTACAATTAAAACTATTTACAACAATGATACATCAAAATCTAACAACTATTTACCAGCCATGATGTCCATGACCGACTAAACCATGAGAGATGACACCGTGGTGAGTGTAACCGTAGACAGCGGGTGAGCCGATCACTTCCTGGTGTCCGTAACCGAAGTGGGCGGCGGCGACGGGAGCGACAAGGGTAGCATGAGCGGTGGGGCCAACAATGGTGGCGTGAGAGGTAGGTCCGACGATGGTGGCGTGGGCAGGGGGTCCAGCAACAATAGCGTGGTGAGCAATAGGAGCAATTTGGTGCACGACAGGAGCGACGTGGTGGACGACGGGAGCAACATGAACAGCGTGTTCGTGATGCTCAAAGCCAGGTCCAACAAGACGAGCATGTCCACCATGGGTAGCAACATCACCAGCGGGACCAGATACACGAGCACCAGCTCCATGTCCATGGAGACCGTTATCGGTGTGCACAGATCCGGAAGGACCAGCAATCACGACACCATCATGACCAACAGACACACTGCCGGAAGGAATGTGAGCAGCGTGGTGCACCTGGTCGTAACCAAGGTGACCAGCGGATGCGATAGCTACAGCCAGGGCGAAGACAACAGCGGTCTATAATAATAAAGAATAATAATAAACCTGCATAATTTAAATCCAAAGATGTTATGAAATTGTATTGTTAGTATAAAAATGATTTACTTACAAAGGTATTCATTTTGATGTGATTTGTTTGAAAGCACAAATGTTTGTGATATCAGTATAGACACATTGACGAAATTTATACTATATTAAAGGCCTTGAACAACCTTGGCTGTTGGCAATTATAATTTTATTAGAGCACTTTTACTTTGGCAATGTGTTAATGAAATTTATTTCCGACCAATGTAATATATGCTACACAAAGTACGATGAACTTTTCATGAATTAATAATAAAAAATACATTTTCTACAAATATTAAAAGCATTTTAAAGTTTGTAAATATTTTCAATAAACGGTCAATTCGCAACTCGCTTATCGTCAGTATAAAAACAACTCTATCGCTTAATTTGGTCAATAATGCAAATTAATGATTATAAATTATTTGTGTACTAAATATTGGAGGTATACTGTTTTCATTTTAAACTGGAGAAATCGGCATAAAACGATTAAATACACCGGAATTACATTTACAAAGGAACTCAAAATATGACCCGTTATAACTGATTTCACAAGGTTCGCGGAGGGTTGTACAGCCCCATTCGCCGGTACGTGTATAATAAAAACAAAAATATACTTATAACATTTAGTTGCATCTTGAATCTTGACTAATAATTTCCTTCGGGCGATGCGGCTAGCTAACTTTATACAGATATTCCTCATAAGGTGCATAAGAATCTCGAGACGTTTTCGAGCTATGACTTCAGTTAAATTAGACAAAAAAGTCTCTAAATATAAGTGAAAATATGGAAATAACTAAGTTTTTACTCTAAATAACTAATATAATTTTTTCAGGTACCCATTTTTAAAATATAATATTTCTAGATGAAATGAATAGTTTATAATTAAATATTTAAAAGACCTATATTTTTTTTATTTTTACAATGTCGAGATTGATGAAATTGACACGATCAATAAATATGAATTATTAAATGTTAATCAAGTAGCCTATAAAATAGATTTTTCTTTGCTCAATAGTAAGGATAACAAGTTTTTTAATTCATTTTTATCAAAATTTATTACTATTACTTAGATTACTACTACTAATTATTATTTTAAAATAAAAAAATCAATCAATCTAATCATCGTTAAAAGAGAAAACATATGCCTCTTAAATGTGTAATTTTTAATTATCCGCTCCATTTGAAAAAAATGCAATTTTATATTATATCTCAAAAATGAGCAGCTACAAAAATTCAATTAATTTTCTGATATACATAAAGCTTTAGTATCTATTATTTTTATTTGAAACTTTTACATTTTTCGGAAAAACTAAAATATCATTATATTGACCTATTAATGAGGCAAGTTTTGTACCTCTTTACAGTTCCCACGATCTCCATGTAAGTACATCCTAATGTGGAAAGCTTGTATATTTATTACAATTGATAAATACAAGATATTTTTTGGCCAAATTACACAAGCGAGTGTGACTTTGCTGCAGTAACGAGAAGTTGCATTTACAAATTACTACTTACTAACAAACATATAATTAGGTTCAATGTACTCACACTTTTAAAAAGCAAAATGTATCGAAATTCATATTTCAATGTCGAATGAAATAGTGGGTATTTTATATCTGGTCAAGGTTTCTTATTTAGTATAAATTTCGTAGTAATTCTAGCAAAAGTATCACAGATATTTGTGTTTCCAATCAAACTACATCAAAATGAACGCCTTTGTAAGTAAATTGTTTTGGTACTAACAAAATAATTGAATATATCTCTGGTTTTTAATTATGCAGATTTATAATTATTCTTTGTTTATTTTAGACCGCCGTTATCTTCGCCCTGGCTGTAGCCACCGCTTCTGCTGGTCACCTTGGTTACGACCAGGTGCACCACGCTGCTCACATTCCTTCCGGCAGTGTGTCTGTTGGACATGATGGTGTCGTGATCGCTGGTCCCTCCGGCTCCGTGCACACCGACAACGGTCTCCACGGACATGGAGCTGGTGCACGTGTGTCTGGTCCCGCTGGTGATGTTGCTACCCATGGTGGACATGCTCGTCTCGCCGGACCTGGTTTTGAACACCACGAACACGTTGTGCACGTTGCACCCATTGTCCAGCACGTCGCTCCTGTTGTACACCATGTTGCTCCTATTGCTCACCACGCCGTTGTCGCTGGCCCCGCTGTCCACGCCACCATCGTCGGACCTACTTCTCACGCTACCATTGTTGGGCCTACCGCTCACGCTACCCTCGTTGCTCCCGTCTCTACCGCCCACTACGGTTACGGACACCAGGAAGTGATCGGCTCACCCGCTGTCTATGGTTACGCTCACCACGGTGTCATCTCTCATGGTTTAGTCGGTCATGGACATCATGGCTGGTAAATGGTTGTTAAATTTTGATGTATTCATATTGTTATAAATATGTATTTTTATAAATAAATATTATAATACTTTGTCAAAAATCTACTGCCTAATATTTTTTTTTATTATTTTACTAGTTCATACAAAAAACATGTTTTTAAGGATATTCTATTTATGAATTAAAAGTATTATTACATTACAAAAATTAGTGATGCGTTATCATCTAGCCAAAAGGGCAATTGCCTGGGGACCCCAAAACCAGAGTAGCTTCAACCAACTTTAAAATAATTAAACTTATACGAATAGTAAAGCTTTAGTTTTAATTATGTTTATTCAATCCGGTAATCTGTCTTATTTTTTCTTGCAATTTTTTTGTTGTTTTTGTTTTTGTTAAGAATTTTATTTTTTTAATTTTATTTAAATTATGTATGCTGGTTTAATTATTTCACGAAATTTTATATTTACATACTATTCTAATGTTATTTTATTAATCTAGTTTCTTATTTGGTGCAAAAAGATTCAATTAATGGCTGGTTCTATGAACGTCAAATAAATTTACTTCCAAACCAAATTAAATTGATTGATTCAAAAGACAGTCAAAAAATTTATTTGAATTTGTTAAATTAAATACATTTACTATGGAAGTAAATTTATTCTGTCTTACCTAACACCATGCATCGATGTATTATTATAAATTTCTCTTCTGGATTATACATATTAAATTGTTTATAGATATGATATACATATCTTATTTTCTTTTGGCTTGAACATGAATTTTATCTAAAATTATTCTTTGGTTTTTTATACGGACAGTGTAAAATCCTAGGTATCCTCGGAAGGATTTTCCCATCAAATACTCCTCGGAGAAAAATGTCTGAAGTCAACACCGTTCCCCAAATTTACATTTGCTTAAAGCCCCATAAAAGTATAACGGGCGCACTGACCAAAATTTACACACAAAAATATGCCTGTATATAAATAGTTACAAAATAAATAAAGTTGTAGATATTGAATAATGTATCAGTTAATAAATAATAGAACTGACTTACTCAGTTGTTATATGTCATAAATAATTTTTATTCTAGTATATAAAATATAAAATATTCACAGACCTTTAGCTTGCAGGATTTCATCTGAAACAAAATAAAACTAAATATTAGTACATAATATAGTAATAGTGTCATAGTATAAATAAGTATATCATCACGCCTTTTACCCATTACTAGGTGTGGCACTCTGCCGTAACAGATTTTGGTAGGTGGTAAATTTCTTTGCGAGAAGTGCCGTTACCAACCGTCAAATCACGGTTCTCAAAGATGTTAGTAGAGGGGGAGCCACAGGGGTAGATTTAATTTGGTGAAAATTATTTATCGGTTGTGAGAATCGAACCAGGGTTCTCAAGATACACAGGCCGATTCGATACCACTGAGCCACCTGCCCCATATAGTGTCATAATAAAATACATAATAATTAGAAATGAAATAATATTAGTAATATAGTTATTTGTTTATCTAGGTTATAAAATGACTATTTGATAACGCGAATAATGAACTTATTGGCCGAAGCGGTAGTCGAAGCAGACAATATTCTGAATTCCAAATCATTTCGTGCTTAAATCAGTGTACAGAAATACCAACTTGTCAGATGAAACAAAACTTTTTAACAATATTGTAAAGTAAAATTCTTCTTACATCACAGTAATTTACCGGCACTGTGGCAACACTATTGCATTCACCAATATATTAATTTTCACTAAAATTTTGTGCCCAATAACATGAATTTGAATAAATATTTGGAAATACAATTAACAATCGTTTTAATATCGATCTTTAATTTAATACCAAACTCGGCATATTTTGAAAAAAACAATTAACGAACACTTAAATGTCAATTTGACACTCAACTATGAATCCATAAGGATTATAATTTTATATTATTATTTTAATAATTTTAATTCTGCACTAGTTGTACAACATAACGATTTTCCATATGTAAATACATATAATAAATTAACTGGTAATAATTTCGAAAATGTATTAAGTTAAAGTTGTTTTAAATAAAATTGGAGCCAATTTTAGTATTTAGTGGTAAACACTATCGTTTTCGAAATAAACATAAAATCTTAAAATGACTCATTTAAAAAGTTGTGGTACAACTGGTTGTAAATAACTCATTAGCAAACTTAACCTCAGTTTTTTGCTCAAAAGCGTAAATATAAAATTTCAATCTAAAATTTCACCGCGTTCTTAAGTCAACCTGCTTTAAGGAGAAACGAAAGATGATTTTTTGGTTATATGTTTTTTTGGGTTCAGTAGGATTTAAGATATGAAAGTTCATCAAAATTCTTAGATCAACGAAAATCACCATCACAATACTTTCCCTATTACACGAGTACATGTGAGAAAATAAAAAATTGTGATAAAAATGTAAAAATAAGTTTTGTTTTGCAGAGATAAATTTATTATTTATAATTAAAACTATTTACAACAAGTCTACATCAAAATCTAACAACCATTTACCAACCATGATGTCCATGACCGACTAAACCATGAGAGATGACACCGTGGTGACCGTAACCGTAGACAGCGGGTGCGCCGATCACTTCCTGGTGTCCATAACCATAGTGGGCAGTAGCGACTGGAGCGACGAGGGTAGCATGAGCGGTGGGGCCAACAATGGTGGCGTGAGAAGTAGGTCCGACGATGGTGGCGTGGACAGCGGGTCCAGCGACAACAGCGTGGTGGGCAATAGGAGCTAACTGGTGCACAACTGGGGCGACGTGATGAACGACGGGTGCAACATGTACAGCGTGTTCGTGGTGTTCAAGACCAGGTCCAGCAAGACGAGCATGACCACCATGAGTGGCGACATCACCAGCAGGGCCAGATACACGAGCACCAGCTCCGTGTCCGTGGAGACCGTTATCGGTATGCACAGATCCGGAAGGACCGGCAATCACGACACCATCATGACCAACAGACACACTTCCAGAAGGAATGTGGGCAGCGTGGTGCACCTGGTCGTAACCAAGGTGACCAGCGGAAGCGATGGCTACAGCCAGGGCGAAGACAACAGCGGTCTACAACAATCAAAGAATAATAATAAACCTGCATAATTAAAATCCAAACATATTATTAAATTGTATTATTGGTGTCAAAATAATTTACTTACAAAGGTGTTCATTTTGATGTAGTTTGTTTGAAAGCACAAATGTTTGTGATATCAGTATAGACACATTGACGAAATTTATACTATATTAAAGGCCTTGAACAACCTTGGCTGTTGGCAGTTATAATTTTATTAGAGCACTTTTACTTTGGAAATGTGGTAATGAAATTTATTTCCGAATAATACGCGCTATATACTACAAAGTATGATGAATTTTTTATGAATAAGTGATATAAAATGCGTTTCCTGTAAATATTAAATGTAAATTTCAAATAAAATTTGTACATACGAAAACTCTCTTTACACTAAATAATTAATATAATTTAAATTCCATATTTAAAAATCCTATTTATTCTCTATTTAAAATGTCAAGTTTGCTTAATTCAATTAATACGATCAATATAAATTATGTATGTCTACTAGCTTATGAAATTTATATTTCTTTGCTCAACAATAAAGATAATAAATTGTTCAATTATATTTTTATCAAAGTTTATCGAACTACTGTTAAACATATTATATATTTAAGAAGTTTGCAGCACTCATAATTGATCATAAAAACTGTGTTTGATTGAAGTTGTGTCAATTTATTTATACGCAATAAATAAATTGACAGAACATAAACTAATAACTTAGCAATGTTGAAAATGAGAAAAAAATATGATACTTAAATACTTTCTATTATACTTTGCATTAAAAAAATATATTACTGTATGTCGCCGCGTATCTCAAAAATGTGCAACTGAAAAAATATATTAATTTTGTTGGTGTAAAAAGTATTTATGATTTTTATTTGAAACTCTGTATGTGTCTATTACTAATTAAGAATTAAAATTATTTGAAACAAAATCGTTATATTCAATTTTTCTATTTGACTTGTAACGCATATGTTTTATTGAAAAAAGAAAAACATCGATTTCGTTATATTGACCTAGGAAAGGCTGTATATGTTTTGGACACAAACATTAAATTACAAAAGTGAGTGTGCCTTTTCTGCATGAATTAAGTAACGAAAAGTTGCATTTACAAATTACTACTTACAAACAAACGTATAATTAGGTTCAATGTACTCATGCTTTTAAAAAGCAAAATGTATCGAAACATATTTCAATGTCGAATGAAATAGTGAGCATTTTATATCTGGTCAAGGTTTCTTATTTAGTATAAATTTCGTAGTAATACTAGCAAAAGTATCACAAACATTTGTGCTTCCAATCAAACTACATCAAAATGAACGCCTTTGTAAGTAAATTATTTTGATACTAACAAAATAATTTAATATATCTCTGGATTTTAATTGTGCAGTTTTAATATTACTTTTTGTTTATTTTAGACCGCTGTTGTCTTCGCTCTGGCTGTAGCCACCGCCTCCGCAGGTCACCTTGGTTACGACCAGGTGCATCACGCTGCTCACATTCCTTCTGGCAGTGTGTCTGTTGGCCATGATGGCGTCGTGATCGCTGGTCCTTCCGGCTCTGTTCATACTGATAACGGTCTCCACGGACATGGAGCTGGTGCTCGTGTGTCTGGTCCTGCTGGTGATGTTGCTACTCATGGTGGACATGCTCGTCTTGCTGGACCCGGTCTTGAACATCACGTTCACGCTGTTCACGTTGCTCCCGTCGTTCATCACGTTGCTCCTATTGCTCACCACGCTGTTGTCGCTGGACCCGTTTCCCACGCTACTATTGTTGGCCCCTCTGCTCATGCTACCCTCGTCGCTCCCGTCGCCACCGCCCACTACGGTTATGGACACCAGGAAGTGATCGGCGCTCCCGCTGTCTATGGTTACGCTCACCACGGTGTCATCTCTCATGGTTTAGTCGGTCATGGACATCATGGATGGTAAATGGTTGTTAGATTTTGATGTATACTTGAAGATATTTATATTGTTGTAAATATATATTTTTATAAATAAATATAATATTTCGCAAAAAAACATAATACCTAATCATTTTTTTTATCAGCCTAATTGTTCATAAAGAAGCACATTTCTTAGGTTATTGTATATACAGGGTGTTTCACAACTTAGAGCAAAAAATTAAAGGGTATATTCTGTACGACGTGTTGATCATGAAACAAAAAGAATTTTTTTAAAATTCGAAAAATTAAAGGTTGTTAACCTAAAACATTTTTTGTAGTACTGCACTGGATTCGCTTTCCTATTAAACACAAACAATGAAGTAGATATCAACTACGAAAGAATAATTACACAATTCAATTATTAGCAGTTATTTATAATAGAATTTTATTTAATTAATAACTTTAACATAATCATCCACCCAGTAACAGTGGCAACGAAAAATTTTGGACTGGGAAACATGGAAAATAGTTTTGCAATTTAAAAAAATATATATTTTTGTTTCATGATCAGCACGTCGTACAGAATATTCCCTTTAATTTTTTGCTCTTAGTTGTAAAACACTCCGTATATATATATATATATATATATATATATATATATATATATATATATATATATATATATATATATATATATATATATATATATATATATATATATATATATATATATTAAAATTATAACATAATGTAAATATAAACAACATTAATATTAGCAAATATAGATTTTCAATCTTATTAGACGGACAACAGGATTTTCCCACAAAATATCCATCCAGAAAAGTTCACCATTGTACATGAAGCCCCTGAATTTAAATGTGCCTAAGACACCCTAAAGGCAATACACACCACTGACAAAAATTAACGAAAAAACACAGTTATATTTTTTTTAGTTACAAAGCATTGTGATCTGAGAAACACAAAAGCCGTCCTTAAATAAACGATGCCAACAAAGATGTCGCTGGCATCGGTGAACGTCAAAGTGTGAAGAAAAGAAGAAAGCAAAACAGGACATTCAGGAAATTGACTCATTGACATCAGCTTTCTGAAGTCACGGACCATATAATTCTGCCCCTCCCACCTAGCGAACGTTGTGCGCCCGCAACAAAAAACGTTCAACGAAATTTTATATTCACAAAAGAAGCGGCAACCCAATTTCGCCATTTTGATATAGCAGACATGGCTGTCTTACGAGGGAGAGCGGAATTGCCTTCGAAACAAAATCGTTCCATAATAACGTTTGATCAAGTAGGCAGATCGCAAAGGACCACACATGCACATTTCTTATGCTGTAATTTGATCTTATCTTTCAAATTCTTTGATTCACTTTTTCCGCTTGTTAACCATGCGAATTTTTTATAATTATAACAGAAATACATTTAATTATTATTTATTTACTTCACTCAACAGAAAATTGAACCCAATCACAGAATATGGAACCTACAATTTTGCAATTTATGGAAGAATTCCAAAACTCCTGGAAGCAATTATTGTATTTTTTATTTATAAATTGTTATTAGCGAACATTCTAAACATTTTTTTAAAGAAGTCATTAGATTTTTAGATTTAAACTAGATAAACAAAGAATATATTGAAATAAATTTCAATGAGATCAATTGTTTTAAATTTGTTTACTGAAACTGTCAAAAACAAATAAATATAAAATAAATATATCATCACGCCTTTTACCTATTACTGGGTGTGGCACTCTGTCGAAGCAGATCTCGGTAAGTGATATATTTTTTTGCGTAAAGTACGGTTACCAGTCATCAAATCACGGCCCCCAAAGATGTTAGTGGTGGGGAGCCACAGGGGTAGATTTAAATTGGTGAAAATTGTTTGTCGGCTGTGGGGATCGAACCAGGGTTCTCAAGATCCACTGAACTACCTACCCCATACTGTCAAAAACAATCTATGGTTCTTAATGTTATATAAAATATATTATTATTGTGTAAGAACCTTTCTGGAAAAAGACCTTTAAAAACTTGCGAATAAATATTTAGCGATATCAGGGATGAAACTGAATACTTTGAAGATGTCGTGCCACTTTTCCAATGTTTCCTTCATAGCTCTACATATTCTATTAAAGTCAGAATTTCATTTTTATTAAAAGAATAGCGTGTGACTCTTTTATTCTATAGTTTTCTCATATTTTTATATATGTTTTTGTTTTCAACCATCTAAAAGTTAAATGGAAAATTATTGAAAAAGTACAACACAGAAAATATCGTTGACTATAAAAATATTAATCTAATTTTTCCTCCATTGAAAGAATCCTTTTTGTGCTTTCTAGCCATTGTTTCTTTCACAGTATATTGTTAATAATAATGAACATATTAGAAATTACCTTGTACCTAGGGGCCATTCATTTTCTTTATAGGTCATTAAAATAATTACAATTTCAAAATATAATTTTGCACTCACTTATAACGTCATTTTCAAGAATTTATATCCTTTCGTGCATATTTAAATAAACACTAAATTGCAATACGAGATACAATAATATTTTAGTTGTTATTTATTAGTATGTTATGCATCAAGGAAGAGAAACAAGCGATTATTCCCGCGTTTGCCAACTTCACACAAGGGATAATCGCGCCCCCTCGTGAAGCATATTATACTTTTCGTAACAAGTGCACAAAAATTACTGTCTTATCGGGACAAATGTCAAATATGGGTTGCGTAACTAGAGCCTAGGAAACGCCGCAAACAGCTAATAATCGTAGTCTCTAGGGAGAGAAACATGTCCCTAGGGAGAGAAACATGCTACCTAGGGGAGAAAAGCAGTGTTTCTCTCTCTAAAATTAGGGAATAAGAACGTGTTTCTTGTGCAAAACGTTATAAGACTCCACATGTACAATATAGGGTCGCCATACTATATCTATGAAATGCGAAAAAAAAAGTTTAAGAACATTGAATAACATGCATTCCCCTCCCCCAGTCAGTTATCAAATTTTCGTGTAACCATTAAGTTACAACAGCTATTAAAATTTTACAATAATAATAACTGTCAATCTGTCCCAATTTTAAAACCTGATGCTTGTGTAACTTAAAATGTAAAAAATATCATAAAAATAGAGAGTTCATTCTGATAATCATAACGATTACAATTTATTATGTTAATAGTGCGGACAATAATAACATCAACTACCAAGCAAACGAGTAAGCGGCGTGCAAATGATAAATCGCAAATATATATCATTATAATAATAGAGCACGAAACAATTTCACCTCTAATTAGAATGCAGATCAGAAAGAATAATAAATACGGACGATGAAATTGCTTTTTTATTTCTCTTTGGTTTTATAGCATCTTCGATGCGCTATGCTGGCAATACGTCACGTAGTCAGTAAGATGAACAGTTGCTGGTCTAGGTCATACATTAGTAAATATACTACTACTCTCAAATTAAAAATTCTACCGTATAAAAGCATTGTTGTTGTAGGCGATTACACGAAGCGAGCAATACAATAGCTCTGAGCAGTTATAAGCGTAATATTGGTATGCGTTCGCAGGATGGATGATGCTACAGCATAAAATTGCTCAGTGGCTCAGGCATAATGACGAACTGGTTACTTTTTGTTGTATCAGCACGCTTTATATTCATTACTAAAGCCCGGATTTTTAGGCAATTGCCTAGAATCAAATTTTAATATACTTCAGGCAATTTCGTTTTTCTATACATAGGTACTCGTAATATGTTTACGTGTAATGGAAGGTTTTTTTTTTTCGTGCATTAGAGCCTATTTTTTCTATATTTTGGTTATTGTGCCTATTTTACCTTATACAGCCTATTTTGCCTATTTTTGTTGCCTATTCTAACTTTTATTGAGCAGGCAAGGTTTATCATCTACTTCGTTGACTAATAAGAATGCCCCTGACACATTTTGTGCTGTCGAACGAAGTTTTCAACTTACAAGCAAGTTCTGACAGACCGAAGACAGTCTCTTTCCGAAAATTTCGTAGAGCAATTGCTCGTAATATTTTGTGAATTAAAGTATAGAACATAATTTGAATTTGCATAATAGTTAATAAAATGAGAACCCTACATTATTATTTTTCAGATTTCGTTAATTTTTGTTTAAAATGATTATTTTTTCTAACGAAGAGTAGATACGGGTACCAATATTAGAAAAAGGATTCGTTTATTTTTTTTAAAACAAATTATTTACATTTAAGCTGCCTAAAATCCCGCCTATTTTAGAATAATTACCGGCCTATATGCCTGCTTATTTGGGTGTTTTTAAGAGCCTAAATATCCGGGCTTTATTCATTACTGTATGTGGTCCTTGGTCATAGCAAAATGTTAGCTACAGAACATGTTAGAACATAGACAACTGCTTGTGTGATGTGCAGTTCACGGTTCGATTCTACCGGTTGGGAAATATTGTTAAAACACCCGTCATTCAATCACACACTGAGAATTAAATTCCGGTTGTACACAATAACAAATAAAATAAGATAATAATAATAGATTCAGAATCGAATGTTATTATTTTTTTGGTTTTACATATTTATTTTTTGGACGTTAAGAGCATAAATATTTGCTCATCATCAGCTCCTTAAAATATAAATACAATAATTATAATATAAAACTAGCAAATTAATCAAAATGTCAAACCTTTAAAAAATATAAAACAATATATGTAAAATATCAATAATAACAAAAAAGAAAAAAATTCTGAAACCTTTTATTTATTTAATATATCATATAATTGAATCCTTTTTTATATGTATATTAAAAAATAATAATAATAGAACAATGTAGAGTAAATTTGCAATCTGCGGGAATCGAATTTGGATTCTCAAATCCACAGGCTGACACGTTTGCACTGAGTTATCTACCCCATATAGAACTGTATCACTATATCTATTTGTATAACAACAAAGACAAAATTAATTGTCATCCAACACCTGGTGAAACTAGGTTTAATAAAAAGTATAAAATAAATCTTATCTTATCTTATTCTCTGCTGGCACAGTTCTTCGTCACCAGCTTCTTCACATGAACTTTGTTCTAGGTGAAGAAGTGAGTTATACCATACTGATGAGCTCTAATAAGAGCGAAACGCGTCTATGGTTACTAACTGAACTGGCCAGTCTCTGACGATGCCCTCATAAGGTGACTTGGAGGCTGAATTTTGTGAAACTGAGCCAAGTGTTTATTTTATACTTTTTATATCTATTTGTGTTTGACACATAGCAAGATGATATCTAGTAAGAACATTTGATATTACTTATTAGTAAATATATTTAAATAAATAAATAAATAAATATATCATCACGCCTTTTACCCATTACTGGGTGTGGCACTCTGCCTAAGCAGATCTCGGTAAGTGATATATTTTGTCGCGTGAAATGCGGTTACCAGCCGTCAAATCACGGCCCTCAAAGATATTAGTGGAGAGGGAGCCACAGGGGTAGATTTTTTAAATTGGTGAAAATTGTTTGTCGACTGTGGGGATCGAACCAGGGTTCTCAAGATCCACAGGCCGACTCGATACCACTGCGCCATCTACCCCATTAAATATATTAAATATATTTCTGCTATCAAATGTACATAGTTTATTTTGTTTTGAGTCATTTTATATTGCGATTCTTATTAGTTATATTAAAAAATGTTAGTAACAGAAAATGAAACGTTTAAAGCAGTTTGGACTGCTAATAATTTTGTTGTCAATTGTGATTAAAAATCAATAGGCGAGAATAATAACTCCATAATACGAGTAATTACTATTATTCTTTACGTTAACAATATAAGATGCTAGAAAAACAGAACCAGGAAAAATAATGTAATACTTGCATTTGTTTATAAAATAATATATTTACAGTAATATCAGTATTTACATATAATGATCAAAATCTAATAACCATTTACCAGCCATGATGTCCATGACCGACTAAACCATGAGAGATGACACCGTGGTGAGCGTAACCATAGACAGCGGGAGCGCCGATCACTTCCTGGTGTCCGTAACCGTGTTGGACGGTAGAGACGGGAGCGACAAGGGTAGCGTGAGCGGTAGGCCCAACAATGGTAGCGTGAGAAGTAGGTCCGACGATGGTGGCGTGGACAGCGGGTCCAGCGACAACAGCGTGGTGAGCAATAGGAGCGATTTGGTGCACGACTGGAGCGACGTGGTGGACGACGGGAGCAACATTCACAGCGTGTTCGTGGTGTTCAAGACCAGGTCCAGCAAGACGAGCATGTCCACCATGGGTGGCAACATCACCAGCAGGGCCAGACACACGAGCACCAGCTCCATGTCCGTGGAGACCGTTATCGGTGTGCACGGAGCCGGAAGGACCAGCAATCACGACACCATCATGTCCAACAGACACACTGCCAGAAGGAATGTGAGCAGCGTGGTGCACCTGGTCGTAACCAAGGTGTCCAGCGGAAGCGATGGCTACAGCCAGGGCAAAGACAACAGCGGTCTAAGATAAACAAAGAATAATATTAAGATTGCCAACTTGCAAACTAAAATATATCAAAATGTTACTATCAAAATTGTATACTTACAAAGGCGTTCATTTTGATGTAGTTTGAGTGGAAACACAAATGTTTGTGATAATTTCAGTTACTTGTCTTTCCAATTTATACTCCGATATAGACCTTCATAAAAATGTAATATTCGTTGCACTTTTACTATTCATATCATATGTAGCAATCAAAATTCACTTCCGATTCATATAAAACGCAAACATTGAACTTGAATATGTTTCACTCGCATACATTCTCGCATTACTTTGCATTTATATTCAATAACATAATTTTACTTATTTAAATTAGTAGAAAAATAACAGTAACATTTTGTTATAATTTAAAATAAAAGATTTTTGACAATCTTGACTGAAGAATAAAAATGAATAAAATAAAATTATTTCGATTCATTTAATTAATTGATATTTATGCACCAAAAGCGGAAAGTGTTTTAAGACAATAAAAAACTTGTCTTTCAACAGCGAAAATGTATTTCAAATGTTTTGAATATTTTGAGATATATCTGTCAAGTGTTTGAGTAATGTACTTTTTGTTTTATCATAACAATAATGTAAACATTTTACATATCACCTAAGATGGAAATGTAATCATATACTTACGAGTACAAGAGTAATGGTAGAAAAGTGACCTTGGTCAAAACCAGTCCCAGAACTTTAATTTTATCCGTATTTAAAATATCTTTCTTAATGAGGTAGGTGGCTCAGAGGTATCAAGTCGGCCTGTGTATTTGAAAACCCGGGTTTGATTTCCACAGCCGACAAACAATTTTCACCATTTCAAATCTACCCCTGTAACTCCCTCTCCACTAACATCTTTGGGGGCCGTGATTTAATGGCTGGTAACCGCACTTCACGTGTACAAGTATATGATTTACCGAGATCTGCTACGGTAGATTGCCACACCAAGTAATGACTAAAAGGCGTGATGATATATTTATTTATTTTTATGTTTCTTTATCTCTTAACTATCGTTCGAATTTTTTCTTCTTTGACAAAATAAATTACAAATTATTTATTTGTTTATGTTACTCTGTACAACAAGAACTTCATCCCAATTACAGTACAGGATCCGCACTCACCGAGCCGCAGTGTGGTAGTAATTTTTATCTTGAGTGAGATTCAAACTCAGGATATCCGGATTCGAATTCCATATCGCTATGCACACCACTGTACTGACGGTCAAAATTACACAAAGTTAATATTACAGCTACTGTTGCTTAAATCAAATTTACAACACTGACAAAAGAAAATAGAAAAAGATAGCCAACAGACATTATTCCACATTAAAATTAACTTTGATGTTTCCCCTCCTTTAACATTTCTGGGGACCGTTATTTGACGACTGTTAACCGTACATCACTCGCATACAGAAAACTGATACAGCTGAGTACCACATCTAATCATAGATAGAAGTCGTGATGATATATACGTAAAAGAAAATGATCCAGATTTAAAATTGACACATCGAAAAGAATTACGAGCAGGTATAGATGTGAACTACTGAACAGCAGCATAAACAGATGATCCGACGTGATGAATTCCCTATAATTATCAAGATACGGTTGCAACACTCCCTCAACCCGTCGAAATCTACCTAGAAACAATCAGCAACCGTGCTTCTTCTGTTCTGTGTTGAGCGTTGAACACCGCACTCAGGTACTCTAATTTAAGGTTTTTTTACTCTTAGTTTTGTTCAGAGATCAACAGTTATTAAGTTTTTACGTGCCGTCTTGATAGGATTTTTTTATTGTCAGATTGCTATGGTTAATAAAGTTCGTTGTATTCACATTAAACTCCAAAATTATGTGCTTGGTCTTTTTAGATTGAAATTAAGACAATACATGATGATAAGAAAAAGTAATTTACTGGTTTTATAATAAATGTCATCGTACAATATGACTAGAACAAATTTAAAATGGTTCAGTAACTTTTGTAATGTAAAAAGATTTCCAGTAAAAGGTAAGAAATTTGAATGAAGAAATAGTTATTTACGTAAGCAGTTATGATATTGTTTGACGAACATAATATTTGCTAAAACGAGCGAAGCGAGTTTTGCAAATTATGTGAGTCAAACAATATCACGTTTTACGTACAAAATTTTATCTAATTCCGCTAAAACAATTTTTAAAATACATAAAATTCTAGGTTTATGACAACTCAATATATTTCAAAATCAATAAATCAATTTACCAAAGCGTTACTGTGAAAATAAATTGATAAAATTTTTAAATTTACAGCTTATGTCTTCATAGAAAATGAGTTCTGAATCCGAGACAAACCTTCCTTCTGATATCGAAGAATCTGCTAATTTGGCCGTGAACTGTTTTATATAAAAAATTATTAAATGTATATAAATCCTAAACAATTTAATAAATAGTTTTTTCCGTTACTTGCAAACTTTTTGAGAAAGTTCAAACTGTCAACATTTATTACATAACTAGTTATGTATAGAATTCTTTACATAACTCTTGAATGACAGTTATAAAAAAATTGACATTTCATAACGTCATTGATGTAAAATAGGACTTTTCATAACGGAATTAGGTAAACAAATAAAATGAATATTTGTTGATTAAGAAATAAATAAATTTAATTAATATTGTATATTTTTCTTGTAAAAACATATTCGTTTATTAATACAGTATACTACGACATACAAAAACAAAATTACCTCTAATCCTTATTTTTCCTTTCATATTTAAATTAATTACTTTGCAGAGTGATTAATTAATGAGAACATTAAAAAATCTATTTGAGTTCAGTTGTAAATATAGAAGCACTTATTATTGATTTTTGTTTCAGCTTAAAATATTATTAATATAAAAAAAATACGCAGAATCGTTTTACTAAATTTTCGTTTTCTCTTTGTTCTTTTATGTGGTCTCATGCAGATTTATTCTTACTGTTCCTCTGTATTATTTTTTATTAAGTAGGTACCTATCTAGTTGGACCCTACATTTTTTTGTGCCGATAGCCATTGAAAATATTGAGTATTTTTTACAAGTGATTTCCGGTGAAATTCACTTGTTAAAATTATCAAAACTTCTTTTCGACAGATGCACCTGTGTTTTTGTCGACAGCCTGTAGACCTGATTCTATTAAGTGTGCATGTTGGCTTGATTTTTCGGTAGATGAGTATTCATCACTTCATCAGATATATAACAACATGTCTTTGCTCTTAACACATACTTATGTTTCATTTAGTTTCGTATCATATGTTACATATATTTTTACTTAAATTATGTGTAGATTTTATATTTATTTATTTATGTTACGCTGTACAACAGGAATTTAATCCCAATTACAGTACAGCCGAGCCGCAATGTGATATCAAATATGTCGCTTATATATTGATTTAGCAATTTATTTTATATAAGGTGATTTATACAGTAACTTATAAGCTAATTGATAGCGGATATATATATTCATGATATCATTTCCGGTTTACTAGTAATGAATATGGGTTCAGTTGTATCGAATCGGCCTGTGGATTTGAGAACCCGGGTTCTATTCCCACAGACAACAAACAATTTTCACCACGGTAAAACTACCTCTGCGGCTCTCCCGCCACTAACATCTTTGGGAGCTGTGATTTGATGGCTGATAACTGCACTTCACGCAAAGAATTATATCACTTACCGAGATCTGCTAATGCAGAGTGCCACACTCAGTAATGGGTAAAAGACGTGATGATATATTTATTTATATAATTATTATATGTTTTTCACAAATACTAAAAGTTTGTCAAATTTTCTTCACAATATTATAAAAAAATCAATACGAGTAAGTGAATTAGTGAGAAATAATATTTGTAGAGAACTTCAAAAAGGAACATAAATAAACAAAAAAAATCATCTAAAAATTAATACAATACAATTTATTTTTCTTTAAACTATTTTATTCCATATTTTCTACATATTTAGGTTTTATATAATTCTAATTAGCATTTAAATTGTCATTGTTAAAAAAAAAAGAAAACAAACATTTTAGGTAACAATAGAGACAAAATAATAATAATATCTTTCGCATTAATTGGAATTAAAAAGTTTGAAGGTTGCAACCATTTCAGGTAGTACTTTACAATTAATATCTTCATTTTGTCGAGGTGAACACTGACAGTGACCTTATAGTACCTCTTAACTGCAAAAACAAGAAATTCATAGGAATGCAAAAATATCATATTATATCAAACAATGACTATTAATTATAATTGTTATTTATAATTATCAATTAGAGAGCGGAGAACACAGCTTACTCAATATCGATAGACATATATTTAGATTTATATGTTAATTTTTGCTTATACAGAAAATGAATACAAAAATACGAATCAATTTAGTTTTAATCAAGTCTCTGTTAAATATTGTGTCACATTTAAATTAATCTTTTGAATTAGTGTTGTGTAGTAGTAGCTAATGTCAAAATATAGTTTTGTATTAATCAATAAATTCTGCTCTCAAATTTCAAATTATCTAATTTGATTAGTTCATTAATTTTTAAAATCTCATAATCAGTATATTATTTTCAATATTTTATTCGATTCTGCAAAACTTTATTTATATTTAAAAAATTAAATTAATCATTTAATACTTTAAATTAAACTAATTTAATTATTTATAGGAAATAATACCTTTACAACAAAACTCGTTTCAAATGAACATGCTGTCGCCATCTATATAATAAAACTCAAACTTCGATTGTACTACCATCTAGCATAAAATGCTGGAACCTCTTGATATTTTGTAATATATTTTTCATTGAAATTAGTTCATTGTCAAGTAACAAAAGAAAAATGTTAATTCATTAATATTTTAATAATACAAAAAGCTAGTATACGTATATAATTATTCATATGTTCTGTTGAAACTTAATTTAATTTTCACTGATTTGAATTAGCTCAGAAAACTGAACAATCATTATTTAATGAATAAAAATTATATGAACATACAGATAAATTTAATTTAATCTAATAATAATATATGAACTACCACATAGCAAGTCAGTGATTTCGGACCCAGTACTATAGTTGGGATCGAATTTCTGTTGTACATAGTAGCATAAGTAAATAAATAAATAATTATGTGTACACTTATTACGCTAACATCTAAAATATATAATTGTATTTGTTGAAATTTAAAACCAAAAGCTGAAGACATCGTAATTATTTGACTCAAGTATTATCTACCCACAAGCTACAAGTAACAAAAAAAAAAAATAAATGTGTTTCAACACCTCGAATTTATAAACTGACAAAATAATAACATCATATTAAATATTTCAAACAGTAGCATATTAATATGAACTCAACAATGGCCCGAAGAAATGTTTAAAATTCCAAATCTGATCTCTCTTCATTATAATTAAATTTAAAAAATAAAGAAATAAAATAAGAAATATTACAGAGCACACATAAAATTAACAAATATATGTTTCATTAAATTCTAGCGTATGACAAGGTTATTAACCGACAAAAAGCATAGAAAATGAAGAAAGATCAACGCCTAATCACATAAAGACATGGTTGACCCCACAAGTCGCTACCAGGGGACAGGTTTATGAATACATAATTGTAGCTTAATATCTCTGGTTGTTCTTAAATTACACCGGCTGTTAGACTACGAATACTGAGCAGTTTTCTAACTATACGGAAATGAACGCCTGCTCGAATAAATATTATCGTTGTCTACAACATAAACATTCATGTTAATTATTTAGTAAAACTATAAGACAACCAGGAATTTTTGGTTTAATGACATGACAATTAAGAAGTTAATAAAAATACTGAATGCATTCGTCTCATTTTTTAAATGATTAATTTAATTATTATATGTTCTAGTTCGTATCTTGATAAGTTATAAATTTAGAATGTTTTATACATACTACGTATATAGACCCTAAAATATAAACAGGCAGTGACGTTCCTAGGGTATGTGCTGCCCGTTTGTGAGAATACTAGAATGTTTCTGAAATATTTTTACCTTAAATTAAACACAGACAGAAAATGTAAAAAATAAATTAATATAAACATATTATCACGCTTTTCACCCATTACTGGATGTGGCACTCCACCGTAGCAGATCTCGATAAGTGGTAAGTTTGTTGGAAGTAGAACATGGGCAAAGGATTGGATATTTGCAGGCGATCAGCAACAAATTTGCATGATATAAAAAATATATTTAGGTATTTGTACCATACAACAAACAATAAATAATTAAAATTAAATACTTAAATAATTTTAAATAAAATAAATAAATATATCATCACGCCTTTTACTCATTACTGGGTGTGGCACTTTGCTGTTAGTGAAGAGGGAACCACAAGGGTAGTTTTAACGTAGTGAAAATTGTTTGTCTGCTGTAGGGATCGAACCAGATTTCTCAAGATCCACAGGCCGACTCGTTACCACAGAGCCACCTACCCCATAATTTAATTTCTGAATTATGTATTAATTGTATTGTTTTAGGATATTTTAGAAAACACAATTTACATCAAATTGAATCTACCCCTGTGGCTCCCCCTCCACTAACAACATTGGAGGTCGTGATTTGACGGCTGGTAACTTCACTTCACGTGTAGAAGTATATGATTTATTTATTTTTTACAATTTTAATTATTTGAAAGCATCTTTTGTTTATTAAATAGCCAAAATCAAATCCGATTTACTTTCATGTTGTTTAATATTTAAATTGCATTTTCGACTCAGTACGCTTCACTCATACTTTATTGTATTAACAAATGTTTTTTCTTACGATAGCAGATTATTTTCTGCACTCAAGTGTCAACAGAATGACAAAATTATTTCCGGTTATTATACTCGTATATGCAAAATTTGTCATTTAGACAATGAGTCTGCAACAACCTTTAATATTATTTAAGAAAATAAAAAATCTGAAGATTGAATCATTTCTAAAATAAAAGAATAAATATATCATCACACCTTTTTACCCATTACTGGATGTGGCACTCGGCCTAAGCAGATCTCGGTAAGTGATATATTTTTTCGCGTGAAGTGCGGTTACCAGCCGTCAAACCACGCCCTCCAAAGATATTAGTGGGGGAAGGGGGGCACATGGGTAGATTTAAATTGGTGAAAATTGTTTGTTGGCTGTGGGGAACGAACCAGGGTTCTCAAGATTCACAGGCCGACTCGATACCACTGAACCAACTACCCCATAATTAATTTATAAATTGTGTTCCAGCTTACACTCGCTTTCCATTGATATCCTTTCAACACTTGTATTACAATAACTATTTCATTATTTAGTATCAAAGTTCCATTTTTGCAGAAAATTTCAATTTCAATATTTAATTAACAAAATACAAACTTTCTGACTTTCATTTATCAAATATTCATAAGTACATATAAAGCAACACGAAATACAATCTAGAGGGCTCGAGAAATTGATTGTTTTTCGTTCATACATTTATTATGAAGGGTGATTTTGGGTTAGTGAAATGCGGAGGGAGACAATGATAATTACTCCTACTAGCCTTACGTATACAAACTAGAACTAATTATAAATAAAATAAATATATCATCACGTCTTTTATCCATTACTGGGTGTGGCACTCTGTCGTAGCAGATCTAGGTAAGTCCGGTTACCAGCCGTCAAATCACATCCCTAAAGAAGTTAGTGGAGGGGAAGCCACAGGGGTAATCCGGGTTCTCAAATCCACAGACCAACTCGATACCACTGTTCCCCATCCCATGTTCACTTAAAATATAATTTTATCAATTTGTTTCATTTTAGTTTGAATAAATTGCAAAATGCAAAATTTTCTAAATAGGTAGGTAAAAAAATAATACATTTCCATTGCACTAAACATACCTTTTCGAATCTTGCAATATTACCAACCAGATATATGACACTGTTTAGTGTCCATAAAATAGTACATTAATGAACTAGTACGATAAAATAGTTAAATTGGACTCCAGTAAATGTCAAAAAATAAAAGTCAAAATAAATATTATACCTACTTAATTAATTAATTCCTTTGGATTTTTTGTAATTTCGTTTACTTCTTTTGAGATTTTTCTGTCTTCACGTATTATGAACAAGTGTTTTTTTGACAAATATAACTAACACGATTTATTAGAAACAATCGTATGCAAAATTAATGACTACATTGTGTCTTTAAGACATGTCATGTTATTCACCTTTTAAACCAAGTGCGAGAGTTGGATGCACTTGTCATATTCAGCGAAATTATTGCAATCTAGCATTTTTTTCACTATAAATGTAGTAGTTTAATCATAGTAAAAAAGATAGTGCGCAAATACTCAGCAGTAATGATTTTTGAGTAAGAATATTCGATGATGTTTAGCCCAAGACTATGATGTTTTTATTATATTGTTATTATTCATTATGTTGTTTTTAATCAAATATATATATTACTTCCAATTATACCATTTATTATTTATTATTCAACTTCAATACGTGAACTGTAAGTTGTAAAGATAAGTTCTCATAATTATCACCCTGTAACAGTTTGATAATTTTAAATAAACAAAATCAACAACAAAGCACACTTTAACATATAATTATTTTTTTACATTAACATAGTTTGTATGCAACTCGAACATAATCGAACTTTATGTCCATGTTAGATACAGAAACAATTTCCGTTTACTTATGTATACGTACATAAAATATATGACGTCACTAAATCAGTAGGTTTCTGAATTGTCTTTAAGTTTACCATTTTTCTTGTTAAGTATTTTGAAAATTTTATGTTATTATCGTTTAAACCTGTCCATGAAATATTTTCTAAACTAAATAAACTCATCTTTTCTTTCGCATAATTTATGGGATTAAAATTCTCGAATGTAGGGGGTTGATTCCGGAAGAAGTTGCGTGATATACGATCGGTAATATAAGATCCTTAACGGTGATAGCTGCCAATTTATATACTTACGCCAATAACTTTACCCGGAGGCGTTTCATATTCGTTTCATTGGCAACGGCGACGGTGGCGGCGGATGTCGATAGCATCAGGGTCCGACCAAACCGGAAAATGAAACAGCGGCCACCTCCTGGTGATAATAGAAACTCAAACCCTCTTCTTGTTCTTATCACTATGTGAGGATGGATACGGCGCAAAACAAGCTTTTTCTATCTTCAATTATAGATGAAGTTTGCTGATCTATTATCTATTCGTTACTGAATTATAAGGAATATACATTTTGTGATATTTCTAAACTGTTTGTTAAAGTTTAGAATGTACTTCAAATTTACTGTCTGGGCAAATATGTATTTTTTTTAAATCATAAGAAAGGCAATATCAAACAAAATATTGGAATGTAAATAATAGAATCAAAATGTCAAGCACAATTCAATTCATTTTTATAAAAAACTAAATAGTTAAGCGTGCAAATATATTTAAAAATTCATAAAATACGTATTGACAAAACAAAAACTCTACTAAAATCCTTAAATTACAGTAATATAGGGCTAGATTTTATTTAACTTCATTTACTCGTATATTATGGGGTAGGTGGCTCAGTGGTATCGGGTCGGCCTGAGGATTTGATAACTCGGATTCAATTCCCACAGCCGACAAACAATTTTCACCACTTTAAAACTATCCCTGTGGCTTTCCCTTCACTAACATCTTTGGTGGCCGTGTTTTGACGGTTACCACGTGAAGAAATATATCACTTACCGAGATCTACTATGGCAAAGTGCCACACCTAGTAATGGGTAAAAGACTTGAAGATATATTGATTTATTTTATTTATACTCGTATATTACAAACTTTATTTTCAAACAAAGCTGTGCCACTATAAAAATACTTAAATACTAAATACAATTTGAAAGTATTGCTTTTTAAGTACCTACATGTCTACACCAAAAATAACGAGTAATTGTTAAGTACTTTTCAAGTACTTGCATTAATATTATGTATGGTTTTATTTCAAATAATTGATTTTATGAAAAAATGATTTAAACAAAAATATACTTTATTAACATTATCGTTATTATGGGGTAGGTGGCCCAGTGTTATCGAGTCGGCCTGTGGTTCTTGAGAACCCTGATTCGATCCCCACATTCGACAAACAATTTTCTCCAAATTAAAATCTATCCCTGTGGTTCCCCATCCACTAACATCTTTGGAAGCCGTGATTTGACGACTGGTAACCGCACTTCACGTGATGAAATATATCACTTACCGAGATCTACTTCGACAGAGTGCCACACTCAGTAATGGATAAAAGGCGTGAAGATATATTTCTTTATTTATTTATTGATTGTTATAAAGACAAATGACTCGACATTTGTTCTCGTACCAATTTTTAATTAAATATTAGCAAAAAATATATATTTTATTTTGTTATAATTATTTTAAGATGTGACTTTCAAGATTAAGATATGAAAATAATAAATTTATGAGAAAAAAACTTTAAAAAAATTATAGAAAGGATATGTGACCTCACTGTGACGTATTAATGGCAATTGGCTAAAGTTGCATTTGTAAGTTATGATCGTCAAACTAACCTCAAACTATACAAGTACCAACTGATGTCTGTCATCTGTTAGTTTCAACATTTGGGAAAGAAACACTCATTACAAATACAAAAGAAAAAAGTTTTATACTGGGACTTGTCCTGAATCAATTTATGTTTAACGATTCATCATGTGAAATATATAATTGACTTTTAAATTCAAAATACATGGCTGGTAGCACAAGCTTTGTTTTTGGGTGTTTTAAGAGCACGGATTTAACATGTTAGAGATAGCTAAAACACTCAAAAACACTACTCTTAAAACAGGCAATGTGGTACCAGCCAATATCTTTAAATTCAGCTATACTCACAGATCTCACAGTGTGGCTTCGTGAAAGATAAAAACAATGGCCGGTAGCACAAGCTCAGTTTTTGCCTGTTTTAAGAGCAGTGTATTTGGGTGTTTTAGCTATCTCTAACATGTTAAAACCGTGCTCTTAGAACACCCAAAAACAGAGCTTGTGCTACCAGCCATTCTCTTTATAAGCAAGCATACTCGAGTACTCGATTTCAAAAATATAATTGTGTCGGAGCAATTCAAGTTCTATTATAAGATGGAAGTATTCTATACTGAATTGTAATTAATTTTCTAAGTATTGTTATTATTAACAAAGTAAATAATAGATACTGGAAATGAACTATTTATTGTCAAACATACATTTTGTTTTACCTACTTGTAATTAATAATTAAATTCTTAAAAGACTCTGACATAGAGGTGAATGGGTCATGCTTTGCGCTGTGTAACTCGACTAGTGCTACCTTTACAAGTTCTGCTTTCTTGTGTAAAGCATTTGTGTTTGTCGTTTGGTGTGCAGACAGTGTCGCATGCCACGTTCTTCCTGATATTGGCATCTTGTGATTGCTTCCAATATCATTCCAGCTTTGATGCATCCTTCATTGTTTTGTACAAACTGCAGATTTTTTGTTTAAGCTTCCAATTCATATGTGAATTCTCAAAATGCATTTGATATATTGAGAGCAAATATTATATTTGTTGTTACCTACAGTACACCCCGAAATAAATAATAAAAATGTATGAGGGTAGTAAAATCTTTACTACCTTTACTAAAATAGCTGTTCAGCAGGTGATAATTAAATTAGTGAACTTTGAATTTAATCTTAATTCCAATATTTCGCGTACAACTCAGGCATTTCATCAGGAAAGAAGTTTGTTTAGTTTAAGATTTGAAACACGTCTGTTATTTAAGAATGCTTCCATACTTGTTGATCAAATTTTAAATGTATATTACATGACATAATCGCAATGAGAGTAAATTATTATTCGAACAAATTTCGCGTACGAGATGCATAAAATATTTTTCACACAACTGTTAATCAAAGTTGACATACAGGATGTTTCTATACCTATGCACGAAACTTTAATGTCATATATAATTTGATATACTGATTATAGAACAAAAATAGGGTATTTCATTCCTAGCGATCATTTATTAGTGTCACTGGTTTAACAGTACATTTAATTTTTTTTTAAATGAGGCATCACACCAGGTACCTACATAATAACTAATATAAATAATTAAATGTACTATTAAACCTCTACTTGTTATACATCAGTGTAAAGAAAAATTGATTTAGTATCTTATTTTCCAATATGGGGTAGGTGGTTCAGTGGTATCGAGTCGGCCTGTGGATCTTGAGAACCCTGAACAATTTTCACTAATTTAAATCTACCCCTGTGGTTCCCCCTCCACTAATATCTTTGGGGTCGTGATTTTACGGCTGGTAACCGCACTTCACGCGAAAAAATATACCACTTACCGAGATCTGCTTAAGCAGAGTGCCACACTCAGTAATGGGTAAAAGGTGTGATGATATATTTATTTTATTTTTTATTTATTTTCCAAAAATACACAGATTGTTCCATTTATAAAACCAAAGGCAAATATTAGTAGACCATGGACAAAATAGTTCATGCTATTTAATAGACCAAGTTCTGTTAGACAAATCTTACATTCAACTTTTTAATATAGGTATTTAATATTTCAGCAGATATAAACTGCACAATAAAAATTCTACTAGCTTTTATACGAGTATAGTTTGATCATCAAGTTTAGAAACATATTGTATAGAACATATTATTTAATGGAATAAAATTGTCCATTTCTTTTTTATTACAACACATTACGTTAATGTATAATTTTGTTTTCAAATATAGAAAAGATTTCATCCACCTGTCAAACACAACATTTGTTAAATTACATCGCGTGACCTATTGACTTCTATGTCAAATAATGCAATAAACAAGAATTTTAAGAATTTACTTTTAATAACACAGAAAACAAAATTTATGTCTGTCAATAAAGAAACTTAAACATATAACAACAGAAAAATTGTTCACAATCAGTAATATTTATGTGGTTATTTATAGGTGTTTGTAATTACTAGAAAAACGAACAATACAAATCAGAAGTTTTCTTTTAAGTCAACAAATTATAAAGTAAATCCTAAATTATTCTCTTATAAATAATATATCACATACTTTTAATGAGTTTAATTCATGTGAAGCTACAACACATGTGTATTTTAGTTAACCTACACTTTAGTTACATATCTACATGGTATTAAAAGTTCAAGAAAGATGAAAAATTTCTGTTTCATTTTAATCATATGTATGATTAATAATAGTACTGCACTCTCACTACTTGTTCCAAACTATAATGTAACTAACATAAATTTCCACTGTATTACAAAACTAATAGAACATATTCAAATACGATATACGTTATTAGTGTCAGCAACAGGAAAAGAACTAACAAAAATATGGAAACCTACAAGTACAATAACAAAAATTACTTTTAAACAGAATCATAATTTGTTATCATCAATCAAATTTACAGAATCTTTTATAATATTTGTAAACAGACTAGAAGAATTTGAAGACTGGTTGAATTTTGTTACTCCATATAAATTCTGGAATCCAAGAGGTAAATTTATCGTTATTCTAATGAAAAATGAAAGTATAACTGAATTATTTACCATTGCATGGAAGAATTACGTGATAAATATTAACGTTATTTTAATAAATGAAATGGAGGCAAACGTGTACACTTACTATCCTTACGAAAATAATATCTGTGCTATTAATTATAAACCAGTGTCACTATTATCATGTCAAGAAGAAATTCCACTAAATATATTTCCTAATAAGATTCCTAGTAATCTAAGAGGTTGTGAAATAAAAATGGTGGCACTTATTACACCTCCATACGTCATCAGTACATCATCATCAACTCGACACGATCCTAAAGCAGTAGGTCTTGAAATAACAATTATGAATCTAATAGCAAGGAAACTAAATTTCACGGAAAAATATTTAAATCATACTTCAGTTGCTTGGGGATTTAAACTACAAAATGGTACATACACAGATTTGTACAAAATAGTAAAAGACAGAAAAGCAGACATATTGTTCGGAATGGCAACCAGTGGTTATCAACAAGATTTTGATATAACACCCACACATTTATTCGAAACTACTAAATGGTGGGTTCCAATAGCAGGTTTAAAACCTAGTTGGACAAATATATTGAGAATATTTCATCTTACTGTTTGGATATCAATTATTACAGCATTGATCGTTCATATTATAATTTGTAAAATATTTTCTACAAATAAATATTCACTGTTTGGTTATTTTTTGTTATTGTGGCAGTCTCTTCTTCAAGGAAGTGTTAAATCTCCAAGAACAACAGTACTCAGAATTATTTTCCTTTTTTGGGTATTGTTTAGTCTTTTAATTAACACTTGTTATCAAAGTAAATTAATTTCTATGCTTACTAAACCGGTCTATGAGCATCAAATTTCCACTGTTCAAGAAGTACTAGAATCAAAATTAAGTTATGGTTTTTTCACTACAGTTATTACAAACTTTTTCAATGATCCTGATAACGAACTTCATATATTATTAGCAAATACTTATGTTAAATGTCCGCTTAATGAAGCATGTGTAAATAGAACAGCGTTTCAGCGTGATTTTGCTGTAGTGAAAAGTGATCGACAAGTGAAATATTTCATGAAAAGATACTATCTTGATTCTAATGGAAAGCCTTTGTTATATGCACTAAGTGACGGATTGTTATATTTGCCAAAATATGTTGTAAGGAAAGGTTATCCTCTATTGGATGATATATACAAAATGGTGTTACTTTTACATTCGAATGGTTTGATAGAAAAATGGGATAAAGATATATTATACTTGAAGGAAGGTACAGAAGAAAAAGATTTAAAACCTCTCTCACTGAAAAATCTTTGTGGTGCATTTGTTTGTTTGGTTGTAGGACATATGGTTGCTTTATTTATATTTTTGACGGAGAAATTGTATAACTATTGTAAAATGCGGCAAATACATTCGTTTTAAACTGTAAACATTTCTTGAAAATAAATATATATATATACTGAATTCACAAACACAGATTTCAATATTTATTATCATTCTTTTTATTATCAATAGTAGCGGTAATTATTGTTAATTTAATTTTAAATCTTTTTAAAATGACAAATATTGAATCAAATATAATAATAATAAGTTGTAAACATTGCTGTCATATATTCAAATTTGATAAAAATGATTTTAGACAATTTGCATTTTAAACACCTTTACAAATTTAGAATAAAATGTTTAAAATTAATTTCGTAACCTAAACGCACCTTAATACCATATATGTATTAGTACTAATACATATATGACTTAAATTGAATATTCCTATCTCTTTTTAATTTCAAATTTCCGTGTATTTTATTAAGATAATGAGTATAAATGAATTTCTATGAAATGTAGAACAAGACAGTTTTTATTGTTATTACTATGTTAGAATTAAATAATATTTGTTTATAACTTTAGATATTTAAATTTATAAATAAAATTATATTGTCATTCTCTAAACACCCCATTCTACCTTCTATAAAAAAATTATATTGCTTTTTTCAAGTAATACATTCTGAATTGGTGCAAATATACTTATTACACTGTTTTAAGCGCCAGCCTTAACTTATGGGTCGAACAAAAAATTGTATTGATTGGAATATTTAGTGGATCGTGAAATATTTCTAACAAAAAATTCTTTTATCTACGATTGCTATGAAAAGATGACAAATATGCTCTCATTTGTCATCGTCAAGTTGACGTTTTCTGTGGTACATTTCTACTGAGCTTTGTTACAAATTACTTTAATTTAAAATTATGTTATTATTTTATTCATATAATAACATAAAACAATTACTTAAAATAGTCGAAATAATAAACTCATTGAAATTGAACTTTGTCGCACATTTCCAATGACATCGCACGAAAAAAATAATAAATGCGAGCTTACTTCAATAGTTATCAGATACAAAGAAAACAGAAACTTGTCATATTAACAACAAATTTATTTGCAATCGTTACCACGCTCAAATAATAAAGAATCATTTTACGCTCGTAATACACAAATAATTATTTAGATAACATACAATATATTATAAATGTACAAAAATCATTTTTAAACTTTTCAAGTCACTGCACGTTTAAAGTGACAAATTCTCGATATTCAAAATTCGATAAAACTTATTATGGTGATTCTACATATTTGATTTATGTACGGCAATACTTACTGTGAAATATTTTGTATTACTGTATTTAATTGAAAAGATAAAAAGAAAACTAAATAGGTTAATTTAATGGTCTAAATACCCACATCACATTTCAAAATTGGGGTTCTGCGAGTTAAACAAATATATAATTTTTCATGTAAAATACATTAATAATAATAATGCTTGAACATATTGTAAAATTTTCGGAGAAAAATACTAATTTCATACGAGTGTAGCATGAATCGACAAGTCATACTATTTATAAATGGACATTACCTGTGAATAATAAGTACGCTGTTCTTTTTCTACTCCTACGATATTGTTGCCGTATTATTTTATATCTTAATCCGATTTCATTATTCCAAAATACAAACATAAATAATTAATCCAGGCGATATTCATATCATGTTGTCGATGGTAACCGTAAGATATAAAAATATGTGTACTGTTTCACTGTATTTCCGTAGCAACAACAAGTATACAATACACATTTATCTTAGGGATTCGTAGTAAAATTATATAAAAAGCCAAAGATTACTAGAACTAAATAATATTATTACTTACTTTGAGCAGGAATCAGCTACTGACCACGTCCAATGTTGCCCATTGTACACATCAACGAATTCTGATTATATATCTCTTCATTGTCACTTCTATATTAATATTTTTTATTCTACACAAGAATACAGATAGTATCACACAATTTAAGTAATTTTATTTATTAAAATATTCACTAAAATGTCCATAAAACGTCGGACACACTACCTCCACCGCAAACACCCGCACTGTTCTAAACTAGCCATGCTTTGCGCCGAGAAACATTTATCAGCGAAGTTAAGTAATTGGTGAACTATGTTATAACTTGTTCGTTATCGTTAAAAGTAATTAAAAAATATATTAAATGTAATATGTATAGATTTCTTAGTTGCCAGGTAATTTCAAACAATAACCGAATGAACCCGATTTGCGGAGAATTAAAATAACAGTGATTAGATGAATATTATAAACAAAACAGACGTGTTATTTTATTAGCGTTAATGTAGAATTTTTTAATACTCTATATAATTTTTTTAAAAAGAAAGAAAACTAAATAGACCAATATGATTCCCAACACATTCCACATCCGCAAATTATAAACAAAAGTAACATTTTTAAAATAAAATGCCTGGTTCAAAATAATTCAAAAACTAAAATAATATATTTAATAAATCTTAATCAAATATATCTATGGTTGTTTGAGTTTCAATTCTTATATCCAATGGTTATTAATTACTGTATATACTTCAATATTTTATATGAATTTAATGTTCTGAAGAACTAGATGTTTTTATCAAATAAACTAACTGAATTTTTAATGGTAAATAAAACAAGTAAAATGCGTTTTCGTAATGAAATTCCAGACTATATTTTTATTTAACATAAGGCAATTGACAATGTACATAATATGACTAACAATATAAGACATGACTAATAATAACATGAAGATAAAGGCACCATATTTAAAAATTGGTCTTCTGTAGTTTTATAATAGTATACTGGACATTTCGCAGAAAAATAATTTGTTATATTAACAAGATATTCAAGATGAAATTATTATACGTGTAATGAAACAAGATTAACACTCTAAAATTATCCAACTATAAAAATTAACTAGTTTATCATAATAAACAACTAACTCAATTTGCTACCAACAAATTATGCACTATTGACAAGTAGCCCATTTTATTATACAAAATTATGAATAATACTAAGAGCATTATTTCTAATCGGCTTTACAATCGATATAGCTCATCCTGCCCGAGATATAAAACTATTCATAGTCATTTGGGAGCAAGATGATGCTACAGAACTTTTATATTTTCAAAAATATAAACTTATAGAGGGTCTATGAACAATAAGAACAATACGCAAACGTAGCAGTGATGGGTGTCATACGTATGATGTACTGAAATTCTCTCAGGAGACGCACGCCTGGAATGGGAAGGAATAGAACCTTCACAGGAAACGGAACTAGGTTTCGCTTCGTGGCGTGTGTCTCTTACAAGAAGGAATGTTTTCAGTACAATATTGAGCAATAGGTTGGGTTCATCTGTACAGACAGGTAATAAATAAATATATTAGTCATGAGTTATGTAATCTATATAACATAAAATTTAAAAGGTAACCAACACTGACGTATGCATGTTAATAAATATATTTATGATATAATTATTTTCTGCCTTTTATTTCAAGTAGCAAAAATCTTTTGAAAAATAACATGATCATGATATTCTTTCTTTTATTATTTACACTAAGTTTTAAATACATAACTTGTTTTGAATACAGGGATTTTCGAAATACTTTCAGAATTGTTTTGTATGATTTAAAATAAATTTTGAATGTAATTAGTAAGCGGTGTTATGTCTTTATATGGCAGTTAAATAATGTTTATTATCCGCAGGTATAAAATTAATGTTATAAATAATATTATCCTATTAAAATATAAAAGTAATATATAAGCTTTCATGGTACATTCTATTCTTTTTTTGGTATATTTATTATGAATTCCATCCTAAGTGCACTTAAATGTAATAAATTGTCTAAAGGGAACTCTCACATAAAACGTGATCAATTTGTAACAGCCATATTGAAAAATAAATACATTGATCATACACGTTTTATAACAAATCTTCTAGTAACAATATTCATTACCTGAGCCGCATTTATTATTAATATTATTATAACTTTGCATGAATACGTGTCACGGCAAACGCATCAGTACATTTCCTTGCGCAATCATCACATCAGAGGCAAGAACTATCACACTTTCTTGTGTTTTAAGTATGATCACGTTTGATGTAAAATATAAATAATATAATATAAATTGTACAAGTAATATGTATTATTTATACGTATAATATTCTTTTTTTATATATTAATATTTATTTAGTTAGTATGACTATCGAGAAACATTCAACCTTTGTGACCTCCTTGTTGCTACTTCCTCTACTTTGTTTTTCTTGCGTATTTTGGCTTTAGGTGAATCTGTACTGTGTTTGCTTCTGGTCAGGTAGGTATTTTCTATTACTTCTAACTTACGTTTCCGTCTTGTGGCTGGACGTGAATTTATATTGTCTTCTTCTATTTCGGGATTGTTTTCTCGAGTTCTCGTCTCACTATAACTTCCAAATGAATCTGTCGACAACATAGACAACTCTCTTCGTGCAAAGTTTTCAGCTTCTTCATTACTATTTACAACAGCCATAGAAACCAATTGTTTTATTTTAATACGTTCACTCTGTCTGGTCGGAATAGCAAATTTCCTTGTTTTCGGCTTTTTCCTAACTTTATCTTCAGTCATTTGCTGTGCTTCTTGTACTACCACAGGTTCTTCTTCTACTTTTGTTTCAGGTAACTTATCAACAAGGGTTATGTCTTCTACTACAGTGGTATCAGCAGATACCGCATTTTCTTCAGACTCCAAAGTCGGCGCACTACTCATAGCACTAACAGTTTCTGCAATGCCACTAGAATCCGATATTCTCTCACTAGTAGACGCACAAGGAGAATAATTATCAGGAATCAAAGGACTTGAACTCATTGTACGTAAATATTCAGTAACACGTGCTTCTCCAAAGTTGAACACATTTTCTTTTCTACTAGATGCCGACGAATCAGAACTTACTTTAATACTTGAATTTATTTCGTCAGAACTATTTTTCGCAGGTGATGATAGCTTAGAATCTGATTTTTTGAGATCTAATGAAAGATTAGGACGACTTGAAACTGGAGTGTTAGGTCCACTTTTAATGGAAGAAGCACTAGAGAATGAGCTAGAGGTACTAGTACTACGGTTTTCTGAGGAACTCTTTTTCAGTCGTCTTCGTTGGGCTAATTTCGCATTGAGGACATCCAGCAATCGAAATCCTTCCCGATGAGCCTTGTGGAACGCATTAAATGTGGTTTGTAAACTTTGTTCAGCGGAACTACTTGAAGACAATACATCTGGTGTCATCAGAGGCGTTTGAGGCATATTCTGATTGCCTTGTACCCAATTATTTATCCTTAAATCACTCATTTGTAATCGCTTTTGTGGATGTACAGTCAATAAGCCTTTAGTGACTCCCTTGGCGGCTTGACTGACTTCTGACCAAGCTGGGGAAGAGAAACTGAATTCTCCACCTTTGATTCTTACCATAACAGCAGCAGCGCTGTCATCTCTCGATCTAGCGTGGAACGGGGCTCGGCCACATAACATTGTATACAGAATTACGCCGAGAGACCACAAATCACAGTTTTCATCGTAACCTTCTGGGTCACCATTCAACACTTCAGGCGCAGCATATTGTAGGGTGAAACATGGAGTATGTAGTTGTTCTTTCTCTTGCTTCAATCGCGCAAAACCGAAATCTACAATTTTGATATCAGCCTGGTCATCATCTGAAGTAAACAATAAATTTTCTGGTTTCAAGTCTCTGTGAACCACGCCTCGTGAATGCATAAAACTAACAGCGGATACTAATTTACGTAAAATTTCACTAGCTTCAGCCTCAGTAAATTTTGATTTTCGTTTGATTCTGCCCAAGAGCTCACCTCCTTTTAACAGTTCCAACACGAGGTATGTGTGAGCTTCATCTTGATGCACATCAAAAAGTGTAACAATATTTTTGTGACCCTGACAAGCACGGAGTAAATTTATTTCTTGTGTGCAGTCTATTCTACGGCTACAAATTTTCACTGCATATTCTTTATTTGTACTTTTCTTAACGCATCTTCTACATACAGAAAAAGAACCGTCACCTAATATTTGTTCATTTAAATCGATATCATAATGTTGAAAAAATGTGGAATCACTTAGTTGGCACCGGACTAGTGTGGAGGTATCAGTTTGATTTCTTGATGGATGAAGAATGTCGTCGGATATGGCATTCTTCGAAAATAAAATGGAAGGGGCGACGTAAGAGTAGCCTTTGAATATTTTATCGTAATTTGGTGGTACAACGGCGGGAGAATCTGTTGGTGGCATTTTCGTGAATTCGTCACTAAAATTGGATACGTCCAGTTCACATCTGCAACACAGGAAACACATTAAATACATCTAAATAATTTACAATTATTATTTTAAATTTAAGTTAGTAGATTTAGCGATAGTAACCCAAGAAAAATATATTTTTAAGTGCAGCTTTAATACATGCAATAATTGCAAATAGCTATAATGCAAAATTATACGTTTACAAATATAAATGTTCCTAATATAGAATGTATGTATGAATTACAAACGGTAATATTTTAATTACATAAAATAACTACAAACAAAATTTTATTTGGTAATTATTTACCTAATAACTGGCTTGAACGGTGCAGGTATTTTTTTGTGAGCTAAAGATTCCCAATCCAGGGTTTTGAAGAAGGGATGTCTTTTTAATTCCTTTGCATCTTCTTCCCCGCCTCCTAAACGCTTTCTTGGATCCTTTACAAGTAGTTTGGTGATAAAATCGGCAACATCTTTTCCGAGGCCATCAGGAATTGGTGGATTACTCTTCAATATGCGTCTGGAGATTTCTTGTTGTGTGTTTCGTTCCCCCTCGACGGTGAATGGAGACGCTCCAGTCAGAAGTTCATAGGTCAACACTCCTACTGACCACCAGTCGACAGCCTGAAAGTAAAACATTTTTATTAATATAACTCGGAATTATATTACGTATACAACAGTAAATACGATTTCTAAGACTTCCTAACTCATTTAAAAAAGTAAAAATCATAACAGTATTTTTAAGAAACTTGAGACATAATTATAATATCTTTTCATAATTCCTAGTTATAATCGCCAGAATGATTTAACTTACATAACGCGTACTAGATGAAAATATTATAATATAAAGTTGCTAAAACTATTACAACAGAAAGTAGGCCACACAGTCTAACTGAAATAGACTAAGATAAATCTAAGTAAGACCAAGAGAGAAAGAACGTGAGTATTAACAGTGAAAGTAGGATACGATTTACGGTATTCTACAAATGTGAATTTAAGTCTACGCTAAAAATAAAACTCGTTATATGAGAAGAGCATCAAGTATTATATGCACAGAATTTAGGTTGCACAAAGTAAATGTACATAATTTTAACTGACCTTGAATTATAATTTCTAATAGAACTTATGAATAAAAGCATCTATGTACATAAATTCACTAATTTTTATTAAAGAAATTTTAGGATAACAAATGAGATACAAATATATTCCAGACATTATAATTATAAAACAGTTATGCTGCCTTTACATTAACAATTTGTATGTACATGTACATACATCCGGTATAATTCAATAAGGAAAGAATGAGGACGCTTACAAAACAACAAACAGCGAAAGAATTGCTACCGGAACAAGTAACAGTGTACTTAAGTTTCAATGCCTTTCGCGATATAATTAAAACTTGATATTGAACTGTTATTCTCTGTTGTGAAAAAGAACTATTGTATAATACAATAGTTTCATATCATTTAATAATTCTTAATTTCCTTGACGTACATAAGGACATGTGAAAAATCTTGTTTTTTACCTATTATACCAGCATTTTCATGTAAATATTAGTCATGAATAGTTAAATAAAATCCCTCGAAATATGACTTCAAATAACAAAATATGTTAGTGCCAAGATAAAAATAATATTCAACGCATCATATTTTTTTTTCGGTTTAGTTGATAAATGAGTTGCCTTTGTAGGAAAAGTTTATTTTATTTTGTAAACTATAAAATAACAAGCACATCGTTATATTATTTTTATTTATTTTGAACTTAAAAGTATCTACACTGTTTGTTCAGTAATTTAACCATAGCAAATATTCAAATAAACAAAACATGTTTATTTCCCTAGTGATGTTTACACAAAAGCAGTGAACAGCTGATCGATCATCAAAACAAAAAAATAACAAATACAAAATATAAACTATTTCATTAAAATAGAAAGAATATACCTAGGTATCAATAAAACAAAAGAAATATAAAATGAATTGAGCAATTAATGATGAGAACAGTAAATATAAAATCTCTTCCACGAATTTGAAGCGATTGAATTCCTAATAGTCCTATAATATCTCGATTATTGATAGCGTTGCACAGTAACCTTGGCGTTCTTACGTCCAGCGATTGACAATACTATTACGGTAACTCGATTACGTTGTAGGTGGAATGTCGGTTTATCGTGTAAGTGAAACGATAGTCCTACGAAACAGAAAGAGTACAGTGTGTCTATGGATACCAATTCGCTAACGATACCAGCAAAGTGGAGCACCCGTGCCGCTACTCACTAGTTGCAAACGCATTTGTAGGTTATGTCGCGAATCTGGGTCAGCAAAGTATGCCAACGAATTGATCGCGTAGACCTGTACCATATTCCGTGTAGTACGCAATGTTTACAGCTAGTTACGCCACACAGCAGTTAGGTTTTTATTGTTTGATTGTCTTGTCTTGTGATTTTAGTTCGTATGTCACAGTTCACTTATGCGCATCATGAACTAACCAACAATGCAAATTCAATTACGATCAGCGGTGCAATACGGTGCTTTAGGCTAAATGCCGTATATACATTCTATCATCTTGTCTTTCCGTCACATCTGAACTTAGTTGCAAACATAGACATGTGATGTCATAAGTGATTTAACTGTCAAATTATGTTTCAGTTCGCATCTTTAAATACACATTTCTTTATTTGTATGCAAATTAGAATGAATTTAAAAACTAATTTGTAGATTTATATTTTTATATGTTTCTTACCAGTTTCAAAATATAGAATTCCAGAAAATTTAAAGATTTCAAGATATATATCACAATTGGCTAAAACTAGTTTAGTGAAAAATAATTGAAATAAAATTTGTGGAGAATGAAATTATGTGTAAATATTTAAAAATTAATTGGATAATTACTGCAAAAGCTAGATTAAAAATTGCCAAAAATATATCTTTTTTATTTAATTGGCAAGCAAGAGGAGATACTAGCCAAAATTCGTCGTAGATGGCAGCAGTAGACTAAGGTACTTTAAAACTGTGGAATTTAGAAATGTATAGACATTTTTTAATTTTGCTAATATTTATATGAAATAAATACAAAAACATGACAAGTATAAACATGGATTTTTCAAATATTTTAGTAATTTGCGCTAGCTTAAGATAGACGTAGATTATTACATAATTTTTAAAAAGTCATTTGGCGCCAAAATTCTTAAAGCTCGCCACTAATATCTCCCATTACTGCAAAATAAAACTAAATTAAACTATAATTTTTTCGATTGTACATATTTTTTCCAAGTGTTAAATATAAATTCAAGAATTTTTAAGAATTTCAATTCCAGGATTTGCAGGTCGGTAGACACCATGTCAATTTAAAATAATCAAATGAATATTTCCTCAAATAAAATATATATATTTCTTAAAAGGGCACCTTACATGATAACGTACTGATAACGATATAACACTAAGTTTAGAATATTTCCAGAAAACAGTTTCTATATGTAAGGTGTACCAAGTAAACAAAATTCGGTGAAAAGGAGATTTAAGCAATAGAAGCACCTACACAATGTGAACAATGAAATTCAGCGCAGGTAAAATTGTGAAATACCTAAACGCTGATACTTTCTCTAGCCACGCAAGGTATACAAGCTACGAACGAGGTACCCGGATGGCAACCAATTTTACAAGGTAACTCGTCTGTCACAATTCTACATCAAGCGAAAGTATTATTACATGAACTAATTATCGTGACAACTATCAACAATCAATCAATAACGAATTATTCATGTTTATGAGAAAGCAAATCATATTTTATTCGGCAAAACTCACTGAAGAATTAGAGCATATTCTTGTACCGAATTAACTCAAATTTTGAAAATATAAAATTGTAATTTCTAGAAATGTTAAATATATTTTATGCTCTAATTTAAGAATCGATCTACTAAGCTTTCAAAAATCTGTTCTCCGAATTTGATTCACATTTGTACTGTGTTACCGCGTAATATAAGTTCGTTTCAGTCGTCGTATGTTTGCACTTGAGTTCATATTTTACCGTCAATCCAATTACATAATTTTTATTGTTACACAGAGTAATATATTAACTAGAAAACTATTTTTATAATCTTTTATCTAATCGGTACAACAGTTTACTGTAAATATTGACCACTCACAATACTAAACAATTAGATAAATGTCATTAGAATAGCATTATTTATTTACCTATTTAACAGAAACTTAATCTCAATTAAACTACAAAGGACATAAACTTCTAGTGGAATTTAAATCACTCCGACGCAGTTGTATTTTTGGTTTGAACACGCGAACTATGCGCTTGTGGAGAGACAGTGCAACCATTGTGTTACAACCTTACAATTAATTGTAATTATGTTTTAGGAACTAATCGTACATTACTTAATGATTTGGTGACCATAACTCCATTATTTTATATTTATTTATTTTTTAAAAATCAACCTTTATCCTTTATTATTTGTTAAAGACTTTATTTAGTTTTTATCAACTCGCTTATCAAAAAACTTTTAAATTGCAAATTTGACCGATTTAAAAAAAAGTTAATCTAGATCTCTTTCCGAAAATCAAATGGTAATAGGATTATATCGCAATTTGATTAAACTTTTTTGAAAATATAGTTCAGGATAAACAGGATAAACTAAAACTCTTTTGAACATTGTGCCGGGTTATTTCAAATTAATTGAAATTAAAAATCACAATAAGAACATCATATTTTTTTAAGCAAAATTTTCCAAAAATCTTTGTAAAATAAAACAATAAATACAAACTGCTTTTCAATTATTTCTTTCAAATTTGTTCTTCATTTTCTTATATAATATAGAACATCATTTGAGTGGGTATCGAATCTGTGAATTTGAGAAGACGAGTTCAATTTTCACAGCCGACAAATAACTTCCACCATATTAAAATTAATTTTGGGGCTGTTATTGACGGCTAGTAACCGCACTTCACACGCATAAATTCATCACTTACCGAGATCTGCTAAAACGAAAGACCGTACCCAATAATGATTAAAAGGCGTGATGATATATTTATTTAAAAAGTCATAAAAATGTGTAGCTATATCTTCCTCATAAACAAATGTTCCTAACTCTCTTTTACTTTTATTTACAACATTTTTCTTCTATAATAATTGAGGAAAGTTTTATAGCAGGAATGATAAATACACTTTTTATGATATTATTGTCAAGTTTTTCTGAAAATTCTGTACATAAATAAAGTAATAAAAAGGTAATATGCTGGTTATTACTCCCGAGTCAAATTAGAAACATGAGAGAAAGTCACGATATGCTCACTTAATTAATAAAATCTTCATTAAACCCACTTATAATTACTGCAATTTTTCTGTTTTATTTTAATAACTCCGCCTTGGCTATTTAAGTATAATATTGAAAATAATAAAGGTTATTCTCGAACAAATACATAACAATATATTCTGTTACACAAAGCAAGTTATTTATCTATAAAGTTCTTAATATATAACAGTTATAAATTATTGCAAAAATATTCCTTTTCATTAGCATATCTTAGAATTTTTCTTAAAAAAAGAGAGTATGTAATTTCATTTAATAACGTATTTTCAAACTAATTAGTTCCTAAAAACTGAAGAATTACTAAAGCATTGTAAATAATATTTCAGTACAATAGAAAAGAGTTAATTACAAAATAAACACGAGCAAGTGCTCATTAAAAAGAAAAAAAGCCCGCAACAAAAACAATATTCTTCACGGCTCTTACACGCGTTTACATCCGACATAGAGTGACACGTGCGGCAACATATCAACATAAATAATACAAACATAATAATAGGCCTGAAAATATATTAACAATACAACGAGACACTTTAACTGTTCGCATAATTAAGTGTTACGTTACTGTGCTTGCGCATTTAACACCACGTTACTTCACATAAAAGTCCTACACGGAATTATTGCAATTAATAACGGGGCTGGCTCGAAATACGACCCCTGTTTCCTGTCTCTATTTCAAGATGAGAGGTGATTGGCTTCAAATTCTAATTGTTGCGTTTTAATTATAATAAATTTATATTTTTTTACCACCATTAAGTAGGATATTTTTATATCTATGTACGAAATTTTAATAGGTTATACAATTAGAGTAGAACAAAAAGATTATATTATTTAATTTGCATAAATAAATCTACATTTTTAATATTTCTAATATGTAAATACTACAATAGTCAATTTATTCATTATACAACATCAAATAAATGTATGTTTGTCAGTCCCGGACAATAGCATTAAAATGAATACTTCAAATAAAATAAGCATTTATTTTAGCGAATATATTATTTTTCTATTTTGCGTTCATAACCAAGTTGCTGCATTACGATACGCAATATTTTGTTTTAGACGATTGATAGTAGCAGATGACATATTAAACATATCAAGCTGAGAACATTAAAATTTCGATATATCCTCAAAATCTGAACAATTGCATAAATGTCAATAACAGTTACCAACCACAACATTATATATAAAAATTGTCCTAAATTGACTTGATTTAAAATATCGCAGATTTTTATTAAATTTTAATTTATAAAAGACGCAAAATAGAAAAAATAATATAAATAACTCAATTTATAAGAATTTTATCGCACTTGTCCTTTAGAAAATTCGCCTGAGGACGCATGCTAAAAAATATGTCTTATAAAACTCGTTCTTTAATATATAATTTTATTCAATAACCAGTATATGTTTCGTGAATAGATATAGAAAGACCCCTCTATGTTTATATGTGTGTTTCTTCATAGATAATGAGTTTCATTACTCCAAGCCGTGAATAATAATTTTGTTACTAAGCTATGGCCAATCACACCAAGGTTGCTATGACAAAGTAGTAACGACCGTGAACAATAATTTATTATTGACAACATCGAGATTACTATTACAACACAACCACAGGTAATACATCTAACAATTATTATTTTCATTAATCTCATCTAGATCTAAAAAGTGCAATTTTCCATTGAGTAGTCTTACGTGTAATGGCTATTACATGCTTGTTAAATAATATACTATTAAATCAATGTTGTACAAGCGATACTAGCGATGCACTTCCTAGACTTTCATATATTTTTATCAAGATCTATATATTTCATTTTAAAGTATGGGTACGAATAATCAGCGACCTATTTTTAACTAAAACTTGTTTACCTGTAACTAATAGGAAAATAAACATTTGCCTGATCTTTAAGACTCAGGAAAGCTTTGCTTTGCATACCTAGTCAGGAAAATAACATATTGCCTGCCTAGGCAGGTAATGAAAGAAACGTGAGTGTCTAGTTACTTAGCAACATAAAATACTGACTGAATATTTAAATATTTCTTTTAATTTAAATTAATTTAAAATATGTTTTATTTGTTTATAAGTTTCAGGTAAAATGTAATACGTAACACGTCAGTAAAGCGTCGAACAGGATTCGTAAGCTGTTTCATGCCGAGCGATAGCGATCTACTCATCCTGTAATTGAACGCTTTCCTGACTCTTTACGTAAATAACTATTATCAATGATGGTATAAAATGACTTTGTCAAGAAAGTGAGAAAATATCGTATAAATAAATGACAGTTAATTTGTGCAATTTATATTGTTTTCAATACAATATTATTTCAATTAATATGGCAATTAAATTATTTGTTACTTTATCCCAACATTGAAAACTGAGACTTTAATCTAAAATAATAAAAATCCTAAATTATCTTTTATGAAAGCTATGTAGAAATAAATATAGGAACGAGAAGTACTCGAACAGAAGCTCTTCAAATATTTAAGGTGAAACATGCACCTAATTGGTTTTAAAATTGGCATCTGAACACTGGTGTTTTGAAACGAGATATTATTATTATTATTATTGTAAATTAAACATATTATGTACATATATTTTCTAAAGTAAAAGGTTGAAAGTATTGTAATAACTTTGGAAACATTATATTTATGTACAAATAATAATGAAAAATGATTTCAACATTTGTATACAATTGAATAGAAATGGTTAAGAGAAAGATAGATTTCACAAACAAAAGTTAAATTTTAAACTTGGTTTAAATATATAAAAGCAAATCGAATATATGACATCAATGTCAATTATTCCATTTGACATGTAATTTTGAACTGATTTTTTATCAAATGACATGACTGAAAGTATATATAGTGATAATGATAAATTTAAAGTTAAATTTATGACAGAAAAATTCGGGTGACGCCTGGATTCATCCCTGTCCGGCAAGCGGAGGGTTCCTGGTTCGAATCCAGGCGTCACCCGAATTTTACTGTCATAAATTTAACTATAAGCTAGTCACTTATACGCCTTAAATAATGTAGCATTCGACTACGAAAACCGGCAGTACGGTAGTGTAAAAACTGCGGCTCGGTGTGCCCGGTAGACCCAGGCCCGATTTGGGCTGTAGTGCCATCAGAAGAAAAAGAAGAAGAAATTTAACTTTAAATGTAATTTTGATTTTATTTAATTTAAATCAAGTTGAAAATGTAACTTTTGTTGTTGAAACCGGACTGTAGGATTATATACTTCAGTAAATTATATTCTATTTGAACTCGATAAATGTATAATAGTTATTTGTGTATTAAGAGCGTAAAGTGATTCTTTGTTACTCGAACACGGTAATTGCAGCGCGAACCAAAGGCGAGAGCTGCAATAGTGTAAGAGGAACAAAGATACTTTACGCTCTTAATACACAACTATATTATTATTGATTTAATTTTTGCCTATTGTTTCGTTCTGTATTATATTTAAAAATATATTTAATAAAAAATCTTGAGCTATTTTTAAATCTGAAATTTCTTTTCCGTTCTATAATAATAACAATAATATTATGTTTCAAAAAGATTAATTAATATCCAATTATGCGCATATTTCACCTGAATCTAGATCAATACACAATGAAAATAAATTGTCAATGACAAGGTGATTGTTTATTTAATTTCATTGAATATCGAGCTTCTTTATTTTCTTTTCAAAAACGCATTTTATTGTTTTCAAACGACATATAAATTTAGGAGAATTATATAAACGACTAAATACCACCAAAAATGTTATTAGAAAAATTGTAATTGATTTTTAAATACCGACATACAGTCTATTCCGACATAACCGTCTACAGGCAATTATAGTAAATTTAAAATTAACATTTATAGAACAACGTTATCACGAAATACCTACACAACTGTAACTATTACTGATATTGGAACACAAAGTTGAAAATAATGTCAATACTTACGATATCATGTCCTTGAGAGCCGCCGCGTACAACTTCTGGTGCCATATATTCGATGGTACCGCAGAACGAATACGCTCGCTGATCCGCATTGCCTGGTTTTGGCAGTTCTTTGCTCAAACCGAAATCCGTCAATACGATGTGGCCAGTCTCGTCCACCAGGATATTCTCCAGTTTTATATCACGATAAATGATTCCAAGCTGAAACAAGAAATATCATAAATTGTTTAAATTCTGCTGTCTTCAAAACACTAGAAATTTTATATTGTTTCATATTTTCTATAGTTACAACATTATGATTTCAGGCACTTGATTACATAAATAAATAAAATAAATATATCATCACGCCTTTTACCCATTACTGGGTGTGGCACTCTGCCTAAGCAGATCTTGGTAAGTTTTGTTTTTCGCGTGATGTGCTGTTACCAGCCGTCAAATCACGGCCTTCAAAGATGTTAATGGAGGGGGAGCCACAGGGGTAGATTTAAATTGGTGAAAATTGTTTGTCGGCTGTGGGGATCGAACCAGGGTTCTCAAGATCCACAGGCAGACTCGATACCACTGAGCCACCTACCCCATAATAATAATACAATAAAATAATCAATCGCCTCAGCAACTATGACTTATTTTCTTTTTCATATTTCAATTATTGAAAATAATAATAATAATAAAATAGGGTAGGTGGCTTAGTGGTATCGAGTTAGTCTGTGGATTTGAGAACTTGACTTCGATTTCCACAACCGACAAAACAATTTTCACCACATTAAAACTATGTCTATAGCTTTCCCTCCATTAACATCTTCAAAGGCCGTGATTTGACGGTTGGTAACCGCACTTCACGTGCACAAATATATCACATATATATCGAGATCTAGTACGGAGGAGTGCCACACCCAATAATAGATAAAAGACATAACAATAAATAATCTCTAGACAGATTCATAAACTAGTCGAAATACGATTTTATACAACAGTCAAAAATATGTTCACGTTTTTTCACCAGTGTGCGAAGTAGGTCATTTTCTCATCGGTTACGTTTCTATGACAACGAAGTAGGTACTGTGGCGTCCTGGTGCGCAAAGTATTTATTTTGTGCACGTTGCTATGAGCAATCTCGTATGTTATCGTATTTTTTGATAGTTGCAGAAACAATAATTATATTGTTTTTTAAATATTTCAATTCGTGCGAATAATAGTACATTGTTGTACAAGTGTTAATTGGAAAGTGTGTTCCTTTCACACAAGTTTTCCAATGACCTTATAACACGTGTATTATATACTAATTTTCCTGCAACAATTTATCATTTTACACTACAAGAAATTATATAATTTTTATAAAATAAATAAATAAATATATCATCACGCCTTTTACCCATTACTGAGTGTGGCACACTGCCGAAGCAGATGTCGGTAAGTTTTATATTTCTTCGCGTGAAGTGCGGTTACCAGCAGTCAAATCACGGCCCCCAAAGATGTTAGTGGAGGGAGAGCCACAAGGGTAGATTTAATTTGGTGAAAATTGTTATAATTTTTATATCGTTTTTTATTGTCTTAAATTATATCAAAGGTAGATATCACTATCACTTTTGTGTAATAATAATCGAAAATAATGTTGACACTTGAGTGCAGAAAATAATCACTTTCCGCAGGCAAATAATTATTTTCGATTCTAAAACTAAGTTTTGTCATTTATTCGCTTAAAAATAGAAATACTTTAAAAATGTTTAAACTTTTAAACATCATTCAAGTTATAAATCTTACGTTACTTTAAACTTTGATTCTAGCATTTAATTTAGGTGAAATATGGAGACAAGTCGTCTCAAAACTTGAAACTCGTTTTTCTGCGTTATTAGATTCTAAAAATAATTATCAAAAAAGTTATAATTATTGCACGACTGGCCAGTTGCACTACTGCTTCTCAAATAGTAAGTGTAACTTATATAATATAAATAAAAATTAAGGAATAATTTATTATTAATTGCATTATATTACGAAAGACAAGTAATTTTAATTTTATCAATAATTAAAATTTACTTACGTCAGTAAAAAAATAATATAAGTTACAAATTTTGCAAATAATTATGTAGGAATATTTTACAATGGCATTCTACTTAAATTTAATAAATTAAATAAAGTAATTAAATAAATATCTGAGAATAGTTGTGTACAAATTTGAACTCTGTCCAAGGTTCACACGTGTGATATAAAGAACAGTTTACAATGTACATAATTTATATGTACTCACTCAAATTATTATAGTAAACATTGTTATTGAACAAAACAATTTTATTTAATTTGAAAACTATTAGTTTTAGTTTAAATAAATAATATTTAAACTTTCAAGAACGTTACATTCTTTATATAAATCAAATAAACGTTATTTATACCAAATATATGGGGTAGGTGGTTCAGTGGTATCGAGTCAGCCTGCGAATTTGAGAACCCGGGTTCGATTACAACCGACGACAAACAATTTTCACCACGTTAAAATTACTCCTGTGGCTCCCCTACACTAATATCTTTGAGGCCGTAATTTGACGACTGGTAATTGCACTTCACGCGCAAAAATCACTTACCGAAATCTGCTACGGCGTGATGATATATTTATTTATTTTATTTATATACGAAATATTTTGCAATCTTCAATTTTAAAAATATTTTAATAATCAACTTACGAATTTTTCTTCAACAAGCAATTCATTTAGCCTTAATTGAATTCAATTTTCATTTTCAACAAAGTATCAAAACTTTTTACATATTATATTTTACTACTACGAATATTTCTTGGTCTATATAAGTTTCAGTGATATTTTAATGCCTGTACAAAATGTTCTTAAAATATATACATTTTGTAAACATGTGGTTTATTTTTAGGACACCTTGACTATAAATGCTTCATATAAAATTAAACTGCTATTCAGTATGCCTGAAAATGTACACAATAAATAAATAACAATGATAAGGTTATAAGAATTATTTCATTTTTCAAAGTAATATATTATGATTCATTCTCATTTAGTTATGAATGAACACATTGCAATTATTAATTCATTCACATAACATTTATTAAAATTAAAATTAATAGAATATGTAATCGGAAAACACATTTGAAATTTGATTCAAATAATAGTAGCTAAAAAATTTAATCTAAAGAATTCACATGATTTTTTTGTTTTGTAAAATTTATGACTGATTCAGAAATATGAAGTTGTATATGCTATAAAGAATTTTGATTTTAATTACAGAACTCTATTAATCTTGTTTTTGCGATATTTCCAGAAAAAAAATTTTTATACAAGGTCAAATTGTTGCCTTGTAATATGTAGACTCATTTTCATCAGTTTAAATAATATATAAAAACCTTTTACTTTTCTTTTATGACGACCTAATTTTCACTTAAATAAATTTCACCAGACGTGTAACATTCTTTTGTATATACAGTGTTCATTAAATTATAACAAAAACAAATGGGTTTTATGATCTACCAAGTACAAGAAAGGTCAATACCTAAATTATTTTTAAACTTGCAAATAATGGTATCTGCATAGTTACATGTAAAAACAAAGCAAACAAAAGACAAGATCGCGAAATAACTACAAGCATGCCAAGACGAAATCAATAGAGTAAGGAGATCAAAAAACTTGGATGCATCGCCATCCACCGCACGTGTCCCATCAACAAAGAAATAACAGTTCCCAACAACCTGAGATAAACATATTTATACAGTAACCGAGTCAAACTGACCGAATATCTGCCAATCCTAAAAATATCAGAGGCGGCGCAGACTTCAGTGCTAAAGGTCGGTACACTGTTCACGAGGATGAAGGCTGAAGGGTAATTCACGCGAAAACAACCCATACATTTTGAGATTTATTCAAGTTATACATACACCTTGGGCTGTTTCAAATGTTTGTTCGATTATTAGAAATTGGAATGTATGTGGAACAGTCGAATAGAGTTTTTAAAAGATCTTGACTCATTGTAAAACCGGATATTTGTCGCTGTCGTATACAAAAAGTGCTAGAAAATGAAGTTGTTTATCTTTTATTCCAAATGTTTTATTCAAAAGTAATGCATGATCGTTTGATTGTGAAAAATGTTCCATTTTAATACTGAATGAAAAAAAGCACTAATAAAGCTCGTTTGCATCAACGAATTTTATAAAATATAAACTAAACACTTGGCTAAGTCTCACAAAACGATGCCCTCATAAGGTGATTTGGAGGCTGAATTTTGTGAGACTTAGCCAGGTATTTAGTTTATATTTTATTAAACCTAGTTTCTCCAAGTTATGGATGACAATTAATTTTGTCTTTGTTAACGAATTTTATGTTTAACTTAAATAAATAAAAGCAAATCGATATATAAAATATCAAACATTTGATGCGATATTGTTAGTGTATGTGAAACTTAAAATTTAAGTTTTCTTGGTGCAGACAGAAATGAATAAAGCATTCTTGACATTTCTTGAAATGTACACAGAATAAATGAATCGCAGATGCTTCTTTAATCAACGAAACTTGAATTTTATGTCCGATGTACAGCATTCGGATGCAAAGATCATGAGTTTCAATCCCACTCAAGCTAGAAATATATGAACTACCACACAAGGTGATTAAGTTCCTGTTGTACAGAGTAGCATAAATTAAATAAATAAATAATTACATTTTTTTAATACAATCGCGTTAAACTGGCGATAAAACGTGTCCAGCACAGAACAAAAATCGTAAGGATCAATAAAATGCTGCAAACGTAATCACGTGGTCGTCTTAGTTCTGTGATGTCAAAACCAAATTTATTTGCATTTAGAAATAGTACAGCACCAAATTAAATCTACCCCTGTGCCCTTTCACCCCCCACTAACATCTTTAGGGGCCGTGATTTGACGACTGATAAATGCACTTCACGCTAAGAAATATATCACATACCGAGATCTACTTACGGCAGAATACCATACCCAGTAATGGGTAAAAGGTGTAATGATATATTTATATATTTTACCAATTTGAATCTACCCCTGTGGCCCTTCCTCCACTAATATCTTTGGGGGCTGTGATTTGACGGAAGGTAACCGCACTTCACGCGAAGAAATATATCACTTACCGAGATCTGCTTACAACAGAATACCACACCCAGTAATGGGTAAAAGGTGTAATGATATATTTATATATTTTACCAATTTGAATCTACCCCTGTGGCCCTTCCTCCACTAATATCTTTGGGGGCTGTGATTTGACGGAAGGTAACGGCACTTCACGCGAAGAAATATATCACTTACCGAGATCTGCTTACAACAGAATACCACACCCAGTAATGGATAAAAGGTGTAATGATATATTTATATATTTTACCAATTTAAATGTACCCCTGTGGCTCCTCCACCACTAACATCTTTAAGGGCCGTGATTTGACGACTGGTAACCGCACTTCACGCGACAAAATATATTACTTACCGAGATCTGCTTAGGCAGAGTGCCATACCTAGTAATGGGTAAAAGGCGTGATGATATATTTATTTTATTTTACAGCACTTTATAAAATCTTAACTCAGTTTAAATCAACGCTACTTATTTGAAATATTCTGTATAAATTATTTGATTCAACAGACAAATATGATTGTACCTAAATTATGCATCTCTCAGCATCGGCATGCAATGTGCACCGAGGTAGGTTTTCTGGCGAAGCCAGCAAAGATCGAAGAAGGTAATAGTAAACCTCGCCTCCTCGACAGTAGCCAGGTGGTAAACTGTGCCTGAGTTGCAGACCTGTCGCTGGTGAAACGAAAAGAAGCTTTATCACGAAGACTATACGGGCAACACAGAGCAGGCACGCGGATGCCGACAGAGCAGATGTGCAACACCCCAGCCCGAGGGTTGTTTTGTTTCATCTCGTGCTGGTGCTGCACTCGGGAAGCTGGAGTTGTAGAACTTGTGGCTGCGATGCCACGTGTGTGATTGAGTCGGGATGTCTGCCGTGAGATGAATACGAAATACTGATGTACGAGGAAAGACGAAAAAGAAATATTTATTCGTAATACGAGAGGAGAAATAAACTCATGTAGATGAATTTATTCAGCTATTTCCTATGCTTCAGCAAAATAATGGTCGTATTCCATCTGCCACTTCGCTTACACTTAAATCAGTACGAAATAAATATAACCACATAGCTAAAGCTCGTTTCACATTATATTAAATATTGAACAAGATTTTCAACCATCTTTGAAACTATCTAATGGTGGAATTCTGTCTGAATCCATAACTTTTGTAGATCGTAAATTATGTACAAATTCATGACATTTATAACTTGAAATATTTTCTATTAATCAACAAATATTAATGAGATTTTCTTCATTATTTATAGATTTACGAATACATAAATTTATACGCTTATCGCAGAACTCCACCATACAATATTTAGAAACACAGCCAATTGTTTGAAATATCTCATTTGCCGTATGGTACTATGTAATTTAGATTATTCTAATAATTGTTCAATATTAGATTCATTATTTGAAGTTTAGTTTGAATCAATAAATCTAGCAACGAAATAAATCAATCAAATAAAAATATGAACGAGTGATCCTGTTTCTGTAAGAATTGATATTTCATTCTCCTAACAAAATTCCTATTAAATTTATTTGTTAAATAAACAAAAAATATCGCAATCATTGTTCTGTCACTTTTTAACGTGTTACCTTTTTGGTTTATAGAAGGATAAATTTATTAAAAACTGGTACAAGGCGTGGTGATACATATTTTCTTAATTTACACGAATATTCATTTACTTATTTTTTAAATTTTTCTTTTTAATAATTCAAATAGGTCTCAAAAACAACATACCTATAGCATTTTCCAAAATATGAGAAAACGGATTGAAATCACTTATAGCGGAGTGAATTAATCACAACAGGCGGAAAAGGGAAAGCAGCAGATTAAAGCTATTTTAAATTTAGCTAAGGATTTACACCTTGTAAGCAAAACTAGTACTAGTAATAACAAATAAATAAATAAATAAATATATCATCACGCCTTTTACCCATTAGTGGATATGGCACTCTGCCGGAGCAGAACTCGGTAAATGATATATTTCTTCGCGTCAAATGCGGTTACCAGCCGTCAAATCACGGCCCTCAAAGATATTAGTGGAGGGGGAGCCACAGAGGTAGATTTTAATTTTGTGAAAATTATTTGTCGGCTGTGGGAATCGAACCAGGGTTCTCAAGAACCACAGTAATAACAAATAAAATAAATAAAAATATCATCATGCCTTTTATCCATTACTGGATGTGGCACTCTGCCGAAGCAGATCTCGGTAAGTGATATATTTCTTCGCGTGAAGTGCGGTTTCCAGCCGTCAAATCACGGCCCCTAAAATGTTAGTGGAGGAGGGAATCACAGAGATAGATGGTGAAAATTAGTTGTCGTCTATGAGAATCGAACCAGAGTTCTTAAATTCACAGGCCGACTCGATATCACGAAGCCACCTACCCCATAACGATTATTAAATAAATATTTATAAATAAACATGTTTATGTACCTATATTATTCTTTACTGTAATCATAATTTATCATAAGCAACAAATTTCGTTTGTAAGAAAAGCAATTCTAAATTATATTCATTCCAATAAAATAAGACATTTTTTCAACCCTCTTAAAATGTAGCTACTGTCCCTAATGGAATTAATTTCTTATATTTTGGGGTAAGCATAATAACACATTTTCATAATTTTCTCAAATGCAATATCAATCACTTCAGAGCAAATTGTTATTTCATCGCTAAAAGGTTTGGCGACTAGTAAATGCTATTTTTATTTGTACTCAAAATAGAAATAAAAATAACATACCTATATATCTTTCATATCAGCACATGTAATAAATTATTAGTCTTAAATCAGTACATATTGATAAAAAAAAAAACAAAAGCAGCATGATTTCACAAATTAACAATAACAAATGCCTAACAAGGTCATTTATTTTTAGTTCTACAAAGAATGTATATTGCAAAAGTGGTCTAAAAACTATATGTTATTATATTTCAAATATTAAACATTGTCGATTATTATTTGTAAAAGAAACTTATTTATAATATTTAGCATAAGTATGCATACCATGAAAGATTTTCAACGTAAATGTTTTTCTTAAAATGCTACCAACAAACAATTAATAAGAAAATCATATAGGGGATTTCCCTAGCATTAAAAGCATAAATACATTATTTATAAAACATGCAAAAAAATACCGGAAAGACCGTTCATCTATGTACATGATTACGAGTAAATATGAAATTAATGGATTTTAATGTTTCATTAACAAGGAAAATAATAGTAAATTTAAAATGTTCAGTTACTCAATACTTCAAATATTCGTTTTATACAAAAAAGAAAATATAATATTTGGATAGAATTATGTTGTATCGGTTTTAAAAATAATTTTCTAATTCGAAGAATGATGAAAACAAGTAAGTTAAGATAATGAAATCGCCTGTCAAATTTATTTTTAAATTGTCCTCTGACCAACCTCTGTTACAACGGTGACTGACCTAATCAAGGTTTAGCGCTATTATCTTTATTATAATTGCAATATTTAACAAATAAAAAGATGTCAAACAACTGTCTGAAGCGATATACTGATAATAACAAAAAAAATATGCATATTGATATGAATATTTGTAATAATTTTATCTATGATTTGCACAATATTAATATCTTTTTAAAAAAACAATTATTTACTAAATAAAGGCTGTCTAACATGATGCATTTTTATATTCAAAATAATGCACATAATAAATATAAATAAATATAAAAATATCATCTCGCCTTTTACCCATTACTGGGCGTGGCACTCTGCCTAAGTAGATCTCAGACAATTTTTCGCGTGAAGTGTGGTTACCAGCCGTCAAATCACGGCCCCCAAAGATATTAGTGGAGGGGGAGCCACAGGGGTAGATTTAATTTGGTGCTGTACTATTTCTAAATGCAAATAAATTCAGTTTTGGCATCACAGAATTAAGATGATCACGTGATTATGTTTGCAGCATTTTATTGATCCTTACGATTTTTGTTCTGTGCTATGATATATTTATTTTATTTATTTAAAACAACCTTAGCGTGTTTATGTAATCCTTCCTGATGAAGGTGCATGGTCAGGGCATTGAAACCAACTATAAATCAAACGTTTATATATATTGAATATTGTAGATATACGAATATAATATTATGAAATTCAATGAATATTTAATCTATTTAAATAAACTTTGAAATTATACTTAATAATATAAATTGATAATTACTAAAACTGCAATTCATTTAAAATTCATATTGATTACGAAAGCAGCAAACATTCAAGGTCTTATAGCGTCCTGCTAAGAAAACAAACACGAGCAATATTGAATCATATTTCCTTTAAATATTCATGCATGAGGAAAATACTAGTTTAATACGAGAACAAATTTTCAAATAAAAATTAGTATGTACCACAAACTAAGATAATATATCAGAAAAAACACCGTTACAATATTGCAACATAATCACCCGTATGACCTTCATTTATAATGTACCTACATGCTTTTTATGACTTGTTTTCAACCAAGTTAGTGACAAAAAAATTACCAAAACTTATAAAAACCGCAAACTGCATAGTTCTCTTTACTTCGTTGTTTTTTTTACAAATATTTTCCGAGAAACACATAAAATTTGTCAATTTTAAAACTTCTTTTTTTATATAAACAAGCTAATATGTTTTAGCTATATTAAGTTTACAAAGTCAATTTAGTGCAACTGTTTTTGTCAAAAACAAAAACAGTGCAAATTTTATGAAGTTGTCAAGTTGTTAAAACACCAAACATAAATCTGTTAAAATTAATGTAAAAAATCTAAGGCTAAGGTCTAACTAACAAAGAATTCAACCCCTAAGCCTTAATAAAACAATCTAAACTATACAGGGTGTTTAACAACTTAGAGCAAAAAATTAAAGGATATATTCTGTACGACGTGCTGATCATGAAACAAAAAGATTTTTTTTAAATTCGAAAAATTAAGGGTTGTTAACCTAAAACATTTTTTGTAGTACTGCACTGGATCCGCTTTCCTACAGGGTTCGTAAATATCATGATATTTATAATAAATATCAAAATATCTGATATATAGGATATATATCAGATAAATATCACTTTTTGGATATTTATTTTTTAATTTTAGTTTTTGTACACATTTATTATCACAATAGAAAATACAAAATAAATTATTACTCCTAAATAAAAAATTAACATAGGTAATGAAAAAAAGTAAATATACATTGAATGGATACACAAATATTATATAGTACTAAGAATAGTAAGAATATTTAAATAATCCTATATCCTAGAGCAAATCATCATCTTCTGATGAACTTCCTGAACAAAGCGTTGCAGATAGAGACTCACTTGGCCAAATCCAATCTAAATTAGTTTTTTTTTTGTAGTTTCTTTTTGGTTTAAATATTTAAACATACCGAGACGATTACGTAATTGAGATTGGACAATGCCAAAAGTGGAGAAATATCGTTCCAGCCCTGCTGTGTCTGCTACAGCAGTGTGTAACTGTTCAATAAATGTACTTTTATTTGTCCTCTCTGACTCATTGATAGTTACACTTTTCCACCATATTAAATGATTTGTATTTCTAAAATGAGTACCAAATAAACATTTTGGAAATGGTTCAGACTTTGCCGTTAATGACATCACAAATGGCACACAATTTGGATTTATGTCGTTGATGTGAAGTTAGTCAAAAGCTAGTAAAGTAAGAATTTTCTTTAGAATATAATTTTAAAAGAATTTATGAAAGTAATAATGAGAGGTATACTGTATTTATTATAGACTATTTGATATTTTTATATAATGGATATATATCTTCGAACCCTATTTATAAGTTAACTGAAGCACGAGAAAATTAATGCCGTTGAGCGCGTTTTCATATCACATTTAGTTTTTGAGATATAGCCTCGGAAAAGTAGAAAAACTGAAAAATTCTAAAAATTTCACTTTTCCGGAGGCTATATCTCAAAAACTAAACAAGATATGGAAATGCGCTCAACGGCGTTGAATTCCCCGTATCCGAATTGACTTATAAGCAAATTTTCATACAATTTTATGCAATTTAATATTTTTAATTATTTCCTAAGGGGTACCCCTTTGGTTTTTTCAGATTTTAATTCAATTTTACCAAAAATCCTTAATCGTAGGATTATTAAAACGAAAATTTACATACATATGTATTTTGACCCACTGAATCCAGTGGTGCAATCTTCAAATGCATATGACTTCTGGTTTTCGAGAAAATGTTAAAAAAGCGCTTTTTGCGATTTTTTTGGCGGAAAATTGAAAAAAAATAAAAATCGCTGAAACTATGTTTATAAGTTAACTGAAGCACGAGAAAATTAATGCCGTTGAGCGCGTTTTCATATCACATTTAGTTTTTGAGATATAGCCTCGGAAAAGTAGAAAAACTGAAAAATTCTAAAAATTTCACTTTTCCGGAGGCTATATCTCAAAAACTAAACAAGATATGGAAATGCGCTCAACGGCGTTGAATTCCCCGTGCCAGAATTGACTTATAAGCAAATTTTCATACAATTTTATGCAATTTAATATTTTTAATTATTTCCTAAGGGGTACCCCTTTGGATTTTTCAGATTTTAATTCAATTTTACCAAAAATCCTTAATCGTAGGATTATTAAAACGAAAATTTACATACATATGTATTTTGACCCACTGAATCCAGTGGTGCAAATCTTCAAATGCATATGACTTCTGGTTTTCGAGAAAATGTTAAAAAACCGCTTTTTGCGATTTTTTGGCGGAAAATTGAAAAAAAATAAAAATCGCTGAAACTATGTTTATAAGTTAACTGAAGCACGAGAAAATTAATGCCGCTGAGCTCGTTTTCATATCACATTTAGTTTTTGAGATATAGCCTCGGAAAAGTAGAAAAACTGAAAAATTCGAAAAATTTCACTTCTCCGGAGGCTATATCTCAAAAACTATTTGATATTTTTATATAATGGATATATATCATTGCAAAAATATGACGATATATATCAAAATAAATATCATGATATATATCGATCGATATATATCTTCGAACCCTGCTTTCCTATTAAACACAAACAATGAAGTAGGTATCAACTACGAAAGAATAATTACACAATTCAATTATTACCAGTTATTTATAACAGAATTTTATTTAATTAATAACTTTAACATAATCATCCACCCAGTGGCAGTGGCAACGAGAAATTTTGGACTGGGAAACATGGAAAATAGTTTTGCGATTTAAAAAAAAAATCTTTTTGTTTCATGATCAGCACGTCGTACAGAATATACCCTTTAATTTTTTGCTCTAAGTTGTGAAACACCCTGTATACGTATTTCATGCAACTTAGTTCTCGAAATACGTATATAGTTTTGATTCTTTTATTAAGACTTAGGGGTTAAATTCTTTGTTAGATAAATCTGTTAGATTAGCTCATGTAAAATTAACTAAAAAAACACTTCTTTGTATTATCAATGCCAACTTTATCAAATAAATTATTACTGAAAAGTTGTGCTTTGCATATCTTAATTTCACTTCATTGAAGTAAGACAAATAAAAACAGTGGAAAGTTGTCTTATTCAGTATGAATTCTATTTGATGGCGACATAATAATTGCAGGGATTTGATCACACTAACAGTATTTCGAAATAATCAGTCCTAGATTAGAACCTTTTTAATGTCATCTTATTAGAGTCTGGTAAATAATTTGAAAACATTGCGTCAAACAAACGTAGTTTATGTTTAGAACAACAAATGAACAAATATGTTTACAAATTACTTCCTAGAATGTTCGCATTTGGAAAACAAGACACGTGCGGTAAAATAAATAAAAATCAACAAAACGGAAACAATATTAACGTTTATAGTTTCGCTACAACTTCATAGTATTCACAACAATGGTCGCATGTTTTGATTATGTCGCAGTCTCACAGGCAGACTTTAATAATAAACCCTGGAAGAATTCATGTTCATTGCGACAATAGTTCATTTGCTTGTTTCGTTGTTTCAGTCACGTGATATGCCGAGGTATATCGAAGCACACGCATGTGTGCCATTGTTATCTATTTGACCTTGTATCATACTTGGATTCGATGTGATGTGATCGAAACATAATTGTTATTTATGTATTAAGGGAATATACTAAGGTTTGGATTTAAATCTACCCCTGTGGGGGCCGTGATTTGACGGCTGGTAACTGTACTTCACGCGAGGAAATATATCACCTACCGAGATCTGCTTACGGCAGAGTGCCACATCCAGTAATGGGTAAAAGGCGTGATGATATATTTATTTATATATTTATTTACTAAGGTTTGATTCTCAAGTCTTTAACTTATTTTATTTTCAGTTGATGGATTAACGAAGTTTATTCCAGAAATGCATATAAAACTTTTTTCCGACGTCTCGACTTTTAAATTTAAATAATTTAATTTATTTATGGTTCATTGATATGCGTTTAGAGAATCAAGTTTCCAATGAAAAAATTCATATAAATTTGTTGTCAAGGAGATTGTTTATTTAAATCGTAAAACAAATTTCATGAATTAAAAACTTGAATTTGTTCCTACGATTTATTTTCAATTTCGTAAAAAATGAAAGTCGATAGTGAAGAGGAAAGTGTTGGAATACCTGAAGATGTTGCTGCTGCGGCAAAAGAAGCAACAAATAGTTTGTTACCAATAAAATCAAGAAAATTTCGCAAGTTTTTTGGCAGATAGCCGGGTTGATATTCTTACTGTCAAAAGACATGGTGGATGGAAATTGAATGCTGTTGCGGAGGGTTACATAGAAGCTTCAAAGGAGAACAAAATTCAAATAGCACGAAAGGTTTTACTGGAAAAAAGAAACGAACCTTCAACAAGCAATATTTTAAGGAATGAACAAATGAAGACATCAGATGAATGTCATTACATAAATATTGTAAATTTATTTAATGTGAATATTGTTATTAATAAATAAAATAATTATGGATAGCTATCATTTACTTTATTTCCTCATTTTATTCCGTAAGGAATAAAATAGTCTATTATGTGTCAAATATCAACTATATAAAATAACAGTTTATTCTTGGTCGGGAAAAAAATGTCATAAATAAAATATTGTGAACAATAGCAGAATACTTTCTTGGTCAAAATATCAGATTATTCTGGCGAAGACGAATTGAGAAAAATCACATCACCACCTACGAAATAAACATAATAATCTGAACTATGCAGTTCAGTAATGTTCTAAAAAGATATATCCTAAAATCGTATACTAAAACCAACTTAAACTAACCTAAATCAAAATAATGTGATGGCTGACAAATTTAAGATTATTTGCAGTATGCTTTGTCACTCATCTTTTAACTCTTTCTAAGATGTTGTTCTTTTTAGATACATCTAAATTCGGTTCATCTCAACTCACTTACAACTTTTATAAAATTTGGCTAGTTATTTTATAAAACGACTGGATTTTTTAAAGAACAACAGGCACATCATCAAATTGATTAAGTTATCATCTGTTTTACTTCTGGTTAAAGTATTTCAGTAAACCGAGGAAACCCAATGTTATACTAACAAGTGTCTCTACTTTAAATGCCACAGCAGATGCAAGTTTAGACGATTTATGTTCCTATAAATAACTTGTGTATTTTCTTCTTATATAATTTTTATTGAAGTGTTATGTTTACTATTTGAATTCAAATATTAGACATAGATACAATTTTCTTCTGTACGTACATGAATAAAATACTATTTTAATTTGAATGTATTAATCAAAGCATTATTTTACTTTATAAAATAACAGGAATGAAGTTAGGTGTTGTATAATATTATATAGTATGTAACAAGTTTTATAAACGTCTCTTTAGTTACGAGTTTCTAAAGAGTTTATAAAATTAATTACATACTATACTTTTTCTATGATCGCAAATTAAGATAACAACAAAAAATGTTAAATTTTATAAATTATTTAAAAAGTAAGGTTAAGTTACAATAACAGATGCATGAAGCTAACTTCACTCCGTGCTTAATATCTCAAACCGTGACTAAAACGATCAAAGCCATGGCTTGTCAACATGTAATTAAGATGTTATTTAGCGCCATGGAAACTAGTACGTTAATTGACATTTTACTAACGGGAATATAAAAAATAACTAAAATAATTGAAGCATTTTGTAACATGACTAAAAGCGGTAACTTTATAAAATAAATAAAATGGTCGTATTCTACTAAACATTTAAAAATCTCAGTGGTATCGAGTCGGCCTGTGGATCTTGAGAACCCTGGTTCGATCCCCACAGCCGACAAACCATTTTCACCAATTTAAAAAATCTACCCCTGTGGCTCTACCTCCACTAACATCTTTGAGAGCCATGATATGACGGCTGGTAACCGCACATCACGAGAAGAAATATATCACCGAAATCTGCTACTGCAGAGTACCACACCCAGTAATGTATAAAAGGCATGATGATATATTTATTTATTTATATTTAAAAAGGCGACGATAGACGTTTTAAAATGAGTAGCTAAATTGGAGAAGTCACCGAAGATTTGACTATCTATCCACGTTTCATAAAATGACTAATGGCGAGTTGTATCAACAAAACTTTCATTTTAAACTTGGTTTAAATTGCTAACAACAAATAGAAGTTGTTTTTAAACATTCGATATTATTTTGTTTATTAAAACTAAGTTTAATATTTAAGTTTTGCTTTTACAATTTTTCTAACGACAAAACCTTTTATAGATTTCTAAATTGTACATACACAAAATATTAAATGTTCTTTAAATATTTCAGACTGAAATAAAAATGTTGCCATAAGATAAGAGAACCATAAAAAAGTCAATTTCCCAAGTCTCAAGGATTTGTCGATTTCAAGGAACGTAAACATTACTTATTCAGTGGGAAAATTAAGCAGCGTACACATTACTTTAGTAATTTAGCATTCCGGTAGTTTGTAGTTCTTGATCAAATCATTAGATTAAAATTAAGAATCTATTGTATCCTGTTTCCTGACAGATGCAAAACAACTACCTAAAATATCAATCATTTACAGAAAAACAGAATTTAATTAAAGCAGGTTATATTACAAAATTTGTAATGTTTTATAAAAGTTGTTTTTGTTTAATTAAAAAATAAACCTTGAAACTTTAAATAATAATTATCACATTAATATATAAATTATGTATATATACAAATAAATATTTAAAAAACATATCGCTATATGACGTTAATTGTACTAAATTAAAAAACTTTTGGAAAGTATGTACACAGAACTCACTAGTTTATGATAAAAATATGTATGTAACCAATTACTTCAATAGTTTCGTGCAATGTGTGTACACTGGTAATTATGTCGACTAAGACAGTCGCCACTAAGTAAACATAAACGATTTTAAATGCAAAGTAGACTAGATGTCAAGTTAAATAATTTTTTGTTTTGATTTAAAATTCATAAATTTAAATATGGGTTCAAAAAACTTCAAAGGTCATCATAATGCTATTTCTAAGTTAACAAATCATTAGTTGAATTTAAAATTGTAATTATTATATTGTTGTTAAAAAAGTTCATTATTTTTCACTAATTTCAGTCCGCGAAGTACGTGATTTTTAATCATTTACAATACCATGACAACGCGTATTTTGCACCATAGAGCGTAAAATGGGTATTTTGCGCACTGTTTCGCATCCTTGTGCGCAAAATGAGTATTTTGTGCACGCTCCCAAATTATTTGTTGTCAGGTTCCATTAGTTACAACACATCAATAGTATCAAATTCATATTATTGTTGATTGTTTACCTTCAATTTACTTAAATATATCAATAATTATTGTATTATTCTTTATTTACAGAGTTGTACAAAAAATGTTGTTTTTTGGCGCGTTCGAATGATTATTTTCTCAACTAAAAGTAACATTCTTACGCGCAACAAAAAAACACTCATTTTACGCACTTAATACAATAATAACTATATTAACAACAAATTGAATTATAGAGAGAACATGTTTATATCATCAGCTGTTTAAAAAAAATACTACTTAAATGTATTTGATTTATGATGTCAAAGTTTAAAGAGAAACAAAACAATTATTTTTCTCAAATAATAAAAAAAGTTCCATTTCTTATTAGTTTCTTCTATCACCTAACTAATGTTACAAACAGCTAGTAAACAACAAGGGGGTCAGTGGAAGGCCACACATACACGCACATATTGTTTCTCGAAAACGCGCGTGTTGGCTATTGACAGCGGCGCACGTGTCCTAAGCCAGAGGCGTCCGTTAGCCGGACCCAGATAACGAAGCGTGTAGTGTATCGGGGCGGCGACGGTACGCACTGGCACACTGATATCGATACTAATATACCAATATGTCCAGTTTAATCCAGACATAGTCAAGTACTAACAAAATTAGAAACAAAAAACTGGTGGTTTAAATTTGTGCTTAATAGTATATTATGTAACAAGCTTTATAAATGGCTCTTAAGTAACAAGTTTTATTTTTGATACGAGCTAAACGAAGAGTTTATAAAACGAGACACAGACTATAGTTTTTCTAAAATCGCAAATTAAGATAATAAAAATCTAATGTGGACACCACATAACTTCCTTCTACGCGCATTATACTATACCTACATTTTTTTTATTTGACGTGCTAGACGCAGAATTTAATTCTCTAAAACTTTTAATTGCAGCATTTATTTCTAAAATCAAAATAATTTTTTCAAGAAAAACTCTTAGCAGCATCATGTGATGTATCACTTCCGGTTAGTCCATTTTAACCAAAATCTATTATGTTATTTCCATTGATATAGTAGTCTTATATACCAAATTTGAAAAATTTTGGATTATATTTTAATATAGTTTTTCATTAAAATCTATTAAAGGCTTTAAGTAAAGTAAATGGATATTTCCGCTGAAATCTCAAAACCGAAAATTTTCGCGATTAAAATACTTCCTTTACTTCGTACAAGGAAGTAAAAAAATATTATTTGAAAAGTAAGGTTTAAGTTACAATGACAGATGCAAGCTAACTTCATCCCATATTTAATATGTCAGTTGTTATATTCAAGTCGTGACTAAAACGTTCAACGTCCATGTGATTAAGATGTTATTTAGTACCATGGAAACCAGTACGCTAAATGACATTTTAATAACGGGAGTAGAAAAATCAAGTATTTACTGGCATTTTGTAAAATGACTAAAATGGTTGTAAACCAAGCGGTAACTTTATAAATTAAATAAAATGGTCGTATTCTGCGAATCATTTAATAAGGCAACGATAGACGTAGTAAAATGAGTAGCTAATTTGGTTAAGCAAGTTTCAAAATAAAAAAAAATCCTGGATATTTAAAGACTTGAAAATACATATTATGAAACTAAGAAAAATGTATCTAATTTTGTCGATATTTCTCAAAATCAATAAAAAAAACCTGGAAAATAAACCACAAAATTAGCACTTTACAAAGTCAATATTTACATCTCAAAATTATCTAAAATTGTTTTAGTGAAAAATGTATGATATAAAAATGAAAGAATAAAATTCTGTAGCTATGTATTTCTGAATGTATTTACTTAATTACTGTAAATTTGTATAAAAATTGTCAGAAAAAAACTAATTATTAATAGCTAAAAGAAAACTAAATTAAATAATTCATTTTTTGTGTCTATATTTTTCAAGGTATATAAAAGTTCAAGGATTTTTAAAGATTGTAAGTCAGTTTTTTGAATTCTAGGCTTTTCCAGGGTTTCCAGGAATTTCAGGTCAGTCGACATCACTACTGGGCAATTAGGGTGGAAAGACCTTCTACAAACCGTTTACCTATTTAAATATTGTCAAGCAATTTTCAACATTCTTTGATATATTTTGTACACTGCGAAGAGAATACATTAATACTCGTAGCAAAGGAAGAATTTTCATAATAGCATCGATTAATGTTTATATACGCATTTAAAAATTAATATCAGGAAAGCCGGGTTTTGCTCGAAAAATAACAGGAGATGGAAAGTTTAAATAAGAAACCACAGGCGACCATACCTTAGTTGGTTTAAAGCATATAATCAGATTTCATAGGTCCCTGGTTCAAATACTCGAGGTATCCCATTTTTTCTCTTTTAAATTAAGAAACCAATAAATAAATGAAGCAATTTTTCATTCTAATTTTCTTTCGAATTTTCGACATATCTTTTGATATCAATTGATTTCTTCAATCAAATTACATTTTCATGTATTTTCATATATAATACAATTAGTGACTATGATTTCGCCGGTAATTTTTGTCGTCACGTTCACGACTGCTTGTTGCGACGAAAATCTGCACGAGTGCGATAGCACGAGTGTAAATTTTCTTAAAGCAACAAGCAGGAGTAATCTAGACAAAAATTACCAAAGGAAAATCATAGTCACATATGGTAATCGGCTTGACAATTCATCGAAATATTTTATTTACTCCAAAAAAAATGTTACCTGCAGTATTTTTAAAACAATGTCTGAACTACTATTACCTTGGTGGTCAATTTATATTGTTTAATTTTTTGACATAACTAAACAAAGTCAAATAAAATTCAACAATATTAATTTACTCAAAATAGTTAACAAACGTTATATCTAAGCAACGATTTGCGACAATTTTCACTAGTGTAATTGTCGCTGTAATACTACTGTGATTGCATCAATTCTACAAAATACTGTAATTTGATTGGATGAAAAGTTATGAGTGAAATTGTCGCCCTAATTTTCGCTCATATCTCAACAACCTTTAATAATATCGAGTTTTTTTTTATTATTTCAATACATTTTTTGAGTCTAATTGCTCGTAAATTGTCCAGAAGTCCTCACATGTCTATATTTTGAATAAATAAATTGTCATTATGTTCGTCTTCAATTTTCTTTCTAAATGATATACTATATAATTTTTCCGAAGGATGAGACATAGTTAAATCGTTTTCTGAGATCAAAGAACATTAGAATATCAAGTTTCATCAAAATTATTCGAGACAATTCCGAGATCGTTGAAATAAATATACAAGACAGAGAAGAATTGCTTGTTCAAATAAACGTTGGATTAACTATAGGTACTTCTCAATATTTCAATTCTAATTTAAATATCAAGTTGATATGACCAGTATATCTAGATTTTTCGTTAAAACCCCAATTAACCAACAAAGAATTTAACCCCTAAGCCTTAATTAAAGAATAAAATCAATTACTATCATTAGGGAAATATTCTCGATACATAAATGATATTTAAATTGTGGAGTCGTGATAGTGTTTTATTGAGTTGTGATGCGTGTGGGATGAGTGGTAAGCGAAGACTGTCCTGGTTAGAAGGAAAAACATGGTGGATTTGAGGGTGAACAAAGAAGTTTGGGATGTAGGTACTTGAAAAACAGATGTTGTTAAGTTCGGAGAAATCGGGCGAGGGTACATAGCAGGTAGTGGAGAAACATGAAAATTGTACAGAATGTTGCTTAGAAACTACAGAAAATGAACGAATATATACATAGTGTTTTGCTAAGACTATTACAGAATATATATACAAGGTGTGTGATTATTTGTGTATACATGTGTTTTTACATATGTGTGTATGACTGTGTATGCATGTGTGTGTATGTGTGGTGTTGTACTGGCCGCCACATGACCCCCCTGCTAGTGATGGAGTCACTAAAGTCCAGCCTGGAGACGATCAGGAAATCGAACTCGCCTGCCGGATCGTGTAGCGTACGTCGATGTTGTGTTGACTGGTGGCGGTGCTGTTTTTGTAGCAGGTTCCTTGCTACTCGCGAACGCTGTTGGTGGCAGCGCGGGAGTTGCTCGCTGTAGATTTACTGCTGTGGTTGTTGTTGCAGCTGTTGTTGGTGTTGTAGCTGTTGTAGTAGCTGTTGTTGGTGTTGTAGCTGTTGTAGTAGCTGTGATTGTTGTTGTAGCTGTTGTAGTAGCTGTGATTGTTGTTGTAGCTGTTGTAGTAGCTGTGATTGTTGTTGTAGCTGTTGATGAGCTGTGATTGTTGTTGTAGCTGTTGATGAGCTGTGATTGTTGTTGTAGCTGTTGATGAGCTGTGATTGTTGTTGTAGCTGTTGATGAGCTGTGATTGTTGTTGTAGCTGTTGATGAGCTGTGATTGTTGTTGTAGCTGTTGATGAGCTGTCTCTCTTGTTTTTATTTTTTGTACTTGCTTGTTTCCGGAGGGTTGAAAATAATTCCGCGCACTTCTGTTGCGTACGCGTGATCGAGAGATCCGAGGACGTGACCGAATTTGGTTGAATCATTCGTAACTCTGGATGCTTCGAAGCTACGTTCAACCAATGCGAACCACATTTCGGGAGCGGCCGGTGAAAATGGCGGAATTTTAACCGCGACACGGTCGACTTCCGTGGGCTCTGTTGTAAAGCACGATTAAAACAAGTCACTATTTCACTAAACAAGTCACTGAATTAATATTTCACAGACACGTGTTAACTGCGAAGTTTTTGTATCACTATCACTAACCACGATAAATTAAATCACGTCGGGGTCACCAATTTGTGGAGTCGTGATAGTGTTTTATTGAGTTGTGATGCGTGTGGGATGAGTGGTAAGCGAAGACTGTCCTGGTTAGAAGGAAAAACATGGTGGATTTGAGGGTGAACAAAGAAGTTTGGGATGTAGGTACTTGAAAAACAGATGTTGTTAAGTTCGGAGAAATCGGGCGAGGGTACATAGCAGGTAGTGGAGAAACATGAAAATTGTACAGAATGTTGCTTAGAAACTACAGAAAATGAACGAATATATACATAGTGTTTTGCTAAGACTATTACAGAATATATATACAAGGTGTGTGATTATTTGTGTATACATGTGTTTTTACATATGTGTGTATGACTGTGTATGCATGTGTGTGTATGTGTGGTGTTGTACTGGCCGCCACAAAATCATAAGCCTCCATGATATAGATACGAGAATAATTCATAGAAAAGTAATACAAACTGTATGCTAAAATTAGGGTGTGTTCAATTATTTGAGATCTATTTTGTAAAATGTCAAATATAACTATTTACATATAGATAACAAAAATGATATCTTTTAGCACGGAAACCATTTTGTTTGGACTTTGCATATTTTAGCATAACTAAACCGATAAAAACTATTTAACAATAGACAAATTATCATAGTTTTAATTTATATATCCTTAATAAACAATAACAAGTGGTAGATAGATTAATATAAGGCATAAATATTTAAAGAAAAAAGTATATCGTGCTGATAATGTTAAAACATTGTTTTCACTTTTTTATTTAATAGCATATATTTTGCAATACTCTCTCTTTTGCATAATCTAAGCAATTATTGAATAATTACTTTTATACCGAAGGAAATAATACTTGATTTTCATAGTAAAATAAATAGTAATTTGTTACGCATTCTGTTATCGATATCATTATACGTGCTTAAATCTAAAATAGACTAATAGTGCTATTTTGTAATTTTCTATAACGCTACAGTTCTGTAAATTGTAACAAAGGCGCATAGATTTTTATTGACAAGTACATTTAATACCATTTGAGAATCAAATATGATGCGCTTTTGTTCAGATTATAGATCTGTAGCGTTATAGAAAATTACAGAATAGCATACATACATACATAACATCACGCTATATCCCATTAAATGGGGTAGCACGAACCCGTCAACATTCTCATCCTGACACACGATACTCGTTTCGACCACATTAACACTTCCTCCATACGAACTCTTTCTTTTCTCACAACCAAAATCCATCAACACGCAACAAACATTCATCCATTCGCTCCTGTACACCAGTTTCGTAAATCTTCACTTACGCCCACTTCTCTAACAACGAATCTATAAGAAATGAAGGCAGCATCGCCTGCGCTTGTTTAAAAATACAGAATAGCACCATAAATTAATTTCTATTTGAAAATTTTGAATTTTTAGCACGTAGCAACATCATTATTTGTTACATTATAACCATTTGTAATATACATAAATTGTAAATAATTGTATATTCGTAGAAGTTATCATCACACAGCTATGAATAATATCAAGAGAAACAAACTGAAATTGCTAGCATGTCTTAGAACCGTCAATTGCATTCTTAGAGTCGTCACCACGCGCATATCTTATAATTTGTTTTGACATTTCTATGAACTGTTCACTGCTCAGCAGAGTTTCTCAAACCAGTCAAAGATCAAATTTCGCTAATCTTTTATAACCAAAATACTATTTTTTATTTATAGTCGAATACAAAAATGTCGATAAATTAAACGAATAGGATGCATTTATATTATCGCAAATATTAAGCGTCAATTAATTAGTTGCTAAAATTAATTTAAACTTGTAAGTTTGACCTCAAATGGAACAGGCACACACACAGAGATTTATCACTAGCTATTAGGCGGAATAGGCGTACCTTTACTGCCCAGGGCGGTAAAGTTTCAAGGACATTATAATAATATTCACTTGTTATTATTTTAATTTGCAGATATCAGTAATAGTTATGAAATGAATGTTTAGTGTATCAAAGGATAATACTGTAAGTCAAAATGATAGTCGAAGAAAACGACGTTATAACATATTTCACAGACGAGAAAATACACACAAATATTTTATATACGGCCATGATGGAAAGTAGATTTGTCTGCATTTATTTCATGTATGGAAAGTAGATATTTTCAGACTACTTTTTGCACACAATGCGTAAAATGAGTTTCGTAACACATGCACAAGAAAAACACGTTCTTATTCCCTAATTTTAGAGAGAGAAACACTGCTTTTCTCCCCTAGGGAGAAAAACATTATGTTTCTCTCCCTAGGTTGCATGTTTCTCTCCCTAGAGAGATGTTTCCTTCCGTAGAGCCTACGATTATTAGTTGTTTGCGGCGTTTCCTATGTAACTAGTTGCGCAACCCATATTTGACATTTGTCCCGATAAGACAGTAATTTTGTGCACTTGTTACGTTATGCTTCACGGGAGGGCGCGATTATCCCTTGTGTGAAGTTGGCAAGCCGAGACGTAAGCGAGGGCCGCTTGTTTCCCTCCCTTGATGCATAACATACTAATTTTTTTTTATTAAATAGATCATAGATGAAACGTGTTATCAAAAGAGAATTTCAAACAGAAAAACTGTGAACAATTATTTATAAATGTTTTCTTCAAACGTTTTGTAAATGATCTATTAAAAATAATATGTGTACCTCAAACAAAAAGTGTTTCGCAGTTGTTGGATGACTTTTGCTCTCGGCTGTGCTTCAATCAACCATGCGCGAGCGGCAATAGACCACTTTCTACTTTCTGCTAGTTGCATAAAAATCATAATTTGTTACAAAAATGTGATTACCAGTCATCAATTCTCACCACCCAGTATAGTGCAGGCTAACTGATTATTTTCAGTAGTATGTTGCGCTGTTGCGATAAAGATAAAAAAAGGCTCATCAAAAAATATATATATTTTCAACACAATTACATTCATATTTAGAAACTACATTAAAAAGTGCGTCAGACTACTTAAAAAGTGAAAATATTTTATTTCTGCTGTAACCGGAAGTGATCCCAATATTATTATTTTACAGAAACATCCTGTATATTTGTCAAAATTTGAGTTCTATATGACATTCTGAATTCAATCATATAAAAGACGTGTATTCAAATATCTAAGCTAACTTGTTAACATTTATAAAAAATTAAAAAAAGAACTCCATTAAAAACAAACATTAAATATATATATATATATATATATATATATATATATATATATATATATAATTTTTTTTTTCTACGATTGCTATGAAAAGTTGACAATTACGCTCTCATTTGTCATCGTAAAATTGACGTTTTCTGTGGATCAATCGAAAAATATTTTTTTTGCGCGTTTTCAATGGCAACGCGCGAACAAGACGATAAATGCGCGCGTTTCCAATCGCAACGCGCGAAAAAGATGTTAAATGCGCGCTTATTTCAATAGTTACCAGGGATACAAACAAAATAGAAACCTGTCATATTGACAGTTGACAGAACGAATTTATTTTCACAGTACGCATACGTTTTTTAATCATTTTAAGATGCAATCGTAGAAAAAATTATGTGTGTATCACGAGCATAAAGTGTCTTTGTTCCTCTTACACTATTGCAGCTCTCGGCTTCGGCTCGAGTAACAAAGAATCACTTTACGCTCTTAATACACAAATAACTATTTAGGTATATACATATATATATATATATATATATATATATATATATATATATATTTTGTGTGAGCCTGTTTTCCGAAACACCTGGTATTTTGAAATAAATTAATATGATACATACAAAATATATGTATTGAAATGATAGCGGTTTTATTAATGAAATTTGTAGTGCTGGACGAGTCTGTATTTCAGCGCTACTGTCGATATTAAATCATGAACTAACAATTCATGTTGAATTGTAAATTAAATCCATAAAAAATGAATTGAGTATTGCAAATTATATTTTTTTTTAAGTTCGTTAATCCAATATCCATGAACTAATAATTAACATTAGCGTTGCTAGTAGCCTCGTCTAAAATAAAAACTCAAATAAAACGCGCTATCAATTAAACATGTTTGTATATACTCGTATTTAGTTTGTATTGAGGGGCTAACCCTAGTTCCCATATTGCATAATTCTATTGAAAACTGTTGGGAATCACTGTAGTAGAATAGAAGTCCCCACACTTTGAGTTAGAAATGAACATGAGCGGCTGCGTGAGCGATAAGCGAAATAGCGAATTGTTCAATGTTCAACAGCGCACAGCGCACAGCACCGGCGCGGCGCGGCGCTAGCGTTAGCACTCGCGAGATGTTTGTGTTTGTGGGTGACCTTGCCGAAGGAAAACTTGTTCGCTGCTGTGTATATTATTGACCTTTGCGCTATCGGCACGTACAACTAATCGACGGATAACATATACCTTATGGACACAATTAAAATGCATTGTCACATTTCAAATTTTATAATATCTTCGAAATTCCAAATCAAGTTTTAGGGGATTCCTTGGGATTTCTTTTCTTTCATAGATGTACCAAAATATAGCATGACTCATGACAATTGAAAAATATTCCATCACAACAATGTATATTTTAAACGAACGACTTATTTATAGGATTATTTTAACATACTCTCATTTCATATTTTATTTTAATTTTAAAATAACTATATCATCACGCTTTTGACTCATTATTGTGTACTCTATTGCAGCAGATCTCGGTAAGTGATATACTTTGCGCGTGTAATTCAATTACCAGCCGTCAAATCACGACCCCAAACGATGTTAGTGGAGAGGAAGCTACAAGTGTTTCGAATTGGGGTTCTTAAATCCATTTTACATTTTCATTAGTACTAATCAATTTAAATAATAATAATAATAATTTATTACCTAACAGAACAATCCATTAACAAGGTAAAGTATAGTAACCGTAATTTTTGTAATATAGGTAAGTAGATATTAGCTAGGTATTAAACTAATTATTACTCTAAATTTAAAATTACCCCTGTGTTGTTTATCATCCCCCTCGCCCCACCAATATCTCTGATGTTCAGGATTTAACAGCTGGAGATCGCACTACACGCGCTAAACTATATAATTTACTGAGATCTGTTTCGAAACAGTGTCACATCCAGTGATGGGTAAAAGGCGTAACGATCCTATTAATATATTTTATCTTTTATAATAAATATACCAAAGTGACAGATTATAAAAAAGATTTGTTTAATTTTATTGCAATATGTATAATGATATTTTAATCAATCGCTGTTATTAACTGATAATCATAAAATAATTAGCTACGTATATTAAAAATAATGATAAAATAAACACATAATTGCATTTATAGATAGTTAACAATAGGTACTTCCCCTTTTTATATACAATTATACATATAACCTTTGAAAAAATTTTCCAACTAGAAAAAAATAAATTTTTTCATTCATTTTCATTGCATATGCTTGTAGAGATTAATTCTGCTTTTTGAAAGGTCTAAAAGCAGACACAAATCATTTTTCATTTTTATACATATACATGTGTCTGAATTTAAGAAAAAAATTAAACTATAGATATTTTTTTAATTGCACATATTGGACATTAAATTCATTATTTTTTTGTTCTAATCCATAGCAAACTTAATTTAAAAAAATATATATATATTATATTTAAATTTAGATATCTCGCTTATGCAAAAGGCTAATTTAAAAATTCTTAATGTGCTAGACGCAGAATTTAATTCTCTAAAACTTTTATTTGCAGCATTTATTTCTAAAATTAAAATAACACCATTTTTTCAAGGAAAACTGTTAGCAGCTTCATGTAATGTGTCACTTCCGGTTAGTGTATTTTAACCAAAATCTATTTCCATTGATATAGTAGTCTTATATACCAAATTTGGAAAGTTTTAAATTATATTTGAATATAGTTTTTCATGAAAATCTATTACAGGCTTCAAGTAAAGTACCACTTCCGGAAGTTATATAATGACCAAAAAGGGAGGTGCACAACTAGATGTTATAACAGTCCTAAATATAAAATTTCAATTTTCTACGGCTTACCGTTTTTGAGTTTGAGTGCTACTGATCCTATATGATTACAACAATGAAAATAAAAACAACAAAGAAAGATTGTGATTTCAACAATCAAATAATCAATATTTTTTACATGTGAATTTTCATTGTTGTGAGAACTGAATTTAACAACACTACGCTCTATCATGTATAATTTGAACAGTTACATTATACTACAAAAATTGCAAATTACAATTTTAGATTAAAACATTTTAAATATTTTTTTCCTTTCGCGTCGATCTATGAATTGATTGTTTCATAATAAAACTAGATGTCAAATTGTCTTTTTATATCTTATTTTGAAATGTAGTTCATGTTTACCAACATTACCTAGATAAATATGAGAATTTACCACGTATATGTGGGAACCAATAAAATCACAAATTTGTTTGAAAATAAACCAATGAAATGAAAGCTATCTTGATAGTTTTCTACTAATAAAATTAATAAATCAAATAGTAAAATTGGATAAGCCGAAAATATTAATAAACACTTGTTATGTGGATTCAAAAAGCTTTTTTTATTTCAATAATTATAATTGTTCACTGTAATTAAATCTCCTTGGTTACCAATAAAATAAGTGCTGTTTTAATAAACGTCAGTTGAAAAAATCTATCGAAATAGCAAATTTGATTTTACGAAAGAACTCATAATTCATGTCAAAATATTATAAACAATTATCACATCACGTATTATATTAATTATGATTATACGAGTATAAATCTTAAATAAAAAATGAATTAGGTTATATTTATAGTATTCGTTATTATTACTTGTAGGTCATCTATTGACGTATTACAAATATGATGATGAATGCAAGTAATGGGCGCTTTTTATTAAAAAAAAACAAAACAAGACGTGGCGATTACACGTTTTGTGTAAATGTAGAATCACCGAAAAATGAAAAACTACAACTTTCATTTTAACGGTGTCTAGTAATATTTATTTATTTATGTTACGCTGCACAACAGGAACTGAATCCCAATTACAGTACAGGGTCCGCACTCACCGAGCCGCAGTGTAGTAGTTCATATAATTTTTAGTTTGAGTAAGATTCGAACTCGGGATCTCCGGATTCGAATTCCGTATTGCTATCCACACCACCGTACTAACGGACAGTCAATTTCAAAATGGACTAGAATATTGCTGCCATCGAAACATCGATATTGTTTTTAACATATAAATAAATAAATAAATATATCATCACGCCTTTTACCCATCACTAGGTGTGGCACTCTGCCTACGCAGATCTCGGTAAGTGATATATTTTTTCGCGTAAAATGCGGTAACCAGCCGTCAAATCTCGGCCTCCAAAGATATTAGTGGTGGAGGAGCCACAGGGGTAGATTTTTAAATTGGTGAAAATTGTTTGTCGGCTGTGGGGATCGAACCAGGGTTCTCAAGAACCACAGGCCGACTCGATACCACTGAGCCACCTACCCCATTTTTTAACATATCCATAGATCAATATAAAAGTTCGTATTAATTTGAGTTTGTCAAACCCTCTTCAATAATTAATTTTGGCGTTGTAGAACATTCTACAGCTCAGCACGAAACTTACACAAATTTAATTTTGCATATTTCCCACTGATCATACTTTTGCTTTAGCTACATAAGGGCTATTATCAGCAGCCAATATTTTCACACGACGGTTGCTTATATCAATTATTCATGTTAACAAGTACAGTAGAGTAGGTCGCATGGATACGGGTGTTTCAAGAACGTGGCATAGTTTACAAACTGTGCGTACCGCAACATTCTCACTAAAAATTTAATCAACAAATATTCTACTTTCCTTTTTTACTCATTAAGTTATATCTATATAGACTATAACCTATATTTCATTAAAAATAGACTTTATAGAATTAATTATTAATAAGTCACTATATTTAGTCCGTCAGTACGGTGGTGTGGATAACATTACGGAATTCGAATCCGGAGATCCCGAGTTCGAATCGCAGTCAAGATAAAAATTATATGAACTTGCACACTGCAGCTCGGTGAGTGCGGATCCTGTACTGTAATCGGGATTAAGGTCCTGTTGTACAGCGTAATATATAAATAAATAAATAAATAAATAAATTTAGCAATAAATGATGAGAGAACATTTTTATTTTACTTTGCAAGTGTTTTCACTTTTATTATTTTTGTTTGACTTGATAATATATTATGTTTTGTAGGTCTCAAAACATAATTAGCAAAAAATTCATAGCGAAATTATAATATTTTTAAAAGACGACATCGTTTCTATGTGAATATATTCTGTTTTCGTAAACAACTATTTTGTAGTTTTTTGAGAAAGCTGTTGTTTATGAGTGATGAAACTTTTAAATATTCATAATAACAATTCTAAGAACAGAAAAAGAAACAAAAAACAATGTCATAAAAACATAATATTAATAATACAGAGTAAGTTTCCTTTAAAATAATCAGTGAATTTTTGGACGACCACATGCCTTTGGAGTAAAATGTTATATACATAAAATAATAAGCAAGAAGGGGCTAATTTCGCTCTATATTCAACCAGTAGTTCTCAAACGCCAGAACAAAATAATAATCGATATAATTTTTTAGTTACTAGATGGATAATTTTCATTTGATTTAACGATATAAATATTGTACAGAGTTGAACAATAATTATTCCGTGAAAAATGACATTAAATAATAGAAATAATGTTACAATATTGAAGTAGGATATACAATAAACAAATACAAACAAATAATATATGTGACAGATAGTTTTATTATTATTTTTTTTTTTAATTTTATATATCGGGCCAACTACTAAGGTAATATAAGGATATGTCCTTTGTATGGTCGCCACGGGCGGGACCCGAACCCACGACCTTATGGCTGCGAGTCAGGCCCTCAACCCGCGCGACAGCTTTATTATTTATTTTATTAGTTGTTTGCCTCCGCGATTTATAATTACTTATTAATAAAACAATTTTCACTACATTAAAACTACCCCTGTGGCTCCCTCTATATTAGACACGGGGTGAAGTTAGCTTCATGAAACTTAATTTCACTTTATAAATAATTCATAAAACTTTACATTTTTTTTGTTGTCTTAATTTGCGATCGTAGAAAAAGTATAGTATGTGACTCGTTTTATAAACTTTTAAAATAAAACTAAACAAATGTTTATAAAATTTGTTGCATAATATACTATTAAAAATCAATAAATAACTCATAGGTATTCGTATTTATAAATATAATAATCGAGCTGAAATAATAATAATAAAAAAACATGTTATATTAAAAAAACATCAAATGAAATGCACAATTTCCTTGAATGTACATGCAAATAAATACTTCATAATCCATGTCATGTACAAGCTCATACAACATGGCTAGCAGGTTTTCATATTCATTTGATAAACTTGATCTACGATGCATTGAGTATGACCGGAAATATTTTATAACTGTGTCTATGTTGTTATTGTAATTGTTGAATAGAATAAAACTGTGACCTGTCTGGCATTTAAATTGCAATTTAAATATAATAAGAAACTTTACTTTCTTCTGAAATTAATAAATAAAATATATGTTTATCGAGTATATAATCAATATAAATAAATACATATAATTATAAATGTAATGGGGTAGGTAGCTCAGTGGTATCGAGTAAGCCCTGTGGAACTTGAGATCCCTGGTTCGATTTCCAAAGTTGACAAACATTTTTCACCAAATTAAATCTACCCCTGTGTCTCCCCCTCCACTTACATCTTTGAGGGCAGTGATTTGACAACTGGTAACCGCAATTCACGCGAAGAAGTATATCACTTACCGAGATCTGTTAAAAGGCGTGATGATATATTTATTTATTTAATGTAATTCTGTTAATTTAAATTGTATTATCTGTTTAAATTTAAAAGATCTAGGCACCTGTGCTTGCACACTGATTATAGGATGGGAAAAAGGGTTTATAAATAAATAAATAATTTGTAAATATTAAATAACCATAAAACAATTCAACTTGAATACTGATACCAATATTTTTCAAACTTTCTATTTCAATAAAACTCATTTATAGCAGAATTCTCGAAATAGAATTAGTGGTTAAACCCGATCAAAGGGTGATTCATTCTTACAGTCAGTGTACAAATTACATAGTCATGCTTAAGCCATAAATGTAAATGTAAATGATGAAAATTCACGTATTTCGCATATTGATATTAGTGAAAACAGTTTTGACAATTGTAAAAAATATAATTTAGGACGTCAATTTGAAAATTTAGTTATTTAACTGGAGGCATGTCAGTATTTTAGAGTAATATAATTTAAGCCAAGAAATCAATTAAGACCAAAATCAACTGTATATCACCAATTGTTTTCAAGATAAAAGCGAAAATTTGAAAGTTGGGAAGAAAAGTTGTTTCATTAATTTATTTCCTGGATTCTTATTTTTCATTTCCTGTTATTTTCCGAGCAAAGCTCGGTCTGCCATATGTTGAAAATAATTTGAAGAATTATAAGTTTTGTACAATTTGCATACTGTAAAACTGTTTATCTCATATTTTTATACGTTTTTGATGGTAATTAACCGTACTTTAGTTATCATAAACTACTCGGTATCACAAACTGTTTTGAGATATGAGCTACAATTCGAAAGATAATTGCGGAAAAAAGATGTTTCTTCTTTCCTTACTTTGCATTTTAAACTTTCCACTCCCTCTATTTGTCTCGGTCCACCAGATATTCAGATAAAAAATGTTAAATTTATCTAAATCATATTCTCAATAACCTTTAAACAAACCCGATTTTAATCCGGTTATCTAAAATTTTATTGAGCTAAATAAAATTCAGATGCATACCTTGGAACAGTATTTACAAAGAGTGGTACAAGCGAAAGAGACATATCAGTAAAGGTAAATAAAGGCAAGCAAGCAATTAGATGTCTAAACTCTATACTATGGTCAAATAGTATATCCACGACAACAAAGAAAATAATATTCTCAGCAATTGTTGAACCAATTAGCACATATGGTTCAGAAATATGGGAAATTACTCAGAAAAGTAGAGATAAGTTAGGGGTAATAGAAATGGACTTTTTAAGAAAAAGCGCAAGAGTTTCTCGCTTAGAAAGAATTACAAACGATGAAATAAAAAGAAGAATGAAAACACAAGAAACTATAAATGAAAGAATCCAAAATAAACAATTGCTATGTTACGGGCATGTATATAGGATGAAACAAGATAGATGGCCAAAAAGAATATTAGGCTGGAGTCCAAGGTACAGAAGAAAAAGAGGTCGTCCAAGAAGAAGTTGGAAAGATAATATAAAATGGAACAAAAAGGCCTAGATGATGAAGATTGGAATGACAGAATTGTGGAAAGTGGGAATCGGCATACAACATTAGGTGTCAAAAACTGATGAATATATATATATATATATATACAGGGTGGTGACTCGCTCAGCCGGTCATAGGGATTTTACATGGGAAATCAGTTTTTTGCAATTTCCTGCTTCCCTAATTATTTTAAGCAAAAACGCGTCAAATAAAAGTTTTAGGGTATCAAATTCTGCATCTAAATCAGTTTTACTTTTACGTGCTTTGTAACGACAGAAGTTAAATATGAAAATGTCGAAAATTACGTTAAAAATATTGATAGCCATGGAATTGAACAAAAAAATAAATAAATGCTTCACGTTTTATCTGTCAAAACATCAACGTTTGACGTTGTGATAGATAAATTGGCCAGCTCGATCACCGGATTTGTCACCTAATGACTTCTTTCTGTGGGGTCTTTAAAAAATAAAATAGACACCCAAATGTGGATTCTCTAAAACAAATAATTGCAGAGGAATGCAGGAATAGTACAGCCCGGCAGCTATCAAATATGCGCCGTAATTTTTACGAAAGACTTGGGCTCTGGACTAGAATATGTATTTATGTCCATTATAGTTTAATTTTGTTATAAATAAATTTTTCTTCTGATATTAAAATTAACTAAATGAACTGTTTACTCGCCTACTTAATTATGAATGTTTTATAAAATATAAATATTTTCTCCTGCAGGTCCAACGTCAAACGTTGACATTTTATCTGTCACAACGTCAAACGTTGATGTTTTGACAGATAAAACGTCAAGCATTTATTAATTTCTTTTGTTCAATTCCATGGCTATCAATATTTTTAACGTAATTTTCGACATTTTCATATTTAATTTCTGTCGTTACAAAGCACGTAAAAGTAATTCTGTTTACTGATTTAGATGCAGAATTTGATACCCTAAAACTTTTATTTGACGCGTTTTTGCTTAAAATAATTAGGGAAGCAGGAAATTGCAAAAAACTGATTTCCCAAGTTAAATCCCTATGACCCGCTGAGCGAGTCACCACCCTGTATATATATATATATATATATATATATATATAAAATTCAGAATTAGCTGGTTACATTTTCTAAATTCAACTGTGCGCATGAGCTGCCACTAAACGAAATCACAGCACTTGCCTTAGTAGACAAATAATATATTTCAATAAAGATAAGTAAAGTGATCCCAGACTCAAGTACAGAAATTTGAATATACTGAGGGCAGTGACATTCAACTTACACGCGCTAGAAATATTTCGATTCTATGTGCACATCCAACTAATGCTCTGATAATTCTTATCTGCACAGATAAAAACTAAGGTCACCTACATATATCACTAGAATTTTCAATCCGCAAAACTTTAAATACTTTAAATATAGAACTACATTGTAAATGTATAATAAATATTTTTGTTTTTACTGATCATTAACCTGATAATACATAGGTAAGGTAAATGATAATGTTATTGTTATCAAATTTTAATAAAAACAACAAGAATTGTAGTCCCAAAACTTAAAATTAGTAAATGTTTTCCTTCACAAAATCTTACAGACGGCCCTGACTGATTGAATAAAATCGATACAAAATGCCAGTTATTTAAAAATATATAAATAAAATAAATAAATATATCATCACGCCTTTTACCCATTACTGGGTGTGGCATTCTGCCAAAGCAGATTTCGGTAAGTAATATATTTCATCACGTGAAGTGCGGTTACAAGCCGTCAAATCACGATCCCTAAAGATGTTAGTGGAGGGGGAGCCACAGAGGTAGTTTTAATTTGGTGAAAATTGTTTGTCGCTGTGGGGATCGAACCAGGGTTCTCAAGATCCACAGGCCGACTCGATACCACTGAGTCACCTACCCCATATATTATACGAGTATATGAATATTTTATTTAAAAAACATTTTAAAAATTTCTTTTGTTAATGAAATTAATTATTCGTGCATTAGTCTGGAGATAAGACAATAAAATTTAATTAAGTTTCGTAAATAAAATGGCAAACAACTTAATGAAGTAGTTAATTACAAAAGGGGCATATTTAAATTACAACGGTACATGCAATCATTTCATTCCACAATTATTTTGAACTACGCTTTTAAAAATATGAATATTTTCAATGCCAACTGACACTGACAATAATGTTCTTCATTAAAACTTCATTATGCCTAGCATTTTAATAGAATCTACCAAATATAAAAATTAAATACATATGCTATGCGCTACAAAATTAGCTTTTAATATTATCAAATAAATTTGCTGCGTCAAGGAATTAATTATGTATTCCATTATTACAAAGTATATGAGCATTGTGAACGTTTCAAATCACACGGGATTATAACGGATTCGTTCAAGAAGATTAATTTTTTTTTGTAACTGATATAAGCATTATCATTCATTTTATATAACGTATTTTCCTTATGCATTATTTTATTAATAATTAAAAGGTATTTTTAGCTGTATTCATTTTGAAATCAACACATTCTTTCCTAGTGTTATCCGCAAATTATTTTCAAAAAATTATTTAAAAAGGTGAGGATAAATTAAATTCCTTAATGTCCGATTAGTTTATTATTTTTGTTATAATGACTCTATGTCTAGGGTTATTATAAACTGAATAATGCCCCAGGACATTATTTTTCAAAATAACGCCCAAGGCATTAAAAAATTGACGTTGATTCATGAAAGGCAAAATTGTTTTACTATTGGAAATCAACAAACTATATAAATAGATATATCTGACAAATATGGGGTAGGTGGCTCAGTGGTATCGAGTCGGCCTGTGGATCTTGAAAACCCTGAATCGATCCCCACAGCCGACAAACAATTTGCACCAATTTAAATCTAACCCTGTGACTCCCCCTCCACTAATATCTTTAGAGGCCGTGATTTGACAGCTGGTAACCGCACTTCAATCGAATAAATATATCACTTACCGAGATCTGCTTAGGCAGAGTGCCACACCCAGTAATGGGTAAAAGGCGTGATTATATATTTATTTTATATTTATTTATTTATATCTGACAAACCAAAAAAAATCATCATAATTTCAATCGATAGCCACTGTTAATTTATTTTCGCACGACCGTGTTTTTAACGTACTTACAGACGTTGTTTATATAGCATGTAAGTTGAATATACAGCTTTGCGATAAGTTGCTATAGAAACAAGCCAAATAACAGTGCTGTTAGAAGTTATAACCTAATTAGTGCGGTAAGTAATAACACAATGACACTATAGTATATTTTCTTGTATTTCGCAGGTATTAAAGAATCACAACCAATCTTCCAAGCTTCTTCTAATTCACAGTCCATAATACTGTCTCTGATAATGTTTAATTTATGAATTTTTCTATAAATGTCACTTTTCTAATAAAAGCAGTTTGTTTATTATAAAATTTGATTCCTTAACAACGACATGCAATTATGATGTTTATTGTGATTTAATGAAAATTTTGACTTTTATATTTGTTAAAATAAACAAAAAAAAATCAATCGTACGAAAGATAGTATGGAAAGCACGGCTGTTAAGTGCTAATAACAGAATCTCGGAAAGTGAAAATGCTCGACTTCGATTCCTCGATTTTGTTATATTGCACTTACCAACCTTATATCGCAATATACTATTTAAAAATCCCTGCAATTGGAAAAATATATCTGTAGACTTTAACCATCAATTCTTTCCTCAACATTGAAAATACTGTCCATTCAGAGTTGGGAGAGAATGACTCAGACAACTCTTGAAAATAACCTATCATGACAGTTTCCGTCATCCATCTTTAAACCGACTGAATTCTTTTTCATATATGTTTTTAGTCTTTTGGGGTACAACTGATTTAATTGGTTTTTTAGCTCCTAACAAACCTTTATCCAGTATTTTATATGTGATATGTAGGGTTGTGCCGTGGTCAATTGACCGGACAATTGACTGGTCAATTGACCAAAAATATTTGACGGCCAAAAAAAACGGTCAAATAATCTAAATGGAACCGCCACGACATCTGTTGTTCAATAGAAATAGCTACTTACTATTATTACATAAATATATCTAGTTTGGTATTCTGAGTTCTGGAGAATTTGCTTACTTTACTTTACAAATAAAATAAATACATATTATTTCCTTTCATTACGTCTTTTACTTTATTTTGAATTTTATGTGGTTTTGTTTATTTGTTGTTGTTGGTTTTTCATTTTTAGTAATATTGGATGTAGTAAACAGTAATATATAGATAAATTACAATTTTAATTGTGATTTTTATTAAATGTTTCTTGGTCAATTGACCGGTCAAATAGTCGGTCAATTGACCGAAAAATATTTGACTAGTCAAATGCACAACCCTAGTGATATGGCATTATTGACAGATATAAATAAACAAATCGGTATTGTAAACAAATAAGAATATCGCGTTCCTTAGTTACAGCATTAAACTAATCTCTCCAACAGATATCCCAATGACAGGACAAATATCGATAAAAATCTTGAATAAAATAATAAACTAGTCGGATATTAAACTTTGAAGCCACCACGCAAGTAAAACGAACAATAATGTCAGAGCCCTCGGAAAGTACACTGTTAACTAAATAAATAAATATATCAACACGCCTTTTATCCATTAGTGGGTGTGGCACTCTGCTTAAGCAGATCTCGGTAAGTTATATATTTTTTCCGCGTGATTTGCGGTTACCAGCCGACAAATCACGGCCCCCAAAGTGGAGGAGGAGCCACAGGGGTAGATTTAAGTTGGTGAAAATTGTTTGTCGGCTGTTAACCTCTGGTATTATTGTCCTTATAACACCCTTGATACCTCAATTACTGTGGCCTTATTTTTAAATGCACATTTAAAGTTAATTTTGACAGAAATGTTAATTTCCCAGTTACATAATTGACTGTTTTCCTAAGCGACTATATTTAAAAAATAATTTTGGTTGATAATACAGGCTGTATATCATCCTTCATTTGAAACGTTTTTTTTTTCCAAATTAATTTTGAAACGTTTGACAGCTATACTATACTTATAAGTTTATTTTGTAATAAACAGAAACGAATTGATATATTTTATGTGTTTAAACATTTGCAAGATATAAATGTTACATAATTTTCATATCAGATAATAATAAATTATTAACATCTCGTAACTAGAACTTGAGTGACCCAATTTTTTATTACCTATTAAAAATAAAATCTGAAAGGCATCGCATGGAAAATTTTGCTAACATTATTTTTAACATGCCCGTATTAAATAATTAATCGTTTATTTTCTAATATTAGCAAAGTGCTTTATTTACAGAAACATTCTATTACAGTCTGTTTTTCCATCACCAGCTAGATTTTCTGATAACTATTGGCAGAATTTTTTTTTAAATATCGCATCAGAAAATGCTTATATAACTTATAATAAAATCAACCAATCATACTTAAGAATTTTCCTTGGTTATAAATAAATAAATATATCATCACGCCTTTTACCCATTACTGGGTGTGGCACTCTGCCTAAGCAGATTTCAGTAAGTGATATATTTCTTCACATAAGTTACCAGCCGTTAAATCACAGTCCCAACGATATTAGTGGTGGGGTAGCCACAAGGATAGATTTAAATTGGTGAAAACTGTTTGTCGGCTGTGGGGATCGAACCAGGGTTCTCTAGATCCACAGGTCGACTCGATACCACCTACCCCATATATACGAATATATCCTTGACAACGTGATATAATCATTTTCATATATTCAACTCGTCAAAAAATGTAAATGGGGTAGGTGGCTCAGTGGTATCGACTCTGTGAATCTTGAAAATCCTGGTTCGATCTCGACAGCCGACAAACCATTTTTACCAAATTAAATCTACCCCTAAGGCTCCACCTCCACTAATATCTTTGTGGGTCGTAATTTGACGACTGGTAACCACAGTTCACGCGAAGAAATATATCACTTACCGAGAACTACTTCGAAGAGTGCCACACCCAGTAATGGGTAAAAGGCGTGATGATATATTTATTTATTTAAAAAATGTAAAATGAAGATAAAAAAATTAAATCTTGCATCCACAAATAAATAATAAAGCATCGTCGTTATAATAACAAAGACGTCATTACATTTTTTATTTAACAAACCAAAATCACTCCTAACGTCAAAAATTTTATTTCAATTATAATTTTGATGATATTTCGTGATGGAACGATTTCAATTCTTTTCTTATTCTTCTTCTTATTATATAATCATAATTAATACAACACGGGTGTTTAAAAAATCAGAATATATTGCATTGATCCACTCAACATATTTGATAATTTTGATGATTAAAAAAAAGCATTAAATCGTGGCATGAAAAACAAAGATAGATACAATACCATTTAAACTGAACTGGGCTAAACCTGGCCTTTGACTTATTAGTCAATAAAAATTTATTTATTTATTTGTACTAAGATGTCGATGCGACATTTTTTATTTATTCCGGTGAGAATCAACTGTTATTATTAGCATTATATTTAGTTTATTAAAAATTCACATTTATTTCAATAATACAGTTTCTTCAGGATCGATTTTTCCATCTGCGGATAAAGTTCTCAATAACTATCAGCGGAATATATAAATATATCGCATCGAAATGATATCACAAATAGTAATAATTATACTAAATGCCATTTTCTGATGCAAAATTTTGAAATAAATTTGCCGATAGTTTATTATTAGCCTGAAGAAACTGTAATATTGAAATATACATATTTTTTCAATAAACAAAATAATGCAAATATTTGGATAATTAACGGTTGACTACATAAAACCAACACCTAAGCTAATAATCATATTTGACCTAGTTTATCAAATTATAATTTTTTTCAACTGACCATGATACTAAACGTAGGTTTAAATGAGTACAGAAATTCCACAAATGTGTGTCACATTTCGTAGCAATTACAAATTAAATGAATTAAGGTATTAAAAATTTGTACAATGAAATATTTCTCAATTACTTTTCAAACTGTTAAATCAAAATGAATGAATTAACTAATTACATTTCAAAGCGTTTAACAATAAAGAACTGATTTTCTCGACTTCAATCAAATAAAACAGTTTAATTTTTGTTTCGATATGGTGTTGCATTTATATATTTGATAATTTCTATAACTGTAATAGGTTAAAAATAGCTATTAACATACAATATACAATATTTGTATCGTTGAAATAAGAACATTTTCTATGTAATACACCAAAAAATTATATAGGTTATCATTTAATACCAGTTATGAAAAGGTTGATATTGTTTGACGAACATAATATTTGTCAAACCGAGCGAAGCGAGTTTTGCAAATTATGTGAGTCAAATAATATCAAGTTTTTATAACGTAGTACGTAGAAAATTTTATTTAATTTCGCTAAAATAATTTTTAAAATACATAAAATTCTAGGTTTATGACAGCTCAGTATATTTCAAAATCAATTTAAGTGTTGCCGTTAAAATAAATGAATAAAATGTTTAAATTTAAAGTTTATGTCATCATTGAAAATGAGTTCTGAATCCGAGACAGACCTTCCTTCTGCTAATTTGGCCGTGAACTGTTTAATACCAGAAAAATTATTAAATGTATATATATATCCTAAAAATTTTAATAAATAGTTTTTTACGTTATTTTTGAGAAAGTTCAAACTATCAACATTCATTATGTAACTAGTTATGTAAAGAATTCTTTACATAGCTCTTGAATGACAGTTATGAAAAAATGGACATTTCATAACCTGAAAAATTGATGTAAAACACGACTTTTCATAACGGAATTAATTTTGTTCTACCGTTTGAGGACCACTGACTGAATATAGGGTTTGTTTTTACTGATAAAGTAGCCCTTTATTCCTGATCATTTCATGTAAATAGCATTTTTGTCTATAGTTATTAGTTCGCCCAAAAAAACACTGATTATTCTAAAAGAAACATCTATATATGTTTTGATAAAAATAATTATTTCATACTTTCTTAACTTTAGCCACATATAACATGTAACGTTTTTAAAAGTTTCTGAATGGACAACCCATGGACAGAGTGTAAAATTTCAAGGAAATTCCGTAGTGTAACTAAGTATTCAATGCCGAAGCTTGTACTATAATTTATACTCAATAGTTTTAATGTTAAACCATCATTAAAATATTACTTACTATAATAATAATATAAGATAACAAACAAGTAGCTAATATAAATGTATTTCATGTTCTCATATCAACTAACTTCTATAATGAAAAATATAAAAAATAATTGAACACTTACACTGTGAAGATGTTCCAAAGCTAAGATGATTTCTCCAATGTAAATACGCACTTCGCTCTCTGTGAAATGTTCTCTTTGGTATAAGTGTGTGAATAATTCTCCGCCAGCAACGTAATCTGAAAATAAATACACCGTTCATTAAATATACTTATTATACTTAGTAGAACATTTAATTAAATACAATATATGGGGATGGAGTACGAATATATGTCAATAATAGTACAGGCGACATTTTTAATATATAAATAATAAAATAAATAAATATATCATCACGCCTTTTATCCATTACTGGGTGTGGCACTCTGCCTAAGCAAATCTCGGTGAGTGATATATTTTTTCGCGTGAAGTGCGGTTACCAGCCGTCAAATCACGGCCTCCAAAGATATTAGTGGAGGGGGAGTCACAGGGGTAGATTTAAATTGGTGAAATTTGTTTGTCGGCTGTGGGAATCGAACCAGGGTTCTCAAGATCCACAGGCAGACTCGATACCACTGAGCCACCTACCCCATTTTTAATATATTTTTAATATATCAATGGACAAATCGCTTTAACCGTATTTCCATCAGGTTGTTAAATGTTTTGCTAAAATTAAGATAAATACAATTTCCGATGGAATGCTAGTAATGATAGATTATTTATTATTCCGCCATGTGTAGGTGGTTCAGTGGTATCGAGTCGGCCTGTGGATCTTGAGAACCCTGGTTCGATCCTTACAGTCGACAAACAATTTTCACCAATTTAAATCTACACCTGTGGTTCCGACTCCATTAACATATTTGGGAGCTGTGTTTTGACGGCTAGTAACCGGACTTCACGCGAAAAAATATATCGCTTACCGAGATCTGCTTAGGCAGAATGCCACACCTAGTAATGGGTAAAATTTATTTATTGTTAAACATACATACATACATACCTAACATCACGCTATATCCCATTAAATGGGGTAGCACGAACCCGTCAACATTCTCATCCTGACACCCGATACTCGTTTCGACCACATTAACACTTTCTCCATACGAACTTTTTCTTTTCTCACAACCAAAATCCATCATCACGCAACAAACATTCATCCATTCGCTCCTGTACACCTGTTTCGTAAATCTTCACTTACGCCCACTTCTCTAACAACGAATCTATAAGAAATGAAGGCAGCATCTCCTATAGATTATTGTTAAACAAAAACTTTTTAAGCAAAAGAGAAACGTCATATTGCAAACCTTATGGCATTATAAATTTATTATCTTTGTTAAATGTACCTACAATACAATTTGAAAACATCAAAACAAATTCGAAAAGTAATATCCGTGTAAACAATAATAGAAAAATGTTGTGTACATATAATCAAACAAAACAGACTTTGAAAATGGTCAAACACCTTTCATAAAAACAACAGTATAACCTTCAGACCTACAGGTTCAACCACCGCACTTTCGTCCTTATCACCAGGGGGCGAACGAGGGAAAAGCGAAAAGGAGAAACGATGTAAAGCGAACAGAAAAAAAAAGGTCTAGACATCTTTGAGCTTAACGCAGGCGCAGCAGGAACGACGACGCTGCCGCCACAGCCGTACGTCGCATGTAGATATTAATGAAATTAGGTATGTACCTCTGCGGCAGGACGCTACAATGACGACCGGGCCATGGGCCATGAACTCTGCACCCGAAATGCGATTGACCAGACGGCAGCACGAGGCAAAACACTAACGCGACGTGTGGAAAACTGTTTTCGGAAAGCTAAAAATATTCCGGCTGTGGTCATTGTGTTTAGTTTTCCAAGGACCGAAAATATTTTTGTATCGAATTTTAAATTAGACATATATTTACCGCTAGAATGATTCAAATAATACACTACTATTTAAATCAAGTTAAGGTTATTAATTGTTTAACTAACTAAACTTATGTATGACATTTCGGATTAGGCACAACAATTACTCTTTGAATGCTTCTAATAAAAATTGTTTTCATTATTCGTAATCTGTGGCGCTACAGCCCGGGGCCTGGGCCTACCGGACACACCGAACCGCAGTTTTTACACTGCCGTATTGCCGGTTTTCGTAGTCAAATGCTACATTATTTAAGACGTATAAGTGACTAGCTTATAGCGCCCGAGTGCGATAAATACATGTAACTGTATTTTTTATATTTTACGACAAATCACACATTGTCGACAGGCGGATTCGAACTAACGAACCTTGGTTCGGGTGACGTCACAGTATGTTAAGAGATGTGCCGTAACACACTCGGTCACCGCGCATGTATTCATTATTATTAGAGTATTTATCTATTTCATTTTTTATTTCAAATGGGCCTAATTGAGAAACAGACGTTTAAACAAACAGCTACATTTTTACTGCTTACGTTTAAATATAATATTTACAAATTTATACAAATATTTTGCTGAAATGTTTGGAAGACCGAGCTTGACTCGAGAAACAACGGGCGATGGAAAGTTTAAAATAAAAAAAAATTAAAAACCAGGAAGTAGATAAAAGAAACAACTTTTCTCTACAATTTTCTTTCGAATTTTCGTTCACATCAAGTTGATTTTGGTCTCATTAAATTACATTGCTCTAAAGTATACAAGGTGTTTCTATACCTCTGCACGAAACTTTAATGACATATATAATTTGATATACAGATTATAGACCATAAATATTTTTTTTGAAATTTGCAAAAATTAGGGTATTTCATTCCTAGCGAACATTTATAGTGCCACTGGTTCAATAGTACATTTCATTATTTATAGTTATGTAAAAATAATAATAATAATAATATATCATCACGCCTTTTACCCATTACTGAGTGTGACACTCTGTCATAGCAGTTCTCGGTAAGTGATATATACTTTTTCGCGTGAAGTCAAATCACGGCCCTCAAAGATATTAGTGGTGGGGGAGCCACAAGGATAGATTTAAATTGATGAAAATTGTTTGTCGACTGTGGGGATCGAACCAAAGTTCTCAAGATCCGCAGATCGACTCGATACCACTGAGCCACATACCCCATATTAATTTAAAATTGTTTTATATCTAAAAATATAATTCCTATAATCAAGGAAGCGGTAACTTTGTTTAAAATTTATTTCTAACAAAAAAATACTTTAACTTTTTTAGCTAATAAAATCATTTTAACGGCCATAGGTAACAGCGACATGAAATAAAGTAGTTTAGTACGTAAAACATAACTTTCTTGACAGTTGAGGAACATTTAAAAGAGGAAAAATTATTAAATCAATCAACAGATAGCAGTTAATTAACTTTTATCTATTATCGTTATGCGTTTATACTTTTTTATGTACATATTTATTATTTCTAGATAGATGTATATGGCATGGTTAAATGACTAATAGACTATTTTGTAGACAAATAAACATTGCTATTAAAAATACAATCGAATTTATAGTTAGTCTTCCTATAACTTTATAGTAGACCTATTTACAAAGCGAAAAATTATTATAAACAAATTTAAAAATCTTGAAAATATCACCATAATCACAATATTGGGTAAAACCGTGATGCATTGAATGACAAGAGAACTGAGGCAAACAAAACAATACAAATGAACTTCACTTGTAGATACTACTGTACTTTTTATTACATTGTAAATCCGCCCGAACAATCAGCCAATCACTTTCGCGGAAATTTGTTCCCTATGCTGTGCAATATTATGAAGTTATGATGACAGAGAGTATAGATTTTTCTGTACAAAATGAATGCAACGGTGTATGTTTGTTAAGAGTAAATTTAGTGGGCTATAATGACTAAAGCCCGAATTTTTAGGCAATTGCCTAGATTCAAATTTTAATATACTTCAGGCAATTTCGTTTTTCTATACATAGGTAATATGTTTACGTGTAATGGAAGGTTTTTTTTTTCGTGCCTTAGAGCTTATTTTTTCTATATTTTGGTTATTGTGCCTATTTTACCTTATACAGCCTATTTTGCCTATTTTTGTTGCCTATTCTAACTTTTATTGAGCAGACAAGGTTTATCATCTACTTCGTTGACTAATTCAGCATCCGACAAAGTGTTTCAACCTAACCTATAATATTTAAAGTACTTACTTTAATCAAGATTTTGTGTGTTAATTTAAAATGCCGATAGAAAAAACGTTTTTTAGTCAAAATTTTACGTGGCAATTCAATTGTGTCTTTGCCATTAATCAATGGAGCTGAGGTAACTTTAGACGATATGGCTAAATATAAGAACGCTTCTGTCACATTTTATGATGTCGAACGAAGTTTTCATCTTACAGGCAAGTTCTGACAGACCGAAGACAGTCCCTTTCCGATAATTTCATAGAGCAATTGCTCATAATATTTTGTGAATTAAAGTATACTACATAATTTGAATTTGCATAATAGTTAATAAAATGAGAACCCTACATTATTATTTTTCAGATTGCGTTAATTCTTGTTTAAAATAATTATTTTTTCTAACGAAGAGTAGATACGAGCAACAATATTAGAAAAAGGATTCGTTTATTTTTTTAAAACAAATTATTTACATTTAGGCTGCCTAAAATCCCGCTTATTTTAGAGTAATTACCGGCCTATATGCCTGCTTATTTGGGTGTTCTTAAGAGCCTAAATATCCGGGCTTTAATAATGACTATGGCACACTGGTCGAAGAGCGTCGATGGGCATCGATGAAACAACAGAACGCACCCGTCATTGATGAAAAATAGAGGCTCCTCTATTTCCATCGAAGAGCTCATCAATGAAACGAACGTATCTCATTTCACTCGTATCTTTTGTGTCTCATTTCACGTTAGCATATTTTTGAAATTTAGTTTTTCTTTCTCAACTTTAGAAGCTTTTATTTTTCGTAGATGACGGGTGTGTTCTGTTGTTTCATCGAAGAGCTCATCGATGCTCTTCAACCAGTGTGCCATAGGCATTAATTAAATTATTAAATAATGCGAACGAAACTTAGCTTTGCATGCAGATGGAAAATTTATAAATTAGCGAATTAATCGTAACATACATGTCTCATTTTAATTAAAGTATTTATTTTAAAACACAACAATACAATTTATCGGAAAATGTAGAAAAATACGATGACATTGCTAGTAATAGATTACTTATTAGTGTAGATATATTTAGATTGACTTTGTAATTAGCATTTTATTTAAATTAAAATTGCAATAAAATAAAAGGAATAAAGTAAATATAGAAGCCTTGTAATGGACGCCTATAATTTGACATATCTACTTAAAATGACGTCAAGGAATAATTTACATTACTTGTTACATTGTATTTATGCAGTCACTTCAAAGGAATATCCTACGTAACAAGGTTACTTAGAAAAATGTCAAAAATTTCTTGTATTCCATGTCTTTGTTAATCACGCAATTATAATTAATGTTTCATAGTAGACCAATTACACAGCAAAAAATATAATAAAGAAATTTGAAAAAACTTAGAAATATCACTACAATAAAAAATAGCATGGTTGCACTTTTTTAAAAAATAATTTGAAATAGAAAATTATGCAAATTTATTCGCAATAACACAACAAAATATACATTTTTCACCCACTTCACTATGACTACTATTATTTCAACTTTTTCAATAGAAAAAAAAATCTCTCGCTATTTCAGGAGTGTTATTTGTCACTATGGCAATTGTAGTAAAATGCTATTTTTGGTCCTAAGCTCAAAAAATGATGACATATCCGTGGTAAGGTAAAACACTTTTATCAATTCGATTCTTCTAATTTGGACAAATCTACGAAATTTTCTTAATAAGTGCATACAAAAATAATACAAGTTAACAATCATTGAAAAGACACTTTCAATATCAGCAATAATAAACTAACTTTAAAACGTGAAATAGGTCTACAAAAATTATAGGATCGAAATTATAGGGTAGGTGGCTCAGTGGTTAAAACAACCCTCGTGGCTCCCCTCCACTAACATCTTTGGGGGCCGTGATTTGACTGCCAGGGAACCGTACTTCACGCGAAGAAATATATCACTCACCAAGATACGCTACGCCAGAGTGTCACACCGAGTAATGAGTAAAAGGAGTGATGATATATTTATTTATTTATATATCGATTGAGAGATTATTCTCTCGAAATTGACAATGTACATTTGCGCTTAAAACACAGACAAGACTTTTTCACAGCCGCCATGATAATTTTGTTTTCATCAATTTCTATTTCAAAATTTAATTTTACATTTTTTCAGCGTTACAGGACATAAAAAATGAAAATTGTTTATTTGCTGTCACTGGTTGTTATCGCAACATTCAATGAACGTACAAATTTGGAGAGCGAGCGTTTTTTCTGTTTCGTTGCGCATAACCAGCAAAGTAACAAATACGCTACGCTACGCGTCGTCCGGCAACCTTTATTATTCGGGCCGAAATCTTTTTAGTCCTAATAGTTCAAAGTTCCCTACGTTTAGTTCATTAGTTAGAGCACGTGTTCAAGCAGCCAATATGATGACATTAGTTTAAAATCATAATTAGTAAAAACTTTAATCACTTTGTTACGTGATTTATTTGAAAATATATGCATTTTTTATCAATTAATAATAAGTGCCTGAAAGTGAACTGACACAAAAAGTAAAAACAAATGACTGTCACTACTATACTTTTTGTTACATTGTAAATCTGCTACAGCGATCAACCAATCACCAACGCAGAAATTTAATCCTTGCGCTTCACTATTAAGTTACAATGCGACAGAGTATAGTCTAATTTGGAAAATGTGGCACAAGATGATCTATTTTTACATCAGACTGTCCTTATTTTGCAGACCACCGCTACGAACTTTCTTAAAAATATTACCAAATAAAAGAGAACGGAATTCGCAACAATAAAATTGGCGAAATAATTAAAATAGGTATTTAATATGAAAACATCTCTTGGTATTTTATAAAAGCGCGTAAGAGTCGCGTGTCTACTTTTAAATCTAGAGAAAGCTTCACTTTCATTCACTTTCACTGTTCTCATTACATTTGTCTGTCCATTTAACATACTCACATTAGGGCATTATTCATATCAATAACTATAATGCAAAAGTTAGATTTTTGAAGCTTTTGAGCTGTAATCGAAATTATTACTTGGTTTCATATAAAGCATGCAAAACTTATTAAATAAATCAGCAATATGAGAAAAGTATAGCTTATAACCAAGGTCACAGTAATAAACTCTAGTTTTATATCATTCTCAATGTGAAATAAAACAATATTATACTTTAAAATAAAGAAAAAAAGTATGTTAATGTTACACACGTGTCAATAGCAATGTTAATAATTGATTTCTGACCTCAAAACTTGTGGCCTCGTTATGAAACAATTTATATTTTGTGTGATTCAAAATTTTTTCACCAATATTTATAATATAAATGTAACTATATCATCACGCCTGTTACCCATTACTAGATGTGGCACTCTGACATAGCAAATTTCATAAAGTGATATATTTCTTCGCGTGAAGTGTGGTTACCAGCCGTCAAATCACGGCCCTCAAAGATGTTAGTAGTGGGGGAGCCACAAGGGTAGTGAAAACTGTGGGACTCAAACCCGGGTTCTCAAATTCACAGGCCGACTCGATACCACTGAGCTACCTATCCTATTACCAATATTTGTAATTATTATAATTCAATTATGATTAAAAATTGAAAAGAAATAAATTGAACATTCCTCAAATACAAAATTTATTGAATATTGGATGAAGAAAATGAAATATCATAAATAGGTCAGTGAAAAATGGAAAAGTACCGGGTAATGAAAATGAAATTCGGAATTCTAATCCCACAGTCAACAGTTTTCACCACTTTATAATAATTCTTGTGGACTTGCTCCATTATCTCTTAGGGGGGCCATACGTGGAGACTTTAAATCGCACTTCATACACATAATATACAGCATAATTGAATTTAGTATAAACATATGAAAATCATTTATATTATTAATTTTACAAAAATTTTACTCTTTCCAAAAGTTTTTGCTTTTCTTTAAATTACTAAAAATGTAAAATATCTAGATTTATTATACATAAGATGGCTCTGAAGATCAAATTTCTGTATTCAGTTTTAGGTAAAAGTAACCTTATTTGAAAAAATAGCAATGTCATTTATTTGAAAATGATGTTTACAGTCAATTTTAGCTCAAATACAAAAATGAATCATGATGGAATTTTTTAATTTTTATTAATCATTACCTACAATAATAGTGTAGAATGTCAACAAGTGTTTTGGTTAAATTTTATTAATTAAATTAATTATATTAATTGGAATCACAAAACGAAAATACAAATAAATTATTATTTTACAAAAAATTAAGATGAAACTTAAACATTTGACAATTATCACAAATTTTTATAATTAAAGAAATATTGTAATTCTAAACATTTTTATAGGATAGGTGGCTCAACTCCTGTTCGAATCCCACAGCCGACATACAATTTTCACCTTATTAAAATTACCCCTATGGCTCTTGCTCTACTAACATCTTGAAGCAATGATTTAGTACCTGCACTTCACGAGCATAAATATATCACTTATTGAGATCTATTACGACAGAGTGCCACGCCCAGTAATGGACAAAAGACGTGATGATATATTTATTTACTTTTTAATTTTTAAATAAATAAGGGTACTTTACTTTAAACTAAAAATATAAATCTTGATTTTAAAGCTATCCTGTTTAGGATAAATGTTATATTTTAACATTTTTTGTATTTTTAAAACATTTTTTTTTATATATCAATTTTTTTTTTGTCCAATTAATAATTTAAAAAGTTACTTCTATTAAATGCAATCACACTGTTTCACTTACCGAGACTGCGGCAGAGTACCACGCCCCATAACGAGTCAAAGGCATGACAATATAGTTAATTTAAAAATTACTCCTGTGGTTTTCTCTCTACATCATCTGAGCATCATCGCGATTTGAAGGGTAGTAACCACATTTTACCATAGTCATAAATGGTTAAAATGGCGTGAAAATACATTTATTTTATATGTACTTTATGTCCTTATCTAAATACTAATGGTGTGAATGTTATCATTTTGACACACATCAGTGAATGTCAAACTGTTTCACACATTCACAGTACTATTTAATGCTGTCTTCAGCATTAAACAGTATAGTTTATAACAGATTTAACTGAGTCATATAAATATTACATAATATTTCGCCAAAGTATTTTACATAACATTGCGAAAACTTTTTAAATATAAAATAAGTATACTCTTAATTTGTTATTGTAATTTAATGCTGTATTACAAAATAAACTACGGAGAACACTATAATAATAACCTTTTGTAGAAACTGAATAATTAATTTTTCATCTAGATCATTCTAGAGTCTTCTAGAGTTTTCCAGACAGTATTCTAGAACCTTCTCGAGATTCGTGAAAGTTTATGGACTTTTTAATTGGCATACACAAAATTGAAATAAATTAAATGAATTTTCTATTAGGCAAACAACAGTAAAGACGTCCTAATAGGAAATAAATACACGAGACATCGTTCTTATGGCTTTCCGACTGTTGAAGAATTCATAAAGAATCAATACTTACGCAAGTAAGCTGAAACCTGACCTAAATATGTGTATCAAAGATTGTTTCATATTAACAGATTTTGCGCATATTTTATTTATACTTGTCATTGTGTCATTTCACCCATTTTTGGGTCCTGTTTGTCATAAAGATACTTAAATAATAAGGATGTCTTAAATTTGTTTAGAGAATACTTCAATATAGTTTTTAATTTATTACGTTTAAAAGAAATAACTACAAAAATCGAGTAAAAATTTATGCAGTTTCGGTCGCAATTTTTCTACAGTAAAAGTAATAATTATATTAATTACTATTTGAACTTAAAATTTTCTCCTAAAATGGTTGGTCTACATAAAAGACTTTTTAGAGCGAATTTTAAATCAAACTTACAAAATCTTTTTTTGTTCAACTTATTAAATGTATAAAATAATATTGAGGAAAATTTTAAAATAATAATCCTATTGCTAAAAAACATTTTAAACTTACAAACTTATGGTAAAAGTAAACGTTATAATTTTGTTAACAAATTTAGATAAATAAATTTACTACATGTCTTTTATCCAATACTGGGTGTGGCACACTGTCGTTGCAGATTGCGATAAGTAACATATTTTACGTTTGACGAGGAATTACATCCCCAAAGATGTTAGTGAAGGGGTCGCTACAGGGGTAACTGTCATATCCTATTCTTGTCTGTCTGGTTGTTTGTCTCTTTGTGTGTATCAACGATCTTGGAATCGGCTTTCACAATTTTGATTAAAATTGGTATTTTAATGTTATTTTTTGCATTCGGAAAATTTATTTACTGTGTCATTTTGACAGAACATTGGAGAGAAAAATCATGAAAATTCAATTCTTTAAAATAATAATAATAATAATAATAACTTTATTATTTCAACAGGATCAGAGATCCCAATTGCAGAATAATTTTAACAAAATAAAGAAAAAAATTATTGACATGGTGATAATAAAAAAAATATATACAATAAAGATTTAAAAAAGAAAACAGAACAAAAGATTTACATAAGTTCGATACAAAATTTTTGAAAACTGTAAACTTCCTTCCAAAAATATCAATAATTTAATTTATATTACGTAGATTATTATAAGTTTTGCATATAGAAACAAGACGGGATTCATGCAAAACATTTGTTTTGGGACAGTTTATAATGAAAACTTACATGATTGCGAGTGTTAAAAACAGGAAATCATGTATATTTGGTAAAGATAACAGGTAACAGGTTCATATCATCTAGTTTGTTATTCAATAGATTATATAAAAAGAAAACTTAGAAGTGTGTTTTACGTGTGCTGAAATTTATAGGTTTGAAAAAGTTTAGAATTTCATTATAGTCTTTAGATGTAAAATCACCTACCATTTTATACGAGTATTATATGTGATTGAGGGTTTATTGTGTAATGAATGATTCCGAGTGTGAGGACTAAATGTGGTTGAAACGAGAATGGTGTGTTAGTTTGAGAATATTTAACAACGATTATTTGATAAATATAATGAGTGAATATTTGTTAATGTTTCTAGGGTTCGTGCCACCCTATTTGATGGGATATGTATGTAGGCTTTCCCCTCACTAACATATTTGGTTGCTGTGATTTAACGGCCGGTTTTAACTGCACTTTACACGCATTAATCTATCACTTACCGAAATCTGCTAAGACAGAATACCATACCTAATAATGTTAGATCTATTTTTTGTATTTAGGAACTATCATATTTTATAATAAACATACATACCTAACATCACGCTATATCCCATTAATTGAGGTAGCACGAACCCGTCAACATTCTCATCCTGACACACGATACTCGTTTCGACCACATTAACACTTCTTCCATACGAACTCTTTCTTTTCTCACAACCAAAAGTCATCATCACGCAACAAACATTCATCCATTCGCTCCTGTACACCTGTTTCGTAAATCTTCACTTACGCCCACTTCTCTAACAACGAATCTATAAGAAATGAATCTTGTGCTTGTTTTTTTTTTATAATAAACAACTCTTCATAATAATCATGTTAAAATATTTGTTACCTACATGGATTAATGAAATATCAAATAATAAAAAAAAATAGAATTATTCAAATATTCGTTCTGTACGTACCTATCTAGCAAGCAAGTAAACATTCAAGGATATATAAGTACATAAATAACAACGGTAAACGATGCAATCAGGTTATCGACACGATATATGCATAGTAACTTTAACAGCACATTAAAATCGACTACTATAAAATGAAATGAACCTCCAGAGTAAATAAAAACGTAAATGTCATATGCTCAATTCCACTGTGATCAAAATAACACAATTAAAAAGCTTTATATCAGTGAAACACTAAGAAAAAGTGAAACTATAAAACTAAAGAAATTTCTGTTTTATTTGCAATCAACCAAGTAATAAGATTATAGTGTGAACACTCAGCATACCGTATTATTTTTACATTTATATCGTTTCCGAAGTAAAAATGTGTTAGGTATAAAGCCACTATCGCTAAATGTGCTGCTAAGATAGATAAATAAGTAGGTCGGATGTATGAAACAGCAGTTTTTAAGAAACGTGTTGTTTTTTAATGAACACACATTTATTATTCATTTTTGTTTGTTTCTATCTACAGAAGGCTAATCTTTAATCCATGTTTTGACTCTTAAGGCCATCATATACGGTCACAGTATTTGTATAAGATTTTTACATTTATGTTTCAAATTCCATTACAACACTATTTATTTATTTATTTGTTACTGTGCACAACAGAAACTTAATCCCAATGTGAATCACTCAAATAGAATTGTATTTTTATAAAATGAAGTCATTCATTTTCTTGTTTTTAATTAAAATATTGCGAGATTGATGACATTTAATATTTTCTACCAATAAAAACGTAAGCAGTATTAAATGTTATTTGTTGCTGAATTAAAATATGAACGGTTTTTTTCCGAAGTACAGATACATCCTGGATTTTGCGCGTGAAGTACGGTTACCAGCCGGCAAATCATGGCCACCAAAGGGGTAATTTTTAGGTGACTCAGTGGTATCGAGCCGGCCTGTGGATCTTGAGAACCCTGGTTCGATCACCACAGCCGACAAACAATTTTCACCAATTTAAATTTACCCCTGTGGCTCCCTCTCCACTAATATCTTTGAGGGCCGTGATCTGACGGCTGGTACCCGCACTTCACGCGAAAAAATGTATCAATTACCGAGATCTGCTTATGCAGAGTGCCACACCCAGTAATGAGTAAAAAGCGTGATGATATATTTATAAATGTATTTTATAATTATGCTTATACCTATTTTATACTCAAAAACCTACATTTATACAATACTTAACTGCAGTACACCACCTTCAAGCAACTTTGAATTAACATTTAAAATTATAAAACACCTGTAGGTTTCCCATAGGTTGATTTTTGTAATGTTCATAACTTTATTAGATAAACTCAATCAAATCTAATGTTTATTTTAATATAAACCTTATTATATGCGAGTAGGTATAACTTTGCGAATATTTCGAAACTTATAATAGACAGTAACACAAACAAAGAAACAATGATTCAGCATTAAGGTCCGCTAATTTGCAATATATAAAAAAAAATGTGCAAACAATACAAAATCATTTATGAGCAATGCCTTGTTAATTTGTAAAGTACTACAGTCACATTATTCTTATTTAAGTTACACAATTCTATACAAAAAAAAACTAATATTTTTTATACATGATATTTCATAAACATACAGTCTTATATTGTTATCATATTACAGTTATTTAAATAATCCACAAACGTATTTAAAACGAATTAAATAATTTGTTATTAAATAGGTATTAAAATTTATAGCTTTAAAGATTTTGATTTGGTTTTAAGAAAACATTAAATATACATTCGTTTCAGTTTATCGTTTAGCAAAGAACTGTTATGTATGGATACACCCCGTAACGAGTTAACGGTACTAGTCAATTAACTGAAGACGTTCAGAAACCCAATGGCATTCTACAAGACTTGCAAGGATCTCACGACGGACCAGTGCAACATAAAATTTATTTCATTTCAGAATACAGTTAAAACAGTTTTTATTTTGTTATTTTTAAATTGTTTAGTTAAATAAGTTTCGTCTTCCACGGAAATTGTGCTATAGCCCAATAAAATGGAAAAAAAGTTATTCGTTACCATTGCTTCCTGAAATATTCATATATAATATAACAAGTAGTATGAAAATTGCTGAAAATATTTTGACATAAATTATGAGTTGTGTTTCCAATTTCCATAACAACGAATGTATATTTATGTCAAAATATTATCTGTCAATTTTCATACTACGAGTTGTATTCGGCTTGAGAATTTACCAAACAAGAGTTAATTAACAAGAATAGTTAGGTATTTATTTGCACAGTGATGAAAATTCTACATTTTTTCAGTGTACATTTAATATTCAAAATTGACGTTTATGAAAATATTGAAAATATCATTTATTTTATTCGTAACCAAGGATATTAATAACAGTGGTATTTCCGATGAAATTTCACTAGTGATGAATTTCCGACGAAATGCACATTTCATTGGTTCATTTTCAAACAAATTCGTGATCCTATTGGTTGACAGTGACGTGTGGTAAATTCTCAAATGAATGTTTAAACGTTTAGAGCATTGAATTCTGGATCTATATCAATCTAGATATTATATTTTACTTATTTACATATGTTTGAATTTGTTAAAGTTTCATGACTAACTGTACAGATAATACAATTTTTTATTAAATTAAAAATTAATTTCATTTCCAGCTCCTATGTAAATGACACTCCTTATAGGTATTTATGCTAACTAAATAAATGAATAATTACAGCGCATAGCCCTGTGAATCTAATATAAACTAATTAAAAGTTATTACTTGCAGCATGTGCAATATTTTGTATATTTTCTTGAACTGCAAGAAAATCGTCTTCAAAGTTGCCGTCGGGCATGAATTCCATTATTTCAAATTATTTTTTCTAGAATTCACGAAACTGTTGCTACTGACAGTAGATGTTTTTTAATCACAACGATCATAACACCATGACAACGTCTAACTAAAATTTGTTCTACCGCCAACAACCTTTGATTACAAACTATAATGTATCTTATTATAAAATTAAAAAAGTATATTAATTAAAAAACACTGTGAAGGTGGAAATAAAACTCTATGTATGCCAGCACACTTGCAAATTAATCTTTACTAGGCTCACTGGAACGAACTTTACAACTCGCCCGTAAAAATTCATTTACTACGCTGGCCACGTAAATAAGTATTAAGAGTAATGAAATATATTTCATTTAGATGTATAATTTAATTTTCTACAACTTTTATTATTTATTATTACAGGGTAGGTGGCTCAATGGTATCGAGTCGGCCTGGGGATTTGAGAACCCTGGTTCGGTTCCCACAGCCGACAAACAATTTTCATCAAATTAAATCCACCCCTGTGGCTCTCCCTCTACTAACATCTTTAGGGGCCGTAATATAATGGCTGGCAACCGCACTTCACGCAAGGAATTATATTACTTACCGAGATCTGCTACGGCAGATTGCCACGCCAAGTAATAGGTAAAAGGCGTGATGATATATTTATTTATTTAAAATATTTCCCTGTAAAGTACTTAGCGAAGAAATGATGCAGACGTATCGCAGCCGCAATCAAAATGCATATCTGCAATTTCGTTATATGTATATAGTATCAGCATTCTTCAAAACTGTCCTCAAATCAACAGGGTTTTGGGGATACCAAGGGATTTATAAATGTCCCAAATATAGCATGAGTTCCATTGCTATCACTATAAACAATGAATATATAAACACTAAGAGTTTATATATTCAATGCTATAAATCATAAATGAAAAAAAAATTATCCTTGATTTTCTCGGTTATAATATGTCAAAAATAAAATCTGTTAACTAACAAAGAAATAAATAAAATAGATATATCATTACGCCTTTTATTCATTACTGACTGTGGCATTCTGCCGCAAGCCATCTCGGTAAATGATATATTTCTTCGCATGAAGTGCGGTTGCGAGCCGTCAAATCACGGCCCCCAAAGATATTAGTGGATGGGGAGCCACAGCGGTAGTTTTAACATAGTGAAAATTGTCGGCTGTGGGAACCAAACCCGGGTTCTCAAATTCACAGACCGACTCGATAACACTGAACCAGCTACCCCATAACTAACTTAGTTGTATAATTTAATTCTCTACATTTATTTGAAGTATTTTTGCTAAACCTGTATTAAATACTTATAGCTCATTTTTTAATTAGCACCCATGCTCTATACATATTTCAATAATTTATAGTTAAAATAATCAATGTACACGTAATAATACTATAAATATATCCAAAGATGATGTAAAAACAGGTAAGGTTATACGATACACAGAAAATAATCCATGATTCAGATATTACAGAATATCAGCCAATAACCATGAACTATGATTCATTGTTTCAACTTTTAATTAAATGAAAACTTTTCCCAGGTAAATATAATAATGAATTGACAATATTACACTTATTTACTTCTTTATCTACGGATTATAATCAACAATGATAATTATATATGTTGAATAAAATTCAAAATAAACGTGATAAACTATATCCTTGACTCTTGACTGTAAAACAAAACATTGCTACAAAAAGTTTTATGGAATATTTTACTTAATAAGTTTATGACAATTAAGAACAAAATCTTAATTAGTAATTCTGCATTATTAAATAATATCTTTATTTTACTAATTAATACAAATATAAAAAAGTCAAGGATAAGTACTTTTCTGTCGCCTTTCTGTTAATTTATATTTTAATTACATAAAGACATTTGTAAAACAAGTTTTTTAACTGAAATTTTTAAAGATATATATGAATCTAAGCACGAGATACCAGACAAATAATTTTTTTGTTACACTAGAAAAACTAGAATTAGGTATACACACTTAATAAATTCGGTGTTAATAAACCATTAATCAAGCCACGTGTTGAATTGATAATCTTTAAAAAAAACCAAGTGCGTAGTAAAAAACGTAATGACCTATTATAAATTACGAAAATAAAACACATTATAATGGATATAAAAACCAAAGTAGCCGAAATTTAAAAAAATAATAAATAAAATAAAATAAATATATCATCACGCCTTGTACCCATTACTGGGCGTGGCACTCTGTCTAAGCAGATCTCGGTAAGTGATATATTTTTTCACGTGAAGTGCGGTTACCAGCCGTCAAATCACGGCCTTCAAAGATATTAGTAGAGAGGGAGCCACAGGTGTAGATTTTTTAAATAAATAAATAAATAAATAAATAAATAAATATATCATCACGCCTTTTATCCATCACTGGGTGTGGCACTCTGTCTAAGCAGATCTTGGTAAGTGATATATTTTTTCGCGTGAAGTGCGGGCACCAGCCGTCAAATCACGGCCTTCAAAGATATTAGTAGAGAGGGAGCCACAGGTGTAGATTTTTTAAATTGGTGAAAATTGTTTGTCGGCTGTGGGGATAGAACCAGGATTCTCAAGATCCACAGGCCGACTCGATACCTCTGAGCCACCTACCCCATAAAAAAAATAATGGTTGAGTTTATATTGTGGTAAAGCTCTGAATAAAACAAACTAAATTTCATATCATAAATTATATTTAACTAACAATTCAATTTGGAATCTCTTATCAAAAGTCAATTATTGGAAAAATTTAATTTTAAACAAAATTTCGATATGTGTGTATACCAGTATGATGCAATATTTTAAAAATTAATTCATATGACCTAAGTAAACTATAGAATTAAAATACGAGTATGTATTATGTGCTACTATATTCATAAAATAGAAAAATATTTTTCTATTTTGCGTTCATAAGGAAGTCATTACGAAACCCAGTTGCGTATCGAAAGAGCGTTCATTACGATACGCAACATTTTGTTTTAGACGGTTGGTAGTAACGGATGACATACTGAACCAATCAAGCTGAGAACATCCAAATTTTAATATAACCTCAAAATCTAAACAATATTTTATTTACAAATTGCTCTACATTGACTCTATTTAAAATATTGCATATTTTTATTAAACTTTTATTTATAAAAGACGCAAAATAGAAAAAAAAATAGTATAAATAACTCATTTTATAAGACTTTTATCGCACTTGTCCTTTAGAAAACTTGCCTGCGGCTCGTTTTCTAAACTTGGACCCGTGCGATAAAAACATATCTTATAAAACTCGTTTTTTAATATACTATTGTGTAAATCATGTTTTTATGTGGGGAACAAACCTCAGTGGATCGGATTGTTAATTTAACTAGAATTCGTGTCTCTCAAATAATTTTCACCTCACTAAAGTTACCCCTATAGCTCTCCCCCACACTAACATCTTGGAAGGAGGGGAATTAGACGCTAGGTAACTACATGTCTCGCACTTAAATATATCACTTACTGAGAACTGCTGTGGTAAAATTGCCACGTCCAGTAAAGGGTAAAAAGCTTGATGCATATATTTATTTATTTCTAAGAAATATAAAAAATTTACAGAATAGTTTTTCATCAATATCGAATATGATATTTTTTGGGAAAACAAGGACGTGTGAAATGACCTTCCAAATTCGCAGAAAAAGTTGCATGTTTTTATTATCTTGCACAGCAAGAAATTAATTCAAATTAAAGAAATATTACAATCCAAACTCAAATGCAGTTATATTTTTGGTCGTAAGTTAAAGCCAGTAAAGCAGAGAGGTTTTTAATTTGATGAATACAATTACAATCATAGTTTAGTGGATAAAACCGAAATAAAATTTGCGCCTAATTTCAAAATATAAAATTCAAGGACATTTAAAGATTTCAAAGTTGTATATTACAGAAAATTCGCCAAAATGAAATTAGTAAAAAATGCTTTTAATAGGCTAGATGGCTTGGTGGTATAGAGCAGGCCTATGGATTAGAGAACCCAGGTTTGATTCAACAATATTCACCAAATTAAAATTACTCCTGTGGCTCCTCCTCTACTAACATCGTTGGAGGGCGTGATTAGACAACTGGTAACCGCATTTCAAGTGAAGAAATATATCAGTTACCGATATCTGCTACAGCAGAGTGCCACACGCAGTAATGAGTAAAAGGCGTCATGATATATATATTTTAAATGCTTCAATTAAAAATTGTCGAGGATAAAATTCTGAATGAAAATATTTGCAAATTTGTTTGGTTAATTACTGTAAAAACTGAATTAATAATTCACTACATAATATTAATTTTTTAATTAATCGGAAGGCAATTGTTGCCTAAAATCTGTTTTTCCTGAAATCCATAACAATAGGAAACTAAATTAAATTAAACATTTTTACTGTACATATTTTTAGCAGAATAAGAGTATACAGGGTGAGTCTGGGAAGACGCCCCCCCCCTTTAACTTTTTTATTATGAGTAATAGAAAAAAATGGTTCATATGAAAGTTTTATTATTTTAAATATACTATTTGATGGCAGATGTAGATATTTTTTATAAAGTCAGGTTTACAAGATACGACTATCAACTTTTATTTTTTAAATAGCAACCTATAATTATTTTACTAAAATAAAAACCGCCATTTTTTTCTCTTTTCAACGGTGTATTAGTTTTTATTAAAGTATCTGAAAAAATTCGAGAAAAATAAGAAAATTGAGAAATACTAGAAATAATTTTTATACAAATATTATAGGTGGCTATGTGAAAATAAACAAAATGTAACAGTGTAAAAATCCTCCTCAGTGATCTTAAACTCGGTTGCCGACGTCTAATTTGCTAAAAACTGTGTAGTATGTACCACAGGCTTCGAGTTGGTTTGTTTAAAACGCGATCGAAGCGAGACTTGTTAAGAACAAGTACAATATTTAAATAAATGTGTTAAATTTGGAATAATTTCAGCTAAAATCGTATTGAGCGTAGATTAAAATATGTTTGCTAAAAATGCAAGCGAAGCGAGTCTCGTCCAAAATGTGTTCTAACATAAAACTGGTAAATAATACAATTTATACGCCGCCTAAATTTTGTATTTTTCCAGCACTTGTAATTAGAATAAAGTTCCAGTTGTGCAGATTAATAAATGAAATTAAAAAATTTCTATTAGAACCATGACCTCTCGTCTTCCTTTCCTAAATATATGACCTCTTAATTTACTCACCAAGAATTAAATGCAGCTTGGCGTCGGTCTGGAAAGCATAGTGCAGTGTAACAAGGAACGGGTTGTCGCGCACAGCCTCCAAGACTTGGCGCTCGGTTTTGGTATGCTCCGTGGTCTTCTTCTTCTGCACTATGGTCGCCTTCTTCAGAACTTTCATGGCGTAAAGACGTCCATGGTCACTACCGCCACGCTTCCGCACCAAGAAGACCTTGCCGTAAGCTGCACACAAACAATGGAAACAAAATTATTATTGACACGTGTCAGGGTTTTGTAATATTTATACTATTATAAATACATTTTTAAATGTTTGAGAAAGAGAATTTCAACATCGTATATTAAATACAAATTATAATTCAGAGGTACCTATAGGTAATTATAAATATTGTGGGTATATTTTTACATAAAACATGGGATTTGACATATTCATGGTTATGAATTTGACAGCGATATATCAGAACGCTTATTTTACAATTAAACATAAGTTATTAATTACTGTCACATTGTTATTACCGATTTGCTATCTGTAAATAATATATGGGATTGAAGAAAATGTTCAAATATTAGTATTAAAACCGAACGATGAAGAAATTAAGTAACCTGCTAGGTTTCTAATCTTGCACCACTGGATTATTTTTACTGAGATTATTATTCACTTGCAACATTTAAATTTAAAAGAATTAAAAATTCAGATTCAAAACATGACTGAAAGTATAACTGTATAAATATCTAATGTTATAAATAAGTTTTATAACTGACTAGGGCTTCGTTTGGCAGTAAATGCAGAAATTTTTGAACATTGTTTATTTATATTTCTTATAATCGTTCAATATAAATATTTTTTCTACGATTGCTATGAAAAGTTGACAATTACGCTCTCATTTGTCATCGTAAAGTTGAGGTTTTCTGTGGAACAATCGAAAAATATCTTTTTTGAGCGTCTCCAATGGCAACGCGCGAAAAAGATGTTAAATGCGCGCGTTTACAATGGCAACGAGCGAAAAAGATTAAACGCGCGCTTATTTCAATAGTTAACAGAGATACAAACAAAACAGAAACTTGTCATATTGACAGAACGAATTTATTTTCAATACGCATACGTTTTGAATAATTTTAAGATGCAATTGTAGAAAAAATTATGTGTGTATCACGAGCGTAAAGTGTCTTTGTTCATCTTGCATTATTACCGTGCTCGAGTAACAAAGAATCACTTTACGCTCTTAATACACAAATAACTGTTGCTTCCTTCATTTTAAAACAAACGCTCTAATTACATAGCTGTCAATCTCGTAACCATGGATACGTCAAATCCTATGTTTGAATGTTAAAATAAACTCACGGTACCTATGTAACCAAGAATCAAGTTTCATTTATATTTTTTATAATTTATTTCGTTTCATTGTCTAATAAAAAAATAGATTTGGTGTATGGTAACTACACGACTGATTTTGTTTGTCATTTACATTTCAATATTTTTTATCTAGAAACAACACCGTTTTCGTTCAAAAATAAAAATAATCATATTCTCCAATAACTTGTATATTCCGGTCCAAAGTTAGGAAATAATGACTTTATATTAATATTTTGATTTACTTCAAGCTTTAATAAACAAAAACAAATGCACATAATGAGGACAAAAAGTAAAAATACATTTTAAAATATATTTTGTTATCAAAAATTATGCTATAATAGATTAAATTTCAACATACATAATTGAAAAAGGTTTCATAATTCATGTTTATAAAATACTTAATACAATATTTAGTTTTAGTTTGGTACACATTTTTGTGGAAATCATTTATTTATATTATTTTCAAAACAATTTTCGCAAGAGAAAACAATATGCAATCTGAATTTTTGGCACAACTTTGAATCAAATGTACATGAAATATTTGTTTTGCAGTCATATATTTTTAGACTTTTTTGTATTGTTGGTAACACTTACTTCAAGTCAAAAGATATAAAATTCATATGATAAAAGTCTATTGCCAAAGTTTGGTTTGCCTTTTTTGCCAAACTTGTACAAGCATTACTTGAGATCAAATCAATAATAAAATTGAAATAGGTTATATTTTAGAAGCAAGTATGCCTTAAATAGGTTAAGAAATTCAGTTCAATGTTCACACAGTTCGTGCAGATATGCTGACTGTGTTAAACAAATGAGTGACTCATTCGTAAATTATGAGCCATTTCAACATGTGAAAAATAGGACTGCCCATGGTCTTCATATTAAACATATTTTTTCTAGGATTGCTATGAAAAGTTGACAATTACGCTCTCATTTGTCATCGTAAAGTTGACGTTTTCTGTGGAACAATCGAAAAATATATTTTTTGTGCGACTCCAATGGCAACGCACGAAAAAGATGTTAAATGCGCGCGTTTCCAATGACAACGCGCGAAAAAGATATTAAATGCGCGCTTATTTTAATAGTTACCACAGATACAAACAAAACAGAAACTTGTCATATTGACAGTTGACAGAACGAATTTAGTTTCAGTACGTATACGTTTTTAAATAATTTTAAGATGCAATCGTTGAAAAAATAATGTGTGTATCACGAGCGTAAAGTATCTTTGTTCCTCTTGCACAATTGCAGGTCTCGCCTTCGGCTCGCGCTGCAATTACCGTGTTCGAGTAACAAGAATCACTTTACGCTCTTAATACACAAATAACTATTTTATGCGACTCCAATGGCAACGCACGAAAAAGATGTTAAATGCGCGCTTATTTTAATAGTTACCACAGATACAAACAAAACAGAAACTTGTCATATTGACAGTTGACAGAACGAATTTATTTTCAGTACGTATACGTTTTTAAATAATTTTAAGATGCAATCGTTGAAAAAATAATGTGTGTATCACGAGTGTAAAGTATCTTTGTTCCTCTTGCACAATTGCAGGTCCCGCCTTCGGCTCGCGCTGCAATTACCGTGCTCGAGTAACAAAGAATCACTTTACTCTCTTAATACACAAATAACTATTTTCTACGATTGCTATGAAAAGTTGACAATTACGCTCTCATTTGTCATCGTAAAGTTGACGTTTTCTGTGGAACAATCGAAAAATATTTTTTTTGCGCGTCTCCAATGGCAACGCGCGAAAAAGACGTTAAATACGCGCGTTTCCAATGGCAACGCGCGAAAAAGATTATAAATGCGCGTTACCAGGGATACAAACAAAACAGAAACTTGTCATATTGACAGTTGACAGAACGAATTTATTTTCAGTACGTATACGTTAATTTTAAGATGCAATCGTTGAAAAAATAATGTGTGTATCACGAGCGTAAAGTATCTTTGTTCCTCTTGCACAATTGCAGGTCTCGCCTTCGGCTCGCGCTGCAATTACCGTGCTCGAGTAACAAAGAATCACTTTACTCTCTTAATACACAAATAACTATTTTTTACAACTGTCAAAAAATGTTCATTTTTTTTCACTAATATAAATACGCGAAGTACCTAATTTTTTAATCATTTAATTTACCATGACAACACGTATTTTGCGCAATGTTCGTATTCGAATTTTTTATATAAATAATGAAATACTAATAACGTATACTCAATTTAGGAGAAATAATTTTCAAATAATTTTAAAAAATAAAAAATAATTTTAACAAATCAATGATTTTTGATTTTTTTAATCATAATTTTTGCCAACCCTGTTGTCAAGGATTCGTGCTACCCCATTTAAAGGAAAAAAACGTGGTTACGTATGTAATTAATCACGATAAAATAAAAATGATCACTTTAGTACATTACTATATGACTGTTAATCTTACATTTTTATACGTTTTTTATGTGTTTAACACAATGTCAATTATATTAACCGTGCTCTACAATTAACCGTGCTTTCGCTACGGACAATCAACATTTTATTGTAGAGTAATCAAGTAAGGATAATCATACTATAACAACCACAAGTAGGTAACAGTATGTTTACTATCAGATGCAGATATTTGCATTAGAAGTATGTGATAAAAATGTTACGCTGATAAAAACAGCATTTTTTTTTGTAGAATTTACATATGATATATCAGTTATTGTAATTATGCCAAAGATAAGATTATACTATCACGTGTTAACGTAAATATCGAGGTAAATGACTACAAATAATTTCACGACATACTTACAGAAACCTTGTACTCTAATTTTCACAAAGAAAATATAATTATTATTTCCGCGACTTGTATAACAGGAGATCGAATATTCGAGAAATTTAAGACGAGAGCAATAATCTTGTGATTAGAGCAAAGCAAGAATGAAAATTTAATTATCATTTTTAAAATAATTGAAATTATTTTGAATCATTATTTATATCAAAATAAATCAAATACACAAACTATTAATAATATAAGTCAATATATTTTTAATTTAATATTTTATTTTTTCTTCAATCCTACAAAGTCATAATGTACTTATTTTCAGGGCAAAAAGTAACAGTGTGCGATAATAGTATATTGTACAACAAGCATGGAAGTTGTACACTATACTTTTCTACGACTACAGTATTATTCCCTGATTAATTTATATTTTAAGAATAAATTTGTCCTGCTTTCACCATTCCAATATTTGACAATAATTCTAAATAAGTATCCTAGCAACGGCTGATTTCTCCATTCCAATGTCTGACAATCCTAAATTAGTATCGTAGCAACGTAACAAAAATTAAATAACAGTTCGGTTTTTATAAACGTCAGTCAATATTTTGTGTTTTGTGATGTAAAAATGAAGAGTGATATGTGAAGCTGCAAAAACCACATCTTTAAATTTATTACTCGAAAAATCGAGAAAAAAATATGAGGTAACATATAACTCTTAATAATTTAAATGTTACTAAAACCGATACAAATTTTCTTAGTAACATAATATTTAACAATTGTCAAAACATTACATACTATCAATAAATAATAATTCTCTAATTTACGTCTGTTTTAATTTTTGCGCATGCATTCTTATATTATTCATGTGTAATTTAGAATGAAATTGCATCTGTACTGAAATGAAATGACCTGTATTGAAATACTTACAAAACAAATTCATTTCTCACGATGCTTGTAATGTACCTCATTTCCCTAGCAACAACAAACTGTAATGAGCAGATTTCTAAATGGTCATAGAAAAAACATTTTCTGATAAGTCCGTCAGTACGCTGGTGTGGATAGCGATACGGAATTCGAATCCGGAGATCCCGAGTTCTAATCTCACTCAAGCTAAAAATTATATGAACTACCACACTGCGGCTCGGTGAGTGCGGACCTTGTACTGTAATTGGGATTAAGTTCCTGTTGTACAGCGTAATATAAATAAATAAATAAGTATAAAAAAATATTAATAAAAGATGAATTTCGAACTTTAATCTTTGAATAAATTCGATCTTGTTCACCTGATGATGGTCTAGTCGACCGAAATACGTATGGTAAAATAAACTTTACATTATTTGAAACTAACCTAGTGTTTTTTAATTTAATTTTAATCTTTTATTAATAATCTACCATTGTCTACAACTTTCAAACATACAAAAATATATATCACTAAAATAAACCAGAATTTAATTAACAAGTTTTACTTGAAACATTTTTCGAAGTTATTAAAATTAATTTATTAGAAAATGGAACATTAGAATTATTCCTAGTGAATATATGTTTTGAAATTTCCAGTTTCAAATTGGTTGTAGAAGTTTTCGTGTTGTGAATACAGCAGTTTGTTTTCAATTTGCTAAGTACTTCTACAACGAATATGATACTACGTTTAAAAAACGTTATTTAAATGAAGGGTTCGTGAACCTGACGATGATTATTCATGCCAGTCCTTTTAACGTTTTATAGGCTGCCTGGTTGCCATGCCTTGCCACCTTGTTTGGCCACCTGGCATTGTATTCATATGTTGTCTATTTAGCGTCCGCTAAAGCTCTACTACTTAAAATACGGCACATCTTTTATCTACTCATTAATTTGTGATAATCAGCTGTATATCACTTGATGTTACTTTAAATAAACAATAATTGAGATTATTATAAAAAAATAAATTGTTTAAAGAACACAAAAATCTAATCTCTTATCAGTATCACAGCTGATGAGTCAAGCAATCAAAATATTTATTAAATTAGCAACTAATATTATTTTCTTTGTAGTATTTAATCTAGAAAACCGAGCTTTGCTCGGGAATAACGAGGTGGAAAGTTTAACATGAAAAATAAAGAAACAATTTCTTTCGAATTTTAGCTCATATCCTTGATAATAGTTGGTAATATCAAGACGATTTATTAGCTCAAATTATTTACATGTCTCCATTTTGAATAACTAAATTTTCATTAATTTTCTTTTAAAATGGCGCAGTACATGACATGATTTTTCCGAAGTATAAGATCTAACTAGATCATTTTCTGAGGCCAAAAAACATACCAAGTTTGATCAAAATTATTAAAGCTCATTCAGAGATACAAGAATTCTTAGTAGCAGATAGAGAATAGGATTATGTATAAATTGAATGATATTGATGTTCTATAACAATCAAGGTCAAGGACAAAAGATGATATAGTTTAAAAATATATGTGTTTCACCTGAATTATTGCGTCATATGTCAAACAAAAAAAAAAAGAAAACACGTCATATGGAAGTGCCCCGAAATAAATGTGTCACCCTGAAATTCATGCTCGAGTATATATTAATTCTGTGCGTTAAAATGCGTCTAATATAAAGTGACCACACGTCCCGATTTTGGCGGGACAGTCCCGCTTTTTGGTGGACTGTCCCGCGTCCCGCCGATTTTTAAAAATGTCTCGCTTTTTAGAAAATATCTGCATTTCTTATTTGGTTGTCTGCAAATGTGGAAATAGACAAAAAATGGACGGAGTTACTCCTTCATTTGAAACAGAATAATATTCCTTATCAAAATATTTTGAAAATTGTATAATTCGCGCTCTCCCTTCCAGGAACAAATGCAGCAACAGAACGTGTTTTTTTCTAGTATCAATAAAATATGGACAACTGAAAAAACGCAGTTGAACATTCAAAATTAAAATTTATATTAAGTGTAAAATATAATAAACATAAGCAAGACTAAATATATGATACAGACACGGCAGGCATCAAATAGGAACACCACAATTCCAGAACTACTGAACATTGAACAGGTATCAGATTTTAAATATCTGGGCGCGGTTATGCATGAGAAGAACGACATGAACCCAGAAATCGACTCCCGAATAACAGCTGCCAATAAGGCCTACTACGCTATGATCTCACTTATAAAATCTAAACTGAATATATAAGACCATCATACGGCCCATCCTAACATATGGATGCGAGTCGTGGATTCTAACTGCAAAGATAGAAAATAAACTGGCAATATTCGAAAGGAAAATCCTACGAAGAATCCTTGGACCAATAAAAGAAGAGGGAATGTGGAGAAAACGAATGAATTTTGAACTATATAACACATACAACGAGCCGGATATAATAGCAACCGTGAAAAGCCACAGAATTAGATGGCTGGGCCATGTAGGCCGACTAACAGATAACAACCATATAAGGAAACTGATGGACAGCAAACCAGGATCAAATAGGCCAAGGGGAAGACCGAAAGAGCGATGGATCGACAACGTCTATAAGGACCTACAAAAGATAGGTGTCAGAAATTGGCGGCAGGAAGCTTTGGATCGAGTTAGTTGGAAGCGAAAAGTTGAGGAGGCAAAAACTCTTTTAAGGGTTATATAAGCCTAAATGGATGGATGTAAAATATAATTTGACCAATTCATGTGAAATATTTCACGACATTTTAATAATTGATCTGAATCTATTGCAAAGTATTCACTCGGATCAAAACTATGACCGTGAAAGAAAATCATATATTTTTTTAAATAAAATATTTAATTTGATTAAATATCATGATGTACAAATTATTATTTTTTACAAATATTTTTATAGTTACCAATAATTAATAATAAATACATTTTTGTACAAGTATATGAATGTATACAATAAAATATATATAACTAAATTATAATTCTCATTTCATCCCATTTGTCCCGCTTTGTCTCAATGAAAATGTGGTCACTTTAGTCTAATACGATGTGTTACTTTTTCATTTCATAACACGTATGACATAGAATTGTATTTAATAGCTTGTTATTGGTACAGTAAGATGTAAAAGTGCAATAACAGTTTTATTTACCACGCTTTTAAAACAATAAATCAAATGAACTTTTCCCTCTAGCATTGTTTGTTTGTAAACAAAAGAACCATTATAATGATAAAATAAAGTATGTACCACGCATGAATTTCCCGAGATATGAACAACACAAATTGAAACTTTGAGCCAGGCCAGGCCAAGCCAGGCCAGGATGAAACGTCAAGGACGGGACGCTACGTAGCGTAACTTTGCGCAAACGTTAGCGTAGGGCCGGGAGAGCATGGCAAGCAGGTGAACGTCCTGCAAGAACGCCTGAGCGACCCTGATAACGATACGATACCGACCTTACCGACAGGTCATTCACTTGAATTTGGTTGGAACACAATGACCCCGCTACCGGTATACCCGCGTATACATGCACACACAAGGCACAGGTACCGTATGTTCACTAACAGATGCTCAACATTAAACGACAGGCTTTGATAACAAAATTCTTTCAAATCAAACCACCGAAACGTCTGCTTTTTACTTCTACATTTTCTAAGTACTTTTAACTATCACAGAGATGACATTCTGGGAGATACCATTTATGGTTAAAACATGTCACACTTTTCTACGTTATGTTTGACATAACAGTACAAACAGACGGGCTTTGTTGAGATAACCTATAAATAGATTTCAACCATTAATAGAATATCACATTTTAATTACATATACTGGTTGTATTTTAATATTTATAACTACTTGATTTATTACACTGTTTACTGTCCATAAAATAGCACTTTATTGGACCAGTACGATAACGTAACAAAACTGGATTACTGTCAAAAAATAAAACTCAAAACACATATTGTACCTAATTAATTAATTAATTCTTTTCCATTTAATGTAATTTCTTTTACGTCTTTTAGGATTTATCTTTTTTAATAATTATAAATAACATTCTTAAACAAAACCATCAACAAAGCAATCTTTGAGATACAAGTAAGTTTTTCCACAAGTACTTATTTTAAGAAAACAAATCTTCAAAGCAGTTGAAAAATTTTTGGATACTCATACATAATGTACTTCTTCGATAAAAAGTAGCTATTATGCTACAACAAGAATTATTTATAATAATAAACAAATTAAAAAAAAGTTATTAAAATAAATATATCATCACGCCTTTTACCCATTACTGGATGTGGCACTCTGCCTACATAGATCTCGGTAAGTGATATATTTTTTCGCGTGAAGTGCGATTCCCAACCGTCTAATTACGGCCCCCAAAGATATTAGTGATGGGGGAGCCAGAGGGGTAGATTTAAATTGGTGAAATTAGTTTGTCGGCTGTGGGGATCGAACCTGGGTTCTCAAGATCCACAGGCCACTGTTTACTGTCCATAAAATAGAACTTTATTGGACTAGTACGATAACGTAGTAAAACTGGATTCCTCTTAATGTCCAAAAATAAAAGTCAAAACACATATTATACCTAATTAATTAATTCCTTTCCATTTAATGTAATTTCTATTACGCCTTTTAGGATTTATCTTTCATATTTTTTTGACAAATTTGATAGTTAATAATTATAAATAACATTCTTAAACAAAACCATCAACAAAGCAATCTTTGAAATACAAGTAAGTTTTTCCACAAGTACTTATTTTAAGAAAACAAATATTCAAAGCAGTTGAAAAATCTTTGGATACTCATACATAATGTACTTGTTCCATAAAAAGTAGCTATTATGGTTTCTATTAAACAACAAGACCTATTTATAATAATAAACAAATTTTAAAAAATAGTTATTAAAATAAATATATCATCACGCCTTTTACCCATTACTGGATGTGGCACTCTGCCTACACAGATCTCGGTAAGTAATATATTTTTTCACGTGAAGTGCGATTCCCAGCCGTCAAATTACGGCCTCCAAAGATATTAGTAAAGGGGGAGCCACAGGGGTAGATTTAAATTGATGAAATTTGTTTGTCGGTTGTGGGGATAGAACCAGGGTTCTCAAGATCCACAGGCCGACTCGATACCACTGAGCCACCTACCCCATAAAAATATTTATTATTCATAGCAAAGGACAAAAGTAATTTGCATAAAAAGATTTACCATATAAATGATTAATTTTGTTATGAAATAAAATCATCCGAATATGTGGGCTAGCAAGTAATTAATTCACAAAGGTATAGGAGTTTTTAGAAACCTCAGAGTGGTGTATTTAAATATACCTACACATAACAAATACAAACATAATCATCCTCCCGTTAATTATTCACAACATGCAAATGTTTGGCAACGAATTTCTTTTCTGTTCGTTCAAAAAAATATCATGAAATCACTGCAGGGTGACTCAACTGACTCACGTTTACAGTTAGTCAGTTATCTTTGAGCTCAATTTACCAAATATTTATTTACAAACAATATTATTATTATTATTATTTATGGGGTAGGTGGATCAGTGGTATCGAGTCGGCCTGTGGATGTTGAGAACCCTGGTTCGATCCCCACAACCGACAAACAATTTTCACCAAATTAAATCTACTCCTGTGGCTCTCCCTCCATTAACATCTTTGGGAGCCGTGATTTGACGGCTGGTAACCGCACTTCACGTGAAGAAATATATCATCTACCGAGATCTGCTAACGGCAGAGTGCCACACCCAGTAATGGGTAAAAGGCGTGATGATATATATATTTATTTTATTATTATTTATGGGGTTGGAGAACCCAATTTTCAATACATTAAAATTACTCCTGTCACTTTCCTGCACTAATTTCACGCGTATAAATATATCATTAACCAAGATCTGCTACGGCAGAGTGCCACACCCCTATAGAGTAAAAGGCATGATGATATATTTTTAACCATACGTACTCGTACAAAAAAATACGTTACATGAATTTTGTTATTACAAATTTTGTTATTACAAATTTTTAATTTCAACAAAAAAGTGAAAGTTCAAATTAATACAATAATTATAAGACGTTGACATAACTAAATTAACCTATTTCATAATTTACACAAAATACTTCATACATACATCCAAATAATTTCAAAACAATTTATCCCTGTTAGAAAGTAAATCTAGCTTCTTAAGAAGAATCAGTTGAAACTTTAATTTGTGGTAAGTAATACTAGTAAGTGAGCTGCTAATAAGGAACAAGTACTATTTATAATCTTAACTTCTTTTGACACAAATTGGATGGGCGATTATTTTCTACCAGCCTCAATATTTATTCAAAAACCCAATTTTGTATTTACCTCATAATAGGTGGCTCAGTGGTATCGAGTCGGCCTGTGGTTCTTGAGAACACTGGTTCGATCCCCATAGCCGACAAACAATTTTCACCAATTTCTACCCCTGTGGCTCCTCCTCCACTAATATCTTTGAGGGCCGTGATTTGACGGCTGGTAACCGCACTTTTCGCGAAAATTATATCACTTACTGTGTGGGGTAGGTGGCTCAGTGGTATCGAGTCGGCCTGTGGTTCTTGAGAACCCTGGTTCGATCCCCACAGCCGACAAACATTTTTCACCAATTTAAATCTACCCCTGTGGCTCCTCCTCCACTAATATCTTTGAGGGCCGTGATTTGACGACTGGTAACCGCACTTTTCGCGAAAATTATATCACTTACTGTGTGGGGTAGGTGGCTCAGTGGTATCGAGTTGGCCTGTGGTTCTTGAGAACCCTGGTTCGATCCCCACAGCCGACAAATAATTTTCACCAATTTAAATCTACCCCTGTGGCTCCCCACCACTAACATCTTTGAGGGCCGTTATTTGACGGTTGGTAACCGCACTTTACGCGAAAAAATATATGATTTACCGCGATCTGCTTAGGCAGAGTGCCACACGCAGTAATGGGTAAAAGGCGTGATGATATATTTATTTATTTATTCTCATAATCATCCATTAGAATAGGTAGCTATTAGCATTATTCTAAAGGACCCAAAATGTATGTAACATCTTTGAGTGCCGTGATTTGTCGGCTGGTAACTGCACTTCACGTGAAGAAATATATCACGTACCGAGATCTGCTTCGGCAGAGTACCACACCCAGTAATGTGTACAAGACATGATGATATAATTATTTTAAATTTGATAAATAATGCATATAAACAAGTAATTCCCCTAGTTCTGCGTGATTTATAACCTGTTTGCCGTTTGAAGAATAGAAATTTCTCAAAATTTAATAAATTTCCATTATCCATTCGCCCGACAGACAATCTTTTAAAATACTTTGACCGCTAGTATAAACAATAGATTAAATATGATTAACTAGCAGTTGACTAACTTTACTTTTCGTTATCAAGCGTTTCTAAATTATTTTCGAGAATTGAGCAACAAGTAAATACTCATTAGATGCAATTTACTTACATTTTTTTTGTATTTACACTTTTCGTCAAATTTAATCATCATAATATAGTATGTTATGCATCAAAGGATAATCGCGCCCTCCCGTGAAGCATATTATACTTTTCGTAACAAGTACACAAAATTTACCGTCTTATCGGGACAAATGTCAAATATGGGTTGCGTAACTAGTTACCTAGGAAACGCCGCAAACAGCTAATAACCGAGATCTGCGTAGGCAGAGTGCCACACCCAGTGATGGGTAAAAGGCGTGATGATATATTTATTTTTTATTTATTTATCTAGGGAGAGAAACATCCTACCTAGGGAAAGAAACAATGTTTCTCTCCCTAGGGGAGAAAATTATTGTTTCTCTCTCTAAAATCAGGGAATAAAAACGTGTTTCTTGTGCATGTGTTACGAAAAAAAAACCATTATATTTCCTATGTTACATATTTAAATTTTCATATTTAACTTCCCTTCTCGTTTACTTCATTTAAAATGTAGAATCGACCAATATGGCGCCGACTTGACTCCCCTTCCGTTCCAATACATCAACAGAGTTACCCATATTATGCTTCCTCTATTCTATATTCATTATTAAAATAAAATATAAATATATCATCACGCCTTTTACCCATTATATTTTTTTTTTGAAGTACAATTACCAGCCATTAAATCACGCCCCTCAAAGATGTTAGTGGAGGGGAAGCCACAGGGGTAATTTTAATGCAGCGAAAACTGTTTGTCTACTATCTGACTCGATACTACAGAGCCAACTACCCTTTTATTATTTCATTTTCTATTCTTGTTATTTTATTAAAATGACTATTTACGTACTGGTTTCCATGATGCAAAATAACATCTTAATCACATAATAAAAATTAAATTAATAACTTTTCTAAGTCCCACAGAATTTCAGCCTCCAAGTCAACTTACTAGGTATATTATAATTCTCGGAGGCCGGCCAGCACAGTTAGTAACCATAGACGCGTTTCGCTCTTATTGGAGGCTGAAATATGTGAAACAGAAAAGTAATTAATTTAATTTTTATTAGTGAATTGGTTTCACTATGTATTGGTAACAAGGACAATTTATGTCTTTTTGTTTTCTTAATCACATGTTGACAAGTTGCAGGTTCGAACGTTTTAGTCACAGCTTGAGATATTAAGCACGGGGTGAAGTTAGATTCAGGCATCTGTCATTGCAATTTATTCTTACTTTTTAAATAATTCATAAAACTTAAAAGTATTTTGTCTTAATTTGCAATCGTAGAAAAAGTATAGTATGTCACTCGTTTTATAATCTCTTTAGATACTAGTTTTTGTCACAGCCCTTACTTGTTTTCAACTAAAGAGCCGTTTATAAAACTTGTTACATAATATACTATTATTCAGAATTGTAAATCACAAAATTTCAGTAATTTGAAAATAAACATGTTCCATTTCTAATATGAATAGTTATTTGTATATTCAGGGGGTAAAGTGATTCTTTGTTACTCGAGGACGGTATTTGCAGCTCGAGCCGAAGGCGAGAGCTGCAATAGTGTAAGAGGATACACACATAATTTTTTCTACGATTGCATCTTAAATCTTAAAAAATGTATACGTACTGAAAATAAATTCGTTCTGTCAACTATCAATATGACAAGTTTCTGTTTTGTTTGTATCCCTGGTAACATTGGAGACGAGCGCAAAGATATTTTTCGATTGTTCCACAGAAAACGTCAACTTTACGATGACAAATGAGAGCGTAATTGTCAACTTTTCAAAGTAATCTTAGAAAATTTAGTATTCTCATTCTTCAAACACATCATTAAATCTCACAATACGAACGAAACAACTCAAACAAGATGTTAACCTCGACAAAATAAACCATAAAGCATCCCTCATATCATATCCAAGTCATAGCCCGTTGCTGATTGTCTGGAGCCGCGCCGCCGCCACCGAAAGTTATCGACCCCACTACAACAGCTGATAAATTTCGGGGCAAGGAACTTGGAAATCTTAGTACCTCTCCAAGGGTATCAGCTCTGCTCAACAGTCACTACTCTAACTCTAACTACCTCTTATCCGGTCGAACGATAGGGGAAAGGACCCACTCGCATATCCAACGAGGTATGCAGTTATTTCCGGAGTCATAAACAAAAAAACTTGCGGCCAAGTCCGCAACCCGTGTTTTGAGACGGAGTTTGTGAAACTATGCTGACGGATTGTTGCTATGACATTTAGTGGGCGTTGAATTCTTTAAATGTGTAGGAAGTTAGAACAATAACATGTGACTCGGAAAATCGGAAAAAGGTATTTGACATTTTAAAATCATAAACTGAGCTCTTTTAACTAACAGCCATATACAAAACTAGTCTTAGAAGTATTCACAGCTTCAAGCTCATCAATTAGATGACTAATATATTATTTTGAGTATTGCAAAAATGAAATTTTTATTTCAACGAATTTGACAATATTTTAATAAAAAATAAAATGTGTCGATGATAAGGTACTAGGTAAACTTGATCTGTAAATTTGTTTGTAATCGGTTGATGCAAGATGAGTTCGAGGGACAAAAGAGAGAGCAATATTAAATAATAATTAGTTTACAAGGAAAGTCTCCGTTCGATTTTGCCTTAAGGTCCTTCCTAAAGAAATTCAACAAAATCTAAATTATAAATATAGCGATATAAATCTTATTTCGCTTAATTTTCAAATAAATTTAAAATAGTCGAAAATCGGAATGTTTTTTACACAAATCGAATACCCATGCAATAATGTTTTTAAACGTTCCTCCGCTCATTTTTCATAATTTCCTACAATATTTTGGGGCGCCACTAATTTTTTTAACGGAGATATATATATAACTAAATTTGACGGCTGATAACCACCTTTACGCTTATAAATATATCAAAAGGCGTGAAGATATATTTTATTTATATATTTATTTATTAAACTGATTTGGCGAAGTATAAAAACACTTTGTATATATTACCAGCAATGTATAAATTACCCTGTCAATATACAAAATACCAAATACAAAAATAGTATTATTTACTAGTTATTTTTATATTAGAACGGATTCTTGGCGAGACTCGCTTCGCTCCAACTTTTAGCAAACAGACCTATAGAAAACATGGTCCAAACTTACAAGCCATTATATTAAATTTTAGTTCAAATTATTCTGAACCTCATATTTTTTTAAATATTGACCGTATCTTTAGCAAGTCCCGCTTCGCTCGCATTTTAAACAAACTCTAAGCGTATACAACGCACGCTCCACACACACAAGATTTTATTTGTTTTTGGAAAAAAAAATTGAATGATTTAATATTGCATTTCACAATTTGCCCGGATTTTATACTTTGCCAGTGACATATACATGTAAAATAAAATCGGATTCATTATCTAAAGACTTCTGTATAAAAATGTTTAATTTTTGTTCATATCATATGACACTTCTTTGGGGTATTAATTTGACAGCTGGTAATGTCATTTCACGCGCTAACATAAGTACCTATACCAAGATTCAAATCTACAGCACAGTTTCATAATATAAATACATACATACATAACATCACGCTATATCCCATTAAACGGGGTAGCACGAACCCGTCAACATTCTCATCCTGACACACGATACTCGATTCGATCATATTAAATATATTTAATTTTAATTGTTAACTTCAGCAAAATTAAAACTACAATTTTAATAATAGTAATTTAATCTAATGCATTTATCTAAATGTGTCGGTTAAATATAGCAATTTTTGATTAACTAAGAAACACGTGCATATTTTTTGCAACCGTTACACAGAAAAAAAGAAGAAGAATAATCTAAAGTGAGTGCACGAGTCGTGTATTGAACAATAAAATTAAACAGTAATAAAACTCAAGGACAATTTGATTACCTAAATAATATTGTTTATACACTGAAAACAAAAATGTATTTCAATATTCAAAAATTATTACTTGTTCCTTCTAATGCAAAGGGCATCTCTACTGCAAGATAACAAGTTATGTTGCTTTATCTAAACTAACATGATTATATTTTTAATAATAGGTATGTCATTGCTTATCTTCTATTTAAATAACAACTTTCCAAACCACTAATATGAATTTTAAATAAGAAAGGCTTTTTCTACTGCCATACTTTTATTTACTTATTAAATACATATTATCTGTACTTTAATGACAATCATTAAGATACAAATTATTGACCATTAACAGCACAGTATTTACTGTTTCCACGGTTACCATACTTGCTCAATAAAACAGTACCTAATAGTTTGTTTTTTTTGACATTCAAGGCTAACATTTATTTGAATAATTTTAGCTATTGTAGAAGAAATAGTGTTTGCAACTATTGTAGTAATAGCTAGCATTATATACTTGTTGCATAATATACTATTATCGCTTAAATTTGTAATTTAAAACATTTTGCTCTTCTTACTTTTCTGACCTTAAGTGTAAATAAACTAGCCTTAATTTGTATAACTTTTAAATAAGCAATTGACGATCAGTTAAATATCTTTTTTATATTTTTACTAGAAGTTATTGCCCAGGGGCTTTAATTTGATATTAAACTCGATAGCTTGTACCACAAGCTCTGTTTTTGGGTGTTCTAAGAGCACGGTTTTAACATGTTAGAGATAGCTAAAACACCCAAAAACACTGCTCTTAAAACAAGCAAAAACAGAGCTTGTGGTACCAGCTGATATGTTTTGTATAATATTTGAAGAAACAATTGACACATATTAAATGTCATCTCTGTCAATTAACTATGAGGCAGATTGACTTTTATATTATGATTTTGTTTTCTAAACATACAATAAAATGATTTTCAAAATTATTAAATTGTTACAATTTATAACACGTGAACCGATAATAATTTCGAAATATGTTTTAAGTAAAAATGGTTTTAAATCAAGTTAGAATTCAATATAATTATTACATATTTTGTGTTTACAAAATAAACTTAATAGCTTAAAAAATCCTGTGAATAAAGTTGTGGTACCACTGATTTTATGTAGCCCATTACGAACTTAATCTCAGCTTAAATATAAACTTTTAAGACTAAATTTCGCTGCATTTTTAAGTTATCGTGTTTCCAAACAGACAGACATTTTTTTACTATACTTTTTGAATTCAGTAAGGTCTGAAACTTTAAACTTCGTCAAAATCTCAAAATAAAAAAATTACAATCACAATACTTTCTCCATAATATGCCAGGAAAATGAAAATTATAAAATTAATTACAAAAGAAATAAATAAATATATCATCACGTCTTTTACCCATCACTGGGTGTGGCACTCTGCCCAAGCAGATCTTGGTAAGTGATAGTGAAGAGCGGTTACCAACCGTCAAATCACGCCCCCAAAAGATATTAGTGGAAGGGGAGCCACAGGAGTAGATTTAAATTGATGAAAATTGTTTGTCGGCTGTGGTGATCGAACCAGGGTTCTCAAGATCCTCAGACCGACTTAATACCTCTGAGCCACCTACCCCATGACATGTATACAATTAGATGAAATACCAATATTCACTATGTAACAAGAATCCTGGACTGTGAATCTGTTTAAATTGAAACAATATTTGATTTCCGGTGCAACTGTAATTCTATCACATCACATACTCAGTGGTAACTTAATCTTACTTAATCCTGTCAACTTGGTGTCTTTCTTTCTGGTTTTACTTACACACAAACTTACTATCTTTTTATGCAATGTCACGAATCATAAATATTTAATTCAATTAACTACTCAAAAGTATTAATAAATATTTTATTTTTGTGTAATGGTATCGAGTCGCTCTATGTATAAGAGTATTTGAGAACTTGCGTTCGATTTCCAAAAGTGACAAAACAATTTTCTCCACATTAAAACTACCCCTGTGGCTCACTAACATCTTAAGGGGAGATGATTTGACGACAGGTAACTACATTTCATGCACATAATATACAGTGTTTCTATACCTCGGCACGAAACTTTAATGACATATATAATTTGATATACTGATTATAGAACACAAATATTTTTTTTGAAATTCACAAAAATTAGGGTATTTCATTCCTAGTTAGTGTCACTGGTTTAATTGTACTTTAATTATTTATTGTACTAATGAAATAAAAGTATAAAAACTGCCTACAAATAACCATTTATTAATTAGTTTTTATGTAGGTACCTGGCGTAACGCCTTATTTTTATTTGAGTACCTAGTCTGATTACGTATACGGTATTAAAAGGGTAAGTTGTTGTGGGAGAAATTTGAGAAAAATATATAGCAACAGTGAATTAGTGGATATGCTGTTACTGTATGGATAAGCGATACATAATTCCGAATTAAACCAGTGACACTAAAAATGTTCGCTAGGAATGAAATACCCTAATTTTTGGGAATTTCAAAAAAATTCTTTTTGTGCTATAATCAGTATATCAAATTATATATGTCATTAAAGTTTCGTGCAGAGGTATAGAAACACCCTGTATATCACTTACCGAAATCTGTTACGGAAGAATTCCTTACCCAGTAATGGGTAAAAAACATGATGATATATTTATTATTTGTCAAGGCAACGTGTAACATATTTGGAGGCTGTGATTTGATGACTGGTAGCTGCACTTCAAGCGCATAAATATATTAATTACTGAGATCTGCTATGGCAGAGTACCTCATCCAGTAATGGGTAAAAGACATGATGATATATTTATTATTTGTCAAGGTAACGTGTAACATATTTGGAGGGTGTAATTTGACGACTGGTAGCTGCACTTCACGCGCATAAATATATCACTAACTGTGATCTGATATGACCGAATATCTCACCCAATAATGAGTAAAAGACGTGATGATATATTTATTATTTTTCAAGGTAACATGTATAATTTTTTGTATTAATATTTTAGTATACTCAACACTGTAAAAAAGTTGTACACCTAACGCAAACTCGTGGTATCACATGCCACCACGTGTAAAATTTCAAGAATGAAAAAATACCCCACGTGTCGTCCACCAGGCACGGAATCAACATCAGATTTGAGTTAAAGCATCGAACACGTGTTCGTGCATTCTCATATCACATACTCATATAAAATTATAATCAGGGACCGTTGCATTTTAAATCAACACTCAAGCATGACAATAAGTCAGCTTTGCTACAATTCCATACATTCCGGAAAGTCTAGACTTGCCAGTCTTCAATCATTTTAATGAAATAAAGATCGCTGGAGTAAGCGACCAGAGACACCCTAAACCTAAACGCTAAAAACAAGATAGCAACAACAATTCTGAGTAACGAGTCGATAATGTAATCAGTCGCCCGTTGCTCGACTAATTTGTTTTTAAGAACTAGAAATAAACAGATTTATCAACGAGCTACGTATACTGATTTGGAAAACGCATGCGCAGTGTAAGGCCTTCTTATAACCGTTACATATTTATTTTGTTCGAATTTTAATTCCATTTTACTGTACTTTCCCAATTTACAAATTACATTAATTAAATAAAAATAAATATATCATCACGCCTTTTATCCATTACTGGATGTGGCATTCTGCCGTAGCAGATCTAAATAATAGATTTGTAAATGTTTGACACAATGGCCTGGTAGCACAAGCTCTGTTTTTGCCTGTTTTAAGAGCAGTGTATTTGAGTGTTTTAGCTATATGTAACATGTTAAAACCGTGCTCTTAAAACACCCAAAAACAGAGCTTGTGCTACCAGCCTATATTTGCACGATAAAGAATTTGAAAATTTGAAATTTTTAAAGAATTCTGTAACAAACTGTTAATTTAATTTCAAAATTTGGCGCTAAATTCAAATATACTGATTTTAAATAACATGAAATGCATGTCCTTTTTTAGTTTTAATTTTTACGTTTCAAAGAAAAAACTCTGCATAGCAAAGTTGATATGTAAATTTTGTGGGTCTCATTTTAACCAACAAGGTCAAATAAGTCCTATAATTTGCACACATAATTCTTTTGTTAAAATAAAGTATTTACTACTAAAAATATAAAATTTTAAATAATCTACAGTATTTATAGCATTAATTACATACATAGATAAGTGTATTTTTATAGCAACATAGTGTTTCACATGACACGATAAATACATTGTTAAAGATAAATGTATCAAACTTAAAAGACATAATTATCTACAATGTAGTTCCTATTTTTAGTATTTGAACAACATGTACAACTTTCGTTTATTAAACAAAAATAAATACTTTTTACTTGGTAAATATGCTATTACATTGTGTATTAATGTTTAAACTTGACAATTCCATTCATAACTTTTCATCCAATCAAATTCCAGTATTTTGCTGAAATGAACCAATCACAGTAGTATTACAGCAACAATTTCACTAGTGAAAATTGTCGCAAATCGTTGCTTACATATAACGTTTGTTAACTATTTTGAGTAGATTAATATTGTTGAATTTTATTTGACTTTGTTATGTCAAAAAATTAAACAAGATAATAGTAGTTTTAAAAATACTGCAGGTAACATTTTTTTGGGGTAAATAAAATATTTCGAGGAATTGTCAAGCCGAATACCATAGGTGGCCATGATTTTCCTTTGGTAATTTTTGCCTAGATCACTCCTGCTTGTTGCTTTAAGAAAATCTACACTCGTGCTATCGCACACGTGCAGATTTTCGTCGCAACTAGCAGTCGTGATCATGACGACAAAAATTACCGGCAAAATCATAGTCTCTAATGGTATTATATATGATAATACCATTATTATCTATGGGGTAGGTGGGTTCAGTGGTATCGAGTCGGCCTGTGGATCTTGAGAACTCTTATTCGATCCCCACAACCGACAAACAATTTTCACCAATTTAAATCTACCCCTGTGGCTCCCCCACCACTAATATCTATTACCGGTAAAATCATAGCCTCTAATGGTATTATATACGATAATACCATTATTATCTATGGGGTAGGTGGGTTCAGTGGTATCGAGTCGGCCTGTGGATCTTGAGAACTCTGGTTCGATCCCCACAGCTGACAAACAATTTTCACCAATTTAAATCTACCCCTGTGGCTTCCCCACCACTAATATCTATTACCGGTAAAATCATAGTCTCTAATGGTATTATATATGATAATACCATTATTATCTATGGGGTAGGTGGGTTCAGTGGTATCGAGTCGGCCTGTGGATCTTGAGAACTCTTATTCGATCCCCACAACCGACAAACAATTTTCACCAATTTAAATCTACCCCTGTGGCTCCCCCACCACTAATATCTATTACCGGTAAAATCTTAGTCTCTAATGGTATTATATACGATAATACCATTATTATCTATGGGGTAGGTGGGTTCAGTGGTATCGAGTCGGCCTGTGGATCTTGAGAACTCTGATTCGATCCCCACAGCTGACAAACAATTTTCACCAATTTAAATCTACCCCTGTGGGTCCCCCACCACTAATATCCTTGAGGGGCGTGATTTGACGACTGGTAACCGCACTTTACGCGCATACATATATCACTTACCGAGATCTGCTTAGACAGAGTGCCACACCCAGTAATGGATAAAAGGCGTGATGATACATTTATTTAAATTTATAAATCTCTTTGAGATACTTTTCAATTTACAGTGTCCTATATTACATCCATATGTTTATCTTTATCATAAGCACAACACCATGACATGTTACTATATCCAACGTTCTCATTTAAGTTATCATAATTAAAATGATAAATAATATGCTTTTATAGCTTTGTATATATTAATTAGATCTATAAATGTATAGCGATAAAAAAGGAAAATGCATAGATTAAGTTTTAATACTTCTACGAAATTATATATCAAATTAATAACTTTATTTTCTTTGTAATAGCAATAGAGTAGGTACACCTTCTAGTTTATAAAAGTTACTACAATTATACGCGAGTCCCACTGTTTGAAGTCCACATTTCATGAAGTCAGTCATCAAAATGTTTTTTAAATATCATTACGGCTTAATGAATAACAATTAAGACTTTCTAAAACTGTACATTGTTTACAATTTAGATAAAGTTTCATCATTTTGTTTTAATAGTTTTGAACCCAAAAAACAGACAACAGTTTATTAAAAAACTGAGCATAACAAAATACATTTCTATCGAAGTGGCAAAAATGTAATTCCCGGTAAATTTTAAAGCTAAATGTTTAAGATAACTAGAAAATATTTACTATACAAGAATGAATTAAAAAATTAATAAATAATATCAAAAGGTTTCTACAGCTGTAATGATTGGTTTGTACAACTTTAAAATTTCGAAAAAATAGTCTCTCATCATTCCAAGAAATAATTTAAACAATAAATGAATGTCTCGTGTAAATAAACAAAATTACTCACCTCCCGTTCCTAAGACTTTGAGAAGGTCGAAATGAGTCATGTCCACTCGGCCGACACCAGTCAGATTCACTGCAAAAATATTCCAAGTTAGAAATACAAATAATCACTAAAAGATGTAAACAAAATTAAGGAGATATATTTTATCACTGACCATTATATTAGAATCAATTGTAAACATATTGTCTGGTAGCATAAACTCTGTTTTTGGGTGTTCTAACAGCTCGGTGTTAACATGTTACCCAAATACACTGCTCTTAAAACAGGCAAAAACAGAGCTTGTGCTACCAGCCATTGTCTCACAAGCAAATAATTATATTTTGACTTTAGGCAATTTCCAAGGACAAATTATGTACATATATATTGACTGCAAGATTCATTTGTTACTAAAATTAATCAAATAATACAAAAAATATGGCCAATTATATTAACAAAAACTTAATTTAAATAAATAAAAGCTTATCGAATGTTAAGACATGTAATCTCGACTTACTTTTATTAATTTAAACTAAGTTTTGTTGGTGTAACTAACAATTAGATTTACATATTTCAATTTGTTTATATTTTTTACAAAATTTAAATCATTAACAAGATACTGATTTCAGAACAATTCCAAATGTTTTATACATTAACTTTGTTGCAAATTTATTTTTTTAAAGTTGAGAGAAAATAGGTCAACACAAAACAGACTCACATATTACAAAATGTATCATGTTTTGTTATTAGGTTTGTGTCAATATAAAAAAAATATTTTATTTTTCACTTGAACATTATTTGTTGTTTATTGTTATGATATACAGTATACAGGGTGTTTCTATACCTCTGCACGAAACATAATGACATGTATAATTTGATATAATGATTATAAAACAAAAAGATTTTTTTTGAAATTCGCAAACATTAGGGTATTTCATTCCTAGCTAGTGTCACTAGTTTAATAGTACATTTAATTATTTGTGTTACTAATGAAATAAAAGTATAAACACTGCCTACAAATAATCATTTATTAATTAGTTTTTATGTAGGTACCTGGTGTAATACCTTATTTTTATTTGAGTACCTAGTCTGATTTCGTATACAGTATTGAAAGGGTAAGTTGTTGTGGGAAAACATTTGAGAAAAATGTGTAGCAACAGTGAATTAGTGGATATGCTGTTAGTGTATGGAGAAGTGGCACAAAATTCCGAATTAAACAAGTGACACTAAAAATGTTTACTAGGAATGAAATACCCTAATTTTTGCGATTTTCAAAAAAATAATTTTTGTTCTATAATCAGTATGTCAAATTATCTGTCATTAAATTTTCGTGCACAGGTACAGAAACACCCTATATAAACAACTCCAAAACGACCGGGATATTATGATTCATAACACCCGATCTGTTCACGCAACGCCACAGTTGATTTATACTTTTATACACATTACTATAATAAAAATCAAAACTAATTTTACATATTCTAATGAAAAATAAAATCTTGTATGCATCACTAGATTAGATCCTCGGATTAGATACCATCGTTCTATTTGCATTATAATCTGTATAATGCCCTAGGTGACTAAATAACTATTCCATAAACACAACTAATTTTAATTAAAAACAAAAATTGGAAAATTGCAATATCTTATACTTTAATTCGAGCAATTCTTGCCTGGTTGTGTGTGTCAACAATCTCGGAATCGGTTCTAAAGATTTTGATGAAACTTAGTATTCTAATTGATTTTATTTTTGCTTAAGAAAAAGATCTAGGTAGATCCCATCCTCTGGCAAATACATTTAGTACATCTTTTTGAAAGATAAATCATCAACATTTAGTTATTCAAAATACAGGATGTTTCACAACTTAGAGCAAAAAATTAAAGGGTATATTCTGTACGACGTGCTGATCATGGAACAAAAAGATTTTTTTTTTAATCGCAAAACTATTTTCCATGTTTCCCAGTCCAAAATGTTTCGTTGCCACTGCCACTGGGTGGATGATTATGTTAAAGTTATTAATTAAATAAAATTCTATTATAAATAACTGCTAATAATTGAATTGTGTAATTATTCTTTCGTAGTTGATACCTACTTCATTGTTTGTGTTTAATAAGAAAGCGAATCCAGTGCAGTACTACAAAAAATGTTTTAGGTTAACAACCCTTAATTTTTCGAATTTACAAAAATTCTTTTTGTTTCATGATCAGCACGTCGTACAGAATATACCCTTTAATTTTTTGCTCTAAGTTGTGAAACACGCTGTATATGCATGTGAGTATTTTTTGGCAATGTGGCCCAAGAAATCTATTAAAACCAAAATAAATTTGATAAAAAGCCTTATCCATTTCTTAGTTTTTTTTCTGTTTCATTTTAAACTTTCCATCTCCCGTTATTTCACCAGCGAAACTCAATTTTCCAGATATTTGTTTACTATATCTTTAAAATATAAGTCCTTCAATATATTTATAGGTTTTATAGAATATGAATGCCTTATTATTTATATAAGTATAAGCTACCTGTATTGTATGATTGTATGCAGATGATACAAATTGATATATTTGCTGTTTGATGTTTTCGTCTTCAAGGTAAATATGTAGCAGCACGTGCCAAGCAAGAACTAAACGCTCGTGTGTAATTTAAACGAATGCTTCAAGGTTCCCTATCTTAATTATGGTATTTTACAGTTTGAGAGAGAATCAAAACTTATACTACTTTTTAATAATAAGTAAACAAATAATCCAAACGTATATCTTGTACGTAAAAATAAGTACAGTTCATAAATAATAGTAAGGTATTTTTAAAACATGTTGATATTTTCTGTTGTAAAACAAACATTTTAAAATATTTTCTAGAAATAGACGACAAAATTTTTCTATTTTTATTTGAATAATAAATAATGTAATAATAATTTAGAGGCATTTGATAGTGGAAAAATATGAAATTGTCAAGTTCTTTTGAAATATAGGCTATGAACTTATTTGGGCGAAATAATGACTTGAGAAAAAAAAACATAAAATTATCAGGAATAAAAGGCTACTTTATTAGTTATAACAAATCCTATATTCAACCACTGGTTCTCAAACGGTAGGACGGAAATTAATTTTTTAATGATAACCTATTTAATTTATTTAGTCTATTAGATAGAAAATTTTCTTCTGATTTCAACGATATAAATATTGTATTATTGTATAACAATTATTTCAAGAAAAATGGTATTAAAAATTAGAAATAATGTTGTAATACTGAAGTAGGCTAAGCAATAAACAAATACAAACAAATGATACAAGTGATATTTATGTTATTAATTGTTTGCCTATAATAATAATATAAGTCTCAAGTCATTAAATTCAATCAAAAACGCACTGGTTTTTAAAGGAAACGCCCTGTATATTTTCTCACATGTATCATTGACATTACTTATAAAATACGTTCCCACTTCTTTCCAAATCAATCAATTATTAGCATGCTATTAAAAATGTAAATTAATATTTCTGTGCGGAAAGAAATGATTAATTTTTGGATGAAACTTAACAGGAAATAAAGTTACAGCTTGGAGAAATTGATTTCACTTTTTTGCTCCATATTTCAGAAAATATTCGTGGCAAAAAGTAAGAAACTTTAGACGGGAAAAGTTTTTAAAATAATTTCCGGATGTAACAGTATACTACGACGGTTTTTGTCGGTTATCTACCACGTACCATATGGCCCTCTAAAACTTATGCTCATAATTAAATTTTTAACGATGAATATTAGGAATAATTTTATCCTTGAACATTAAAGTTTTAAAATAAAAACTACTTTTAAAACATATTGTACTTGTATTTAAAACATTTTTGGTTGTATAATTTACAAGGAATGTTTGAATGAAGTAATATTTCGACTAAAATGTTATTTAAATTATTCTTTTTCATGAAATAAAATTGTAAAATTATGAAACAATAAAAAGGGAAAAACATTTATAAAAGAAAACAATAGACAACGTTTAAATCCGCTAATAAAAACTACAATTTTGAAATGAATACATACACATGTGATTATAATACATCTAAAGCGTGGTGTAAAGTGAAATTTCTAATGTTTTGCAATAGTTGGTCGGTACCACACGGTGCATATAGCGGCAAACGAACTATGTCAATGTTAGGTCATGTGCGTATATGAAAGCGAGGCCGTGTATCAAGATGCACGCGGACTATACCCACTAATATGGTGCAATGTAATCGTGTCATGGCGGTATTTTTGTTTATAGTTTGGTGGCAGTTTTACAAGCCAGCTTTGGTTGTTTGTTTTTCAACTAATTTTATTGGCAATTATTTTTATATCGCGATCTAAGATCTATATTCATCGAGATATTCATTCAATAATATTATTCATGAGTTTTAAACATATAAATGTAGTTTATGGTGCTATTCTGTAAATTTCTATAACGCTACAGATCTATAAATCTAAACAAAAGCGCATCATATTTGATTGTTAAATGGCATTATATGTATTTGTCAATAAAAATCTATGCGCTTTTGTTCAAATTTACAGAACTGTAGCGTTATAGAAAATTAGAGAATAGCACCATTAATATGGTTCACATTTTCATCCGATCAATTTTATAAATAAACTACCTATTGTTTTTCACAAATTTCATTTTTCTCCACTAGCATGGGCAGCGTAAAATTAGTGGGAGAGGCAATAACATTTTGGGGTTCCTAATATAAATTGGGCCCTCAAAAATAAATTATAGTTATAACCCGAAAAGATAACATATATTCATTCATATTTTTTATATACAATTATATATTATTTTATAACAACATTCGCCGCTCGGATGTGATAAAAAATTTGAATTCGCCGATGACTTCGTCAGCCGTTATTGATTTACAAAAAAATTGTTGTAATAAAAGCATTTTGAAGGCCCTTTCAAAAATTCTGGGGGTAGCATGATCCACCCGCCCCTCCTGTGCGCACGCCAGTGTTTTCTCAATTACAAGATTTTATTAAATACATCTGATTAGGTATTGGTAGTTGGGTAGTTTCTACAAATAAATATTTAGAAATAAATATCGAAAAAAACTAACATAAACATGATCGTAAACAGGTTGTTCTTTAAATTTAGGTATCAAAGACCTTGTAAATTGCTTAGCAACATCGATTCTACACCTACTCATGGATATAAATGTTTATACGATAATTAATGCAGGACACCGAAATGTATCCTTTTCATTAACAATTTGGTGTGAATTTTAGTGTTATTGTCTCAAACAAAATATGATTACATAATTAAGAGAAATCAACACTTGCACGTTATACATTAAACAGCATGTTCTACATACAAATTCAAAGGCGGAGGTAACTAAACAGGTACTTTTTTTAATTATAAATTATTACAAAACTAAGATCTTCTAGAGTAGTCTAGTTCTAGAAACATGTGAGCCACTATTTTGTATGATTATTATTAAACATGTTGAATTAAGTAGGAAACAAGTTTGCAAGTACAATTAAATAATGTAAAATAGAATTGATACCTAGATGTGAATATTTGGAAGGTCTAATGTGTGTTTCCAGTTCTTCAGCAGTGTATTCCATAAGTCTGTCAACTTCTTTTTGTCTATATTCACTAGATGTTGTAAACACCTTAGTTCTTTTTAAAGCTTTGCCCATATTTGCACCGTCAGTGTCAGAATCTCCTTCGAAATATCCGCTTTCTTTAGTTTTCTTATGTTCACGCATTTTAAATTTTCGCCACAGGCTTCACAACGCGATGTACTATATTTGTTAAAAACATTGACGATTATATAAATTATAAGTCAATTTGTTCAAAACACATTTCACATTTACATACACAAATAAGTTCAATGGATAAACAAATTATTTTTAAGTTAACTATATGCAAACGAAATTTATTCTGAAAAGAACAGTTTTCTTGTCTCAAATGTAGGTCGAACGGTAATGCAAAGAATTTAAGTACCGTTGGATTGAACACAACACTTCTGCATATAAACTGATGTTTATAACTGTATTTTTTTACACATTTACAAAATATTTATCACAGAGGTATTACTTGTTACTGTCCATAACGATTTAATTTTACTAAACACAGTTTGACATTTACAAATAAGGTTAGAATTTCAAATCCAATATAAAACAACCACTGCACTGTTGTGATATTATCAAGTTATCTTTATTAACACTTCATATTATAAAAATGTCACTATTTAACATGTGTAACATAACTATAACACGTTTATAATGTGACTGGACTTCGTTCGTTTTAGGATTTCCCATCCCCCATGTTGCTATTCTCCCCACTACTAATACCACGACAGAAGAACCAACTTCATTCGAGATGTTTTAACAGTGCATTAAATTCAAGTTCTGCAAGAACGTTTAATATTCTATAGTAAAATAAAAACATTCAATAATTACATGTAATTACTTAATATAAAAGATTCACTGCATACAAATTTAAAACAGAATAAAAATAGTCTAGGAATGACAATACTTGTCCACAGAAAGTTAGAATAGAATTGTTCCTGTGCGAAATACATTCACTGCGCAACTTTGAAAAGAGTGGGGTTAAATCAGCTGCTTTGGTACACAATAGCGGCAGTTGATACACTCTAAAGAAAAAGTTTTTGTATTAAAGAATAAGGAAATATAAGCATAAAATCAATTAATTACATCTACATTGTTATTAATAGTTACATAATGTATGAAATAAACATGGCGCTACTTATCAGAAGAACATAAAACTATGAAAATATGAGTTTAAAAATAATCTTGAATTTAAAGGAAATGCGGTGCGCGGTGCGGCAGTTTAATATTATTGATAAGATTAAAAATACACACTTCTAACAATTGATAAAAATTAGTCTACAACTTATAATTATTTTTAGTATATGGAAATGTACAACATGCAAAACAAACAATCAAAGCAATTATGTTTATTAACAATTATTACGAACACACCTACAACCTACACAATAATATTTGCACATACCAAAAGTGATATCGTGTGTCACAGTCTCAGCTAACGATACGATAACTGTCTTTGTAATGCCACGGGTAGACGGTGAAACACCGGGAGATTTTGATATTGGAACTGGTGTTTTATTAAAATTATCATTGTCATTAATAGATACTTCTATATTTGTATCCATTTTGTAAAATCACTTAATTTACACTACACTATAAAACTTTTAACAGAAATATACGCAATTTCATACATATAATTGTTTGATTTCATATGGTTATATCATGACAATGTACATGATTACATAGTTCATTATAATGTCATTTTAATCAAAAAGACATGGAGAATGAACATATCGAATTTATATAAACTGTCAACACTTATATAGAACATATTTCAAGCACGTATGTTTTGAGATATGTCAAATATCTAATTCAAGAAGGCTTGGCCTCGAACAAGCCACATAGATACTTCATTCTAAATCTCTTGAAAGGACATTTAGGAAAACTTATCGTTTAATTGTTGAATTATTTTTATTATGAATAGTTATATTATCTACATGTGTTTTATGATTACTGAATATGTATTTCATACTATTATAAATACTAGTTGCAATAACCTTGAGTTTGTCCCATTTATTGTCTGTATATTTCAAAGTATTTCATTTCATCAATCTTTACATGTAACGCGGGATTATTTTTAGAAGTGAAATTTTCCCGGGTTACTTGACATTGAAAATTTTACTACATTTTGTTAATGTTTATTGTGTTTAGCATGCGAATGTTTATTACTCCACAAATATTTGTACACATTTGATGTTTTATTTTTAATTTATTATAATTACTGATAAATAAACATTAATATATCGGAAAGAAATATGTAGAAACAAATATTTAATTTATTTTATAAACAATAATATTCTCTCCACATACTTAATTTTTTACATTGTAATATAGACTACTTATTGTACGTTTATGTATAACTTGCAGCCAATCGGCTTTGGGCGCCTGAATTCCTGTTAGGTAGCATCTAACAGGAATTTCATTGCTTGGTATAGATACAAATTGAATAAGTTAAATATATATATATATATATATATATATATATAGCCAGTGACACTAAAAATGTTCGCTAGGAATGAAAATGAAATACCCTAATTTTTGCGAATTAAAAAAAAATCTTTTTGTTCTATAACCAGGATATCAAATTATATGTCAATAAAGTTTCGTGCAGAGGTATAGAAATAGCCTGTATATCATATAAAGGACAAAAAAAATCATGATATTTTAAAGTATCTTGATTAAAAATAAAATCCCCAACAAATTAGATCCTCAAAACCTGAAAACACCACACAGGAGAATTCTTATAAAAGATTTGGCTAATGCTAATCTTGAATTATTATTTAGCTACTTAAATCTACGTTAATCCGATATTTAAAAATTGATTAACTTAAACTTTTATCAAAACAAAATTGTTATGAGAAATAATCAATGTTTATTTAAACATTTTTGAGAATATATACTAGCTTAATTTGACTAAACCAAAACTCATGCTTAGTAACTAAATCTTTTCTGAGAATTTCGCTAATGCTTTTACTTGTAATTATTCAGGGTAATTGTATAACTAACATCCCCTGGCGCTGACCTGAAAATGCAGATTTGTTACGGACAATGTTTAAGTACTTAGATAAGGAATAATGAAGGTAATAGTTGAATTAAGCAATTTATACTAATTATTATTCAGGGTAATGTAGATATGTTTTGAAATATTTTGAATAGATAACAATAATATTTAATTAGTCTGGCAATTGGCGTCAGTACGGTGGCGTGGATAGCGATACGGAATTTGAATCCGGAGATCCCGAGTTCGAATCTCACTCCAGCTAAAAATTATATAAACTACTACACTGCGGCTCGGTGAGTGCGGACCCTGTACTTTAATTGGGATTAAGTTCCTGTTGTACAGCGTAATATAAATAAATAAAATAAATCGTCTTAACTATTATTTATTTAAACAAAATTGTCCATCACAATATTTTGCAGGACAAAGTTTAAATAATTTTTCTCTATGATAGCTTAAATTTTATATTTGTCAGAATAATATAAAAATAGTTGGCAGTCGCTTAAATATATGCTTTAATTTGATTTCAATCTCGTCATTCTTTGAATAACTTTTGAAAAAACTATCGACTAATATTATTGACACTATAAATAATAAATAAATAGAAATATATCATCACGCCTTTTATCCATTACTGGTTGTGGCACTCTGCCATAACAGATATATAGCCCAAGAACACCCAAAATGTCGTTTATTCAAAATTTCATAAATTCGAGCCAAATCATCGTAGGCTCTCCAATTTTTCAGCGCCTTAAAGGAAAATGAATGAACTTTGTCGGCCTGGTTACAAATTGAGTCCACAATTTTGTTGTTGTCAAACTTTGACATTGTTTGAAGTCGAAAACATTTTTTTATCGGGGGCTGACAGAGGGCGGAATGTCTTGAACGTTAGATTAATTTAGACAATGATGCAATGACATTTTTCGCTAAAAATCAATATTTTTGACGAGTTTATTTAAAATATATTAATAATTAAATAATAACAATACAATAGTAAATTTAATATAAATAAATAAATATATCATCACGCCTTTTACCCATTACTGGATGTGGCACACTGCCGAAGCAGCTCTTGGTAAGTGATATATTTCTTCGCGTGAAGTGCGGTTACCAGCCGTCAAATCACGGCCCCCAAAGATATTAGTAGAGGGGGAGCCACAGGAGTAGATTTAAATTGGTGAAAATTGTTTGTCGGCTATGGGGATCGCACCAGGGTTCTCAAGATCCACAGGCCGACTCGATACCACTGAGCCACCTATGATCAGCATGTTATATTTTGTATATACCCTTAAAAAATACCCGTCTTATAAGAACAGTCTGTATATTTGTAGAATATTTTACATGACATTACGCACAGTTTTTAAATAAATAAATATATGTTATTTAATTACTTCTTCGTATGATCGTGTTTTTCAACGTACTTACAGACGTTGTTTATATACCATGTAAGTTGAATATACAGCATTGAGATAAGTTGCTATAGAAACGAGCAAAATAACAGTGCTGTTAGAAGTTATAACCTAATTAGTGCGGTAAGTAATAACACAATGACACTATAGTATATTTTCTTGTATTGCGCAGGTATTAAAGAATCACAGGTAAACTTCCAAGCTTCTTTTATTTCACAGTCCATAATACTGTCTCTGATAATGTTTCATTTATTAATTTTTCTATAAATGTCACTTTTCTAATAAAAGCAATTTGTTTATTTTAAAAATTTGATTCCTTAGCAACGACATGCAATTATGATTTTTATTGTTTACTTCACGCGAAGAAATATATCACTTACCGAGATCTGCTACAGAGGAGTGCCACACCCAGTGATGGGTAAAAGGCGTAATGATATATTTATTTATTTATATTGTGATTTAATGAAAATGTTGACTTTGATATTTGTTAAAACAAACTAAAAACACAATCATACGAAAAATAGTATGCAATACAAGTTGCTAATAACCAAATCTCGGAAAGTGAAAAAACTCGATTTCGTCTCGCATTTTCAAACTTTTCTTCAATTCTGTTATATTGCACTTACCAACCTTTATCGCAAAATACTATTTTAACAACGCACACTTCACAAAAACTGGAAATAAATTATCTGTTCCTAATTAGGCGATATATTTAAACAAAATTAATTACTTTGTAATTCCTACGCCTCTGTGAAATATTACACAAATTAATAGGGTTTATAGCTTAGAGAGGTATTTAAAAATAAAATTAATGAACTAGTTACACCTTCATTTAATTGAATTAATTCAAAATATAAAAAATTCATGTAGCGTGCTTATAGGGGGTATGTTTAATAAGATAATTGATTTTTGTAACACGCACGTTCGTTTGTATGTATCTCTATATTTGTAATGCTTAGCATTTTTATATCGACGTTAGCGCTGTCCGTAGTCAGTTCAATATTCGAAGTACAGACAGTATTGGTGACATTAGGTCACAGAATAATATAGTTATCGTTATCAATAACACAGTTTATAATTGTGAAATTTTAAAAATCAAGTAAACATCTTTACTTTCCTAATATTAGTTCAACGGGAAACATGTCGGTTACAACCGATTTTACATTTATTTCATTTTACTGGCAATATATTGTTGCTGGCATAATTTGTTACATTTCAGCAAGATTCTTTTACTATTATTTAGGAAAAAAATATAATGAGACTTATGGAGATAGAAAGAAACCTGATGAATATGACTTGAACAAAGAAGGTAGGCAAATATTTCTTATAAAGTAGGTATGTTCAAATAATCACAACACATATCTCATACTGTCCAGTCAAATTACGAGAGGTAAAATGAGTTAAACGAAATTTTTTTATCATTTTTATTTGATGCAGTTTGCTCTAAAACAATTCAGAAACGTTGACAATGGTTTATATATTAATAATCTAAATATGTCAAGTTTTTAGAAAATCAATAGTTATTAAATACTATCTAACACACTCACATGATATATTCAATTTAATTTAATACAGGGTGTTTCACAACTTAGAGCAAAAAATTAAAGGGTATATTCTGTACGACGTGCTGATCATGAAACAAAAAGATTTTTTTTTAAATTCGAAAAATTAAGGGTTATTAACCTAAAACATTTTTTGTAGTGCTGCACTGGATTCGCTTTCCTATTAAACACAAACAATGAAGTAGGTATCAACTACGAAAGAATAATTACACAATTCAATTCTTAGCAGTTATTTATAATAGAATTTTATTTAATTAATAACTTTAACATAATCATCCACCCAGAGGCAGTGGCAACGAACAATTTTGGACTGGGAAACATGGAAAATAGTTTTACGATTAAAAAAAAAATTCTTTTTGTTTCATGATCACCACGTCGTACAGAATATACCCTTTAATTATTTGCTCTAAGTTGTGAAACACCCTGTATAATGAACTAAATGAAGTATATGGATCAGTGGTAACGCGTGAAACTGTGGAATTCCGAGTTCGATTCCCTATTTAACAAATGATTTTCATCATTGTCCGTCAGTACGGTGGTGTGGATAGCGATACGGAATTCAAATCCGGAGATCCCGAGTTTGAATCTCACTCAAGCTAAAAATTATATGAACTAATACACTGCGACTCGATGAGTGCGGACCCTGTACTGTAATTGGGATTAAATTCCTGTTATACAGCGTAACATAAATAAATAAATGATAATTATCTTCTGTAATTCGTCCTTTTCTTTCATATTTGGGGCTTTTAATTAGACGGCTAGTAATTGCACTTCACATGTAAATAATTATTTATGTATCAAGAACGGTAAGTGATGTTTTGTCTGGAATTCGCAACTCGCCCGGGAGTCTAAAAATCTACCTTTAAATTCACTTATCACATCGAATAATAAATTTAAATATCTTAAATATTTTGGAATATATATGTCAAGTGCGATTCGATGATTAATATATTGTCATTTCTTTTTAATTCATTACATCCATAGATAATGATATACTTACTGTACTGTTGGTCAGTGTTTAGACCCCCACTTTCTTGAAGGTCCCCGAAAAAAATTGTCCTAGTAAGCAAGTGGCATATTTGGCAGTGACATAGAATATCTGGATTTATAAAGGGCCCCATATCTAAAATCTAAATCCGGCCCTGCTGGTGGTAGTACCCATTAGTGGGTGTGGCACTCTGCCGTAGCAGATCTCGATAAATGATATATTCTTCGCGTGAAGTACAGTTACTAGTCGTCAAATTACGGCACCCAAAGATGTTATTGGGTGTAGCATTCCGCCGTAGAAAATCTCGGTAAGTGATATATTTCTTCGCGTGAAGTACAGTTACCAGTAGTCAAATCACGGCCCCCAAAGATTTTACTGTATGGGGAGCCACAGGGGTAGTTTTAACGTGGTGTAAATTGTTTGTCAATTGTGGGAATCAAACCCGGGTTCTCAAATGCACAGCCCGACACAATACCACTGAGCCACCTACTTAATGAAAATTATTTAGATTTAAAAGCCCTGTGTTAAAAATATAAAACTGAACACGTCAAGTAGTATTTATTTTTAAAGTACATTTAAAATACTGATGAGAAAATAATAAAAATAATTTAACTTGTGAACTTTATGCAATCTTTAATAATTTTTCTGTCTTTCAGATCCGAAATTAAAAGATGACATTATAGATGACGAAGATTTCCATCCAGCAGAATTCAATCCGACTATTCCTGCTGAGTTACACCATGTTCCACTGGTATTTGAAAAATTCCCCATGAAGGAAATGGTAGACAGATCATCTGAGTTTTTCAAATTCATGAATATGCGTAGAACAGTCCGCCATTTTAGTTCCGAGCCAGTACCCATCGAACTTATTAGAAATATTATTAAAACTGCAGGTAGGCGAAATAGATATAATACTTTTCGTAACACATGCACAAGAAACACGTTCTTATTCCCTAATTTTAGAGAGAGGAACACTGCTTTTCTTCCCTAGGTAGGATGTTTCTCTCCCTAGGTAGCATGTTTCTCTCCCTAGGTAGCATGTTTCTCTCCCTAGAGACTACGATTATTAGCTGTTTGCGAGATTTCCTAGGTAACTAGTTACACAACCCATATTTGACATTTGTCCCGATAAGACGGTAATTTTTGTGCACTTGTTACGAAAAGTATAATATGCTTCACGGTAGGGCGCGATTATCCCTTGTGTGAAGTTGACAAACCGAGACATAAGCGAGGGCCGAAGTTCCTTATGTGCAAAGTAACAAATAAATTTTTATAAAAACATTTTCGTAACACATGCTCAAGAAACACGTTCTTATTCCCTAATTTTAGAGAGAGAAACACTGCCTCGACTTTAGCTCGAGCCTTCGGCCCTCGCTTATGTCTCGGTTTGTCAACTTCACACGCGGGAATAATCGCTTGTTTCCCTCCCTTGATGCATAACATACTATATAAAGTGGGGTAATAAATAAAAATCAATCATATTTCAATAGTAATAGTAGCAAGATTTTCAGTAGTTGTACAAAGGCTTCGAAAATAACCGAATATATAATTAAGAGGACGAGAGATGTTGGTTAGGAAACACAACGACACCGTAAATGGAGTTGTGTTTTTAAGTAACAAATTGAGTTTGTAGACTGTATATTTAACTGATTTTTAAAGCTTGGGTTGCATATATTAAGACTATACAACGAATCAATCGGTTAACCTAAACCCGATTCAGTAATATAAGAAATATTAAATATACAAGAATTTTTGAAAAATCATGAGCATTCGCCGGGATTTGAACCCAGAACCTTTCACTCGCTAGGTGACTGCTCTAACACTTGAGCTACAAATACTCGGCGAGTATTCATGATTTTTCGTGCATTATAATTTAGTTGTTAAGTAAATTGTAAAGTGACATCAATATGTCAATTCGTTACAAATCAACAACTGTAGTATATTTACTAGACAGACAGAGATGTCGAATATATACTTCTTAAATTAAATATACAATTGTTATAGTTAATGCTGTCAGTTGAAGTATTGCTGCAGGAAATGTCAAAAAAAAATCCTTGCTTGTTTAGTGATATCCATAGATACGATTCAATAATATGCAATGTTAAGGAAAATTGAGTTATCTGATTGATCTCTTTTTCGATTAATTGTATGGACAAATTTATATTTTTATCAAATAATGAATTAATAAATTTGTCTAAAATAGTATTTTGTTACAAGTTTGTCAAGAGATTCTGTTTGAAGAGCAAAAATATTGCACTACGAGCCTCAGGTGTTTTCTAAGACCGAACATATCAGGAAGATATCTAAACATTATTAAAATAAATGTCATATTTTTCTTTATAGAAGAAACATGAGAAACGCTCAAAACTACGTAAAATACTTAGTTCATAAAATAGTATATTGTACAACAAGCATGGAATGGTATTCATTTCGTAGGCTCATGCTGTAATTTATAACGAGTGATTAAAAAAGATAGATATAATGGGCATTTAAACGGTATGGCTTTCACCGATCATCAAAAACGTTGTTTGTTAAAAATGTATTTTTCTACGATTGCTATGAAAAGTTGACAATTACGGTCTCATTTATTATCGTAAAGTTGACGTTTTCAGTGGAACAATCGAAAAAGATATTAAATGCGCGCTTATTTCAATAGTTACCAGGGATACAAACAAAACAGAAACTTGTCATATTGATAGTTCACAGAATGAATTTATTTTCAATACGAACACGTTTTTAAATAATTATAAGATACAATCGTAGAAAAAAATAAGTGTGTATCTCGAGTGTAAAGTGTCTTTGTTTCTTTTACACTATTGCAGCTGTCGCTGCAATTACTGTGCTCGAGTAACAAAGAATCACTTTACGCTCTTAATACGCAAATAACTATTGCGCGCATTGTCATTGGAAACGCGCGATATTAATATATTGTTCGCGCATCGCGCGACAAAGTTATTTTTCGATTGTTCTGCAGAAAACATAATTATAAATTTTTCATAGCAATTGTAGAAAAAAGTAATTATTTAACGGGTTAGAGTGCATTATCGCATAGTGTCATAATACCTACTTATTCATATTGATATGCTTGTGTAAAATTCTACTTTAGACGTGGTCGTATAAAAAATAAATTTACTATATGTAACAGAAACTATTCTTCACAAAATTATCACTGAATTATGTAATATTACCTTATAGTAACGCACTAATTTGTCGCTCCAGGAACAGCTCCCAGCGGTGCCCATACCGAGCCATGGACTTACGTGATTGTAGGTAATCCTGAAATAAAATCTCAGATACGAGAAATTATCGAACAAGAAGAGGAAGTTAATTATGTTAAACGAATGGGCAAAAAATGGACATCAGATATAAAGTTCTTGAGAACCAACTGGGTCAAAGAATATCTAACTGATGCACCATACTTGATATTTGTTTTCAAACAGGTGTTTAGTTTACAGTCAGATGGAAGTAAACGAATTCATTATTACAATGAAATGAGTATTAATATTGCAGTTGGTATGCTTCTTACTGCTGTTCACGTAAGTTGTTTAATTTAATTATTGCATCTTTAATAACATTAATTAAAATAACTAAATATATACAGGATGTAACAGCGAAACCAACCACTGCCTATATTTTGTTTATTATTTTAGTTACAAAAAAATATTATAAAGCAAAGTTGTAGAAGATCTAGGGGGACATCTGCTTAAAGAATAAAATAAATTTTTAAACAGTGGTTCTCAAGTTACAACACAAAGTTATATTTTTTCAAATGGGATTATACATAGTTTTTAGGCCTATTTGATAGGTATTTTTTTCTAAATTCAACCATGTGTCCATTCTACATCCTTACATAACAAAAATATTGAGAAAAATTCACTTGAAATTTAAGTAAGCTATGGATGAAAAACAAAAACAAAAGAACAAAATATGAATCACACAAAGAATAACAATTTGCAACAATTATTATTACTTGACAGCAGCTAAATTTTGTTCTTTTGTCTTCTACAACTTTGCTTTATAATATTTTTTTGTAACTATAATAATAAAGAAAATATAGGCAGTGGTTGGTTTCGCTGTTACACCCTGTATATATATAATATAATATTAAGTATTTAAATAAATGTCAAACAAAGTTACTGTTTCCTTGATTACAGAATTATTAAAATATTCATTCCGCAATCAAACTTCGCCAGACATTCTTGTCCTGACACACCCCTTTCACTTCACTCACATCCATTGTTCCTTTCATATAAACTCTTTTATTCCATACATTCGGAATCTTTCGTTCACGTACCAAATATTCAATCATATTCATCCATTTATTTCTAGTTCGCACATGCATTCGCTCACCTTGTTTCACCAGTCTTTCATTCAACAAAAGTTTATATATATATTCTTCTCACATTTTATACTCATCATTTATTAATTTCTTTTATGTGAAATGTTTTTGGCGTACTTAGAATATAGATCAGAATAATGCTGCCTCGGCCGATAAGTTCATTCTTTGATTCATCAAACAGTCCTTTCACGGTTTAGGTGTACAAATAAGTATTATGATCATCCTCGTAAAGTAATTTGACGCACTTATACTCTTGATTGTAATAACTTTTATTTTCTGTATCACGCATCAAATTATTTCTTGCTGTCACGACACACTAATCATTTTTATTGTTAGCTTGCTTAGATTATATTCATAGTATATAAAAATAAATGTTGACACTTACGTCAACCTGTTGTAGTATGCTGGCCTGGTATCCCTAACATCAACACCTCTGAACTGTGGTCCAGCGCTACGTGCTTTGCTAAACCGTCCAAAACATGAGAAACTTGTGTTACTCTTACCAGTAGGATTTCCTGCTAAAAACTGTTTAGTACCAGATTTAAAACGCAAGTCTTTGGAAGAAATAATTGTGGAAGTTTAATATACGAGTCATTTAATTATGCCTGTAATATCATGCACAAAGATTATGTAATTTTATCTCAATTAAATAAATCTGATATGCTGTGGTACTTTTTTATTATTAATGTGTAATTAGAATTATATTTTATTTAGTTTCATTGATACCCAGATTTAAATATAAATAAATATAGCAGCATGCCTTTTACCCATTACTGGATGTGGCACTCTGCCGGGGCATATTTCGGTAACTGATATATTTCTTCGCGTGAAATGCGGTTACTAGTCGTCAAATCACAGGAGTAGTTTTAACGTGGTGAAAATTGTTTGTCGCCTGTGAGAATCGAACCCGGGTTCTCAATTCCACAGGCCGACTCGATACCATTGAGCTACCTATTCCATTACTTTATTAATTATTGTATATCATCTTAGATTCTAATTTTATATATATATATATATATATATATATATATATATATATATATATATATATATATATATATATATATATATATATAACTGGAAAAAAATCGTTATTTAACAAAAGAGACTTGGCACTACCAACAGCCTTGAATCACTTTATTTCCCTAAGGAGTATATGTCATTCATTTCCTTCAGTAGATAATGAAGCACATAAAGTACCTAATAATTTTGATAAGAATAAAGTTAAAATTATTTACTAGTTGTATATAAAATATGTTAGATACTATTAATATAGATTCAACAAAAACAAATTTCAATAAGAAGAGCTTGAACGGAGCACCAATGCTGTATGTTTATTTTTAGAACTTATTCATTGGTCGTTTTTGTCTTTTGAGCTTCTGTTTCGAAAGAGTTTTTGCAATACTATAATGTAAGATATACATACCGACAAATAAGTAATCTTTGTTTTTTTTTAAATACATATTTAAAACTTTAATACTTATAATAGAAAAAGTTTCTTTTTGTAATTAATATTTATATTTTTATACATACATATACAATATTCCATTTTCATAATAATTATTGAAATTTCTACAGATACAGAAGAAAATAATTTTACAAACATAATTTATTAATATTAATAGCCACTATAGATTTACTGCACATATACTAGCATATGATCAGAAATGTTTAACAGAATTTAGACACTGATAATATATTATATCTACAACTATACTAACATAATTATAACGTACAGAGAGATGGACTTATTAGTATTCTTTTACAAATCTATAAATAAATACATAAGCAAGAATAATACGAACAAATCATTACGACCTAATATTTTAATATTATCAAATTCATTCGTTCAAACAGTTTCAATCTAGATATGATCCACTTCAGTCTGTCTGATTTTAGTATATTACGTATAAAAACAATTTTTGATTCAAGTATTTTCTTAAGGCATCTGTAGAGTTCCCTGTTACTATTATAAATATTATTTCAACACAATGACAGTAAAATATATGGCAACAGATTGTGACAATTATTACAAAGTAGTTAAATAAATGCGAAATATTTTAACAGTATGTATTTGCAAACTATAAATAAACAACAAGAGATATTGTACGAAAAATTTAATAAACGCTCTTATATATCAATTTGTAAAAATTAAACCAAAATGGGAACTTGTATAGGCATTGCTGGTGCAAATTCTAAGTTGTAAAAATACGTACAGTATTAAAATATATACGAAAAATATAAATTACATTCACTTCACACAAATTTAAACAAATAAAAAATATGTACAATTATATATCAAGTTATAACTATTATTAAATATAAACGTTAAAACAGTAATAGTATTGTAAAACGAGAAATATTTCGGAAAACAATACTTTACGTAAATATGATCTATTTTAAATTTATACTATACATATGTAGCTAAAAATATCTAAAATAAAAGACACCATTATCAGCACAGTAATTGTAATACGTATTAGAATAAAAGTTTTCAGATGAGAACTTGTCACTATGTAAATTGAAGAAAATTTAAAAGTTAAAATAAAATATACAATTATAAATTTTTCTTTTTCATATCTATTATCACTGTGACTAGATAATTTACAATTTATTTGACAGCGATATATTAATGAAACTGAATCATCTGAATACTTTACATCAAAATCTTGTAAATGGTATAAAAATAATATTAAATACTGATAAGTGTAAAGTTAAACAGATATTAAAAAAAATTTTTGGTAACTCAAAATTTACACATTGTTCAAAGCGACATTTACACGAACTTATATTGGTTACTATTTTAGGAAAATATTTCGCATTATATTTTTAGTTAATTAATATTTTAACGAAACTGACAATAAAAAATAAATTGGATTGTCTCAGTTTGTACCGTAGCTGTGCAATTAGAACCAAGAGTTTACTATTATACTAAAACAGTTAAAATAAACGTGTTTTTTTTATCACAGAAAAACATTTTACTTATAAAAGATTATTGTAATATGTTTATCTATGAAATCGTTAAAGTTTGTTTTATTTTTTGTTAAATAAGAAAATAAATTTTGAATTAATATATTACAATATTTCTGCGTTTGCCCGTAAAGTATTTTAAGAAAGCAGAGGCTTTATGTTTTATAGGAGCTCTTGAGATCATCGAAACTCCTAATTACTTTGGTATTCATTCATATTTAAGCTACCAACTTACATGGAAGAATTCAAGTTAATGTACAATATGTATTCAGACAAATGAACTATACATATTTAACAAAATTACGAGGAAAACGGATGTCCATGAAATTATCGTTCTTGATCCTGCGTCTGTCGATGATTCTGGTTCTAAAAAATCATAAAAAAGATTTTCAATCTGGTACACATTACTTATAATTAGGTTTAATAGGATATTCTCGAATTTTATTATAAGATCTGAAGGAGTAGCATCCTTTGAGACATTAATAAATGATTTTATTTACAGAAACAAATGTTGAGTATAATTTTTATACTTTTGGTCTTTAGTAGATTCTACACATATAAGCTTGAGAAACATGTATTGTTACACTTAGCAATCAATAGATTATATTTATATTTAAACATATTTGGGCTAATTTATCTATTTAAAATGTTTGTTCACTTCCACAAACATTATTAAAACTTAGATTGGAAATTAATTGAAATACAATCTGATTATAAATATTATGTTTATTCAACAGATGTTTCGGCACATACCTGTGCCTTTTTCGGAGAAAGAAAACTTAGTTTAAATCATTAATGTGATATACAATTAGTTTCATATGAAAATAATTGAAATATAAAATAAAACAACTCCATAGACATACTAGGTTTACCATCCTTGAAAAAGGCACAAACGTTTGAAGAGACTGCAGACTGCAATATGAGTATGATGATGCCTATGATGTTGTTCTATTTTATATTAGTAAGAGGTTTAATTATTTTCATATGAAACTGATTATTGTATGTCTCACTACTTGTCTAAACTAAGTTTAGCATCCTTGAAGTAGGCACAAGTGTGTGCCGAAAAGTCCGTCGAGTAAACGTATTATTTATAATCAGACTGCATTTAATTTAATTTCCAACTTATTATAAAAACTTGTTGATTTAAATTACCTGTTCCTCAATATTATAATATTTTATTCAGCCATAGCAGACATAAAATAAAGCAACATTAATTAATGCGTTACAAAATAATAATTTAAATTACCTACCTTCAATTTTGTCAATGATGGAATCTTCTCTTTTAATGGAATCTGCACTAGGTTCTGTGTAAAAATAAAACATATGCTGAACTACTCTACATACTAAATGTACTGTGCGTAATAAGAACATAAAACGTATTAATCTATATCAAAAATATATTGTGTCACAAACAGGCAATTGAAATAAAATTTAGAATAAAAAAAATCTAAGAAAAATATTGACAACCAGTGGCATCATTTTTACTTAATTTTTAGGATTCCTTAAATGAAAAATATCGAATCGAATATCTGAAAGTTCATTTTGATTCGACATTGTCAATTTAAGGAAAACTTAAAATTTAAATGACAGCGATGCAACTGACCTTAATAATATAAATAGTAATTATAGTATACTATATGAAAGCAATCGTATGGGAGCTAAATCTAAAAATATTGTACTCATAAAAATTACTTACTTCCTTCAAGCGATATTGTCTTTGAAAAATCGGACCATCCGTATTGGTTTTCAGCACGAAGTCGAGCTTCGTACACACCATCCCCTAAATCTTTTAGTACGTGTTCAATATTATGTGTAAATCCTGATGTTCCAGCTATTTCTCCACCTTCTGTATTCCAAACTTTGTTCTAAATTGAAAGAAAATATGAGTTAAGTAATGTTATAGATTTATAATTAAGAAGTAATATTATTATTTTATTCTGCAATCATTTATTTAAATATACCGCATCATAAATTTTAAGAATTACATATGGCTGCGAGCATAAGATAAAAATTACATGCTGAATTATACGCAATATACTTTCAAATTATTGAAATTATAGCAGCAATAGTACCAAACTATAGACTCTAAAAAGATTATTTGGGTCTAAAATTGACATCTGAATCTTTTTGTATATATTTTTAAAGTTATGTTTTCCTCAAAATTGTGTTCAAACAGAATAAAAATTACAGATTTATAAATGTAGGTACTAGTTTTTGTATTATCTTCCTCGCAACCATTTTTGACATATTAAATAAAAATTGTGAAATTATATTACAATTATAATCTGTATATTTTTTATTACAATACTTTAAATTTTTCACGTCAAAAATATTAACAATTTATAAATGATACATTTATAATATAAATAATATTTTAATATTCAGGTGCCACTTAATTTGAAAGATGTTTCATCATAAGTCTCCATTTTTCTCCAGCATGAAATGTAGAAATATGATGAAAATATAGCAACTAACAATTTTCACAGGAATCCGCGGAATCAATGTAACTATTTTCAAGGGTAATACCACAAGAAGTAATAATTATTTGAGAATTGTAAATCGTTTTCATGACAATTGATTTTTTATCAATTTCACAACACGAAATATTTGATAATCGAAGTTGAGGTAATTTTTTTGTGGAATGAAATTGCAAATAAAGTTGCCGTAGCTAAGATAATCAATTCTATAAAAAAAATATCATTTTGTGTGTTATTTAGGAAGATTATTTTTGCCTAATATTTTTATTTAACAACTTTAATTACTTACCGTAACTATAGAAACTAGATGAAAATCATGCTTTATGCATGCTTCTCATTGTACTGGAAAATAGTCTGCTATAATTATTTATTCAAAAACAAGCGCAGGCAAATGCTACCTTCCTTCCTTATCTTTTTGATTTATTTTCAGTTTTACTATAGATTGTCTAACTGCAATTGTCTAAATTTACTTTCAAATAAGCACAAGTGATGCTTCCTTCATTTCTTTATTGATTCGCAGTTAGAGAAGTAGGCGTAAGTGAAAGATTTATGTGTACAAAAGCGAATGGATGAATGTGATTAAACGTTTGTTGCGTGATGATGTATTTCGGGTGAGAGGAATGAAAGAGCTTGTATGGAGGGAGCGATAGTGTGGTTAAAGTGTGTATCGTGTGTCAGGATGAGAATGTTGATGTAGACTGATTTTTATTTATTTATTTTTTTAATGAATTTGTTAGTGGATATTCTGTGAAAGCTTCAGAGGTTCGTGCTACCCCATTTAATGGGATATAGCGTGATGTTATGTATATATGTATATTTATTTACTACGTAGCATAAGAACACAAAATTAATCTGAATTACACTAGCGAAGACATACAGCTTCAAATGGAACTTAAACTAGTCGAAAGAAGTGAAAATTATGAATAACTTACTGATTCTCCTCTCTTTCTATATTGCAGCTGAATCATCTTAATTGGTGTCATTGACATAACGGTCCATTTTGTTTTAACTTCATTATTTTCGCCTACAAATTTATTATACTCAAATTGAGGGGTTGTGGGCGTACCGCTAACAATCAGCCGCTTCTCTGCGTGGCCAAAACTGTTTTTGGCATAGCACGAGTAGTTTCCAAAGTAAGATTCATCCACTTTCAATATCTTGACGATATTTTCATGATTATGTTTCAAGTGTTCCAGAACAATATTTTCATTTTCTTTAATTGGTTTGTTATTCCTCGTCCATGTAACATTTGCATTTGGATTTGCGTGAACTTTGCATATTAAATGCATTTCCGTTTCTCCAACTATTACTCTTTCCAACTTCATGTCAGGTTTATCTGAAAAAATAAATTAATTTTATTATTATTCTCGATAACTAGCAATTTTATCTATTTCATAATAAAGATTTAAATTTCAAGCTAATAATTTAATTAATAAAAAGTAAAAAAAAATCCTAAGCCGAATGATATATATTTAATGATTGTTCTATATTTTGTTGTTAAAATTGTTTTAGTTGACTATCGATGGCTATTTCTATAATTTCTCGTGTTAATTATACATTATTTTGTATAACTAGTTTAGTTAACTTTTAACTCTTGCGGTGTACACCGCAAAAATGTTTTTTATCTTTATAAAAAAAATATATTCTGACATTCATATTTTAATTGGTAAATTTATAATTAATCTGTTAAAAGTTAAAATATATAAATTGTTTTTTGTTTGGTTTTGTAACTTGAAAATGGCCAAAATAATGTACCGAAACGTCACTAATTATAAATAATAAAAGAGAAATTTAATGAAAATTTTAACTTTCTTTTTTTATTTTTCACTAAAACCTGAAATCCAAGTAACACTTATTAAATAATTAGCAAAATATTATGTAATCTAATTATTTGGTTAAAATTTTGAATTTGGCCTAGGCCGGAAAAAATATTCCCCTACTATTATTTCCTGTTGTCTAGCAACAAATCTTTCTGCCTTGTTTGTAGAAAGACTTTATTTTCTCATTTGTGATAACAAATAGAAGAAATTGTAAAATTTATAATTTTAAATAAATAAATAAATAAATATATCATCACGCCTTTTACCCATCACATATATTTTTCGCGAGAAATGCGGTTACCAGCCGTCAAATCACGGCCCCCAAAGATATTACTGGAGGAGGAGTCACAGGGGTAGATTTAAATTGCTGAAAATTGTTTGTCGGCTGTAAGGATCGAACCAAGGTTCTCAAGATCCACAGGCCGGCTCGATACCACTGAGCCACCTATTCCATTAATATATTTTATATTTATATTTTTATATGAGGTAAATAGTTAATTGGCAAGAGGTCGGGACTGTCGCAGAGTTCGATCCCCACATCCGACAAACTCTTTTATATTATATTGAAAATAAACCTGTTGTTGTTCCTCCACTAATACCTTGCAACGGAGGCGTAATTTGACGACTGATATACGCATTTAAATATATTTCTTATAGATATCTACTACAGCAGAATGCTACACCCAATAATAGGTAAAAAGGCGTTATGATAATTTTTTTTATATATATATTTATATATTTTAATATTGACTTACGTGTTACTTCGACATTAACAGTCTGTAGGGTAGGTTCTTTTTTGTGTTCATTATCAGCCATACAAATATAGAGGCCGGCATCATCTCTTCCAATATTTTGTTTGGATACTCTGGAGGTTCCGTATTCTGAATGTTCTGCAGAAACACGGCGTCCATTTTTAGACCATGATACTTTTGGCGTAGGGTTGCCCTCTGCAATACATTCAAGCTCTAGGGAATGGCCACGTTCAATCTACAAAAATTAAACATTCAAATCAAATGAGAGTGTACTTGAATTATCCTTACATGAATAAATCAGGTGTATACAATCGAGATAATAGATGTGAGTGAAGATTTGTTGTGTGATTAAAGATTTCGAATGTGAGGAATAAATGAGCTGGTACGGAGATAATGTGAATGTGGTTGAAGCGAGGATGGTGTCAGAATGAAAACTTGTTCTTGATAAATCTCATAAGTGAATGTTTCAAGGGTTTGTGTTACCTCATTTAATGGGATACAGGGTGATGTTATGTATGTACTTTTCGTTAATTCTCAATATAAATTTCGTGTTTGGAAAAGTTGATGTATGATGAGTGTCAAATTACAGAGAGTGAAAATGGAAAAACTGGCCCTAATTGTTTTCTGAAATAAATAGTTATTTGTGTATTAAGAGCGTAAAGTAATTCTTTGTTACTCGAACACGGTAATTGCAGCGCGAGCCGAGGGCGAGAGCTGCGATAGTGTAAGAGGAACAAAGACACTTTGCGCTTATGATACACACATAATTTTTTCTACGATTGCATCTTAAAATTATTTAAAAACGTATACGTGTTGAAAATAAATTCATTCTGTCAACTGTCAATATGACAAGTTTCTGTTTTGTTTGTATCCCTGGTAACTATTGAAATAAACGCGCATTTAATATCTTTTTCGCGCGCATTTAACGTCTTTTTCACGCGTTGCCATTGGAGACGCGCAAAAAAGATATTTTTCGATTGTTCCACAGAAAACGTTAACTTTACGATGACAAATGAGAGCGTAATTGTCAAATTTTCATAGCAATCGTAGAAAAAATAGTTTTTATAATTGTTTTCTTACCGTAGCACTTGCTTTGTTATTAGCTGTAGCTTTGACTATCACTGGCGGCGATAAAACGATAAGCGAGTGCTTCACTGTAATCGTATCAGATTTAGTAGTAGCAATGGAACATTCGTATACACCACGGTCGGATTCTTCAACTTGTTTGATATGCAGAGTTTGATTGTTGAAGCGTTCAAAACGATTATTGCGCTGGCCGACTTGGATTTTATCTTGGAAGATCATTAGTAAGTCATGCTTCCACAGCACAGAAAATGACTCTGAAATAGCAAATATTGGTGAAACATTGTTTTATGATTGGTTATGGTTTTTATATAAATGTGTGTTTTCAGACTTAAACTAGATTTGTAAGGAATTTGAATAGTAATCATGAGTAAGATAATACTGTGTAGTATCCAATATCCAAATCATTAAATAGTTTTTCATCATGTTTTTGTTTCAAATTTAGTTGCTGTCTAATAAATTGGAAATGAGATCATCAATATCTACGATTTTAAAAATGTACCATGTCAGGATTTAAAACTACAACTTTTTTATATGCGATTAAATGCTCTAAAAATAGGAATAAAGTGCTATTATTTAAACATTAGATAACAAAAAGGTTTTTTAAAAGGATTCAATTTAGAAATCACAGAATAAGTTTGTAGCTAAATTTAGTATTCCCGCTAGATTTTCAAACATCATATTAATTAGAATTTTTGCCGTTTGATTAAGACCGCTCCGGAGTGAATACAATTTTCGTATTTGCCCCTAAATCCTATGCATCCGCTAAACCCAGCAACTTGCCGTGTTACTGTTCTTGGAACCATGATCTGCTGGCCGAGGCTCTATTTATTAGGGATTGTATTTTTTTTTAAATGCTGTTATTGTGTATTCAAAAGTTTGATAATGTCCAAACACGAAAATGACTGTATCTTGTTTATTATAAAGTTTTATCAAAAAACTGGCTAACAAAATGTTAATATTTTTATATCATCATTATTTATATAAAATTTGAATAAATTTGGTCTGTTAGAAGAGAAGACAAATTGATAGCATTTTTGAGCGTTTTCGCTTCTACTCCGGAGCGGCCTTAACAGTAGATACTAAATATTTTTATTACCTATAAAAGAAGTTAAAATTAAGACAAAAATAATATTAGCGGGTAACCTGTTTTAAGAATCTGTCAATATGGATCATAAATATAGATAATTCATTAGCTGAATGATAAGTTATAATAGGACTATAGCTGCGATTACACGAATATTGTAAATAGGGTGAACAGCAGAATACATTTACTTTAAGGTAAATTTAATAAAATCTGATGTGGACACCACATGACTTCCTTGTACGCGTATTAAACTATAGATATTTTTGTAATTGCACATATTTGACATAAAATCTTTTATTTTTTATTTTTTGTTCTAATCCATAGCAAACTTAATTAAAAAAAAACACACAAAATATATACTATTTAAATTTAGATATCTCGCTTATGCAAAAGGCTAATTTAAAAATTCTTAATGTGCTAGACGCAGAATTTAATTCTCTAAAACTTTTATTTGAAGCATTTATTTCTAAAATTAAAATAATACCATTTTTTTCAAGGAAAACTGTTAGCAGCTTCATGTAATGTGTCACTTCCGGTTAGTGTATTTTAACCAAAATCTATTATATTATTTCCATTGATATAGTAGTCTTATATACCAAATTTGGAAAGTTTTAAATTATATTTGAATATAGTTTTTCATGAAAATCTATTATAGGCTTCAAGTAAAGTACCACTTCCGGAAGTTATATAATGACCAAAAAGGGAGGTGCACAACTAGATGTTATAACAGTCCTAAATATAAAATTTCAATTTTCTCCGGCTTACCGTTTTTGAGTTATGCGAGATACATACGTACGTACGTACGTACGTACGTACATACGTACATACGTACGTACAGACGTCACGACGAAATTAGTCAAAATGGATTCAGGGAGGGCCAAAACACCTATTTCCGTTGAAATCTGAGAACCGAAAATTTTCGCGATAACAATACTTCCTTTACTTCGTACAAGGAAGTAATAAAAAATAATGCATTCTACTAGATAAATTATTTCAAAACATGTATAAATCATTGTTTATTCAAAGAAAAATGGCTTAAAACAGTGGTTCTTAATCTGTGGTTCGCGGATCGCTGGGAAGACGCGTTGTCCTTATATGAAGTCCATGAAAATAATATGAATATATTTCTTTTTTGTGACACAACTTGTGTTTAATAATAATGATTGTCATTATTAACGACAATATTATTTCTTGACTGAATACATTAGGATTAAAGTTTCGGCTAGCATGTTATTAATTCATTCTGTTCGACTATTTGAAAACAGAAGATTCCGAACCGAAGACCTGGTCACTCTAATTATAAAGAAAAGACCATTTACGCATGAGTTTAACATAATATGCATGTTTTTACTTCCTTGTACGAAGTAAAGGAAGTATTGTAATCGCGAAAATTTTCGGTTCTCAGATTTCAGTGGAAATACGCATTTTGGCCCTCCCTGAGTCCATTTTGACTAATTTCGTCGTGACGTCTGTACGTACGTACGTATGTATCTCGCATAACTCAAAAACGGTAAGCCGTAGAAAATTAAAATTTTATATTTAGGACTGTTATAACATCTAGTTGTGCACCTCCCTTTTTGGTTATTATATAACTTCCGGAAGTGGTACTTTACTTGAAGCCTATAATAGATTTTCATGAAAAACTATATTCAAATATAATTTAAAACTTTCCAAATTTGGTATATAAGACTACTATATCAATGGAAATTACATAATAGATTTTGGTTAAAAAACACTAACCGGAAGTGACACATTACATGAAGCTGCTAACAGTTTGACTTGAAAAAAATGGTATTATTTTAATTTTAGAAATAAATGCTGCAAATAAAAGTTTTAATTAAGAATTTTTAAATTAGCCTTTTGCATAAGCGAGATATCTAAATTTAAATATTATATATTTTTTGTTTTTTTTTAAATTAAGTTTTCTATGATTAGAACAAAAAATAAAAAATAAAAGATTTTATGTCAAATATGTGCAATTAAAAAAATATCTATAGTTTAATACGCGTACAAGGAAGTCATGTGGTGTCCACATCAGATTTTTTCAGTTTAGCGATAATTAATGCATTTTGACAGCAAAGTGAGACAGTTAAAATATAATATCAAATATTACAAACCTGCATTTTGAGTTTCGCATGGTAGATATACGGTGTCGCCTACATTTGCCGTAAAATTTTGTGGCAGCGTTAATATGATGGGTGGATCGGACGATTCTTCATCTTCCCGATCTTCACCCTCATCAACTTCTCCGTATCCATCATCATCATTGAGAACGTCATCATCGTCGTAAGTGGGGGGATCCTTTTCCTTGTTTGGTCGAGAATTTACTGTAAAAAGAAACATATATTATTTTCACATTCATTTCAATTTGCAAATTTAAGTGCGGATTAATTAATTTTTCTTTTTGTAAGTCTGTATCTGTCAACGATCTCAGAACAGGCTTTAACTATTTTGATAAAACTTGATATTATAATATTTTTGGCCTCGGAAGACGAGCTAGTTAGGTCTCATCCTCCGGATAATAATAATTTGAAAGAAAATTCATGGAAATTTAGCCAAATATCCAAAAATATAGACTTTCGAATATCGTTGAGGCTAAACTGTTTTCGAGATGTGTGCTAAAATTCGAAATATATATCTTGGTTTTTTATTTTTCATTTAACACTTTCTATCGTCCGTCATTTCCCGAGCGAAGAATGGTCTTTCAGATAGACAATATACGAGTCATTTTATGGGGCAGATAGCTCAGTGGTATCGAGTCGGCCTGTGGATTTTGAGAACCCTGGTTCGATCCCCACAGCCGACAAACAATTGTCACCAAATTAAATTTACCCCTGTGGCTTCTCCTTTACTAACATCTTTGGAGGCCGTGATTTGACGATTGGTAACCGTACTTCACGCGAAGAAATATATCACTTACCGAGATATGCTTAGGCAGAGTGCCACACCCAATAATGGGTAAAAGGCGTGATGAATATATATATATATATATATATATATATATATATATATATATATATATATATATATATATATATATTATGGGGTAGATAGCTCAGTGGTATCGAGTCGGCCTGTGGATCTTGAGAACCATGGTTCGATCCCCACAGCCGACAAACAATTTTCACCAATTTAAATCTACCTCTGTGGCTTCTCCTCCAATAACATCTTTGAAGCCGTGATTTGACGGTTGGTAACCGTACTTCACGCAAAGAAATATATCACTTGCCGAGATCTGCTACGGCAGAGTGCCACACCCAATAATGGGTAAAAGGCGTGATGAATATATATATTTTGGGGCAGATAGCTCAGTGGTATCGAGTCGGCCTGTGGATCTTGAGAACCATGGTTCGATCCCCACAGCCGACAAACAATTTTCACCAAATTAAATTTACCCCTGTGGCTTCTCCTTTACTAACATCTTTGGAGGCCGTGATTTGACGATTGGTAACCGTACTTCACGCGAAGAAATATATCACTTATCGAGATCTGTTACGGCAGAGTGCTACACCCAGTAAAGGGTACAAGGCATGATGATATATTTATTTATTTTAAAATGGAGTAGTACGAACCCTGCAACCATTCGATGAACATTTGTTCATTATATTCATTCATTGACAACCCTCTTCGTTTTGGTATAAAATAAAATTACTGTCTATTGAATTTATTATTAAAGAAAATATGCAAGTCATCTAATATGTTTCGTTTTGCACAGACAACTGTCAGAATTCTGAACATTAATAATGCTAGATAAAACCTCCTAATAATCACTATAATCACATACATACAAAAAAATATTATTTCAGCTGTTTCGTGTCAAGTTAATATTATCCTTTAGCATAGTTTCTAAGGAACGAGTTCGGTACCTGAGTTCCCAGGTCAGTCAGTTTTGAATTGAAATTAATTTTTCAGGGTAAGAATTTATGATTCTTGCATTCTTGTTATAATTATACTATCTATATTAAAAAAATATATTTAAAAAATCTACCCCTGTGGCTCCTCCTCCACTAATATCTTTGGAGGCGGTGATTTGACGGCTGTTAACCGCATTTCACGCGAAAAAAATATATCACTTACCGAGATCTGCTTAGGCAGAGTGCCACACACAGTGATGGGTAAAAGGCGTGATGATATATTTATATATTTATTTATTTATATTTATTACCAGGCAAGCTTAGAGTTACTACGACCTGAAGTCTCAAATGATATCTCTCACATTTACTATAATATAATGAATTCTATAATTATAATAGCTATTTATGAAACTAGTAAGGAAATGAAGGTTATTACCTTACGCATGTGAAATTTGCAGAACGAGGCTTACTAGTTTCATACAATATTTTTTCTACTTCCGTTCTAATAAATACAAAATAAATAAATAAATATATCATCACGCCTTTTACCCATTACTGAGTGTGGCACTCTGCCTAAGCAGATCTCGGTAAGTGATATATTTTTTCGCGTGAAGTGTGGTTACCAGCCGTAAAATCACGGCCCCCAAAGATATTAGTGGAGGGGGAGCCACAGGATAGATTTAAATTGGTGAAAATTGTTTGTCGACTAGGGAGAACCAAGGTTCTCAAGATCCACTGAGCCACCTACCCATCTAATAAATACGAAAGAGCGTTTTTGAAATTATGAAATTTTGACATATTAATAACAGTTATAAATTCAAAAAATAAAAGAATAACACATCAGAATTCGTCTACCAAGATATCTTAATTTTTTGTGTTGCTATGTTACCTCATTATTTCACTAGTTAAATAATGCAGTTCATTACCTAACTCAAATAAGTGAAATAAAACGTCTATTTCCTAACGGAAGTAGAAAAAAATCATAATGCAGTTTATTTTTAATTCACGTTATTACTTTTGAAATCAAGAAAAGACAAGTATGTATTTCTTTTTCTGTCTCATATACATGTTACGTTTGTGAATATAAGATATGACGTGAACATCACCATTTAAAAAATAATTGTAATTATTTTTAAAGTTCAGTACTGCTAATGGCATCGAATACTGTCGACAAATTATTATCCCACTAACGTTTCGTATTTTGCAAAAGAAAAAAAAATAAGGAAACGAAAATAACTAAATGTGCAAACCATATGCTATATGAAAAAATTGTCAATGTGTGAAAACTTTATGATATCATCACTTAAAAAGTTACTGCACATTAACGGACCAATATTAATTATATTTTAATGTGTAAACTTTTAAATTAAAGTAGGAATTATTAAGAAATCATAGTTTTGTTGATATAAAATGCAGAGAATTCTAAAAATGTTAAACTATATTATTCACCTTTTCGATTTTATCGAGACTAACGTTTCCGTTGTGACTTAAAAGTGTCCTTTTTTCCCAAGTAGGTACATATTGAATTGAAACGACTTTGGAAAGGAATTATGAATGTGGATGAACCAGTGTAAATGGTGTATCAGCATAGAAATGTTTGGCAAATATTAACAAAGCACAAAATGGAGAATTATGTGCAACAAAGAAAATTAGTTTCAATTAGATGATCATTTTCACTCGATTCTATAAATAGTTGTTCATTTTTGTTGACCTATTTTTTTCATGAACGAAAGATTTCAAGTGTGAGAAATAAACGAGCTTGTATAAAAGTAATTATGAATAAATAAGTGAAGCGAACGTCATGTGTCAGGATAGGAATGTCTAGCGAAGATTAACTCCGAGATGAAACTGTTAAATGTGAATGTTCCAAGGTTCGTGCTACACCATTTTATGTATTTCTGAATACTATATAATTTTTTTGAATGAACTGAAATCATAACAAAACATAATGTTTCTCTCCCTAGGTAGGATGTTTCTCTCCCTAGGTAGGATGTTTCTCTCCCTAGGTAGCATGTTTCTCTCCCTAGGTAGCATGTTTCTCTCCCTAGGTAGCATGTTTCTCTCCCTAGAGACTACGATTATTAACTCGACTTCAGCTCGAGCCTTCAGCTCTCGCTTACGTCTCGGTTTGCCAACTTCACACGCGGGAATAATCGCTTGTTTCCCTCCCTTGATACATAACATACTATTCTCTCCCGGTCGTGTAAAAATGTTTTTTATTTATTTATTTGTTACTTTGCACAAAATATAGTATTACAGTACAGGGTGTCAACAGCTTATAGTGAAATCACAGAGCTTTTTTTTAATGCAAGTTTTCGATTTTATTCATTGAGCTACGAATTCTTGTATCGTCTGTGTATAATTTTTAAATTGAGGTTAAATCATAGATTTATTTCGTGAAAAAAATATTTCAAGTGGCAGCCATGATTTAAATGTATGAAATGAATTGAAGAGTGTAAAATCAAAACGGTATAAGTGCCATGTATTTAATTATTTTTATTGGATTTTCTAGTATGGGTCTATATGCCGTTTTCAATACCACGACATAGGTTCTAAGTACCAGATGTTCATATATTAGTTTACTTTATCGCTAAAAGAGAGCGCAAGTTTACTATAAATAGGAACATTTAGCAGGATGAATCTAATACATAAATGTTTAGCGAATGTTTCAAAGGTTCGTGCTACCTCATTTGATGGAACATAGCGTGACGTTATAAAGGATGTTTCACAACTTAGAGCAAAAAATTAAAGGATATATTCTGTACGACGTGCTGATCATGAAACAAAAAGATTTTTTTTTTAAATTCGAAAAATTAAGGGTTATAACCTAAAACATTTTTGTAGTACTGCACTGGATTCGCTTTCCTATTAAACACAAACAATGAAGTTGGTATCAACTACGAAAGAATAATTACACAATTCAATTATTAGCAGTTATTTATAATAGAATTTTATTTAATTAATAACTTTAACATAATCATCCACCCAGTGGCAGTGGCAACAAAAAATTTTGGACTGGGAAACATGAAAATAGTTTTGTGATTTGAATAAAAATTCTATATGTTTCATGATCAGCACGTCGTACAGAATATATCCTTTAATTTTTTGCTCTAAGTTGTGAAACACTCTGTATATGTTTAAATAAATGTCTTGCTTGTATAGTTTTATCGTTTACCTCGTCATGACTAACAAATTTCCGAACAATAATGACACATAGGTGCATTTGACCAACCGGTAAATTTGCAAAAAGCCTTGAATAATGCGCCGATGTTTATCTCAACATCAAACAAATTTAATCTGATTTCGGGCCGGGCTGTCGCGCGTGCACACAACATACAACAGCGCCATTATTATTATTATATAGACAGAGAGGAGTGTTCGTATCAATCAAAGCACGCGCCCAGTCGGAAGTGGTCACAAATTATACCGAATTCCAACCCTTTCAGGACCGGATGTGACGCCACGTCATCGTGCCGCGTGCCGAGTGCCTGTTGAGGTCGCTGTCACTTATTTCATTATTGTGTGCTAAAACTATTTCAAATATTTATTACTTTTAACAAAAAATATTATTTTGACTGGAGTACCATTTTATTTTAAATGTGGTGCTGTTCATGTCATTAAATAACAATTAAATTTATCTTCTTCTTAAATAACGTCATTTCCTATTTTCTAACATTTTCAGCACAAATTTCGGCACGTTTAGCAATAATTTGTATCCGGCCCGCAGAAAATAAACACAAATGATGAAATAGTTTTGGCGTTTCTTACTTCGCTTGCAATTTTAACGAGGGACAAAAATCGATTTTTTTCGTTTATTTTTACCCTGGACCGAAATATTCTGTTCTTGTTTATTTTGTTCCCTAATAAAATATAACGTTTTCGTTTTCAATAACCGAAATTAAAAACCGGTAAAAATCTTATTTTTATCATTTGTTTGCAAATTTATGTATATAATAACTCTTGCATTTATTTTATTTTAGCCAGGGTTGGCAAAAATTATGATTTAAAATTAAAATTATTGATTTATTTTTAATTAATCTCAATAATAATATCATAATTTATAGCTACGAAAAAATTTAAAAATATGGTCAAAGACCTGCCACAAACAATCGCTGAAATTTGATATTGGTGTAAATGTAAGAAATATTTTATCTATGTTTTTAAATTCCTCGGTAAGTGATATATTTCTTTGCGTGAAGTGTAGTTACCAACCCTCAAATCACAGCCCCTAAAGATGTTAATGGAGGGGGAGGCACAGGGCTAGACTTAATTAAGTGAAAATTGTTTGCTGGTTGTGGAAATCGACCCCGGGTTCTCAAATCCACTGGTCGACTCGATACCACTGAGCCACCTACCCCATTATATATAAATTAACACGCAGTCAATAAGAGTTGAATGAAAAACTGAGTATTTATAAATTTAGTTTTAATTCTTAATTTACTTAATTGTTTGTATTTATTTTATTTATTTCAAATTTAATTCTTGCTTTTCAGCTACGAATTTTTACAAAAACAAAATACTTAATTGTTTGTATAAACTAAGATGGTAATGGAGGGGGAGGCATAGGGCTAGACGTAATTAGGTGAAAATTGTTTGCTGGCTGTCGGAATCGAACCCAGGTTCTCAAATATACTGGCCGACTCGATACCACTGAGCCATCTACTCCATTTATACATATTAACACGCAGCCAATAACAGTTGAATGAAAAACTAAGCATTAATAAATTTAGTTTTAATTCATAATTTACTTAATTGTATGTATAAACTAAGGATTCCAATATTTAGAAAGAAAAATATGTAATCTCTGAATTTAATGTTTCTCTGTTTTCTTATGAAACATTGCGACATTTTCTGGAATTTTCCAAGCAATATAAAAGTTACATAAACGAGATAGCAAGGTTAAGAAGAATGACACGTGCAGTGAAACAGATCTCCCTGGCATCATAAAGAAAGTGGGTCGCATCGCAAGCTGCGGTCTACTGTCTACACAGGGGGTGCAAAATATTTCATTAGTAAGAAAAATGATCTGAAATGACGTCATTTCTTCAGTCTACAAATTGACTTCCACAAGAGACTAACAAGAAGAATAAAACACTTACGTTTATGAGATGTAGGGAAATGTCAAAAAATGACATTTGTTTTCGACCTACTGGTATTTGAGTCTTGTTATTTTTTATTATTTAACTCAACCATGCAAATATACCCGTCTGATTTATAGCCATAACATTTTGGGTCATTTGCGATGAAATATTTAGTTTCACAAATCATTATATTTTGTAATTATTTTCGTAAATCTAATCTTATTATCATACAATTAAAAATAATCTACAGAAAGGTGTTTGCATCAGTGCACGCTTTCATACAGACATATATATTCGAATCCGGAGATCCCGAATTCGAATCTCACTCAAGTTAAAATTATATAAACTATTACATTGCGGCTCGGTGAGTGCGGATCCTGTACTGTAATTGGGATTAAGTTCCTGTTGTACAGCGTAACATAAATAAATAAATAAATATATTTTGTTAGGTATGCTATTTTACTTTCTACATTACTCGTATAATAATTTACACGATAATAAATATAATTTATTTTTTCAAATTTCTACAACATATTTTATATCAAATGTTATTTATTTTACACGATTATAATATTTTTGAAATATTTGTACATATAGCAAACATGCATTAATTTTTTTTGTATGTATGAAGTGTTTCAAAACATATTTCACTGCTGATTAGAGTTTTTGTTTTCCTTAGTCCACATTATTATATTTATTATATTGAACAACAACAAAAAATCGTACAAAAACCACGAAATAAATATAAACAAACAAAATCACATAACTTTTTTGGCACACTGACAGTCGCAGTTTAGGGAGGTAAACTATGTAAAATTTTCAAATCTTTAAAAATAAATTCCCTAGAAATCCTTAAAATTTGAAGCAAATGTTTACAATATGAGAGAATTTTCTACAATTTCGCCTTGAACAATACGATTCTGTAAGCATATGCTCATGTAAAATATAAGAATCGCATTATTTAATGCGAAATTGTAGAAATACATGTAAACTTACTGTGTAATACCGGCATAATGAATAATGACAATACAAAATATTTTATAAAAATATTAACGTCCACCTATCGTGCTAACTAAATTGAAATAAGTTTTTTTTATAAATCTAAACTGTCGGATAAACAGCATAAGGCAGTTTATGACAATTCATGGACACTAGAATTCACATGTGCGAAAAATAAGTCGACGATATGTCGTTCTAGATTTAATTTTTTTTCCTGATAACTAAAATCTTTTTCCTCATATAATATTTTATTTTAAACGATATTTAATCATCATCATCTGTGACGCTACAGCCCGAGATCGGGCCTGGGCCTACCGGACACACCGAGCCTCAGTTTTTACGCTGCCGTACTGCCGGTTTTCGTAGTCAAATGCTACATTATTTAAGGCGTATAAGTGACTAGCTTATAGCGCCCGAGTGTGATAAATACATGTAACTGTATTTTATATTTTACGACAAATCACACATTGTCGACAGGCGAATTAGAACTGACGAACCTTGATTCGGGTGACGTCACAGTATGTTAAGAGATGTGCCTTAACACGCTCGGCCACCGCGCCTTTAAACGATATTTAAACAATCGCAAAATGTAGGGTTAACTAAAATTGTAAATATAAGTGAGAGCAGTTTATTGTTAATTATTGAAATCCGAGATACCCCCCATTTGGTACGTCGTATGCAAAGAACTAAGAAGTATAATACGGTGTGTTAAAGTTTGAAAGTCAGTAATTAAATTGTAAAGTCGCAAGTGTAATAGCACAGCAAAAACTATTGTTTCTACTAAACGCCAAACATCTGTTGCTAGAACACGTGTGTAAAATTACCAGAGCGCACCCCTTCCACTCAAGCTGCAAGCCACCAAATTTATATGGCAGTTCGTTATCCAGACAACCGGAACGAAACAAAATGGAGACATTTCCTGCTTGCTGCTGTACAAAATTCATGATCTGTGAATGTGAATAGGGTATCAACAAATTTATTTATAATAAAAAAGTCATCCAGAGAACTAGACATCTGTTTTGAAATATTGCATTCGCCATTCGACTATCCACAAAAGTATGACAAAAAGGAGTATTAGTTAGATATTTTATAAGTTAGATAGTATTAGAATTTTAATGTAATTATAAATATATCATATTTTTTAAATAAACTTTACATTATTTGAAACTAACCTAGTGTTGATTTTTTAATTTAATTTTATTATAAAATGTTTCAACGAGAACCGACAGTTAAATCTATCGAATTTATATTTTTTAAAGTTAAATGTATCATCATCACTGTACTTTCAGTCATGTCATATGACAAAAAATCAGTATCATATTTTTGTTAAAATCTTGTATTAAGAAGATACTTCCAAAACGGATAAATACATAAAATTAGAGAATACCATTTGTACTTAAAATGTAAAATATAATAGATAAATCACCACACCTTTTTCTCAATTCTAAATGTGTTTGTGGATTTATGTAAGATTTGCAATACTAGTTGTAGACTGGCAGTTACTAAATTCAAAATAAAAAATTTCAGGAAATTCATGGATTTGAAAGAATTTATTTCATTCCAAAATTCGCCAAAATTGTTTTAGTGAAAAATACTTTAAATAAAAGTTGTATAAATATTTTAAATTTAATTTGGTTCATTATTGTAAAAACTAGATTAAAAATTGCCAGAAATAGCATTTTCCCAAATAATTGGAAGGTAATTGCACCGTAGAAACTAATTTCCCCGAATTCCCAGAGACAACAAAAATTAAACAATAATTTTTTTCAAAGATTTTTTAGGATTTCTAGTCTGGTATTTAATTCCAGGCTTATTTCAGGATTTCTAAGAATTCAAGGCTGGTCGACACCACAAATTAGAAGAAGAAAATTCATAGTAACAATTTTACAAACATTTCTTTTTAATCAAATAATTTAGAAACATTATGGCAGCGGTATAATATATGATGCAATAATTGAGTAGATAGCCCAGTGATGTGTCGGTCTGTGAATTTGAGAACACAAGTTGGAGTTTCACGGCCGACAAATTTTATTTCTCCGTGGTTCTTCCTCCACTAACATTTTTGGGAACCATGACATTACCTCTGGTCATCGCACTTCATGCGTAAAATATATCACCTATCAAAATCTACTTCGACAGAGTGCCAAACCCATTATATATATATATATATATATATATATATATATATATATATATATATATATATATATATTATTAATGTTCATAAATATTTATAAATAATACATTCATGTAATTTGATTGAACATATAATGATCAATAATAATTGTTATGTTACGTACATTACACTGTAATAAATATAATTAAAAAGTACTTCCTTCTATCACCTCCTTGTCTAGATAATGCACTTTCAATAAGAAAACAAGGAAACTTTAACTCATAAAATTATTTGTTTCAAGACACTTCCAAGAAATTACGACGCAATAGACAATAAATAGATACGTACACAATACCATAGAAGCTACATGAAGATATAATATTATATGTTTCGTAATACTATATTCATATAATCAGAGAAAATTGGTTTACTGTAGAGAGTGTACAGTAAACCAATTAATGATATAGCTGGAAGATGATGAAAATTCGATTCGAAATGAACGTAGAATAAAATAAAGAAAAGAGTTCACAAATAGAATTAACGGCATTAGCTGCAAAATTTGTCATCAATATTTAATTTGTTTAATATTTTTCTGGAATAAAATGACTAGGGCTATTATAAAAATAAATAAATATAAATATATCATCACGCCTTTTACCAATTACTGGGTGTGGCACTCTGCCTAAGCAGATCTCGGTAAGTGATATATGTTTTCGCGTGAAGTGCGGTTACCAGTCGTCAAATCACGGCCCCCAAAGATATTAGTGGAGGGAGAGCCACAGGGATAGATTAAAATTGGTGAAAATTGTTTGTCAGTTGTGGGGATCGAACCAGGGTTCTCAAAATCCACAGACCGACTCGATACCACTGAGCCACCTACCCCATGACTAGGGCTATTCTTTAGTTTAATTCAAAATGTACATATTGCTGTATCTTTTAAACGTAAATAAAGTAGGTCAAATATGTTTTGAAATTAATTTTAGCATCTGCAAACTTCAAACAGGATATATGCTTATGGTTTCTCTACATGAGCAATACAAAAAAAATATTATGACTGAACCATTCAACTGAAAGTAAAGTAATATTTATATACAACCTATTTTTAAAAATTACGAATACCATGCTTCCATTTAAATACCAGAATCATTTAATCTTGTATTCTATTTTTGTAGTAACTAAAAAAATTTGGAATTTTGAACTTAATGTATAATATTTTGAATAAAATAATCTTTAACTAGCAATTCGTATTTAAATATCTAAATATAGAAAAAGAATATAATAAACAAAGAAAAAAATGGTTTCCCAAAACCATCAATTATGTATTCAAATGAATAATGAATGAGTGACACATATTTTTCAATAATACATTATACTCGTATTATCATATTTGTATATTATTACATGACTGTTACTATACTGTTATGTAATAATAGTATATTATTTAACGAGTCTTCGGCTTATCATAAATTAAACAAACTATATCATACGACAATATTAGAAAATATTTTATTGTTATCGATTGAAAACAGGCTGAGAAATATGAACTAATGAAGAATTTTTCAATATTTGTTGTCTCAAGGCACACAGAAACTAATTACTAAAATTCTACAGCACATCAAAAATATATCATATTTTTTCGACTAAGAAAAAAGTAAACATTTTTAAATTATTTTCAAAAACAAAATAGTTATTTATGAAAGTAATGTTAAAAGTGTAACTTTATTGCACGAATGAGAAGCCTATGAATCGTGTTACAAACCCACGAATGCAATAAAGACAATTTTAACACGAGTTGAATACACTACGATCGAGTTTTAACTAATTATACTAATTTTAATTATTACAATTCAAACACCAAAAATATTTATTTCATAGATTATTTATGGTGGAATTATAAATCCGTAAATCTGTAAATAATGAACAAAATCACATCAATATTTGTTGATAAGAAGAAAATATTTCATAAAGTCATGTTTTATTGCGATTTTGTTCATCATTTACAGATTTACTATCTACAAAACTTGTTTTTACATAGAATTCCACCATTAGTTCAATATAAGTTTATGTGAATATTACAAAATTATTTGTTCTGAATTAAAATTCAACACCGTTGAGATTTGAAATTTAAATTATTTTGACATTTATAAGTTAGGTTAGAGTTTCATAAAATTAACAATATCATTATAAAAATAAATATCTTTAAATTTAAGTAAATACAAAAGTGTTTTATTTTTTTATGTTCTTATTATGTTATAAAAAATCTGATGTGAACACCACATGACTTCCTTGTACGCGTATTATACTATACCTACATTTTCTTTTATTGCACATATTTGACGTAATTTGACATTGACATTACATTTTTTATTTTTTGTTCTAATCCATGGCAAACTTAATTACAAGAAACAAGAAATATATAATTTTTAAATGTAGATATCTCGCTTATACAAAAGGCTAATTTAAACATTCTTGATGTGCTAGACGCACAATTTAATTCTCTAAATCTTTTATTTGCAGCATTTATTTTTAAAATCAAAATAATACCATTTTTTTCAAGAAAAACTGTTAGCAGCTTCATGTAATGTATCACTACCGGTTGGTCTATTTTAACCAAAACCTATTATATTATTTCCATTGATATAGTAGTCTTATATACCAAATTTGAAAAGGTTTGGACTATATTTGAATATAGTTTTTCATTAAAATCTATTATAAGCTTCAAATGGGGTAGGTGGCTCAGTGGTATCGAGTCGGCCTGTGGATCTTGAGAACCCTGGTTCGATCCCCACAGCCGACAAACAATTTTCACCAATTTAAAAAATCTACCCCTGTGGCTCCTCCACCACTAATATCTTTGGAGGCCGTGATTTGACGGCTGGTAACCGCACTTCACGCGAAAAAATATATCACTTACCGAGATCTGCTTAGGCAGAGTGCCACACCCAGTGATGGGTAAAAGGCGTGATGATATATTTATTTATTTATTTTATAAGCTTCAAGTAAAGTACCACAATACAAAATTTCAATTTTCTTTACTTCGTACAAGGAAGTAAAAAGTTAATTCTAACGATACTTATATGAGCAATGACAGTTAAAATGATGTATCTGTTTGACAGTACGACAACTTTATAAATAAAAAAGTTCCTAAAAACAGTTGTACAAAATATAATTTTGTGACATCGTTTTTAACAAAAAACAGTGTCACAAAATTGACTTTGTATATATGCGTTAAAGTAAAATAACTTATATAATAATCTCGCTCTATAATTTGACCAGATGTGTACATACATACCACATACCATTCGATGACGATAAGTAATGTCAGATATTTAATTTTTCACTGCAATTTACTAATTGGCATTGTTTCAACGTTTCTCAGTTGTATGCAATTACTTTTCATTACTGTGTTTTACTTATCACAACCGCTGGCTAATTGTGTAATAAATGGTTAAACTTCTACAAATTCTACGTGCTATTACTTCTCATTCCTTTTATTGCTTCATTTCTGTCACTTCGATTAATTTTTTTGTTGTTGATTATTATCAATTTGGTGGGTAGCTAAGATAAATTTCTAATATAATAATTATTATATTTTTCTATTTCCATACTTTACTTATTAAATATATATTAATTAATGACACTCTGTATGATATTAGCTATTAACATACCTAGGAATGTTATGAGTATCATTACAGCCGTAGATGTCAGTTTGAAATCCGAGCTCGTATTGACGGATTTTTAGACATCTAAGGCATGTTATGGCTCATAACATCCGTGGTTTGTTCAATAGTTTACCGGTTTGAGAATATAAACACGTTAACGTCATTAATAAATATTATATTTTGAAATTCTTTTATGGATAACGTCATTGTCATCATTTTAGAAGGTGATCAAGTAAGTCTGTGGTCTATATGTTTTTATTTAATGCCATGGTTACAATTGTTTTGTATCATATTTATAAGTAATTTTTTTATTTAAACGTCATAACGTTGTCATCTCTAATTTGAAAGACTGTACAATTAATATATATTATGATAAGCAGGGGAAAAAAATCTTTGTATTATTGTTGTTTTGAGTTCCGTTTGTATTAATAGTGTTATATTATCATTGTGTTTTATTTTCATTTTCTTGACTGTTTTGACAAGTCAGTATAGTAAAATTACCGTACAGAATACAGTTATTACTTACCAGCCTACTTTTGTGCATATCCTGAAACCGATAAAGATTTTAACTACAAAATTTAATGTTTCCATAAAACAGTAATATTTTTTAAATTCAACGATTAGATTTATTTTAATAATTTGGGTATTGAATTTAGTCATAGAAAAAATAGTGTATGCAATTCGTGTATAATGGCTATTAATACTCTCGAACGGCGAGGATCGTAAATTTAATCATAATAAACTTGTTGCATAATGTACTATTTTCTACTTCCGTTAGGAAATAGACGTTTTATTTCTCTTATTTGAGTTCGGCAATGAACTGCATTATTTAACTAGTGAAATAATAAGGTAACATAGCAACACAAAAAAATAAAATATCTTGGTAATAACCTTCATTTCCTTACTAGTTTCATAAATAGCTATTATTATATCATAATATTACCATTATTAACAGTAACCAACCATAAAACTATCCCAATAGAACAGGGTATAGAATTTAAAAATGAATTAATTATGATTACAAAACTTCTATTGTAGTTTAGAAAATTAAAAATATTTGTAGTAGGAATAGTCTACTAGAAATGTAATACGGTTCATGAATTTTTATTACAAAACTTTAGGTGTGCTGTGGTTATGAATTTGAAGTAATCGAAAGCAGTTAATTCAGAACACGTATGTTTTTCCCTTTACAAATATTTATTAAACTTTATTGACTTCTATTCTTTTAATATAATTATTTTGCGAGGCAGGTGTGTGCTGCATTTAATATATTTTTAAAGAGCTATAAATTTATTTATAGAGTTCATGAAAAATTAATTACACACTAGCACTATATGCCTGCTTTATTATTCACATAATTATCAAAATATATCCACCAATACGGTGGTGTGGATAGCGTTACGGAATACGAATCTGGAGGTCCTTAGTTCGACTTCCACTGAAGTTAAGATTTATAACACTGTCACAATTGCTGGTATCACAAGCTCTGTTTTTGCCTGTTTTAAGAGCAGTGTATTTGGGTGTTTTAGCTATCTCTAACATGTTAAAACCGTGCTCTTAAAACACCCAAAAACAAAGCTTGTGCAACTAGTCATTGCGTCTCGGTCAGTCCGGACCCTGTACTGTAATTAGGATTCAATTCCTGTTGTACAGAGTAGCATAAATAAATATAATTATGTATTTTCCTCCAAATTGTTCTTTGTATGCTACCTATCAAATGATTACTTTGTTTTTATAATACAGAAAATACAATGGTAAAAAGTTTATTTGGCAAATTTTTTTCTTTAAAAATTCTAGAACAAAAGTGTAAATACATCATTTGTTCAGAATTAAAAACTGCATTCAATGAGCCTAAACTAACGTTCCTTTCACATGATACTAGATATACTTAGTCAAATTTTCGTTGGTGTAAAATTATCAGTAATATCTATACGCAGCTAGAAGTCTCATAAAATCTAACAGAATTGGAGTTCTTCATAGGGCTGTATTTAAGAACCCGAATTCGATTTCAGTAACTGACAAACGGATTTTATCGTCTGTGACTTTTCCATTACCTGGGGGGCGAAAGGGGGACTGTGATTTAAAGGCTGGTAACCACACTTTATGTGTATTAATATATTTAATATCTCACTTGCCAAGATCTGCTACGATAGAATGCCACACCCAGAATAGCTAAAATATATATATTTTTTAATAAAAATCAAATGATCACTTTTCTAAGTTTCACAGAATTTCTGCACAGTTTTCGTCGCAGGTTCTTCAGGTGAACTTGTTCGCTATGAAGAAGTTGGTTATACCATACTGATGAGCTCCAATAAGAGTGAAACGCGTCTATGGTTACTAACTAATAATATATACTATTTTCATTTTAAATTGGATGGATCGGCATAAAACGATTAAACGTCCCTGTCCCATATAACTACAATGAAATCCATTAGTGCGACTACCACATATCGCTTATCGGTGGTCAAAATAGGTAAATTTTCAAGTGTCGTATTCAGCCTAAAATTATTCTTGTTTTTTCCTATGATTAACCGTACCGGCGAATGGGGCTGTACAACCCTGTGTGAACCTTGTGAAACCAGTTATGACGGATCATATTTTGAGTTCCTTTGTAAACGTAATTGCGGTGCATTTAATCGACTTATGCCGATCCCTCGAGTTTAAAATGAAAATAGTATACCTACTTGGAAGCTGAAATTCTGTGGAACTTATTATTTGATTTTTATTATTGAATTGGTTTCACTAAGTATTAGCAACATGAACAATTATTTGTCTTTTTTATTTTATATTAATCTGGTTAATACCTATAGTTATATTAAACTGATTATTGAAATTATATGCAAGAAAAGAAGATCATCTTTGCAAAACTTTGTATCAGGTTTATATGTGAATAAAATAGCGGTAAATTTAGTGAATGCGGCAACCGCAGAATCGACACGGACATAGAGATCCAACAAACTTCGTTTTATCATCGCGTGTTTCTACCAAACTAAGTGACGGACTCCCGCATTCTATTAATACTCGGCGCGACCCGGGTGCTTGCCGGGTAGTCGATGCATGGTGCAACGACCTCCCTTAAATAATGTTACGTTGGTACGAGTGTCAGAGTGTGGCTGCGGCGATGTAGCGATCGTCGAGCTTGTGGGAAGGAAACCAGTGACACCCCCGTCCAGAGTCGTCTTCAGAATATTTTGTGTCTAAGCAAATAGGCATTACCGGGCCTCTTGAACATGTTGGCTGGTAGCACAAGCTCCGTTTTTGGCTGTTTTAAAAACAGTGTATTTGGGTGTTTTAGCTATCTTGAACATTTGAAAACTGTGCTCTTAAATAAATATAATAAAATAAATAAATATATCATCACGCCTTTTACCCATTAGTAGGTGTGGCACTCCGCCTAAGCAGATCTCAGTAAGTGATATATTTTTACGCGTGAAGTGCGGTCTCCAGCCGTCAAATCACGGACCCCAAAGATATTAGTGGAGGGAGAGCCACAGGGGTAGATTAAAATTGGTGAAAATTGCTTGTCGACTGTGGGGATCGAACCAGGGTTCTCAAGATCCACAGGCCGACTAGATACCACTGTGAAAAACACACAAATACAGAGCTTGTGCTACCGGCCCTTATTTTTAATTTGATAAAATAAGAGAAATAAATACAAGTGTTTCAAAATTATTGATGTACTGATTACAAAGCAAAAATCATTTTCCCGAAATTCGTAAAAATAATTGCATAATAATTGAAACAAACATTTGTCGTGCCACTGCAGGAATGAATAAAAGTTAGTAAACATTGAAAAAAACTGTTACACAGCTTCAATTAAATTTATTAAATTTTAATGTTTTATTCATCACTGTACATTACCAGTCAAGTTACACGAAAAATGTTTGCTACAAGTAATGTGCAATTATTTTTACGAATTCATGAAATAGTAGAATATGTATCAAGGGAGGGAAACAAGCGATTATTCCCGCGTGTGAAGTTGGCAAACCGAGACGTAAGCGAGGGCCGAAAGCTCGACCTGAAGTCGAGGTTTTTCAACTTCACACGCGGGATAATTGCGCCCTCCCGTGAAGCACATTATACTTTTCGTAACAAGTGCACAAAATTTACTGTCTTATCGGGACAAATGTCAAATATGAGTTGCGTAACTAGTTACCTATAGGAAACGCCGCAAACAGCTAATAATTGTAGTCTCTAGGGAGAGAAACATGCTACCTAGGGAGAGAAACATCCTACCTAGGGAGAGAAGCATGTTTCTCTCCCTAGGGTAGAAAAGCAGGGTTTCTCTCTCTAAAATTAGGGAATAAGAACGTGTTTCTTGTGCATGTGTTACGAAAAATTATTTTTGCATTGTAATCAGTATATATGTATCCTGATTTTTTTTGCAATAGTTTTGAAACACTCATAATATATTCGTACGTTGTTTTATTTAGCAAAATGCGATTACCAGCCGGCAACTTACGATCCTCAAGGATGTTAGTGAAGGGAAACCGCAGGATTTGAACCACAAAAAAATACGATTCGGTTTCGGTTCGCGAACACGGTAATATAATAATTTTATTGAAGATGTTTTAAAAATACAAAGTAATATAGCCACTACAACAAAAAAAAGGAAGATCTTAAATTATTGTAACCACAAGAAGATAGAAAGTTTTTATTTTGTAAATATTTAATAATTAAGTTTGCAATCTCAGGGACTCTTGAAACTCCTGGCCCTATTTTACCTAGACTAAAGACGTTCCTGCTTCCGCCCTTGTAACGTTATCATACCAGCAATCACGTCGGGGTGAATTACTTCTTTAAATAACGCCCATGCATGGATACGTATCCATAAGTGGAACTGTCGTTCTGTACCATGTTTTGAAACTGGAAACTGTATAAACTTTACACAAAGTTACATTTTACATTACTAGTTTTTACTTCGATTTATTCTTTAACATGAACTATGTGCCTAAATGCACCTGAAATAATATTAGTACAGTTTTAGATCTATTTCTCAATTTAAAGTTGGTTTAATATTTTTGATGTAGAATGTTTTCTCAACGACTGCTAACTTAGATATTATGCTGAGCAATTTTTTTGTTAGGTGTTCTGTCAATACAGGGTGAGTCTGGGAAGACGCCCCCCCCCTTTAACTTTTTTACTATGAGTAATAGAAAAAAATGGTTCATATGAAAGTTTTATTATTTTAAATATACTATTTGATGGCAGATGTAGATATTTTTTATAAAGTCAGGTTTACAAGATACGACTATCAACTTTTATTTTTTAAATAGCAACCTATAATTATTTTACTAAAATAAAAACCGCCATTTTTTTCTCTTTTCAACGGTGTATTAGTTTTTATTAATGTATCTGAAAAAATTCGAGAAAAATAAGAAAATTGAGAAATACTAGAAATAATTTTTATACAAATATTATAGGTGGCTATGTGAAAATAAACAAAATGTAACAGTGTTAAATTAATGTCAAAAAAGTATACATTTGCTGGTTACTTTATTTAACTTATTTTGCAAACAATAGAAAAAACGTTTTCAAATATTTACGAAAGAAGAATTAATAGATATGATTCTAATAATTGGTGAATCGACTGGAATCATGAGAAGGGCAAAAAGAATTTTTTTTTTATTGTTTGCAAAATAAGTTAAATAAAGTAACCAGCAAATGTATACTTTTTTGACATTAATTTAACACTGTTACATTTTGTTTATTTTCACATAGCCACCTATAATATTTGTATAAAAATTATTTCTAGTATTTCTCAATTTTCTTATTTTTCTCGAATTTTTTCAGATACATTAATAAAAACTAATACACCGTTGAAAAGAGAAAAAAATGGCGGTTTTTATTTTAGTAAAATAATTATAGGTTGCTATTTAAAAAATAAAAGTTGATAGTCGTATCTTATAAACCTGACTTTATAAAAAATATCTACATCTGCCATCAAATAGTATATTTAAAATAATAAAACTTTCATATGAACCATTTTTTTCTATTACTCATAATAAAAAAGTTAAAGGGGGGGGCGTCTTCCCAGACTCACCCTGTATATATATTTTATTTACCAGACTTATAACGTAAATAACTATTATTTATTGTGAATAAATATGCATAATTTTGTAATTAACATTATTATTTAAAAATTTGGATTAATATCTTTAAAATGATTGAGAGAAAAAAATGCCAATTTCACCCTCAGATGCCTTATTGCAATATGTCAAAAGCAAAATGTATTTCATAACAATTTTATTTAAGAAAAAAGTATTTGCATTTGCCATTATTTTTCCTTCCTGAATTTCTATTGTATAAAGTAATTAGGGTAGCCGGATGAAAAAGATTTTAATTGCAAACAAACTCATCTTATTTCCATGTTTAAGCAAAGATGTGGTGTTTTTCACCACCTTAATTAAAATAATTAAAAGTTTTTGGAGAAAGGATATGCTATTACAATTTTAATTATTTCCTGTACAGGGTGGATATCAAAATATTCTTGTCCGAAAATTAAACGTTTTACTTTACTAATTTCAACGTTATTTTCGTCACACCTATTTAATGTAAAGAAACAATATTGTATACATAATCCTGAATTTTGGTTTAATCAAATTTTGCTAAAGTTTTACAAAGTCTATTCTAATCAAATTACCATTTTGTTTTGGTAACAAGGTTTAAATTAATTTTGTTTTCATACCGAGTTAGATAATGTTTAACCAAACCAAAATTCAACTGCAGTTAAACCTTTAAGAGAAATCAACTAATACATAGTTAGATTTATAAAAATAAAGATAACAACTGTATCTATGATTAAATATTGTTTTCACGCGGCAAACAAAGGCGATATTTGCGCGCACAATTCAACTTTTTTGTCAACCGCCCGACAAAAATATTGGGCAATCAAAATAGTTATTTGTGTATTAAGAGCGTAAAGTGATTCTTTGTTACTCGAGCACGGTAATTGCAGCGCGACTTGAAGGCGAGAGCTGCATTAGTGTAAGAGGAACAAAGACACTTTACGCTCGTGATACACACATAATTTTTTCTACGATTGCATCTTAAAATTATAAAAAACGTATGCGTACTGAAAATAAATTTGTTCTGTTAACTGTCACTAGGACAAGTTTCTGTTTTGTTTGTATCCCTGGTAACTATTGAAATAAGCGCGCATTTGATATCTTTTTCGTGCGTTGCCATTGGAAACGCGCACATTTAACGTCTTTTTCGCGCGTTGCCGTTGGAAACGCGCAAAAAAGATATTTTTCGATTGTTCCTCAGAAAACGTCAACTTTACGATGACAAATGAGAGCGAAATTGTCAGCATTTCATAGTAATCATAGACAAAATATTCTTTGTTGTAACTTGTGTGTTATATATTTGATAAATAATGCCTAAAGCATGTTAGCAAATTTATAATACATTTATGCAACAATCATTGAATTACATTTTTTGTATATCCTTTACACGTAACCGTCTTTGACGTCATTATTCTAGTAACAAATTTTGATGACGTCTCTCTTCTGCTTAAATTTTATTTATTTATTTATTACTCCACAGGCCGAATCCCAATTACAGAGTAAATTACAATAATAAATAGTGAGATCAGATAATACACAAAGAATATACAAAATATAAAAATAAACGAAATATGAGAATAACAATTTAAAAATAAGCAGTAACAAAACAGTAATAAATTAGTGTGCAATTTCAAACAATTTATCTAAATGACTTTCAAATTCGTTCATATTTAGAGAAAAATCTAATTCAGAACAAACAGAATTGTTCCTCAGAAAACGTCAACTTTACGATGACAAATGAGAGCATAATTGTCAACTTTTCATAACAATCGTAGAAAAACATAATTACAAAATGCCGCTGACAAACAAACAAATTGTGATTTTTTCTGAAAACGTCTCCTTGGTTACACATTCATATTTATAATAACTATCATTTCGAAATTAAATTTATAATAAATTTTGGAGTTTTTTAATGAACATTTTGTAATTGCGTGAAAAATTTATATGCATTTCGGCCGGGAAATGGTTTAATGCGCTTAGAAAATTGTCTGCCTCGGTCACCGAAATTATTTTCGACGCACACAATCATTTCACGACCTAGATACACAAATAACTATTGTATAATGTAATGACAACTATTAATTGATATTTTCTTTATTAATTACATAAAGCTACAGATTAGAACGGTATCTATGATTTAATATGTATAAATATTTATATTTTTCAATTAATAAAAGCGAAGTAGTGTTTCATAATATTTATTTTATAAACTGTTTCAACATAAACAATTAATTTAAAAAGCTTTCAAAGTGATTTGCATTTAAAAACTTGTAATAAATATGTGTAAAATGTGAAAGTGTCTAAACATCCTGACTGTATTCAATAATATCGATACGATAGCTCTTACATTATCTAGCAGGAAGCGGCCCATTTAACTCGATGTTCTAAATTTACTTTACGCCATCTTATAATAGAAATAGCGACAGAAGTACTATAAATGAGCATAATACATTGTGTGAAACAGTTCAAACTTAGTTAATCAGAGACTCTAAACAGGATATATTTATTATTTTTCGCTAAATCGCTATTATATTGTGAAATGTTATTTATGTTTTGTTATTAGAATTCCGGTTGGGTTGCAGTGTAAATAAAAGAGCAATAACCGGTAATAATAAATATTACTACGTTTATACAGTAAAAACATTGAATTATAAATGGTAACGATAAAATTATTGCAACGATAAAACAGTTTCTATTTTATATTACCAACACTTTAAAAATTGTTGTGTAAACTACTATTATTACTATTACCAACTGTTGCAGTACGCCTTGATTTGTGTACATACTGAAAAAAAGATTTATTAAAATAGTTAATGGTTCAGGAAATCAGGACATTATAACTAGAACTAGACGAATATCTTCATTAAGACTATAAATAAATATATCACAACGTCATTTATCCATTACTGGGTGTAGCATTCTGCCCTAGCAGATCTCGGTAAGTGATATTATTATGTGCGTGAAGTGCGGCTACCAACCGTCAGTACGATGGTGTAGATAGCGATAAGGAATTCGAATCCGGAGATCCCGAGTTCGAATCTCACTCAAGTTAAAAATTATATGAACTATCACACTGCGGTTCGGTGAGTGCGGACCCTGTACTGTAATTGGGATTAAATTCCTGTTGTACAGTATAACATAAATAAATATAAAATAAAAATATCATTCTCTTCTAAAGATGTTAGTGGTAGAAGAACTATAAGAGTAATTTTAATGCGTTGAAAATTGTTTGTCGGCTTTGAGAATCTAACCCAGATCGACAATCCGTCGCGATACTACTAAACTATCACCAGGACTTTATAAATCATTTACGTTACTTTTACTTGCAGTATGTAAAGTAACAGACTTTAAGATGGTTGATTACTAGTCGTTCAATGTTGTTTAGTTTTCCTATTATTTAATATTAACTTCAAACTTAACATTTTAGAAAGAAACAAATAGTTTAGGTTTGCAGCAGATGTCGGTGGTGTAGTTGGCATTACGGTATTCTAATCTGAAGATCTCGAGTTTGAACCCAACTCAAGCTATAAATGTATTATATATGAATTATTAGTATATTATTTAATGAGCATATAATGAAGATTATATTACATGAGGCTCCTGTTGTAATTATCTGAGTGTAATATAATCATTATATGCAAGTCAAATATCATACTTTATCTAAAACTGTTTAAATACACGGTACAAAAATAATAAAATAAAACCTTACTTATATCTGTTTTAACAAACGACAAACAAACATAGGTCGTGGAATATGAACCTTCATATTACACTAGTGTTATATGAACAACTTTATCTATTTAGAGTTAGACATACTGAAGGTAATAAGAGTATTTAATAATTATAGATAAATGATTCTTTTTTAAATTAATTTAGGGGATGATTACAAATATTTCTTCCAAATAGATTGTTTAATAATTTTTATACTTTACTCTTGTTAGCAAATTAAAAAAGTGTTATTATTCAAAATCGGTATATGATAAATTTGATATCATGAATAATAAATAGGTTTTAAGAAAATCCAATTTTTTTATCAGATCAATAATAAACTTTTTCTGTTTTGTGTTCATAAGGAAATCATTATAAAACCCAGTTGCGTATCGAAAGAGCGTTCATTACGATACGCTACATTTTATTTTAGACGGTTGGTAGTAGCGGATGACATACTGAAACTATCTAACTGAGAACATCCAAATTTCAATATAACCTCAAAATTTGAACAATTGCATAAATGTCAATAACAGTTACAACCACAATATTTCATATACAAATTGCCCTAAATTAACTCGGTTTAAAATATCACAGATTTTTTTAAAATTTTAATTTATAAAAGACGCAAAATAAAAAAAATAGTGTAAATAACTCATTTTATAAGACTTTTATCGCCTACGGATCGTTTTCTAAAATTGTATGTTTGCGATAAAAACATATCTTATAAAACTCGTTCTTTAATATACTGTGTACAATCACCTTAATTTTCATACCAAAATACTTAAATTGTAATAAAAGCCCCTAAAGATGTTAGAGGGGGGAGAGATTACAGGAGTAGTTTTTTTAATGTGGTGATAATTGTTTGTCGGCTGTGGGTTCGAACTCAAGTCCTCAAATCCACAGGCTGACTCGATACCACTGGACTACCTACTTTTATATATGTATATAAATATTTGTTATTGTAAAAGATTGTAAAAATTCCTCAAATCCAATGTTTTTACAAAAAAAAATCCCTTTTCATGCCAGACTTTAAATCCACGAAAAATCCCACAAGTTGGCAACACTGATACAAACAAGTTTAAAATCTCGCAATGAGAACGAGGAAGACACTAGCAGCATTACTGAAGTGTGGTAGTGTGGCATGTGGCACCCTATATGACGTCGTGCAGACTGGCATGCTGCACGCGCATGGAAAGCGCCGTTAGCAACACGCTCACGTACGCATGGGCGCCGGCACCGACAGGGAGTGGCACCCGTTCAAATACTTCCCCCTTGTAATCATAAGTAAGTAAATATCACATTTTTCCTTCTTCTTCGATAGTAAACGCTGAATCGACAAATACAAATGTTTCCAAATAATCTAATCAAAAAGTCTTAAAGATAATGATATCGAGTTAGCCTGTGGATTTGAGAATTTTAATACTAATTATCACTCTTTAAAACCCAGGTGATAATAAACTTTTCGTTAATTAGAAAAAAATTATAAACGAAATAAAATATGATATTTGCGATAATCTGCTTTATGAATCTATCTGAAAATCAATAATAATAAACCCTCTTTTCAACCAGTAAACAGGGGTAGGTGGTTCAGTTCTATCGAGTCGGCCTGTGAATTTGATTCCCACAGCCGACAATCAATTTTTACCACATTAAAACTACTCCTATGGCTCCTCTACCACTAGCTGTGGGTGCCGTGATTTGACAGCGGGTAACTGCACTTAAACATTTGACAAAGCGCATATCTCTTTAGTTGTATAACAATATTTACTGTATTAATTATTGTCATTTCTATTTTCATAAATTACAGAATTATAATAAACTACAGTAATTAAAATTATGTGTATAGGTACTAAAATGTTTGTAAATTCGTATGTACATTAATTTGAAATATGATACTTCAATATTCAATATAGTTTATGTAACTAATGAACTTTTAATTAATACACATTTATTCAATTGAAAAGGTAAATACAAAGTTAAATTTTATTGTATTTATTAGCAAATTCTCAGTCAGCAAATATTAATATACGTAATTTAAAATTCACATCGAATTTCAAGACAATATTATTATATATAATTTTCACATGAATTATTAAAATTCTATAAATAAATATATCATCACGCCTTTTACCCATTACTAAGTGTGGCAATCTGCCTTAGCAGATCTCGGTAAGTGATATATTTCTTCGCGTGAAGTGCGATTACCAGCCGTCACCAAATGAGGTTCAAAAAGCATACTTTTTTACTGATCGTAGGAAAACATATTTACATATTTAGCACAAATATTGCAACAGGAACAGTGCTAATTGTCTTTGAAATAAACATGATGTACACGGTACAATTTAGTAACATATGTTCCAAAATGCCTTATAGATTTATTTTATGAAACATTTAAATATTATCTATCCACATTTATAAAAATATGACATATTAAAATTGGTACAGCGCTGTTACTATCATAAGTTTTTATGTTGGTGTAAACATCACTTTATTTTAGAGATGGGCGAATATCATCCGCGAATAGTCGAATGCCGCGAATATTGACAATATTCGATATTCGAGATTTTCGAATATTAACGTCAGTATAGCGAACATTCGAATACCTCGAATATATGTTGACCTCAATTTTTGACTATGTTTTTCTTTATCATTTGTACATAAACTTAAAGCTATTACAATACTAATAACAAAGATATTATATTTCAAATTTGTTTTTCGCCAACATCAGCCCATACGTTTCACCTTAAATTTGAAGTTTTCGTCTTTCTTTTTTGTTTGTACTTTTTATTTTTATTTTATTTTATCTTAACAATTTCATTCAAATAATGAAAAGGACATAATTAAATAATTATTAATAATAAATAAATAAACTTTTAGTAGTATTCGAATATTCGATTACCTCGAATATTCGAGATCTGATTAATATTCGTATTCGATATTCGAATTCGAGAAATTTGATATTCGCCCATCTCTACTTTATTTTGATATTTTATCTGCCATTTAAAATAAAAATAAAATACATGTTATACAAATATTAAAGGAATTATGAATGTGGTTGAAGCAAAAGTGGTGTGTCAAGATAGGAATGTTTGGCGAAAATTAATTACGGGATAAATATGAAGCGTATGGTTCTTGATTTTAGATTCATTGGTTAGATTTTTCGATTGTTTACATGCAATTGTGTGGAGTTCACCTTCAGAAACAAGTGCAAGAAGATGCTCCCTTCCTTTCTTATCTTTTTTTCTTCATTTTCAGTTTTTACTATACAGTGTCTAACTGCAATTGTGTTAAATGTATTTTTAAACAAGCGCATGCGATGCTACCTTCCTGTCTTTATAGATTCGTTGTTATAGAAGAGGGCGTGAGTGAAGATTTACGAAACAAGTGTACATGAGCGAATGGATGAATTTGAATGAAGGTTTGTTGCGTGATTTTAGTTGTGAGGAATGAAAATACAGAATTTGATGCCCAAAAACTTTTATTTGACGCGTTTTTGCTTAAAATAATTAGGGAAGCAGGAAATTGCAAAAAACATATTTCCCATGTTTAAAGTCCTATGACCGGCTGAGCGAGTCACCACCCTGTATATAAATACATTGTATCGGAGTGTCAGTGTCACATTATAATTATTGTATTATTTTGCATTTGTGTTACAAGCTGCCATCCCTCAATAGAATTCATATCAAATGTAGTAATTATTAAAAATATTTTGGTCAGAAAATGACTTAAAACTTAAAATGTGTATATTTTTTTTCTATTTTTTTCATTTTAGTCGAACGATTCGGGCCCTCCAGAGTCACGGGCCCCCAGCACTTGCCTAGTTTGCCTAGGCGAAAAGACGGCCCTGCGTGTGTCAAGATAAGAATGTTGACGTGAACTGATTTTTATGAATCTTTTAGTGGATGCTCTATGAATGTTTCAGGGGTTCGTGCTACCCCATTTAATGGGACATAGAGTGATGTTACGTATGTATACATGTACAAATACAACTATAATAGAATCTCTTACCGAACGCACTATAGCATCGATATCGATATTATAATTATTACCCATAATACGTTGCGAAAAGAATTGCAATGCTGTGTAAAGACAGACAACATGATACATGCTCATATTTGCATATTCTTATAAGGTAAACATTTTTAAAGGCAAAGTAACCAAATACAGGATGGAAGTGTAACCTTTATCTACAATCAAAGACACCGAGTAGCTTGTGTAAAAATATTGAAATGCACAATGAATACCTACGTGTCTAGTTTGACAAGTATCGAGTGACGTTTTCATCTAACGGAATGTTAGTCATAAATAACTTGATGCAATATTCAATGTGTGAATTTTAATCAGAAGAGTTCAATACAAAAAATGTTAATGGTACATTCATATATTCATTCACTGAACTTGATGGGACGAAATACCAACATGACCAACGAAATATTTCCGAGTGTTGTCATAAATCATGTTATGTAGCCTTAATCGCTAAACGAATAAATAAGCGTAATAAAAATGCGTGCTTGCTATTTCTAACGCACCGTACAAATACTTTCATCAAATTATTTTACTCAGAAAAATTCTTACGTCGTTGAAATTTAATTTTAGGTCAGATGCTCTGCCGGTGAGCCATGGCATTCGTGAGTTCTTTTTATTTTTCAGTTGGTATTATTGATAATATTCGTTTTAAGTACCAGTGTCGCCACACACATGCCGGGAAATATGTGAATTTTTACAAAACACATCAAATTTGACCAATAAGAGCGAGTAATTAATTGGAAACTGCAAAATATTGACAGATTTGTTTATAATCTGTCATTTAAATTAAAATTTAAAAAATAATAATTATTTGATTGTGAAAATATGTCTTGCTTTGTTTTAAACTGGAAGAGCGAGTTTCGTTGGGAAAATAACGGGAAATGGGGAGCTTAAAATGAAAAAAAGAAACCAAGAAATAGATAAAATAAACAATTTTTCTCACCAAATTTCTGTTTATTCAAAAACAATTGGTGATATCGAATTGATTTTGGTCTCAATATAAGTGATACATTTTTTGTGTAGTTACCAGCCGTCAAATCACGGTCCCATAGATGTTAATGGAGGGGTAGTTTAATTGTAGAAATCGAACCCGGGTTCTCAAATTTACAGGCCGACACAATACCACTGAGCCACCTACCTCAATCGATTTATTGGGATTACCTCACATGCCTATACTTTGACTAAATAAACTAAATTTTCATGAATTTTCTTTCGAAATAACATACTACATTAATTTTCTGGAGGACCCAGCTAGATCGTTTTCTGAGGCCAAATAATATTAGAATGACAAGTTTTATAAAAATTGGTAGAGATTGTTGACCGATATAAACTAGTAGACAGACAGGCAGGGAATTGTCTTATTAGAATATAGGGTATATAGAAAAGGATGTACTAAATTATATGATATACTGTTTCTTAATATTAAATATCTTTTAGTAGTTTTCTTAGATTTGTTCATTTTATAGATAATCTCCATTCAATCAAAACGCCTAATGATTGTCTTGTCTGTAGTCTATAAGAACGAAACTGAATTATAACATATGTATAACGTCTGTTAGTACGGTGGTGTGGATAGCGATACGGAATTCGAATCCGGAAATTCCAAGTTCGAATCTCACTCAAGCTAAAAATTATATGAACTACTACACTGCGGCTCGGTGAGGCCAGACCTTACACTGTAATTGGGATTAAGTTCCTGTTGTACAGCGTAATATAAATAAATAAAAAAGTGAAAAAATTCAAATGATATCTAGAGACTTAATAATAATAAATTAACGGTATACAACTAATAAGCAATTTAATTTAGTTATAAATTTCCTTAAGAAACCAACAGTTTATAAACAATGTTTGTTTTCCAGGAAGATTAATATATTTGCACTTGTCAGTTGTCAACGTTCCCAGAGGAAAGTTAAAAATGATCGATAAACGTGGTGTGACACATCACCATTACATGCTCTTTATAAAGTAGAAAAAAACTTTATATACGACCTTCGTATACGACACAATGTTGAACAACATAAAATATTACCTAAAGAGAAAATATTACACTAAACTTTGTCGTGAAAGCTCATACTATATTATGTTCTAAATATTTATATACCAAGAATTCAATTTGAATTACAGAAAAATAAATTATATAGTACCTATATTTTCTAGATTAAACTAGACTAGACTAGAGATTTAATATATTATGGATAATAACAGACATCGGTTTTCCGAGCTTAAAGACCCTTCGCTCTATCAAATTAAATAATAATATAACTAATAATATAATTTTTGATTTATTAATCATATTTATACGATATTTCGATAAATAAATATATCATCACGTCTTTTACCCATTACTGGGCGTGGAAGTCTGCAGTAGAAGATCTCGGTAAGTGATATATTTTTAGTAGAAGGGAAGCCATAGAGGTAGATTTAATTTGATGAAAATTGTTTGTCGGCTGCGGAGATCGAACCATGGTTCTCAAGGTCCACAGGCCGACTTGATACCACTGAGCCACCTACCCTATATTTAGATATAAGATTCTTAAATAAAATAAATAAATATATTATCACGCCTTTTACTTATTACTGGGTGTGGCACTCTGCCGGAATAGATCTCGGTAAATAATATATTTTTGAGCGTTACCAGCCGTCAAATCACGGTCCCGAATGATTATAGTGGAGGGGAAGCCACAAGGGTAATCTTAATGTGGTGAAAATTATTTGTCGGCAGTCCGACTCGATACCACTGAGCCACCTACCTCATAAAAATAAATTCTTCTTTGCCAATATTTTGGTGCTCTACTAACAACTCTAGTTGATAGTAGGTTCTGATTATGATCATTTAAATTACCGACACAAGAAAAAACATTAAATAAAGACTGAATGATTTAAGTTGACATTTATTTTCATTTCTTTATCCATTTCAACAAATTCCAATTCATAAATTTATATTAATTAAATGTATTTTCATTATGCTTCCACTACCAGCCTTTTTTTTATTATGTCTGTTAATTAATTAATAGTTAACGAGTTACTTTATGGTTGTCTGGTGCCCTAAATGTTCAAATAGATTCACTGTAAATGTAAACGCTTGACATGGAACACGTCATCCTTTTTGCCCCCATTTAAAAATTCCCCTTAAACAATGTTTTTCTCCTATAATGAATGAATTTGACATATCATCTACTGTGACAAGTGCGATTAAAAACTTGCTGCACACTCAATTAATTTCGTTTTAAAAATATTTTTTATTTGAATCTGACAGGAAAATTAAATATTTGCCTGACCTTTAAGACTCAGGAAAGCTTCCCTTTATACAATATTAAAAATGGAAATGCAATACAAGTAGTAAAATATATGTTGAGCATTACTGGCAGGTTTGTAAGTAAAATATACAAGAAAGTTTGACCTCAATTTTAAGTTTAGAAGATTACTTCAGGTATAGGTAATATAACGAACGAGAGCAAATGGGCCGGAAAATTAAGCAAGTAATTAGCGAAGCAACATTAACGTCTTTTTAATATAATGATATCAACACACTATACAAAGAGGAAAAAGAAAAACTAAATGTAATTTAGAAAATTATAAAATAATACTTAAATAATTACTGGGTGTGGCACTCGACCGTAGCAGATCTTGGTAAGTAATATATTTCTTCGCGTGAAGTGCAGTTACCAGTCGTCAAATCACGGCCACCAAAGATGTTAGTGGAGAGGATTCACAGGGGTAGATTTAAATTGGTGAAAATTGTTTGTCGGCTGTGGGGATCGAACCAAGGTTGTCAAGATCCACAGGCCGACTCGATACCACTGAGCCACCTACCCCATAAAAAAACTAAAAACTAAATGTAATTTTAGAATTATAAAATAATAAATAAATATATCATCACGCCTTTTACCAATTACTGGGTGTGGCAGTCTGTCGTAGCAAATCTCGGTAAGTAATATATTTCTTCGCGTGAAGTGTGGTTACCAGTCGTCAAATCACGGCCACCAAAGATGTTAGTGGAAGGGGCGTCACAGGGGTAGATTTAAATTGGTGAAAATTGTTTGTCGATGTGGGGATCGAACCAAGGTTGTCAAGATCCACAGGCCGACTCGATATCACTGAGCCACCTACCCCATAAAAAAAAACTAAAAACTAAATGTAATTTTGAAAATTATAAAATAATAAATATATCATTACGCCTTTTACCAATTACCGGGTGTGGCACTCTGTCGTAGCAGATCGCGGTAAATGATATATTACTTTGCGTGAAGTGAGGTTACCAGCCATCCTATCACGGCCACGAAAGATGTAGTGAAAATTGTTTGTCGTCTGTAGGAATCGAACCCGGGTTTTTAAATCTACGAACTGACTCGATACCAATGAGCCAACTACCCCATCTTTCGAAAATTATTATAATATAATTAAGTAATAATAAAAAGCAGTCCATAACTTTTTATAATACTTGCATAAAAAATATTATAAAACCTTCTGCTCATTTTGGATGTGCTATTCTAGTATTAAATTAAATTAAATATAGCTTTATTGACCCAAGTGTCAAGGACGGGATTCAGCCTTAGGCTGCACTTCCATCCACTCCAACAAAATACATATTGTATTCTTTTTCAACACGCAACACTGCGAATTTTTATGTTAAAATTTCATATTCTATCTCGACTATAAGTTTTGGATAAAAACTTTGATAACAAAACTTATTTGAAATATTATTCTCAACATCTTGTACCTAATTTTGAATTAAGAAAATATCAATGAGTTCTTAGATAATTCTTTCACTTATTTTGCAAATTTTGCTAAAATAATAAAAGTCTGTAATTCAGAAATTTTCCTGCAGTTTCTTATGGTTTGTCGCCATTGTTATTATGACACGCTTTAATAAAGAAAAACCTACAAAGCTTACAAAATTATATTTATGAGGGCTTTGTTTTTGTTCATGAAAATAATTATGAATTTTGTAATTAGCGTTTCAGAGAATATAATTTCTGGAAATTATACATTCATTTATTTATTTATACACTGAATAAATTCAGATGATACATGATTTGTTTGTGTTTATATGTTGAAAAAATAAATAGATTCCTAAAATAATTGATGCAATTCGCTAAATATAAATATATACTTAAAATAAATAGATGAAGTCAACGATATAGAACATGAATTTTCATGCTATACCATAATTAAAAATTAAAATTAAATTCGAAATAGCTTGGACCTGACAAATTCGACCATTTAATTAAAATAAAATTAATTAAAAACATTTTATAAAATTGAAAATGATATTTACTATAACTGTCTGAAACGTAATAAAATAAAAACTGGCTAGCAAGTTTGAAACGTGAAACGTATCTAAGTTATTATTATAAGTTATGTTGCTATGAGGCTAATTTATGCTAATAATCGTTAAACAGATAAAAATAACGAAATAACTTTTTATTTTCATATGACACAATTCTAGAGTTTATTCTTACTATATTTAAAATGCTAAACGATAATATTTTTTTACAACTGTCAAAAAGATGTTCAAAACATGTATTTTATTTATTTATTTGTTACGCTGTACAACAGGAACTTAATCAGAATTACAATATAGGGTCCGCACTCACCGAGCCGCAGTGTGGTAGTTCATATAATTTTTAGCTTGAATGAGATTCGAACTCGGGATCTCCGGATTCGAATTCCATATTGCTATCCACACCACCGTACTGACGGACAATTTTACGTAGTTTTTCATCGGTTACAACACATCAATAGTACCAAATTTATACTATTTCTTATTGTTTTCCTACAATTTAAGTATATTAAATACGTAATAATATTAATTTCTAGTACTTACAACTTATTCAGTTCTTTTTAGAATTTTCGTTAGAAGCATAGTCTTACCTGCAACAATAAAAATAAATTAATAATCTGTCCCTATATAATAAAGAAATAACGATTTTTAAATCAGTTTCAAATTTCTATAATAGGATAGCTTCTATTCAATTTAAGCTCTTCCGCACAAAAGCAAATACATTTCAAGTAGTTCGTCAATATTTACCAACTTCGTTCAATTTGCTAATCATAATCTATTGAAATTTCACTCTATTCTCAAACAACAATGACCCAAATTCAATTTACTGAAAACAACAGAATGTACTGTTAGGCAGAAGACAGACATCACGTACAGTCTTTTGAAAACGTGTAATTAATATGTCTCATATAATGGAAATTCTTTAATAAAATAGCTAAATTAAATTTAGGCCAATTGGTAAAATGAATACACTGTAATTTTTAATCAAGCATTCTGGACATGTCCTAAAGCGCAGTACTGGCCTAAATTTTTACGATAGGTGTTTGTTTTAGCGACTAGGCAGGTGTCTGCTATGTATATATGGGATTCATATGAATGTGATATCATTGATATTATATATAGGGAATGCTGATGTCACTCCATACAATATACAGAATGTCTACCGTAAGTGGGTTAATATTAGCAAATTTTTTGTTTGAACATTATGTATAATGACATCATATCATTCAAGTTTATATATGATAAAAATTAGCTGTATCTAACTGTCGCCTACTTTGTTATACAAGGTCTGAAAAGACACTAAAAATAGGAGAACATTGAATCCTAAACTTGGCCGCAAGAGGCGCCTTTTTCGAAAGTAATTTAAGCAATATTTATTTCATTTTTAACAAACACACATACATAATATTTGCATAAATATTTTATTTAAACTTAGAATTATAAAAATTAAAAGAAGTATATGTTTTATTTTACTGTTACTGATAAAACAATTTACTGAAACAACTGAATTTTTTATAAATGTCGTACCAATCACTAGAATCATCGGAAAAGGCGCCACTTGCGGAAAAATTTTGAAACCTTTGCTTAGAAACCAGTGTTACATTTCAGGCCTTAGATATAACATTTTTTTACATAATCTCGCTTAATGACGGGAGAGATATTCTACAGTTTTTTACTATAAACAACCATTTTTTTTCTGTTTTATCAAAATACTTATTCATTTCTGCTATTCAGTCGCATTACACAAAACTATACAAATCTTCAATCAAATTGTAAAAGAAAATAAGAAATGTTTCTATTTAGACATTTAGAGTATTTGACAAAATTATATGAAGTGAAGAGACATTTTTATATTTGTGATATAAAAATTTGATCAAAAGTTAAAAACTTAGACTGTATGATGTCAGCATTAGATGAGCAAAATAGTGCATTTTTTTATAAATAAATAAAAGCAAATCGAGATTGCATGTCATATGCAATAATTGATATTGCTGTCATACATTCGATAAGCTTTTATTAATTTAATCTAAGTTTAAAATTTAAGTTTTGTGCCATAAGTGGAATAAAATTTATACAAATGACGATCCATCCTGGTGGATTGGTAATAATACGAAACACAAAATTATGTTTGATATTAAATTAAAATAATAATTGAATTATACGTGAAATTTAAATGAAATAATTCATCTACAATGTATACAAATATCAGATAAATATTCCAGATATCAGAACACATAAATAAATTATGCGAAATTGTTTTCAATTTTCAATGATTGCTCACTTAACGTCCACTTTGCATATTTCAATTTGTTTTCCCGTTATATTATATTTCACTGGTATGTACGTACATTTCACAGGCGGTTAGATTTGGCAACGTGTTATGTGTTACGCACTGATATAGTACGCACATGTGTGCTTCACTGAATGTTTCCGAAAATATCTTCTTACGACTACTACACAAGTGGTTATGTATAGGAAGAACTTCATTTTATTTCAATCTTGACTATTTCAAACACTATTATACTACCTATTTTATTTTAATAATAATAATAATAATAAATTTATTGGTCACATATTTAAATACAATTTATGACAAGTCGGACAAAACATAATAAAATAAAACTAGACAGCAAGAGCTGTAAAATAAAAATTAAAGAATTACAGAGCATTACTTGGGTAATTCAAAAATTCTACCAGAGAGTAGAAGCAATATTTTTGCAGAAAATATTTCATTTTTAATTTAAATGTTTTAGTATTAATTAATTAATAGTAGTTTATAATATAACTACATACATACTTGTATTTATTTTATTTTATAAATGTTACACTCTGCATAAAACGAACCTAATTAATCTCAGTTATAGTACAGGGAACCTACAGCGTATAGTTGAATCCGAACCACTCATACACAGTCATATTTTTTGGTATTAAATGAAGTTAGCAAGATTTGTTTGCATGACCTCTTGATTGAGATGCAAATTTCACCTTGGTTATATCCACTGGGCTACGATCAACGTTGCCAGATCTGGTACTTTTTTTTCTTATCTGATACGCTGGAACGAAATATTAATTTCTGGTACTTACAACCAAAATGTCAGTATGAATGTAGGTAAATATTGTTTTCTTGTTTTGTTAATTACAGTAAATGCGGAAATAACACGTGAGCTGGAAGTAGAAAGTGATAAAAGTTTTGAACATTTCTGTGGACATGTACTTAATATAAAAAATCTGATGTGGATACCACATGATTTCCTTGTACGCGTATTAAACTATAGATATTTTTAATTGCACATATTTGACATTAAATTTTTAATTTTTTTACAGGATTGATGGTCAAAAATAATTTATAAATATATCATCACGCCTTTTACCCATTTACTGGGCGTGGCACTCTGTCGTAGCAGATCTCCATAAATGCGGTTACGTGCCGTCAAATCACGACCTCCAAAGATGCTAGTGAAAATGGAGCCACAGGTGTAATTTTAATGTGGTGAAAATTGTTTGTCTGCTGTGGGAATCGAACCCGGGTTCTCAAATCCACAGACCGACTCGACACTACTGAGCCACTTATCCCATTAAAAAATGTTTTTTTCTGGTACTATTTTAGGGAACCTAGTACTTTTATGAAAGCATATTGGTATGAATGAAATTTTCAGTTTGGCAACACTGGCTACGATTACTGTACAGGCTGTTTCACAACTTCAAGACAAATACAAGTACAAATTATCTAATGAATAAATTGACAATTGTAGTGTTTATAATTATAAGTGAATTATTAATATATTAGAACTAACTGTAAAACCAGTAGCACTAAAAATGTTTACTTCATGTAAAGTGCAATTAATTTTGCGAATTTAAAAAAAAATCTTTTTGTTTTGTGATCCCTACATTATGTAGTATCTGCCATTTAATTTCTATCCTGAAGTTGTGAAACACCCTGTATTTTTGGGTGTAACTTGAAATCAGTTAACATTTAACATATTTTAGTTTCAATTTTAATATCAAAATAAGCAAATAATAAACTGATGAATGTAATTTTTTGTTTAAATGGTACGCCATTCAAGTTCAGTCACGACAAAACGCTATTAAATTACTTCACAGTTTTTATTAGTAAATACCTACAATTATAACACGTTCTTGTTTAACATAATCATGGCTCAAAAGTGCCAAAACTTTTAATTTATTTTTAACAATAAACCCTGAAGCCAAATTACGTTTACAATTTGTTGCGATATTCACGCACGTATGACTAACGGATTTTTTGCGTTCGTTCATTAACTGCTCTGACATACTAATCATCATTTAGGTTTCATTGTCGATTATACTTGAGTGTTTTTCTTTTTAGTGTTGATTTTTGCCAGATCTTTGACCTACAATGACTAATATCTAACACATTCACTTTATTATTTCTTCATAGGAAAATTAATAAGCATTATTAACAATGGTAGATATGTATTTATTTATTTATTTATGTTACGCTGTACAACAGGACTTTAATCCCAATTACAGTACAGGGTCCGCACTCACCGAGCCGCAGTGTGGTAGTTTATATAATTTTTAGCTTGAGTGCGATCCGAACTCAGGATTTCCGGATTCGTATTCCGTATCGCTATCCACACCACCGTATGACGGTATTAACTATATGTGTAATAAAATTAGTAGAATTAAAAAAGTTAGAAAGTTAGAGTTATATAAATTCAATTATTACTATAAAATAAATAAATTACGCAATTGTATCATCATGATAACGGTGTCGTTTTACTGGTGAAAGTTAGCGGATTCAATATCTTGTTAACATCTACTTCTAATCAAAAATGCAAATAATATATATACCAGTGATTCTTAGAAACCGGGGGAACGCGGAAGATATCTCAAGTTTTAACTCTATTCACTAGTATTTTTGTCTGCAATTATTTAGTTTTTATTTTATATCTTATATAATTTTTCGTTTGAATCCGATTTAGTAGTAGATATTTGTATATTAACACTTGCTAGCGAAATATTATTTGTACGTTTTTATTTCGTAATTTTTTTATGGTTATAAGTAAAAATTATATAGTCGTTTTCAAAGCTATAAATTTCAAATATTGCAAGAATCGTTTTTTACCAATATCAGAGTAAGAAACGAACTTTTTTCATTTTCTTCCTTAAAAACAGAGATATTTAAAAAACTTAAACACTCTTAAACGTCATTAAACTTATATATTTATTATTATACCAATCCTTATTTAATAATCAATATAATATTCAAATTACAGTAGAAACTTGGGGGGTCCGCGAAAACTATTTGGAAAGTTTTGGTGGGGTCTGCGATGACAAAAAGGTTAAAAACTGCTGCTCTATATGATTTGATTGGGATGATCTATCCGTTGTAAATAAATAAATTTAAAAAAGTTGTCGAGAAAGATTATAAAATATACAAATTGTCGGCAACATTAAAAGAACATGATTGATACGTTACTTTATCATTTAAATTTTTAAATTACAAAAACAAAAATAATACTACAAGACTTCATAATAATTTCCATACAAAAGTTATTGTATGTTTAAGAAGAGAACTGCTTAGCAATAGTCGAAATTACTATGGATTTATGTACATGTAGGATGTACCATTGAAAACAGGAGTGTACTGTATTTTTGTCACGTCTCTCTAGCTATTATTTATTTTTCAGCAAAACATTTTTCACGTAGGGTGTAATAAATTGAATCTTACAGTTTACTCAACTTTGTATTTGTTAAGATTACTAAATTTTCACATTATTCTAAAATAAATAATTGCAATCAAAAACATTGTATGACTACAAATATAAATAAAATTGTTATAAAATTGTCAAATAAAGTTAATTTTTATATACAGGATTTTGTCACGAAGTTCATCTTTTCTGGGTAATATTATTTTATTTTACGTTGGTATTAGGGACGTCCGGTGAAACAGTTTAATCCACTGCTGCTATTGTCCATTAATATACTGCAAAAATACCAAATATTTGTAGAAAATAAATTATATACATGGTTTTTTATTGTGTTATTGCTTACAAAATCATATTTATAAATATAAAACAGATTTTAAAATATAAATAATGAAGTTACGTAATAATTAATTATGTAACTAGTGTAAAAGTGTCACTTTATTACACGCATAAGACGTCTATGGCTTGTGCTGAAAACTCGAAGTTCAATAAAGATATTTTTAACACGAGTTGCATATACTATTTTTCTACAATTAAGTTTCAAACTAATTATGTCCATTTTACTAATTACATTTGAAACGTCCAAAACATTTTGTATCGTAGCACAGTTACAATTAACAGCACACTGTGCGGTAAACATACACTTTTGGCACTGAAAATAAGTATATAATAATATAGTTTTTGCATGATCCTAGAATAGAATAGATATTTATGCAACTGTGTGAAAAGTGTGAAAAGAGTCACTTTATTATATGAGTGCAATACAAGACGCTTTTAATAAAAGTTTCTATATACTATTTTTTTATGAACAGGTTTTAACTAATGATACGAATTACGTAATGCACATGTCAAACATAATAAAAAAAAAACATTTATTTTCATGTTATCATTTCGTAGAAACTAAATGTTTTATCGCACATCGTGCGATAAATAATCACTTTTGTACTAAAAATGTATACATAATGACGCATTTTTCTCACGATCGCAAAAAAAATATTGTGTACACCTCATCCGTGAATTGTGATAAACTATTTGACGTTCTCAGAATGTCAATTTTTCGATGCACAAAATACTCATTTTACGGCCTAGATATACAAACAACTATTAATTTTATTTTATATTTCAAAGTATAAATACTTACTGCACTCGTATGTCTATTTAAATCTATAAATTCTTTCTCAGTTATACATTTACTGAGTACAGATTTACCTCATGCAGAGACCATAAAGCCCCACTAAATAACCTGTAAAAATATACGTTTCTAAATTCCATGTTAACTATGCTCAACCAGAGTCGTTACAGAAGATTAATAAGTATTTGTGTTAAAGCAAATATCCATCACAAAATTTACACTGATAACATCAATTATGTAAATATATCTGGATAACATTAACATTGAATTTATTCAAAATTGCATGCTGTCAAACATGTTTCTAAAACTAAGTAATGACTAGTTCGTGCAAATGAAATCATTAGGTATTTAAATCAGTTTTAAATGTTTGTGAGTTAATTACCCGTATAAAAAACTAAAAATACGGAATAGCTGTTATATTATGCAAACCAAATCAAACACACGTGCATTACTAATGTTCCAAAACATACCATGAAAATTATTATAAAAATTTACGAATGTATACAGGGTGTTTCTATACCTCTACACGTAACTTTAATAACATAATTTGATATACTGATTATAGAACAAAAAGATTTTTTTTGAAATTCGCAAAAATTAAGGTATTTCATTTCTAGCGAACATTTTTAGTATCACTGGTTAAATAGTTTTATTTTATTGTTTCTCTAAAATTATTAGTTAGTCAGCAAAAGTAATTGATTGCTTTATAAGAAAAAAAGACTGTTTATCGCAATAAAATAAAAATGCCTTTTACCCATTACTGGGTGTGGCACTCTTCCTAAGCAGATCTCGGTAAGTGATATATTTTTTCGCATGTAGTGCGGTTACCAGCCGTCAAATCACAGCCTCCGAAGATATTAGTGGAGGGGAGCCACAGGGGTAAATAGCGATGTGCGTCTATGTCCCAAACTTAAAATCGTATTTCTACGGCCCATCTACTTGAAGGACTGATTAGATCCAAGATCACTTTTATTTCAACCCTAATAAGTCCTCACATAATATTATTCAACAGTTACGCGCCTTTGGGCAAACCTGACCTAATGTTACATTGAAATAATAAACTCTATACTCTGAAAATATTTGTATTGGATTACAGGTCCTAACCAGTGGCGTACTTAATTCTTGGTGGGCATTGTATCAAATTTCCATGAGGACTTATTTCTTAAAAAAAAAAATTGCCGGAGAAAAGGTGTGGTGAGTTTGGATGGCCCAATTAATTAATTATAACAATTTTCACCAATTTAAATCTATCCCTGTGGCTTCTCCCCCCCCCAACATCTTTAGGGGCCGTGATTTGACGGCTGGTAACCGCACTTCACGCGAAGAAATATATCACTTACCGATATCTGCTTAGGCAGAGTGCCACACCCAGTAATGGGTAAAAGGCGTGATCATATATTTATTTTATATATTTAATTAATTGAAATTACTTATTCTAATTCAAATAAAAATCATACAAATAAAAAAGAAGAATTCTTAATAAATATGTTTTTACACCGGTTGGCTGGCGAAGCCTCCTTAGCTTGAAGAGTCCTGTATCATTAATACAGCGGTTACAGAGGTTTCTAAGCACCAGGCAACCGATTCTAATTCGTAACAATCGCTGTAGCAACTGGCTTGTGGTCATTTATTGTTGCTACCGATAGTATTACCACCTTACGGGATAAAATATAACTTATGTATGTCGTCATTACTGGCGAATAGACTTTTCTAGCGACTTATTGCTAACAACTGCTTTGAACTAGTTGCTAAATCAGTTGCTAAGTCATATTCGTTTGTTTTGTAGTATCGTAGTTCTGAAAAGTTTGGTTATTTTAATATCGTACATTAAAATTATACTGAATGTGGCAAGTTCTCGGTAAGTGATATATTTTATTGTGTGAAATGCGACTACCGGCCGTCAAATCACATCCCTAAAGATGTTGGTGGAGGGGGAGCCACAAGGCTAATTTTAATGTTGTGAAAATTGTTTGTCGACTGTGGGAATCGAACCCGAGTTTTCAAATTCGCATGCCGACTCGATACCACTGAGTCACCTATCTCATAAAATATAGAAATATACTTACGATTTCAACTAACCAAATAGACTTGTTTACAGCCAACAATCACTAAACTCAACAACAGATTTTTCAGAAGTACCATAACAATATATATAGTTTTATCTTTGTTACCAACAGTACAAAAGAAACTCCCTAAAATTTAATTAAGTCGCATGAAGTCATTAAAAATACGTCATTCAATTACACACTTGGTTGCTGCGAATTGGTCTCCTAGTTTTAATCTAATGTCAGCACGTTGACACATCTCCGGTGTGCCTGAAATTAGACCTAGGCTCCCAGGAAACAGAATCCGAAAAAGGGTTCTAGTGCCATATCAGCACTAATGCGCAGGTATATGGGCTGTTACACGCACGATTTGGAAAAATCCAAATGTTCAATGTACACGCACCTTTAAAAAAGGTTAAACAAAGAATAATAATAAAGTTTTAAGTACCCACATAGTATGAAAATTAATTACAAGTCTTTATACAGATTGTTCTTTCATTTAAAAGACATGTACATATATTTTGGCACACCTATTAGATGTATAATTAATAAATCATTTGTCAATACCTAGTCGAAACATTTATAAAATTATCTTGAAGAAATCTACAATACTTATTCAAACAAATAATGAGTATAAAAAATGACACAACTTTTGTTTCAATAAAACAAAGTCAAACTTGTACCCAAAGTTAATTTAATAACTGTGTCACTTTCCAAAACAACTTAAATATAAATAAATAAATATTCGTGTATAAAGTGAGATTTTGTATCTTTTATACAGGGTGTTTCAGGACTAGTGTAACAAACTTTAACAGCTTATTCCTGAGGTCATTTTGAACCAAAAATGTCATATGAAGATAGGTCCTATTCCTTCTAGTTATCAAAATACAAGAGGTTGAAGTTCTATAAATAACACAAAATTTTCAAATTTTTGTAATCAAGATACTTTCGGAAAACAAGAGTTTTATTGAAAAGTCATACCTTATTTATCTTCATTAATTTTAATTATTAATATTAACATGCATACGAGTTCAAGGCGCTAATTTTGAACACTTGCTCTATTTTTTTTTTTAAATTTGATATCTTATTTCATATTGTATTAACCTATTCCATGTTTGGTTATGTTGTTCTGTGTCTATTTAATTGTGTCATTTTATGTTTTGTTCTCTAAATCGTATTCGTTAATATTAATAAATAAAATTAATTAAGACAAATAGGGTATGACTTTTCAATAAAACTCTTGTTTTCCGAAAGTATCTTGATTACAAAAATTTGAAAATTTCGTGTTATTTATAGAACTTTAACCTCTTGTATTTTGGTAACTAGAAGGAATAGGACCTATGTTCATATGACATTTTTTGCTCAAAATGACCTCAGGAATAAGCTGTTAAACTTTGTTACACTGGTCCTGAAACACCCTGTATAACACTGAAAATATTGTAAGTAATAAATGCCAACATATCTTCATGATATACAATCGTATCCGACAAATAGTTTAGACTTTCAGAGCGTTAGAGTTCCAGGTATAATAAAGTTTTCTCGCCTGTCATCCTTTAAAGGAAAGTAAATATCCGCCAGGTAAAGGTAACTCGAGTAGCAAACTTTAGAACATCTATTAAGCCGCTTGTAATAAGCTTCTTTCTGTTCTATTCATGACGAAAACTATCTACAAACTAAAATATGTCCAGTAAACTGATAACATCGTTTCAAACATTAATCACTGTGTGGACAATACAGATTTTATGAACCTTATCTAGATGTGGAGGACAATGATATTAGTTACAGAACATTAGATTATGATCGTTTTGAATGATGAATACCTTTCACCAAAAAATACATTTGAATTTGTTTCTGTTGTATTAATTTTTATTTGTAAATGGTGCAGTTTGTAATATTTGACTTATTGTTCCTAAACAAATAAATATATCATCACGCCTTTTACCTTTTACCCATTACCCAAAAGCCAGAACTGCAACTAATTTAAAGTTACAGTTTTAAATCTGTCTGACTATACTTTTGGATCTCATAGTAACTTCATTTTTCAGCTGTCCAGTTTCTAAATTATTTTTTAAAAAAATGCTTTAGTGAGAATTCACCACACGTCACTGTCAACCAATAGGATCACGAATTTGTTTGAAAATGAACCAATGAAATGTACATTTCGTCGGAAATTCATCACTAGTGAAATTGATATCGGAAATACCACTGTTAATAATATCCTTGGTTACGAATAAAATAAATGATATTTTCAATATTTTCATAAACGTCAATTCTACATTTTTTCAGTGTACATTCAATATTCAAAATTTTCATCACTGTAATACCTAATTAATAATGTGCAAATAATTACCTAACTATTCTTGTTAATTAACTCTTGTTTGGTAAATTCTTAAACCGAATACAACTCGTAGTATGAAAATTGCAGATAATATTTTGACATAAATATACATTCGTTGTTACGGAAATAGGAAACACAACTCGTGCTTCGCACTCGTTATGTTTCCATTTTCATAACAACTCATAATTTATGTCAAAATATTTTCAGCAATTTTCATACTACTTGTTATATTATATATGAAAAGACACAAATAAAAATGTCATCAAACTATTTGAAGCATTGTTCTAAAAATTAATTTAGGAACCCCAAGAACTGAAAAATGAAGTTACTATGGCATTCAAAAATTTAGTTTTAAAATTACATAATTCCGAAAAAAATACATATAGGTAATTAACATAAAAGGTGTTAACAATTTTGACATTTTGATTTATTTAAAGAATGAAAAGAATAAAAATTGAAATCATCAATAAATAAATATATCATCACGCCTTTTACCCATTACTGGTTGTGGCACTCTGCCTAAGCAGATCTCGGTAAATGATATATTTTTTCGTGTGAAGTGCGGTTACCAGTCGTCAAAACACGGTCCCCAAAAATATTAGTGGAGGAGGAGCCACAGGGGTAGATTTAAATTGGTGAAAATTGTTTGTCGTCTGTAGGGATCGAACCAGGGTTCTTAAGATCCACAGGCCGACTCGATACCACTGAGCCACCTACCCCATTATCATTATTATTATCAATCATCAGTAATTGAATAATAATATACCCGCGACAGATATCGCCAAAATATAAAAACTGTGTCCTAGGAATTCTAATATTTTTATCCATTTAACATTCATTGCCAATATTAAGATGAGTAACTAAAGAATCTAAAACATTTAAATCTTCAAAACGAAAGGAAAGAAATCTTGTGTAAATGTGAGTCTGGTACAGAATCATTAAAGCTATTTTATGTGCACCTAACGAGTTAACAGTGAATCATATTTTGCCATAAACGTGAAGGCAAAGCTCAAGCACAACCTCGCAGTCACAAAGAGTGCTGTGCCTTCAACGAGAATGCATTATAAACAAAACAACGTAGTCCACAGTCTAGACCTCGTCGGTACCACCAACCCAGTGCGTCAACTCACATCATAATCCATGAATGTGGTGCACTATACCACTGTGTCACTGGATCCTCACAGATCCAGTATCGTGAGATGCGTAAGTGAATGTGAGTTTTTTTATATTTATTCTTGGTCCGACGATGACTACAGCTGCATACAGCTGAAATATTAAAATTATGTCTTTTCTGTAAATTATCACTCGAACTGAGATAAACGCTTTAAGATTTAAGGCAAGAATGATGTTACTCTCTTTAGGCATTCGATTTAAAAGTAGTTTTACTTGTAGATATCTCAGAAATCTGAAGCATTTAAATTAGGTCGTTTTGTTTACATATCTATATTTAGTCCATGCAATAATTGTATCCAGTCTGCGAGAAATAAGTAGAAAATGTTAAGTATAGTTCGGTTTCGTTACGAATGCAGTATTGGTATATCGTAGGACAGTGGTTTCCAAACTGTGGAGCGCGCCCCCCTTGGGGGGCGCGTGATTTTTCAGACGGGGCGCCCAATATAAAAATATAATTGAGGCTTATGAACACATTCTTCATTCACATCATAGCATACACGTGTTTCTAACTCGCGCTCGCAGTAACAAACAAAGCCTTAGAAATTTTATTACCTTTCGTAACATCTTATTTGTATGAAACTGGCTTTTCCGCTGTAGCTGTTTTAAAGACAAAATATCGAACTCGATTAATCGTTGAAAAAGAATTGCTAGTGGCGATATCTTCAATGACTCCCCGGTTCGAGAAACTGAAAAACAAGTGCCCATTCAGCACACTCAAAAATTATGATTATATTATATTAAATATGCCTAATTTAAATTAAATATAATTTCCAATCTTATTACAATTTTATGTTTATAAATGTTGTTACATTATTTTGTTCTATTATTATGTTGTAATAAACATAATTTTAGGTTAAGAAAAAGATTTGTTATAAGAAATATCTTATATAATAACAATATTTGTTTATAGTACTTATTTTTTTGTATTAATTATAAAATATGAGGGGGGCGTGACAATTTTTTTTCGGAAAAAAGGGGCCGCTGAGAGAAAAAGTTTGGAAACCACTGTCGTAGGGAGATTATTTCATTTCAGATTATTGACAAATTTAACTGCGAAAGTTAATACGAAATTTGTAATTTTGATCTGTTTTCCGTCTATTGTCTGTGACAAATATGGACGTACAAGCGCAACTTTTTCCTGAAGATAAAAATGCATTTACCTGAAACTGACAGGAAAATAAACATTCTCACCGGCGTGAAGTTAGCCCCGCCCATGAACAAATTAATAATTTTCATGATCTCATTGGTTAGTGCTTCGTTAGTGCTTTTTAGTGCACTAGAAAGCAACGTTAGTGCATTTCACAATTCTATAATATATTAATAAATAATGGGCCGGGCCAACTTCACACTATAATTAAGATTAATTTGAAATGTAATAATATACTTTGTTAGTGCATCGTTAGTGCTTCCTAATGAAATCAATAATTTCGTTAGTGCTATTACCGTTACCTTGAAATAAATAATAAACTATGGGCGGGGCTAACTTCACACTGATTTCAGGGTTAATTATAATCATTATGACATCATTAGTTAGTGCTTCGTTAGTGCTTTTTATTCATTCTCTACAGCTTTTATTTCAATCATTTTCTTGTAAATGATAGTGGAAAATTTATTTCCCATATTAATCGTCTACGACACAGTTTTTTGGGACAAATAACTAAAAATTAATAATTATCATAAATAATTTACAACGCTTTTTAATTCCTATTTCGTCGGTAACTCAGTTTTAGATGAAAAAATAATCGATATTATGACAAGAACATTAATGAAATAGTTCAAATAAATATTAAATTCGTTACTTACTTTTACTAGTAATCTTATTTCAGAACCTTTTCTAAAAATGTCACATAATTTCATAAGGAAAAGATGCAAAATAAAGTCTGAATTCTACACAAAGCACATCTAAATTTATTACGTCCGGTGCAGTAGAGTCTATCATATTAATAGGAACTATGTCTAATGATATTTTCTTTTGAGGTTACGCAAATTAGTGGTCCTTCGCTAGTTTACACTTAACTAGTGTCAAACCTAATGCGCTTGTCAGCACTCAAGTTGTCTTATACAAACGCCAGATAAAATTAACATCAACTAGAAAAGAACTATTCATCATTCAATAATAATTTATCTCAGACTAAAAGAAATTATTTTGATTCACAATGAAATGAATGATGATTGTTTGCGTTTTACAGTTAGGTACATTAGATAGATTATACAAAATTATAATTAAACTTTTTTTATGTCTAGGACTGATGAATTTAACATTTCTATTTTGGACTCATATATTACATATTCATATTAACAATAATAATGAATATAGTCACTTAAATAGGTAATATTTGAAAGGAAATCTATAGAAATACGAAAATAGATACTTAGGTACTCATTTATTAGGTATTCGTATTATTTTTTAACTTTTAACTATTAGAACAATGATATTTAAGTCGTTTATGATTACATATTAAAAAATATATTACCGTAAGTCTTCTGTGTTTGCTTACGTTTTAAATGGCAACGCGCAAAAAAGATATTAAATAGTTACCAGGGATACAAACAAAACAGAAACTTGTCATATTGCCCTTTGACAGAACGAATTTATTTTCAGTACGTATAAGTTTTTTAATAATTTTAAGATGCAGCGTAAAGTATTTTTGTTCCTCTTACACTATTGCAGCTCTCGTCTTCGGCTCGCACTGCAATTACCGTGTTCGAGTAACAAAGAATCACTTTACGCTCTTAATACACAAATAACTATTTCGTGAATGGGCGTGATCGTGACTAGCTCTAGTTCATGCTACCTCATTTGTTTGGATATAGTGATTTATTATGTATATTTGAATGCAAAAATAAGTAGGTTGATTTATAACTTGTAAGTTTAGTATAATTTCCCCGCGTGATTTGTAGTAGGTAAATATTTATGTATATTTATTTCTTCCTTTTAATTTTCAGACACATTGATATTCTTCTATAATCCTTATTCATCTGTGGCGCTACAGCCCAAATCGGGCCTGAGCCTACCGGACTCACCGAGCCGCAGTTTTTACACTGCCGTACTGCCGGTTTTCGTAGTCAAATGCTACATTATTTAAGTCGTATAAGTGAGAAATACATGTAACTGTATTTTATATTTTACGACAAATCACACATTGTCGACAGGCGGATTCGAACTGACGAACCTTGGCTCGGGTGACGTCACAGTATGTTAAGAGATGTGCCTCAACACGCTCGGCCACCGCGCCTGTATATAATCCTTATTAATGATCAGAAAATATTTCCGTTCAGAAATCACCTATTTACCACATTCTAGTTATAATTTTAATGTTAATGAGTTAGGTGGATCAGTGGTATCGAGTCAGCATGTGGATCTTGAGAACCCCACAGCCGACAAATAATTTTCACCAATTTAAATCTATCCCTGTGGCTTCCCCTCCACTAATATCTTTGGGGGTCGTGATTTGGCGGCTGGTAACCGCAAGAAATATATCACTTACCGAGATCTGCTTGCGGCAGAGTGCCACACCCAGTAATGAATAAAAGGCGTGATGATATATTTATTTATTTATTTAGTTATAATTTCTACTCTATGGGGTAGGTGGCTCAGTGATATCGAGTCGGCTTTTGGATCTTGAGAACCCTGGTTCGATTCCCACAGCAGACAAACAACTTTCACCAATTTAAATCTATCCCTGTGGCTTCCCCTCCACTAACATCTTTAGGGCCGTCATTTGACGGCCGTTAATCGCACTTCACGCGAAGAAATATATCACTTACCGAGATCTGCTTACGGCAGAGTTCCACACCCAGTAATGGGTAAAAGGCGTGATGATATATTTATTTAGATATAATTTCTACTCTATAGAGTACAGCACAATCTTGCAAAACATGTCAAAAATATATTTAATGTCCTCGAGCTGGCTGACATATCGCTGTTTTAAAATGAGGTCACAATTTTTTATTCCTCAAAACCTACATCTGTTTAGCCAGAATCCAAACCTGTAATGGCTGTAAACTGTAATCCTAGCAGTGGCTCAGAGGCTGGTGTTCTGAATCCCAGTAACACCAGCAGCTCCCAATCTACACAAACACACGCTCGAGATCGACACCAGCACTGACATATGAAAACAACATTTGGGTGGTCTGGGTTAACACGTTCGAATTCCGTGATCTACATTGCATTTTCGAAGCGTAAGCATCATAAATTTGTGCAATTTAACCTTCAAAACATATTCATTTAAAATGGCACTTAACGCTACTGAGAAAGGAAAACAAATTGTTACTAGTTATTGCTAACGTATATGGATATTTTTTATTGAATGTTATATGCTTATAAGTAGTTAATAAATGTACCTATAGCATAAGAAATAATATTACAGCAAATGTGATCTTTGTCTCTATATGATATTTAAATACGTGACATATATATGTATTTACACATAAACAGGAATATAAAAGTTTAATACAGTTATTAAAAAACTACTAATGTATATGTAACTACGTATTAAGGTAATTAAAAAGTGAAACTACAATTAATTTATATGGAAAACTAGCAAGAATGAATAAAATTTTAATATTATTCTACAGGTACAAATACCAATCTAATCAATAAAATACATTTCACATTATTATTAATCACCTAGGTCATATTGCCATACATGCATTGAAATTATCCTTGTAGTAATTTTTGCTTTTTCGAACTATAGAGTGTTTTAATACAAAATGGCAGATACAACATGATATATTGATCTCGGATCAAAAAGAATTTGTTTTATAAATTCGCAAAATTAAATTACCGAGATCTGCTACGACAGAATGCTACACCCAGTTATGTGTAAAAGGCGTGATGATATATTTATTTATTTATTTAAAATTAACATTTTAGTACCATTGCTTTGCGAGTTATTTCTAATATATTAATAATTAAATTATAATTGTAAACACTACAATAGACAATTTAATCATTATACGTCGTGGCAGTGACACCAAAAATGTACATTTCAAGACTTTGAAACAATTATTTGTGAACAGTAATGAAAACAATACTTTTATTGTTCTATCATTGACAGCGAAGCAGGAATGTATATCAATCAATTGAGTGAAAAACAAAATCGATGCTTTCATTACGTGTCGAGCACGTCATTTTTTTACATATAGATATTAGATTGATTTTACGGAGATACAAATTTAAAATTATTTTGACATATCAATATGTTAATGCATTTTGAACAGGGTTCGTAAATATCATGATATTTATAATAAATATCAAAATATCTGATATATAGGATATATATCAGATAAATATCACTTTTTGGATATTTATTTTTTAATTTTAGTTTTTGTACACATTTAGAAAAACTGAAAAATTAGAAAAATTTCACTTTTCCGGAGGCTATATCTCAAAAACTAAACAAGATATGGAAATGCGCTCAACGGCGTTGAATTCCCCGTGTCCGAATTAACTTAAAAGCAAATTTTCATACAATTTTATGCAATTTAATATTTTTAATTATTTCCTAAGGGGTACCCCTTTGGTTTTTTCAGATTTTAATTCAATTTTACCAAAAATCCTTAATCGTAGGATTATTAAAACGAAAATTTACATACATATGTATTTTGACCCACTGAATTCAGTGGTGCAATCTTCAAATGCATATGACTTCTGGTTTTCGAGAAAATGTTAAAAAACCGCTTTTTGCGATTTTTTTGGCGGAAAATTGAAAAAAAATAAAAATCGCTGAAACTATGTTTATAAGTTAACTGAAGCACGAGAAAATTAATGCCGTTGAGCGCGTTTTAATATCACATTTAGTTTTCGAGATATAGTCTCGGAAAAATAGAAAAACTGAAAAATTCGATAAATTTCACTTTTCCGGAGGCTATATCTCAAAAACTAAACAAGATATGGAAATGCGCTCAACGGCGTTGAATTCCCCGTGTCCGAATTGACTTATAAGCAAATTTTCATACAATTTTATGCAATTTAATATTTTTAATTATTTCCTAAGGGGTACCCCTTTGGATTTTTCAGATTTTAATTCAATTTTCCCAAAAATCCTTAATCGTAGGATTATTAAAACGAAAATTTACATACATATGTATTTTGACCCACTGAATCCAGTGGTGCAATCTTCAAATGCATATGACTTCTGGTTTTCGAGAAAATGTTAAAAAACCGCTTTTTGCGATTTTTTTTGGCGGAAAATTGAAAAAAAATAAAAATCGCTGAAACTATGTTTATAAGTTAACTGAAGCACGAGACAATTAATGCCGTTGAGCGCGTTTTCATATCACATTTAGTTTTCGAGATATAGCCTCGGAAAAGTAGAAAAACTGAAAAATTCGAAAAATTTCACTTCTCCGGAGGCTATATCTCAAAAACTATTTCATATTTTTATATAATGGATATATATCATTGCAAAAATATGACGATATATATCAAAATAAATATCATGATATATATCGATCGATATATATCTTCGAACCCTGATTTTGAATGACCTGCAAGAAGATAAATAAATAAAATTAGTGAGAAAAGTAAAATTATATCAATAAGAATATAGTATTTTTTCACGATTTTTAAAATAATTGAAAAATGTATCATATTCTAAACAATTTTTCATTAAAAAAAGGAAGAGTTTCATGGCTAATATGACAAAATAGTATAATGTACTACTAAAGGGGAAAGGGTTTCATTACAAAATGTATACGAAAGTTGGAGCATAAGCGACAGTTTAAAAAAATTTCAACATTAAATTAAATTACATTTTAATATCTGCGATACAAGAATTTTAATATTTTTTATATAAATCAAAGGAGTTCTATTTGCAAATGCACATCACGTGTCCGTGGTCATCATATCAAATAACATTTTTCTCACTCAATTTAGTTGTAAAAATAACCGTTTCCCTTACTAGTGACGAAAGTAAATTACTTTCATCACAATTGAGGGAGACGGTTAATTTCACAAATAAATTGAATGAGGGAAATGTCATCTTCGCAAGTAATGTTAAAATAAATATTTTTGTTCTTATTTTAACATATGACTTCGACTGAACGTACAGTAATGAAGATAATTTTAAAGTTAAATTTTTATGAAAGAACTTTAAAATTTTTGTTCTTCATACAATATATACCCTTAATTGTTTTCCCAAAGTATTATATAAACATCTTGTATATTAGAAACAACTCTCAAACCAGTGGTACTAAAATGTGTAATGCAAATCATTTTGCGAATTAAAAAATATCTTTTTTATTCGAAATCTATATAATAGAGTATCTGCTATTTAATTTGTTTCCTAAAATATATTATAAAAAAAAATAATAAAATATAAACTAAACACTTGGCCAAGTGTATGGATGACAATTAATTTTGTCTTTGTTGTTATTTAAAGAAAATAATATCTTGAAAGTGTGAGATTTCAGATCAATCGTATGACCGACAACCACAAAAGTTATCAATTTTGCGTGACCGTATGACATATCCCATCTAACGAAAAGATAAGTTAATATTTAATAATCCAACAAGTGAATAAACTAATAAATATTTAATTCTTATATGCAGCAATAATACCAGGTAGTAATAATCATGAAAACATATAACATTAACATGTAATAAATGTCGAACATAAACAGAATATTATTATTATTGTACCAATATATAAACAGCAAACAGTTTTCCATAGAGAAATATGAACCCAAGTGTGTAACATTAGCAGGTGTCATTACAGGGTCAATACCTCACAGGTTGATAACTTGATCAAGCCTTGAATGAACTCCAACTGCGTGAGTATTGGAGAGTCACAGCGCGAGCGCATTCCCACTGACGCATCTCGGTCAGATATTAAGCAGATTCTTCACACACTGATAATCATATCAAATTACTAGAGGCCGCCTTCTTGGCACCAGTCTCGCGCAATTTCAATGTCAATGTGATTACAACGAACAGTATCAATCAAGAGCCGCGAAATATTTATCGTGATGGTGTAGCTCTTTTTGCTAGGAAGCTGAGCAATGTTCCCAAGATATATTTCACACTGGTTTTTTTTTTAATAAACCCATACCTCGCTATACGGCCGTTATTTATACGCATTTCGCTATAACGGCCCTTTTCAATTAAGACACGTTTTCGATTTACGGCCTAAAATGTTTCGCTATGACGGCAAAAAAAACTTTTTCCCCCATTGAATTTGTATGAATTTGTATTGATTCCTTATACGGCTTTTCGCTTTGCGGCCAAGTTTCGTGGAACGTATTTAGGCCGTAAACCGAGGTATGGGGTGTATATATATTTAAAATATACAGAATGCTCAAAGATCCGTATTACAAATTGTTAGGACAAGTAAAGGAGATTAAAATAAAAACTTTTTGTTATATAATATAGAGTAGGTTATGGTTTCAACATTTGAAACAAATCCAATACGTGGAAATCTAATCGATCACTTAATTTTTTCATTGTTTTAAAAAAATTTACCATTTGTCAAATAATTTTTAATTTAAGTTATTTTTGTTGTTATTCTACTCATTACAAAAAAGCAAGCAAAATTCTCAAGAAAATGCAAGAATTTATTATTAGAAATTGTTTTAAAAATTCACAAATCAAATTAATACTACCCCTGTGGCTCCCCCTTCACTAACATCTTTGAGGACCGTGATTTGAAGGCTAGTAACCGCACTTCACGCGAAGAAATATATCACTTATCGATATCTGCTATGGCAGAGTGTCACACTTAGGAATGAGTAAAAGGCGTGATGATATATTTATTTATTTTTATTTTACTTGGACATGTTCTTTGGAAAATCGTTCTTCGGAAATTAAAAAAAATTATAAAATAAGGTATTACACAAGATACCTACATAAAAACTAATTAATAAATGATTATTTGTAGGCAGTGTTTATACTTTTATTCCATTAGTAACATAATTATAAATAATTCAATGTATTATTAAATCTGTGACACTAAAAATATTCGCTAGGAATGAAATACCCTAATTTTTGCTAATTTCAAAAATATTCTTTTTGTTCTATAATCTATACATCAAATTATATATGCCATTAAAATTTCGTGCAGAAGTATAGAAACACTCTGTATAATCTGACACTATATCCCATAAAATGGGGTAGCACGAACCCTTGAATCATTCACAAGACATCCACTCATTAGATTCATCAAATAATCAGTCTTTATGAAACATTCTCATTCTAACACACCACCCTTGCTTCAATCACATTTATAGTTGCTTCCATACATTTATTCCTCACGCTTGGCATCTTTCAACTATTCCTTCCTATACAACTGTTACATTAATCTTTCATTTGACGTACTTTGGTTCTAAGACTTATTTTTCTCGATTTCAAAAGCATGTGACAATAACAGACCCACTCATAAACTCTATTTATTAGAGATTACCTCATTTTAATGCCACAAATTAGAAAAATTATTTAACCTATTAATTAGTAAATGATTTCCCAAATAATTATATTTTTCTTATAACTATAATTAAAAGATTATATAAATTTATAAATACTGTTATGAAATAATAAAAAACAAACAAGTTTGCTTATTAAACAATGCATTACTACAATCAATATTATTATAATGAAGAATCAAATATGCTTAGCCGCACACAAAACTTATTAATCATTGAATATATAAATATTATTGTTTATAATTATCTTGTTTATGAATACTCCTTTAGATGATCCACATATCAATGACTCATAATAAATATCTGCATATTTATTTTATTATTGGTTACGTATAATATTTTATTCTGTTCGCAACTCGCTGATATCAATATATGATAAAATTATCTTATACAGGGTGTTTCAGGACTAGTGTAACAAACTTTAACAGCTTATTCCTGAGGTCATTTTGGGCCAAAAATGTCATATGAACATAGATCCTATTCCTTCTAGTTACCAAAATACAAGAGGTTGAAGTTCTGTAAATAACACGAAATTTTCAAATTTTTGTAATCAAGATACTTTCGGAAAACAAGAGTTTTATTGAAAAGTTATACCTTATTTGTCTTAATTAATTTTATTTATTAATATTAACGAATACGATTTAGAGAACAAAACATAAAATGACACAATTAAATAGACACAGAACAACATAACCAAACATGGAATAGGTTAACATAATATGAAATAAAATAACAAATTTAAAAAAAATTACAGCAAGTGTTCAAAATGAGTGCCTTGAACTCGTATGCATGTTATTATTAATAAATAAAATTAATTAAGACAAATAAGGTATAACTTTTCAATAAAACTCTTGTTTTCCGAAAGTATCTTGATTACAAAAATTTGAAAATTTCGTGTTATTTATAGAACTTCAACCTCTTGTATTTTGGTAACTAGAAGGAATAGGCCTATGTTCATATGACATTTTTGGCCCAAAATGACCTCAGGAATAAGCTGTTAAAGTTTGTTACACTAGTCCTGAAACACCCTGTATAACATATTTCGATTGGTTCTGATTCAATAGCAGCTGCAGATCTCTTGTAATACGAGTATAATTAACATTAATTAATAATTAAATAAGAAGTATAGACAGTTATCATTGGCACTGTTCTATACAAGATAAAATAGATATAGAAATTAATATTTCGGAAAAGTTTTATTAGTGAAAAAAATACTAATTCTACATATTAACGGCGTCGAAATATCTCTATTTCGTTGGCAAACACTGTATCCATGAAAAAGTTGGATATAAGTCGAAGTAAAATCAATTCGTACGAGCCCCTGAATCGTTATTTTATAAATAGCTATTGCTGCGTAAGAGAATAGGAACGCCAATGAAAAACTATAAAACTATACCACAGGAACAATAATGCCATGAGTGCTGCGAGTTAACCTTCACGACAAACAGCAATTACCAGGCAAAGTTAAAAGAACAACATTCAGTTTTCCGGTTCCGTAACATTGCCTTTAAGATAATATAATTTATTTATGTATACTTACGTCAGTAAGTAAAATAAATTAGATAATATTAATAACAAGAAGGCGTATTTTAGGCAGTAGAAAGTGAAAACAGAACAGGTGTGCTCATTTTCTCCAATTTTTGTTAATTAATTATACCAATTACATTCTTTCATTTGATTTTCAATGAAAACTGTTTTCCATTCATGAATAAATAATGGCCTACATTATACTAAAAATAAACTTGATTTGATTGAAAATTTAAATAAAGGCCATTCCAAATGGGAAAACAATTATTTTCTTCATGTAATTACTGAAACCGTGACAACGAAAAAACAAACGATGTTTTCATAAGATACACAGCGTGACTAAGGAATATGTCTTGCAGTAAAAATGTTAATTCAGTTATTACTTCACCATATACCTAGAAAATATGTTTCATTCAATCGTAGGAATTAACAAAATGTGAACATATTGGCTGGTACCACAAGCTCTGTTTTTGCCTGTTTTAAGAGCAGTGTTTTTGGATGTTTTAATTATCTCTAACATGTTAAAACCGTGCATTTAAAACATCCAAGAACAAAGCTTGTCGTACCAGCCATTTTGTTTTTATAAACTGTCATTTAAATTGTGTCAATATGTCTGTTTTCATGACCAGGACAGAAGTAAAACATTTTTACCCTAGGGAAATAATGTACACAATATTCCTGTAGGGAGTTTAGATTATTTTGATAGTTCAGCTGTCAAAAGTTAAATACTATAGCGTACAATGAAACAAATAAGAACACTTGCAGAAGCTACAGCAACAAATTTCTTGGGATTCTTCCGGGAGTTTTTTACTATATTTTTGGCCTGTTACTCATTGCTAAGTGTGGCACTCTGCTAAAGCAGATCTCGGTAAGTGATAAATTTCTTCGCGTGAAGTGCGGTTACCAGCCGTCAAATCACGGCCCCCAAAGATGTTAGTGTTGGGTGAGCCACAGGGGTAAATTTAATTTGGTGAAAAATGTGTACAGTATTTTCATTTTAAACTGGAGGGGTCGGCATAAAACGACTAAACGTCCCTGTCTCATATAACTACAACGAAATCTATTAGTGCTTAACGATGGTCAATTTTTAAGGATCGTATTCAGCTTACAATTATTCTTGTTTTTTCCTATGATTGAACATTTAAAAATTACTAATTCGGATTAAATTATCCAATTAGCAGTTATGTTACTCAATAAGAAGATTAAATATCCTGTACTGAATCAGACTGAGTAATGTAGGTAAATGTTAAGATTATGTTTGTATATAATATTTATATTATACTTGTATCGTATGAATAAGGAAATATACTTATTTAAAGATTGTAATTTTCTTGTTTTTATTATACACGTACCGGCGAATTGGGGCTGTACAACCCTGTGCGAACCTTGTGACACCAGTTATAACGGATCATATTTTGAGTTCCTTTGTAAACGTATTTGCTGTGCATTTAATTGTTTAAAATGAAAATTGTGTAGTATAATCAAATTGAAAATCATGTTTATTTATAGGATAATTAGTACGCATTGTCCCTGTCACAATTTTTTTTATGTCTTCATTTTGACGTTTTAATTTGCCAATCAGAATCAGAATAAAATACGTCATATAAAAATCACAGCGTAATCTATCATCGAACGGACTTCTTCTTTATAGAAAATACAAACGATGGAAACTAAATGAGTAACGTATGTCTTGTAGCACAAATTTAATTATGAGAATAATATATCTTCATAACATGAAGAAAAAATTAAACAACTGCAATTATATATAAGATTATTATTACCTTTAAGACGCATAAACAATGAAAAAGCATTCTTAGTCAGAGATTGATTATTGGCACATAAAATACAGTAATAAACATTTTCTGATCAATTCAGCTTTTACGAGCTTTGCAGATCTATAAATCACTTTCTACGAGTAGCACTACGCAACAGTAATGTTTAAGTAAAGCGCAAACGCTTGTTTTCCAAAACACAAGACGGTAATGAGTTGGAAATAAAATAGTACGAGTTCTTTACACTCTGTATCAGTGTAACCCTGTAAATAGTGAACTCTGGAACCCTTCCTATTCAATACTTGGCTCCTGCGGAAAGAATACATGCCGAGACACGACAGAAGAACACAAAATAACAAGGGTGTCGTGAGACTCACGACTTTAGCCCTTGGGGAATAAATAAATAAAGTTGGCTTGTCTCCCGAGCGAAGACTGTTTGTTGCAATGAAACGAAGGGTCGGATTCGTCGACCCCTATTCAATATATCTCATATTTGGTTTCTTTTATACTGGACTACAGTCTGGAGACATTCGAATAAGTAATATGTGACTCACTCTGGCTCGATCGATACTGCACTAGAGACCCACAAAAAAGAGTTTAATTCTTATACATAAGAACGTTATTCATGATGCTTTGACTATGTTGAAAAATTAGCGAAAAAAAAACAAGTAAGCTTTTCGCAATCATTGCTTTCCTGATTATTTTACAAGAAAATGTTTCAAATTAAAATTATCTACTCATAGTTAATTTAATTTAATCAACAAATTCGGATCAATTTTATTTATTTTATAGTATAACATTACTGTCAAATTCGACTCTCATTAAAAATGAATAAATTTTTCTTTATTTGGAAGTAAATTTATTTGTACCACAAAATTAAATTCTGCGTATACATCATTTTACTTCTTTTGTTACTGATAAAATCAGTTCAACATTAAATATTTCATTTTAAACTTTTTTACATTAGTTGGATTTCAGGCTTTAATTGGAATTAAAAAGGTAAAATTAATTATTCATTTTTTAAACCTTTTTTTATTAACCTAAGAAGGCGACGTTTCGGCCAATATTTGGGCCATTATCAAGCAATTTTAGTATGAATTCACAATTAACAATTAAAATTTTACAATCAAAGGTAACATAATTGAAGACAATTGAAAAATTAAAAATTAAAAAACTTGTTGAGATATACACCTCAAGAGTCACATAGTAATTCAATTAAATATTTCACATTTTCAAATGTCATAGGAGAGCAGAAAGTTGCCGGTGACAGAGTTGCAGTGAGTGGCAATAATACTTTTCCGTTAGCCGAGCGAATTACAAAACAAAAAAAGTCAAAAATTATTTTAAATTCTTTTTATACGATTATGACGTAAAATATGGCTTTTCATCAGTTATTTGACAACGGAAATTTATCGTTTTCCTACGAACAAAGGTTTATTTTAAATCGGTAAAGACAGATTTTCTAGTGTAAAAAGTGATTTTTTTAGCAGACGCGAAAAAAATATCTATATTAGTATTTGTTTCAGTTTAATTACTATGTATGGGGTAGGTGGCTCAGTTGTATCGAGTCGGCTTGTGAATCTTGAGAACCCTGGTTCGGCCCCCAAATCCGACAAACAATTTTCACCAAATTAAATCTACCCCTATGGCTTCCCCTCCACTAACATCTTTGAAGGCCGTGGTTTGACGGCTGGTAACCGCACTTCACGGGAAGAAATATATCACTTACCAAAATCTGCTTCGGCAGAGTGCCACACCCAGTAATGGGTAAAAGGCGTGATGATATATTTATATTTATTTTATTTGTAAATAATATCAGTTTTTGATACCTTGACAAATTAATTTCGTACGTAATTGATTCAAATTCAGAATTTAATTCTCTACAGCTTTTATTTGAAACCTTTTCTATAATGTAATCAGGGAATTAATGGTAGTGGAAAACTCATTTCCCTTGTTAATAGCCCAAGGCGCAGTTTTAGTTAGGTGTGACAGAGGGTGAACGATAGGAAAAGAAATGGATGAATATGATTAGGGATTTATTGCGTGAGCAAAAGATTCCAAGTATAAGGAATAAACGTGCTCGCATGAAAGGAATAATGAATGTGGGAATGCAGACAAAGCGAAAGTGAAATATCTGAATCAGAATAGGAATGGTTGGCGTAGGTTGATTAGGTCAGCGGTTCTTAATCTTTTTGTCATCGCGGATTCCCAAATTTATCAAATATTTTTCGCGGCATTCCGGTTTCAACTAAAATTACGAATATTATATTGAGTCTTTAATAAGAACAGTGTTTACAAGTGTTTATCTTTATTTTTAAGGAAGAAGATGAAAAAAGTTTGTTTCTTACTTTGATAACGGTTAAATACGATTTTTGCAATATTTGCAATAGTGCAAGAGGAACAAAGACACTTTATGCTCGTGATGCACACATATATTTTTCTCCGATTGCATTTTAAATGATTAAAAAAACGTATACGAACTGAAAATAAATTCGTTCTGTCAATCACAAGTTTGTTTTGTTTGCATCCCTGGAAACTATTAAATTAAGCGCGAATTCAATATCTTTTTCCGCGCGTTGCCATTGGAAACGCGCAAGATTGTTCCACAAAGAATGTCAACTTTACGGTGACAAATAAGAGCGTGATTGTCAACTTTTCATCGTAGAAAAAATAAATTTATTCATAGTACAATAACAAATAGCAAACGTAGTTCCGTTTTAAATTGTTAATTATTCTTTAAGATCATTTAAAGCGATACTGCACTTGCGTCCAACGTTTCCAAATCGTTACTAATTGCAACTACGAACAATGCTAATATTTACAACATATCTAAAAAGAAAACATTATGGAAAAACACTATATTTTCTAGTACCTATTTATAGCACAAGATGTAGTAACGTTACCTTCCGAATTGGTATTTATTAAAGAAGTATGACATCAATTCTTATTTACATTATTAAATATGATTATTTAACAAACTTCAAACAATAAGTAATTACTGACACTGTAAAGTCAAACATATTTCTAGTGAAATAAGTTGTATAAACATATAATAAGAAGTGATTTAAAGAATGTTATCTGTTTATCTGCGTACGTTCATCCAAACAACAGGCGGGGTCAATATCCTTCAAGAAGGGAGTCTGTTTCCAACGTCGTCGATTATAAAAACTATTTTCCCTCTGATCAAAAAACACTAACATAACATGTAATATAATAAACTATATGCTATTCTTATTTTGTTCTAACATAGAATGATCCATAAAATAAAAAATAAATAAATATATCATCAAGCCTTGTACCCATGACTGGGTGTGACTCTCTGCCGTTGCAGATCTCAGTAAGTTATATATTTATGGGCGTGAAGCGCGGTTATCTGCCGTCAAATCACGGTTTCCAAATATGATAATGGAGGGAAGCTACAGGAGTAATTTTAAATAAACATATCATCACGCCTTTTACCCAATACTGGGTGTGGCACTCTGCCGTAGCATATCTTAGCAAGTAATATATTTATGCCCGTGAAGTGCCATTACTACCCGTCAATTCACAGTTCCCAAAGATGCTGGTGGAGAAAGCCACATGAATAATTTTAAATTAAAAAATATATTATCACACCTTTTACCCATTACTGGGTGTGGCACTCTGCAGTAGCAGATCTCAGTAAGTGATATATTTATGCGCGTACAGTGTGGTTACCAGCAGTCATATCACGGCCCTAAAAGAGTAATTTGAATATAGTAAAAACTGGCTGTGGGAATCGAATCCAGGATCTCAAATCCACAGGCCGATTCGATATCACTAAGCCACCTACCCCATGAACAATAAAAATTTGAAAATATAATAAGATAATTAAAAGAGTTTGACACATTTGGCATCACATATGTTTCGTTGCCAAACTTATTAAAAAAATGCATTAGATAAAAAAATTTAAATTTATAAATTTTATTTGAATATAACTTTCAAAATACAGTATGCAATACTTTGAAACATTATGCCTATAATTATTAAACGTATTTGAGTTGTCAAAGAGTTCAGACCTCGAGTTTTCCTTATAAGAAATATTGCTATTTATGAACCTTGACAAAATAAAAATTATTTATTATATACTCGCATAGTGTACAAGGACTACTAAAAGATATAACTTTGCACAACATATTTTATTGCTTCTACAAAATATCTTATTATCCTAAAGAAAGTCCCTTTGGATTCAATATCAAAAGAAAAATTGAAAGTTCCTTTGATATAGTAGACAGCTATCAGTAGAACCAGCAGGTAGAAAAAAGATATATGAAACTCTCAGGGCGAATAAAACAAAAATTGACAAAGAACAAAACCTGGAAATTGTCTATCCGAAAAATAAAAACTTAAATCCGTTCGATGAGAGAACATATTTTATTTTAATTATGATTGGCTGACTGAAACGTCAGAATAATGACAATTTTATTCATTCACTTTTTTATAAATGTTGATAGATAATATTTGGAAAAAGTTTTCAGAACTCATATTTAATAATTAAACTATTTTTGGTCTAAGTTTTATTTAAAGCTTCATTTTAAAGAATGTAATATATAATTTGGAGAACAATTAGCTTTGACTGTTACAAATTTATGTCATATAAATGTCTTCATTTTGATGTTTTGGTCATCCAATTAGAATGAGAATAAAATACGTCACCGAACGGGCTTGAGAAAGTATTTCTCTGAGTAAAAAATACATAGAAGCCATGTTAGATGAGAAGACACTTACGCCATTATATATTTGTAGTAAAAGAAATATTTTATATTCCTAATTTTGTTTGTGTCAACAATTTCAATATATTATCTAAAGAAAACAATAACGTATTTTGTTTGTTGTTGTCAGGCTCTCAGTGATGACGTAATTAAATAGCCTTTACTTACAGATAAACCGATATAAAATCAATCCATGGGTGCTTTGATCAAATGGAGATTGCTTTTTGTTCCTACTTTATTTGCAAAATTAACAAATTTCAAGTCCGTTCGACGAGAGATTACAGTGTTGTTCAGCATAGGTCGTATTTTATTCTGATTTTGATTGGCCGACCAAATGAACACATATTTACTTGCAAATAACCATTCAAACAATTTAGTAATTCTAAAATGATTTATAAATTAATTTTATGAAACTTTTAAATATTATCTATCAACATTTATAGAAAAGTGAAACAATCAAATTGGTACAGAAGTGTCAATATCACCATTTTTTTCCTTCATTTTAATGTTTTAATCAGGCAATCAGAATCAGAATCAGAATAAAATACATCTATACAACCATACTGTAATCTTACACTGAACGGAGTTTATGAAAATCTCTAAAATACTCTACTCAAAATTGTACAGGGATATTTTAAAAATTGAATTTAAAATTAAAACTATAAATCATATATTTGTAAGAATATCTAAGGTATTATTTTTCATAGAAATATTTGAATATATTTTATAGCTCAAATTTATTAAATATGCTCGTACATGCTCCACAAATGGGGACTCTCAGATACCCAAAAATGCGACTGCGGAGCTCCAGAACAAACAGTGGACCACATAGTCCGCGAATGCCCGACAAGAAGATTTCACGGAGAATGGGACATCATAAAAGCCACACCTGCTGCTGTGGACTGGATAACTTCCCTGGACCTCGACTTATAACCTCTAGTCTCTCTCAAAGAAGTCTCGCATACTTTAACTTACTTATACCTAATATTAATTCATAATATAAAATGTTATACCTATGTAGACAAATTGTAGATCGCCATACGATAAATAAATAAATTAAATATGTACTTAAGAAGCTTTTTATTTATTTAAAATTAAGTTTTATTTTGACATTCAATTCTTAAAATACAATTTTGAGCAGTGTATATCTAATTTTAAGAAGCAAAAGCTGTTTTTGCCTGTTTTAAGAGCAGTATATTTAGGCGCGGTGACCGAGCTTGTTAAGGCACATCTCTTAGCATACTGTGACGTCACCCGAACCAAGGTTCCTCAGTTCGAATTCGCCTGCCGACAATGTGTGATTTGTCGTTAAATATAAAAATACAGTTACATGTATTTATCACACTCGGGAGCTATAAGTTAGTCATTTATACGCCTTAAAATAACTTGACTAAATAAACCGGCAGTACGGCAGTGTAAAAACTGCGGCTCGGTGTGCCCGGTCCCTATGTTCCGAAACGGAATGATGGGACATCATCATCATCATATTTAGGTGTTTTAGGTATCTCTAACTTGTTAAAACCGTACTCTTAAAACACCCAAAAACAAAGCTTGTGGTACAAACCAATATGTATTTAATTTTCTGTTTATATAACATGTTTCTACAATTTAAATGACAGTCCATGAAAACAATATCTATAAAAGATTGCTGTTACCAACGCTAGCTGCTCATTATCATTGATCAAATTTGACAAATTTTCTTGAAATTCAGATAAAATTACATTATACTTTAGTTCACATATTTCCCGGGTTTTATATGCCGTTGATTGTGCTGCACAGATTTATACTAAACATTTTTCAGAGAAAAATACAAGCTGCAGAAGGCACCGCAAACAGATAACAATCACTTTCCGTGAGTTAAATAGAATTAATTTAAGCCAGAAGCTTGAAAATAGACAGTAAACAGTCGGACAGCAAATACAATTTCAATAATTGATGTCAGCTGAACTTTCATACCAGCATATGTCACATAGGGCTGCATGTTACAGGATGAGAGTGGTAAACAAAGACAGCGCCATCGACTAGGCATCTGCAAGAGTGAGACGAAGCAGCAGCAGTTGGTAAACCGCAGTGACAATAACGTACACTAAGGAAATGGAGGGTTCACCACTGCCCAATTTAACACGTTTCCTCCATAAATTTCACCTGATATTATACAGGGACGCCTTATGGTATTTTACAGTCGCCCACCAACAAATTTCCTATTTGCCTTGCCTTGAATTCTAATGGACTATTTATCTGAACCAGAATATATGCGAAATCCATATAAATGTGACCCTATATTTTTCAGAAATGGTGGGTACTTTTGATTACATTTTTTATAACAATATCAAAGGATAGAGAGTTCAGTGGAATCTCGGAATCTCGTCGGCCTGTGGATTTTAAAACCAGAGTCAATACCCGCAGTCGATAGATTTAGTAAACAACAAAATATTACCTTGGTGGCTCTCCCTGCATCTAAATATTTGGGGAGCGTGCACAGTGTCACACCCAGTAATGGGTAAAAAGCGTGATGATATTTATTTGACTAATGCCGGATTGCATAAAATATTGTTAACTACGCGAAAAATTTGAAGTAAAATAAAAATCATATTTTATGTCCATTTGCACTACCGAAACTTTAAATTTAAATGTTTAAAGCTTCATCAATACCATGACGATGCGTATTTGGCGCTCTTTTTTGCACCCTATAAATAAATATATCATCACGCCTTTTACCCATTACTGGGCGTGGCACTCTGCTTAAGCAGATCTTGGTAAGTGATATATTTCTTAACGTGAAGTGCGGTTTCCAGTTGTCAAATCACGGCCCCCAAAGATATTAGTGGAGGGTGAGCCACAGGGGAGATTTAAATTGGTGAAAATTCTTTGTCGGCTATAGGGATCGAACCAGGGTTCTCAAGATCCACAGGCCGACGCGATAACACTGAGCCACCTACCCTACTTATTTTGCGCACGTTCATATTTTTTTTTCTCGTTCCATTTGTTATAACACATCAGTAGTACCAAATTCATATTATTTTTGGTTGTTTTCCTTCAATCTACTTCAATAAATCAATAATTATTGTATTATCCTTTTGTGACAGTTGTAGAAAAAATGTTGTTTGTATTTTATAACCGAAATTCTTGTTTTTTGCCGTGTTCGAATGACTTTTTTGTTTAGACCTGCGGTCTCGACTAAAAGTGACATTCTCATGTGCAACAAAAAAAAAACACTCATTTCGCGCACTTCAAAAATAATTAATTATTTATTACAAATATTGTCCCACCAATACAAAAAAATCTATATAATTACTTAAATCATAAAAATTATAAAACATCGTGTTTGCCAACTTGGCTATTGTTAAAGTTTAACAATATATTAATTAATCTTTTCTTTTCAATAAAAAAATTATCTAATTTTAAACAACAATGTTAATGATAATTTGGAATGCTGCAACTGTTCATTGCGTATAGAATTTTTAGAATGTGAAACAAAAAAGCAGATGTTGGTTCCGTAATGGGAATACTTCATTTTCTAGGTTAGAGTAATTTATGGTTTGAAAATGGTTAAGTTCTATTAATTCTTAACTTAATTAGTGTCAAATAAATTATCGAATTCAATAGAGATGTTACCCATTAGGGTTGTCAATTGTATGTATTAGTCACCAGGTCATTCGACCGACATATCGCTATAAATAATTCAGTCCTGTACATTATTTATGTATCATGGAAAGTGATGTGAAAAGTTTATGCTTGTATAAATAAAATTATCATAATTTATATCAGTTATGAGTAGAAAATATGTACACCATATTTTCACGAAAAGTTATAGTTTATTTCTTTGCCACGCTATGCTGCACATTAATTAATCTCAATTGTACAATAGATATCTCTAACTTAATAGCAACAAGAAAAATAGAAACTAAAACCGAACCAGTCCGACGCAGTTCTAGTTTTGGAGATAACCTAATAATGGAAGTGGAAGTTATAGCTATAGTCATGTTGTATTGCATATTAAATATTGATTAAATTTATATCAAATTTTCCTATAACTTTGCACAAATTTAAAATAAATAAATAAATATATCATCACGCCTTTTACCCATTACTGGGTGTGGCACTGTGCCTAAGCAGATCTCGGTAAATGATATATTTTTCAATATATTTTTTCGCGTGAAGTGCGGTTACCAGTCGTCGAATCACGGCCCCCAAAGATATTAGTGGAGGGGAAGCCACAGGGGTAGATTTAAATTGGTGAAAATTGTTTGTCGGCTGTGGGGATCAAACCAGGGTTCTCGAGATTCACAGGCCGACTCGATACCACTGAGCCACCTACCCCATTAATTTAATCTTGTATTTTAAAAATTGAACAATAATTTTGTCTACGACTATGGCAGAAAGTAGATTTTCTGTTCCTGTATGAAAAGCAAATATTTGCTGCTTACTGGTGTACCGTAAACATGTGTAGAAAAAATAGTATGTGCACCTAGAGAAGAAAGCAATCTTGTTGCTTTTGAATGCTGCTCTCGGCTACGCCTCGATCAACAATCTCCATGCGCGAACAGCAATGAAATACTTTCTGGTCTAGATTCACAAAAAAAAAACTATTACATCAGGGGCTCTATACCATGAGTACGTCAAGCTTCTAAGGTAATATGGAAAACTTCTAGATGAGCTACGTAAATTATTTTGCATAAAATTCTTTTAAACTAGTAAGTAATAATTCCATATAATTTCATTTATTTACAAAAATCATATTATCAATTAACAAGGGATACATTTCCTAGTGCGATACATTGATTGAAAAACTTTCAGAATCACTGTATTATATAATTATATATTTTAGAAATATTGTGTGTCAGTACGGTCGTGTGGATAGTGATACGGAATTCGAATCCGAAGATCCCGAGTTTGAATCTCACTCAAGTTAAAAGTTATATGAACTACCACACTGCGGCTCGGTGAGTGCGGACCCTGTACTGTAATTGGGATTAAATTCCTGTTGTACAGCGTAACATAAATAAATAAATAACTACATTCTATGAACACACTAAAATGTGAAACAAGTGACCTCGATTATGTTCTATACGAAGTTATAGAAATATAAGTACATAAAGTAAAAAATAAATATATCATCACACTTTTTACCCATTAGTGGGTGTGACACCCTGCGTAGCAGATCTCAGTAAGTAATATATTTATGTGTAAAATGTGATTACCGGTCGTCAAATCATGAGCCCCAAAAATGTTAGTAAAGAGGAAGATAAGTTTAATGTTTGTTAGCTGTGGGAATCGAACCCAGGTCCTGAAATACACAAGCCGACTAGCCACCACTGAGCCACCTACCCCATATAAAAATTTATATTCGTCTAAAACGGGCTACAAAAATAACAACATATTTTGTTTGTTCTTTCATTGTAGATGGCTCAGTGGTATCGAGTCGGCCTGTGGATCTTGAGAACCCTGGTTCGATCCCCACAGCCGACAAACAATTTTCACCAAATTAAATCTACCCCTGTGGCTCTCCCACCACTATCATCTTTGAGGGCCGTGATTTGACGGCTGGAAACCGCACTTCACGCGAAAAAATATATCACTTACCGAGATCTGCTTAGACAGAGTGCAACACCCAGTAATGGATAAAAGGCGTGATGATATATTTATTTATTTTATTTATTTTCATTGTCTTCAGACGTAACAAGGTTTCGAATTGGGCACTGCTATACAATAAAACAAGAAGCTACTTTAAATTTGGCACCTTATATTCTACTTAGATATTCTGATATTCAACACCATAAATCTTCTACAAATGAGGCTTGTAGAACAATAATAGGCTTCCTTGATAAATACGACGAAAACTGATATATCTCAAGACCCTAACGAACCCTCTGCCGGCCAGGATTTCAAATTCACACGTCATTCGTACAAGGTCTCAGCTTTCCTTGCTCTGATAAATCATTTTGCCGGCTTCAGACACATACAACAGTGCGGTAAGTGCAAGAGCTATCTATCCCTTTTTCTTTCGGTAGTCCCATGGTAAGACATATAGATCGTCCCCAACTCGCATTCACTATCTCTGTCTTTCTACCCGACTTACATCTTTCAACGTATACATTATTCATAAGACAGCGACTCAATTTATAAAGTTATTATTTAAATGTCGTTTAAAGTTACACAACTGAACTTATTTATGTAAATGTACCTGATTAAAAATTATTTTCATATACAGAAGTAGCATAACACACCTAATACAGATTTTCAAAAGTTTGTGACTTTTCATCCACCATTAAAAATGTTCGTATAGAATACTTATTTAACATGGACAATGTTTTCACCATTTGATGAAACAATTATATGGTAAACATTAAAATGTAAAATGATAGACTTTTTTGGAATTCAGTCAATTTTTTATTTTTTATTATTATTATTTTCGATGAATGTTACTTATTAATTATTATTATTGTAAGTATTTTATATTTTCTATTAATTATTTATTATTGTTAATTTATTTAATTATAATAGAGTCCTGAAGAAGGCTAAAGTGTTAGCCGAAACGTCGACTTAATAATAAAAAATTGACTGAATTCCAAAAAAGTCTATCATTTCACAATTTATAAATAGTCGAAATAAAAAATGTATATCCTTTTATTAAAATGTAACTTCCTTTTATACAATTTGATCAAATACTTTCAATAGAATTGTTTTGTTTCATGAAAAATCAAGTAAAAAGTTATTACTCAACTATTTTAATAATACTATATATGGTGTAGATGGCTCAGTGATATCGGCCTGTGGATCTTAAAAATCCTGGTTCGATCCCGACAGCCGACAAACAATTTTCACCAAAATGATCTATCCCTGTGGCTTCCCCACCACTAATATCTTTGAGGGCCATGATTTGACGGCTAATAACCGCATTTCACGCGAAAACATATATCTTGCTTCGGCAGAGTGCCACACCCAGTAATGGGTAAAGAGCGTGCTGGTATATTTTTTTATATTTAAAATACTATATTATGTTGATTTAATTTAACTTTTTTTCATTATTATTATTATTATTATTTATTCATCGCCTTGGAAATCATTTGAAATTTGAGAACATGCTATCTAAATATAAACATCAGTAAAAATAATTTTTATTTTTATATCCGTAATAGTTATTTACGTAAAAAGTCAGGAAAGTATTCAACTACAGAATGAGTAGATAGTTTCATGCCGAGCGATAGCAAGGCTTGAAACACTTTACTGACGACGTGTTACGTATAACATTTTACCTGAAACTTGTAAACAAATAATACATATTTTAAATTAATTTAAATTAAAAGAAATATTTGACTTACATATTTAGTCAGTATTCTATGTTGCTAAGTAACTAGACATTCACGTTTCTTTCATTACTTGCCTAGGCAGGCAATATGTTATTTCCTGAGTCTTAAAGGTCAGGAAAATGTTTATTTTCCTGTCAGTTTCAGGTAAAGAATTATAACAGGTTTGTTTTAAATTGTACCCATGGCAACTACTGTCAATTCAAGAAATACAGGTGAACATGACAGTCAACATTGTAAGGATAGAAAAATGAGTAGGTTGCGCAAAAATATAATCTACCGAAATCTACTCTAGCAGGAACAGAGCTGCCACACCTAACCTCCGAAATGGTAAAATAGCGTGATGCTGATAATACATATTTATTTATTTTACATGAAAATAATTGCGGGCAATGATATCATCCACACATCCAGAACTTTTTCCTCGAATCAACATCAAGTCAGTACGTTCTAGCGCCGGTGTGTTCGACATCTAAAAATAAACACTATCACCTATCGCTCATCGCTGTAGTTGAATCAGGGACGATTTATATCTAGTCAGCTCGAAAGATTAACACTGGGGCGTCAACAACCTACGCTAGAAATAACGCCACACGCAGAACTCATATGCAAGCGCTAAGGCGGGTGTCGACGTAGATCCTTGCGACTTACAACCATAAACAGCCTGTGAACTCGTAAAAAACGCCGTACTTATCACCCATGCACAATAATTTCGTTATCTTACACTGCAGCGCACAGACAACCTCTTGTATTATGTCTGCGTAAACATTTGGTCTAGACATTGATTAGAATTTTTATGCAGGTTATATTAAGCTGCATGCAAATACGAAGAAATATGGCTTTATGTAGAATTAGTGGGAAATATCAATATTCAATATTGAATTCAAAGGGAGGTTCTTCGAAATGATTATGTTTATTCTGTATATGAAATATTTAGATGACATGAATACAGCACCATAGATGAATAACATGGAAATACTTTTTTCTACGATTGCTATGAAAAGTTGACAATTACGCTCTCATTTATCATCGTAAAATTGACGTTTTCTGTGGAGCAATCGGAAAATATCTTTTTTGCCCGTTTCCAATGGACGCGCGAAAAAGACGTTAATTGCGCGCGTTTCCAATGGCAACGCGCGAAAAAGATAATAAATTCGCGCTTATTTCAATAGTTACCAGGGATGCAAACAAAACAGAAACTTGTCATATTGACAGTTGACAGAACAAACTTATTTTCAGTACGCATACGTTTTTTAATAATTTTAAGATTCAATCGTAGAAAAAATTATGTGTATATTACGAGCGTAAAGTGTCTTTGTTCCTCTTACACTATTGTAGCTCTAGCCTTCGGCTCGCGCTGCAATTACCGTGTTCGTGTAACAAATAATCACTTTACTCTCTTAATACACAAATAACTATTTTCGCTACCATTGCTTTTCTAATTTCAAAAAAGTTTGCATTAAAAGTTGTAGAAAATTATATTCTGCATGGAAATCAGCCTCTGAATTCTTTAGTTACTGTTAAAATTAGGGCAGCAAACAGGCACCTTTTCCTTGAATCGCGAATTTGAATCGAACAGTTAACACAGAACCGGAAATTAAACCATCCGAACCTGCGAACCGGTTCTAATCGTGACATAAACATAATTTATGTTTTCCATTTATTTAATTTGTTTAAGAAACTAATAAATTTTAAGATCAAATATAAATTGTGATAGTTATTTTATGTCTTGGTACAAAATGAAATTATATTTTATACAGGGTGTTTCTATACCTCTGCACGAAACTTTAATGACATATATAATTTGATATACTGATTATAGAACAAAAAGCATTTTTTTGAAATTCTCAAAATTTAGGATATTTCATGCCTAACGAATATTTTTAGTGTCACAGGTTTAATAGTACATTTAATTATTTATAATTATGTTACTAATGATATAAAAATATAAACACTGCCTACAAATAATCATTTATTAATTAATTTTTATGTAGGTCCCTGGTGTAAACTTATTGTAATTTTTTTAATTGACCGCGTTTTGACGTTTAAATGAAAACATACAGACCACAGACTTACTTGATCACCTTCTAAAATGATTACAATGACGTTATTCATAAAAGAATTTCAAAAAATAATATTTATTAATGACGTTAACGTGTTTATATTCTGAAACCGATAAACTGTTGAACAAACCACGGATGTTATGAGTCATAACAGTCCTTAGATCTTTTAAAATCCTCGTCCTACGAGCTGACATCTGCGGCTCTAATGCTACTCATAACATTCCTAGGTATATTAATGGCTATTACTTTTTCAATGCTCATATATCTGAAGAGAACAAGCGATTTCGTTTGTTTTACTATCCAGATTCCAAAAATAACGTAATTATGAAGCAAATTGATATGGCTCTGTAGTCTGTACTTATTTATTTTTTAAACTAGAGTATAGAGGAGCTATAACTTATATTGCACTTTAAACCATTCGAATACAGAATGCAGTTGTATTTTTGTTGTAAATTTAAATGATTTGAATATTTACCTACGAAACAAGTTTACCGTTGAGTTATAATTGCTCGTAATATCAAATATTTACATTAAGTCTTGAATTACCTACTTATTAAACTGTCCAACTCAAATTTAACTACTTGAGTTTATCGGTTAAACGTTTTACGAACAAAAAGTATTAAAAATCTTAATGACAATCAATAAAATTTTCTATGTTTTACTATCAAACAATTCATTTAATTTATACCGAATGTAGACAACTTAATTTGCACCCAATAAAACACGATCTACCAAACGTAAATCTCATTGAAAATCATAACACGTAAGTAAACTTTCAAAACATTTTTTAGTTTCTTGCCACACAGTGCAGGTAAGTCAGGATTATTATCTTCATCATAAAAAAGCTAAAACTTCTGTTACAGAGGGTTAACTCTAATCCCACTAAGTACTCTGTCATGGTGAGAATAACAAAAGGCAGAAAATCGTGACGTTAGGAAATAGGACTATAAAAATATGAGCTGGAAATATAGCCCTTATATTTTCATAACATTTGGACTATCTCCCTAATCGTTGCATATGGAAAGCTTTGGGGAATCTGAATGTGCTGACACAGGTAAATTATTAAGCCGGCATCATATCATTAAATTGGGTTGTAAATAAAAAATGCTGAATGTAAAATTATGTACCGAGTCCCTTGGTAAAATAAATATGAGAGAATAAAACATTTGTCATGTAGTTGTAACAAAAAAAATGGTGGTTAGGTACTTACAGTTCTTTTCGAGTTTCTGTTATGAGGATGAAAAATATTAGATGCCTTACCTGTAACAAAAAAAGAAAAAACATGTTAGTAAATTGTAAATTAAAATAGAAAAATAGTTGGACGGATTCTAAACGCTTTTTTATTTCAGTAAATGTTATTGCTGACGTTTCGGTCCCAGGGATTGGGCCATTTTTACTTCCTTGTACGAAGTAAAGGAAGTATTGTATCACGAAAATTTTCGGTTTTGAGATTTCAGCGGAAATATCCATTTTGACCATTCCAGAATCCATTTTGACTTATTTCGTTGTGACGTCTGTATGTACGTATGTATCTCGCATAACTCAAAAACGGTAAGCTGTAGAAAGTTGAAATTTGTATTTAGAACTGTTATAACACCTAGTTGTGCACATCCCTTATTGTCATTTCAGGAAGTGGTACTTTACTTGAAGCCTATACTAGATTTTAATGAAAAACTATATTAAAATATAATCCAAAACTTTTAAAATTTGGTATATAAGACTACTATATCAATGGAAATAACATAATAATTTTTGGTTAAAATGGACTAACCGGAAGTGATACATTACATGAAGCTGCTAACAGTTTTTCTTGAAAAAATGGTATTATTTTGAATTTAGATATAAATGCTGCAAATAAAAATTTTAGAGACTTAAATTGTGCGTCTAGCACATTAAGAATTATTAAATTTGCCTTTTGTAGCAAGCTATGTAAATTTAAAAATTATATATATTTTGTACTTAAGTTTGCTATAGATCAGAACAAAAATAAGAACAAAGTAAACAATTTAATGTCAATGTCAAATTACAACAAATATGTGCAATAAAAAAATATGTAGGTATAGTATAATACACGTTCAAGAAAGTAATATGGTGTCCACATCAGATTAAACTACAAATTCGAAAAAAGAAAACAATTACGAGTATAATAAATAGTGCAGAATAATTATTTTAAATTATATACCATTGGTAGATAAGTCACATATTATACAAACAATTTTCTTTTAAATTACATTTTAAAACTGCACTTCAGTTACAAACTAACCACGAGTATTCCAAAATTTCCAGTTCAAACGTAATATCAAGTTACTCTTGTTCTCAGTCGTAACCACAGCGCTCACATTTGCACTGGTTTAACAATACCATCATCCAGTAACTTAACTCGTCTCTAAAACTATTCTAGGAATCATTTTAGAGCTCTACTAAACATACGAGATAACACTAGAACTACTGACGAAATAAATGAAACATGTGTATTCATTTGAATAACAGTTGACTTATTTCTTAGCTAAGTAAAAAATCTGAATACGATCTAGCGAAATAATAGTGTAGCATCGGCAAGAGGAAAAGTAAATGTCTCACTTGGCTTGGTGTCAGTAATGCCATTTGCAAATATATTAGTAGAGGAAAGCTGTCAAATTGAGCTGAGGTAAGGTTATGCGAGATTTGGAACAGGTAATGTGATATAAAATTAAATCAAGTTCTGCTATTCATCTCTAGTGCTCTCATGAATGTAAATCTAATAGTTCTCAAATAAAAATATCTATAGTTCGTATATTGAAAGATTACAACGAGCTTGTAAATAATGTATACAATTATGATATTGACTGGTTAACCGAAAAACATGGCATAAAAAACTTGTGACAGGAATTCATTTTATTATTGCATATTGGAGTAGGTGGCTCAGCGGTATCGCGTTGGCCAGTGGATCTTGAGAACCATGTGGTTCGATCCCCATAGGCGACAAACAATTTTTACTAAATTAAATCTACTCCTGTGGCTCCTCCTCCACTAACATCTTTGGGGGCTGTGATTTGACGGCTGATAACAGCACTTCACGTGAAGAGAGTGCCACACTCAGTAATGTGTAAAAGGCGTGATGATATATTTATTTATTTATATTTTTTTAAATTTTAGTAGTTAATATTTAAAAGTTTCATGATTCTACATGACATTTTAGAGAACGTAGCCAAATTGTACGCCATGTTTATTTAGAGGACAATTAACTGTCAATGTCGCTAAATTTTTAATGTTTTGTAAACATGTTTTCATTATAACGTTTTACGCAGCCAATTAGAATTATGTAATCCGTCTAGTGCTGCAATCTCTCTCAGAACAAACTGTAGGTATATAAAAATATACCACAATATTATGAGATGAAAAATATTTTAAAATAATTAAATTTTAACACAATATTTTAACTATAAATACAGCGGTAACAAGGGAATTGGCACCTGACCAAACAGTGAATTAGATAATATGACATTTCTTGTAAAGTTGTAAAACGTTTATTTCTGTACTTATTTCGTTGTTTTAAGAGAAGTCACTTGGTAGTAAACTGATTGACTAATCACTAATATACAGAATGTTTAAATATTTCTGGAAAACAAAATTAAACGGCAGATACTACATGATATGCTAATTGTGGATTAAAGAAAATTTTTAAAAAATATTTGTACTTATTAATTTAAAGATTTTGACGGGTGGTAATTGCATAAATATATCACATACCGAAGAGGACTGATAACATATAAAAATATTTTTTTAAATTATAATTTTAACAAACGCAAAATTCACTCCCTTCTTTTTTTATCGTTTTGATTTGTTTTTAATTATTACAATAATAAGATTAATCTGTCTGTGAATGTTTCAGGGGTTCGTGCTACCCTAGTTTATAAGATATAGCGTATAATGTATGTATGTATATATGTATAATTGTAACCACTACAAATAATCATTTATCTAATGATGTATAATAGATAAATAGACTATTGTACTGTTTTCTGAAACCTTTTATTTATTTAATATGATTACAATTATAATTTAATTATTAATATATTAGAAATAATTCTTAAATCTGTAAAAAAATTATATAATTCTAGCTAAATTTAAAAAAATTATTTTTAATCTAAGATCATTAAATTATACACAAGTAATAACTGCCACTAATTTTTTTTTCTACAGTATTGAAACTGTCTGTATTGTATTTCTCTATGTTTATTAAATTTATAAATCAATTTGCAGAGAATGTGCGAATAAAATCTAACTAAAGTGTCAATCCCTCTAGATAATTACAAACATATTTGCATTTCTTTATCTAGTAAATAATAACCGTTTCCCCTTTCACCTATCCCAGATCCCCAGATCCCCAGATCACAGTAATAAATAGATAAGAAATATAATAAATGAGTGCATTTCATCACGGCGTATAATAAAAATGATAATAATACCAAACAACAACGATCGCTTGTTCGATGTATGGTATCTTACACAGTGAACTACATTCCAAAGATATGTAGTTTTTCCGTTTCTGAGATCAGTCAGCACGCAGCTGTAAACACAGTACGTTTATTATTACTCTGACCACAATGCGCAAGTTGTGTCTCTGCCGCTGGGTAATTCACGTCTACGCCGACTTACTAACATGTAATCACGATGCACTGCTTCAGCAAGGTATGCGACTATGCGTTAGTTACAAGTGTTTCACTGTGTGTATGTGCGTATGAGACGCCGACGTAAATAAACATTCATTTACCTAATTGATGCTTTCTACTTCTAAACATCTGGATCTTATATTTGTTTATTAATGTCAAGGATTAAACACGATATATTTACTTAGTTTTTCATTTCAACACAAAGTCTTGATGTAATAATTACGATGAAATTTTGGAAATCACTGCGTGATGTTATGTTTAAATAGAGTTGTTATTAAATAACTAAAACCAGAGATATGTAGCATAGACATTGGGGAGGGAGGGAAACGAGCGATTATTCCCGCGTGTGAAGTTGGTAAACCGAGACGTAACCGAGGGCCAAAGACTCGAGCTAAAGTCGAGGTTTGCCAACTTCACATAAGGAATAATCGCGCCCTCCCGTGAAGCATATTATACTTTTCGTAACAAGTGCACAAAAATTACTGTCTTACCGGGGCAAATGTCAAATATGGGTTGCGTAACTAGTTACCTAGGAAACGCCGCAAACAGCTAATAATCGTAGTCTCTAGGGAGAGAAACATGCTACCTAGAGAGAGAAACATAATGTTTCTCTCCCTAGGGGAGAAAAGCAGTGTTTCTCTCTCTAAAATTAGGGAATAACAACGTGTTTCTTGTGCATGTGTTACGAAAAAGATTTATATGTTTGTTTTAAGTTGAAGATGAAGTAAGGTTTGATCTCATGAACGTCTTCTTACGACTCTAGTACGATAACCACAATAACCACCAAGTAATAACTATCCGTGGGAAATAGGTTATCCAGTAAAGAAAGTAATACATTTTTTACAAATTTGGTATCAATCAAATGAGTGAAAAATTACGCTTTCATTACGTGTTGCGCACATATTTTTTCCACATTTTGATATTATGGCCTGTTTCACCGTAATTTCATAGTAGACCGATTTACAAAGAGAAAAATTATTATAAAGTATTTTTTTAAATAAATAAAATAAATATATCAGCACGCCCTTTACAAATTATTGGGTGTGGCACTCTACTTAAGCAGATCTCGGTACGTGATATATTGCTTCGCGTGAAGTGCGGTTACCAGCCGTCAAATCACGGCCTCCAAAGATTGGTGAAAATTGTTTGTCGGCTGTGGGGATCGAACCAGGGTTCTCAAGATCCACAGGCCGACTCGATACCACTGAGCCACCTACCCCATAAGTATTTTTTTTTAATTTTTGAAATATCATATCATTTACAAAATTGTATAAAACTGTGAAATCGTGATGCATTGACTGAACTAACGAACAGAAAATATATTGAAAATGTTACAATAAATCATTGTAACACTATTTATCCTATATCGCATTAATTTACTTTTATATTAAAATAATTATTATCAAAATAATCATAAAAATATTAGAAATTTAATGTATTTTGACAATTATAAGTTAGATTAGAGTTTAAAGTCATAATTATTTAAGATCTCCCTTCATTTATAATAAAAACTTGTTTTGCAGTCTAATAAATTTATTTTACCTGAAACTGACAAGAAATTTACGCAACCCATGTCACTTTATAAATTTCTCACAACTAATATAACATAACACGAAAAATCAGAAGTACTTCGTCGAGTATTTGTAGCTCAAATCACCTAGCGTTCTGGGTTCAAATCCCAGAGAATGGTTATGATTTTTCAAAATTAATTCTTTGTTTAAGAAAAAAATCAATACTTTCATTTCATTGGTTTAATATTACTTTTAGTCACTATTTTTAGTTATTTATCACATTTGACACAAATTCTAAAATTTAAAATGAGAAATAAGAAAAATAAGAACGATACAATATGCAATTTTCATAAAATATTGTATGAAGATTAGAAGAAAAAACATTACATAATTTAATGTGTCGTAGATAAACATTTTTATGAGTTATTTCATTATAAAGTGTTTTAAGATAAATCTTAAAGAAAGTGATAATGAAAAAATATATAAGAAGAGAGAAGAGCACATAATATATACACGACAACGGACCACCCACATTAGCCAAGCAAACATTTCTTAGTGAATAGCATTCAAGCACTACATTCAAAACTTAACCTACGTGTGAGTTTATTTCAAAAAAATATCAACACTGTAACACTCATACTATAAAGTAAATAAGTACTTGTATTTCACTGATGAAAAAATATCACAAACATATACATGCTGGTAGTGATAATATTACATAGAAATTTATGAAATTTAATTGATTAGCTAATTAATTAAACCATATATTCCATAATTTAGAATTATTAATTAATTAAAATCAATCACTGCTTAATAATTACAGTAATTAAATTACCATAAATTAAATGAATAAATAACAGATTTTAATTAGCTAAAGTTATGTATTGGATAAATGTAAACTAAACATCCTTATCAAAAAAAACATCTCAATATTGTATTTTCTCTATGAACGCAATACCTACAATAATTTGTGTTCCCTGATTTTTAATTGGATTCGTTACAAGTGAAATAAATTTTGTCAAAAATAGTATATTATTCAAACAAGTATGTAATGATAGGTATGTGTATAGGTAGCTACTTATGAGAATGAAGTTTGCGGCCCGAGACAAGGGCGAATGGCGTAATTCATCCATTACACGCGATTTTAATGCTACTTTTATACGATTACTCAACTGGTAATTATATTTTTAAGTTTAGATAAGTTTACCCAAAATAATAATTATAAATAAATAAATATATCATCACGCCTTTTATCCATTACTGGGTGTGGCACTCTGCCGAAGCAGATCTAGATAAGTGATATATTTTTTCGCATGATATGCAGTTACCAACCGTCAAATCACGGCCCCCAAAGATATTAGTGGAGGAGGAGCCACAGGGATAGATTTAAATTGGTGAAAATTGTTTGTCGGCTGTGGGGATCGAACCAGGGTTCTCAACATCCACAGGCCGACTCGATACCACTGAGCCACCTACTCCATAAATGTTTGCATGAAATGTCAAATTGTCATTCGGAACAAATTCATTGAAACTCATGTGATTTATTTACAAATATTTAACAGAATGCACAAAATAAGTGATTGTGAAATCAGAGATTACAAATATCTCATTCACAGTATGAATAAGTGTTTACATCTCCAAACAAATAAGATCGAAGTTTAATATTTGAACCTTACAAAAGCAGATAAGATGGAATTCTTATTTCATAATTCTCATCAGAAAAAAATAAATAAATATAACTATTCATGAATCCTATAATAATACTACACTTCCGAGGCCGCCAGATAAATGCATTTCCTAATTTTATATAACGGGAAGACGTGTTTCTGTCTCAATGATGTTTGTTGGCTCAGCATTTTGCCAAGAAATGACGTAAATATTGCACAAACATAACATGAAATATACAGAACTACTGCAATGCAGTTGAATTTTTCTTGTAACGTTTTGCAAAACATAAATAATAAATCAGCATTTATAAACAGCTCGCTCACGTACGTTGCTGCAAAAAATTATGCTTGATAAGTGCGCGAACAGCACACTGGTGCTGGTGATAAGAAATGTTTATAACTTTTTTGCGCTATTAAACAAAATATATTATTAAAAGTAAAGTTAACTATTATTTACTTACAAGTAAAGAGTTGTAATAGCTCCTAAAATATGTTATTGATAAACTTCTCAATAAACACTGAATACAATTCTATTTTTGTCCTAATCTTAAAATAGTTTTATTACTGTTATTTGTCAAAAGTGTAATAAATGAAGAAACAAACACATAAATACTGGATTCCTTAATCGTTGCATAATTCATATGTAAAAAAAATGTTTTATAGGTTAAGTATATGTAGTGCAACATAAAAAATAATTTTAAAAAGCATATTTTTATGTATTAAGTATTAAGATGGTATTATTTTCAAATACAACTTGTTAAGATATCTCAAAACTTTGTCTATTATTTTAGAAAAACATGCTTCAAATAAAAGTTGTACTCTGTAACATTAAATTGAAGTAAGTTTAACAAACATAATTTAGCAACTTTCGACAACAAAAATATACGTCGTTGTTTTCTCAGATAAATTGAAAATGGACATAGCAGAATCAGTTACAGTAAAGATTGTCTTTTACACTTCATACAAAAATGATGAGATTTTGAATTAACTGCGTCGTTGCGAGTGTAAATAAATAAAATAAATATATTATACCTATACAATCAGGAGGGAGAAGTGAATATCTCATTTGATTTGAATAATAAATATATCATCACACCTTTTACCCATTACTGAATGTGGCACTCTGCCTTAGCAGATCTCAGTAAGTGATATATTTCTTCGGATGAAGTGCAGTTACCAGCAGTCAAATTCCAACTAGATTGTGGATTTGAGAACCCTAGTTCGATTCCCGTAGACGACAAACAATTTTCACCACGTTAAAACTACCTCTGTGACTCCCCCACCATTAACATCTTTGGGGTCGTGATTTGACGACTGGTAACCGCATTTCACGCGAAGAAATATTTCATGTATCGAAATCTACTACACCCAGTAATGGGTAAAAGTTGTGATGATATATTAATTTTTATTTAGGTTTTAGTAGAAATTAGATTTTTTAATATAATAATAAGTATAGTTTTATTATTATGTATATTTATTGTTAATTTTCGTTCTGTTACACATATTTTTATTTATTTTTAAAAATAATATAAAAGAATATATCATCACGCCTTTTACCCATTACTAGGTGTGGCATTCTGACGTATCAGACATCGGTAACTGATATATTTCTTCGCGTTAAGTGCGGTTACCAGCCGTCAAATCGATGTTAGTAGAGGGGGAGCCACAGGAGTAATTTTAATTTGGTGAACATTGTCGAATCAAACCTGGGTTCTCTAATCCACAGGCCAGCTCGATACCACCGAGCCATCTAACGTTTTAAAAGCATTTTTTACTAATTTCATTTTGGCGAATTTTCTGTAATATTTTATTCAATTCCGGCCCCGAAAATGTAAGTGCAGAGAGAACCACAGGGGTAGATTTAAATTAGTGAAAATTGTTTGTCAGCTATTGCATTCGAACCCGGGTTCTCAAATCCACAGGCCGACTCGATACCACTGAGCCACCTTACTTATTTATTAGTAGCAAACTGTACCTTTTTGTAGTTCTAATTTTCACCAATATGAGCGAATCCCAATACTAAATATAAATAATACATTTGAGCTGCATTGCATTGATCAAGGTCTTGGCAGTAAATAAAAACAGAACTTTATCTCCTTTTTAAACATTACAATTACGAAGAAATGATATCTTACATAAGTAGAGATAGAAACGCATCATTTAAAATAAATACATTATAAACATCATTTCCTGGTAAGCGAAGGAGTAGTCGTATATATGCCAGACGAGCAGTAACTCTCTTCACAAATGATGTAATGAATGCTAACAAAAAACAGAAAACTTGACACCAACACCAGTCCTATAGTAAAGACAGAGTCAGAATGTATGCGTGCATTTCCCGCCAAGGACGATATGTAATTCATGTTGTAGTATACATTTCATTGAACAGCGTTAGTCACTACATGATCTCAAGTGTACTGAAGATTAAGTTATAAAAATAGACCTTCTGACTTTATGTTACTCGATACAACAGGACTTTCGTTTGATACTCAGAATGGTGATAGAATTAGCTAATGATGTTTTATGATGTTGAAGGCTAATACAAATTTTATTTTATATGTCCTTAATCTAATATAAAATGATTTATTGCAACACTTAATATAGTCATCATTACAGAGTTATTAAACATATTTTATTTAACAAATTAGTGATAAATTATCGTTCATTCACACGAAGTAAGTTAAAAACAACTTGGTATCATATGATTCTAAATTATTTTACAGAAAAATAAAAGATTAGCAGAACTTAATTCAAATGTAGTTTGGCAGGATGGATAATAAAGAATGATAAATATTTCACTGAAGCTATTGTCGATCAAAAAGTGTTTAGTACTTTATACGAGTTCTTTAAAAGACCTTTCATTTGATACACGATATTTTTAGAATAACTTTTACTAAACAACTGCCAATCTAAAACCCTTCAAAAGAATTTTCATTTGGTACACTACAGGTTTTGAGAAACATTTAAATGAAACAATTGCTGATCGAAAAAAACTATCTACTCTACAAGTGAACCTTTCAAAAGATATTTTATATGATGCCATTAAGATTTTTAGAAACCCTATAATAGCTAAATAATTATCAATCTAATGTATGAGGAGCAACTGCTTGCTGAGGGACGTTTTCGATGCATCTGTTGTAGCTGAAGGAAAACAAAAAGCTGAAAACGGCAGAAGATGCAAGTTAAAAGATAATTTGAAGAAATGAGCAAGATATGTTGGGCTTAAGAGCGAGACAGAGGACCAGGAACAATAGACACTCATGAGTTCCTGCAAATGTAAAATACTTCCTTAATGATGCATTTATTCGTAGCTCTTAATTAACTTCTAGTGCTTACGTAAATTCGAATTTTCTTAAATATATGCATCTGAAAATCTAAATGTGCAAAATAATCATTTTTATAGGTAAATCCACTGGAACAATCCTTGTTCTCTATCATAATCATGAATTTTATACCAGGATATTGCAGCACTTTGTTTACATTATCACTTCACATGTAAGTGTTCCATAGGTGAAATGTCATTGACTGTAACCACAGACTAAATGTATTAAAGAAACATCGCTTTTAACAAAGAAATTTGTAGTTCTGGGCAAATCTATATTGCAGCACTAATGGGGTAAATGGCTCAGTGGTATCGAGTCAGCCTGGTTCGATCCCCACAGACGACAAACAATTTTCACCACACTAAGTCTATCCCTGTGGCTCCCCCTCCACTAACATCTTTAGGGGCCGTAATTTGACGGCTGGTAACCGCACTTCACGCGAAGAAATATATCACTTACCGAAATCTGCTTCCCCAGAGTGCCACATCCAGTAATGGGTAAAAGGCGTGATGATATATTTATGTCGATTTAGTTCATGGACATTAAATTAGGACACTAAAAATAAAAGAATTCATTTCAAAAGGACTTTACTCACAATTATAATTTAATTACACAATACATAAGTCTTAATTTATTAAATTAGCACTACATTACAGACTCATCCAGAACTACAAATTTCATTTATTTAAAGTACTACCATTTGAATGTATAGAGGTAGACGTCTGTATATATTTTGTCTGCTTTTAACTTATAACTCACATTCGGCAGTACAGTGGTGTGTGTTACGAAATTCGAATCCGGAGATCCCGAGTTCGAATTCCTCTCAAGCTAACAATTATATGATCTACCAAATTTCGGCTCGGTTAGTCCGGACTCTGTACTGTAATAAATAAATCAATAAGCTTAAACCAAAAACAATAACTATGTCCGACTGATTCAGATTTCAATATACGTTATAAATCTTCTATACTGTAATTTGCTGTTATTTCCTGTTGTACTATACAACAAATAAAGAAATTGTATATAATAGTATTATATGTGGCTCAGAGTTATCGAGTTGACCTATGGATTTGAGAACTAAGAATCGATTCTGACAGCCGACAATTTTTACCACATTAAAAAATTACCCCTGTGGTTCCTCCTCCACTAACATCTTTGGGAGCCGTGATTTGATGACTGGTAACCGTACTTCACTCGAAGAAAGATATCACTTACCGAGATCTGCTACGGAAAATTAAATTACGTCCGAGTACAATGAATTCAACGTATTTAACTTTGTTAATTTAAACTGAGATGTACTTGAAAATCCTTTTAAATAGAAACGCAAAACTAATTAAATTAAATCCCTAAAAGCAAATGACAGTTTGAGAAATTGGTAAAATTTGATAAATTCCCCAAACACACCCCTAAAAAATGAACATGTGTTTAATGTTTATTGATTAAAACAATAAAAATTAATAGCATCAGCAACGTGGCAGACAACGAACAACAAACCCACTTTTGAAAATCAATAACGTGCGCTAGACACGCAAACTGCAGATTTTCTAATGCACTTAACCTCTTCATTCTTGCGAGATATTCGTTAGATAACATCAGGGGCATTCCCATGTGCAAGCATATCGCAATAAATTGTGAGTATATGTAAAAAAACAACAGTTCTACGGTAGTCGTGTTTAAAATGTGGCAGTTATTTGTATCGGTTCGAAAATATCATGACAGCTGTGCAGTCTAACACCCAACCATGGTATGCAGAAGTGGTTCTTTCTGTTTAAAACACCGCATCGCCAGAAATAAAACTGAGAGTGACCGAATTTCTCAGATCCACGTCATTTCTCCTTCGCCATAGGCGGCGACAGTAAAGTGCAACGTGCTGCACTTCCATCAACTTAGCGCGTGGAATATCTATTCTTTTATTTATTAATAAGAATAATAATTAAAATTAAACAATAAATGATGTAGGTAGGTTAGTGGAAACACGTTCAATTCAGGATTTAAGAACTCAAGTATTCTTTATTCCGCATTAAAATTACCTCTGTGTGGAGGAGGCACAAAGGTAATTACTAACATCTGTGGGGACTGACTTGACATTTGGTAAACGCACTTCACGCGAATAAATAGATTATATAATCTGCTACGTCATAGTGCCACCGCCAGTAATGGGTAAAAGGCGTGATTATATATTTAGTTTATTTTATTTAACACAGAAAGAGATGATCAGGAGTATTACTGACGTTCTAATTATATTTGTAAAATAAGTAAACCCTTATTTCTTGTTGGGATTTAAATAAAAAATAAATATATCGTCACGTCTTTTACCAATTACTGGATGTGGCACTCTTCCGTAGCAGATTTCTTCGCGTGAAGAACGGTTACCAGCCGTTAGATCACGGTTACCAGCTGTTAGATCACGGCCCCAATGATTTTAGTGGAGGGTAATTTTAATATGATGAAAATTGTTTGTCGGCTGTGGAAACCGAGTTCTTAAATCCACAGACCAATTCGATACCAATGAGCTATCTACCCCGTTAATTTCTATAAATTAGAATTTATTTATCAATATTTGACATTCAGGTTGTAAAAGCAATAGAAACGACATACTCCCCAGGAATTTATTAATATATCTTATGTGCTCACATTTCTACCAGTCACTCGCTAAAAATCAGTATTAATAATTGCAATTATATTCTAAATTATGTACAAATTTATGAGCTTAAATATATCATCTAATTTTAGATCTATTCTTTTTACTTACAGTTAGAACATTCGTGCTCCTTAAACTAACAAAACTCATACTGAAGATATAAATAGAATCTGTAGATTGTAACAGAAACGAGATTTATAATTTAAACAAGTACAATTTACTTTTTGTATCTTTTTCGAGAAAAAAAGAATATCGACGCCAATGGGCTTCAGCTTGTGGCTTCGTTCATATATATTTTAATCATTTCGTCAGATTATTAAACTATTGTGTTGAACAGCAATATCCGTATTTTTCCTATTTTTAGATTCTATTATTGAGCCATCCATACGTCCATATTTAATAGTTTAATAAAGAATTCTATTGGTTGGCATCGCCCACGTATATTAGACGGATACGTCTTTATTGTCCTTGCACTTGCATATGAAACAAGTTTTGTTTATTTTTCCGCTTTACATCGTAGAGTTAAAAAACGAAAATGTAATAGTGTATATTCATCACAATTATTCAATTAGGCACAATGTGTCATGGGTTAACAAGAATGTATGTTTCTTCATTTTTTAAATCATCCAGTTAACGTTAATTTATAGCCTGGCCTTAACTTATGATTATTCTGACAATATCTTGCACTTGAAATGCTAATTTTTCGTTTAAAGCAATTTTACACTTAATGATAACTTTATTAGATATACTTATCTGCCATTCAAAATGCATGACATTCTTTATTTTCCTACATTTTTGATCTACGTGCATGATTGTATGTTGCATATTATTTTTGTTGAAATTGGTTTCGTAATTATTTGGCTGTTGAACAGATTTTGTTTCTTATTTGTTGCTTGGTAACGTATCGAACTATGGGAATGAGAACAACTTATGTTATAAAGTCAACTATATAGATTTTTAATAAATAAACATAAATTTAACCTGCTCTATTTTAATAAGTTTGACGTTTTATTTGACAATGCAATATTTTCTTTTTAAAAACATTTATAGTTTTTAAATTTATAGGTATTAACAAATAAAGTTATAAAGCGGATTGGTGCTAATAACACTTTCAATATTATCTATAACTTTGTTCTAAATTAAAACAGATTCAGAAAATGAATGAAACTTGATACGCTAATTAACCCAGGTTAAGATAAATTTGTTTCATGAATTAGAAAAAGAGTTATAAAGAAATAAAAAATGATATTAGCGCTCATCTGCTTTATGCATCTGCCTGTAAATTATTACATATATTAGAAAATGCAAAAGTGCTACTATTTTATTCAAATTTTATTTATTCATATTTAAGAAATATTAAATATTCATTTGACAGCAAAAACTTTCTATACTTGTTCGCATTTTATACTAAGTTTCATGAAAAACTAATTGAAAACAACAATTTTTTTAAACTTTTATACACCTAATTTTTAAGTAAACTATTGAAAACAAATTTTGTTCATATTTATTTAGATAACTTTCTTTGACATGTTTTCAACCAATCATAAAGAAAAAAATTGAAAAATCAACCAATAAGCACAGTTGTATACGGCAAAATTTTGTTACTTCCGTAAAATCCCGTAAATAACTTAATGGCTGGTAGCACAAGCTCTGTTTTTGGGTGTTCTAAGAGCACGGTTTCAGCATGTTAGAGATAGCTAAAACACCCAAAAACTCTGCTCTTAAAACAAGCTTTATTTTTGAGTGTTTTAAGATCACGGTTTTAACAAGTTAGAGATAGCTAAAACACCCAAAAACAGTGCTCTTAAAACAAGCAAAAACAGAGCTTGTGCTACCAGCCAATGTGTTTATATGCTGTCAATTTGACAAATTTATTTTGTTTGACATAATATTATTTTATTTGTCTCTACCTAAATTTTCAAGCACTTAATTTATTGTTAGGAGCAAAATTACCCCAGCAAACTGAAACCTCTCATCCTACAGACTAGAGTTCTTATTTATTAAAACAAAATATTTTCGCGAAAAGAAAAATTATTGATAAATCTGGAGATCTAATGCTAATACTTGTAATAATTTTCCTTGACCTATTTTCCACTAATCATAACGCAGAAAAATGAAAATTCAGCCAATAAGTTTAATTTTATAATGGTAACATCCCGATACTAGGATAAAAGCCCGTTGGCTAATTGAATTTGTTTATTTGACACAAAATTATTTTATTTCTATTTTCTACCGTCAGTTTGGCACAATATTACTTTATTTTATTTGGGAAATTATCTTACCAAATAATACACGACCTCTCAGATTTGTATTTTCTATCACTCAATTTTTTTGCTTTTAGCAAAATCACTCGAGCTGCTTTTGTGCTTGTTGCTAACCAAAAAATTGTGTAAAATAAATATTTATCAATAAAATCAGGACATCTTGTGTTATTACTTAATTTTTTTATAACCTTCTTCTGAAACACTCTAAAATAAATTAAAAGTATAAGACGGCAGAAAAACTGATGTTAATTTTTTTTTACTTATCTGTTAGATAAGTTATCTGTTACTTTAATCCAACATCCCTCTTTACAAAATTAATAAGTTTTGTAAAATTAATTTTAATAAAATAAATATGTATATCTCGAATACCTTTCATCCATCAAGTAGGTATAGGTATCTCTTGTCTAGTAGTGTTATTAATTTTTTGTTTCTCAAGATTATCTGATCAAGACAGAGTACCCAAAGCTACAAATCATGCCAATAACAGTAATTTTAAATAATTTGACGTTGAGTTGTTCTTCTCCCAATAATTAGTACCGAATAAGCGTATCGCCGAAGTAGTTTCAACGTTTCAAGGATCTGGTTGGAACTGATTCACCCTGATCACGCATCGCTTATCCATTCCCATTCGCATTCTTCCTGAAAGAGCTACACCTTTGTGTTTTGAGGCCACGCTGTTTCTAATTTACTGGGCCAGCGCCCAGCGCCCAGCGCCTTACACATTATCGGTATTATTGCTATAAATCTCGGTGCCTGACAACGCAAAATCAACAGACACATTCGTGCCAATGAACCTAATTACCAAATCGTAATGAAGAGTACTAAAAATGGCTGACATAAAAAATACATTAGTGCTCTTTGGTTAATTGGATAATTGGATGGTGAAAATATCACTTTTTAGTTTTATCGTGGCACTATTTCTATAATATGCAAATTTGTTTAGCCATTTCGCGTAATGCTTGAATCGTTGAATAATCTACTATTTAGTACAAGGTAACCGAAGTCGTAACATTATTATTTATTAGGTATTAAGTGTTGACATTTATTCATGCATATACGCAAATATGGGCGGTTTGTATCACATATTTTGCCATAAATGGTAAATGAGATACCTTTTAAATTCTTTTAATATCAAATTGATATAACATTTACTATGTATCACTTTCTATACATGAATTTATAATTTAAATCCTTAAAAGTTGTAAAAAATAATGTTTTAAAACTAGTAAAACGGGGTAAACGATTCCGTAGTAACCTGCCGAAGTGTTGAAATTACTTAAATAAAAATAACAATTAACATTTTCAACAGAAAATTGTAGGTAAATCGACGAGAAGTAAAACTTTACCCGGTTTGGTCGAATGAAGATTGCTTTTTAAAATAAATAAATAAATATATCATCACGCCTTTTATCCATTACTGGGTGTGGCACTCTGCCGTAAGCAGATCTCGGTAAGTGATATATTTATTCGCGTGAAGTGCGGTTACCAGCCGTCAAATCACGGCCCCCAAAGATATTAGTGGAGGGAGAGCCACAGGGATAGATTTAAATTGGTGAAGATTGCTTTTTGTTCGTACATTATGTGCAAAGTGAATAAATATAAAATATAGGTTGGTATTCTGAGCTCCAGACCAAAGTCCTGACTAGCTAGTCAAATGCTTTAATATAGCCCTAGCCAGGAACCTTAAAAATAAATCCAGTCATTGTATATTCATTATTCTACGAACTATACACTAACAATTTTGTATCAATAATTAAATAATTGATATTTTGAGTTTTGCACATCAAAATTTTTAAATACGTCGACTAAGTTAAAGCACAGTCTAATCTAGACTTGCTAGGCAGACTTTAGTAGGGAGCTCAAAATATCAGCCATAATTTTTAATAATTGAAAATTTGGATAAACCGAAATCTATAAGAAAACAGTTCTGGGATGGATTAATAAAAATAAATATATCATCACGCCTTTTATCCATCACTGGGTGAAGCACCCTGTCATATCAGATCACGGTAAGTGATATATTTATGCGGATAAAGTGCGGTTACCAGCCGTACATCACACTCCCCAAAGATGTAAGTGGTGGTTGAGCCACAGGGGTCATTTTTAATGTTAGTGAAAATTGTTTGTCGTCTATGGGAATCGATCCAGGGTTCTCAAATTCACAGCCTGACTCGATACCACTGAGCCACGTTCCTCATTAATAGGCTTTTTTCAATGATTATTTATTTATTCGTTGGTTTCAGCACCATTTTCAAAAAATTTGGCTAAAATATTCGCATATTCATATAAAGGATTTTGTACATTCAATTATAACGAAATTTGATAATTATAAAGTTTTCAAATAAATAAATATATAATCACGCCATTTACCCATTACTGGGTGTGCCACTCTGCAGTAGGCAAATCTCGGTAAGTGATATATTTCTTCGCGTGAAGTGCGGTTACCAGCCGTCATATCACGGCCACCAAAGTTGTTAGTGGAGGGGGAGCCACAGGGATAGTTTTAAATTGGTGAAAATTGTTTGTCGGCTGTGGAGATCGAACCAGGGTTCTCAAGATCCACAGGCCGAGTCGATACCACTGAGCCAATAATAAATAAAAAATAGGGAGAACGATTGGAATAAAATCAGATCTGAATCACAGGCGACCGTAGCTTAGTTGATTTAAAGCATACGAATACGATCGGAAATGATAGGTCCCAGATTCAAATTCCAATGGCGGTAGACCCAATTTTTCTCTTTATAATTAAATCATTGAATCTTTTACAGTGACTAACATAAATTTTACATATAAGTTTTTTGTTTTTTTTTATTTTCTTGTTTTAATTTCCTGAATTATGTTATTATGATTATGTTACTTAATTTTATATTCTCTTGTGATATACTAAATAAGCAATAGTTACTGCAATAATTTATTATTTAATAAAAATTAAACTGTTATTTTTTGTAATGTAATTATTAAGGACCTGGGTACCAGTGCTTGCACTGTTTACAGGATCCCAAAATGAGTGAATAAATAAATAAATAAATATAATAATTGCTTAAAAAATTGTGAGAATAAGTTTTACAAACCAGTTGTTAAAACTTTTAAACCAATATAATATTTTAATTTTTTAAATCCGTAAATTATAAAAAAAATAGCTGGTAGCCATAAGTTCTGTTTTTGGGTGTTCTAAGAGCACGGTTTTAACATGTTAGAGATAACTAAAACACCCAAAAACACTGCTCTTAAAACAGGCAAAAACAGTGCTTGTGCTACCAGCTATCATGTTCACATTATTTTTATTTTAAACCATCGTTAGCGGTTCCCAAATATTTTCAGTTGTAACCTAATATTTATCCTTGAACACAAGGTTAGCAATTTGTCCTAATTATTATTTTATATAAAGCAAGGATGACACTTTGTATAAAAAATTTAGTTAGCTCATCTATGAGTCAATATATTTAATAAATGACAAAAATACCAACAATGCTCTTCCATATTTATTTAACGGTAGTTTTATAAATAAAACTGAAAATCATAACTTTCATCCAAGACAATGACTAACCCCAAAACTCATGCATGTAACATGCAACATCGATGACTAAGCGTGTCTGGACCTGAAGTTAACAAAACTAAATATTCCATTCAACATTCTCCGATTTAAAAACATTTAACTTTTAAGCTCCTAAATTTCATAACACATTAAAGTTTATAATTACAAAACAAACATGACGGCATGAGAGCATTTCACTTTAAGCATGTCAACGAAAAAGTTTAGAATATTGCAATGCAAATATCACGCGTCTCAAGAAACATATGAATAGCATTAGCTAACAGTTTCCTAATAGGGAGCGTGAAGGATCATCATCGCGAAGGTTATTAACAAATATATAAATTGTACGTGAGTGACCATTATAAACAGTTGAACATCAAAAAGTGGATGATGTCACCATATGACGTCATGAACGATACGGTTGTTTTTGGAACGTTGGCACGAAGCCGACTCAGCGGTTGAGATGGTTTCGTTTGATTTTTGACGACGGGTAAACAAACCTACTATGCAGAATTTTGTACATATCACAATTGACTATAAAACTTTAAACAAGGATAAGCAAGATTTTAAATAGGGTCGTTTAGTAAATACTTATAACAACGACATAATCAAATTGGCTGATAGCACAAGCTCTGTTTTTGCCTGTTTTAAGAGCAGTGTATTTGGATGTTTTAGCTATCTCTACCATGTTAAAACCGTGCCCTTAAAACACCCAAAAACAAAACTTGTGATAAATAGTCCACCATTGCTAAATTTTTGTTAGTAAAAGATTGAGAAACGGTTAAAATAGGAAAAATGGTGCAATCTTTCGGACAAATATAATAGTAAATATAAAATTCAAAACAATTAAATATGAAATAAGCGAGTACTAATAAAAAATAACATATTAAAATAATAGTACCTATCCGATAGCTTTTTTGAGCTTAACAAAATAAGTTCATTATTATATTTCTAAGTAAAGAAGATATTAAAAGTACTTTCATTATATATGCGTTTCTTGATAGAATAATCCAGCTCATTGCTCACGAGCATGAGTAATAATTTATAAATCCCGAGCTGTTGCTATTACATCGAGGTAGCAACGTACCGACTGTCATGAGTAATAATTTATTATTTATAGACACATCGAGGTTGCTATAGCAACACAATTAAAATTTTACAACCACGTCATGTGATGAATAATTACTATTTTCGTCAAATTTATCTTGAACTAAAATAATATTTTCTGTTGAGTATTCGCATTCGTTCGGATAAATTCCGTCTACAGCGTGTGCTACAAACTTTATCCTCATGAGAATAGCTATCATTACAGATTCGTAAAACAATACATATACAGGTTGTTTTAAACATAACAAACTGTCAAGATTTTAAAAGGGAATGGAATGACTATATGGACTTGTATACGTGACTATATAAATTACATATAGACTTTATAGATTGCGTATACACCGTAAAGGACTTTTTGTACTCATAACCTACAAAATGACACTTCCCGCACGCTCATCCTGGAACAAGTGCTTCCCGATCGACTCGACTGTAAAAAAAACTCTGGCCCTTTGGAACATTCTAAAATAAATCTGTCTTAATAATAAAATCTAATTTATAAAATACAACTTCCCTGAATTTTCCTTTATTCAAAGTTTGGGAAATAAGAGTAATTTGTTAAAATATTGTGGAACATAACAACTTAGTTTAATGGAAAAGTAAAATTATAACTACATAAAATGCTTAAATTGATTAACCTATTTTAGGATAGGTTTGATATTTGAACTAAAAAACAATATTTTTAGATTGGAAAGAGCCACAATTGTTACAAGTGTTATTATAAACATTTATAGTAAAATTTTGACAATTAGAAATCGAAGTTACTGGAGCTGCTTGGTTTGCAATTGATAAACATTGTATATAATTCGCAGCTTCTGGTGTACTCACACAAGTTGAAATTAAAGATGAATATTTTTTTAAACACACTTAAAATTTCTTCCTTGCAATCGCACGTGCTTTAAAAATGCGTTATGCAAGAACATAGTCTTCCCGCACTTAGTTCGTAAATAAATAATACATGCAACTTTACATAACTATAAGATAATATGAATTTAAGAAAAGGTGAATATCTCCATCACTCCTCCGTTCTAACGTTTACCAATATAACAAAGATGTCGAGATTTGCAATCTACAACATGTGGTGAGTATAGATTGGGTGCTGGCGGGTGATTATTCGAGTAGAATGAATTTAGAATTCACGATGCATCGTTAGCGATGTGTGTGAACACTAAACAGATTTGGCATACGGATCCATGCACTGTCAAACGAATTTAGAAAAATGCTGCACGAAATTCTTTCATGTTCTTCAATTACTTTACATTTGCATCGCATTATGCAGTTTATGAAGCTTTAAAATTTAAATTAATATAGTAAACTGGATAAAGAGACTAAGTCTCCGGAAGAAATGTGCATTAACTGCACCCATCCATGTATATGTACATAACTAATGGCATTAACGTGTATTAGTTCAAGTACATTCAAAATAAAATAAGTGACACGCAATCATAAATAAATTATAAAAGATAAACATATATTTCTATATTATATAAAATATGTTTATATATACAGTGAAACCCAAGAACCAGGGCAAAATAAAGCCAGGAAAATATATGGATTATATATATTTTTCTTGCATTCAAACCAGGTATAAATAAAAAAGTAAATATTACATGTTATACTGTATCTAAATATCTTATATTTGTTCCTTCTATAGATAAATGTATCAACAAAATATTGAAAAATAAGTACCTATTTCAATTACTTTTATTGTAATTCGCAAAGTACGAATATTACAACTGGTCATTATAGCAAGTGTTTTTCATACTATTTTTTCTATATCGCATTAATTTGTTTTGATTTAAAATTTTTATTAAAGAAAAATTAAAAAATTTGCAGGTGGTAACAATGACAGATTCAATAAACATTTAAAATATAGTTCATTTTGATACTTATTAATTTGGTTAGAATTCATATTTATTTAGGTTATGTTAATAAAACTAAATACTTGTAAGTAAGGAAGTGTTTTGCAATTTAATGTAATTATATTATTAAAAGAAAAAAAATGTAATCATTTAAAACAGTTATGTTTGACATTTTTACAACTAAACAACTTTACAACCGCACAAAAAAAATTCCCAAAAGCATTAGAAAAAATCTCTTTACATTCAACCAAAGAATCCGAGAATTTACTTCCTGCTTTATCTTTATGTGTTTCATTTAAACCAAGTGGCATTCGCATATTTAAATTAGAATCTACAAGCGGTTTTTTTTATCCATTACTGGTGTGGCAGTCTGCTGTAGCAGATCTCAAATTACGATCCCCAAAAACTTTAGCCGTGAGGGAGCCACAGAGGTAATTTTAAATGTAGTGAAAATTGTCGGTTAGAGCAATCGAACTCAGATTCTCAAATCCATACTCCGACTCGATCCCATTAAGCCATCTACTCCATTACATATTATACGATTATAATATCATTAATGACACAGATAGTTCAGTGGTAACGCGTCAGTTTGTACATTTGAGAACCCGAGTTCAATTTCTGTAGCCGACAATCTTTACTCCATTCCGAGATCTGCTACGGTGAGTGTTACACCCAGTAATGGATAGAACATAATTATATATATATATATATATATTTATTTTATATTATTCAATATAAAATAAATAAATATATTATTCAATAATGGGGTAGGTGGCTCAGTGGTATCGAGTCGGCATATGGATCTTAAGATTTCTGGTTCGATCCCCACAGCCGACAAACAATTTTCACCAATTTAAATCTACCCTCTGTAGCTCCCCCTTCATTAATATGTTTGGGTGGCGTGATTTTACGGCTGGTATCCGCTCTTCACGCGAAGAAATATATCACTTATCGCGATCTGCTTACGACAGAGTGCCACACCCAGTAATGTATAAAAATTATATATATTTATTTATTATTTTATATTATTCAATTTTGAAATAAATGTACTGTCTTTACCTTAAAGCAAAATGATTTATTCCAGCACAAAAAAAACAAAAAGAACATTATAAATTTTTGACAAAAGTAACAGAAAAATGTTGTTGAAAAATATAGTAAGCTGAGTGTGAATTGCAGAAAGATTTATATCAGAAACAGAACAAAGAAACACCGCAAAATAAATAACACCATCATGACATTTATTCTCTCTGCAAGTGCAGATTATAGTAGATGCCAAACAAAACATCAAAAAATATAACAAATGGAATCACGAAAACTATTCATGATTATAGGTCCACCATTAATAACAGGTTGAAATGCGGTGATGCATAAAATCCACGATAAGCTTTCTCTATGAGCAGCGACGCGCAGGCGTAAGTAATGCGACGCCATCCTCTATCCTCGCCTCATCAATTCAGCATGTTCCGCGTGTCCTCCTCCTCGCGATGACGTCCGACCAACAATGGTCAGTTGATCAAATATAACAAAGAGTGATGACATTGTCGGACTTGTCACTATCATGCCATTGAGTTATGTTGGAGTATTAATATGTTTTCAATATTATCTCGGGAACACACTAACATACTACATGCTGTTATGTTGTATGATGGATCTGTACATCATGATTTATCCTTTTACTCGACGGAAATCTGTTGTAAGTAAATATATACAGGCTTGGTGACATTGCTGGCATGGATATTCAGTTATATTGATAATGTATATGAGAGGACATGTAATATTATTATAAATGATCATATTTTCATTTTTCTATTTAAAATATACAGATTTTTTTTGATGCCACCATTAGAATCTCCAGAGCCATAGGATATACAAAGTTAGTTAAAATACTAAAATAATACGAATTTAAGAAAAGATTTTAATGTTTTTACTTCCTTGTACGAAGTAAAGGAAGTATTGTAATCGCGAAAATTTTCGGTTCTCAGATTTCAACGGAAATAGGTATTTTTATATTTAGGACTGCTATAACATCTAGTTGTGCACCTCCCTTTTTGGTCATTATACAACCACCGGAAGTGGTACTTTACTTGAAGCCTATAATAGATTTTCATGAAAAACTATATTCAAATATAATTTAAAACTTTCCAAATTTGGTATATAAGACTACTATATCAATGGAAATAACATAATAGATTTTGGTTAAAATAGACTAACCGGAAGTGGCACATTACATGAAGCTGCTAACAGTTTTCCTTAAAAAAATGGTATTATTTTAATTTTAGAAATAAATGCTGCAAATAAAAGTTTTAGAGAATTAAATTAAATTAGCTTTTTGCATAAACCAGATATCTAAATTTAAATATTATGTATTTTTTTATTTAAAAAAAAATTAAGTTTGCTATGGATTAGAACAAAAAATAAAAGATTTAATGTCAAATATGTGCAATTCAAAAAATATCTATAGTTTAATACGCGTACAAGGAAGTCATGTGGTGTCCACATCAGATTTTTTTTTAATAATGCATAGGTGACTAAATGTGAAAATATAAATTCAACAATTTTCTTGAAATAATTTTAATTTAAAAATAAACAATAAACAATTTTCAGCACTTTTAAATTACCCTTGTGGCTTTCCTCAACTGCACGCATATAAATATATCACTTGTCAAGATCTGCTACGATAGATTGTCACACCCAGTAATGGGTAAAAGGCGTCATGATATAATTATTTTTTAATTGTTTTCACAACCCTGTTAGAAAGTATAAAACATCTGTTAAGAGAATAATATCTAAATTTCTAATATATTTCTGAAGAACAAAGAATAGAAGCACTAAAGATGTGGCTAAAGAGAAGAATGTGGAAATGGGAGAATAGAGTAAAAAATGAAGATGTATTAAGAAGAGTTAGAGAAGTAAATCAATTTGAACATGATAAGGAAAATAAGGAAGATCTGGATTGGGCATAGTGTAATGATGGAAGAGTGTTTGTTGAAAAGTTAGCATGGTGAGGCTAAGAAAAGAAGAGCCAAAAGAAGATATCAGATGCTGGATGACAAGACTGTTGAAGAAAAATACGTAGATGGGAAAAGGTCAATATAAAACAAAGAGGAGTGGAGAAAAAGACCTACCATATCAACAACTGTCTGACTGATTTACTTTCTAATAGAATAATGAAAAAAATTATATGTACATCTCGTAATAATATCTAATATCTTTGGGGGCCGTGATTTGACGGCTGGTAACCGCATTTCACGCAAAAATATATCACTTACCGAGATCTGCTTAGACAGAGTGCCACACCCAGTATTGGGTAAAAGGCGTGATGATATATAATTTATCTCGTAAAGAAAGTATAATTCTTCCCTCAGCAACAAATATTTCACTTCCTTCTTAGATTTCAGTAGCATTTTGTAGATATAAATCAAATTTATGATTTTTGAAATGAAACAAAAAAAGTATATTGTTTTCTGTCATTTAAAACATCAAATACATAGGCGAGCACCGAGTCGAGTTAAATAAAGTGCGATAATTAAAAGTATCGATAATATTTATATTTAGAAACATTAAAATTGGAATAACCAACATAGCAACATTACATAGATAAAATGCATATTTCACTATATTTAACTTATATGTTTACGCTCAACGCAAATTAATATTTCCGGTTAGTTAATCCACATTTACACAATGAGTTACTGTTCTTTCTGACACTGTACCATATAACTTGCTGATTATTTATCCATATAAATGTACTCGTATGTGTAAATCATAAATGTTCTGTCAGTATTAATAATAAATATTATATTTATTCGAAATATTTCTTCAACTTTTTAAACTATAACAAACAATTTTCACACATTAAAAATTACCCCGTGGCTCCTCTTCTACTAACATCTTTCGAGGCCGTGATTTGACGGCTGGTAACCACACTTCACGCGCAATAATATATTACTTACTAACATTTGCTACGACAGAATGCCACACCCAAAATGAAAAAAATGAAGATGTATATATTTATTTTTTCTACGATTGCTATGAAAAGTTGACAATTACGCTTTCATTTGTCATCGTAAAGTTGACATTTTCTGTGGAACAATCGAAAAATATCTTTTTTGCACGTCTTCAATGGCAACGCGCGAAAAAGATAGTAAATGCGTGCTTATTTCAATAGTTACCAGGGATACAAACAAAATAGAAACTTGTCATATTGACAGTTGATAGAACGAATTTATTTTCAGTACGTATACGTTTTGAATAATTTTAATTTGCAATCGTAGAAAAAATTATGTGTGTATCACGAGCGTAAAATGTCTTTGTTCCTCTTGCACTATTGCAGCTCTCGCCTTCGGGTCGCCCTGCAATTACCGTGCTTGAGTAACAAAGAATTATTTTACGCTCTTACTACACAAATAACTATTGTTTAAAAAAGATTAAGTTATTTCATCGTAAATTCATAATAAATCACTCAATCACAAAATTAAATAAAACCGTGAAAACGATGCATTGACTGACAATGAATTGATAAAAAACAAATGAATGTAACTTGTTGAAGTCACTACTGTACTTTTTGTTACGTTGTAAATTCGTTACAGCAATCAACCAATCACCGATGCGGAAATTTATTTCCTCCACTGTGCAATGCTATTAAACTAAGATGAGACGGAATATAGGAGGTAGGTATATATTTCACCTTAATTATTATTGTTTTGTAATTAATATATGCATAAATATACAATTAATTAAAAATCTAAAGTTTCACAGAAACTATTTTTCTGTAATAATTTTAATTACAATGTTACATAATGTCTGAGCAAAAAGAAAAACAACAAAACAATTTACATAGTTTTATAGATATAAGTAGAATCTTCAGTAATAATAAAATAGTCATAATAATTAATATAATTAATGATAAATTAATTTACTCCAGCTTTCTAGCTTGCATAATAGCATAACATGTCAAAAAGAAGATCTCGACTCAATCACGAGAAACGAAACAATAACTAGTTGTATGTTACAAACGAAGAATATCCATTCAAAATATTATTTTTAGAAGTTAAAATCTCCCATACATTATTCTAAAATTATCCTGAAGAAGTTGAAGTTGCACCCATTTAAAACAAGAAAGAAATAAAGTGTACGCGTTTTTAATACCCTGTTGACTCGATCCTCTTTGATGTATTAACATCATATTCTCTCATTGGTCTCGTGTCAGTTGTTAATCTATTATTTATGTATTACGTTAGGTCTAGTGTGCTCCTACGCCCAACAGAACAGCTGGTGGAATCATTTAGGCAAGGCCGTTCACAAATATCTTCTATTCAGTTTCATATTCCAAACCTCTGAACTGAACTACTTAACAGAATAAGTGGGTTTCTTGCCTTGAGAAGTTAAAAATAATTTACATTGTTTAGTTAAAGTTCTCGCAATATATATTGAAAACCGACAGAACTCAACCAAATATTATTGTTTTAATTTATACATTAATTTTGTAAGACTTTTAAACATGTTTATAAACCAATGATTTGTTGAAAAATATCTTATTCTCACATTCAACACAATTTGAATTCATGGATGTATTTGAACTACACTACTCAAAATTGAAGGTAAAATTAAAACTTAATATTAACTAAATAAAAAGCTTCTTAAATACATATTTATAAAATTAAAACTATAAATTATATTCAAATATTTCTAAGAAATATAATACCTTAGGTATTATTACAAATATTTGAATATAATTTATAGTTTTAATTTTACATTCAATTTTTAAAATATCCCTGTACAATTTTGTGTAGTGTATTTTGGAGTAAATATATTACGGCTGGGTGTGACAATCTGCCATAGCAAATCTTAGTAAAAATATATATTTTGAATGAAGTACAATTGGAATAGAACTCTGGTTCTCAAAACCACAGGTCGAGACGTTATCATTGAGCTGTCTACCCATTTATCTACCTTATTTATTTAAGTAAAATACTAAAATGAGTTGTTACCTAAATTTTCACAAAATGTATTTATGTCAAAAATCCATAAGACTAGATTAAAAGTTACGCATATAAAATATCATTTCCAACAAACTTAATTTTTATTAAATTCAAGTTTTGGTATACAATTTCAATGAAAGCATTCCTAACTAATTATAAATTTAAAAAAATTCAAGTTTGCTAATTCTAAAAAACAAACTGAAACTTTAAATTTCTATGTACTTGTTGCTATGGTACATAAAACAAATTATTCTTTATATTACAAAGCATAGTAGCAGATGCGATTGAAATTGTGGTTATCAGCCGTCAAATCACGGCCCACAAAATATATTAGTGCAGAGGGAGGCACAGGGGTTATTTACATGGAGTTTGTCGGCTGTGGGATTTGAACCAGGGTTCTCAAATCTACAGTGAATAATCACGCATTTGTGTACCAAAATTTTGATGCTTATTTCATGTATTTAATTTTTATTTTAATTATATTGACAAATATTTTTTTGAATGAGGACTGTAAAATATTTTTTCTGAAATCGTCAAGAAAATGTCTACTTTCCTGACGTATTTTAGTATGGAAAGTAAGTGTTTACCAAAACAAGTAGCACATTTTATTTACTTAATTTTGCTTTTTCAAATCCATGAAAATTTCATACTCTTTATCATATCGGTCTTTGGACTTGCGCGGTAATAAATTTTCAACAGCCGCAGTTGCTTGATTTAAGATTTCAGGAGGAGTACTTGAAAATACCGCCTCATACTCATTTTCATCTATATTTTCCAACATTATAAAGAAATCTTCTCTGTCAACAATATTACTTTTGACACAAATATGTTCAATAGATTTTTCACATAAGATATTGTTTTCAACAACTTTTGTTATCACCTTGGATATGTAGTTTGCTGCCAATATGACTCTTACCAAAAAATTAAACATTTTGAAATATTTATTATTAATTATATTGATAAAATATAAATATGAACGATTTTAGAAAAAATAGTATACATAATACGTTACGAAAGTGTTTTACTTGACTCAGCGAATTAAAATACTCGGCCTGACGGCCTCGTACTTCAAACAACCGCTTCGTCAAGTAAAGCATCACTTTCCTGACTTATTATGTAATATACTATTATTTTCTTTAAGGCATCCTTTATATCCATAAGTTTTGGAAGCATTGACAGCACATCAGACATTAAATAGATTAAACCAAAATATAATTGCATTTCCTAATTTTAATATCCTAAAAGCAACCCACGTTCATATGCATATCTAAATTATTTTATCTATTAAGCAATTTGTTCAACTATTAAAAAGATATTAATTGCATTATTCGGCTTTATTCAAATGATGAATCATCATTTAAATTCGATGACCCTGAGTCTTTGTCGGTATTTTGACACACTTTTTTTCGCTATTTTAATACAGACCATTACACAATTATAGTTTTAAAACTACATACTGCTGAGTTCAAAAATTTGTTGGCTATCATGTTACTATAAAGAACACATGTACATACTAAAAGTATAATCAAATTGCACAACTTATTAATCATAATCTTATTATTATCTGATAAAAATGAAAATTGTTACAGTGTAATAAAACTGATATACCATTTTTAGTTCCGATTTTAAATCTTTTTCTAATTCACAGAACTAATCTATACTACAAACTATGAAGAAAATAGTTTTTTTTCTTTTAATAGCAATAATACTAATTAATACAAACCAAAATGAAATGGGGTAGGTGGCTCAGTGGTATTGAGTCGGCTTATAGATATGAGAAGCCGGGTTCAATTCATTCCACTAACATCTTTGGGAGCCGTGATTTGACGACAAGTAACCGCACTTCACGCGAAGAAATATATCACTTACCAAGATCTGCTACGAAGGAATGCCATACCCAGTAATAGGTAAAAGGCGTAATGATATATTTATTTATTTTCCAAAATGAAATCTAAAGTTAGTGAACTCTAAACAGAATCCTCTTTATAAATTTACATGTAATAGATTTAATTTGCTTAAATTAATTCTTTGTTAAAATTAGCTATGTAGAAGTGAGCATGCAATTAATTAAAGGTACCGACTTCCTGAAGCTAACTACCTGACCGTAAACAGCTGTCATGATTGTTAATTACCGGCAATAAAAAGCTGTTTGCCAAATCCGGTCATACAATTTAAAGATTCAAATTAAAACGTTAGGAAATGATACTTGCAACATATGCTATAAATTTAACATTTAAACAGTACTGTAATAAATCATGTTCTCAATAGAAGACTACTAAAATTTTAATATACCTAGACACAGATACTATTTGCAGATTGCAATTTACATATTGTTCGCAATTTTTATAGGTTAATGGAATAACGAGTTTCATTGACTATGTGTCACAATATTCAGTAGACCATTTTATTTTATTTTAAATATTGGATGCCAACACTAGCGATATTATTATTAAACAAAATCAAAAAATACTGTGAAACTAATAGGACAAGTGATTGAATCCTGCAATCATAATAGACCAGAAAGTTCAGTTTCTCTACGTGTTATTATAATAGCATATTATAATACAAGTATTGAAAGGGAATAATGAAAAGCGTGTGTGTAGGATGAAACACAAGTTTTCCAATGGCCAATTTTATTTTTATTTTATTTTATTTTATGTTACTCTGTACAACAGGAATTTAATCCCAATTACAGTACAGGTTCAGCACTCACCGAGCCGCAGTGTGGTAGTTCATATAATTTTTAATTTGAGTGAGATTCGAACTCGGTATCTCCGGATTCGAATTCCATATTGCATTGGCATTTTACGCTACAAGAAATTATTTCAGTTTCAGATCTTTTCTTATTCTCTCAAATATCAAACATTCATGCAAATTCATTGTCTCTCCGTCATTTTTTTTATATTTATGACAATTGAAAACAATATCATTCTGTTAACATTTTAGTGCAGAAAATAAACACTTTTCGGACGCAAGTGAGTACAGAAAGTGAGTAATAATATATTATAAAATAAATTTGTAATAGTCATTATAAACATTATATTATCTAAGAACACCCTTGAATATGAAAAGAAAAACAAAAACTATTTTATTGAGGAAACCATAGAAACCATGGAAACAGTCAATGATGTGCGGTTATTGGTCAATAATCTATATCATAATGAAAATCTGTGTCGTAAACACAATCTGTACCATAATTAAAATCAGTGTCATATTGAATCTGATTAAACTATTTATAATACATATTAAATAAATATAGTAAAGTATGGCCGTAGAATAACTAAGTTTGTCACATTAATTTATTTTTAAAAAATTAATCGCCTCAAAGGCAGCTTTGTATGTAATCCGTCATAATCGGACTTTATAAAACTAGCCTTATTTATCAGCCTCACTCGCTCTATCATAAACTACAGCTCATCCAATAAAGTCATACATTATTTATTTGTTACATATATAACTATTTCAGATCATAAAAACACATTGAAAAAGTTATGTTATGCCCTTTTTGAAAACAAATATATTTTCATTGACCAGTTCCTATTTTTTTACAGATCTTCCGGTATTATTTCCTTCCCACTTAGTTTCCCTGTGACTACTAATTAAATTAAATTTTCCATTTATTTATTTTTTACTACATTTTTCAGATCATAAAAACTACACTGAAAAAGTTATTTTATGCCCTTTTTAAAAACAAATATATTTTCATTGACCAGTTACTACTTTTTTTACATATCTTCCGGTATTTTTTCCTTCTCACTTAGTTTCCCTGTGACTACTAATTAAATTAAATTTTCCATTTATTTATTTTTTACTACAATTTTAATTATTTAAACCTTTAATCAAGTTCATCTCCTTCGTCATTCTACTATAATAAATAACGTTGCATTAGATAGGTTAAAAAACATGGTATATACGTTCAGCATCAGATTGAATCAACCTTTATGAAATGATAATTACAGGGTTTTACAGCAGTAATTATTTTCATATAAACCATTCTTTGTCAGCAACGTTTAAAATATAATTCATCACATAATGCACAAACTCTGTTGATGTATCTAACGTTTCAACGTAGGTACACGTGTCATGCATGAGTATTCATATTCATGTATATAATCGTTGAACGCTTCAGCGAAATAATCGTCTTTCATTGCTTACTAATAAGCAGTGTTTCTCAACAAGTTTATAAAAATTAAATATGATGTCATCATTGTTTGGGACATGTTTTGTCATACAGCAGTTTTATAGCAACATGTCCCAAATAAATACAGACATAAGCGTTTATATGGATAACCATTTTTTTTTAAATAAAAATAATATCCAATTTCATTTATATTAATTTTGGAATTTTTTATAAAACCAAAAGATTTTAATTCTTTTTACTTCCTTGTACGAAGTAAAGGAAGTATTGTAATCGCGAAAATTTTCGGTTCTCAGATTTCAGTGGAAATACGCATTTTGGCCCATTTTGACTAATTTCGTCGTGACGTCTGTACGTATGTATCTCGCATAACTCAAAAACGGTAAGCCGTACAAAATTGAAATTTTATATTTAGGAATGTTATAACATCTAGTTCTGCCCCTCCCTTTTTGGTCATTATATAACTTCCGGAAGTGGTACTTTACTTCAAGCCTATAATAGATTTTCCTGAAAAACTATATTACAAATATAATTTAAAACTTTCCAAATTTTGTATATAAGACTACTATATCAATGGAAATAACATAATAGATTTTGATTAAAATACACTAACCAGAAGTGACACATTACATGAAGCTGCTAACAGTTTTCCTTGAAAAAAATGGTATTATTTTAATTTTAGAAATAAATTCTGCAAATAAAAGTTTTAGAAAATTAAATTCGGCGTCTAGCACATTAAGAATTTTTAAATTAGCCTTTTGCATAAGTGAGATATCTAAATTTAAATATTATATATATATTGTTTTTTTTAATCAAGTTTGCTATGGATTAGAAGAAAAATTAAAAAAATAAAAGATTTTATGCCAAATATGTGCAATTAAAAAAATATCTATACTTTAATACGCGTACAAGGAAGTCATGTAGTGTCCACATCAGATTTTTTATTTTCAATTAAAGCATGAAATCCAACTAATATAAAAAATTAAAAATATATTAATTTTGGTCAACTATGAATCATTATTGTTGTAAAATAAATGTTTTCTTAATGTTTATCAATTTGTATATTAAAATTTGAAGATTGCTTTATTTAACATTAGCAAATATCTATCTTTATATTATCTTGTAGAATAGCTTCATTCTGATTCAAACTTTAAAGACACATATTTAACAGAATTAATTTTTCGAATAAATAATAGTTATATTTATGAAGAGAAACAAAACATACTGACCAAGGAATGTAGATTACTTCAATGAAAGTCTTAAACAGAGAAACGAATAATGAGAGTGAGGTGCACAGTAAACCAAACAGTGATTTATTTCAGTAAAGCTCGTTTTACATTACACTGAATTTGATTGAACAAGATTTTGAACAATCTAAATTGCATAGTAGCATACAGTAAATTATCGCATATTTCTTCAGTAATATGCGAATACATACAAATTGTCTGGGAAAATTATGCATTTTGCAGACAATTTACAAAGCAATTCAATATTTCAAACAATTTGTTGTATGATATTATGTAATTTAGATTGTTTAAAATGTTCAATATGATACAAGCAAACTTAAGTAACAGATTTAATAAGATGTTGGCAGCGACCTACAGGAATTTTGGCGCCACATAACTTCTCCAAAATTATGTAACAATCCATGTCTACTTAACATAGCTGACGAAAACTGTTAAAATAATTGAGAAATCCATGTTTATACTTTTCAATGGGCTCGTATACTATAATAACAAGAATAAATGATAAAAACATAAAATATATATATTAGCGAAAAATAATTTTTAACTACAGATATATAAATAAAATAAAATAAATATATCATCACGCCTTTTACCCATTACTGAGTGTGGCACTCTGCCTAAGCAGATCTCGGTAAGTGATATATTTTTCCGCGTGAAGTACGGTTACCAGCCGTCAAATCACGGCCTCCAAAGATATTAGTGGTGGAGGAGCCACAGGGGTAGCTTTTTTAAATTGGTGAAAATTGTTTGTCGGCTGATATATAAGCGATTAAAATATACAGCATGTTTTCTATACCTCTGCACGAAACTTTAATGACATATATAATTTGATATACTGTTTATAGAACAAAAAGATTTTTTTGAAATTCGCTAAAATCAGGGTATTACATTCCTAGCGATCATTGTTAGTGTCACTGGATTAATAGTACATTTAATTATTTATAATTATGTTACTAATGAAATAAAAGTATAAACACTGTCTACAAATACTCATTTATTAATTAGTTATTATGTAGGTACCTGATGTAATGCCTAATTTTAATTTTTTTAAATTATATGTACCATTAAACCAGTCACAATAAAACAGTTTGCTAGGAATGAAATACCCTGATTTTAGCGAATTTCAAAAACAATATTTTTGTTTTATAATCAGTATACCAAATTATATATGTCATTAAAGATTCGTACAGGGGTATAGAAACACCCTGTATAGCGACATCACAAGGACTGAAACGTTCTCACTGGCCATTTTGTCAATAATAGACATGTGCCGAATAAAATGTAACTAACTTCATGTAACAGTCAGTAGAATCTGTCATATTTCTTTACTTTGATTAGACGTTCTTTTTATTTATCAGAAAATAAAAAAATAATCACATTACAACATAATAAAAAAAGGGGTAGGTGGCTCAGTGGTATCGAGTCGGCCTGTTGATCTTGAGAATCCTGATTCGATTCCCACAGCCGACAAACAATTTTCACCCCTGTGGCTCCCCGTCCACTAATATCTTTGGAGGCCGTGATTTAACGGCTGGTAAAATATATCACTTACCTAGATCTGCTACCGCAGAGTGCCACACCCAGTAATGGGTAAAAGGCGTGATGATTATTTATTTATTTTACAACATAATAATAATCTCTGCAGCTAATTAAACCCCGAATATCATAGACAAGCAAAGAGAAGCAAAATATGAAAAATGCTGTAAATGTTTGATAGTTCCTTTCCCCATTTTTGTCTAAAGTCATTGTTATCTCAAACTATTTGACATATGTATATGTTATATATTTATTAAAATAATTTAATTTCCTTTTCTTGGGCTTTAAATGAAACAAGTTAAGTTTTAATAAAAATACATGTAACGTCACAACCCCGATACAAAACTTCAACAAATCATATCTCTTGTAATATAAGTAATTTTAAACCCGCGTTTTTGCTAATTATTATAGTTAAATTAAAAATAGGTATAGGAATCCATTATTGTGGGAATGTTTATTTGATACAACAAATGTATAAAAATGTGTTCTTGTCGCTTTTCCCAGCATCTCCTACTCAAATGGCAAATAGAATACGTCTAATATATAAAAGTTTGAGAATCTCCGCAGCGAGTATGGTTACATGATAGCGTTGGTCAATGAATGAATGGGCGGTAACTAGCATCTTAGCGGGGTCATTATACTAAGCGCCTGGCTGTCTGCATCTACGATATTCGTCGTTATTGTAGCCGTGTAACATAGCCTCCAGCACTGTCTTCACGGCACACCTGCGACAGGACAGCACTCAATGGATCAACCACGGTAATCCCTATGTTATGTTCATATTTATTATTTGATATACTTATAATTCATCAAAAAAAATTATGACAATGTAACAGGCAGATACCTATTCAGAATTAAAATAAGAACTTTTATTTTGTCACAAGAAATTATTTATCATTAAATATTATTACTTTGTATTACTTTGTTCGAGCAAGCAATCAAATATTAGTTTGATGTACAATTAACTCAACATACTTCGAATTATAATTTATCCAATTAGTTTGTAATTATTTAATTGTACTGCTTGAACAGGAACGTAATACGTTGAATGCATATCATACATCTTTTATTGAATATTTATTTATTTGCTATTTTCACTACAATTTATTAACACCGCTAATTTAATTGTCCAAAAACACTTACAATGTGTGAAGATGACTCGTATGCTCGCGAATACATTGCAATATGTTTGCAAAAGTACAAAAATATTACGTTTACAAATATATACAACATAATAATTATGACAATAATTTTTAAGAAGCTTCAGTGAACAACAAATTTCAAATATTAAATGAAACGCTGACTGACAATTCACTAAAAAGTCCACGGATTATTGTAATAGTTTGAAACTAGTGTCCTGCTAACTTTTATAAAATAAATAAATATATCATCACGCCTTTTACTCATTACTGGGTGTGGCACTTTACCGTAAGTAGATCTCAATAAGTGATATATTTATTCGCGTGAAGTGCAGTTACCAGCCGTCAAATCACGGCCCCCAAAGATGTTAATGGAGGGAGGGGCACAGGGGTAGATTTAAATTGGTGAAAATTGTTTGTCGCCTGTGGGAATAGAACCAGGGTTCTCAAGATCTACAGGCCGACTCGATACCACTGAGCCACCTACCCCATTAAATCAAAATTACATATCATATGAAATCATTGATATTCGATATGCTTTTATTGATTTAAACTAAATTTAAAATTTAAGTTTTGTTGGTACAACTGTGACATGAAATGCAAAATTTGATTTGATGACTATAGTAACTTCTCGCAATTTAGTTGTAAATTCACAAAATATTAAAACAAATTCAGAAAATATCTTGAATCTTAAAGACTATAATTTTTTTTTATATTTTGATAAAATTCTATTCATATTCATAGTATTAAAAAATATTATTCTACGCTCTACTGTAGCCCTGTTTCGTGATAGCAAGTAAAACAGGAAATATATTTAGTATAAAATGACAGGAAATAATTTTTAATATAAGTTTAAATTCAAGGTTAGCTATCCATCTAAATATTTAAATTTTAACATCCAAACTAGGAGATTGTATGTTACATACAATTTTAATCATTTTCACTTCCTCTTTATGAGGAAGTACTTCTATTTTACTTTAATATAGAATCTTGTAACAGAGTTGATTAATAAGAAAGTAAAAACAAATACATTTTATCTAATTACAATAATTTATAAAATAATATCGTTTTGTCGTTAAACAATTGCTCTATAAATTTATTTTATCGAAGGTTACAAAATATTCTTAAAATAAAATGAATGTAGAGTCTAGACTAGACTGATATTTATTCAAGAATTCAGTCACACTTCAAGCACAAGCAGGAAATGTTGCACACGAACTTATTTTTAAATCTGAAAAGTAAATAATCTCTAGCGAAATATTTCAAGCTCATTGCACATAGAAAACTATCATTGTTTTCAACAAAATGTAATAATTCATATTATTTTATGTCAGACAGATATTTTTATTACAACCCCTAAATTAAATTTTAATTCAGAAATAGTTATTTGTGTATTAAGAGCGTAAAGTAAAGACAAGAGCTGCAATAATGCAAGAGGAACAATGACACTTTACGCTCGAGATACACACATTATTTTTTCTACGATTGCATCTTAAAATTATTTAAAAACGTGTACGTATTGAAAATAAATTCATTCTGTCAACTGCTAATATGACAAGTTTCTGTTTTGTTTGTATCCCTGGTAACTACTCAAATAAGCGCTCATTTAATATCATTTTCGTACGTTGCCATTGGAAACGCGCGCATTTAACGTCTTTTTCGCGCGTTGCCATTGGAGACGCGCAAAAAAGATATTTGTCGATTGTTCCACAGAAAATGTCAACTTTACGATGACAAATGAGAGCGTAATTGTCAACTTTTTATAGCAATCGTAGAAAAAAGTTATTTGTGTATTTAATTAGCAAAATGACAGTTTGGCGCATTAGTAAAGATATTATTGACCTAGGCTTGTTTTCACGTGATATATACAGTATTTATTTTTTCTACGTCCATACTTTAAATATAATAAATAAATAAATATATCACCACGCCATTTACCCATCACTGAGTGTGGCACTCTGCCTAAGCAGATCTCGGTAAGTGATATATTTTTTCGCGTGAAGTGCGGTTACCAGCCGTCAAATCACGGCCTCCAAAGATATTAGTGGAGGAGGAGCCACAGGGGTAGATTTTTTAAATTGGTGAAAATTGTTTCTCGGCTGTGGGGATCGAACCAGGGTTCTCAAGATCCACAGACCGACTCGATACCACTGATACTTTAAATTACTTACTAAATATGTTTTATATATCTTTAAGGGACGTGTTTCGTCGGCTGGTAACAGCACTTCACTACGACAGCCGGTAACACTTCGTAATGGGTAAAAGGCGTGATGACAAACAAAAGAGAATTTATTTGAAAATCTTTTATTTATGTTATGGTTCATGTTTACGTTAGCATGTCTACTTAACAAAATGCTTCATTCGCACACTATTAATAATAATTACATTTTTCTATTACGTAATTTAATTAACTACAAAAAGAATCAACAAGGGATATCACTTTTTCTGCTACCATTGTTCCGTTGCTTCTTTAATTATTTTACACGCAAGAGTTCTTTTTGTTTTCAGCGAAAAAGAGAAGCGTACAAGACAAACTTTCATCACAACCTCAAAGCACTAGATTACGGTCTTTTCCTGCCCAAAAAGAGGAAATAAAACACACACACGCTTTGTGATCAGGTCATATTTATACAACAAAAAAATTAATAGAAACTAGTCATAATTTCACTAGTCATGGTGTTCCGGAATTTGATATAGGAATGTCACCGTAGACTGACTGTCTGAAGCGTACACGGTTCGTTATTCTGTTACGTTCACGGTAGCTAGACAATAAAATATCACTAGTATAAAAAATGAGAATCGAATTCCAGTGAATCAGTGCCAATGGCGTAGTGTAATCGTTTCTACTCAACATCATGAAGTGACCGGAGCGACATGTAAAGAGGAATGAACTCTCGATATATACAACAACTTTATGCCAAACATTCTTGTCCTATAAACCAGTTTACATGTTCCATTTATTTTACATACATACACATACAAACCATTCACTTTCAATATACATTCATTTAACATATATAAACAGAGAAATATACTTCATATTTTGGTATTCATAATGTATTGTACTTTGAAAAACGAATAATTCTAATAAATTTAAGTTAATAATTTTTATTAGTAACAACTTCTCAAAACTGAATTAATGATGTCATTATTTAATTTGACACTCTGTACAAAATAAACTTAATTCCAAATTATATTATATATTTAAAAAATGTGGACACCACATGACTTCCTTGTACACGTATTAAACTATAGATATTTTTTTAATTGCACATATTTGACATTAAATCTTTTATTTTTTGTTCTAATCCATAGCAAACTTAATTTTTTTTAAATAAAAAATATATAATATTTAAATTTAGATATCTCGTTTATACAAAAAGCTAATTTAAAAATTCTTAATGTGTTAGACGCAGAATTTAATTCTCTAAAACTTTTATTTTCTTATTTTCGGTAGTTGTATAAAGACCAAAAAGGGAGTTGCACAACTAGATGTTATAACAGTCCTAAATATAAAGTTTCAATTTTCTACGGCTTACCGTTTTTGAGTTTGCGAGATACATACGTACGTACAGACGGCACGACGAAATTAGTCAAAATGGATTCAGGGAGGGCCAAAATACTTATTTCCGTTGAAATCTGAGAACCGAAAATTTTCGCGATTACAATACTTCCTTTACTTCGTACAAGGAAGTAAAAAGGTTTCAATTATACAATAATATTAAATAAAGAAAAGGCTTCAGAATCCAATGTTTTTATAAAATATTTGTGGACGTTTCTAGCTAAAATATTAGCTCATAATCAGCACCTTTAGAAAACGTAAAAAAATAAAACAATATTTGTAAAATGTCAATAATAATATGTATCTTTGTTGTTATTATTGACATTTTACAAATATTGTTTTATATTTTTACGTTTTTTAAAGGTGCTGATGATGAGCTAATATTTTAGCTCGAAACGTCCACAAATAAATATTTAATAAAAACATTGGATTCTGGAGCCTTTTCTTTATTTAATATTATTAAATCCAAATTGAAGTAATCTCACGTTTGTGAAGCGGAAGTTGTATTATGTGGACCACGACTGCACATATTTATTCATGCATGCACAACAGCATACGAACTTGAATTTTGGATGTCTCAAAGTAAGGAAACTATCGAGAGTATGTGAGTAATCAAGTGAAGCCTTCGACCATCTAAGATAGTCGAGTAATTCCGTATGCTCAGCTACACAACAGCTGTATTTTCGCTAAGCTCAGTTGATAAGTGAGTTAAGATGAACTCAGTTGAGATGCATCCAAAAAAAAACAACAACATTTTGCATATAGAAAGAGTACAAAGAAGAATGACGAAGCCCAATACCAATCAATTTAAATATGTCAGCCTTATCATCACTTGAGCCATTTATTTAGATGTAGGTTAGTTTAGGTTGTTCTAGGTACGATTTTAGAATATACTTTAATATACACATAACCTAAAATTATAACAGTTCGTTTTACATTTACCAATCAATTTAAATTTGTCAGCCTTATCATCACTTGAGCCATTTATTTAGATTTAGGTTAGTTTAGGTTGTTCAGGTACGATTTTAGAATATACTTTAATATACACATAACCTAAAATTATGACAGTTCGTTTTACATTTACCCCTTCTACTAAACTGAGTGGCTAAGATCATTTTGAATTTTTACTCAGTGCTTTCTGGTAATATATGTATGCTTCGTTATAAGTGAATTAAGGTTTTTATATTATATTTACATTGTATTTAGTGATTTTAACTTTCATTTAAAATATAGAACCGACCAATATGGCGGCGATTCGTTCCAGTTTTGTCGCAATGCTTTTACAGCATAGTACATACCTCATATACACATCTTATGCTATATTTTTTGCCGAGCTAGTAGTGTTATTGTTTTCATTGTCATTTTATGTATGAATAAATGACGTCACAAATTCAGCCAACGTACCAACAACCTACATGCCTTTACATGTAGGAAAAAGTTTGACATTGAATTGTCAAACGCCGGTTAACCTATAAATATTTATCTACATAATTATTTGCTATTATTGCATTGTTTGCCAAAATTATCTACAATTTGGAAACTATTTATAAATAATTGCCAATAAACAGTTACAAATTATTTGTTTTAGAATCCAAATTCAATCTTAACCTTTGCCGAGCCGAATGCGGGTTACCAGTGACCCGAAATTCAGTTTTTTTTCCTTGTAACTCAATAAAAATATTTTTTCATTTGTGAATTCTTCTAAATTATATAATAAACAAAACATTAACAATTAACACAGTTTCACAATAATTTGTATTTACGAGACAATAAAATTTTATTCGCGTTAAAAATGGTTTGACAAAAAAAGTCGACTTTAGATAGTTTTTTATTATTTATAACCAATGAAATTATTGATATTATTTCGAAATATGATTGAAAGCGCAAATGAAATCATAATTAGCACAATGAAAATCATAACAATTTTGTACGGATCATGGTGTGATGTAAAAATTATCGAAATAAGAGTTACTATTTTCTTTTTGTTGTAATTTTTAATATGTATACAATTTGTTTATTAAATATTGAATTAAACCGGGAAACTCGTATAGACAGAATATTTTAAATACGTTAAAATATTAAATGTTGACCCCAATTTGGGGACTAAGGATTCATAGTTATTTCAGCTCAGCAATGGTTAAATGAATAGAAAGACAGAAATTTAATATGAATAACAAATCGTTTGCAAATCAAACTTGTCCTGCAAACAATTATGGTAGGTTCCAAATTATATATGACAATACTAAACTAGTCTACATACATGATTTAATACAGATTATCTTATTTTAATATCATATATTCGAGAAAATCGCCTACTATGTTTTTTTTGTGATAACTGCGCCATGGAAACAATAACTGTCACTTTGTTTATAAATATAAGAAACTAGTAGGCGTTTTTCTAGAAATATTTAAATTGATTTCTCAAATTTTTTGCATTAAAATGAGATAATCGGTATTAATGAAGGTGTGTGGACAGTTCTAATATTGCCATGTGCAATTTGGTGGCATAATTCTTTGCAAAAAAAACACTGATTTCCCACGCTAAATTCCTATGTCTCTATTTACTGACATAATGGTATATAGACTGTATGAGTAAGTTTATAAGTAATGTCTCATCAGACAAATTTAAATATGAAATAGATTTAAACAAATATATTAAAGAGCAATCAAAGTAATATCACGTGACCAAAAGATTATCTAACTCAACATTTATTAGTAGGACGTTCTATTAGTTTTTTCAAAATAAAACAACAATTAATCAACTACAAACTATAATAATTTCAGTCTTCAAAACAATATAACAAACAGTTAAAAATTAAAGATTTGAAACTACTTCAATAGAACTTCTACCGCAGCCATATTATAAGTGATCTCGATTCCTCAAATCTCCATCGATGTGACTCGCTTTGTTTAGGTTTTGATATTAATACCATAAACAAGTAGAGACAGCATATAACAATAAACTAGATATGCCGCCTACATTCTACTAAATTTACTTCGTCGCAAAATAAGAAATTTGATACTAAATTGATTAAATATATCATACTTTTTTATGGGGTAGGTAGCTCAGTGGTATCAAGTCGGCCTGTGGATCTTGAGAACCCTGGTTCGATCCCCACAGCCGATAAACCATTTTCACCAATTCACCCCCTCCACTAAAATCTTTGGGGGCCGTGATTTCACGGCTAGTAACCGCATTTCACGCGATGAAATATATCACTTACCGAAATCTGCTTAGGCAGAGTGCCACACCCAGTAATGGGTAAAATGCGTGATGATATATTTATTTATTTTATTTTTATACTTTTTACATTTTTGATTTTTAGAAACCTAATTTTACAGAAAAATATACGACAAAAAACAGGCTTGGTTTCAAGTACAAGTATGTTTAAAATTGAACACTTTGTGGTGTAAAAAATATGCAATTTCACGCATTCTTCCAAGAAAAAAATACACCAGAAATTTGTGGAATGCCCCTATAACTACGTCCATGGACAATAACTACACAATTTCAGTTCTCCAGTAACAAAGCCAGTTCGTCTGGCACAGCGAGTGGTGAACACTAAGGAAAATTCCAGGTGCTATAGTTAAGAAAAGTTGTCACGTGAGTAATTGTTAAGCCGTCCACGTGTCTGACAAGACGCATTTTTAAAGCCGGAGACTCGTTCCTCGAACGACGGCCGATGTATCCATGCGTTGTGCGTTTGTTCTTGCTCTAAGTCCGAGTTCGAGTTCAAAGTCAACTGATACCGACACTGAGAGTTGCAATAAGAAGCGAATACCGGTTGGCGGTTAACGTACGGGACCACAATTGCTACAGGGTTTGTTTGTATATGTCTCAGGTACGTCAGCTTCACAGAGAAGATACATACCTAAACTTATACCAGGTTAGGGTAAGATTTCAAGCTTTGAACATTCAACTGTATAAATGTACAGCACCCTTAAAAAGATATTGAACAATTAAGGCCAGTTGCACAGCCAAAAGTTTAATTTTAATATTTATTTGTGTATTAAGAGCGTAAAGTGATTCTTTGTTACTCGAGCACGGTAATAGTGCAAGAGGAACAAAGACACTTTACGCTCGCGATACACACATAATTTTTACTACGATTGCATCTTAAAATTATTAAAAAACTTATACGTATTGAAAGTAAATGCGTTCTGTCAACTGTCAATATGACAAGTTTATGATTTGTTTGTATCCCTGGTAACTATTGAAATAAGCTCGCATTTAATATCTTTTTCGCGCGTTGTCATTGGAAACGCGCGCATTTAAGATCTTTTTCGCGCGTTGCCAGTAGATATTTTTCGATTGTTCCACAGAAAACGTCAACTTTACGATGACAAATGAGAGCGTAATTGTCAACTTTTTATAGCAATCGTAGAAAACTAGATTTAAATACAGAAAAGTAAGGCGTAAATTTGTAAATAAATAAATAAATATATCATCACGCCTTTTACCCATTACTGGCTGTGGCACTCTGCCGAACGAGTTAGTGTTAGTGGAAGGAGAGCCACAGGGGTAGATTTAATTTGGTGAAAATTATTTGTCGGTTGTGGGGATCGAACCAGGGTTCTCAAGATCCACAGGCCGACTCGATACCACTGAGCCACGTACCCCATACATTATTTGTCATATACTGTAATTCATATTGCTGTTTGGCATTAAATTTACTTTCATATTTATTTTTACAAAGTTGAGAATTATACTTTTGGCAGTGCAGCCATTATTTTTTTTTTCAACTGTCAAACGTTGCTAAATTATTTTAAAGAAAATTGATTCAAATAAAAAGTAAGAATAACTAAATCAAATAATGTATAAAATAGGATAGTATATTATATACCAAGAGAAATGTAATCAAATGAATTAATTAATAAATAATATGACTAAAATTAAATAATTTTTTATTTGTTTCCTATAGTTTATAATATGTACAATAGAACAAATAAATCCTACAGATATAATAAATTTTCGATGACAGTTTATAGATCTATATAATCGCCATAAATAAATCAATTACATATAAATTATAATGGTAGTGACAATTAGATAGATATATTTCGATTTTATTCATTTAAAGATTTTATGTCAAGTAATAAAATCATTTATTAATATAGTTTAATTAATATAACGGAGAAACGTAAATCAGTAAATAAATTTAATTATTTCTTGGTAGCTCATCTAATTAAATAATTACATGTACAATTATTATAATTAATTCCTAATAGCTTTCATAATAATTCTGTTACATTTTTTGCAAGATTTATTATAGTAAAATTAGGTTAGAGTTCGCAACTGACTATAGTTATTGTTATTTCTCAATGCACATTGTTCTGTGTCGAAATGTTATAGGTTCAGTCAGGAATGACTTGAAATTAATGATGTAAATAAATGCCGGCAGTCGAACGATCGGCGGTAGTGGTAACCGATTGAAAGTTTTATGTACGCTATGAGAAATTAAGTAGGAAGAACAGCTGCTTGCTCATAATTCTCGGAATTAAACAAAATGTGATCAATGTTCTTGAATCTTGATTATTTAACGACAGTGTTAGAAACTGTAATCATTTTTCGGAAACAGAATAATGAAGATTTATAAACCCATTCCAAAAAATATTATTTTTCTAACGAATAATAAAACAGAAAACAAAAGATTGGGTTTGACACAAACAAATTTTCAGGGGGACGTATACATTTTTTCTAATTTAAACTAAGGCAAAAGATTAAAGTTGTTCATCTTTTTAGTTCATTTCTCAAATGTATTAATTGATAAAATTGGACAATGTCTGGAATAACGGAAAATGCAAAAATTTAAAATAAAAAACCAAATAATAAAAATAAATAAATCATCACACCCTTTTTGTAAGATTCTGCCGTAGTAGATTTCGATAAGTGATATATTTATGTACTACCCCAAAAATATTAATGTAGGGGGATTCACAAAGATAATTTTAATTTGGTGAAAATTGTTTGTCGGTTGTGGGAATCGAACCAGAGTTCTCAAATATACAATTCGATTCGATACCACATAGCTACAAAGTAATAAAAAAATGTGACTTAGTTAGATAGTTTTTTTTTTGCAAAAAACTTTAGAACACCAAGTTTCGTCAAATTCATTAAATCGTTGACACACCCACAGATCGACAGACAATAATTGCTTGGATTAGAGTAATTAATGGGGTAGGAGGCTCAGTGATATCGAGTCGGCCTGTGGATCTTGAGAACCCTGGTTCGATCCCCACAGCCGACAAACACTTTTCACCAATTTAAATCTACCCCTGTGGCTCCCTCTCCACTAATATCTTTGAGGGCCGTGATTTGACGGCTGGTAACCGCACTTCACGCGAAAAAATATATCACTTACCGAGATCTGCTTAGGCAGAGTGCCACATCCAGTAATGGGTGAAAGGCGTGATGATATATTTATTTTTATTTTATTTATATCTTTCTAAGTTTTAATTAAAAAATGTTTGTAAAATCCAAGCATAAGATTTCACTTTCGCATTTAAATTATGATTCTCTAAATTTTAGTATATTTACATCAATTTAGATTTAAAGTGAAATATTTATATTAGATTCGAATTTGTTCCAGGTCTTAAAACTATTAATTATTACACTATAATAGTATTTCATAATAAAATAAATATATCATCACGCCTTTTACTCATTACTGGGTGTGGCACTTTGCCTCAGCAGATCTCGGTAAGTGTTATATTTCTTCAGGTGAAATGCAGTTACCAGCCATCAAATAACAGCTCCCAAAGATGTTAGTGGAGGGGTAGCCACAGGGGTAGTATTTTTAATGTGTTGAAAATTGTTTGTAGGTTGTGGGAATCGAACCCAGTTTCTCAAATCCACATTTTGACATCCATTACGTAGAATGCGTTGGTATGAAGTGAGTTTAAAAGTAACGAATATAAAGCATATATGTTTCTTAGTTACGTCAATGAATAGGTATTTTCCATTCAAATATTAATACGACGCATTGTTTATTCATCTGATTATATAACTCCGCGCTAATAAATTCTAATATGTCACGCATGAAAATAAGTGTAAATTAACGTTCAAATTATTGATTGTAATTGCAGGATACAAAACATTTTCGTTAGCTATTACTGAAAGCAGAGGCGTACAAAACAATCCCGAATTATTCTAGATAATCTAATGACAGTGTACAGTCTCAAGCCTCGGTAACATAGCATAGAGGAAGAGATATAATTATTCTAAGCACATAGTGAAGCCAGCGATGCCTCCAGCAACAGGGGAGAGCGACAACGAGAGAAGCTACGAGAGAAGCTTTGCTTTGCACTGGGGGATATCAGTACCACGAGAGCAGTATGTACATACAACTGTTTATCTTACATTAGCGGGCTGTGATATCTGTAATTATTCCTTAACGCCCGCTGGCTAACTGCCACTGTAACTATTTAATGTGTGTATGTATCTCCAATGACTTTATAACATGAATAGTAATTATAAATTTACAAACATAAGCTGTTTGTATTCGTCAGGTATGGCAAAACCAATAAGGAAATTGACACTTCGAATGCTATCGGATATTGTTCACACAATTCTGTAATATCTCATCAGGTTTTAAAACGACAAAAATAGTATCGAGTAATAAGTAATACAATAAATAAATATATTATCACGCCTTTTACCCATTACTGAGTGTGGCACTCTGACGTAGCAGATCTCGGTAAGTGATATAAGTGCAATTACAACCGTCAAATCACGGCCCCCAAACATGTTAGTGGAGGGGGAGCCACAGGGGTAATTTGGTGTAAATTGTTTGTCGACTGTGGAGATCGAACCAGGGTTCTCAAGATCCACATGCCGACTCGATACCACTGAGTTGTAATACAATAACAGTAAAAGTATAAACAACCGATTAAAAGCAAGTAATGGGCGGTTTTATAACCCAGAAATTAATTTACTTCCAAAGTAAATAAAATTTATTCATGTAAATGACAATCAAACGTGTGACAGTAATTTTGGAATGATTCAACAGATTTCAGGTTTTAAATAAATATAAAAAATTTATGCAACAAAGAATTTTGATAAAAATGTACTAGTTTTAGAATCATTATTTCTTCCCACAGAATTATTTTGTATTTTTTCATGCAATAATATGAAGGCTTTAGAGGAACGAAGTATCTGTGGATTCCACTATGCATATTGGTGAAAACGTTTCCTGTAACTACTAAGTGTCAACCATGGTGTCTGTAAGTGTTAGTACAGAAGTACGCACGCAAAAGTTTCGTTAAGATGACATATTGAACCGCGATTTGACGGCTGGTATCTGCAGTTCACAAGCATAAATATATTACTTACTGAGATATACTACAGCAGAGTGCCATTGCCAGTAATGGTTCAAAAGCATGATATATTATTTTTTTGTGAATTTTTGGTTGAACCGGTTCAAAATTCGAAATTTTAAAAAATATGTTTCTGTATAGTTCAGAGCACGAGAAATGCACTCGTTCAAACTGCATTTCAATATTTCTTTTAGTTTTTTTTTTCTAAAACTAAACTTTGAGAGCCCATATCTCGAAAACTAAAAGAGATATTGAAATGCGGTTTCAACGAGTGTATTTCTCGTGCGCTACTTAACTTATACCAAAATGTTACCATTTTTGAAAATTTGACAACTTTTTAAAAAAATATTATTTTCTCAATATCTCCAAAAGTTAAAGAGATAATGAAAATCTGAAAACACCAGTGAATTCCTCGCGTGAAAATACATAGGTATGCAAATTTGTACAGTAAAATTCGTACGAAATCGAAAATAGCCATTTTTTAGAAAATTCTTAAGGGGTACCCCTTGCGATTTTTACGAATTTTGGCTATTTTTGGATGTTTTGTAATACAAAATTTATCCGTGCGGATTTTGCTGTAAAATTTTGCATACCTATGTATTTTCACGCGAGGAATTCACTGGTGTTTTCAGATTTTCATTATCTCTTCAACTTTTGGAAATATTGAGAAAAGAAAATTTTGAAAAAAAGTTGAAAAATTTTCAAAAATTGTAAATTTCGGTATAAGTTAAGTATCGCACGAGAAATACACTAGTTCCAACCGCATTTCAATATCTTTTTTAGTTTGGGCTCTCAAAGATGAGTTTTAAAAAAGGCAAAAATCTATATAACTCAAAAACTAAAAGAGATATTGATATGCAGTTTGAACGAGTGCATTTCTCGTGCTCTGAACTATATAGAAACATATTTTTTAAAATTTCGATTTTTGAACCGGTTCAACCAAAAATTCACAAAAAATAAACACGCCTTCACCCATTCAGGCAGTGGCACTCTATCATTGTAGATCTCAGTAAATAATATATTTATGCTGTGTGAACTGCAGTTACCCGCCGTCAAATACATGATGTTATTCCTTAATATTTATATAAGCAAAGCAATTTCTCATTTCTGTACTATAAATGATTTGAGTTATTTATATTGATGTTGGGTACAGTTCATTTATTTTAATTGTTGTTGATTCTAATCTAATAAATATTTTTAAAATAGATAATAAATACAAAATAGCGTGCAAATTCGTCTAAAACTTAAATGTCTGCAAAACTCGTATCATCCGGGTTAGATATTTCGGAAGTCGAAGATAATACAACGAATATTTGAATACACAATAACAGCAGTCCACGGTTCCAAGAACAGTAACACGGCAAGTTGCTGGGTTTAGCGGGTGCATAAGATTTAGGGGCAAATACGAAAATTGTATTCATTTCGGAGCGACCTTAATGAATTTCTTTTTCAGCAATAAAAAAAATGCCATTCTTTCGTTTGTAAATATTTTCGATTGAGTGCATACTTAACAATTTATTCACGTTTCATAAATTCTTTACATTCTATATTCTCAAAGATTGTTCATCACTTTTCGTTAAACATACGTGCCTATGAATAATAAACTTCAAAGACAATGGAGTTTTTATTTTCCTTATGGGCAAATAAAGCGTCAGAGAAATCTTAGAATCAGTGCGGTAATATTATATTTATTTTATTACATTTCTTAGCCATTTGTTATGATAAAATGACAAACGAAATTATACAGGGTGTTTCTATACCTCTGCACGTAACTTTAATGACATATATAATTTGATATACTGATTATATAACAAAAATATTTTATTGAAATTCGCAAAAATTAGAGTATTTCGTTCTTAGCGATCATTTTTAGTGTCACTGGTTTAATAGTACATTTAATTATTTATAATTTTGTTACTAATAAAATAAAAGTATAAATAAATTTTTATTAATTAGTTACTTTTTTTTAAATTTATATATCGGACCAACTACTCAGGTCATATGCCGATATGTCCTTTGTATGGCCGCCACGGGCGGTACTCGAACCCACGACCTTATGATCGTGAGTTCGGCCCTCAACCTACACGGCCAACACGCGGGACAATTAGTTATTATGTAGGTACCTGGTGTAATGCCTTATTTTAATTTTTTTAAATTAAATGTACCATTAAACCAGTGACACTAAAAATGTTCGCTAGGAATGTAATATCTTAATTTTTGCTAATATAAAAAAATAAACTAATAATCGATATCATCAAATTAAATCTCATTAAAGTTTTGTACAGAGGTATAGAAACACCCTGTATAATATTATATAAGTACTTATGACATAAGTATCTACCTACACAGTAAATGAGTTTTATCGTTTTATCAGTAATTTAATAACTGAAGCATTTTCATAAAGCAATTTTATTGCATCTTCCGGGCTCTTCACTTTATGGACTCAGCATGCTTGGCCTACTTCTCGATAGAAATTGTGATTTACTCGTAATTCTAAGAAATAATTTCAGTACAGAAATTTGTAAATATAAATTACTGACACAGATATTATCACAATCCACACAATAGACAAACAAAACTATTGAACATGTATCCAGCACTTGGCTAATTCAAATTTTTTATTTTTTTTGCCGACTGGTATTAAACGTGCATTTTTATTGACAATTGACAGGCTGTGAAGTGTTGCTCTAGAAAATAACTAATTTAACATTTATGAATTAATTTAATATACAGGGTGTATCTGTACTTCGAGAAAAAAATTAAAGGGTACATACTATAAGACGTACTGATCATGGAACAAAAATATTTGTTTTTAATTTGCTAAATTAAACTTGAAATGAACATTTTTAGGACCACAACAATATATTAATTAACACAAATAAGCAGTTGACATATATTTCAGATATTTAACCCAATACCCGCCGCAATTCAATGATCAATAAAAGAATACCTTTTCAGTAAAAATATCTTTATTTGAGTTCTAAAAAACAAGTTTTTGATAATAAAAGTTATACATACTAAGTGTTAAAATATATCTGACCTTGAAATATAATTGTTAAAAACACCGAAATTAGGTAACTTTGAATATTTTAAAAATTATTGGTTTTGCAAATATTTGAAAATTGGCTGTGACTGGTTGTCATAACATAACTAATTAATATATTCATTAAACAAAATATACATTTTAAATGTAAAAAAAATTATTACAGCCAAATATTTAAGCGTTCCAAAAATGGGACGTTGGCGGTTAATGGGTTAAGTCAACTGAATTTATTTTTGACCGAAGATAAAAAAAATTATATTACACGTTCTATGAGCGAATTTAAATATCGTATATTTTTTGGAAACACCGGCTACGTTCGCTTTGTGTCCCAATCAAGATCTTCGAAAACTTACCGTTCTTGGTACATAAATAACTATTTTTTCATTCAAATATTGTGAAGAATATCATTATTTCATGATTGTTGAAGGATCTCAAGGACGAGATATCTTTTTACAGACATGCTGGCTCGTCTGTTACCTTGGCACAAGACAGAGTTCTTGACATGCTCATGTCTGGCTGGGTTCCCATGGCGTCAATTTTAATATTATCTTAGTAAATTATTGGAGATTTATTAATAATTACAATAAGGGAATTTAAATTTGGAATATTTTTGATAAATTTTTATTTATGTACTTTTATGTTCAAGTAATAATAAATAGTCAACAAATTTTTAATAAAAGGATGAAATTGTGTCAAATCAACCAAGCACCCTAGTAGCACTGAAAGTGTTGGTTTCATAGAGTATTTTTAATGATTATTGTGAATCAGCCTGTGGATTTGAGAACCCGAGTTCGATTCTCACAGTCGAAAAACAATTTTCACCACGTTAAAACTACCCCTTTTGCTCACTCCTCCACTAACATTTTTGAGGGGCGTGATTTGACGACTAATTACTTACTGAGATCTGCTACAACAGAGTGCCACGCCCAGTAATTAGTAAATAGTGTGATGATATATTTATTTATTTATTTAAAGGATCAAAATAGTAACTTCTTGGCCATTGTACAATACACCATAGATTGCGGATTAGAATCCTAATTTAAAGCGTATTTTTACATCCTTGTACAAAGTAAAGGAAGTATTGTAATCGCCAAAAATTTTCGGTTTTTAGATTTCTGCGGAAATGTCCATTTTGACCATCCCTGTATTCATTTTGACTAATTTCGTCATCAGTGGGTCAAATAAAAGATACTTAATTCCATTTTCTGAATTTTTTTTCAATTATCCTGCCGATATAAAAACCGACCCTTAATATAATAATTTAAATATTCTTTGTTATCATATCGGAATATCTTATACAAATAACACTTAAAATTCATTTCCACCACCAGATTGAATCTATACGTAGACATTGAAACTCTTCGAAGTACTTGCGTGAAGCTGTCGCTTCCACTGGCAGCCACGTGGAGCTGGAGACATAAACCATTGACGGTGGTACCAGTGGTATGGTGATGGTTAGCCTAATGCACCCTACATAACGATCGATATGTAACGACCTCAATTCACCCACGCCCATATGACGTCACCTAGTGCTGCCCTAATTCATAACACTTGGGTGGCCTATTCTCGCCGACACCGCCGCCGCCGTCGTCGTTGTCCGAGATCCAGACGCATCGCGCATCGCACACTTTACGCGCCATCGCCACTGTATGTCGGCTTACGATGTCGCAGTGGCGTAGACAGCGAAAATTGCATCACTCTGATACAGAAATGTTACTGTGTATTTTATACTTTCCCTACCTATATAATGGAGAAAGTATTATGATTGGGGGTTTTCTTTGAGATTTTGATTTTCATTGGACTATCCTGATTCCAAACAAAAAACATGGTGGCAAAAAAGTTGTTTTGCCGGTCTGTCTGGATGCAGGATAACTTAAAAAGCCATAAAATTTTGGATTAAAACGTGATATTTATTTAAGCTGATGTATGAATGCGGCGATAATAAGGAAGAAAGAAGCATGCTAGATATTATGAGCGACACAGGAGAAGGTTTGGAATGGATGAGGAAGGTACTACACAGAAGAAAATAAGTGAAATGTAAATATACAATAGAATGTAATCTGTTTTAGTTACGAATATGTAGATTCTAGGCCTAAAGGCATGAATAAAGATTATTATTATTATTATTATTTAAGCTATTAAACCAAATACTAAGGTTAAGTATGGAAATAGGTTATATACAGCCAGCGGTACCACAACTTTATTTATAACCATTTTTATGTTCATTTCGCAAAGTTAGTGTTTATTTCAAAATATGTAATAACTAAAATGGACTCTAATTTAGTTTAAAAAATTTCCTTCAAACATTTTTCTAAATTAGTATCGGTTCATTTGTTACAAGTAATAACATATAGATAATTTTTAAAATCGTTATATTATAAAACATACTAAAAACAATAATGATTAAAATTATAATATAATATTACAGTCCTCATGACTCATAAGTGTCAAAAATGACATTTAAACGTTTGTCAATTGTTTTTTCAAAAGTAGTAGTAAAAATGTCAAAAATGATATTCCAGCGTTTATCAATTTTGTTTTTTTTAATTTCTTCAAATTAGGGTGTGTTCAGTATCAAATTAAAATTCTAAAATACAGAGTTCTAGTAAAACTTTTGAACATGGCATTTAATCTATTGTTAATTATTTGTTCAAAAGTTATACAAATTATACCAAGTTCATCTAAACTTATGGACCGGAAAGTACTGGAGTGCCCTCAGTAGATTTTTATTAATATTTTGAACTTAAATCTCTCTTCATTGAAAATACGAATCCGTATTCTCTCCGTAACAACCAAAGATTTATAATTCCCACTTTTAGATCAAACTTTTGCCATCATTCCCCCATAGCTAGATTATCTCGAATAGGTAATAAAATTTCTCTGTCTTCGTTGTACCTACCGTATAAGATATTTCAAAATCAAATGAAACATAATGTACATAGATATGAATGACCCTTTTGTATTACCTGCTATATTAATGTACCTAATTATATACGATTTATAACCTTTTGTATTTGGGCTTACAAGCCTGTTGAAATGAAAATAAATAAATAAATAAATAAATAAATATTGAGATATTCAATTACCAACTGATGGCGATGATCACGATCAGTTGGTCTCCATACGCTTAGCATTGCTGTCACCTGTATTTCTTTGTTTTTTTCCTTGCTGTTACTTTATTTATGCTACTCTATACAACAGGAACTTAATCCCAATTACAGTACAGGGTCCGAACTCACCGAGCCGCAATGTGGTAGTTCATATATATTTTTTAATGGGAATCTCCGGATTCAAATTCAATCACGCTTTCCACGCTACCGTACTGCCAGTAGTAGTACGGTTAGTATTTTTTTTAATCTATAAAAAATATTATTTTGTAATGTAAATAGTTGTAGTTTCATGTACAAATCAGAAAATAGTTCTTTTAGTATAATTGTTATTAATTATAATTTAATTATCTTCTTTATTGTAAATATTATTTGTATTATCATTCGATTTTATATATTTTTTCGATACTTAGTTATCAGGTTAATCATTACTGTGAGCACATTAGCTGGTAGCACAAGCTCTGTTTTTAATTGTTCTAAGAGAGAGGTTTTAACATGTTAGAGATAGCTAAAACACCCCAATACACTGCTCTTAAAACAGGCAAAAACAGAGCTTGTGATTCCAGCCATTCTCATTTAAAAATCCCAATCTAACTATATACAAATCTTGGAAATGGATCCTGCCTACGTCACTGGTATGTCACTAGTCCAGAGAAATGTTCCATATACACGGTACACTCTGTTTGCAAATGCGTAGTTCAAACAAAGTTCTCGTGTAAGCAGAATATATAGGACGATAAACGATATGTGAGTGACGTCTTGCTTTCATTATGCTGACCGATTTTTTTTTCGTGCTAAAAATAAGACTTTCAGCATTTACTTATATGAAAAGCTATTGCGTCATAGTCCAAAACAAAAACAAGTATTCCAGCCTATTGCTTTCAAAGCTTTATATAATCATATTAATAATAATAATAATACGAGGGTGTTATACAGTGATGATAACAATATGACAAACACATGCGTTTAATTGGAACATTCTCACATATTCAACGATATTCCGCTCCCCTATCTACACTTCTATATCACATGACCTTTCAAATTGAAATTTAATGGCATTTATAGCTTTGTTTGTGCATTGCAGTTCCGCCTTTAACGCGTCTAACTTCCCTTTTCAAGCTTTGGGCGCCATTATTATGCTGCCGTTTTCATAACAGATTTACACGCGAAATCATTAGTTTTTCTTTTGTTTCACACAGATTCTCCCGAACACGAATTGGGCGTGTTTCTGTGCTTTATATGTTTAGACTAATAAAAATTGTAATATTTTGTAAATACATAAAATAAATATATCATCACGCCTTTTACCAATTACTAGGTGTGGCACTCTCCCGTAGCAGATCTCGGTAAGTGATTTATTTCATCGCGTGAAGTGCGGTTACCAGTTCTCAAATTACGGCCCTCAAAGATGTTAGTGGAGAGGGAGCCACAGGGGTAGATTTAATTTGGTGAAAATTGTTTGTAAATAAATAAAATAAATATATCATCACGCCTTTTACCAATTACTAGGTGTGGCACTCTGCTGTAGCAGATCTCGAAAAGAGATATATTTGATTGCGTGAAGTGCGGTTACCAGTTCTCAAATTACGGCCCTCAAAGATGTTAGTGAAGAGGGAGCCACAGGAATAGTTTTAACGTGGTGAAAATTGTCGGCTGTGGAAAACGAACCCGAGTTCTCAAATCCACAGCCCGACTCGATATCACTGAACCACCTACCCCAATTTATAGTCAAATAACATATAAATTGTAATGAAGTTTTACAGAGAACAAATTTGGACGACGCCAGGATTTGAACTCCGGACCTTACAATAACTCGTAATATGCTTTACTTAAAAACTTGGGTGTCTTGGTAATTTACTAATATTTATTTAAAAGTACAAATTAAATTATAGTTATTATTTACACGCCGCCATGAAATGTGGGTTGAATGATGAAGAATGAACTTGGTCGCGGCGATATTCTGAAAACATCAAACAAATTTCGAGGGCGAGAAATACATAATATTTTTGTTATACAATTACCTACTTTAAAACTGCAAAATTTATTACAAATTTTAATTTATATAAAATAATTTTTACTTATAAAATGATTCTGTAAGCAAGGATATAGTAACCTTAGGTAGTCAACAGTTGTTCCCAACATATATTTGTTTGTTGGCAGTTTTAGCTTGCCAATAGTAGATAGAAATAGATAAAACCATTTTAATGGCCGTCGCAAATAGCATCGTAAAAGAAAGTATTATTGTGTAAAAAAAAATGGAACTTCGTGGAAAATATGTACATATGAACTTCTTTTGAAAGAAATAAATAAGTATACCATCGCGCCTTTTACCCATTACTGGGTGTGGCACTTTGCCGTAGCAAGTCTCAGTAATATATTGATACGCGGGAATTGCAGCTAACAGCCGTCATATCAGGGTTCCCAAAGATATTAGTAGTAGGGAAGCCAGAAAGGTAATATTAATCAGGTGAAAATTGACTCCTACCCCATTCTTATTATATTTCGCTGCGGAACAAATAGACTCTCATGCAACATTAAAATACTAATTAAATAGTTTCGAGTCCTGTTAAGTATTCATTAAATTTCAACTGTTAATCCTACTTCGAATTACAAACAAAATTGTAATTAACGAGAACAAACTGACTGTCACACAACGACAGAAAGTGTAAAACAAAATTATAAACGCGGCAGCTTTTAATTTGGAGAGTTACTCAGCATAGCACGGACTCTGTTCACAGACCCGGAATTCCGGAAATTCATCCATTGAGATTTCTACTCATCGTCCATCATCTCTTCAGAATATAAATGTTGCGCCCAAAACGCCAAAACATTTCCAATTATTTTGATAATGAAACCGATTTTGTGATGAGGTACCGTCCTTAAATCATGTAAGCAAAACTGAGCTTTTTTTGAAACTTTCTCCCCTCCCTTGTAACTCACCCGTAACGCAAACATGACCCCTTTGGTCCTAAATATTACGTAACCTAATACTTGCAGCCCCCCGTTTTTTAATATTATAATTTTGAATGTAAAAGGTGTTTCAATCAATAAATACACAATTATCATTGTTTTCTATACAGTTTTACGCTATTGCTTATTATAACCCAAATGCGAAAAGCAAGTTTAAAAATATTTTTTGAATTATATCTTATCGTTACGTAACGTACACACATTAACCCTCTCCCCCGTAGCCCCTCGTAACATTGCGTAACACTATTCTGAAGCATTACGTAATTCAAGGACGTCCTTTTAATATCTGCTATAATATTTGAGAAAAATATACAGAAAATTCCAGATTTAACCCGTTTACTTAAACCATGAATTAAAAACCTAAAAATAAGAAAAAAAGTTCGTTTGGAAAAATATGCTTGTAAATGTTTTTTCAGAGATATTCATATTTTTATAAGAACAACACTGAAATATCAAGATTCGTGATTTTTAAACATATTAGAGTCATAATCCCCTTGAATGAAAAAAACAAATAAATTCTTTCACCATCCCTTTACAATGTGTGATCAAAATGAAAGTTTGTAAAAGGCTGATATAATAATATACGTTACGAAAATAGAACCACGATTTCAGAAATTAGAAAAGGAAAAACTTCTCATTAAGAACTTTGATATAGTTTCTTAGGAACTTTGGTTAGTATAATAATTTGTAAAATTAATTACATTTTGCTGCCATTCTTGTAATAACGTTTTTGAATATTTAAATACATTGTTTTTGTTGTTGTTCTACATAGCATCCAGGATTTCTTTACTCATTAAAAACCACTCATCCAGATAGTTTGAAAAATACTAAACAATTAATGTAATCAAATTGAATTATAGAGAGAAATACTGGCAGGATTTGAACCTGTGATCTTTGAACTGTGGCCAAATTCGAATTGAGCTATGAACCCTTTTTGATTCAAATTTGATATTATTCTAATTTTTATTTTTATTTTGAATTAAATAGATCTGTAGCTCAGTTGGTTAAAAGCAATTTTTCTTTATATAAGTCAATTTGATATCTATGTAGCTAGTATTTATTTATTAGTCTGCACAACAGACACTTAATCTGAATTAGAGTACAGTGAACCTACAGCTTATAGTGAAACCAGAACCATTCAGACATGATCGTATTTTATGGAGATGCGTAAGTAGAAGCGAGATTTGAACGCAGGATGTCTTACTTAAGATACAAGTCTCATATCGGTTTTATCCACTGAGCTACAATTACGTAGAACTTAGAACAATGAAATATCAATGACAATTCTACTTTTCATCCAATCAAATGACAGTATTTTGCTGAATTGAACCAATCACAGTAGTATACAGCGACAATTTCACTAGTGAAAATTATAGCAAATCGTTGCTTACATATAACGTTTGTTAACTATTTTAAGCAGATTAATATAGTTGAATTTTATTTGACTTTGTTTACTTTGCTTAGTTATGTCAAAAAATGAAACAATGTAAATTGATCACCAAGGTAATAGTAGTTTTAAAAATACTGCAGGTAACATATTTTTGGATAAAATATTTCGAGGAATTGTCAAGCCGAATACCATACGTAACTATGATTTTCCTTTGGTAATTTTTGCCTAGATCACTCCTGCTTGTTGCTTTAAGAAAATCGTGATCATGACGACAAAAATTACCGGCAAAATCATAGTCACTAATACTATTATATATGAATATTTTATTTAGATTATATTATGACTAGAACTTATGAAATTAATTTCTTATGTCACATAATTACTCTAAAATATTAGAAACAAACTAAATTTTTGAACCGAAATTAGATATTTATGACAATTTATTTTGTAAATAAAATAAATATATCATCACCCTGTAGGATGTGGCAGCTGTAAAATTAGGCCCCCAAAGAGAGGAAGGGGCGTGATTTTATTGCTGGTAACCGCACTTCACGCGAAGAAATATATCATTTACCGAGATCTGCTACGAGGGAGTGCCACACCCAGTAATGAGTAAAAGGTGTGATAATATATTTATTTATTTATTTTATTTAATATAGGTATTTTTATTCGAAATTTATTGTATGACATCACCGAAAATGTGCGTAAAACTGTTTGACAGCGACATTGACATTGGGGTAGGTGGCTCAGTGGTATCAAGTCGGCCTGTGGATCTTGAAAACCCTGGTTCGATCCCCACAGCCGACAAACAATTTTCACCAATTTAAATCTACCCTGTGGCTCCCCCTCCACTAATATTATTTGAGGGCCGTGATTTGACAGCCGGTAACCGCATTTCACGCGAAAAAATATATCACTTACCGAGATCTGCTTAGGCAGAGTGCCACACCCAGTAATGAGTAAAAGGCGTGATGATATATTTATTTTAGATTATATTATGACTAGAACTTATGAAATTAATTTCTTATGTCACATAATTACTCAAAAATATTAGAAACGAACTAAATTTTTGAACCGAAATTAGATATTTATGACAATTTATTTTGTAAATAAAATAAATATATCATCACCCTGTAGGATGTGGCAGCTGTAAAATTAGGCCCCCAAAGAGGGGGACAGGCGTGATTTTATTGCTGGTAACCGCACTTCACACGAAGAAATATATCACTTACCGAGATCTGCTACGAGGGAGTGCCACACTCAATAATGAGTAAAAGGTGTGATAATATATTTATTTATTTAGTACAGGTATTTTTATTCGAAATTAGTTGTATGACATTACCGAAAATGTGCATAAAACTGTTTGACAGCGCTATTGACACATACATTTTTATGCAGTCATTATAAAATAAATTTAAAATATAGTTTTATTATTTTTTTATAAGTAATTATTTCTTCAGGTAAATAACAATAATAGCACACAAAATTATAGAATATCAAATATCCCCGAGCCCAAAACATAGTCAGCCAGGTTGTCCAAATCACTATTTCAACGCCAAGATCATAAGCCTTGGATTCTGTCCAAAATGTTTTATATAGCTTATCATGACGTAATTTCAGTAACTTAAGATATGTGTAGCAACAGATGGGCTTTTACTACGAGTATTAAAGGTTTGATAAGAACTCATAAATGTGAGGTTTTAAAATGCTCTTTATTGTTTTATCTTCTTGCTGCATTATTTTTATCATTTCTATGAAGACTATTTTATTAAATTCAAACATTACTTTACAGTCTCAACTTGTACATGCCAGAAATAATAAATGTAACTCTGTTGAAATTAAAATAGTACAGTATAATTAATTATAATTCTAACGGATGGCAGTTTAAAAAATGTTCTACTTTTTTTCTAATGTCACATATTTTTGTAGCAACCAAACATTTTACGATTGTCTGCAGACAGTAAAAAAAATTATCGTCATGTTAAAAGGTAATAAAAAATAAAGCAAATGTTTACTAACTTTATCTTCTTAGCTTAAATATAGATGAGAGTTAATTTACCATCATATATAATGAATGAAATTTATTTTTAACACCGCGAAAACAATTTTTTTTTATACTTTGCATAATGAACTGAATTAAACATGTCGCAGAAATATGATAGCCTTCAAAATAACAAGTTTGCGCAGAACCTTCAATTATCCAAGTCACCCTATAATCAACTTTGTTTATTCCATTTTGTTATCATACCACTTTTTTATTTTAAAAGTTTGTTAGTTAATTATGCGGAAGCGCATAATCATTTATTTTACAAATGCTAAAAACAATTTTTAAGGTGCAAAATGATTTAACTTATAGCAACATTTTTTTTGCAAATTTTACTGTTCGTACCAAAAAAAAAATCAATTTAAGTGTTACTTACAAAAATAACCTAAAATAGATATAGTTTTCTTTTATTTTTTAAGTATGGTAATAGTTATAAAGTTGATATTTATGAAATTGATGCTGTAAAATATTATTTGTCTTTTTATAAACATAATTCAGTTATATATGGATATACGTTTTCCTTTTTAAATTTGAAGAAATGGGAAAAATAATAATTGCACTTACCGATATTAATAACTGCTAGGAGTAAACAAATAACCAGAAACCACTTCATGTTGAACATAAATCACTAAACACAATCGTAATGCACAAGCGATGCGTTTATGGAAAACGCAAGGTGTAAAAATAAATCAAAACACCGGTAAGATCAGCTCAACTACAACACTCTCAACAACGGCTTTCGTTGGACTGGCGGTAGATTTGTGTGCGCGCGCTAATGTAGATGGAATATTTTTAGTTGATTGCGCATGCTCCCTAGGACGCAATGCTCAACTTATTTCATTCTTCATGGACACAAAGAATTCATTGTATTCAATCAAATTTAGTGTAAAATGTTCAAATTATTATGTATGTTAAATTTAATCAAAAGTTATTTGAATATAAAAAAGAATTATTATTTACAAATTATGTTGAAACTTTGGAATTGTGCACTTTTCCACAGTTAATCATTTCTAAATTATTTTAGGAAGAAGTATTTTTAAAGTGAATTATATTTTTTATCACTTTTATTTGAAGCAATTTTCTTTAAAAAATTAAATAGAAACCTTTTGCAACGCATAACATAAAATGTAATAGCTATTAACATACCTAGGAATGTTATGAGTATCATTACAGCCGCAGATGACAGTTTGAAATCCGAGCTCGTAGAGTGAGGATTTTAAGATATCTAAGGTCTGTTATGACTCATAACATCCGTGGTTTGTTCCATAGTTTATCGGTTTCAGAATATAAACACGTTAATGTCATTAATAAATATTATTTAAAAAAATTCTTTTATGAATAACGTCATTGTCATTATTTTAGAAGGTGGTCAACTAAGTCTGTGGTCTGTATGCTTTTATTTAACGCCATGGTTACAATTATTTTGTGTCATATTTATAAATAATTTTTTTATTTTAACGTCATTACGTGGTCATCTATAATTTGAAAGACTGTACAATTAATATATATTATGATAAGCAGGAGAAGTAATCTTTGTATTATTGCTGTTTTGAGTTCCGTTTGTATTAATAGTGTAATATTATCATTGTGTTTTATTTTCATTTTCTTGACTGTTTTGACAAGTCAGTATGGTAATATTACCGTACAGAATACAGTTATTACTTACTTACAAGTCTACTTTTGTGCATATAAACATAGGTTTAATATCCTGAAACCGGTAAAATTAATTAAAATGTACGGAAAATTGTGTAACAGCTAAATAATTACTAACTTCATGAATTTATATGATAATTAATTTCTAGTAGTTACGAGAATTCAATTGATCTTAAACAGGGTTCGTAAATATCATGATATTTATAATAAATATCAAAATATCTGATATATAGGATATATATCAGATAAATATCACCTTTTGGATATTTATTTTTTAATTTTAGTTTTTGTACACATTTAGAAAAACTGAAAAATTCGAAAAATTTCACTTTTCCGGAGGCTATATCTCAAAAACTAAACAAGATATGGAAATGCGCTCAACGGCGTTGAATTCCCCGTGTCCGAATTGACTTATAAGCAAATTTTCATACAATTTTATGCAATTTAATATTTTTAATTATTTCCTTTGGTTTTTTCAGATTTTAATTCAATTTTCCCAAAAATCCTTAATCGTAGGATTATTAAAACGAAAATTTACATACATATGTATTTTGACCCACTGAATCCAGTGGTGCAATCTTCAAATGCATATGACTTCTGGTTTTCGAGAAAATGTTAAAAAACCGCTTTTTGCGATTTTTTTGGCGGAAAATTGAAAAAAAATAAAAATCGCTGAAACTATGTTTATAAGTTAACTGAAGCACGAGAAAATTAATGCCGTTGAGCGCGTTTTCATATCACATTTAGTTTTTGAGATATAGCCTCGGAAAAGTAGAAAAACTGATAAATTCGAAATATTTCACTTTTCCGGAGGCTATATCTCAAAAACTAAACAAGATATGGAAATGCGCTCAACGGCGTTGAATTCCCCGTGTCCGAATTGACTTATAAGCAAATTTTCATACAATTTTATGCAATTTAATATTTTTAATTATTTCCTAAGGGGTACCCCTTTGGTTTTTTCAGATTTTAATTCAATTTTACCAAAAATCCTTAATCGTAGGATTATTAAAACGAAAATTTACATACATATGTATTTTGACCCACTGAATCCAGTGGTGCAATCTTCAAATGCATATTACTTCTGGTTTTCGAGAAAATGTTAAAAAACCGCTTTTTGCGATTTTTTTGGCGGAAAATTGAAAAAAAATAAAAATCGCTGAAACTATGTTTATAAGTTAACTGAAGCACGAGAAAATTAATGCCGTTGAGCGCGTTTTCATATCACATTTAGTTTTTGAGATATAGCCTCGGAAAAGTAGAAAAACTGAAAAATTCGAAAAATTTCACTTTTCCGGAGGCTATATCTCTAAAACTATTTGATATTTTTATATAATGGATATATATCATTGCAAAAATATGATGATATATATCAAAATAAATATCATGATATATATCAATCGATATATATCTTCGAACCCTGATCTTAAATAAATATTAATTTGCGCAAGTTGTCTCACATCCTGATACTTTTTTTATTGTTCTGTTACGCATCTCCATTAATTGGCATTTATTTTGTATGGGGTAGGTGATTCAGTCGTATCAAGAGTTGAGAACCCGGGTTCGTTTCTCACAAGAACTACCCTCCATTAACATCTTTGGAGCTCGTGATTTGATGACCAGCCGTCAAATCATGGCCTCCAAAGATGTTAGTAGAAGGGAAGCCACAGGGGTAGTTTTATTGTGGTGAAAATTGTTTGCCAACTGTGGAAATCGAACCCGTACATAGAACATAGTCAATTAGTATTGACTTTGATAGAACGTTCAAGATCTTTAGCACTTACTTTTTAGGTCCTTTAATAAACAGAGCACAGTTGGGTAGAAACATATTGAATATATTTGATAGATATATTAGAGTTGGGGTTCATTATAGCATGAGTCTAGTTTTATCAATTGAAACGTTTCTTTTACTCCTACTGTTATAGTATGACGATGTCGACGAAATTGTAAAATAGAAGAAAGCTTATTAAAATATAAGAGTTAAGGTAATGAACTTATTAAACCCCGTTTATAAACTATATTTTGTAAATAACTACATCAAAATTAAACTATTTGTAATAATATAAATAAATATTTTTTACAAGGGGTGATGCTAGTGTAGAAATAGTATATTATATACCAAGGGAGAGAAGTACAGGTACAGTACACCGAGGGAAAAACGCTTCTCTCACGGGGTATATATATTATTTTTTCTATGATCCTAGTATTTAGAACAAATAATTATTCTTATTAGTAATATAAAAATTTTAAGTACAGAAAAGAATGATTGAAATTTGTTGTTTTCTAGGACCTTAAACAAAAGTAGACTTTTATACCCTCATATGCAGGTCTGTCCCAGCGGAAAGAAATAAATGACTGTTTTCATAACAACCGTCAACACAGTTTTAGGTATTTATTCATTTATATATCGTATTTTTAAATTTTAATTTAAATGACATGAAAGAATGATCGTAGAAAATATTATATGTATACCTCTGGAGTAAAGTGTCATTTCCTCCCTTGTGTGATTACTTGTTAGAAGGGTACATCATTCGCCGGAGGAAATAATACACTTTCCTCATACATTCCAAATAGCTCTTTTTTTTGTTGTTGTTAAATAACGGAAACAAAATATACTTTTCTCCATTCGTTTTTATTATTAGCAATGGGAGAAAAAGCACATTTTAATCCCATCGCTCTTAGCAACGGCATAGCAGGGGCTAATAGCTATTTATGCAACTAGTGTTAAAAGGCTCACTTTATTGCACGATTGGGAAGCTTGCAGCACAACCTATGAATACAATACAAAACACTTGTTGCATACACTTTTTGTTCGACAATACATACTAATTTTACAAATTAAATTTGAGATATACAGACATTTATTCTGTACATTATTTTAGGTTATGCAGTTTAATTTGTTTGGTAGTAACTATTTCATCGCTCGGTTGCCATTAGCAGCATGAAATAAACAGTCACTTTTTGCACTGAAAATGAGTACATAATGACTCACTTGTTGCACAATCATAGAAAAAATGTATGATTTCTTTTCACCAATTTGAGACTATAGAAACCAACTATTACACTCAGACCTCTTTTAATACTTTTACAGATAGAAAAAAGTGTTCTCTGATTTAAAGAATAAAGTGACAAGTAGGCAAATCAACAGGTTAACAACACCCTAGTCTATAGTGTCTTAGTGTCTAGTGAATTTCAGCTTATGAATGCGTAAACTTATAATAAACGATGACATAATCCTCGAAAAGTTTGGCGGGAACTTTGTCCACATACACATACAGGAAGTTTAAAAATAAATCTTGCCCACTATATATTCAAATGGTGTAAAAATAAGTCATCCGCATAGTGCACTACTGTGAATGATAATGAGTCATTACTCATTTTGGCTAGGTAACATTTTATGACCCTAGAATTTTTAATCAAATACCTCTCGCAATTTGTACAATTGTTCATTGAACTACACCTGTCATTTAATATACTGTCGTTGACTGACTAATAATAATTGTATAAACAAAGGCACTACTTACAAATTTATAAGAAAATATGTACCTTACAAAATAAATATCATCATGCTTTTTTAACGCATTATAAACATGTTTTTGGACATCCAGGCAATTGATTTTCGAACAAGTTCGTTTCTACAATTTGTACCCGAAGTATTAATCCCTGATATTTAGTTTCCAATATGTATGGAGTTAATGTAAAAAATATTATGGTACTGTTATCGTGAAGTTGCTAGAATGTGAAAATAATATTTAATAATTAAATGCGACACAGTATGAAATAAAATGTACTTTTTCTACGATGCTGTGAACGCGCGAAAAAGACGTTAAATGCACGCGTTTCCAATAGCAACGCGCGAAAAAGATATTAAATGCGCGCTTATTTCAGTAGTTACTAGAGTTACAAACAAAACAGAAACTTGTCATATTGAGAGTTGACAGAACGAATTTAGTTTCAGTACGTATACGTTTTTTAATAATTTAAGATGCAATCGTAGAAAAAATGATGTGTGTATTACGAGCGTAAAGTGTTTGTTCCTCTTACTCTTTTGCAGCTCTCGCCTTCAGTTCGCGCTGAATTACCGTGCTAGAGTAAAACTACGAGGGTCGTTCAATAAGTCCTTAGAAAATCCAAGAGATGGTGCTCGTAGTATCGAAAATGATTTTTTTCCAGTAAGCAGCACTCCTAACTAGTCAACTGTTAGAGTTTTAGCTTTAGCCGTCACGTAGTTTCATTGTTGTTGTCAATTGTAGTAAAAAACTTTTGATTGTTTATAATAATGGATAAAAGTGAGTTTCGAGCGGTGATTAAACATCTGTATTTAAAAGGCTTAACGCCGAAAGAAATTAAAGCTGAGTTGGATGAAGTTCATGGCACATCTGCTCCTGTGTTTGCAACTGTTTACAATTGGGTGAATGAGTTTAAACGTGGCCGTACATCCACAAAAGATGAACATCGTTCCGGACGCCCTGTAGAAGTGTCTACCCCCGAAATGATTGACCAAATCCATGATATGGTTTTAAGTGACCGACGAATCAAAGTGCGCGAAATAGTTGAGGCTACAGGCATATCACAAGGCACAGTCGCTTTAATTTTGCACGAAAAATTAGGTGTGAAAAAAATCTCGGCAAGATGGGTGCCGCGGTTGCTCACAGTGGAGAATAAACGCAATCGTGTGGTGGACTCTGAGGCTGTTTTGGCGCTTTTCCGTCGTAATCCTGAAGATTTTCTGCGTCGATACATAACTGTGGATGAGACTTGGATACATTACTACACTCCAGAGACAAAAGAACAGTCAAAACAGTGGATTTTTAAAGGCGAACGGGCTCCGAAGAAGGCGAAGACGGAGAAATCGGCTAGCAAGGTTATGGCAACGGTCTTTTGGGATGCACGCGGAATCAACTTCATCGACTATTTGGAAAAGGGAAAAACGATAACAGGAGCGTATTATGCGTCGTTATTGGACCGGCTGAGCGAAGAAATAAAAGAAAAACGTCCTCATTTGAAACGCAAAAAGGTCCTTTTTCATCAAGACAATGCACGTGTGCACACCTGCGCAGTTGTGATGGCCAAAATTATGGAATTAAAGTTCCAATTATTGCAACATCCACCGTATTCACCAGATTTGGCCCCCAGTGACTTTTTCTTATTTCCAAACTTAAAGAAATAGCTTGGCGGACGAAGGTTTACGTCCAATGAGAAGGTCATCGCCCAAACGGAAGCCTATTTTGAGGAGCTTCCGAAATCCTACTTTTTGGACGGCTTAAAAAATTTGGGAAAACGATTAGAGAAGTGTATAGAGCTAAAAGGAGATTATGTAGAAAAATAAAAAAAAATCTACCCAAAAAAAGTGTTTTTTCTACTTTTTTCTAAAGACTTATTGAACGACCCTCGTATAAATGTAGTCTTAAAGAACCATGTTCTTAATTTAGCGATTCAAATTTTTTTGTTCCCTGATCAGTATGTTATATACCTATACTCTTAATTTGTTTCTCGAAGTATAAAAAGTCCTGTATTTATGTATTTGTCAGTGTTCTTCAGTTACAAATATCAAGCTTTTGTACCTAAGTTGAAAACCTTTAAAATTCTTTTAGAAATTTGTATCACCTTTGTCTTCTCTTTTAGAGAAGAACACAGCTCACGGTCATAACGGCAGGACTGGCTTTAGGTACTAACAAGGAAACACGCAAGCTAAACAAATTAAAACCGTTAAACTCAGTCTGACAGTAACTGAAGGTAAAATAGACATTTTCAAAACATAAAGTATTTATTTTCCCAAATAAATTTAGAAGAACGGAATTACAAAAAATATCTTGCTTCTGGCGGTATAAAACCTACAGCCGTCCCTGTAGAAACGTTGATGTTTTGTACCTATTTAGAAGGTGAGATCATTCTTTGGAGGTCCCCAAGTCTCGTGCTGCAGACTCAGATGCCGATTGTGTTAAACAAACAAAGAAAATATCTTTTGTGCATTGTGCGCTGCAGGCGCCTTGCCGGAAAACATTTGAAACTATTACTGTAGTAGGCGCCGCTTCCTGTACCCATATCTGCCATCTACTTACCTTTAGATTTTAGATTGTTATCAGCTTTCAAGATGAGAATTCTCGAATAATCATGGTTTGTTTCTATTCTCATTAGATTATAATATTTATAGGAAGAAATGAAGAACTAATTCAATTTTAAGTTAAATTGTGCAGCTGGAAGTTTACTTCAAAATGTATTTCTCAATTATTTGTTTATATTGAATTAAATAATCGCCAAATACAACATTTTTATCATTGGATGTACATATTTATTATGTTAAAAATATTCAAGTTTTTAATATTTGTTTTTAAAATAAATAAATAAATATATCATGACATCTTTTACTGATTATTCGGTAAGTGAAATATTTCGCGTGAAGTGCGGTTACCATAGCTATAAAATAGTGGTCCGCGGGAATCGAACATGGAATCTCAAATTCATATAATACGAGTAATATGCCACGTTTTAAAATCGTTTTAAAATTAGTAAATATCAAAGTTGACTGTTTCAAAATTTTTCGTATTTGTTCTTTTTTATCAATGTCCGTATATGCGTAAAGAATGGAGAAGGGAGAAAGCCAGAAACAGAGAGGTTATGTGAAGGATTGAGGAAGGAAACATCAACCCCCATATAATATCGGAAAAGGTAAAAAAAGGAAGAAGAACAGGTAAATATTAAAATGCAAGTAACCGATATATATATATATATATAAATATGAAAAAAACGATTTTTGAATGCCAATATTTAAAGAAAAAATCGGTTCAACTTGTTTTCGAATTTTTACAAAAATAATATTAAAACAGTAAAAAGTATTTATTCCATTTTAAAATTTATCAATTTATTTTATATTTATGTAACTACAAATTAAAATCAGTACAAATCTATTATAATTTATTTTAAATGGGGTTGGTGACTCAATGGTCTGCGGATTTGAGAATCCGGGTTCGATTCTCACAGCCGACAAGCAATTTTCACCAAATTAAAAACTACCCCTGTAACTCTCCCACCACAAATATCTTTAGGGCCGTGATTTGACGACTGGTAACCGCACTTCATGCAAAGGAATATATCGCTTAACGAGATCTGCAACGACTGAGTGCCTTCCCCAGTTTGGGTAAAAGGCGTTATGATATATCTATTTATTTTTTATTTATATTAAAAATAATAATAATAATAATAATAATAATAACTAAAATAAATTATAAAAAATAAAATCCAAGTGTTATCGTTTTTAATTAAATTGTTAATTAATTTTTATATATTCTAGTTTTTTAAATATAAAAACTGTTTTTATAATATTACATATTTATCAAAAGAAACAGTTACAAATTAAATAAATAGAATGATATACAATTGCCTCAGAATGTTTTGTGACACAGGATGACTACACCAGTGTAGGTACGTATCATCAAAGTAAGAATAATCTGAGAATATTTTAAGTACAAACTAATAATTATAAATATGACTCAGTAATTGCTACCAATGATCACATGTTTCAAAGAATTATGTCTGCTTTCGTGTTGTCTGCAGGTGAATGTGTGGCTTCACAATACCGCTATAAAATAAAATATAGATAGATAAATGTCATCATCTTGCGGTTTTATTTGTAATTCCAACATTATGACACGGAAAGTTAGGTTAACTTTACACTATCAAAGCAAAAGAACAAAAACTTGATGTACATATTTGTATATCCCCTTGAAATGGAAAAGAACGAAGCTATTGAAACAATCATTAAACATATATTCATTAGATTCATAATTCATCCTGCATTTAAGCTTCACCTGACATTCCTATCCGGGCAAACTACTTTCACTTCACCCATATGCATAAACATTTAAGATCATTTAATCTTTCGTTAACGTAACATATCTATTCATTTATTCCTAGGTCATTCACACTATTTTACACCCTCTATTTCACTAACAAACATATATTTAGGGTCGTTCTGAGCTGGGGTATATGGGCGGCAAGCCAAAAGGGCGGCTGTAGCCGCCCGCTCTACATTTAGTTTTTTTTCAGAAAATTTAAAGAGCGTTATAAATAACTATTGTCTACTAACTATTGTCAAAACTAATTTACTAGTAAAGTAATTCACATAAAATTAATTTGATTATACTTAAGGGACAACACCCGTTTGAGGGTTTCAAAACATTGATTTTTTTTGCATTTTCGGCATCCTTTTACCTTCTAGAATGTTGTGTCAAAATGCCAATTCGATACACAAAGTCGTTACAAAGATTCAACGAGAAATAGGTTTATGATCCGGAATAGCCGAATGAATGTAAGTCGCTGTTAGTTTTGTGTTTAACGCACTTAAATATAACTCAAATATTTACAAACGTTTTTCTCGAAATCTTATTTTTTACCTTGCGAGACAGGGATCTCTGAAACTATTCGATCAATTTTGCTGATTCTTGCGGTTTGCGATGTAAATATAAATTAGCGAAAAGATGACATAGGATTTTTCGGATATCCAACTCTTTCGATTTTTTATGCGCATTTTAGTAGCGATTTTTATGACGAAAAATCGAACTGTTTCTTTAGAGTGCCGCTATTTTGATAATTTCGCGAATTTCTAAAAAAAATTATGCTACCTTTTAGATAATTTAATTAGGAACCCGAAACACTAATTCATTTTTTTATCTGATGTTTCTATACTGACCACACTGTCCCGTAAGTGACCAATCCATCGCCTGCAGCTGTCTGTTCGCAGGGGTGCAAATAGCGGAGAAACTAATATTTTGTGCTGAAAATGTTTGAGAATAAAGCTCAAATATTACTTAATAACATATTGAAAACCTGAAGCTATTGCATTTATTCTAATGTTATAAAAAAATTAACAAAAATACATGTTTTTAAAAGGTGTCCCATCGTAATTTACTCCCTATGAATATTGAATTACTTTCATCAATTTGTGTAGCAAAAATCTCACTGTACGGCGAGCATATTTATTTTACTATAACCTATATTTCAATTCGCAATGTTTAACTTGTAATTTTAACTTCATGACACGGACAATTGGTTGATGTTCGAATTAAATTATATAAATAAAGATAATTTTACAGTTTTACATTTCTGAAGTTCCGTTTGAAATCAACTTGGATGACTGACAACGATTTAAGTAAAAATAATAATTGTAACTATTGTACACACGGTCGTAGAAATATGTATTTATAAATTAAAAATTAATCTTTAAAACAGTCTGAGTCTCAAATAATAATTAGCTAAACCTCAATTTTGGAGTAATAAAATTAACCATATTCTCAACAAACTTTTAATAATATCTAATTCAAATCTTGTTTACTTTCGGTTTTCAGAAATTGATTTGGATTAGATTTAAAAAATCTAACTAGAATAAGATTGGCTAATCCAAAATTCAGGATTAGAAAAACAAGACTTTTAATCAAGTGGTTATAATTACTTTATAACAATGATATACATTATACAATTGTTTTCTGTGAATATCAGCAATTGTTCTTATGGACTAAAATGTTTAAATCCATGACAACCATAAACAACTAACAATTTATACAAATGCAACAGCTTGAGAACAGTTATATTTTACTTATTTGACAGCATCTTCATTCAATTTAGTTTGAACTTTATTCCGAAACCTAAACCGAAACTGTAAGATAACACGTTCCACGTGAGTGAAATGTTATTATCTCATTGTTTATTATGGTTCCTATGGTTATCTCAACAAAATAATGATTTTTTTTGGTACTGGATGACATTCATGTCAATTAATTTCGATATTTTTGTTAATGTTTTCGGTCCTAGATAATTGTAATTGTAATACAAATGTTGAAAGGGTATAATTGGAAAGCGTAAAATTGAACAATCACTTGCGTTTAAGTTCCATTCGCACAAGTTTTCCAAAGATGAAAAGCCATTGTGTATTACATACTATTTTTCCTACGATAATTTAGCATTTCACACTACAAGAAATTATTAAATTTTTAGATCTTTTTTATTTTCTCAAATAATATCAAAGGTTTTTGCCGGATTCAATATCTGGCTGTCATATTTTGTATTTATGATAACCGAAAACAATAATGCCATTCTGTTGATATTTGAGTGCAAAAAATAATCACTTTTCGCACACAAATGAGTGCCTAGGAAAAATATAGTTCAGTACGATACCCATATGAAAAGCATCTTATCCGCTCATAAATAAAGTCTAGCTTTACGTACTAGTACAGTAAGTAACTATTAAAATAAGATCAAAACAAAAATAAGTAATTTATACACTCTCAAGCAAATTTATAAAATTAGTTGGCCATTATCATTTCTAACTTTCCTAAAAAATCAAGGACAATCAAAAATAGAGTTAAATCTGATGCTAACTAATACTCTTTTTAAATTTTATTCAAATAAACTTGTATTATGAATTGTAAACAAAGTTAAAATTAACCTTTAACATGATGTTATGTGCTAGTCCGTTTTATGATTCTGCATCTAATTTTAAATTTGCGCACTAATAACAACATAAACAATGACAAGACAATTATATTCTGTTTACGATTATTTCAACAACAATTTGCGGTTGGTAAGAAACATATTTTAGCTGTTCCTATTTCCGGAGTAGATGAAAAATTAGTAATTGTAAGAGATGATTATTTCATGACGTAATTATCAATGAGCAATAGTGGACATTGTTTAGTATGATGAGCACATTGAATTCTAAATAAGGAACTAATAAATTACGAAATCATAGAACCAAAAAGACCACCAACCAAAATATTGTGTTATTTTTATTCGTGCACTCACACAACAAAGCAATAGAAGTTTATAAAAGCATGCATGATGCATGCATTTCTTAAAAATCTGTATGAGATTAGAATACCAATTTTTTAGTTGGTTGTTAATTACTTGAGTGATGTTTAAATAAATATTTGCATTTTAAATATAAATAATTATAAAATATTTTGGAAATTACTATATTTCATGAATTATTTACACTAGATATACATTTTTTTCTACCATCATGCAAAAATCCAGTCATTATGTATTCATTTTCAGTGCAAAAAGTGACTGTTTATCCCACGATGCTAATTTTTATAATACAGGATGTTTCAAAATTATTGCAAAAAAATTAAAGGATATATTTTATTTAATTCGCAAAAATAATTCTACATTACTTGAAGCAAACATTGATAAGTTACAATAATGAATAAAAATTAGCAGACAATAAAATTTATTTAATTTAATTCAAGTTGTATAACAGTTCTTTCAATGTTTAATTTTTACTCATTTTCCTTCTTTAACCTATTAGGCCAGTGACATGAATAATGTTTGTTTCAAGTAATGGCCAATTATTTTTGCGAATTTTGCCCAAAAAATGCGCGTTATAATAAATATACAATACTATATATGCTTAATTTGTTTTTGAAATAATTTTGATACATACATACATATTCAGGGTGTTTCACAATTTATGAAACTTATTTTAACCACATTTAGGTGGCTCAATGGTATCGAGTCGGCCTGTGGATCTTGAGAACCCTGGTTCGATCCCCACAGCCGACAATTTCCACCAAATTATGGGGTAGGTGGCTCAGTGGTATCGAGTCGGCCTGTGGATCTTGAGAACCCTGGTTCGATCCCCACAGCCGACAAACAATTTTCACCAATTTAAATCTACCCCTGTGGCTCCCTCTCTACTAATATCTTTGAGGGCCGTGACTTGACGGCTGGTAACCGCACTTCACGCGAAAAAAATATATCACTTACCGAGATCTGCTTAGGCAGAGTGCCACACCCAGTAATGGGTAAAAGGCGTGATGATATATTTATTTATTTTATTTTAATAATTTATACAATACCTAACTTCACATAAAACATAAATTTAATTTAAGTTTAGTTCTCGGTGGTTAGAATTACTTTCGCCTTCAGATAATAAATTTTATTAATTTGATTTACGAATTTACTTATTATAAAGAAACACCCAAATCCAGTGGTACCGAAAATGTTCACGTTTAGTAAATTAGCCTTAATTTTGCGAATTTTGTTTCAAAAATAGTACGTTAAGTACTATATAGGATTAAAATAAGTGCTATAAATTGTAAAACACCCTGTATAATATTACACTATATCCGTCTAATGAAATAGTATGAAGCCTTCAAATGTTAAGTGAACATTAATTCATCAGATTCATCCCGCAATCAATCTTCACCAGACATTCCTATTCTCACACACCATTTTAAAGTCACTTACATTCTTAATGCCAATTTACGCTTGTTTTTTGCAACCCCCTCCTGCCTATATGATTTTCAGAAATATCTAGAAAATTAGAAGACATAATGACGCCTCTTTTCAAAAATTAAATTATAGAAATTAATAAAAACAAATCCTTTATTCTGTTAACAAATTTTCAAAAAAGCTACATTGTGCGCTTGCAATTAATTTACTCCAAAATTTTCGTGGTGCTTCGCAGGAGCAAGCATTAGTCTACTCCACTTAAAAGGAAAACAGCGAAACTGCTTTCAGGGTAGTTAAGTGCTATTCGGAGCTGATCTCGCTTATAAAAGGAAAGCACCACTAAATGAATATACGTATACTGGCCATTTCACTGCCCCTTATTTTATTCGATGTACAATATTATGAACACAAAAGTCATGTTGGCTGCAGACTTACAAGAATGATGTTCTTCTAGCTAGTCACATTTTTGTTATCTATATCACGCATTGATTTAATAATATATATTATTAGTTCTATAATATCACGTCACCTCACCGCAGTATAAAATAAAATGAGTTTGAAGTGAACTGAACTGGAATTTTTGAGAAGCAAAAAGAAAGACAAATTTTGTTAGAAGAATTTGTATTATTGGCAACCGAACTATTTGTTTAGAAATCTGTACTACTTGTATTTTCTAAACTTGTAAATAATGCATTAATGTTCATATATAATTTATGTTGTTATTAAATAGTTGTTCCTAAAAATAAATTTGAAATATTCTAGTAAATTATAAATAAGAATTTTGAATATAATTATACCAGTACAAAACTTGAATATTATTGGCTATATTCTTAATAATACAGAAAAATGATAATTATTATATCAATATGGTATGGAGTAGGTGGCTGAATGGTATTGAGTCGGCCTGTGGATCTTGAGAACCCTGGTTCGATTTCCACAGGCGACAAACAATTTTCACCAATTTAAATCTACCCCTGTGGCCGTACTGACTTGCCAAAACAGTTAAGAAAATGATAATATAACACTATTCATACAAACGGAACTCAAAACAACAATAATACAAAAATTACTTCTCTTGCTTATCATAATATATGTATATTACTTGTACAGTTTTTAAAATTAGAGATGACCACGTTATGACGTTTAAATACAAAATTTATTTATAAATATGATACAAAACAAGTGTAACCATGGCGTTAAATAAAAACATACAGACCACTGATCACCTTTTAAAATGATGACAATGACGTTATTCATAAAAGAATTTCAAAAAAATAGTATTTATTAATGACGTTAACGTGTTCATATTCTGAAACTGATAATCTATTGAACAAACCACGGATGTTATGAGTCATAACAGCCCTTAGATGTCTTCAAACTGACATTTGCGGCTGTAATGATACTTATAACATTCTTAAGTATGTTAATAGCTATTACAAAATTTTAATTATAGTGAAGTTTGATCAATGAATAAAAATCTCTAGCGTATTAGGTACAGTATTTGTATAAAAAGGCTTCCTATATTCCCGGTCCACAATGTTTAATTTTTAATTATTTTGAACTCTTGAACTCGCGCCATATCTAATATAATTTTCATTAGCTTAATACTAGTATCTGTTTTTATTGACCACTTATATATATATATATATATATATATATATATATATATATATATATATATATATATATATATATATATATATATATATATTATATGAAAACATCATATCTTATTCGATAAATAATTTATTTATTTCAGTTATTATTATTTATTCAATTCGATATATTTCTCGAATTTTGTTATATGTGGTTTGAGAGAGTATATATTTCGCGATTAACATTAACGTTAAATTTGTATTAAAGTAAAATTATAAATTTCAATCAAAACAATTTCGATTGGTTAGTCATTTTGACAACTGTAATTATAAAATTAAACCAGTAATCGTAGAGAAACATTACGACGAAATACCAATGTTTTAAAATATTTACAAAAGAATTTTTTCTTGTCAATTGCTACACAATGCCTGTACAATACCCATTTAGAAAGAAGAATAGAGGTTTCTTAATATTGAGACCTTTGTCCCCTAATTAAATAACGTGATAATAATACAGTTATCTGTCGGTTAACGTCGCGGTAGAAAGATATGCCTCAGTTAGATTTTATCATTCTGTTATTACTTGCATTACGTACAATAAAATAAATGAATATGACCTGCCGATGCAATAATCTATATATAAATACTCTTTCGATTACATCAGATTTATTACAAATATATTTTATTATTCAGAATTTCATATTAATAAAAATGTTTTAATTTATGCTACAATAATAATAACTACAAGGCTACGTTATGAAATTATCAGAAGCGAATGCGTATTCAAGGAGATTGAGGCAAAAATAATTATTGAATTCATGTCATTTAATATTGAATTTTCTAGATGTTTTTTTTAAGATTTCTTTTTGTTATTTTTTACCTGATTATTCGCAATTACACTACAGGTGATATCTTTACTTATGCAAAAGTAATTTGATTTTTCTTTTAGTTTTAAGAGAAAAAAATGTTTGTGCTCTATTTAAAAATATTGTGATACCATCCTATTCAGTTATTTTGTAAATAAAAAAATTTTTTACAATCTAACTTCGATTTGAATACATAGAGTAGAATATAATATAAATTAAGAGCGAAGAAAACGCATTAAAATTATTAACACAATCTATTCTGATTATTTGGTAAACAAATGCGAAGTATAATATTATAATAAATTCTGGAATAAAATATATAAATCAAATGAAAACAAAAATATGTATACGATAAAATAGTTATTTGTGTATTAAGAGCGTAAAGTAATTACTCGAGCACGGTAATTGCAGCACGAGCCGAAGGCGAGAGCTGCTATAGTGCAAGAGGAACAAAGACACTTTACGCTCGTGATACACACAAATTTTTTCTACGATTGCATCTTATTTATTATTTTAATTATTAAAAAACGTATACGTACTGAAAATACATTCATTCTGTCAACTGTCAATATGACAAGTTTCTGTTTTGTTTGTATCCCTGGTAACTATTGAAATAAGCGCGCATTTAATATCTTTTTCGCGCGTTGTCATTAGAGACGCGCAAAAAAGATATTTTTCGATTGGTCCACAGAAAACGTCAACTTTACGATGACAAATAAGAGCGTAATTGTCAACATTTCATAGCAATCATAGAAAAAATATTCTTTGTTGTAATTTGTGTGTTATATATTTAATAAATAATGTCTAAAGCATGTTAGCAAATTTATAATACATTTTTGCAACAATCACTGAATTACATTTTTTGTATATTCTATAAACGTAGCCGTCTTTGACGTCATTATTCCAGTAACAAATTTTGATGACATCTCTCTTCTGCTTAAATTTTATTTATTTATTTATTACTCCACAGGCCGAATCCCAATTACAGAGTAAATTACAATAATAAATAGTGAGATCAGATAATACACAAAGAATATACAAAATATAAAAATAAACGAAATATGAGAATAACAATTAAAAAATAAGCAGTAACAAAACAGTAATAAATTAGTGTGCAATTTCAAACAATTTATCTAAATAACTTTCAAATTCGTTCATATTTAGAGAAAAATCTAATTCAGAACAAACAGAATTGTATGTGCGACATATTGAATTGATTGGAGAGTTGTAGTAATAGCTGGTACGAGAAGGCTTATACCGGGTGGAACATCATACCTGTGTACATAGGCGATTAACATGAAAAAACAGTTTTTCTGTGCGCATTGCTCCCCAAATTATTTTAGCCAAAAATGCTTCAAATAAATGTTGTAGAGCATAAAATTCTGCATCTAAATCAATAAACAGAATTACATTTACATGCGTTATAACGACAGAAATTAAATACAAAAATATTAAAAATTACGTTGAATATATCAAATAGCCATGGAAGTGAAACAAAAATAGATAGATGCTTGACGTTTGACAGATCTCCTGATTTAACACCTAGCGATTTTTTTTATGGGGTCATCTTAAATGTAAAATTTATAAGCAACGCCACCCAAATATTAATTCTTTGAGAGAAGCTATCGTGGATAAGTGCGCCTTAATCACAAATAGGCAGCTCGCTAATGTACGACATTCCTCCTACAATAGACTTGGTTATTGCTTGGCTGAAAATGGAGGTTTATTTGAATATTTATTGTAATAATAAATTGTAGAGATTATTTTATTGAGAGAATTATTGTTTGATATTTGAATTATAATAGATAAGTTATAATTTTTACATGACCAACCCTATAAGAAATAAACGTTTCATTGAAATGTACAATTGTTTATTTATTATTAAATTGTAATCATAGGTATGGAGAAAAACGTCAAGCATTTACCTATTTTTGTTTCACTTCCATGGCTATTTGATATTTTTAACGTAATTTTTAATATTTTTTTATTTAATTTCTGTTGTTACAACGCATGTAAATGTAATTCTGTTTATTGATTTAGATGCAGAATTTTATGCTCTACAACATTTATTTGAAGCATTTTTGGCTAAAATAATTTGGGGAGCAATGCGCACGGAAAAACTGTTTTTTCATGTTAATCGCCTATGTACACAGGTATGATGTTCCACCCGGTATATACCAGAATATAGGGAAAATGTATTTAATATAATAAATTTGATTAGTTTGACTGTAAAACTGAACAACTTTTAAGCAATAGTATTAAGCCGGAAACCGGAAACATTGACCAAAGCGAAAACAAAAGATCAAGCCGAGAGCCGAAGAGAAACTCTCGCCCTCATAATTTGATGAATACATCTCGACATGCTGACTGGTACGGGTCTATTTTAAGCAAGTGACTGCCCCTTCAGTAAGTTAATTGTACGATTACGTTACATCTGTCATATAATGACTATATGGATCTGTGCATTTAGTTTCTTCGCGGTCCGGACTGTGAGAACAGCGTCAGTGGTCAACACACTCGCGTGGCGCTAAAGATGTTTTTCATGTTCTTGCTTTGTGTATTATTTTGTTTTCTGCAGATTTTTTTGTGCAATGAGTTTAAAAGTGTACCGACTACTGTGAAAACATATGAAAATGATACGGTATTATTACCTTGTTACCTGGATAGTTTAGGTAAGCATTTTATCATTTTTAATATAGTTATTTTCTTGTTTAACAAACAATTTATTGTAATAACAAAGTACTGAATTATATTAGTAATGTTTTAAACTTATTATTGGTGAAACTACGTCAGTCAATTTATTTATTAAATCAGATCTTAAAATATAATTCAAGTTTCATTTTTAAACTTATTTTTGATATATTTATAATATGTGTTAATTATTATTGCAAATATATATTATATATGGGGTAGGTAGCTCAGTGGTATCGCGTTGGCCTGTGCATTTGAGAACCTGGGTTCGATCCCCACAGGCGACAAACAATTTTCTCCAAATTAAATCTACCTCTGTAGCTTCCCTACCACTAACATATTTAGGAGCGTGATTTGGCGGCTGGTAACCGCAGTTTACTCAAAAAAATAAATCACTTACCGAGATCTGCTACAGAAATGGGTAAAAGGTGTGATGATATATTTATTTTATTTATGTATATTAATTAGTAATAATACTCACCATTTAATGTTTTATGAGTAATTATTTAAATATTTTTTCAATATAGATCACATTGCAAACTATACATTTTACTCAATAATGTTCTATTCTATGAAATAACACCCCTTACTTGTATTAGAATTATCATAATAATTTTTTAATAATTTATTTAAAATTTGTTTAATGGAACATTAACAAATTTGTGATTACATTTAGAATGATAAATGGAAGTATACCAAAAATTAAAGATTTTTATTTTGACTATTTTCGATATTTATTTACCACTACTAGCAAACAGAAAATAAAAGAAAAAACAAAGAAATATAAGTTATAGCATAGCTAAGCTTATGAAGACCAGTACTCGTATACCTTTGTCTCAAGTTTGGCATAATGGCTGGTAGCACAAGCTCTGTTTTTGGGTGTTCTAAGAGCACGGTTTTAACATGTTAGAGATAGCTAAAACACCAAAAACACTGCTCTTAAAACAAGCAAAAACAGAGCTTGTGCTACCAGCCATCGTGATTAACACTATCTCTCAGTAGTTCAATATTCCACTAATTACAGAAATTGTAGATAAACTAATAGCTATAAATAGTAACTAGTTATTGCCCAGCCCTGTTTGTGCGTATATAGAAACATTGATATTCATATGAAGATTAATTAATTCGTTGATATAGATATTTCTCAGACATACTTTGCTAACTTCATATTTGTTTAGTTTAATGAATGTGACTCTTTAAATTTATATTTGCGAAGCAATCAACCAAATAACATTTATTAGCTAACAGCTTGTTTAGCTTTAGTTCAGTTAATTTAAATGTTTCCTCCTTAATCTCATTTACATTAAATTTGTATGTAGTGGCAAAATTATATCATTTAAAAATTTATTATTTATTATAATAATAATAAAGTCATGAACTAATTTTTGTAGTAGATTGAATTATAGCAGAATAGGGACATAGCCAAGATTTAAACCTGGCACCTTTTGCCCTTAAAAAACTGAACTAAGATATCTGGGAATAATTCAGATCTGATATATTCCAATTTTTATTACTATTATTGTAACGTGTCAGAGACAGCATTGATTCTTTGATTCTTTCAAATTCTAAACGACTTGACATAGGGTTCAAAAATATTACCAACTGAAATATTAAAATGAATTATAAATAAAAATAAATATATCACCACGCCTTTTACCCATTACTGGGTGTGGTACACTACCGAAGCAGTTCTCGGTAAGTGATATATTATTTCCGTGTCGTCCGGTTACAAGCCGTCAATTCACGGCACTCAAAGATGTTTGTGGAGGGGGAGCCGCAGAGATAGATTTTAATTTGGTGAAAATTGTTTGTCGGCTGTGGGGATCGAATCAGGGTTCTCAAGATCCACAGGTCGACTCGATACCACTGAGCCACCTACCCCATAAAATGAATTATAGAGAGAAAAATTGGGATAGTATCAGAATTTTAATACTAATTATCACTCTTTTAAACTCAGGTTAAAATAAACTTTTCGTTAATTAGAAAAAAGTTAAAAACGAAATAAAATATGATATTTGCGATAATCTGCTTTATGAATCTATCTGAAAATCAATAATAATACACCCTATATTCAACCAGTAAACAGGGGTAGGTGGTTCAGTTCTATCGAGTCGGCCTGTGGATTTGAGAACCCGGATTCGATTCCCATAGCTGTGGTTCCTCTTCCACTAACATCTCCTGTGATATATAAAGATTTCTACATATGTTAAATGTATTTTTAAACAAGCGCAGGCGATGCTGCCTTCATTTCTTTATAGATTCATTGTTAGAGAAATGGGCGTAAGTGAAGATTTACGAAACAGGTGTACATGAGTGAATGAAGGTTTTTTGCGTGATGATGGATTTTGATTGTGAAGAAGGAAAGAGTTCGTATGGAGGAAGTGTTAATGTGGTCGAAACGAGTATCGTGTGTCAGGATGAGAATGTTGACGTGAACTGATTTTTTTTATTAATCTTTTGGTTGCTCTATGAATGTTTCAGGGGTTCGTGCTACCTCATTTAATGGGATATAGTGTGATGTTATGTATGTATGTATGTATGTAAAATATCTCTATTTTTTTAAGCGAGTAAATGTGAAAAGTTAGTTTTAATAAAGCAGGAATACGATTCTTCTAATAATTCGAGTTTCAAGTTAAAATACACCCTGCATGTATTTAGGCCAAGATTAACAGCTGTAGTTTGTGGGGCGAGTGTTCTATGAGCTTATGATTTGATTTCTGAAGAGAGTAGATTGAGCTTTGCGAAAAAGTGTCTTATAAAAGAGACAATTTTAAACAGTTTAATCAACAGATAGTTTTTATCAAGCTGACTCAACTACCAAGGCCAAATGCCGCCTCCGTTGCTAGTTGATGATGGTATGACAAAGGCACGCGGAATTCAATGGTTTGGCCACCCATTCATTACTACCCCGCACTGTGTTGCTTAACTTGCGTTACCGAGTCAACTGACACAAATGCACCCTGCCATGACCCTTGCCAAGATGATTCTATGCACAATAATTATAATAATCAATTATCGAGACCATGTCCAAGACCACAATATATAATCTTATAGGTGATAACAACGATGATATTGTTTTCTTTAGTGAGTCCCTTTCGTGACCACTTTGCTAATTTCACTTGTGTCAAATAATACGTCAAATGTTGTATGAAATATTGGCTGGTACCACAAGCATTGTTTTTGGGTGTTTTAAAAGCACGGTTTTAACATGTTATAGATAGCTAAATCACCCAAAACCACTGCTCTGAAAACAGGCAAAAAGATGTACTGCCATAGTAATAAAAAATATATATATCATCACGCCTTTTACCCATTACTGGGTGTGGCACTCTGCCGAAGCAGATCTCGGTAAGTGATATATTTCTTCGCGTGAAGTGCGGTTACTAGCCGTCAAATCACGGCACTCAAAGTGTTAGTGGAGGGAGAGCCACAGGGATAGATTTAAATTGGTGAAAATTGTTTGTCGGCTGTGGGGATTGAACCAGAGTTCTCAAGATCCATAGGTCGACTCGATACTACTGAGCCATCTATCCCAGGTGTAATATTAATAATAGTAATAAAAGTAATAATGAGATAAAACCTAACATATTTGTAGTATTGGACATTATAAATGTAACTATTACAAGAATCGTATTTTACCATTATTAGAGTAAGAATAGTATGTTATGCATCAAGGGAGGGAAACAAGCGATTATTCCCGCGTGTGAAGTTAGCAAACCGAGACGTAAGCGAGGGCGAAGGCTCGAGCTGAAGTCGAGGTTTGCCAACTTCATACAAGGGATAATCGCGCCCTCCCGTGAAGCATATTATACTTTTCGTAACAAGTGCGCAAAAATTACCGTCTTGTTGGGACAAATGTCAAATATGGGTTGCGTAACTAGTTACCTGTGAAACGCCGCAAATAGCTAATAATCGTAGTCTCTAGGAAGAGAAACATCCTACCTAGGGAAAATAGAGATATTTGAACAACGTAAGCACTTTTTATAAAATTTATTTTTTGAGGTCTTTTTACATCAGTCCTTATTTCAAAATCAATATAATATTCGTAATTTCAGTAGAAACTGGGAGCAGCGAAAAATATTTGAAAAATTTGGGGGTCCGCGATGACAAAAAGATTAAGAACCGCAGGTATATACTACACTGTGTTTCAAGTTCTATTTATAATACAGCATGTATGTAGATCCGCTCCTAGTAAACACAATTTTATTGCGTCAATATATAGTACTCTAGACTCTATTGTAGTTGTAGTGCAGACATGAATATAACCTCTCTCTTCTCTGTGATTATCAGGCACGGAGGAAACAGGTGGCGTGCCAGAGTCTGTACGCTGGTACAAAGACAGTGAACTCGTCGCCGACAGTGCCAACGACACGGTTACAACTAACAGGGTACGATTGTGGGACAACGGTTCTCTCGAAGTTGGACACATCCAGAACTCCGACACCGGCGAGTATATGTGCGAGGTGGTGCGCAAACCGCCGTGGTCGAGCATCAGGCAGCTGCATGCCATTGAAGTTTTGTGTAAGTCTTCACTTCTTGATTTCATATCGTCAGGGGCGCCGAGAGGAAAAGCGGGCCCCGGGTAAAAAAAATTCGGGCCCCCTTTAACTTTGAATATTTATTATTTAAATATAAGCTACAAAAAAATATATTTATAAATATATGTATGACGACAATAAGAATTATTAATATCTAAATAAAGTTATAACAATATAAATAAAATTAAATACAAAATTCTGAGTTAATTGGTGCAGCGATGTATATTGTATACTCACTGTATGATTATCTAATATCTAGTTGCATATTCGATAAATGCATGGGATACCAAAACAGCGCTACGCACAAATGTATAGAGCCTTTGCCTATGTGTGTTGTATACAATGTAGTAATATAAAAAACAAAAATGCAACAATGTAATAATGTACTTTTGAATAGTGTATAAATTTATTTAAAATTTGTAACTGGGGCCCTTGATCAAGCATTTCGTCATTTTTATACAATGTAATAAATTGTTCAAAACGTGTATCAGACATTTCGTTATACATGTTTTAGTAAAGAATATAAAAAATTGGTGAAATAGTAGAAAATTAAAAGCAATTTATAAAATAGCATCACATCCGGGCCCTTTGAATTCCACGGGCCCTGGTTATTTTACCCCTACCCCCCCCCCCTCCCATCTCGTCGGGCCTGCATATCGTATGCAATAATAACCATGTTAACTGTATCTTGTATTTCACTCAATAAGGGTCAGTTGTGCAAAGTCAGTTATGTATCTACAGGGTGTCCAAAATAACATTACGTTCTTCAATATCTCGAAAAGAATGCATCTTAACAACAAGTGTGCCGAATCAAAACCTTCATAGTTTTGGGGGGGACATCGGATTCTGACAAGATGCCCCTCCACACCCCTAGGGTGGGGGGCTGGAAAGGGGATCGACTTAAAAATCTTAAATGGGAACCCCTATTTGTTATTGCAGATTCGGAAAGAGCTTATAAAAGTATGTTGGTTTTATTCGGAAACTTTTTTTGTACACCCAACAGGTGGCGCTGTAAGCGTAAAAATATGACTTTGCTAGAAAAAATTAACTAATTAATATTGTGTCATTAACTTGATAAAAAATGACGTCTGTTGTTTCAATAAATGAGGAGTAACATTTCTACAGTTTTATGTATTTATTTCCCTTTCTGATAACTATTTTGAAACCTAATAGACGGTGATAGTAATAGATGTTAATGTAGTTTTGGCCTCTGAGAGAAATTTTACGCATTTACGTAATAATATGTGAATAAATGAAGATCAATATGTTATAAGAAAGAAAATCAGAATAGTTCCATCAATATTCATCAATTTGAAACTAATGACAAGATGATGGACGCGTATAACACATCAAGCCCCTATGATGGAAAAAGATATTTATCATTTGTAATCTATACATAAAGCTCGTTTGGCACAATGAATAAACTGACCTCATTTTAAAGAGAATTAAAACTTATAATAGTATGTTATGCATCAAGGGAGGGAAACAAGCGATTATTCCCGCGTGTGAAGTTCACACAAAGGATAATCGCGCCCTCCCGTGAAACATATTATACTTTTCGTAACAAGTGCACAAAAATTACTGTCTTATCGGGACAAATGTCAAATATGAGTTGCGTAACTAGTTACCTAGGAAACGCCGCAAACAGCTAATAATCGTAGTCTCTAGGGAGAGAAACATGTTCTCTCTCTCAAATTAGGGAATAAGAACGTGTTTCTCGTGCATGTGTTACGAAAAATAAGTGTCATGTCATATAATAAATTTATTTGAACATTGAAATCAATACGTAAAATTAAGAAATATCCTATTTTATTTTTTTATTTTGCACGAACGAAATGTGCACTACTCGCAAAAGTTAAATTATAATTTTTAAAAACGTATTAGAAAGTCAACATTTTTGACAGTTAATATTTTAAAATGTTATAATTTCTTTAATATACATTAAACTAATAATTATTTTATTGTTTTACCATTGTTACTTAAGGGGTAGGTGGCTCAGTGGTACCGAATTGGTCTGTAGATTTGTGAACCTAGGTTCGATTCCCACAGTCGACAAATAATTTTCATCAAATAAAATCTACCCCTGTGGCTCTCCTACCACTAACGTCTTTGAGAGCCGTGATTTGACGACGGGTAACTGAATTTCACGGGAAGATATATATCACTTATCAAGATCTGGTACGGCAGAGGGCCACACCTAGTAATGTGTAAAAGGCGTGATGATATATTTATTTAACTTAAAATTAAAATAAATATATCATGACGCCTTTTACCCATTACTGAGTGTGACACTCTTCCGTAAGCAGATCTTGGTAAGTGATATATTTAATCGCGTGAAATGCGGTTACCAGTCGTCAACTCACGGCCCCCAAAGATGTTAGTGGTGGGGGAGCCACAGGGGTATTTTTTAAATTGTTGAAAATTGTTTGTCGGCTGTGGGGATCGAACCAGGGTTCTCAAGATCCACAGGCCGACTCGATACAACTGAGCCACCTACCCCATACATACGTATTTTAATGCTGATATTATTTAATTATAACATAAAAATCAGAAAATATGTAAAATGTACTGTCTACATCTTGACCATTGTTAACTTTTAACATGCTGTTAACTAACAACAAACGAGTTAACATCGCTTTATGCAACCGGGACCAGATATTTTATGTGTTGCACACAGGGGCGGATCCAGGGGAGGGGTCATGGGGGTCATGACCCCCCCCCCCCAGCATGGATTTTTTTTATTGTTGGCCCTAATACATAATAATGATGTCATTATTTTCGATAACTCAATTTGTTAAACAAATTAAATACAAAATATTATCTAAGAACTTAAATTTCTAAGATAATTAAGAACTATTGTTTGATTTATTATTCTAATAAATAGCCAAAAACCAATATTTTGTGGGGATATTATTTCGACCCGTAGATGGGAGAGGTATGCTATTTAAGACCAAGTCTAGTATGTGACTATCGACATTTTCACTTAGAAAATCAACTTCTAATTCAATAATTTTTGTATTCTATCGAAGAACCGTTTTTTATATTTAGAAGATGGACAATACTCCCCCCCACCCCGAGACAAAATTCACTCCATGCCCCCCCCCCCCTAATTCGAAGTCTGGATCCGCGCCTGGTTGCACATACCTAGCATCAGTTTAGTACTAATATAAAATATCAAATTATTGTCATATTAAATTTCATATTGAAATACGTACAATTTTAATCATAGTGTCAAACGAGCTTTAAAGTTATATTTAGAACGTACCTAAACCTCAGGGAACATAAATATTGTGAATGTAAAGTTGCCGGAAACAGTAGGAGTGCGGTAATTATACCTCACAGGAATACTGGATGTAATTTGCCGCAATTAATAATAAAGTAATTATTAATTAACGACAATTAGATCTAACAAAGTAGAACTTTCGTGGGCACACAAAAAATGGATTTTATAGTGCATCATACTTTCAATTTAATTACAACAATTACTGGGGTCAATAACTCCTACATCAAAAAAAATCAATACTTTATATAATTAGGAACATAACTACAATTTACTAATTAATTAATTTTAATTGTATCATTCAAACTTTATCTATTTATTTATTGGTTCGATCCCCACAGCCGACAAACAATTTTCACCAATTTAAATCTACCCCTGTAGCTCCCTTTCCACTAATATCTTTGAGGGCCGTTATCTGACGGCTGGTAACCGCACTTCACGCGAAAAAATATATCACTTACCGAAATCTGCTTAGGCAGAGTGCCACAACCAGTAATGGGTAAAAGGCGTGATGATATATTTATTTATTTTTATTTAAACTTTATCTATATTTTTAAAAAAACCTTCTAAGTTGCGAGACCGCTTGTAAACTCTCAACAAACTTTGTAAACCGCCGAATTTTCCCCAATTTTATACAGAAATGTGATATATATATTAGGGTGGCCCTTATTTTGGGTAAGTTCGAATTTTGTCGGTCTCCACCCGAAATCTGGTTTAAAATCACCAAAAAGTAATAAATTAATTTTTTGAGATTTTAAAAATAAGTTTAACCCGTGCCTCTAGACCACTTTCACTTATACACATTTACAAATAAACACTACAAATGATAAAATATATGTGGCTAAAAATATGATAAAATAAAATAAAAATGTTATAATCAATATGAATATTATTCAAAAACAGTCTAAAATAATCAAAAATAGTTTATAAAACAAAATTGTTGGAAAAGAATCAGTACTGTGAATTCACTTTTTGCTTATTTAAAAAAACTCTATTTTCGTTAGTTTTTACCAATCCGTTTAGCAATAAACAATCATATAAAATTATTGTTTATTGTAATCGATCGATTCGTTATCTCATCTAGTTTAATGCCCGCTTGGAATTGTGTCAAAATATTGAAAAACAAACAAGTTATTGCATTTTGAATAAAGTCACTGCTCAGCAGTGATTTGGGAACAAGGAAAAAGTGAAAGTGGTCTAGAGGCACGGGTTAAACTTATTTTAAAAATCCCAAAAAAATGATTTATTACTTTTTTGTGATTTTAAACCAGATTTCGGGTGGAGACCGACAAAATTCGAATTTAGTCAAAATAAGGGCCACCCTAATATATATATATATAGATCACAAATTCGAAATAAACTTCAGTTACTTCGCCCTTGTTACGAGTCTGACTCAACAGAAAATAAAATAACAGAGAACATTGTTAGAATCTGATCGTATTATACATTAATTTTTGTATAATGAACATGAATAGAATGATTCATAGTGAATAATGTCGTGATTAGATCCGCCGTCAGTGGAATCTAACCCCAGTACTGGCAAGCTACAAGTCAAACTTGGGGAGGAAGTTCAAATGTCGTGTTCAGCTAGTGGAGTTCCGTATCCACTCATGACATGGACCAGTAAGGTATTCTTTTAATTGTACGTTCACCTTTGTAATCTCAAAAAACGTAGTAAAATAATAATGCCCAAATATAATTAGTTATTTTTGTATTACGTAAGCGAAATAAGTGTTATTTTGTTGTGCGTAAGAATGTCAGTTTTAATCGAGATCGCAGGTCAAGACAAAAAGTCATTCGAAAGCGCCTATAAACAAGAATTTCGCTCACAAAATACAAACAATATTTTTTCTACAACTGTCAAAAAGAAATACAATAATTATTGATTTATTCAAGTGAATGGAACGTAAAAATAATAATAATTTGGGAGCGTGCGCAAAATACACATTTTGCGCACTAGGATACAAAATAGTGCGTAAAATACGAATTGTCAAGGTAATGTTAGTCACGAACTTCGCGTGTTGATATTAGCCAAAAAAAAATAATTTTTACAGTTGTAGAAAAATTATTTATTTAAAATTTAGATGTAAAATAAAATAAATAGTTTGAAATTATTATAATGATGTATTTCAATATATTAAAAATATTTTGCATTTAATTCACTGTCTTTGTAATTTAAAAAATATGTAACATTTTAATGGAGGCAATTATTTTTTTACGTTTGAACATTTTTTGCTTTATCATAACACAAAGCATTCATATTTATTTTATTTTCGGTGTCGAAAAAATAATAATTATTGAACAACTTCGAAGTTAAATAGTCTGTACAAATTAGAATGTACTTAAATTTTGCAGGGTAATGAAATGCATCTCCTAGATAACCGTCAACAGCTAAAATTTCCAGCAACTGACAGATATTTATCTGGAATATATGAATGCATAGCTTCAAATGGAGTCGGGCATCCAGCTAAAGCCACTATTCAGCTTAGTATCATATGTAAGTATAATATATTTATTAACGTAAAATGTCACTTTGCCACCTATGCGCGATAAAACAGAAAAAATGCACGTTCTAGATTTTTTAACTTGAAAGCAAACGTTCGTTGAACGTTCCGATAACAACCAGTGACAGCAAATAAACAAATTTAATTTTTGATGTCTTGTAAAATTAATTAATAACCTCTCAATCGACAATGTACTATTTTGCGCACAAATAGTTATTACATAGCATAAAAATTTGTGACAGTGACAGCGTTAATTATCCTCCAGATTAACATGGCGTACAATTTTGTAATGTGGTCTAAAATGCCACATTCATTATATGAAACTATTTATAAAAATGTGAAACAATAAAATTGGTACATGTTTTAATCAGAATCAAAATAAAATACATTCTATAGAATCCCTCTATAACTTTATCAAATTTAAACTTTAAGGCATTTATGGATTGTCCCTAACAATTAGATAACTTTTAAATAGATCCACCAGAAGTTTTAAGTGGCAGAGAATGGATCCACACAGCACCAGGTCTACGCGCCATGCTTGAATGCTATGTATCCGCAGATCCGCCGGCGGAGATACGCTGGTACAAGAGTAATATTTCCGTACAGCTAGACGCGCGCGTCGTGACACTGACCGACGCCGAGAAGCACAGCCTCCTCATTAGAAATGCACACATTAGTGACTTTGGCATTTATACGTGCCGAGCTACTAACGAACTCGGAGTTGCTGAAGCTGATATTCAGCTCTCTGGTAAGTCTCAGCAAAAATTGAAATATTTCTACATCGCTGTCAACGTTTAAACCGTTCAGATCATCAAATTTTCCAGTAACAACTGTTCTTTTGAATATCTTATATTCTTTAAGATTAAAGATGTAATACATATTTAATTGGATCAGTTACTGTTTATGTTCTATACTTCAGCAGAATAATATCGAAAGCAAATAGAAAGTTGTATTAATTACTGTATTTTTAATTATCAAAATGCATCTAAAGTTTTTTTGCAGTCAATCTCCTTCTGCATATTATTTAGAAAAACACATTTTTATGAACTACTAGGCATAAAAAATTTCTTTGTAAATGAAATAAATAATACACTGAATATAAATGAGGGTGAAAAAGCGTAAATCATAAATTGTGTGTTGGTAATAAAATAAACAACACCACTAACCTGCCTTTCCTTCTGGGATCAGCTAGTGACGTGCTCCAGGTAGATTATGGTATTCAGGCCCGCTGAAGATGAGGAATAGTAAATACACACACCATAATGCACATACAAATGAATTTTAACACAACCGACCGATCCAAACATTGAATTGACACTGACTAAAACATGTTTGTCGTTTATCTAGGTACAAAAATAAAATCTTTAAATATACGAATATTATAAAGGAGCAAGTTTATTCCAGATTTTACGAATGAAATCTTATGCGCGCGATAAAGACGCAGATCGTAGTTTCTATAGAATTACATACACAATTTGTTATTTTGTTTTTCTTTTTATGCAAATGTTAATTAATATATTTAATTGTGGAATTCTGTGATAAATCTATAAGCTTATAGATCTGTAAATGTGTAAATAATGATTAAAATCACATCAATATTTGTTAATAACTAAAAAGTATTTCTTAACACCATAAGTTTCGTTGCGATTTTGTTCATCATTTACATATTTATAAAACTTATAGCATTACACAGAATCCCACCAACTATTTATGACTAAACAGTGATTAATGTAGTTTTATTTAGTAAAAAGATTTAAAATAATACAACTGAAGCTTATAGATAGAGTTGAAGAATGGAGTATAATTTCGATGTTATTATCTTTCAGGGGTAGCAAATCCAGGAATTTTCAAAGAAGTAGAACAAAAAGGTTCTGATAAAATAAAAAATTCTTACACCCTTGTTTGGGAAGTAGACAGTTACACTCCAATAATCGAATACAACTTGTGGTTCAGACCATTCCAAGTTTACAGTATCATTAGAAAATCAGATTGGACTAAATTAACAATTCCAGCAGAACACAGTTCAGGCCCTATGCATTCCAAAGCTTACTCTATAATAGGTTTAAAAGAAAATACAGTCTATGAGGCGATGTTGTTTTCGAGAAATAGATACGGTTGGTCTAAACCCTCGAAAATATTTCGATTTTCAATAGACGGGACAGGTAAGCAGACGGAAATATAATTTGAAATAAGTTAAAATGTACAGACTTATGTGGGTTTTTAATTTTACAGAATTTAAAGAAGAAGTTGTTACGCAAATTCAGATTCAAGAAAATATAATTCCAGTTGAAATTATTCCTGTTCAAATGGTTAGCACAAGTACTGCTAGTACTCTTAATAATATTATAAGTATTGTATTGTTAGTTATATGTATACACTTATTAAAAATGAGCTAATTAATAATATAACAAAATTAGTAATTATTTTATACCCTTTTTAATTTCTAAGTTCTAAATAAATTTATATAAACGTTTGTAATACTAAAATAATTAATTTCATTTAAGTTAGTACAGAAAATTTAAAGTAGGTACCATGTTTTGTTTTAAATGCCTTAACGTCAAGCTTATACACTATTTTTTGTGTTAATTCGAAGAATGCATTAAATTAAAAATAATTGCATGGTAAATAAAGTATCAAAATATAATTTTTAACATTACATGTATAGTTTTTAAGTAAAAATGCGAAAAAGTCACATAAAATATTTAAAATTGAAATTTTTGAATCAGTGTGCTTTGGATTTAATGAAACAAATGACATTAAAATAAACATAAACGTGTAGTGACTGTGGTAGTGAGATATTTTTACAAAATCAATTATTTATTAATGTTTATAGTTTAATTAAGTAAAATAATTGTTGAACTTGATTTATTAATTGTTTCTGAAGTTAATATAACAGTTTTTTTGTTTGACATATTACCAAAAATGTGTGTTATTTGTGGATGTTGTTTTGTGTTTCCTGAGAGCTTCGAAAAACAGCACCATCAAAGGTAAGTGAATTTTAATAATTTTAAAAAAATATTAAATATTTATCTATTGTAAGACAATTGTTATTGCGTATAAATTTGAATAGAGCATTGTTCGTTTACTTGAACTAGAGGTTATGTAATTCGGTACAAATACGTGTTCCATTTAAATTTATTTGAAACTTTGAAGTTGGAAAAACGATTCTTATCTAAAACTTTTTTGAAAACGAAGTCCTACATATAGAATGTTAAAGATAAGATAAACATAACATAAGAATCTCGAAAACTATAAGAGATACGATGGCGATTAAATTAGACAATTATACGAATGTATATTTATATTAAATTGTAATACAATAAATATTCTTTTACATTTAACTTAGGTGTAAGTGCATTAGGTATTTAGTTATTAACTGATACTTTAGCATGTTCAGTTTTATCATCATTGTGTACATTTCCCTTCTCATAAAGTTTCATAGTCCATTTACAGAAAATAATTTCAGCAAAAAATTGAAGCAAAGTATTCAAAAAACCTATAATAATATGATTATTAAAAATATTTAAAACTGATTTGATAATTGCATTACCTGAACAAACATAAATGCCACCCACCGTGGCGCACAATCTTGCCAAAAAGGTTGCAAAATTATCTCTTTCTTGTTTAACACTCACTTTCAGAGCTGACATGTCATATTTAAAAAATATTCCTGGCATTCCGTGACTGCCTTTATGATGATCGATAGGTCGACTTAGCTCTTTAACGCTATACTGATACGTGTTTATCGAAGTTAAAAATGTTTTCACATTTGTTGGTACTACTTCAACAAAATATTGAAACAACATCATATCTACAATAAAATTGTGTTTTGTTATTGTATTTTTATATAAGTATAGCTAAAAATGCGCCATCTTATAATAAAATTAAAAGTTAGAAATCTTTTGAATGGTTAGGTGAAATGTTATGAAATTTGGAAAATAATTCTACCTTTGTCTACCTCAAAACAGAGACTTCGATATTTTAGTTCTAGCAGATGATCGTAAATATGGATACAAATTCTGTGATAAATCTATAAGTTTATAGATTCGTAAATCTGCAAATAATGAACAAAGTCACATTAATATTTGTTGATAAATATAAAATATTTTATATAGTCATAAGTTTCGTTGCGATTTTGTTCATCATTTATACGAATCTACAAAATTTATGCATTTACACAGAATTCCACCATAAGTCATATTTAATTTGACAAACATTAAATTTAGTTTAGATAAATCAAATCACATGACTAACTGAATTGAATAAATAAATTTACATCTAAAGATTGATTATTTTAAGCTAAGTTTGAATCTATAAATCTAATAGTAGGACGTCAGTGAAATGGTCAATTAAAAGTTAAACAAATAATATGTTTCAAGCATACATTAGATCTGACCCAAATGACAAAAAAAAAATATATTTTAGTTCCCCATTTTGAAACAAAATAACAGCGAGTGTAAGTTATATCATAAATGGTTTGGGCCAATTTAAAATTTAGTTTTATCTTTCTTCCACTTAAAAAACTACCAATATTTTTTTAAACTTTATTCAAAATGTGTTTCTATCTTTACTACGTTTCTATGTACTTTAAAATTAATTTGATTTATTTTTTACTTACTTTTATCGGTAATTTTCTCGTCCCCATCTAAGGGATGTATAATACCAGGACTTGGTTCACCGAAATTTAGTCTGTTTATCCTGTGAGTAAAATTATAATCTTGCTCAGTCATGAAGGCACTAATGTGTATATGACCTCTTGGCAAAGACAAACTTTTTCCTGCTGTTATATGAAAATTGCCAGCAACTTTATTTAAAATAAGAGAACCGTATATTCGACAAGCATCAAAAGGCCGATTGAGCACATCTACATCATTTCTCAGAGGCATTTCATCATAGTAACTTACTTGCGAACTTTTCCATAATAATTCCTATTGAAATAAATTTATTAATATACTATAATTTAGATACGAATTTTGTTTACTACAAAATATGAAAATTTAAACGATAGATGGTCACGAATTGAGTGATACTTACTTGAATTGCATGAAACTCTTCGCGAAGATATGAATTAATGTGTCTCATTGAATCAAAATATTTTCTCTGATTTGGACTAAGATCAAACCATGTATCCTGTTCCTCTAAAGTTCCAAATTTATAAGCATTTTGACTAGTAGAATCTAGTATATCGGCTCCTAAAGCTATCATAGGTTTTCTTTAAAAGTTAACAACACTTTCATATATCTTTTCTTACATGAACATGGCATCGCAACAGTAATATCGACGTTAATTTTTAATTTCTCATCAAAATCTGTGTCCGGAGAAAATTTAAATACAAATTTACTGTCCATATAATACTGTATTTCGGATAAAATCAACCAAAATATTAGGGCGAAACTAAATACCGATACTACAATAATAAAAACATTTTAAAGTTATTAGACAGATATGTTTATTATCACATGAACGTACGTGTTCCTCCTACAGGAGATGTTTGCACATAATTTTCAGGTACTTTTGGAAATGCATCAAGTTCTTTTACTTTATCTAACTTGGATCCTCTGTATCGTAGAAATGATATTTTATTATCCATCGTAAACTCTAGAACGAATGATTTAAGCTTCAAAGAATGACACAAATTTCAAATATTTGTTATACACATTTGTAAATGTTGTATGTTTGACAGATTTTAGATATCACACGTTGACAACTAGCTGTCAAATATCAAAAACATTGACATGGTATAAATGTTTGGTGCTTGAGATATATTTAGGCGCGAATTTAAATTTGAATATACATATATTTACATATCGCCTATTTAGGCTACCTTCTACAGCAAATAACAATTTAAAATATGTATAATAATTATAAAATAAATAAAATACTGTTCAAATTACAGATATAAAAACTAATTATTTCCAACTACTGAATAGCTGACACACACAATTTATTTCAAGAACATTTGGAATATGCATAGATTACACAGATAATTTATAATTAATGTAAAAATAATACTACTTTGGCAAATTTCAAATAAGTAGTAAAAAGATTAAAATTTTCCATATAAATAACAAAATAATTTTACTAAAGTAAAATTATTAGTACTCATATGTTTAGTTGTTTTGAACAGATAAGATTTAAATATATTAATTATTATCTATTCTACACAGAAAAAATAAGATTACGAATCTGTAGATTTGGTTGACAAAACCTCAACAAAGTCTCGATCTGGTTTTCTTTGTTTCAATTGTTTTTTTCTGTCTGGAAATTCTTCTACGAAGGAACTATCTTCAATCGACGAAGAATCTAAGATTATATAAAAATTTATGAAATTCGTTATACGTTTATTAACATTAGGATTAAAGTATTAAAAGACATTACAAATTACCATCAGTGTCCCCTTTTTGAAGGTGAGATCTCTTTTCAGAGAGTTCTACATTTCTTTGCTTACATAATTTGTAGTTAATATATTCTTCAGAATTAATAAGCTGATACCAACTTGCTACACACAGTACAGCAATGAAAAACAAGTTAGATGTTACTCCTAGAATTAAAAAGAAATAACAATACCATGCAAGTTTATGAAGTAAATAAAAACATACCAATAGCGGCAGATAGAACAGGCCACTGAAACATGACATACCGAATACCACTAAAATGTGCATTAATTAAAAATTTAGCGGAATACAATTCAATAAATCGTGATTGAATTTCAATATATACATCAGTAACAGGCTGTATCTAAAAAATTACAATAATTAAAATTTAAAACAAATATTAAATTAATTTTTAACATATGACTTCGACTGAACGTACAGTAATGAAGATAATTTTAAAGTTAAATTTTTATGACAGAAAAATTCGGATGACGCTTGGATTCGAACCAGGGACCCTCCGCTTGCCGGGCAGAGATGCTAACCGCTACCCACGTCACCTGTGTCCGACGTATGGCATCAACCGAATTCTTCAGTCATAGTGTCTAACGTAGCATCGATCCCAAAGACTTCTATATCTATGATAGGCATTGACAACGGGTTTCGTCTACAGCGACACAGTTCTGATTTATAGGGAATCATTTCACGAACTAATTTTTAATATATGACTTCGACTGAACGTACAGTAATGAAGATAATTTTAAAGTTAAATTTACTACTACAATAAAAAAAATTAACTTTAAAAATATTAAATTGGTTGTATTTTACCTCATTTTCTTGGTACTCAGTAAACAATTCTATTGTTACATGTTGTTTTTCTTCAATTGAACCAAATAAAATTAGTGGAGAGAAGAGTAATGTGGTAATGGTAGTTAACAAATTACTTTTATAATGCAACATAGCCGAACGACAAGAATGAGTTATTATTTTACCATCTTTTCCTCGAAAATCAGCGCACACCATAAACATACCTATGAAATATTTATTTTTCAGTGATTTATTTCTCTACTACAATAAAATAATGATACCTAATTCTTTATTCGTTGGAGACTCTGGCATTTCTAAATCTAACCGAATTTTATACGGCTGACCATACATTAGAAGTTGTTGACGTTTAGTAAGTAAAACATGAGCAGAAGGAAAACTACACAATCCTTTAGTAGCACCGCAAGATCTAAAAGAATATTATGTTAAATTCAACAGGAAATATATATCACATATACAAACACTTACTGAAACTGTAGATAGACTGGACGTTCATGCGAAATTTCAGGTACATAAGAATAATAAAATGCAACATACATGAAAACACTCAGCCAAACTAACAATGATATAATAAAGGCAAGAACACTGCCTCGAAACAATATGTCCCTTACATTGTTTACTCCTTTCTTAGTTCGTTGTTTATATAATTCAATTGTTTCGTGTATAAAATGTATCAGAGGTAATTTTATTTTTTGTTTAAACCAATTTCTTGGACTAAATTTAAAAATTGAGAACACTGACGATATTATTTTAGCCATTTTATCAAAAAACTGACACAAAAATGAACTTTAGCCCATCTTATCTATATTGACAACTGTCAAATTTTAATGTATAGAAATGATTAACATATTGATATTTAAAAATATACGTATTGATTTAGGTACATTATTACACAAACGTAGTATGAAAATTCAAATATATTATAGTGTGATTACCAAATACTACGATTTCGACATAAACATCAAATGTAAATGTCAAAATTGTTTGAATCAAGCAGAATTCATCAGAGATTGGATCTATGTGAAACCAGCAATACTCTAACGTATCTCATCTATAGTCCTACCGTTCAAATGTATTGCTGACTGTCAGTGACAGTTCAGCAGCAATACATAGCCAGCAATAGTTTCATTATTTCCTTAACTATTAAACTTCATCACGGAAAATTTAGTATATGTTTACACTCGTATTATTACACGAAGTCTTATATGACCCCTAAAATTTGGCGGCCTGAGGCGGCCGCTTCATGGTAAAACCGGCCCTGTTTATAAAATATTTATTAGCTACGTAGTGTTTGTATGCAAGACATTAATAGGTACAAGAAAATTCACAATACTTTAAACAAAACAAAAACATTATTTGATTAGTTTTATTTATACATAGTTGTTTTCAACAATAACATATTGTTTTCACTTTTTATTTATTTGTGATTTCAATTCCCACTTTCGACAACTAATTTTCACCACATTTAAATTATCCCTGTGGCTCTCCCTTTACTAACATTCTTTGAGGGTTTTGGAGATATATTGGAATTTTGAAGTTCTCAGCTTGACAGTTTCAGTATATCATCCATGTCTAAAACAAAATGTTGCGTATCATAATGACGCTCTTTCAATACGCAACTGGGTTTCATAATGACTTCCTTATCATCATCATCATCACGCCTTTTACCCATTACTGGGTGTGGCACTCTGCGTAAGCAGATCTCGGTAAGTGATATATTTTTTCCGCGTGAAGTGCGGTTACCAGCCGTCAAATCACGGCTCCCAAAGATGTTAGTGGAGGGGGAGCCATAGGGGTAGATTTAAATTGGTGAAAATTGATTGTCGCCTGTGAGGATCGAACCAGGGTTCTCAAGATTCACAGGCCGACTCGATACCACTGAGCCACCTACCCCATTCCTTATGAACGCAAAATAGAAAAAATATTTTAAATAATAAATATTAACAAACAAACAGGTTAAAATTACAAATATGTGTCATCTATTTTCAAAACTTAAAATTTTAACCATTTTTACAAAACTCATAGTTTAAAATTATGGGGTAGATGGCTCAGTGGTATCGAGTCTGCCTGTGAATCTTGAGAACCCTGGTTCGATCTCCACAGCCGACAAACAATTTTCACCAAATTAAATCTACCCCTGTGGCTCCCCCTCCACTAACATCTTTGGGGGCCGTGATTTGACGGCTGGTAACCGTACTTCACGCGAAGAAATATATACTTACCGAAATCTGTTTCGGCAGAGTGGCACACCCAGTAATGGGTAGAAGGCGTGATGATATATTTATTTTTTTATTTTATTAACAAACAAACAGGATTAAATTAAAATTAAACGAGTTCCGGGTTTGGACCGTGTCAAAATTCGAGTGAGGGCTCGACGTTTCGCTCGCCATCGTAGGGAGCTTCTTCAGGAGGAAGGGAAGAAAGATCAAGGTTACCCGACGTGTAAACCACGCTAGAGGCCAAGAGCGATCTTCGAAGAGTAGAAGGAAAAAAGAGTTTATATGTAGAAAGACGTGTCGGATGATTGGTTAGGAAGGTTCATTGGTTAGAATCAGGTAAAGATGGTTCACTGCGCAATAAAGGTTTCCAGACAGCTGGCAGGTAGTAACCTGTGTCACGGTTGAAATTGTTTGGATGTTTATGTATCTCAATAGCTTCACGAATTTTCCTATCAACTTGGGAGCGGATACGATGATGGAAGATTCATCAAACATAATACTGTGACCAGTATTATGTTGATGTTCAGCCACGGCGGAATTGAGAACTTGCCCAGATTTTAAACAGCGCTTATGTTCGATGTTACGTGTTTGAACGGTACGACCAGTTTCACCAATGTATACTGAACCGCACGAGCAAGGGATACTGTATATTCCTGCTGAGGATAGCGGTGGTCTTTTATCCTTAAGAGATGGAAGGGATTGAGAAATTTTTTGGGAAGGTTTGAAAATGACTTTAATGTTACTCTTACTAAGAATTCTACCAATCCGATCAGTAACACCCTCAAATTAAATTACAAATATTTATTTCTGACTGTCAGAAGTATCGACTTTATACGTGTCATCTATTTTCAAAACTTTAAAAATTTTAACCGTTTTTACAAAACCCATAGTTTAAACTGTATATGTTAATAATTCAAAATTACTTAACAATAAATACAATACAATACAATAAATGTTATTCAGAACGGTCATGTCGCGGGTCAGATTATTATAGTATTAATAAAAATTCTTCATTTAAAATGGATGAAGAATATTATATTATTTAACCTTGGATGTACAATTATTTGAACTAACATTGAAGTGGATATTAGTTCTATTTCTGTGTCACGTTGAAATATACGTTAAACATAGGTTATAATGACAGGATACAAGTTTTACTTGATAAAATAGCATTTAGTTAACATGACATGGGCTATGTATCTTTATCACAAATGACATAAAAAAATACTGTGTAGTCTTGATGTCATATACTTTTTAATTTTATTTTATTTAATAATTGAACGTACACAAATTAGATTAACCGGCACTTGACGCGCAAAATATATAATTTATCTGCTACGGCCGATATATTTATTTATTTTATGATTTAGCAAACGGTTTAATCTTTACTTAAGTATGAAAATATTTAATCAGGTGTCACATCTACATGATTCTGTATGACGTATTTCAAGAAAATAAAAATTAACATTGCTTTGTCATTTCGGTTGAATATTTCATTTATTTATTTAATTTAAAATATTTTATTCTTTCGAAATATAAACAGTGTCCAAGTGGTGGCCTATTAAGATCAGACCCATCAGAATATCAAAAAGAGATCATTGAATCTTTATATAATTCTGTCTGACGTATTTCATAAAAAGAAAAAATTATCATTGCTTAGTCAGTTTGGTCCGAATATCTGTTTCATTTATTTATTTAATTTCAAATGTTTAATATTTATAAATATGAACAGTTTTCATGTGGTGGGCATCTTGGGCCGAATTAGCCGCGATAGACGCACGGGAAGTAAATGCACATCGCCGTATAAGACGTACGGGCACTCATAAGACGAGAAAGTGTGGGTGCGTTGCACCCATGGAAATTATTAGATTTTTAAGTCAATTGTATAAAGTTTTGATATCTAAATATAGATATTTGTGTATTAAGAGCGTAAAGTGATTCTTTGTTACACGAACACGGTAATTGCAGCGTGAGAGCTACAATAGTGTAAGAGGACACTTTACGCTCGTGATATACACATAATTTTTTCTACGATTGCATCTTAAATGATTAAAAAACGTATACGTACTGAAAATAAATTCGTTCTGTCAACTGTCAATATGACAATTTTCTGTTTTGTTTGTATCCTTTGTAACTATTAAAATAAGCGCGCATTTAACATCTTTTTCACGCGTTGCCATTGAAGACGCGCAAAAAAGATATTTTTCGATTGTTCCACAGAAAATATCAACTATTACGACGACAAATGAGAGCGTAATTGTCATCTTTTCATAGCAATCGTAGAAAAATTAACTTTCATATTCTTATATTTCCATAAATAAATATGAAAAATATTCCTAAATGATTTTAATTACATTATAATTTTTATTTGTTTATAACTTGCACATGTGAAATGTATTTTACCATTTACATTTATTGAAAATCAAATTTGTTTATTTAATTTTCTTTATGGAGTAACTGGCTCCGCGGTATTGAAACTTTACGCCTTCTGCCTATGGCACACTAGTCGATGAGTGTCGATGAGCATCGATGAGCTCTTCGATGAAACAACAGAACGCACTCTTCATTGACAAACAATAAAAGCTTCTAAAGTTGAGAAAGAAAAACTAAATTTCAAAAATATGCTAACGTGAAGTGAGACACAAAAGATACGAGTGAAATGAGATACGTTCGTTTCATCGATGAGCTCTTCGATGGAAATATAGGAGCCTCTAATTTTCGTCGATGACGGGTGCGTTCTGTTGTTTCATCGAAGAGCTCATCGATGCTCATCGACGCTCATCGACCAGTGTGCCATAGGCATTAGGAATGAATATTATATGGTACATTTTTGTTTTTATGGGGTAGGTGGCTCAGTGGTATCGAGTCGGCCTGTGGACCTTGAGAACCCTGGTTCGATCCCCACAGCCGACAAACAATTTTCACCAATTTAAAAAAATCTACCCCTGTGGCTCCTCCACCACTAATATCTTTGGAGGCCGTGATTTGACGGCTGGTAACCGCACTTCACGCGAAAAAATATATCACTTACCGAGATCTGCGTATGCAGAGTGCCACACCCAGTGATGGGTAAAAGGCGTGATGATGATATATATATATACATTTTTGTTTTCGTATTGTCAGAAGTTTAGCTTGAAATAAAAAATATATAATAAATAATTATAGTATACAGGGTGTTTCAGGACTAGTGTAACAAACTTTAACAGCTTATTCCTGAGGTCATTTTGAGCCAAAAATGTCATATGAACATAGATCCTATTCCTTCTAGTTACCAAAATACAAGAGGTTGAAGTTCTATAAATAACACGAAATTTTAAAATTTTTGTAATCAAGATACTTTCGGACAACCTGTACATACCTAACATTTATTTTCAACATAAATAAATGAATGAATGTGGACATTTCTAATTATATTTTCTATTAATATTCATAAATCATGAAACAAGTACGTAGCTACATACACATATATCATTACAGTTGTATAGTATGTAATCATTTAAACATTTACATGTACAACAACGACTACAATAAAATGATAGACTTCAGACGTAATTATTTGTTATTACGCTATCAACTTTAAAACATTGTAATTGCTACTTAAGACCTTCAAGTACGTGTTAAATGATATCTAAAGTAGGTACAAGTAGTATTACTCAATAATTAGAATTCTATTAAAATATCTTCCAATGCTTTGCGTTTCAAGTCGGGCACTAAACAGTCTTCAGCTGGGTATCCTACAGGTAATAATAATGTTAATTTTTCATTAGTAGGTCGATTTAGAAGATTTCTTAAAGCTGGTCCACAATTCAACGGTGTTGATGTCAGTGATACTAAACCAGCATACTGCAAAAAAGAAAAAAATACATACATTATTAATTTATGTTCTGAATTTTTATTTAAATTAGGATAGTCGACTTATAGGTGAATACAACTTTCACTTTAAAAGAGAAAAATCGCAAGGTCAAATATCGCTGATTTCAAATTATAAATAAATCATTACTCCTTTTATTGGCGTGTCACTTTGCCATTTCTGATCTTGATAAGTCATTTATTTCTGCGCTTAAAGTAAAGTCAAATCATGGCCCCCAAAAGATTTTACGTGCGAGGAAACTACAAGTATAATTTTAAAAATCAACTATTTCTAAATAGTTTGGATTCTATTATAAGCTAATTAGAATAAAGTTTCTATTGTACACTTATATAAGAGTTATGAAAGGGTTTTCAGTTCACAAAAATGGTTGCTATAAAATTGTTTGCCGCAAATCTAAATTTATGCAAAATATTTTAAATTGAAACAAATAAAAAATAAAATATATAAATATATCATCACGCCTTTTACCCATTACTGGGTATGGCACTCTGCCTAAGCAGATCTCGGTAATATAGAGAAATTTTCGATATTTTACGAAAATTGATCAAGCCGTTCTTAAAATAGTTCGACCCCATCTTGTTTTAAGTTGGAGAATTTATACTCTCAAATTTCATGAAAATTGTTTAATTTATTTTCGTATGATGCAGTAACAAACAAAAAGAAATTTTATTTTATTTATATATGTATAGATAGATATAAACAATTAATAGTTATTTATTTATGTTTTTATTACAGTTGTGCGAAGTTATTATATACTCATTTTCAATGCAAATATATTTGATAGTTATTTTTGTATGAAGTAGGTACATGAAATAGATGTTTTAAGTGCGTTCGAATGTCATTTTTAATATGTGCCTCGTTAAACATTTCAAACAATATTTTCTCTACGATTGAATTTTAAAAATCGTCAGGAATTAATCAAACTGCACATTTAATTTTCTTTCACAAATAGTTAATTTTAAAATTTATATTCTTTCAATAAAATATAATTCTGAAACAAATTTGAATAATTATTATAAAATTAAAATGTTTCACCAAGTGCCAACCACACAAACAATTAATATAAATTTGTATAACTTTTCTGTTGCGAAAGGGTTTGCCAAAACCGAGCAAAATTGTTTTCCCAAACCGTGAAAAAACATAATAAAGATGTGTTAGTGTAGGTGGTTCAGTGGTATCGAGTCGGCCTGTGGATCTTGAGAACACTGGTTCGATTCCCACAGCCGACAAACAATTTTCACCAATTTAAAAAATCTACCCCTGTGGCTCCCGCTCCACTAACATCTTTGGGGGCCGTGACTTGACGGCTGGTAATTACACTTCACGCGAAGAAATATATCACGTACCGAGATCTGCTTACGGCAGAGTGCCATACCCAATAATGGATAAAAGGCGTGATGATATATTTTATTTATTTATAGTGTTGCAAAAATGACACTTATCGCACTGTAATTAATGAAAAAAGTGAACATTTCATAGTAGTTGTATAAAATATATAATGTATACAGGGTGTTTCAGGACTAGTGTAACAAACTTTAACAGCTTATTCCTGAGGTCATTTTGAGCCAAAAATGTCATATGAACATAGGTCCTATTCCTTCTAGTTACCTAAATACAAGAGGTTGAAGTTCTATAAATAACACGAAATTTTCAAATTTTTGTAATCAAGATACTTGTGGAAAACAAAAATGCGCGCAAATAGGGGATGAGAAAGTTGGCTTCTATTTGGATATCTGTCTTGGTATTCTCTGGACGCATAACGGGCATTACCATTACATAATCCATAAATAAAAATCATATCTGTATATTCAGCAGTACTATAACCATCCATTATGAAACAATAATACAATCAAAAGTACAACAATTTTTAATTAAGACAAATAAGGTATGACTTTTCAATAAAATTCTTGTTTTCCGAAAGTATCTTGATTACAAAAATTTGAAAATATCGTATTATTTATAGAACTTCAACCTCTTGTATTTTGGTAACTAGAAGGAATAGGACCTATGTTTATATGACATTTTTTGCTCAAAATAACCTCAGGAATAAGCTGTTAAAGTTTGTTACACTAGTCCTGAAACACCCTGTACAATAACTTACATGTATAGCAGATATTAGAATTCCTGCAGCAATACTAACACTGATTTCGTTATAATAATGAATTTTCTTGTCGCCTTCTGCAGTAAAGCTATACATTTGTTTAAAGACAAGAATTAAGTAAGGAGCATCTGTCAAGTACTCTTTGATCCAATTTGTTCTAAATGGTTTTAAATCTGTTGTCCATTTTATGCCCATCCGTTTTTTATAATTGATTTCTTCCTCATACTCAATAATTTGACGAATCTGAGATTTTATATCAGCATCGCAGACAGTTACAAATGTCCAGGGTTCTGTGTGGGCGCCACTTGGTGCAGTTCCTATCAATAAATCAATACTATTTAATAAGAAAATTATTTCGTATTTCTAGTACACCACGATACAACAAAAATGGTCATTAAAAATCAGCGAGATATTATATTTCAAGGATAAATAAAATGTTAATATGTATTTTCTGAAATAACATTAAAAAATCTACTCAAAATGTGGTGTAAAAGGTGAAGATACATCAAAATCTAGAGATCGAGATAAATCACCATCACTAGACTTTCCTTATTACATACCAAGAGACTTTTTTTATTAGTATACATACGAGTAGAGTATGTGTCATTACCATAGTTATAGTTAAAAAGTAATTGACAGCAATGTTAATTGTTATGGGATAGGTGGCTCAGTGGTATCTAGTTGGCCGGTCAATCTTGAGAACCCTGGTCCGATCCCCGCAGCAGACAAAAAATTTTCACCAAATTAAATATACCCTTCAGAAACTAATATATCACTTACCAAGATCTGCTAGGCAGAGTGCCACATCCAGTAATAGCTAAAATGCGTGATGATATATTTATATTTTATTTTGTTAATTAACCCTATGTTTACTAATTAAAAAAAACTGTTTAATACATTGTTGTAAAAGTCATTAAACTGTTATCTATCAAAATGATTTATAATATTGAATAAAAGTGTAAATTATCACATGATATAATTCAAATATGAGTTTCCGATTTATTTGCTGCTTCTTTTAATAAACGACCCAGTATTGCAGCTAATTAGAAGAATCTACAATAATTATAGAATTACAGGATGCATCAATGGAGAGCACAAAAAGAAAATTAGAGCAAGTACGATAATAACACAGGATCTGGCAACGGCCATGGCACAACTCGTTGGTACTGATTTAAGCGATAACACGAATTAAGCAACGTTGCGCGCGGGGAATATTTGGATGGAAACCCGCGTTGCTGTTGATCATAAGACCAATAACGCGGATCAGGGCGTAATGGCGGCATATGACCTGAGTAGTTGGTCCGCCAAAGAAGCCACCAAAAAAAGAAGAGGATAAGAAAATGAATTGGTACAATTAATGAAAAATGATTATACCCTTTCGAAAAACGAATCTAATATTGTAAATGTTAGTAAAAGTACTATATACAAGGTTTTAAAATAAAAACATTTTAAAAGTTATAAATACCAAAATCACTATAAGTTATTATGCGACGGTGCAGAACAAAGAAATATTTTTGCGGAACTACGGCTATGATGGACAAAGTTAATAATGTGAAATTATTTCTTAACAGGATTTTACTTATGTATAAAGAAACATTTTATATTCATGAGGAAGTAATTTCAAACTACCTATACAATGTCAGTCGAACACAGCGACCTCAAAAAGAAAATGTTTTGGCAGGGTGAATAGGGGATCGAATAGTGAGACCTTTTTTATAAATGAAAATTTAAATGAGATAAATTATTTTACATTATTAGAACAGAGGGCAATAAACTATTTAAATATTGGTGATATGTTGTTTTGTTTATACTTGAAATATGTCTTTCATTATAATTGATTATTATCATAATCCATGTTAATTATTCCTATGTTTACTAATAAAAAAGAAGGCATTAATATTTTGCTGTCAATCACTTTAACGGTAACTATAGTATAGTAATAAAAAAAAACTTCTTGTTGATTGAAAAAGTAAAAAAGATTCATACATATTTTATACATTTTTTACTCTTTACCGTCAACGTATAAATTATTTAATAGTTATTTACGTAAAAAGTCAGGAAAGTGTTCAATTACAGGATGAGTAGATAGTTTCATGCCGTGCGACAGCGAGGCTTGAAACAGCTTACGAATCCTGTACGACGACACTTTACTGACGTGTTATGTATAACATTTTACCTGAAACTTATAAACAAATAATACATATTTTAAATTAATTTAAATTAAAAGAAATATTTGACCTACATATTCAGTCAGTATTTTATGTTGCTAAGTAACTAGAAACTCACGTTTGTTTCATTACCTGCCTAGCCAGGCAATATGTTATTTCCCTAACTAGCCATGCAAAGCAAAGTTTTCCTGAGTCTTAAAGCTCAGACAAATGTTTATTTTCTTGTCAGTTTCAGGTAAAAATTATTTATATTTCGTACCTGCTGTTTTAATAATATTTCTTATAATTTCTTTAGGAACTGGTTTAGTACTAAAATGTCGTACAGTTCTTCGTTTGTTCAAAAGTTCATAAAATTCATTTGATTTATTCTTCATGTCTTCTTGTGGAATTTGACTGAATGTCAACGGACTATGTTTAAGATTTTTTGGTAGAACTGATGTAATACTTGGATCACTACTGTCATCAAATTCCGACTCCATAATTTCAGCTTCTGCAATTAAATCACAAATAATTATTTTCTACGACCGAACAGAAAATAGACATTTCCAACTGTCATTTGAAAGCTGAAAGTTGACGTTTGCCGCTTGTTGAGCGGCAAAATAAATGTCTCTAGTAGAATAGAAAAACGGACAATTTTTATGGAAAATTCTATAACCCACTGATAGTTTCTTCAAAAACGCAATCAATTTATTATATTTTCTTATGCCTACATTATTTGTTACTTATAAAGTAGTTTTGAGCATGGAATATATAGACCATATTGTTGAAGATTTCTTCGTTTTTGATATTTCAACGAATTACGCAAGCAATATGAAGATCCAACTTAATTTATCTTACACCATTCTATGAACAAGGCATAACAACGAAATAAAAGTTCAAACAGAAAATGTCTAAATTAAATATTTTCATCCAGTTTTTTATCATTATTGAATCGGTCGTAGAAAAAATAGTGTGTGTTTGTCGAGCAGAAAGTGTCCTTGCCGCTTATGTATGGTTGCTCATCAATGACCATGCGCAAGCGGCAATAGACTACTTTCTGCTCTAGATACACAATAGTTATTTGTGTATTAAGAGCGTAAAGTGATTTTTTGTTACTCGAGCACAGTAATTGCAATAGTGCAAGAGGAACAAAGACACTTTACGCACATAATTTTTTGTACGATTGCATCGTAAAATAATTAAAAAACCTATGCGTATTGAAAATAAATTCATTCTGTCAACTGTCAATATGACAAGTTTCTATTTTATTTGTATCCCTGGTAACTATTGAAATAAGCGCGCATTTAATATCTTTTTCGCGCGTTGCCATTGAAAACGCGCGTATTCAACGTCTTTTTCGCGCGTTGCCATTGGAGACGCGCAAAAATGATATTTTTCGATTGTTCCACAGAAAACGTCAACTTTACGATGACAAATGAGAGCGTAATTGGCAACTTTTCATAGCAATTGTAGAAAAATAACTATTATGAATTATATTGCTTTTCGTTTCGCTACACTTTGATGAATTAACTTGGCAAGCTCACCATTGCTAACTTTTTATTTGAAGGGATAGAGAGAGCAATGGTTAAATAGACAAACTAGTGTCATTTTTTCAACTAATTTAATGGTGTAATAACTGCAGCTCAAATAACTAAGTTAAAACCAAAACTAACATTTTTTTAATAGAACGTCATATTGAAATTAATACCATCCGATGACTATTATTTCCAGTATTTTATTATAAAAAGTATTTTGGTTATAACTAAGTTATCTGGTATTCAATTGTTTTTAATTGTTTATAATTAAATTTAACTGTCTTTCTATTAACTTTAACCAAAAAAAGGTTGTAATGATAGGCTTCTTATGGTACACATTACATACAAACGTGTATCAAACTTCAAAAGAAATTGAGCGAATATTATTTCAAAATTTTTAATCCCCCCATTAGAAATTGTTCATCCATTTTATTTAGATCGTGCACGTAATTTCTCATACACAAACAATTTAAAAAAAAATAAATAAATATATCATCACGCCTTTTACCCATTACTGGGTGTGGCACTCTTCCTAAGCAGATCTCGGTAAGTGATATATTTTTTCGCGTGAAGTGCGGTTACCAGCCGTCAAATCACGGCCCCCAAAGATATTAGTGAAGGGGGAGCCACAGGGGTAGATTTAAATTGGTGAAAATTGTTTGTCGGCTGTGGGGATCGAACCAGGGTTCTCAAGATCCACAGGCCGACTCGATACCACTGAGCCACCTACCCCATTTTAATTTAATTTTCACCAAATTAAATCTACCCCTGGGGCTCTCCCTACACTAATGTATTTGGGATCCCAGATTTGATGGCTGATAACCGCACTTGATCCGAGTGCCACATCCAGTAATGGGTAAAAGGCGTGATGATATATTTATTTAACATTTTATAAAATCAGATTTTTTTCATATTCTACATGCATTATGAAATAAAATACAGAAATAATTAATTTATTTAAGATTTAATTTTACTGTTTTACCAAGCTATTAAAATGGAGAACAAAAAATACATAAATGATATAAAAAAGTTATTATCTATCTACTAATTATTATAACTATTTATTATTGTACTCGAAAATGACATTGATAATGTAATAAATTATAGTTGATGGCTATTAAAACTATTGAATGACTAATAAGTCAATCATCGGTAATATATAATTAAACAATATATATTCTAACATCTAAAACAACATAATTTATTAGCTGTTTACTAAAACATTCACGTACGAGTATATTTACGCATCAATATTTTATTCAAGTACAAAATGCATTTGCATTTGCAGTAAAACACATTTCAAACTCGTGTCGGTATGTAACACTAGCAAATATTTACTTTTTATCTCGAGTTTTAAATTCCTTTTGCATTGTGCTCTAGTACTAATATTAGATTTTAAGTGAAAACCATAAATTTTGAGGTAATAGCTGTACTAAACTGACAGAATATATCGCTACTACGTATAATCAAAAATTTATCGCAGAGACCCGAACCATGAAAAAATCGTAACCGAAAACCAAACCGATATTCACATTTTTATGAAACCGTAACCCAAACTGAATCGAAATTATTTGTTTTGAACTATGGAAACCGAAAATAGAAGCGAAAATGTAATTGATTTTGTAAACCGAAAACGTAACAGAACCGATATTATTTCGGTTCTAAAATCGTAAATTTAAACCGGTATAAATAATATACTGAACCGAAAATAGTAAGAATACTTACCGAGATCTGCTTAGGTAGAGTGCCACACCTAGTAATGGATAAAAGGCGTGATGATGTATTTATTTTAATTTTTACAAAGTAATTAGATTTTATATATGAAAACAGAAATACAAATAATTTTAGAAAATTTGTGAATTTGTTATTTAAAAAATGTAATTGTGCAGTACGCATAATATATTATTAGTTTGATATAATAGTACCTATTTTGAGAATGATATTTTTATATTTATTTTGAAATTTTGAAATTTTAACTAATTTGTTTATTTTGAACCGCGACCGAAAAATACCGAAACCGTAACGAATCCAAAATTTATATTCTTAAAAAACCGGAACCTATATATTTTTTTTTTAAATCGAAGCCGATGAACAAAAATTTTACTGATATAAAAACCGTGAATCGTAACCGAACCCCAAAATTTTTCAGTAATTACAATACAAGGTGAATTGAAGGACGTACCATAGCGTTTTCAATGCTATTTTTGAAATGTTCAATTATTGGCTTCACTAATTATTTTACAGCAAAAAAGTTAAAGAAAAATTTATGAATTTTTTGACACTAATATTTATAATTTTGCTCTACCTGGAACCGAAAAAATGACGGAAATGTTTATTGGTAAGTTTCTTAAAATGAACAGTGCCATAAAATAACAAAACAAATACACAAATTATAAGTTATTGTTTTTATTTGTCATTATTATAATATAGTATGTTATGCATCAAGGGAGGGAAACAAGGGATAATTGCGCCCTCCCGTGAAGCATATTATACTTTTCGTAACAAGTGCACAAAAATTACTGTCTTATCGGGACAAATGTCAAATATGGGTTACGTAACTAGTTACCTAGGAAACGCCGCAAACAGCTAATAATCGTAGTCTCTAGGGAGAGAAACATCTCTCTAGGCAGAGAAACATGCTACCTAGGGAGAGAAACATCCTACCTAGGGAGAGAAACATTATGTTTCTCTCCCTACGGGAGAAAAGCAGTGTAAAATTAAGGAATAAGAACGTGTAACTTTTACATGTATTAAATAAAATAAACTCTTAATTAATACAACATTTGTCAAACTATAAGAAAATCGCATTCTAAGTTTTCGTCGAGCGTTAAATCAATTATTTCAAATGATTTTTTTCTAGAATTCAACTATTGACAATGACAGTAATTGTTTTTTTATTACAACGATCACAACTCCATGACAACGTCTAACTATAAATTGTTCCACCTCTAACAACCTTTGATTACATAATATATCTTAACTTTTTATAAAACTAATAAAAATTAAAAAAAAAAAACGTTGTAAAACTGGAATTAAAATTATGTACATGTTAAACCCAGTGCATTAAGTCGAACAATTATTCCTTTCCACTTTTTGTTTAGAATTACATTAAATTTAAACATTTTAAAAGTAAAATCAACTATACACCAGAGCAAAATCCCATATTAAAATCCTGTTCCCCATTTTGTTGTACAATGGTTTATTTACATAATGTATATTGGCTGAAAAACAATTATGATATGATGCAAGCTTCGTCTAATTTTTAATGCAAATTTAATAAATTAATTCATTAATTAATATGTAATTCAAGAATGTACTGTAGGTGACATTTCATATACTCGTATAACAATAACAACAAAAATATATAATATTTATTTACCTTCATCCGGTGTTTTCAATTCCATTTGTCTTTGTGCTGTACCATTATTGGATTTTAAGAAGGAAACTATACATTTTGTTGTTATATAACATAGTAAACCCGACAGAATATATTGCCAATATAAAGTAAGAAACTGATAACAATATGATATTTTGTACATGGTCGTTGCTGGACTGATCTGATAGTTTTATTTGAAACATTTTATATCTGCACTTCTGTTGAGAGATATCATTAAACATGTATCTTGCGATTTTTGTTCTTCGTTATCTACTTTCTCTGTCCTACTTTCAATAACTTGCAAGTTGCATAGTATTTGTTATTTGATGCTTAGACAAGACAAATTTCGCATTTATTTATAAATATAACAAATAGTGTGGGTCGCATAAAAAATACAAAATTATATTATTAATTAGAATATGATGCGTACAGGTACTTTTCGGGTAAAGAATAAAAACAAGTTCTTCTACAATTAATTACTTTTTTTGCTGATTGAAAATTGATTGGATATGAAATGCTACTTTTACAGCTTAGGCTGAAAAATTTTTGCTATGGAAATCAATAAATTTGATATTTACGATTTATGGTGGAATTCTGTGTAGATTTATAAATTTTATAGATCCATAAATCTGTAAATGATGCACAAAATTTATGATTTTATAAAATATATTTTACGTATCAACAAATATTGATGTGATTTTGTTTATTATTTACATATTGACAGATTTATAACCTTATCTTAGCACAGAATTCCACAATTAATTTTCATAAATCTGACAAAAAATAAATAAAATAAAATAAATATATCATTACTCCTTTTACCCATTACTAGGTGTAGCACTCTGCCTAAGCAGATCTAGGTAAGTGATATATTTCTGCCGGCGTATCACGGCCCCCAAAGATATTAGTGGAGGGGAGGCCACAGGGATAGATTTAAATTGGTGAAAATTGTTTGTCGGCTGTGGGGATCAAACCAGGGTTCTGAAGATCCACAGGCCGACAAAAAAATAGAGAATATATAAAGATTTGCTTCTTTTAAAACCCATATATCAATTATGCAAGTCTAAATGAAACTGGTGAACAGTAGGTTACAAAAAAATCTTCGAGATGTCAGTGGCACCTTTTCGATACCGAAAAAACATTTTAGAAAACATTTTAGATTCTCGCGGCAAGCTGGAATTGATTTTATTAATACATTATCACTATTATTAGAACAAGGACAACGCTTTACAGCCATTCCTAGCTTAATTAAAATAAAGGTTGGGTTAGATTTTTATGCCTATAAAAGTTAATTATGTGTATTTTTCAAGGAGCCAATTGCAAAAACAAAATTTTAAAACAAAGTTTTTACCAAAAAAAATATTTTCTTGGAATAATGAATAAATAAAATAAATATATAATCAAGCCTTTTATCCATTACTGGGTGTGGCACTCTGCTTAAGCAGATTTCTGTAAGTGATATATTTCTTCGTGTGAAGTGCGTTTACGAGACGTCAAATCACCGGGCCCCAAAGATGTTAGTTGAGGGGGAGCCACAGGGGTAGATTTAAATTGGTGAAAGTTGTTTGTCTGCTGTAGGGATCGAACCAGGGTGCTCAAGATTCACAGGCCAACTCGATACTACTGAGCCATGTACCCCATAAATAATGGAATAATCAGTACATATAAGTGTTCTATCTGCAGTAAATAATTAGCGTACATAAATAGGAAAGGTTATCACATCATAAACTGTCAGATAAACATTGATTCTGACTTAAATATTCTGTCATTAAATTTCACGAAGATTTAAAATTAATTATTCTAAGAGGAACATAGACACTTAACGCTCGTGATACACACATAATTTTTTCTACGATTGCATCTTAAGATCATTAAAAAACGTATACTGAAAATAAATTCGTTCTGTCAAATGTCAATATAACAAGTTTTTTTTTTGTTTGTATCTCCGTCAGTACGGTGGTGTGGATAGCAATATGGAATTCGAGTCCGGAGATCCCGAGTTCGAATCTCACTCAAGCTAAAAAAAAATTATATAAACTACTACACTGCGGTTCGGTGAGTGCGAACCCTGTACTGTAATTGGGATTAATTTCCTGTTGTACAGAGTAACATAAATAAATAAATAAATAAATAAATAAACTTTTGAAATAACCGCATATTTAATATCTTTTTCGCGCGTTGCCAGGGGAAACGCGCGCATTTAACATTTATATTTTTCGATTGTCCACAGAAAACGTCAACTTTACGATGACATAGCAACCGTAGAATAAATATATTTATTTATACAGACATTTTTGTACTAATTTCCATTCGCACAATGGATAATTTTTTCGTGACATGTATTTTAATTGTATTATCATATTTTCACGGGAAAACCGTGTTTTTTAAACATTTTTCACAGTTCTGGAATAAGTTTTAGGACTTATTTTTTTAAAGAATACCTACCTATATTTAAATCATGTAGTAGAATATAGCTAATTTATACTTACATAATAATTTAATTCTCAATACACAATCATATATTTTTTAAATTTAAGTATTTGAAATATTAAATTTAATTGTACAATTTGAACAATTACTAATATTAGCGTCTTCGTTATCGATATACTATCTCAAGATACGAATTCATGCGATGAAGAAGTACATCGTCATTTTTTTCTACAAATTTGATATCTTCTTTAAATAACATTTTCGATTTTTTAGATCGATAAAACTTACATTTTTTATTTTTCAAGTAGTGCACCAATTTAGAATATTTTCTTAAATCAATATTTTCTTTGATATTTAGAATAGCTTTAAGCAGCGAATATATAGACCATAATATATGGGGTAGGTGGCTCAGTGGTATCGAGTCGGCCTGTGGATCTTGAGAACCCTGGTTCGATCCCCACAGCCGACAAACAATTTTCACCAATTTAAAAAATCTACCCCTGTGGCTCCTCCTCCACTAATATCTTTGGAGGCCGTGATTTGACGGCTGGTAACCGCACTTCACGCGAAAAAATATATCACTTACCGAGATCTGTTTAGGCAGAGTGCCACACCCAATGATGGATAAAAGGCGTGATGATGATATATATATATATATATATAGATGTCTTTACTTTCAATATTTTTTTTAGATAATCCACATATAATTATTTTTTTCAAATTTTTCGTCAACCAGTCGCAAAAAGTAAATGTAACATTTTTCGTACTGTTTTTTTTTTAATCTGACAGGTAACTAATTATTAATTGCAGTATTAGCAATATCATTCTAATAAAATATAAACCATAGCTAAGTCTCACAAAATTAGCTAAGTGTTTAGTTTATATTTTATGAAACCTAGTTTTACCAAGTGTATGGATGACAATTAATTTTGTCTTTGTCAATATTATTCTGTTCTGCAGAAGTATCACACTAATTTTAACCAGTATAAATACACACACACTCACACACACAAAGTGAAAACCATGAATAAGAATGACAATTTCTTCAAAAATAAATTTGTCAATAAAATGACACTTCTCCATAGTTATTAGATATTAATATGTAGTTGTAGAAAAAATATTGTTTCTATTTTGTGCGCGAAACGTTTTTAGTGCATTCGAATGACTTCTTTGACTTGTCACTAAAACATCAATTTCGCGCACTGAATACAAAAAAATAGTATGTTATGCATCAAGGGAGGGAAACAAGCTATTATTCCCGTGTGTGAAGTTGGCAATCCGAGACGTAAGCAAGGGCCGAAGGCTCGAGCTGAAGTCGAGGTTTGCCAACTTCACATAAGGGATAATCGCGCCCTCCCGTGAAGCATATTATACTTTTCGTAACAAGTGCACAAAAATTATTGTCTTATCGGGACAAATGTCAAATATGGGTTGCGTAACTAGTTACCTAGGAAACGCCGCAAACAGCTAATAATCGTAGTCTCTAGGGAGAGAAACATCTCTCTAGGGAGAGAAACATGCTACCTAGGAGAGAAAAGCAGTGTTTCTCTCTCTAAAATTAGGGAATAAGAACGTGTTTCTTGTGCATGTGTTACGAAAAAACTATTTTTCAATAAACTATTATTTATTAAAAAATTATATATAATTTCTTATTTAAAAAAAACGTATGATGTCACATTTTAAAAATCTTATATTTATTATTTTGTTGTGTTAGCTATGTGTACCTATTTGTAAAATTTGGATGTGACAAAACTAAAATTACTTTGAATTTTATTTGTATATCTGAGAAATATACAAATATGTCGAATCAAGGACAAACAAAACGCCGGAACAGTACATGTAGATAGATAAACACAACTCGAATTAGTCGTCACACGGCATTCGAGCAGAGATGTTTCTCGCAATTTTGCTAATTCCGTTTACAATATTTGTTGTTATAGTTAGTTATTATTTACAACAAAAATGGAAATATCGATCCATACGAAAAATTCCTGGTGCTCCAATCTATCCTTTAATTGGCAGTGCTTTAGAATTTGGATTAAATCCTGTTGGTAAATATTATACTAATATTTTATATTAAAACAGCGTGATAATTTTACTCGAAACAAATTATATATTTATAAGTTAAGTATAAATCATGCATTACTTGACTTTACAGTTAGCGTTTTATTGAAAAGATTTGTATTAATAGACAAGATTCCGAGCATATTCAAGTCATAACAATTAGTACAAATAAATACATTATTTGCAGGTGTAAAATTTTATCAAAAATGTAACTTTACAAATTCTATTTTTTAACAATATGTAAAATTTTGTAATTTATTGTGTTTATATTATTCTAGTTCTTTTGACTTGTATACATGATTTCTATTTAAATCTATCCTTCGGCTAATGAAAATTATATAATACATTTATATTTTATCAAAATTACCTAAAAGAAATAAAATTTTTAAATTTAATTCCATTATCTCTATTAGATATTAAGATACAGCTATATTATAGTAGATAACAGTTTTTATTATTTATTTATATGCAAGTCATTATATTTGAAATAAAGTTTATATATTATAAAAATTAATGTTTTTATATGTCATATTTAATTCAGTTCACAAAAAACTGAACTTTGATTAGATAAATAATATAAGTATGTAGGAACCAATAGTATTTTCAAATTATCTTTAATATTTTGCATCGGATATTTTCTATTTTCAAACGATTTAAAATTAATTTATACAAAAATTGTTTAAATAATAGTAGCCTGAAGTGCAAACTAAAAATCTCGTATAACCAAACTCGTAGCTCTAAGTTAGCAATAAATATAAATAAATAGTCATATACAGGGTGTTTCACAACTTACAGCAAAAAATTAAAGGGTATATTTTGTACGACGTGCTGATCATGAAACAAAAAGAATTTTTTTTTAAATCGCAAAACTATTTTCCATGTTTCCCAGTCCAAAATTTTTCGTTGCCACTGCCACTGGGTGGATGATTATGTTAAAGTTATTAATTAAATAAAATTCTATTATAAATAACTGCTAATAATTGAATTGTGTAATTATTCTTTCGTAGTTGATACCTATTTCATTGTTTGTGTTTAATAGGAAAGCGAATCCAGTGCAGTACTACAAAAAATGTTTTAGGTTAACAACCCTTAATTTTTTGAATTAAAAAAAAATCTTTTTGTTTCATGATCAGCACGTCGTACAGAATATACCCTTTAATTTTTTGCTCTAAGTTGTGAAACACCCTGTATATCTTCGCGTTAAGTGCGGTTACCAACCATCAAACCACAGCCCCCAAAGATGTTAGTGGAGGAGGACTACAGGGGTAGTTTCAACGTGGTGAAAATTCTTCGTCGGCTGTGGGTTTCTCATATCCATGGTTCGACTCGATACCACTGAGCCATCTACCCCATTTAAATTATAGTTACGAAACTAAATTTTATTTAAGTCATTTTCTTCAATAAAATAATTAGAAACGTTTAACTGAAAACATACCAAATTGTTATCGATATTTAGATAGTTGCAGACATATTTGACTTTGACTTTGATTGGCTAACAAAATGTCAAAAAAGAAGTCAAGTTTACACAATACGAAAAACATTGAAAGCAGTTTGGCATTGTTGCATTAGTTTTAAAATTTCTGTTAGTGACATAATTGACATATTTGTTTTCTTTATATTGCATTATTCTTAGATGTTATGTTTAAGTTTAATGAAAGAAATTTATTTTAAAACGAGTTATGCACTTAAATACTATTAAGTAATTTAATTTTGTTTACGAACATTTATATTTTATTTCTTTCGACATATAACAAATATTTTGACAACGTCCATATTAAAAACGATTTCAATCCCAGTTCCTTCTACTACATTCTTAGCTGTAACGGAGTATATCTACTATCATCTAAACTCTAAATCATTTCAAATAATATTACCTAATCTATAAATATATTTTGCAAAGATGAACGCTCTATAATCTATTTTAAGTTCGATTTTAAAGAAATAGTTTTATTAAAATCAATATTACTCCTATGTAGGGTTTTGCATTTGACCAGTCAAATATTTTTCGGTCAATTGACCAAGAAACATTTAATAAAAATCACAATTAAAATTGTAATTTATTTATATAGTACTGTTTACTACATCCAATATTACTGAAAATGAAAAACCAACAACAACTAATAAACAAAACCACATCAAATTCAAAATAAAGTGGAAAATAAAGTAAAAGACGTAATGAAATGAAATAATATGTATTTATTTTATTTGGAAAGTAAAGTAAGCAAATTCTCCAGAACCCAGAATACCAAACTAGATATATTCATGTAATAATAGTAAGTAGCTATTTCTATTGAATAACAGATGTCGTGGCGGTTCCATTTAGATTATTTGACCGTATTATTTGGTCGTCAAATATTTTTGGTCAATTGACCGGTCAATTGACCACGGCACAACCCTACTCCTATAATATAATCTTCTTTTTCAATAAAAGAAATATTGTACATTTATTATTTATATTGGTAATATAAATATATGTCATTTATCAAAGAATTACAATACATTTTTAATTTAATATTATTTTACATTTACAGAAAAATTAAAAGATTTATCACGCTTAGCGAATACCTATGGACCGATTAATAAATTTACTATTGGGCCAACTAATTATTATCTCATGGTAGTAGATCCAGAATTAACAGAATTTTTCTTAAGTTCACCAAGGTTTCTTAAAAAAGCTGTAGATTATGATTTACTGCGTCCATGGATCGGCAATGGATTATTAACGTCCACAGGTAAAACATCTAAGTTGAAATCTACTTGTTTTTTACAAAGGAATATCTTTTAATATTCACAGGTTCTTACTGGCAGAAACGCAGAAAAGTTATCACTCCAACTTTTCATTTTAAAATCTTAGATCAATTTATACCAATTTTTAATTCTGGTGGCGATATTCTTATTAAAAAACTAAGTAAAGAAGTGAATAAAGATGTTTTTGATATTTATCCATACATCACAGCTTACACACTAGACACAATCTGTGGTAAGTATTTTTTTGTACAAATTAACTCGCTTACCTTGAAAAATATGTATATGACACAACTATCATATTTGGTAACATTCTACTTCTTTTTATTTATTATAATTAAATTTTTCGGAATTATAGAAAGAGTTTTTCATTACCAATACAACCGGTGGAATCGGTAAGACGTTACCAATTCCTAAATTTTAAAAATTAGTCAGAAAATGAATGTTTCCATGATTAGTTTATTTATTTTGCGTAAATATTTTTCATCCCTAAGACAAATTAGGAAAAATTTGTGATTGATGGTCGCAAAAAAATATTGTACGTAGATGTGTCTATATTAGGTTCTCAAGCTTCTAAAGCTCGTCTCTGCAATATCCTTACTCGTGAAGCTCTTGCATACAAAACTATTTTAATTCATTATAGGTCCTATTATTTTTCAAAGCATAAATATATTTATGTATAATGCAAAAATTGTTATAGTGCTTTATTTTACGTTTATAATTTTTTATTTTTTTAAATACACAGGTGTTCATTTTAAATGGCGCACCTAGTGATACAAGATACCCAGGTATTTATTTTTCAAGGTAAATGCCCAGGGTAAATACCCGGGTATTTACCCACATGTGGGTATAAATTTAGTAATTGCAAATAGTACGAATATGGGTTTGCTATTGCATTGTAAAATATTTGAAGTCACATAAAAGTACGTTATTAAAAAATATTTTCTTTATTAAATAAAATAAATACAAAATAATATCACAGAAATAAATAAAAATATATATTTAGACATGTATTAGTATAGTATTGTAATTTAAATAAAAAACAACAAAGACAAAATTAATTGTCTTTGAATGCTCACTTGGCGAAACTAGGTTTAATAATAAAATATAAAACTAAACACTTGTCTAAGTCTCACAAAATTCAGCCTCCAAGTCAACTTATGAGGTCATCATCAGAGGCTGGCCAGCACAGTTAGTAACTATAGACGCGTTTCGCTCTTATTAGAGCTCATCAGTATGGTATAACTCACTTCTTCACCTAGAACAAAGTTCACATGAAGGAGCTGGCCTCATAAGTTGACTTGGAGGCTGAATTTTGTGAGACTTAGACAACTGTTTAGTTTTATATTTTATTATTCATAGTATTTATTTTAAAAGGATTATAGACTTCTAGTTGTAGATTATTTCTGTTCAGACTTAGTAAATTACATTGTTCGACACTGACAAAAAATAAACTTACAATTTTTATACTTGGGTAGGTAATTCTAACCTCGGGGAAATACTCAAATTTTATGTACCTACCCATTGAGTATTTACCCAACTCACATCACTAGGCGCACCATTGCTATCTCAAGAAGTATAAGAGTTACGAAGTTGATTAAATTGACTAATAATTTCTATTTCATAGGATTACTTTAATGAGCGAAACAAGAATATTTTAGTCCAGTGGTTCTCAAAATACGATGTGCAACTTTCTTATTTTAAATGGTTACCTATTTTTTAATTGTTTTTATGCGGAATGAAATTTTATTCTGAATTCAATGAATACAAAGTTCAGTATCCTCACATTACAAATTTTTTTGAGAAAGATGCACATTAAATTGACATTAATTAATTAATTCAAATAGCATATGAATCAGCGTGCTGTAAAAAAAAAACAAATAAACAAATCATAATATTTTTATTTGTTTGATGAATTATTTTAATACGACTATTTGGTAAATTGACGATGAATATTATGATTTGTTCATTTGTTTCTCTCATAGCACGTGGATTCCTATGCGATTTGAATTAAATTAATGCCAATTTAATATACACTTTTCATAAAAAGTACTGAACTTTGTACACATTGAATTAACAATAAAATTGTCTTCCCACAAAAACAATTTTTAAAATAGGTTGCCAATTAAAATAATAAAGTTGCACAGTGTATTGTTTTGAGAACCAAATGATCTAAAAAAATCTTGCTTGGTTCATTTAAAGTAGTCTATAGTAGTATAAAATATAAATAATTAGCTAATTTAATCGATTTCGTAGCTCCTATATTATTTGAGTATTTAAATAAAATGAAGAGTCTCTCGTCCGATCAAAACCAAGTCTACTTTTAGAAACTGCTATGGGAACAACGGTTCATGCTCAAGAAAAAGAAGATAATGAATATGTTCAAGCAGTAAAAACTATTAGTCAAATATTCATCAACAGAACATTTTCAGCGTGGAAACAATTTAATTGTTTATTTAAATTTGCCAGTGAATATAATGAACATGAGAAATGCTTGAATATTATTCATGGCTTCACTAGGTCTGTTATACAAAAAAGAAGAGATCAAATGCTCAGTGTTTCTAATACAACTGAAACAGTACAAAATGACGATGACTTTGGAATGAAAAAAAAGCAAGTCTTTCTAGATTTACTCTTAAATTCTACTATTGATGGCAAACCATTGAGTGATGACGATATTACAGAAGAGGTAGACACTTTTATGTTTGAGGTGAGTAATTTAAAAATTATGTAAATAGTTATTTGTGTATTAAGAGCGTAAAGTGATTCTTTGTTACTCGAACACGGTAATAGACACTTTACGCTCGTGATGCACACATAATTTTTTCTACGATTGCATCTTCAAATTATTAAAAAACGTATGCGTACTGAAAATAAATTTCGTTCTGTCAACTGGCAATATGACAAGTTTCTATTTTGATTGTATCCCTGGTATTGGAAACGCGCGAATTTAACGTCTTTTTCGCACGTTGCCATTAGAGACGCGCAAAAAAGTCAGAACTTACAAAACAAAATATTGCATTATAGTTATTTACGTATCAAGTGCAGAAAGATTTTGAACTCACGGTCTTGCAGCATTCTCTTCGCTCATGCAGCGACGGACCACTCATTCAAAAAAACCCTTTTCTGCACGAGTTGCGTACACTATTTTTTCTACAACCATAAACCATATTTTGATAAAAATAATAAAACAAATTTCAGTAATTGTAACATCTCTGAAATTTTGTATTAATTTAGAAACTTTAGAAAGATACCTGGTTTAATGTATCCATGACAATTGACAATGACAAACAAACTCAATTATTTTGTTGATAATGAGGAAAAATTTCTCCGTGCTTTCAATTTAAAAAATGTTTGAATCGAGTGGCGAACACGTATTAGATTCTATAGACATTATAGAAGAAGCAAATGCTGCAACATTAAATTTGTTTCCATAAATATTAATAGAAAGTATACTGTATAGAGTTTATTTATATTAAATTACTTTTCTGCACTAGTGCAGAAATAATTCACATTTTTTGCACTAGTGCAAAAATCTGCTACTTTCATAATAAAAATAAGTTAAAAAACGCCTACTTTTTTTAATGGTTTATGTAACTTGTAAACTTTAATAACAGGAACGCATATTTACAAATACTGTTTAATGCCTATCATACCTTATTTGTTTAAAACGATATCAAATTTTTATGTATTTTTAACTGTATTGTCACGCTAGCTACAATTTCACACGATTAAATAATCCGATCATATAAATTTCAGAATGATTAATATTTATTTGTTTCAGGGTCATGACACAACAGCATCTGCAATATGTTTCGCACTCTATGAACTTGGTAAAAATCCTCACGTACAAGTAAAGCAATAATTAATAATTATGCTAATAATAAAAATTGTACAAATAAATTTTTATATTACAGAGAAAAATAGTTGATGAGTTAAATGAAATATTCTTTGATGATAAAAATCGAGAAGCTACCCTACATGATTTAAATAACATGAAATATTTAGACGCAGTAATTAAAGAAACAATGAGATTGTATCCCTCTGTCCCATTTTTTGCTAGACAACTACAAGAAGACGCAACGTTTAGTAAGTTTTTTCTGGATTCTTATTCCATCTAGTTCATATATTTATGCGCGTGCAAATCACGTCTTCCAGAAGTGTTAGTGAAGGCGTGTTATAATTATTACTTATTTTTGAGAATAAGAAACGGAATAAAAATTGAAACTAAAAATACATTGCTCAAAATTGTACAAGTATATTTTAAAAATTGAATGTGAAATTAAAACTATAAAATATAATATAAATATATATTTAAAAAGAATCCAATATAAAAATTAATATAAATTATATTGAAATATTTCTAAGAAACATAATACCCTAGGTATTCTGACAAATATTTAATTACAATTTATAGTTTTAATTTCGCATTTAATTTTAAAAATATCCTTGTTGATTTTTGAGCAGTGTAGTATTAATTGCAAATCTGTTGCTATTAGTGTTTATATGTTTCTAAATTTATATAATTTTCAGAGGGCACAACATACCCAAAAGATTTAACTATCTTCATTTTCTGTTATTATATGCAAAGAAGAGCAGATTTATTTAAAGATCCAAATGTATTTAATCCTGACAGATTTTTAGCGGAAAAACCTGAGGCAAAACCATCAAATCCTTTTGCTTATGTACCATTCAGTGCTGGTCCAAGAAATTGTATTGGTAATAACTTAAAATAGAATTAAAATTAATTTTATACATATCATATGTTTCTTTGTTTATAGGTCAAAAGTTTGCTATGTATGAGATAAAATCTTCTCTGTCGAAAATAATTCGCAACTTTGAATTACTTCCCTTCGACCCAAAATATGACGTGATATTGTCTTCGGAAACAATTTTAAAATCTGCTAATGGTATACCAGCCAGAATCAAGAAAAGGATTTAAATTTTTGTAAAGTATAAATGATAAATATTATAATTACCGATTACTATTATTACAAATAATTGTAAAATAAAAGATTTACATTTTTATAAGGTATAAACAGGGCTACAAACCGCTGAAAAATCGGTTCGGTTTCGATTCGCGGTTTATCATACTTCGTTGTTTTCATTTTACCATAAATAAATTTTGAAACGGTTCATTAGATACAAAATAACTAAAAATAAAAATGTAGCAACTGATAATAAAATTAATAGTGTTCTTGTTTTTTTCATGTAAACAGAAAATAGATAATTTCTTTGTTGTAATTTATAAATAAATTAAATAAAAAATAATACTGCGTGTTTATCATATGAGGTAACAATGAAAAACAGTCGAAGACATTAATTTTAATTAAAAAAATTATAATAAATGTAAAATATGTCCTCGTTAAACTTCTATACAATTTTCTAATCGTCGTCTCATGGAGTAACAAATATGTTGCGAAATATATTGCATCCATCTACAATCTGTTGATGCAGGTCATTAACGTTATTGACTGGTACTGAATAAACTAAACCCTTTAGATAACCCCCAAAAATATATTGTATTTTAAGGATAAAAATGTGGCTGAATCAATCAATTATGATAAAATATGAAAATAGCTCTGAAACTACTCATATTCTTTTATTGTTTTGATATGTACGATCAAGCCCTAAATTTTTTACCTCTATTTTTTGAACACCTGTATATATAATTCAATTACATTATGTGTTAGAGATTTTTTATTATAAAAAACTACAAATTATATTTCATTTTAAATTGAAGTTTCTTAAACTAATTAAATAAATGAAAAATATATAAATAATTTATGAAAACAGACTTATTTACATATGTGTAATTATACCGGTTCGAACTGGATCACGTATTCGATTTTGTTTAATTTACCAGTTTTATGTGAACGGTACGATTCGTGGTTCAAGAAAAAGAGTTGGATCGCTTCAGTTTCTATTCATGTTCCGGTTTGGTTTGCAGCCCTAGGTATAAATAACAAATATTTTAGCTATTATTGTTACAAATAATAGTACCTACAATGTATATGTACGATGCAATAATATATTTTCTATTAAGAAATAAAATAAATATTAAATTTTATCTATTTTTAATATCACTCGCATAGGAGTTCAAATAATTTCAATAGAATACTTTAATTAATGGTCTCCAAACAACGAAAAAATTAAATTATATATATATATATATATATACAGGGTGGTGACTCGCTCAGCCGGTCATAGGGATTTAACATGGGAAATCAGTTTTTTGCAATTTCCTGCTTCCCTAATTATTTTAAGCAAAAACGCGTCAAATAAAAGTTTTAGGGCATCAAATTCTGCATCTAAATCAGTAAACAGAATTACTTTTGCGTGCTTTGTAACGACAGAAATTAAATATGAAAATGTCGAAAATTACGTTAAAAATATTGATAGCCATGGAATTGAACAAAAAAATAAATAAATGCTTGACGTTTTATCTGTAAAAACATCAACGTTTGACGTTGTGACAGATATATATATATATATATATATATATATATATATATATATATATATATAGGTGCGGAAAAAGTCCCGGAACAGTAAAATACAGGTCAGATCGAAAAAACAAAAAATATTTGAAACTTTCAATTCTTAAATAGCATTGAACTTTCAAAAGAGAACACCTTTGAAATGAGAATAAAACAAATGTGTTTCAATCAAAATATTGTTTTCTATTCTTGACAGATGGCACTGTAATAATAAAAAATAATAATTTTCTGCACAAAATGCATGGAGGCATGTTAACTACGTTTAGCGTAATCCAGGAACAAAGACGTGAACATAGTAGTTTTCTGTTCCCCTCGGGGTGCTTTTATGCAATTTTTTAAATGAATCTCATTTGTTTTTATCTCATTTAAAAAGGTGTTTGAAAGTTCAATGTTTCGTATCACCAATCCGTAAAAAGTTTCAGATAAAACAAACTTAGTTTTTATAGAAAATTATACTCTACAATAAAAATGAGGGTTTTAAATAAGTAAGGGCTAGTATTTCAATCTCATAATAAAGGTTCTAATAAATATATGTCATACAAAGACAAAACATCGCATCGAAATCATGGTTCAAATTATGAAAATTATATTGATTGTCATTTTTTGATGTGCTATTGTTTATTTGTAAGATGGATAAATTTTTTATTTGTCTCAGAACCTTGAAATTTCATCACTTCATGTATGTATATATACAATGTAAACAAATCATATATATTTTTTATAATTACTATTTTTCAATTATTATTATCATGTTATTACTGTTATTATATTACAACTACAAACAAAATATTTTTAAGATGTATTCATATATTGAGAAGGAATTTTAATGTGTATGTATTCAAGGACAAACAAATCTTTGATCTTAAATAAGTAACTGCTGTTTCACAAACTGAGTAGTCACAGTATGACATTCACGCAAAGATGTTGCTGGAAATTTTGCTAATCCCATTTACAATAGTTGTTGTTGTACTTAGTTATTATTTACAACAAAAATGGAAATTTCGATCTTTACGAAATATTCGTGGTCCGCCAATTTATCCTTTAATTGGCAGTGCTTTTGAATTTGGATTAACTCCTGTTGGTAAGCATTCTAATGTTTTATAGTTATACCAACATTACAATGAAAAAATAAATAAAAACATGATGTCCTTTTGAAAAATTTTGAGTGTGAGAAAACTATTATTATTTATTTTCATTCATAACAAATGTAATTATAGATAAAAAAACATAAAGTAAGTATAAGTAACATAAGAAAATTAAATATTCAAACTTAATTTCATTATCTCTTTTAGATTTTGAGATATAGCTATTTTAGTATACAGAGTGTTTTAGTAGGTGTAGAATTGATATATGTAACATAGGAAATACAATAGTATTTTTTTAATATTATGATTATTGCTTCCGTAATTAAATTAAACCAAAAATGTTAAAAATTGCATCTAATGAGTATCTAACTTGTTGCTCAATTAAAAATTAAATCAAATGTATTAAATATCTCTCTCCTGCTTCATTTTTTTTATATAGTTTGAAAATTGTGCGAAGGCATGGGCGTCCTGTCTTATTTAGATTTAAGAATCTTGGCAAGGTAATGTTTGTAAAACTCGTTATAAAAAATAGGAAAAATGTAGCAAATATTTAATAAACTCTATAAAAAAAAGAAAAAAACAAGGTATATTGGGTATAACGGGATCTAATAAGATCTGAAACAAGTAAACATGACTTGTCCTGAAATATACGCCGCCACTGCGTCGTGTCCTTGAAGAGCAAAACCGAACTGAACGACTCTAAATGCACTATCACAGGATAGCGATGTGGTTTCTAGCGCAAAATTGTTTTGATATACTAAGTCCGCTCGATCAGAATCTTGTACCAATTTTAAAATCATCTGTCAGCAGATACATATATAATAAGTGATTAGTTGTAAATAGTTTTTATAATAATTATAGTATGAATTAAATTTTTACTACTTTTATTTTTTGCATTGTTCTCTAAAATAATTATAGACATTTGCAAATAAAGATACTTATAAAATACCTCATTTAAAATAATTTTAAATTACCGGAAATTACATTAACGTCATTATTTTAAATTTAACACTATTTATTTTTCAAATTTTGAATTCAACGATATATAGTAAGTTTATTTCTAATTGCAAATAATCGTTAAAAATTATTAAAAATTAATTCTTTATTCAAATATATAAGACCTCTAGAAAAAATACACAAATGCTTTATAAATATTTCAATTTAGTGTTAGTTAATTTATATAGTTTGGATTTTCTATGTTTCCATACTTAGAAAATATTGTTTTTCTATTTTGCGTTTATAAGATTTCTTTCTTTAAAAAATACAATATATTTTTAATGATCATTTTTTACACTTACAGATAAATTAAACGATTTAAATCGAATAATGGATACCTATGGAACGATAAATAAATTTAGTATTGGTTTCTCTAATTATTTTTTGCTGATAGCAGATCCAGAATTAACAGAATATTTTTTAAGTTCACCAAGATTTCTTAAAAAATCTGAAGATTATGATCTAATACGTCCATGGATCGGCAACGGATTATTAACGTCCACGGGTAAAACAATTAAGTTCAAAATCTACTTGTATATTATAAATAAATGTTTTTAAATCGTTACAGGTTCTTACTGGCAGAAACGCAGGAAAATTATCACTCCAACTTTTCATTTTAAAATTTTAGACCAATTTATACCAATTTTTAATGCAGGGGGCAATATTCTAGTTAAAAAACTAAGTAAAGAAGTGGATAAAGATGTTTTTGATATTTATCCATACATTACTGCATATACACTAGATAATATATGTGGTAAGTATTTTTAATAACTTTTTTATACTGCACTCACAATTGGTCCATTATTATACCAAAAACAGTTTAACAATGAAGGCTATTATTAAACTAATTTTGGTAACTTTTTATTTTGTAAGATTGGTACTACTATGCAGATATATCATTTCAACATGATTACTTCAAAATTTTAAAATGGACTTTTACAACAATTTGAAATTATTTCTAACGATAGATAATTTTGTTTTCGTAACACATGCACAAGAAACACGTTCTTATTCCCTAATTTTAGAGCGAGAAACACTGCTTTTCTCCCCTAGGGAGAGAAACATTATGTTTCTCTCCCTAGGTAGGATGTTTCTCTCCATAGGTAGCATGTTTCTTTCCCTAAGTAGCATGTTTCTCTCCCTAAAGACTACGATTATTAGCTGTTTGCGGCGTTTCCTAGGTAACTAGTTACGTAACCCATATTTGACATTTGTCCCGATAAGACAGTAATTTTTGTGCACTTGTTACGAAATAGTTATTTACGTATCAAGTGTAGAAAGATGGGTTTTTTTTTAATGAGTGGTCCGTTGCTGCATGAGCGAAGCGAATGCTGCAAGACCGTGAGTTCAAAAAAACCCCTTTCTGCACGAGTTGCGTACACTATTTTTTCTACAACCATAAACCATATTTTGATAAAAATAATAAAACAAATTTCAGTAAATGTAACATCTCTAAAAATTTTGTATTAATTTAGAAACTTTAGAAAGATGCCTGGTTTAATGTATCCATGAAAACTGACAATGACAAACAAACTCAATTATTTTGTTGATAATGCGGAAAAATTTCTCCGTGCTTTCAATTTAAAAAATGTTTAAATCGAGTGGCGAACACGTATTAGATTCTATAGACATTATAGAAGAAGCAAATGCTGCAACATTAAATTTGCTTCCATAAATATTAATATAAAGTATATTGTATAGAGTTTATTTATATTAAATTACTTTTCTGCACTAGTGCAGAAATAATACATATTTTTTGCACTAGTGCAAAAATCTGCTACTTTCATAATAAACATAAGTTCAAAAACGGCTAGTTTTTTTAATGTTTGTAGAAAAAGTATAATATGCTTCACGGAAGGGCGCGATTATCCCTTGTGTGAAGTTGGCAAACCGAGACGTAAGCGAGGGTCGAAGGCTCGAGTTGAAGTCGATATACATCTTTCAGAAACTGCTATGGGAACGTCGGTCCATGCTCAAGAAAAAGAAGATAATGAATATGTTCAAGCAGTAAAAACTATTAGTCAAATATTCATCACCAGAACATTTTCAGCGTGGAAACAATTTGATTGTTTATTTAAATTTGCCAGTGAATATAATGAACATGAGAAATGCTTAAATATTCTTCATAGTTTTACTACGTCTGTTATACAAAAAAGAAGAGATGAAATACTGAGTATTTCTAAAACAACTAATACAGCACAAATTGATGACGACATCGGAATGAAAAAGAAACAAGCTTTTCTAGATTTACTCTTAAATTCTACTATTGATGGCATACCATTAAGTGATGACGATATTAGAGAAGAAGTAGACACTTTTATGTTTGAGGTGAGGATGCAACGATCATAAATTAAAATTTCAAAACTATGCAAAATAAAATTGATTATTTTTTCAACTCCAATTTCGACCAATAAGAGCGTGGCATTTAACATCACGTGGTACAACTAGGTCTAAATTATATCGATAATTTTTCGATAATTTCCCGGCTAGGTTGCTAGGCGAAAAACAATCATTTTTCTGACAGTTGTAACCTATGCGCTATTCAGAATAATCAAAAATAATCAGCCGAATACCCCTCGAGCTTGAAAATTAATCGGGTATTTCCCTCTTGTTTCCCTGCGTAGCAACGAAACAATCGGGAAATACCCGATAATTTTCAAGCTCTCGGGGTATTATATTTGAAAATTCATACATAAATGTTTCTTCATTATCGAAAAATCAACGGTAACTACGTTCCAAAAACAATAATTTACATTTTGCGCTAAAAGTTTGGTTGATTACAACATTTGAATAAGATGCATTCAGATCTCTGTAAACTGAACACTAATGTTTATATTTCGAATTTACGATGTCTTATTCAGTGTGAAAATTAGAAATTAAAAAACCGGAACGCTCCATTCAAATTATTATATTAGTTAAAAACTTTAATAATATTTATAAATATGTATTGCTAGATCTAAGACGATCTCAATTTTTTTTATTTTAGCGTAGGCTACGATTTCATACAATTAAATGAACCGGTCATTAAACTCGGGACATCAAAATCTCCGGTTAAGAGCTTTACGAATTTATAATATCTTTATTCAATGTCTGAAATAAAAGTTAACAAAACAGAGTGCTACTTGTAAACTTTATTATTAGGAACAAATACTACTACTGCATATGACTGCTTATAATATGTTGAAGATGATCTTTAATTTGTTTATTTTAACGCAGACTACGATTTCACACAATTTAATGAACCAATTATTTCAGGAATCTTAGAATTATTAGAAGTTTTCTTATTTATTTTAGGGTCATGACACAACAGCATCTGCAATATGTTTCGCACTCTATGAAGTTGGTAAAAATCCTCACGTACAAGTAAACCAATAATTATTAATTATGCTAATAAAAAAAACTACAAATAAATTTTTACATTACAGAGAAAAATAGTTGATGAATTAAATGATATATTCTATGATGACAAAAATCGAGAGGCTACCCTACATGATTTAAATAACATGAAATATTTAGAAGCAGTAATAAAGGAAACATTGAGATTGTATCCGTCTGTCCCAATTTTTGGTAGATTGCTTCAAGAAGACACAACATTTAGTAAGATTTTTCATAGATTTATCAATTAGTGATTTTGTAGCACTTTCTTTTCCTTATTTCTTACTCTACATCTAGATTATTTAATTAAATATCTATTTCTGTTTATTTTCAGAGGGCACAACATATCCGAAAGGTTTAGCTATCATGTTTTTCTGCTATTATATGCAAAGAAGAGCAGATTTATTTAAAGATCCAAATGTATTTAATCCTGACAGATTTTTAGCGGAAAATCTTAAGACTAAAGCATCGAATCCTTTCACTTATGTACCATTTAGTGCTGGTCCAAGAAATTGTATTGGTAATAAGTTAAAATATAATTAAAACTAATTTTATGTATATCATGTTTCTTTGTTTATAGGTCAAAAGTTTGCTATGTATGAGATAAAATCTTCCCTGTCGAAAATAATTCGCAACTTTGAATTACTTCCCTTCGACCGAAAATATGACGTGATATTGTCTTCGGAAACAATTTTAAAATCTGCTAATGGTATACCAGCCAGAATCAAGAAAAGGATTTAAATTTTTATAAGGTATAAACAAGGCTGTAAACCGCTGAAAAAATCGGTTCGATGTACTGATTACTGTTATTACCAAGTTCTGGTTCGGTTTGCAGCCCTGGGTATAAATATTAAATATTTTGCGTATCGATTATTATTATTACCAATAATAATCAGTCTTGTACAATAAGAAAAAAAAGCAGGCATACAGTAATATTTTTTAATGAAGTATCTTATTGTTCAAAACTCTAATATAAAGGAGACAAAACGAGTAAAGGTTTAATGGTTTATATTTTGGCTTTGTTGAATTTACCACTTATCTGTAGATGGTTTTAAACAAAGCAGAAATATAAACCATTAAACTTTTATTCGTTTTGTCTCTTTTATATTTGACTTTTGTACATTCATTCATCATTTTTGATATACATCAAAATCCTAATAATAAAAGTAATATTTTTATATTAATTATTAATACTAACAAATAAAAAAATAATTAAATATTCTTTGATTTTATCCAGTTTTCATATATCATTAGCACAAGAATTCAAATTATTTGAAGAGAAGACGTTAATTTTACATTTTCGCATTTATTTTATAATTTAATAGGTAATCTATACATTTATTGTAGAAACAAAAATATTATTCAAATGGGCTACTATAATGTGATAATTTTTGTCTATTATTTCGTATTTACTGTTCTTTAAAACTTTCACAAATTTGACGGCTGGTAACCGCACTTCACGCGAAAAAATATATCACTTACCGAGATCTGCTTAGGCAGAGTGCCACACCCAGTAATGGGTAGAAGGCGTGATGATATATTTATTTATTTTACTAATTCAAGTATCTATAATGTGTAACAATACCATATATACAAAAATACCTATGTATTTGATGGTTTGGAATAATTTTTATATTTTAAAATAGATTATTGTGTACAGTAATTAATTCGTATTTGCATGTCGTTAGTCGTTAAAACATTAATTATAAAGTAATATTTAAGTGAAATAATATTTCATTCACGTAAAATTGATTATAAATCGTTGGTTGATGTGCGTTTTTATCCATTTTGATATATGGATTCACAGATAATATAGTTTACCATAATGAAAATTTCATTTAAAATTAGATCCATATTACAAAAAATTAAACTGAAGTCTTTGAAAAAAACACATATAAAATAACTAGAAATGTTAATTTTCAAATAAATTTAGTAATATTTCATCATTAGATGGCTTGTATTGCTTTAGAAATTAAATAATTAACCTAACGGACAAGTTCTTTCCGAGCTCAATGCAGGTGTATCACGGACTTGCAACAAGCTAGACATTCTTTTCGGTCATTTTCTTGATTATTTACATGTTTTAAGTGTTCTAGTGTGACGCTAAAATGCGAAGTCGGGTTTTGTTTAACTAAAGTAATATTAAATTTGTGTAAAATATGTAGGTAACCAGTGTAACGTATGTGTTGATATGGTCTTATGTTTCGCGAATATTAATGACGAGATAAGTGAAGTGTTTATAAAACTTTGTGCAAGTGTCCAGAAAAATATTTGTTCCAGTTCATGGAAGGCAACAAAAACTGAAAGCAAAGGTTAGAATCTCAGATTTTATTTAAAAAAAAAGTATCTGCTGTTGATAGATTTATTATGTTTGTGGTTGGAAATACGTTATTTGTTTGCTTGATGAGTTTATTACATGAATTACAAGAAAAAATTAAATAACAATTTATTTACTTACAAAAAAAAACAACTTAATTTTGGGGAATAATTTAATTGACATATAGAAACTTTAAACTATTTCTTGAAACCTGTTCTAAAACTTACTTAATACTAATTTAGATTTTAAGGCAATTCAATAGTACTTATAAGGAATTTCAAAAGGCGTAACTCTATTTTATTTTTATATTTAGAAACAAAAATTATAATAATGAACACATAACCCTCAAATAATCAAGTTTACATTATGGATGATATTTTATTTCAGTACAAAATCAAAAGTATCATTTACAATTATTTTTAAGTCAAATGTTAAATTCACACAAAATATAAAATATGAATTTCAATATTGAGTGAAAACTCCGCCGCCAACTTTTAAATATCTATATGGCTGTCGCCTATTTCGTCCCCTGAAACATAAAAATATGTTAAATTTAAATTCATGAATAATATAATAGCAATATCAACAAAATTTAGTTGTGGTAAGAGGAAATATGGTTAAATAATATTTACTTTGTAGAGCTAAAGAAAATCTTTTCTTGACTAAAGTCCGATGGAGACGTAATTTCCAAATAAATATCAAAGCAAGTTATAAGTCGCCTCAGTTGAGCAGATAATAGTAAAACATTATAATTGCTCTTGGTTTCTGGTGGCCAGTCACTATTTACTGCTCTCTCAATATCCTAAAATGAAGTAAATAAAATTACATAAAAACTTGTACATATTATGTATATTTCTGATCTGGAAACCTACTCTCACTGCATCACAATTATTTGAATGATATTCTCCATTCCAGTTAATAGTAATAGTAAACAGTGATTTTTCTTCTGGGAAATTATTTTTTATAGCTACTAGAGCTACAAGATTGGCCGATTTTCGATTTATTATCACGCGATACAACATATCTGTATTGTTGACATATTGTTCAGCTATAAATTTTTCTGTACTTGCAAAATCAGAATATTCTTGCCAAGTAATTCTGTGCCAGCTCGAGATTATTCCACTTAATTTTAAGGGAACGTTATATGAGTCTGGGACGGCTGGAATTATGTTTTTCTCTAAAAAAAATATATATCTTTAAGAATTAATTTAAATTATTTTTTTCTTTCGGCCCTATTCGAAAATAAAATTTTCTTTTTTCAAATGAAAGAAGAAATAGATATTTTCATCTTTAGGAAAGAATAGTTATTTGTTTAACTAGACAAAAAAGTAGCAGATTTACTACAATGATTTAGATTTTCATAGCCAAGGTAGAAAATCTGCTTTTTTATGATTATATCTCCAATATTTTTAATGTTATCATCATCGTAGTCATCATGTTGAATCATTTGTTAAGCGGTTGCTATGTAAAAACAAATTTGACGTTTATAATTTTATCCATCTCATTCTACTTTTTTGAATATTATATATGAATTAAATTTACAATATATACTGCGAAGTAACGATGGAAGGTTGTAATTATATTGATTAAATTATATCATAAATGCCAAATCGGTTTTTTTAGATAGCAACACTTTTATAGCCTAGGCTCTAAAATTAGCACTTCACAGCCTATCAATTGTTTAACAAAAGCTCACTTTTAATGTCAATCGGTAAAAAAGTACATTTTTCTTCTAAGGAAAGTAAATCCATATCCATGGTAACTGGAAAACAACGGTATGATTTCACATTAGCTACATCTAGGTGACAATTGTCTAAATATCTAATTTATTTTCGATTATTTCACTTATGTCAATTATACTGATTATTTCACTTATGTCAATTATACTGACAAATTTTACATAGTTTCATAAACAATTACAGTAACAAATGCCTTGGCAACGGGGGTTTGTCGCGCGGTAAATGCCCAAGACCATTTGTCACCGACAAATCGCCGTTGCCTAGGAGACACAAACACCACATTTTCAAAATAAACAATCAGTTTTCTAAAATGTCAGAAGTGAATCGTTTTGGAGATGCGTCTTTGGCGGCAATTTGTACCGAAATAGAAAATAAGAAATCAGAAAATACAAAAAAGTGTCAAGGTAGTATCTGGAGAATATTTACCTAATTAAAATAATCAGATTTAAAATAAATTTTTAATTTAATACAAAAATATAGAGATATCATTCGAGAAATATTCTTCACAAATACCACTCGCGACTCTTATTTTATCAGTAAACTTTTCTTTCAAACATTGTTTACCTTTAAGCAACATCCTTCGAGTCATCTGCTCAGAATAAATCCCTCGAGCTACGCTCTCGTGATTTATTCGAACAGATGACTCTCACGATGTTGCTAGGTAAACAATGTTTTCAAGAAAAGTTTACTGATAAAACTTGAGTCCCTTGTGATATTATATACGATTATTTCACTTATGTCAATTATACTGACAAATTTTACATAGTTTCATAAACAATTACAGTAACAAATACCTTGGCAACGGGGATTTGTCGCGCGGTAAATGCCCAAGACCATTTGTCACCGACAAATCGCCGTTGCCTAGGAGACACAAACACCACATTTTCAAAATAAACAATCAGTTTTCTAAAATGTCAGAAGTGAATCGTTTTGGAGATGCGTGTTTGGCGGCAATTTGTACCGAAATAGAAAATAAGAAATCAGAAAATACAAAAAAGTGTCAAGGTAGTATCTGGAGAATATTTACCTAATTAAAATAATCACATTTAAAATAAATTTTTAATTTAATACAAAAATATAGAGATATCATTCGAGAAATATTCTTCACAAATACCACTCGCGACTCTTATTTTATCAGTAAACTTGAGTCCCTTGTGATATTATATACGAAAATTTTACTTCTTGATAAGAGTAGTGAAAAAATTATATGTATACCGTGCGTAGAAAGTTTTATTCTTCCTTCAGGTGCTTTATATATAATAAAAGCGGTACCTTCGGGAAGAAATCTCTCACTTTCTTTGAAATTCAAATAACTATTATTATCCTGATATATATAAAAAAGAAATAAATAGTAAAATTTACCTAATTCTTGTACTTGCATAGCTAAAGATATTCTAGAACGAAATCTTCTTCCTAAAAGCTTCATAACGGATTCCACACTTGATTGAGCAAGCTCGCTGCTTGGTGTCGGTAGTGCATTTCCTGCCTAAACTCAAAATATATTAAATCAAAATGCTGAATTATTTCATACTACATACAATTTACCTTAACAGAAATAAAATCAAGACCACAAATTCGTTGAGCCCAAATATATGGATATCCTAATTCTTCAACTAAAGATGAAAAGTTTCCTAATTTTAGTTGCTGAAGTTGATAATGATTTGTAGGATTTGGACTCTCTTTTCCGTTATCGTTGGAAAATAACTCTTGCAAAATATTTTCAGATGATAATATTTCACTAAAATGAATAGCAAATTTACACTATTGGGAAAACAGTAATTATATGATACATAAATAAGATATTATTTACCCTGTTGTAATTCCGTTTATTGGCGATGGTGTAGATACTTGACATTTTACTGTTACTACATGTAATTTTATTTTATAGTAAAAGTTTAAAGTTAAACTAGCGCCTTTTTCCTTTTTCAAATTAATTATAATTTGAACATATAAAGGATGTGATGCTAACAGTTTATTTCGCTTGGATTCATGTGATTCAACAATGCGGCTTGATTTTCTATGATGACGTTTTTGTCTTTCTTGGGTTTCCTATAAATAATCAGGTTTATACAATGTGTCCAGGTTTCGATGAATCACTATTGCTAACTTTTAAACTATAAGAGATACGAGTTTCGTTAAGCGAGATTTCTAGGTCGCAATTCAGAAATGTTTTTGTTGGAAATTAAATTAAAAAAAAAAATAAGTTTGAGCTATTTTGTTTATTTTCCAATTAATTCCTATATAACTGCACATCGGCAAGTTGAAAATTTAAAAAAGGAATATCGTATTTCGGTAAAGTTTATTGGATTTCAAAAATTGTTGAGTATTCTTTTCAATATTTAGAATAACTGGATAGATAGCTCAGTGGCAACGCCTCGGTCTAATTTGAGTTCGATTCCCATAGCTAACAAACTGATTTCCGCCACATTCAAAATTACCTTTGTTACCTTCCTACCACTAACATCTTTGGGGACCGTCATTTGACAACAGATAATCACATTTCATGCGCACAAATATATCTCTTACCGAGATCTACTATGGCAGAGCACCACACCCAGTAGTGGGTAAAAGGCGAGATGATATATTTATTTTTAGAACAGTTAAAATTACCTCAGATATTTCTTGATCTGAATCTGATTCATTTACTGAGTGATGAGATGATATTGCTTCATCTTTTTTAAGTTGTTTTGCTTCCTCTTCTTCGCCAAGAATATGAACTACAGTACTTTTATCTAAAAATGTAATTATTTAATTTTATTTTTTAATTAGGCCGGATTTGATTACCATAAACTTGTGTAAATGCTACAACTTTAGCATAAAGAAGGTATAATGGGTTCGGTAACAAATATGCTAAATGATGTTCTTCACGAACTTTTTCTGCAGTTATTCCTAACTGTTCTTGCAAGGGTTTTGTTACTTCCAATATATGGTTAAGTTGCGGTGCAAGTTTCTCTAAACGTTCTTGCTTGTTGACGATTTGTGTTCCAACTTGTTCTTTTTCTGTTTCTAGTTTTTGACACTGAGTAGCTAACTGTTTTCTTTGCTGTAATTCCCATTCCAATCTAGCAAGTTGTAAAAGATGTTGATCACTTTTAGTAGAACTCTAAAAATTAATACATTAAATATATCCTTGAGAAAAGTGTTCAAAATATACCGGTCGTGAAATAGATTCAGGAGCATTTTTGAAAAAGTCCTCCTCAGGAATGAGATCAATTTCTTCATCTAGTGATCTGCAAGATACAAAAAAAATCAAGGCTTTCTAATAAAAAGAAATGGTAGTACTACATACCTAAATTGAAAACACTTTGCAATTTCTTTTTTTAAATATGTGAGTTCATACAGTAAATTTTGTAACTGCAGTTTTGTACTATCTGTCTGCAATTTTTCTTGGTGCAGTGAATCTCGACCCGATTTTGTACGAAACTTTTCCAATCGATTAAGTTTTTTTAATACAGCAACAAGCATACAAGTATCAATTCGTTTATCTGAAATTTTTGCTCTTGCCTAAAATATAATATTGTTTTCATTTCCCAGTATACAAGTTAGTCTTTGACAATTATACCTCCGGAGTATTTTCTTCTTTTAATTCAGCTATTTCAACCAGTAATTGGCGAATATTTTGACATGTTTGAAAATATAATTCGGCATCTTTATCAGGAGACCTTTTAGAGGCTTCTGCCTCTTCAAAATCTACTATTTTCTATAATCAAATTGTTTTATTGATTGCAATGAACAATTTTATTTAACTTACAAAGTACATCAAAATAAACTAACCTTATACGTATCTTCTTCAGACTTATTTGTTTCTGTTACAGAAGTGGTTTTTTTTCTTTGTTTTTTAAGATTTGCATCTCTAGTTGATAATGTTTCTTTAACCATTATTATTAATAGTAATATTAAGATTTACAAATTATTTTTGTTTACACAACACACGCTCAATACTTTCAACGACCCTAGCAGAACTACTAGACTTGTTGCTAACATAACCACAACAAAACGTCGATTATCCTATAACCTTGTCGACACAACAGCGCTAGCGCTATTTCCGCCATATTTGTAAAAAAAAACACGAAAATACAAATACAAAACAAATATTTTATTATTTATACATGTTTCATTTTGATACAAAGTTATAATGATAAAAACTTAAATAATTTTACAAAAAGAAAAAGAAGTATAATTTTAATATTCCTGAGACTGGGATTTTCCCTCTTTGGCGGATGATGCTGCGTTACTTGTTTTCTTAGGAAGAAGTACAGCTTGAATGTTGGGTAGAACACCGCCTTGAGCAATGGTAACTCCAGAGAGCAATTTATTTAACTCTTCATCGTTTCTGATTGCTAGTTGAAGATGCCTGGGAATAATCCTGGTTTTCTTATTGTCGCGGGCAGCATTTCCAGCCAATTCCAGTACTTCTGCTGCAAGATATTCCATTACCGCAGCTAAATACACAGGAGCACCAGCACCCACTCTTTCAGCATAATGCCCTTTGCGAAGCAAACGATGTATACGACCAACAGGAAACTGTAGACCGGCACGATTTGATCGAGATTTGGATTTGCCCTTTGATTTTCCACCTTTACCACGTGCAGACATGTTTATTTATGATCTTTAGTACTCAAATACACAAATTATCACAACTGTGGTACTGCTACATGCACAGATCTATAATACACTACAGCCCCTTCGGTGCTGTGGTCTCTTGTAAAAACTGGCGGGAATTTGTTATAACAACGCTAACTGTCACTTGTTCTTCTTCTTAACTGTCATGTGTTCTTCTTCTTCGGTTGTAAAATGATTTGCGCGATTTTTAATTCATTTTCTTGTATGCAAACAGAATTTTTCAAAATAATAGTTATTCAAGGTACAAGAACTAAAAAAATATGTCATATATTATGTTTTATTCAATTGTACGAAATTAAAAATACTATAATAATTATCAATTTATTATGCCGCGTTTATCCAGAGTACCATAAAAAATAAATAAAATACTTGCCTTCGATGTAACAAAAAGTGAATTTCCTTGACTGATATTTTAATTGTCGCTGGAAATAGTACTATTTTGAACTAGAACGAAAAATGTCATATAACTGAAAAGATTAACTTTTTGTCCAATGGATAAAAAATATATACATATTTTATTTTTTTTAAACTGCATACAGAAAATAATTTATTGTATACAAGACAATCATTCAATCATTTTGGTATCTATTAAAACAACTGAATTATTTATTAATTTTTATATTTTTTACTTTTATAGTTGTTTATGATTATAATAACTGAAGCACATACGTATAATTCAAAATCGTTAGACGAGTAATCTAATAAAATTATGTACGAAATTCAGAAAGAAAATATTTTAAATAGAATATATTTTAGCTGTAACTTATTATACACATTTATAATACCCAAATAATATTAATATAAAATTATTCATTTTCATCTCAACTCTAAAACCATAGATCACCACCATCATCTTCTTCTGGAATTGTTTGGTGGACATTTGTCGAATGTTCAACAGCTATCAAACCTTCATCATCACTTTCACTTACAGCTAAATCATCATGAATTTTTGCTTCTAGTGGAACTTCTTGTTTAATATTCATATCTGACTTTACTCTTGGTAAACCGGCCATAAGGAAATCAGATGGATCATAATTAGGATCTACATCCATACTTTCTTCTAGAAGTAGTAAAAAGAAAATTAAAACATTATTAATAAGTAAATAACAGTCACATTTACCTTTAAACATAACAGTGTCATTTGGATCTGACTGTTGATAAAATCCGATGTTACCAAGTTGCATCATAGCTTCTGCAGCTTGTTGGCTGTCATCATCAGCACCTGTTACATTTTCTACAGGAACTTCTGCTGATACCAAAATACTCATTTTATTATCATCTCCTTCTGGATCACTTAACGGTACTTCATCGAATTCTTCTTCACTGGAGAACTGTAAATCTGTAAGAAATATTCAATGTAAATGTGTAATAGTGAAAGCTTCCGCTAAACTTATAATTTCAGAAAATTGATCACAATTCAAATAATTAACTGTACCTTCTTCTAAAGTAGCTCCTACTTTTTTCTTTTGACGTTGTTTTATTGATTTCATATCGGCTGCATTTGCTGCATCAATAATAGCAGTTTCGCCTTCTACATCAACAAAATCATAATCATCAGTGTTCATTTTTCCAAAGGACGTGTCTGGACTGCTAGCTCGGCTCTACAGAATCAATTCATACATAAGTAACTTTTTATTTAAAATGTAGTTAAAAATTATACTTCTCGGGAATCAGGTTCAGCGATTGTGTAATTTTCATCGTCGCCTCCAAAATCCATTTCAGCTTGTTCTAAAGCTTTTTCTTGTACTAACGATATCTTTTTCTCTAACTGAGTTAAATGATCATCGTACTGCAAAATGTTAAAATACAGTTAAAGAATAATATAAAATTAAATAAACACGAACTTACTTCGTCCAAAGTTTCTCGACAAATTTTAACAACTAATTCTGCTTTCTGAGTAAATGGAGATTCTTTTCCATTGTATAATTCACAATTTTTTAAGATTTGTTCAACATTAGAAAGAAACTCATATCTATTATGGTATTTATGTGCTAAAACGGATAAACATTTTAAATGTTATTAATTATTCTATAAATTTGATTTACCTGCAACTCTTTTCGATATTGTATCCAGGTCCATTGGTTTCTTAATTACACTATAATAATCTTTAACCAGTTTTTTATTAACAGGTTTAAGAAATGGCCAAGATTCGGACATTGTTTTTAATTTTGTGTTTACTACATTATCAAGTATAAATGTTAATGCTACTTGATCATTGTCATCCAAAAGTGGATTTATTGCTTTTTCCAAGCGCATCAGTCTTTCTTCTTTTTCTCCTAAGCGTTCAACACATCTATTTAACATTCTTTGCGCTGCAATAGTAAGAGAACTTTTTGGTCCTAAAAAATATTGGAAAATTGTTATTTTAATAAATATATATTTTATATATTTTTAAATACCATTATATAGCGTAGAATTCTCAACAATTTGATTGACATCAGCCAAGAACTCTTCTCTACTTTGGTATTTCTTCTGACGTAAATTTTCTCTTATTGTTTGAAGGTCCATTGGCCTTTGAATTATTTTATAGTAATCCATAACTAACTATAAATTGCAAGAATTAAAATATAGTAATATTTACATTTATAAATAGATTTTGATACCTTAGCATTCACAGGGAATAAGAATGGCTGAACATCAGGAAGATCTCGCATTTCATTTAGAATTGCTTCTAAAATAGTTGAAAGAACTACAACAGGATCTGTACGACGTCGATTTGCGGGTCTTTGATGACGTTTAAGATAATCGCAGTGTATATCGCTGCCTCCTCGTCTTCTTTTTCTAGAATTCATTGCTTCTTTTGGCACTTTTAATAATAATGTCCTTCGTTTCATTTCTTCAGCATGCTATATTTAAATTATAAATTAAAAAAATATTTTATGTTCAATTTGAAATAATATAATTACCTTTATAAGTTTTCCAGATAATTTTACTTTTGTACCATCTACATTCACTAAATCTTCATCATCGGCATTTAATTGTTTTTCTATTTCTTCCTCTTGCTCTTCTGTCATAGCCACATTAAGAGGTGGAGCAGGGCCAGAATTTTGATACAACGGACAAGCTTTATTTGTCCTAAAATCAAACATATAGTTATTATCAATAATCAATTAGATATTATAACAATATCCAAAATTATAAAAATGCCTACTCGTTCATTTTATATACGAGTAAATTTTCAAAACTTTACTAACTTTTTAGAAAATGAATAACAGCAATCTTTCGACAGAAGTATCATATCTGTATATAATATGCAATCTGTGATAAATACTGAAATAAATCTAAAACTTTACCTCATATGACCGACATTGCCACAAGCGCCACATTTCAGCTTCAAATCTGGTTTAAGTTTTGTTTTTCTTCGAGATTTGGATGGCGATATAGCAGTGCTCTTCTGAGATGTACTCAAAGATCCCGGTGAAGTATTTAGATTTGTAATACTTTTGGTTTCATTACCTATAATATAAGAATATTAATAACATTGAAAACATGTTACACATCCAAAAAATCATACTAACCTAGTAAACTAGTATTACTGCTTCGATCAAGACTAAGTGTAGAAGCCGCAGTAAAAGAAGTAGAACTGACATTTCCAGCCATTCGTTCTCTCTCTTGGTTACGTTTAATACGTCGTAACTGTTCTTGTATACGTCGTTTTTCTCGTTTCATTTCTTCCTTTTGAGCTTCATCTAACGTTGCAAACTGTTTAATAAATGCTTCATCTTTTGTAGTTCGTATTTTAACGTAAGCATCTATAACAGGAGCTTTACGCACTATTTCAACTCTTGTAAATTCCTTTCCTTCTGGATTCCTGAATGTTCGGTATATTTTTAATACTCGTCCTTGAGCTGTAAATCCTGGTTGTTCTGAACTTTCTTCAAATTCTTTACCGCCTTTTTTCTCTTTTATTTTTCTATCTTCTCCTTCCATGATCATTTTTCTTAATTCTTGACGCTCTTGTTCTTCTCGTTCCATTGATAACTATAAATTAATCTATTATTATTATTATTATCATTATATAATTGTAAATATATACCTGACTACTGGTTTTTTTATTAGACAACATATTTTCTATGTTTTTTCCCATTTCTTCAATATCTGAACTATCTTCATCAGAGCTTTCAGCTTCATCTGTACTTAACACTTCAGCACTAGATAATACTCGATTTTGAAGATCAAATATACGCTGACATTCTTCTTTATATCTAATTAAAATTTATTATTAAATTCTTAATTAAAAAGTATCACAAGAGTAAAGTACCTCTCTTGATGTTCGGCAATTGAAAATCGGTTTCCTCTAGAAAATTTTGTCATTCCTTCTTCACCAGCTTTAGCCTTTTCTGTAGATAAGGTGCGTACAACATCAATAACTTCCCAACGAGACAATTTTTTAATCTGTTTAAATGAAATATTTCAAACGATCTGTGAAACAATATTTATTGGCAAATATTTACCTCTTCTTCCGGGACACCAAATTTCCGAAGTAGAGCTTTTGCGTTATTTAATGATAATCTTCTAAGATCTGCGTCTGTTCCAGTAACAGTGCGTTTCGGTTGCGATTCTTGTTCTTCTTTACTTTGCTGTAATTACGAAATTTAAATGAGAAGTAAATCGAAAGAAAATTATTATTTCACATATACTTTGCTCACCGTCGGCTTATTGGGCACTCGCACATAAGAGAATCCCTCACCACATCCTGTTGGATCAGCAGGACCAGTAAGTTGAAGAAGACATTTCCCCTTCATAGCTTGAATATAAGCTCGTGTTGTATTCCAAGGAGCTACTTTCACTTCGTCGTCCATCTTTAACTGCATCTCTTCATCATCGTCTTCAGCCGGTGTAAACAAGAATTTTTCACCATAACCCGCATCTTTTAATCTTTGTTCAGCAGCAATCATACTAAAATATGCACAACACTGTTCTGGCGAAACCATTGCACGAATTTCTTCTTCAGTCGGCAAACGAAACTCTGGTTTGATGACCCACCAATTTGAATCCATGCCTACATTAAGGAACAAAATGTATAAATACAAATTAATTGTCAGATACTATATTGCTCATTAATGTTTATAAATTCTAGAATACATAAATATTACCTGTTCGTTTGAAATCGGCGCAAAGTTTCAATCGTTTTCGTATACTGCTTTCAGAATGAGATGGAAAAGCTTTTTTAATATCATCCATTTTAATCCTACGTGGATTATCTCTGCTTTTCCAGAACAAACGATATATAAAAACCTTGAAAATATATTTATTAGAAAATATAAATTATTTATGTTTACGAAAGTACTTACTTGCAAGAAATCTCTCACAAAATTATTAGCCCGTTTTGAGTTTGGTCCCGGAACTTCATACAGTGGACATAATTGACCAGCACAAAACAAAGCATCTACTTCCCTTATATAATATTGTTGTCTTGTTCGAATAACCAGGAAATCTGTATCAGGTATTTTGTGTTCATAAATTGGAGCTCTATACATGTTGTTCTCAACAGCTTGAATTGATTGGCCAGGATGTAAAATTCCTAAGAATGGTGATGTATGTGCATATGCTACTTCACCGTAACGGTAAATGGGTGGTCCTGAATCTTTTCCAGCTTTTCGTTTATAGTAATTCTTTACTTTTGAACACATTCCTACCTAAAATAAATTCAGTATATAGGACTTTCCAAATTATAGATATATTCCACAAAAATAAAATCTCAATTACAGCACGGATGCAACTATATTTTTTCGCGAAATATAACATTTATTTACACTGCAATGTATTTATTATAATACTTACTTGATTTACCAGTGGTGGATGTTCTTCACAGAATTCAATTAAGATCACATCGCCATCACGGCCAGTTAAATCTTCTGCGGTACGCATAAAAAATACATCGCCACCACCTGATGCCATTCGTTCTTGTTCTCGTACCTACATAAACAATAATAATTATATATATATATAAATAAAATATAGAAATAACTCTTAAATACCTTTGCTTTCTTTCGAATGTGTTTCAACAAAGGTAGAACAGTATGTGGGCCAGGATGAGCTAAAACACCATGGGAAAATCGTTTCATTGGCGGACGATGGAAATTTCGTAATCTCATAGGACCCATGTGAGTTTGTATAAATGGCGCACGAAGTTCTACAACTGGAGTTGAGTGCTGAATTAAATTACCACCGCCAACTTTCAATCTCAGAGATGTTTCCGATGAACGAGGCATATAATAGCTGGAAATGAATTAAATAAGGAAAATAAAATTAAAAAATGAATATATACGAACATGTCATTCGAAATATTGAATGGATCTCTATCTGGCGATTTTGGTGGAGGCGGTGGTGCATCCTCTTGTAAAACGTTTATAACTCCAGCTTTCCCCAATAATAATTTAGATTTTTTGACGTGTGGATGTGGTATTTTTACTTTTACAGGCGCTACCGAATCTAGAATAATACAAATTATTATTAATGAAGTTTTTATTAAATATATATTTTTTAATACCGGCGTGTTGTTTAGATGGATCGATATCATCAGGTATTCCAAGCACGATATTTTCATCATTGGGATCAAGAGTTAAAATTTTAGGTTTCGGAATTTTATTCATATTTTCAGCATCCCAGATAACTTCATCTTCCCACTGACCATAAACAAGTTCTTCATTTTCCACTGGGAAAATTGAATACCAGGTGTCATCATTGTCTGCCTCATTTCGTTGTTGAGTTTTTGGTATAATACCACTTCATAAAAATGACACAGTTATTGTTGATACTATTATAGCTAATTCACACAGGATGAGAAAACATGCTTTTTCATTAGCACGTTTCCTCATTCCTATTAAATTATTTTGAAATACTAACAGTGATTGTGCTTTGCTTTGTTTAGAAGGAACTATTGCATTCGCAATATTAGACGATGGCATTCGTATTGCTCCGCTGGTTCCTAAAACAGTGCCACCTTTTCCTGGTTGACTAAAAGCCTGAGCAGTTCGGTTACCACTGCTTGGCACCCAACCAGCAGCATTTGATTTGCAATTTAATTTCTGCAACACCTACAAGATGAAAAACTATGCACGTGTCTCAAATTACTTGGCAAATATCTCGAGAACCAGAGAAAACAACAGAACAGTTACATAATTGAACTTAGACAATTGCCTTATTATAATAAATCATCGATATGAGATTCCGCATATTTAGAATAGTTACTGATTAATTGGTATCAAATTAATCTTGTATAAAACTCGTATAATAAAAAATTGCAACTTATTACAAGTATCACATATTAACAGAACAGAATCAGATCTATATGGTCATATTTTACTTATTAAAAATATTAAAGCTCATACAGTACAACAAAAACAAAATCCTTCATGTATCTGACCTTATGCTTTATGTCATTTCCATCCCATACAACATCATCTTCCCAATGTAACTGAGAAACCATTAAAAATGCATCATCGGGATAATTGGCATCTTCGAGATCTTTTTCTTCATTCTAGAAGTAAACACGAATTAATTAACATAATTTAGAGTAATTTACAAATCAAAATTACCGATTCTTTAAGTTTAAAGCCATAATTGAACCCTTCTCCAGTATCTGGTACTTCTAACATATCATACCAAACTTGTGCTGGACCAAAACGCCAGTCCGCCACTTTAGGGCCCGTATCATCACGAGAATTCTTTTCTTCTTTACTGTCAGGTGCTCCTTGATCTACTGGTCGCAGAAGTTTTTCCTATAAGTAAGATAGTTTTTACATAACATCTAACTTGATGAATTCGTTGCAGTACCTCGTCGTCAGAACAACATAATTCCTTAGCTGGTTTAGATGCATAATTAAATGTCCATCCTTTATGTTTATTTTTTGGTTTTTCCTCATCGGAGGCAGATTCAGAATCGTGTTGGCCAGTACTATCTTTATGGCGTCGGCGTTTTCGTTTTTTGCGTACACTACGCCATATCTGTGGTAAACTACTTGGTTTACCAGGACCAAATAATCGTGAGAAACGTAGAACCTACATTATAAGAAATATTTTGAATTAATAATTGTCCAAATAGTACTTATTTATAATTTAAATATCAACTTTTCTATAGATGCAGTACTTTTAAACAAATATATGTTAATCGATATCGATACTAGAATTGAGATAATGTTCGGAAATTTAGTTTACCAGCTAGAATGATAAATAAAATATATTAACCGATAAGCAATAAATTCTTATACAGAACCTATGTTATTTTCTTACTTTATCCGGGCGAAAATCCGGGAATAATTCTGTAACGTCAATATTGGCGTATTTGCTGGGTAACATTGCAGCTAAGGGAGTCTCTAATTTTCTTTTATTCGCTTCAATTTCATCTTTCCTTTCTTGAGAAAGTTCAATATCTGATGGATTTGGGGGAGGTGGCATCAACTGTTGATCTGATTTTATACCAGTATCTTCATCATCTGCATCGTAATCAGTGTTACTGCTATCGGTCTGTGAATTCTAAATTATTTTATAAATATAAGTATTCACCGATCTGTGAATTTCAAATATAAGTATTTTTATTAATATATACCTTCATATCTACTATTATTTCATCATCTGCGAGTTCATTTATATCAGAAAAATCTATTGCAGAAGGAGATTTCTGATCAAAGTTATCTAAAAAATAGAAATTAGTAAATTTGGACAAATAATATTAATGACATGAATAAACAAAAAAGTTGATAACTATGGTTTTAATTGTAATATAGTAAGTTTGTAAGAAAAATCAATAAAGATTTAACATAATAAAAATAAATGTGTAAATAATTAATGAGATGTTATAGCCAAAAAGCAATTTAAAATTTTAAATTATTATCTAATAAAACATATTAATATAAAACGAGTTACAAATAAATATACGTAATATATATTTTATTTTTCTAATGTACGCTGTTTACAATATGAATGGCAGTTCAGTAAATACACGCGATATCTACTACATAGTGAATTATTATTATTGGTAAATTTCGTAAACTTCAAGAAATGTTTAAAGCTCAATAACTCGTTCCACCGGGGGTTTATTGAGTAAATAATAATTTAAGATATTCGTTTCATTTTCGTTCATGTGTTAGTATGTTGACTATAATAATGAAATACTATTAAATATGTACTTTGTGATGATATTTGATCGTTGTTTCCAATGGCATCATTTGAATTATTAGTATTATGATTATCTTCTTCATCACTATCAGAATTTCTTGTTCGTTCATCGCCCATCATTTCTTGCAGTAAGGATCCCAAGCCCAACCTATATTTAAAATGAATAACTGTTATATTGATAACATTAAAAAATTCTTTAACATTACCTTCCCAATGATGCAAGATGCCGTTGTGATTCGGAATCGAATACATCACTTTCCAGTCTACCAGATTCATCAACATTACCAAACAGAAATCCTGTAAGATTAACACCCTCTTGATCTTCATTATCATGTTCATCGTCACTATCAGCCATATTATTCTATTGGAAATATATTATATTTACGTATATTTTATCAATACTTTGGCATATAGATTTTGTAAGAACAAAGTTAGGTTATTTCTTCGAGACGCCTATCATCAATGCCAAATTGTCTGAAATTAGTAAATAAACACAACCACCCTTCCTAGCCAAACGTTTGTGAATACAACAACAAGAAATAAAAAAATCAGCTACCATGTTATATATTCCTACCGTTTCATAAAGTAGATTCATCCCCGGTTTTAATAAATTTTACTATAAATTGTTCCTTATGATTATTAATGATATAAAATTAGAAATTAACTACTATGATGCAGTGATACATAGTATTCAGTGATTTAAAAATAAATTCATTATCATTTTCCAACTTAGAAATAATCCGCAATACACTCTTGAGAAATTGGTTAGTTAACTGCAGGGGCACAAAATTTATAGCAATTATTACAAGTCAGCGTATCAATTGCATTCAAATAAAGTCAAGACATAAATCTGTCATATAAATAATAAAAATATAGATAAAGATGGTAAATAATTTATACATTTCAAGAAAGTAATACCATTATAATGTTTGGTTAATTAGTTTTTTCGTTCGCAATCACTCAAAATAATAATAAAGTAAATAAAAGCCAATCAATTTTGAAATAACTAATTATTCATCTATCAGATAAATAAAATATATCAAATATCCCACTGAAATTATAATTGCTTTGATACGATATTTTTTATTTATCTGATTGTATTTTACCCAGTACTGGGTGTGGCACTCTTTCTAAGCAGATCTCGGTAAGTGATATATTTTTTCGCGTGAAGTGCGGTTAACAGCCGTCAAATCACGGCCCCCAAAGATATTAGTAGAAGGGAAGCCACAGGGGTAGATTTAAATTGGTGAAAACTGTTTGTCGGCTGTGGGGATCGAACCAGGGTTCTCAAGATCCACAAGTCGACTAGATACCACTGAGCCACCTACCCCATAAAAAAAAAATTCTGACCATGTATACTATTTTCAGTTTAAACTCGAGAGATCGGCATAAAACGTTTAAACGTCCCTGTCCCATATAACTACAATGACATCCATTAGTGCGGCTACCCCATATCGCTTATCGATGGTCAAAATAGGTAATTTTTAAGGGTCGTATTCAGCCTAAAATTATTCTTGTTTTTTCCTATGATTGACCGTACCGGCGAATGGGGCTGTACAACCCTGTGTGAATCTTGTGAAACCAGTTATGACGGATCATATTTTAAGTTTATGGGGTAGGTGGCTCAGTGGTATCGAGTCGGCCTGTGGATCTTGAGAACCCTGGTTCGATCCCCACAGCCGACAAACAATTTTCACCAATTTAAAAAAAATCTACCCCTGTGGCTCCTCCACCACTAATATCTTTGGAGGCCGTGATTTGACGGTTGGTAACCGCACTTAACGCGAAAAAATATATCACTTACCGAGATCTGCTTAGGCCGAGTGCCACACTCAGTAATGGGTAAAAGGCGTGATGATATATTTATTTATTTTTTATATTTTAAGTTTCTTTGTAAACGTAATTGCGGAGCATTTAATCGTTTTATGCCGATCCCTTGAGCTTAAAATGAAAATAATATAAATAAGAAGTTGCCAAGCCTCGGTGGTTTTCACCCTCATCTCTTCTATTTTATGCAATATATCTGAAATACTTTCTTTCGATTTTGATAACATTAAATAAAGTAAAAAATATTGAGACAGTTTATCGTGGAATTTCAAAGAACTGAGTGCGGTAGATGTTTTTCAAGAGAACCGCGATTGATAGTTACAAATTACAGTGAATGATGGTGTGCACTGCGCTCTGGCTAACGTAAAATCTCACAGAGCCGGTTGTTTACATCTCGCCATCGCCGAACAAATAAACATTGCGTGTCCCCCGTCGTGTTGCTGTGAGATGTCTTGCCGCGTCTCTTCTTGGTTTTATCTTTGCCTATTCGCATCTTTGTTCTAAATCCCGAGAAAATGCGACGTAGTGTGAGCGTGATTTAATTCTGTTGGAATCTTGTACTTTAAAATTAGAACACGACTTAATTCTGCTTGTAATCTTCGCCCATTAACAAGTATTATAGGTAGTTTTTTCTGCTGCACTTCAAAATTTAAAATGATTTGATATTAGTTCATTAATTTTAATATATATTTAAATAGCGTACATCTGTGGTTCTTAATTTGTGTTCCGCGGATCTCTGAAGAGTAATGATAAGAAAACTCTCATTCAGCTGACTGATCCGGTTCACTAAAATGACCCGTTAAAATTGAACCCTTCTGTTCAAATATCTTATACGTAATACGAATTTTCTCTTCACCATTTTAGTTTTGGTTCTGATTTGAACTACACAATTATATGTACTTCTACAATAAATAATATTTTAATAATACTTTTTATTTATATTTTATTTATCACATTTCATACTTCGAACGATCTAATTTATCAACAAAACTGGAATATGTGTAAATATAAATCTCAGAGCGATTTTTTGCAAATTTAAATAAAAGAATAAATAAAATTTATCACATGACTTGATCGCTATTTATTTTTTTTATTGACGTTAACAATCTATTTCTATTTGATTTTTGAAATTATCGTCCTTCAGTGTTGTCATTTATTCTGTACAATGAGATATTGATACTGCAGACGTAACTATTTATATGTAATTTAAAAGTCCTGTACATTCCTAGATCGGACTGTAATGTATATTATTCATTCAAATGTCAGTCGAACTTTTGGCAGTAATGTTATAAATTCAATAAAATAAATAAAATGGATTCGAATTTGTTAATTTATAGCTATTAACATACCTAGAAATGTTATTAGTTTCATTACAGCTGCAAATGTCAGTTTGAAATGTGAGCTCGTAGGGCGAGGATTTTAAGACATCTAAGGCCTGTTATGACTCATAACATCCGTGGTTTGTTCAATAGTTTACCGGTTTCAGAATATAAACACGGTAACATCATTAATCAATATTATTTTTTGAAATTCTTTTATGAATAACGCCATTGTCATTATTTTAGAAGGTGATCAAGTAAGTCTGTGGTCTGTATGTTTTTATTTAACGCCATTGTAACAATTGTCTGTGGTCTGTATTTTTTTAAATTTAAACGTCATAACGTGGTCATCTCTAATTTGAAAGAATGTAGAATTAATATATATTATGATAAGCAGGAGAAGTAATCTTTGTATTATTGATGTTTTGAGGTCCGTTTGTATTAATAGTGTTATATTATCATTGTGATTTATTTTCATTTTCTTGACTGTTTTGACAAGTCAGCATGTTGCTACCGTACAGAATACAGTTATTACTTACTTACCACTTACCAGCCTACTTTTGTGCATAGGTTTAATATCTTGAAACCGGTAAAATACATTTATTATGGAAGTAAATTTATATTATTTTGATAATCCAGTTGTCTAATATAAGTCAAATACAATCGAGTACAATAAAACAAATAAAAACCTAAGAACTTATTTATTTACATTTATAGTAAAAGATACAGAAGCACAGTTTTAAAAATTAATATTAGTTGGATACTTGTTTATGTCAATGTCATCATTGACTAGAATAGATGACCTTTTCATGGAGTATTCAGCTCATAATCTAGAATTTTTGTTACAATACACTAACATCACTTATGTTTACCGCATAAATCCGTGCTTTTATTTGACATTATTTTTCTAAAGCAATTCTAAGTTGTCTCGTACAATTTACTAAATTCGCCTGGTATTAAATAAGTTTAGAATATCTGCAGAAGCTGTATTAACAATTTGTTGGGATTCTTGCGAGGGTTGTTTGCTGTACTTTTGGTATTAGAAATGTCATGTTATTTGACATAAACAAACTTGTTTTCATAATATTCCGCGGCTGTCAAGGACTTATATTTTTTGTCCAAGACTATTAAAACATTCAAAAATAATAAATGTCAATATAAATATGAATAATTTTTTTTGTTTTTAATTTTTAATATCTCAAAAACTAGAAGACATATGCTCTTGAAGGCTTTACCATTGGGTTCAGCGGGTGAAAATACATATGTATATAAATATCTATAATAATATTCGTACGAGAAAGAGAATACATTTAAGATTAAAATAAATAAATATATCTTTACGCCTTCTATCCATTATTGGGTGTGGCACTCTTCGTAGCAGATCTCAGTAACTAATATATTTCATCACATGAAGTGAAGTTACCGGCCATCAAATCACGACCCCCAAAGATATTAGTGGAGGGGGAGCCACAAGGGTAGTTTTAATATGGTAAAAATTGTTTGACGACTGTGAATATCAAATCCATAGGTCGACTAATGAATGGATTTTACAGATATAAATAAATAAATTGAATATTAGAATGAGTTTTGGTGGTAAGTATCGCATCGCAGTAGACGAGTGCGAGAAATAAAGTCTGCACTTCTGCAGCCGCTCGCCGCTGTACAAACAAACAACGCGCTCTCCGTCGTCTGCGGCGTGGTGCGTCGCATGTTTCCATTCCGCAGCCGCAGCTCGCCGCTCGTGCAGACCACACACAGTCGAGATATATGTTACTAATACTGGGATTCTGTCATAAAGTTTATATATCCGTAAAATTGTAAATATTTAACAAAATCACAGCAATATTTGTTGACAAGTAGAAAATATTGCATATAATTATTAATTTCGTTGTGATTTTGTTCATCATTTACAGTTTTTTCTATTTTTCGTTCTTAAGAAAATCAATGAAACCCAGTTGCGTATCGAAAGAACATTCATTACGATACGCAACATTTTGTTTTAGATAGTTGGTAGTAGCAGATGACATACTGAAACTGTCAAGCTGAGAACTTTTTATTCCAAGGCTGAGAACATCAAAATTTCAATACAACCTCAAAATCTAAACAATTGCATAAATGTCAATAACAGTTACTATCCACAACATTTCATATACAAATTTTCCTAAATTAACTCGGTTTAAAACATCACAGATTTTTTAAAAATTTATAAAAAACGCAAAATAGTATAAATAACTCATTTTATAAGACATTTATCACACTTGTCCTTTAGAAAACTCGCCTGCTGCTCGTTTCTAAACTTGGCCGCGTGCGAAAAAAAAACATATCTTATAAAACTCGTTCTTTAATATACTATTATGTTTCTATAAAACTTATGGATTTGCACAGAATATATTCAAAAGATCACTAATTATTTACAAATTTTATAATTGTTAAAAACATAATTGTTGACTCTGTTGGGAGTTGTGACTCACACCTACAACTACATATTTTATTTTGTGGATTATAATTAATTAACAATACTCTTACATTACTTAACTAAGTAACGATTCATTTACAACATTAATTTTTTGTTTACTCTTGACATGAGAATGGAACCAACCCACAGCTCTGAAACGTCGTAATTTTAAACTAATTTTTAAAATAAAACAAATCAGATATCCAATCACCAGCGGTTTATTTTACTACTCGTATATTTACATTTACAATTTGTATTAAACCAACAGTTACCGAACAGTGAGTATATGAGTAGATTAAATTAATATATAATTTACCACGTATAAGTGGAAACCAATAGAATCACAAATTTGTTTGAAAATGAACCCATGAAATGAAAGCTATTTTGATAGTTTTCCACTAGTGAAATTAATAAGTGATAATTTTTCACTGTTATTCAATCTCCTTGTTTACCAATAAAATAAATGCTAGTTTCATAAACGCCAATTGAATTGCATTTCCAAATTTTTTGTTGTGATAATTTTCAGATTATATTGACATGGTGTTTTATTCGTTGTTACGGAAATAGGAAATATAACGAGTGTCAAAATATTATCGTCAATTGCCATATCACTTTTTATATTAGTTATGATTATACTTACGTACTTAATCCTAAGGCCTTTCTACCCTCTCGGGTGTAAGGCTGTGCGGGGGCTATTCTACTGTCTTTCTTTTCCTTCCATTCATCTCTTCTCTTGGTTAGAGATGTTGCTTCCTCCCATTTAACTCATCTCTTTTTTAAGACTTTGTTCACTTCTTCAGTCCAAGTTTTTCTAAGTCTTTCTCTTTTCTTATTCTTCGTTGCCCTTGCTTCGTAAACTTTTCTTGTTCTTTCCTCTTCTATTCTTTGGATGTGACCCCACCATCTTAATTTTCCTTCTTCTATTATACTGTTTATTGGTTGTATTCGTAGCGTAGTTATGATTATAATAGATTTAAAATCGTTGATGAAATTGAAATCGGCTGTTATCTAAATTAATTTCTATGAATAAATTAAATCTATTGAATAAAATGGTTTGTAAAAACGGTTCTAAAATTATTGTTTTTCAACTCTTTAATAGTAATATTTGTAAATTGAATCGTTCAACAGTATAATACTTCTCAAAGTATAATATTTAATTCATAATTCACTAACTTTTTTGTGTTTCGTTACAGGTAAAGTATTCAACTTATTTCATCTTCATATACTATAAAGAAGTTTAAAATTGTAAGTAACCTCAATTTCGTTACACATGTATAAGTATTTATATAATAGTATAAACTATTAAAAAAATCACACCTTTTCTCATTACTGGATGTGGCATTCCACTGTAGCAGATCTCGGTAACTGATATATTTCTTCGCGTGAAGTTAGGTTACCAATCGTCAAATCACGGCCTCCAAAGATGTTAATGAAGGGGAAGCCACAGGGGTAGTTTTAACGTGGTGCAAATTGGTTGTCGCCAGTGAGAATCGAACCCAGGTTCTCAATTCTACAGACTGACTCGATACCTCTGACCTACCTACCCTATTTGTAATAGATATATGATAAATTTATTTATTTATTTATGTTACGCTGTACAACAGGATCTAAATCCAAATTACAGTACAGGGTCCGCACTCACCGAACCGCAGTGTAGTAGGTCATATAATTTTTAGCTTGAGTGAGATTCGAACTCGGGATCTCCGAATTCGAATTCCGTATCGCTATCCACACCACCGCACTGACGGTTAATAGTTCATGTAATATAATTATTTAAATAGTAATTATAGATTTGACGTTTTAAAACTAGTTATACTATTTTCATTTTAAACTGGAGGGATCGGCATAAAACGATTCAACGTCCCTGTCCCATATAACTACAATGAAATCTATTAGTGCGGATACCACAAATCGCTTAACGATAGTCACGTCAGATAATTTTTAAAGAGTCGTATTCAGCCTAAAATTATTCTTGTTTTTTCCTATGATTGACCATTTAAAAATACCGGCGAATGGGACTGTACAACCCTGTGCGAACCTTGTGAGACCAGTTATAACGGGTCATATTTTCATTTCTTTTGTATAGTATGTTCAAAGATATTCCGTTATGGCTTTAACTTTCTAAGCCTGTGTTGAACCGCACACAGTAAGAGATTCTACCTGTTGGCGCTCAGGGTAGGATTGCAAAATATTTAAATTCGGAAATCTCTAATCTCTGTGCGGATTACGTATTTCAGATTTACTTGAAATAATAATGAATTCGCAAAATTAAACCGGTATTATTACATATTAGGAAAAATAAGATAACAAAGGCATACTTACTGAGTAGGTATATAAATGAGTTTTCAAAAATTTAAAATCAGTAGTAATACTAACTTTCGTACTGAGGTCAACAATTTACGTATTTAATATGTGGCGACCATTTGAAGAAGACAATACTGATGTTTTACCAGTTGAAAATTGTGATAAAATTAAACGGACATTTTTGCCGCAAGAAGCGAAAGAAATAGTTTCAAATGTGTATAACTATTTAAAAGAAAAAGATAGTGAAGGTGAAAATTCGGCTCTGATAAAAACATCAGAAATGACGAAAGTGCCGTACAATACTGTTCGTGATTTAGTAAGTGGAGTGAGACCTAGAAAGAAAAGTCGTAATATATATAAAAATAAAATTAAATTGGGAAATACTGAATACATACTTGTCCTTGCACCTCTATAAATCAAGCTTAAATCCCTAACAATAGACCCGCTGAGAGGGCCATGACGAAGTATCTTTGAACATAGCGTATATGCATAGCCAGATGAGATTCCTTGTTTTTTGGTTAAAAATGCAATCGAATATCTCGTAAAACCGTTAACTTTTTTAGTAAATCTGTCCTTCATATCTGGATGTTTTCCTACTAAGTTAAAATTATCGAAAGTCATACCAATTCACAAAGGAAAAGATAAACTTATTGCAAATAACTACAGGCCAGTTTCCATCACTTCAATATTTTCTAAGATTTTTGAATATTGTTTTTTACAAAGATTCCAAAAATATTTAGATCATAACAAAATAATTAACAATAACCAGTTCGGCTTCAAAAGAAATATGTCAACTCTTGACGCCCTGCAAACCATAATGAACGAAATTACTGTAAAACTTGAACGTAATGAATGCCCAATAGGTATTTTTTGCGACTTGAGTAAAGCCTTTGACTGCATCAACCATGATACTTTAATTAAAAAACTTGAATCGATTGGTGTGAGAGGGGTACCCCTTAGATGGCTTGAAACCTTCCTTACCGGCAGAGAACAATATGTCAGTCTGACTAATCCCTTGGGGGGGAAATTAAATTCCAACAGAGTGCCAACGGGAATGGGAGCGCCGCAAGGTACAATCCTAGCACCAGTTCTCTTTTGCATCTATATCAACGACTTGTTTGAGAAGCTGGGTAGTACTGGCCTGGCAACAATGTTTGCAGATGACGTGTCAATACTTATATCAAATAAAAACAACGATATCTTAACTAGTCTATTTAACAATACTATGTCTACCATCACTAGATGGTGTGGGAAAAACCAACTTATACTGAATCATTCTAAAACTAATTTTGTCCGTTTTCAAAATAAAAACTCTCAAAATATTGACTTAAATGTAGATAGTAACTTAATACAACGAACGGATGACACGAAACTCTTAGGTATGATATTAAATAAAAATCTAAACGCGAAACCGCATTGCGAATATGTAATATCCAGGCTCAGTGCTGTTTGTTATCAAACAAGATTTCTTAAAACTAAACTAAACCATCATCAACTGTTAATGTTTTACCATGCTGTGGTCGAATCGAGACTACGTTATGGCATACGCTTCTGGGGCTCTTCGCCGCATATTAAAGCTGTGTTTACCTGTCAGAAGAGGATTGTTAGAATCATTGCTGGTATATCGCATCTTGAATCTTGCAGGACTCATTTCCAAAATCTTAATATCCTAACACTTACATGTCTATATATACTTGATATTGGAATATATATGTACAAAAATAAAGGAAAATTCATTTCACAAAATAACATTCATGATAAAAATACCAGAAACAAGGGGAAATTGAGAAAACCCTTAGTGAAATATAATTGCACCCGTAACTCTCCTGATGTCATGGGCGTGGATATCTTTAACAGTATTCCACACGATATTACAATGTGTAAAAATATCTGCAGGTACAAGAAGAAACTAAAAGAATTTCTTGTGAAAAACTGTTTTTATACTATTGACGAATTTTTGTACCGTTCTTAATGTTATTACTTATTTACTTATTTACGACGCTTTTTATATGTACCTACATCTCAAAAATAAAATATTATTATTATTATTATTATTATTATTATATATAAACGTAATTGCGGTGCATTTAATCGTTTTATGCCGATCCCTCCAGTTTAAAATGAAAATAGTATACTTAGCTCGTCAGTAACACTAATTAACATGAACAACAAAATGGCTGCGTCTATTCCACATCGGAACCGGATGCCATAAATCATAGGGTGTAACTACACAAGCGTACATACATACATACAGATACTTGATGTTTCACACACCAACTCGATGTTTTGAGGCATTCGAGGAAAAAATATCAACGCCGGTAGCCGCGAACGAGGTCGGGACATTGTTTATGTCTGTCATCACAACGCCCCCTCATTCCCTTCTGCGCCCCTTTACAACTAGCTGCTGGTTCTCTTCATTACAAGTTCTGAAACTGAAACTTACTAGAAAGACAGAAAAAATTGTAATTTTTATTTAGTTACATAAATATTTTAAACCAGTTTCATTCAGCAACAATTCCAGAAAATTGTTTCAACAGTAATTGCTGGCATTTACATTTTTATAAAATATTTTTCATTTATTAGATGTGGCAAATTATTGCAGAAACATTTCTAGTTGTTATCAGTAGGTGGCTCAGAATCCGAGTTTGATTCCTTCAGCCGACAAATAATTTTCATCAAATGTAATTCGACGAGATAATTTAACGATATTAAAATAAAATAATTCAAATGACATTAGTTTTTATCAAATTGCTAAGAGGAAAGTTAATAAGGCTTTATCAGTTGCAAAATGTTACTTTCTTATTTATCCGCTTTAAAAGTGACAATAGTTATTTGTGTATTAAGAGCGTAAAGTGATTCTTTGTTACTCGAGCACTGTAATAGTGTAAGAGGAACAAAGGCACTTTACGCTCGTGATGCACACATACTTTTTTCTACGATTGCATCTTAAATTATTAAAAAACGTATACGTAATGAAAATAAATTCGTTCTGCAAACTATCAATATGACAAGTTTCTGTTTTGTTTATATTCCTGGTAACTATTGAAATAAGCGCGCATTTAATATATTTTTCGCGCGTTGCCATTGGAGACGCGCGCGTTATCTCCCGATTGTTCCACAGAAAACGTCAACTTTACAATGATAAATTGTTAACTTTTCATAGCAATCGTAGAAAAAGTTAATTTTTTTATGGCTTATTTTGTATTGAAATGAAATTATTTCAACTATCATAATAATATAAAAGTTTAGATATAGGTAATTGAGTGATTAGTTTCAGGAACACCTAATATATATAGAATGATTAATAAATGTTTGTCTCTATCAACATTTTGCAACCTTTTTTTACCAATTATTTTATCTTATCTAATCAAATTTAGACGTTTGTTGTTATAATTATGTAGATTTTTTCTTTGAGATAATTGAAATTTTTCCTTATTTTTATGACGTCAATTTGTCTTAAATGACTCACATTTCTGCTGATTTTGTACTTTTTATTATAATATAAATAAATTGCATTACAATAACAGGATGTAATAATCTAAAAAAGTCTTGTGATGACAACTATCCTTATTATTTCCTAAAAAATCACCATACAATTTTAAAAATAACTTGTTTTTTATTAATACATGTTCTATGCAAATTTTTTTTATTAAAATATTTAATAGTTGATTAATTAATAATTATTATTATTTGTAAATAGGAAATTGTAATTTGTAACTGTAACATCTATTCTACGAACGATTTTTCTACTTTGCACTTGTACAAAAATTAACTCAGACTAGGACTCATGTCTAATAGTTATAAAATCATTTTATTTTAAATAAATTGTCATTAAATAATCCATATTTTCAATTTATGTATTATTATACTAAAAAAGTATTTACTGTCTTAGCTAATTGTTTTATTTCGAGGCAGTCATGACTTACTATTTTTTGTAAAATTAGGGCATAATTAATGTACTCGCCATTTTATTTTTAGTAAAATCACAAAAGTCAGGTTCACTTCAAAAAAAGATGTATTTTTAAAGTAATTGCATTCATTTTATAGATATAGAAACTACATCAAAAATCGCGTTAAACTACATGAAAAGTGAAAATATTCTATTTTTGGTTTAACCGGAGGTTACCCCAATTTTCTTATTTGAAATGGAACACTCTGTATATTTTTCAATATTTGGATACTACGCAATATTCTGAATTCAACCACGAATAATAAATGCATTTTTAAAATTATCAACTAAGGAAGAAAAATAAAAATTATTTTAATTATATTCTTTATTCAAATATCTAAGTTAACATGGATGTTACTTATGATAAAAAACATAAAATAAAACAAACGAATTCTCTTAAATACAAACTTTAAACTAAATTTTCAAAATGTCCGCCATTTTCTTGAATATAAAGATTAACTCTTGTTCTAACTATTCCTCCCATAACATTCTATAACATTTGCAGTGTAATGCTATGAGTGGCTTGATTTATTCGATTCATTAAATAATAAATATCGAATTGAATTGTTGCTAGCAATGTTTATTAATTTATTTGGCATTATTACTTGAATTTATGCATGTGTAATTAAAATCGTAGATACTTGATGAACTAATGGCCAGTTGCATCGCTGTTAATTAAATTTTAAGTTTTCCTTAAATGAACAATATCACATCGAAATGAACTGTCATATGAGAAACTTAACATTATTTTTAAACATTCAATTCAATATTTGTTATTTAAGTAACCCTTAAAATTAATGTGAAAGTGGTGTAACTGCCGTGCATTAATTTGTCAATTTTTGATAATCACTCAAGAATAAAATTCTGCACCGTTGTAGCATTTGGATCATGCGAAAATAATTGTCTAATATACTCGTAATAGTTATTTGTGTATTAAGAGCGTAAACTGATTGTTTGTTACTCGAACACGGTAATTGCAGCGCGAGCTGCAATAGTGTAAGAGGAACAAAGACATTTTACGCTCGTGATACACACATAATTTTTTCTACGATTGCATCTTCAAATTACTAAAAAACGTATACGTACTGAAAATAAATTCGTTCTGTCAACCGTCAATATGACAAGTTTCTGTTTTGTTTGTAACCCTGGTAACTATTGAAATAACTGCGCATTTATAATCTTTTTCGCGCGTTACCATTGGAGACGCGCAAAATAGTTATTTGTGTATTAAGAGCGTAAAGTGATTTTTTGTTACTCGAACACGGTAATTGCAGCGCGAGCCGAAGGCGAGAGCTGCAATAGTGTAAGAGGAACAAAGACACTTTACGCTCGTGATACACACATAATTTTTTCTACGATTGCATCTTCAAATTATTAAAAAACGTATACGTATTTAAAATAATTTCATTCTGTCAACTGTCAATATGACAAGTTACTATTTTGTTTGTATCCCTGGTAACTATTGAAATAAGCCCGTGTTCAATATCTTTTTCGCGCGTTGCCATTGGAAACGCGCGCATTTAACGTCTTTTTCGCGCGTTGCCATTGGAGACGTGCAAAAAAGATATTTTTCGATTGTTCCACAGAAAACGTCAACTTTACGATGACAAATGAGAGCGTAATTGTCAATTTTTCAAAGCAATCGTAGAAAAAAGATATTTTTCGATTGTTCCACAGAAAATGTCAACTTTACGATGACAAATGAGAGAGTAATTGTCAACTTTTCATATCAATCGTAGTAAAAATACCATTAATGACTGATTTTGACGGAAATTATTGTCGTCATGATCATGACTGTTTGTTGCGACGAAAATCTGCACGAGTGCGATAGCACGAGTGTAGATTTTCTTAAAGCAACAAGCAGGAGTGATCTAGGTAAAAATTACCAAAAGAAAATTTCTACATACTACGCACTTTTCAGAAAAATAAAAAATTCGGATATAATATTTGTATACATAGAAACCCTTGTTGAAAGATGGTGACGCTAATTCACAACTTTAGAGTTGATGTTGGATAAATAAATAAATAAATATATCATCACGTCTTTTACCCATTACTGGGTGTGGCACTCTGTCTAAGCAGATCTCGGTAAGTGATATATTTCTTCGCGTGAAGTGCGGTTACCAGCCGTTAAATCACGGCCCTCAAAGATATTAGTGGACGGGGAGCCGCAGGGGTAGATTTAAATTGGTGAATATGTTGGATAATTTTACCGTCATGGTAAAGAAGTAAATTTGCAATTAGAAAACTTCACCTATGCCAGGATAAGACACCATCGGGAATTGGCCAACTATGAATGTTGGTATTTATGTCTGAACATATGTTTAAGACAAGACGAGTATGAGGGAAGCATTCCATAGCTACGTTATAACATTGTTTACGTAACGCGCTTCGCTCTGGGAGGTCCTGGAACGCACAGAGATTAAAGGATCTGGAGGTTGGTTAGACGCGTGTGTAGGCGGAAGATGAAACCTCAATCGCCTTCTGTGGTAAGCCGCGCGCTACGCCGCTCTACATACTATATTTGTTATTATGTTATTGACTGTACTGTTTATCCATTTTGTTTTAATCACGTCCTTTCTTCCATTATGTTCATTGTATTAACAACCGAGTATCTATCAGTTGACTAACTTTATTTTTCACAATTATTTAGGAAATTATCATTTCAAATAAAAGGTATAATTATATTTATTTGAAACAATTTTCCCAAAAATATTTGAATAACTAAATAAAATAAATAAATATATCATCACGCCTTTTATCCATTATTGGGTGTGGCACTCTGCCTAAGCAGATCTCGGTAAGTGATATATTTTTTCGCGTGAAGTTCGGTTACCAGCCGTCAAATCACGGCCCCCAAAGATATTAGTGGTGGAGGAGCCACAGGGGTAGATTTAAATTGGTGAAACTTGTTTGTCGGCTGTGGGGATCGAACTAGGGTTCTCAAGATCCATAGGCCGACTCGATACCACTGAGTCACCTACCCCATATTTGAATAACTGTTGATTGGATTTCAGGTTTTAACGGAAAAAAAGGAATTTTAAACAATTTCAATTTTAATTTTTTTATATATATATTATTTGGTGACGTTTTGGCGTAACATTTTGGCCATTTTCATGCAATAAAAATGCAAAAAAAATAACTTAGTACAATTATTAAAAAAAAACTTAATTTTTCTGACTTTAAAAATTAAGTTTTTTTATAATTATTTTGCCTCTCTATTTCACAAGAAGAAATTTGAGTTTTCTGAGTATGGCATTCTGTCGAAGCAGATCTCGGTAAGTGATATATTTCATCGCGTGAAGTGCGGTTACCAGCCTTCAAATCACGGTTCCCAAAGATGTTAGTGGTGGGGTAGGCACAGGGGTACATTTAAATTGGTGAAAATTGTTTGTCGATTGTGAGGATCGAACCAAGGTTCTCAAGATCCACAGGCCGACTCGATACCACTGAGCCACCTACCCCATGTTTAAAGTTGTCTTGCGGATATTAATTGAGTTACCCTCGCGTATATCCGCGATATATTTTGATAGCTACATATATTGTACAGGAAATGAGCATAAAATTTATAAGTAGAAACAAATCTTATAGAAAATGGAACAGGCGACCACGAAATGACCTCAGCCACCCATGTAGCGACATGTGCTCGTTGGCGCCGTCGCCGTCGCACTCGGATCATAAAATTTTACCACCGCACCATTTCCATAGCTATTGTAACCATTGCCCAATGTGGGTATTCTATCATAGCCCACAACAGTCCTAGAATATCTATCATGTTAAAACGGGTGAAGCGGTCACTTCAAACCTTACGTTTATTTGTCTCGTTTCTAGCTATATTTTATTTTTTTTAGTTTATTACTTACAGGAACTTAATTCCTATTACAGTACAGTGAACCAACATCTTATAGAGGAATTCAAACCTTTCAAAATAGTTATATTTTAAAAAATATACAGGGTGTTATATTTTAATAGACCCAGCGAATATCTCGCTTATTTATCAACTTAGCAATTTCTTTCATATAACATGATTTATACAGGAACATGTAAGCTATTTGATGACGGATGTACATACATGATATCACTTTCGGTTTATTAGTAATTAATATCAACTTTGAAATTTCAAATGGAACATACTATATTTTTTTACAAATTTGAAAAGTGCATCAAATTTCCTTTACAATCATGTAAAATAATCCATATGTTACATTATTAAAAAGTAAAATGGCGGGCACTTTATTATACACCAAATCGGAAAGAGAATAATGAGCCATGTGTGTGGCTTGAAATAAAACAATTAACTAAAACAATTATAATTATTATTATTAAATGAAATGATATTTTTTTGTCATAATAATACAGAAAATAATAATAAAGAACACTTAATAACAACAAAATGATTTTATAACAAAGAGACTGGGAGCCATTTTGAATATTTGTTATAAAATCATTTTGTTGTTATTAAGTGTCCCTTATTCTTATTTTCTGTATTATTATGACAAAAAAAAATATTATTTCGTTTAATAATAATAATTACAATTGTTTTAGTTAATTGTTTTATTTCAAGCCACAGTCATGGCTCGCTATTCTCTTTCCGATTTGGTGTATATTAAAGTGCCCGCCATTTTACTTTTTAATAATGTAATATATGGATTATTTTACATGATTGTAAAGGAAATTTGATGCACTTTTCAAATTTGTAAAAAAATATAGTATGTTCCATTTGAAATTTCAAAGTAGATATTAATTACTAATAAACCGGAAGTGATATCATGAATGTACATTCGTCATCAAATAGCTTACATGTTGCTGTATAAATCATGTTATATGAAAGAAATTGCTAAGTTGATAAATAAGCGAGATATTTGCTGGGTCTCTTAAAATATAACACCCTGTATAAATTGAGGTCAGTGAGGTTTAAATTCGTGAACTTTGATTTGGCAAATTGTAAAAATTATCTCTCCACAGTACCGTGTATAAATTAATAAGAAAACGATGAAAGATGTTTACATAGTTATATACTATTTTCATTTTAAACTGAAGGGATCGGCATAAAACGATTAAATGCACCGTAATTACATTTACAAAGGAACTCAAAATATGATCCGTCATAACTGGTTTCACAAGGTTCGCACAGGGTTGTACAGCCCCATTCGCCGGTACGGTCAATCATAGGAAAAAACTAGAATAATTTTAGGCTGAATACGACCCTTGAAAATTTACCTATTTTGACCATCGATAAGCGATATGGGGTAGCCGCACTAATGGATTTCATTGTAGTTATATGGGACAGGGACGTTTAATCGTTTTATGCCGATCCCTCTAGTTTAAAATGAAAATAGTATAACAAGTGAGACAGGGAAGCGGTCGCCTTAGAATCGGCTTTTGACATTTTCGTTCTTTTATTACAATTTAATTTAAGGAAGATAAATGATGATTATTTTTATTATATTAAATTTTATTTATATTTTGAGACGCCATTTTAAAGATTCACGTCAGGCGCCTAATGAGCTCGGTCCTGCCTATACGCATTATAATTTAATATTAATTTTTAAGAAGTAATCTAGTTATATCATTTTCTGTGTCCAAAAAACATCAGAATACCAAGTTTCATCAAAATTGTTGACATACACAAACATATAGACAAATTAATTTACTTACACAAAATTTGTTCATTCAAAAGACAGTCGAATTTTTAACAATATTGTCCATCAGTATGGTGGTGTGGATAGCATGTAATTCGAATCCGGAGATCCCGAGTTCGAATCTCACTCAAGCTAAAAATTATATAAACTACTACACTGCGGCTCGGTGAGTGCAGACCCTGTACTATAATTGGGATTAAGTTCCTGTTGTACGGCGTAACATAAATAAATAAATAAATAAATTTGTGTATTAAGAGTGTAAAGTGATTCTTTGTTACTCGTTACTTTCAGCTCGTGCTGCAATAGAGGAACAAAGACACTTTACGCTCGTGATACACATATATTTTTCTACGATTGCATCTTAAAATTATTAAAAAACGTATATGTACTGAAAATAAATTCGTTCTATCAACTGTCAATATGACAAGTTTCTGTTTTGCTTGTATCTCTGGTAACTATTGTAATAAGCACGCATTTAACAAATACATACACCTAGGGCACCAGTTTTTCATTGGATTTCGAACAAATAAAATCCATAGTGACCTTAGAATTCAAGAATAGAACCGATGCATTTTCAGGAAAACAAGAACATCGTCGTGGCAAATTTACCACAGTAATCATCATAAATTAATCTACTCGCATTATTAAACTTTGAATGACAGATAGATTTAAGTTTCACGTCCGCAGCAACAAATAAATATAGCAGATAATGTGACGATAGATGATTTGTTTGCGTTATAGGTAATTCGTTATACTTATATCTGATTTGCAATTATCTTCCAATATATTTTATATTCTTATATCCGATATTATAAAAGACAGAATAAATTTACTTCTATAGTACAATTTATTTAAATTAAGAAATTTTAATCAATTTTATTTATTTTATGGCATATACAGGGTGAGTCTGGGAAGACGCCCCCCCCTTTAACTTTTTTATTATGAGTAATAGAAAAAAATGGTTCATATGAAAGTTTTATTATTTTAAATATACTATTTGATGGCAGATGTAGATATTTTTTATAAAGTCAGGTTTACAAGATACGACTATCAACTTTTATTTTTTAAATAGCAACCTATAATTATTTTACTAAAATAAAAACCGCCATTTTTTTCTCTTTTCAACGGTGTATTAGTTTTTATTAATGTATCTGAAAAAATTCGAGAAAAATAAGAAAATTGAGAAATACTGGAAATAATTTTTATACAAATATTATAGGTGGCTATGTGAAAATAAACAAAATGTAACAGTGTTAAATTAATGTCAAAAAACTATACATTTGCTGATTACTTTATTTAACTTATTTTGCAAACAATAAAAAAAACGTTTTCAAATGTTTACGAAAGAAGAATTAATAGATATGATTCTAATAATTGGTGAATCGACTGGAATCATGAGAAGGGCAAAAAGAATTTTTTTTATTGTTTGCAAAATAAGTTAAATAAAGTAACCAGCAAATGTATACTTTTTTGACATTAATTTAACACTGTTACATTTTGTTTATTTTCACATAGCCACCTATAATATTTATATAAAAATTATTTCTAGTATTTCTCAATTTTCTTATTTTTCTCGAATTTTTTCAGATACATTAATAAAAATAATACACCGTTGAAAAGAGAAAAAAATGGCGGTTTTTATTTTAGTAAAATAATTATAGGTTGCTATTTAAAAAATAAAAGTTGATAGTCGTATCTTGTAAACCTGACTTTATAAAAAATATCTACATCTGCCATCAAATAGTATATTTAAAATAATAAAACTTTCATATGAACCATTTTTTTCTATTATTCATAATAAAAAAGTTAAAGGGGGGGGGCGTCTTCCCAGACTCACCCTGTATAGGTAATGCTCGCTAGGAATGAAATACCCTAATTTTTGCGGATTTCAAAGAAAATTCTTCTTGTTCTATAATCTTCTTCTCCTGATGGCACTACAGCCCAAATCTGGCCTGGGCCTACCGGACACACCGAGCCGCAGTTTTTACACTGCCGTACTGCCGGTTTTTGTAGTCAAATGCTATATTATTTAAAGCGTATAAGTGACTAGCTTATAGCGTCCGAGTGTGATAAATACATGTAACTGTATTTTATATTTTACGACAAATCACACATTGTCGACAGGCGGATTCGAACTGACGAACCTTGGTTCGGGTGACGTCACAGTATGTTAAGAGATGTGCCTTAACAAATTATATGTCATCAAAGTTTCGTGCAGAGGTATAGAAACATCCGGTATTGGTGTAGCACGTATCCACCTCCAATAATTTTTTACCATAAAAATGCGTTCTGCACTAGGTCAGGCATGGTTAGGGGTGTTTTTTTTTCAGGAATTTCATCAATTTTGGAGCTGGTTGAACTAAAAAAGAAACACCCCTAACCATGCCTGACCTAGTACAGACCGCATTTTTATGGTAAAAAGGAATTGGAGGTGGATACGTACTACATCAATACTGAAACATCCTGTATACTATTATCTGTAATTATTAAATAATACCTTCATTATGTATCTAACTCTAGTGTAATATGAAAATTCATATTTTACGGTCTATTTCTAACCAATAGCAATCAAGTATATGACAGACATATTGGGAAGGAATATATGGCTTTAGGATCCTTGAATACTATTATTTATTTAATGGACGTTTCGATGGTTAACTCATCATCTTCAGCATTTATTAGAACAAAATTATTTTCCAAATCTACAGAACATAAGAATTTTTATAATATATATTATAAAAATTGGTATGTTCTATAGGTTTGGAAAATATTTTTGTACAAATAGATGCTGAAAAATGATGGATTAACCATCGAAACGTCCAATAAATAAATAATAGTATTCAAGAATCCTAAAGCCATATATTCCTTCCCAAAATTGAAACTCAGGATCAACATATTCCAAGCAAAATATATGACAGATATTTGTAAGGTAATATTTTACTATTTTTGTTTTGTGTACTTAAATAGTTGTAAATAAAATACATTTATTTGACTCGCATAACGAATATAATGGTTATATGCTCATTACATAATATACTTTTGTATAATTTGTAATCTTTTTCTTATTTGCTCAAATAATAATTGTTGTGGATTCATTATCTTCCTGTCATTTATATTGTATATATTTATGATAAGCGAAAACAATAATGTCATTCTGTTGATAATTGAGTGTAGAAAATAATCACTTTCCGTATGTAGGAACAAAATATAACAATGAAATTAGAATAAATTATATTCACTTATGGAACTTGCTTTTCTTTCACATTATAAACGGGTATTGGAACTATTTATAACAATTTTTACTTCCTTGTACGAAGTAAAGGAAGTATTGTAATCGCGAAAATTTTCGGTTCTCAGATTTCAGCGGAAATACGCATTTTGGCCATCCCTGAATCCATTTTGACTAATTTCGTCGTGCCGTCTGTACGTACGTATGTATCTCGGATAACTCAAAAACGGTAAGCCGTATAAAATTAAAATTTTATATTTACGACTGTTATAGCATCTAATTGTGCACCTCCTTTTTTGGTTATTATATAACTTCCGGAAGTGGTACACTGAGAGAATTAAAGTTCTGATTCAAAAGTAATAACATTGATTCAAAATATTTTCCGTTTTCTATATGGCGAAAACAATCCCGTTTTCTGTAAAGAAATATAAAGTTTTAAACAGTAAGTTTTATTTGAAACCGTAATGTACTTCACCGAAAACGGAAAATATTTTAATGTAAACAATTTATTTATTTGACTAAAAAGTATACAGTTTTGTTTGAAGATTTGTAAGTTCTTTATCCAAAATACTTCTTATTTGAAATCAAATGTTTATTGAAATAAAGAGTTTTGTATTGAAAGTTTTAATGTTCAATAAACACGAATTAAGTTTTCATTTAATGAAATATTTTTTCATAGGAATTATAATACTTTTAAATGAAAACTGTGTGCATTTTCATGTAAAAGATAAAACCAACATACTATATTTTGAATGAAATATAATCTAGTTTTGCAGAAAAACTTTTAAGTTTTAATAAAATAATAGGTATTTTCACAGGTTCTCAAAAAAATAAAATTTATAAATTGCTTATATTTATTTATAGGATATATACACATGTATACAAAAAAATAATTTACATTTAAGTATATGTCAAATAAATACTAATAGGTATTAAATATATATATATAATCATGAATCACATTTTGACATATAAGTTCCCATTCGGTACTTGATGTATACATGTAGGTACTATATTGTATAGATCAGAAAAATGTATACAAAATAATTTGTTTGTTTTCTCCACTCTATAAGATTGTACATGTTTTTCATATACTAGAGTATTTAAAGGTTGAAACATAAAATATACTTCTTTTTCCTCCAATAAAATTATAAATTGAATCTGTGCGAAACTCGACATAAAATTTGTACTATTTAATTCTAATACTGCACCTAGCATGTATTTAATTCCTTTAATCTTAATCCAAGTAAGTGCGAAATAATTGAGTGTGCGATAATGTATAAATTTAAGAAATATATTATTTTCATTACTATTTTTTGAAAAATTTATGTCTTCAGTACCAAATTCAGTTATACTTTCCAATCCTTTTTTCGCTATAATTCTGTGACAAAACGCAAGCTGATTTTTTATTGCTAATGTGTGAATAATATTTCTTCGAGAACATACTACATTCGCGTTTGATTTAAATTGTTTATGCTTTCCTTCAAATCTTATTGAAGATACGTTACACAAAGGACCAATAGTAGCTATAATTTGTGGATAATGAACAAGAAAATGATGTTTCGGCTTTAAATTTCCAAAATGTTCAATATATAATTCATGATGTTCGCTGATTAAAGTCTGCAATAAAATGGCATCTTCTTTAATTATGCATTTATTCGAAACTAATTCTATAATTTTATTTAATAAAAGATAAAGTTCCCACACAGAATTGTTCATTGGTATCAGATCTCCTACAATTAAAGAAAAAAAAATTGTAAATGTATGCATTTCCGAAGCTGAGAATATAATATATTTTTTTAATATATGCTGTAGTGAAACCAGTGGAGGTCTATTTTCTGACGGCGGAAAATTAAAAAATCTAAGTCTTCTATTTAAAATATCCAGAGAAAAAAATTTGTCCACATAAATAAATTGATATAATATTTCACCCATTTCATATCGACTAATACCCTCATGAATATCATGCATGATGTCACAAACTATGTTTTTTGTTACATGGAATGTTTCCAATTCGTTTAAAAAGCAAAATTCTTTAACACCGAATTCTTTATTTGTGGCATCTAATTCATAATTTTGTATGTTCCTCAACATCGATGTATTTTCAATTGTTTGGGTAGCAGTTTCATTTTTATCACAACGACACATTCTACAAAAATATTTGGACGAAAAACTTTCTGTAAATCCTAATAACGAATTTAAACCTAAATTATCACCTAGCAGTAATATAAGAGTAAAATAAAGATGTTTCTCTCCTGATAAAGTAGAAATTTTCAGTCCATTTGTTTGTAGTTCTTTTATATCGCAAACAAGTGAACAAAATGTTTGTTTATTTCCAAATACTTTCCTGTCGGAAGCAAAATTTAATTGAACTAAAAATATATTTTCCAATTGAGCTGCAAATTCAGGAGGTAAACATGCAATTGAAAAGTATGTAGCACAAATTTTGTATATATTAGCATGACTTCCTAATGGATTGCATATTTCAAAATCGTCGTTATAAAGCATAAGGGGAAATGTAGTTTTATTATTTTCTTTATGAATATTCTTCCATAACGTACTTTGAATGATATTGCACAAATATTCCTCAGATTTTACATTTTTTACGTATTCGTATATTGTTTCATAAACATTTGGAATTTCTAAAAACGCTTTTAATGTTTTTATTATAGGAATATATTGACTATAAGAATCAGTTTGTTCTAAAACAACTCTGTTATTAACTTTTTTATCATTTATACACTGACCTAGTACTAGTGGAACCGGCTTTATAAAACAATCTAAATTTTCAAAATATTTAAATCGTAAAAATTCTGACCTCAAATTCTGAAAGGGATTTGCAATTAAATCTAACATACTTTTTATTTCAATTTCTGATTCTTTATTATCAGATACTATTATTCTTTCTATCAAATGAATTGGTTTCTGAAGCATATTTGCAATATCATCCAAAATCATTTGAACAGCATTTCTGGGTAATGTATATTTACTGTATAATTTGGAAACAATATATTCAGTTTCAGTTGTTAAACAGTTCTGAAAATCATCATATGTTGAATTTGGTACTTGATGTACATTAGTTGCACACTGATTATTGTTAACTTCATTAACAAATAAGGAACTTGATAAGTCAGAACTTATTCCAGGTGTTGTATTAGATTTATAATCCGAATTTTGAGAACATATTTCTAGCGAATGTTTTCTTATTAAATGTTTTTTAAAAGAGGACAAATTTTGAAAAGATCTGGTACAGTTAAGTTGTTTACAATATAATATTTTTGTAGAAAAATTATGTCGAGTTTTAATGTGCCGTACAAACATTTCCATAGTAACAAAATTATAATCGCATAATGGACAAACTAACATATTAAAATAATTTAAGAATCTCTAATGGAATCTAACAAAGTAGTTACATATGGAATTTGTTTATCCCACTTAGTTGTAATATTGTATAGAGCGTGCTGCAATAACAGCCAGATATGCTCGCTTTCGATAGGATACCTGGCAGACAGTGTATGGAATGACTTGAAAGCGAGATCCAAACAGCTCAATACGCTGTCTGTCTTGTGTAAAATATCACATATAATCAAGTAACTATCTGTGATATTTGTTAATGAAGATCCTACTACCAGTATAAAAGGCTGAGCTGTAACTTGTAGTTTCTTTAATTTCTTCAACCGCTCTTCAATATATGTTTCAATATCTCCGGGTAGCTGAAATAAATTAATATTAAAATTTAAAAATTATATACAATAAATATTCATTATTCAGAGTCATAACAAAACACTAACATGAACATGATATATGATGCTTTCCTGACATTCGGAAATACTTGGCTTCCAGTGTTTTTTGTTTACTTTTGAAATACCACGGGGTGGAAATAATGCCGCAAGTAATATTATTTGTATTGCATTTCTACTATCTAAAATTTAATACAATAATTAAAACATTTACAATAAAAATAATAATATTATGTACAATAATTCCCAAACCTTGATTTATAGTAGTTGAATTTAATAACAATATCAATTGTTCGGTTTTTTTGTCAAAGTCCCTTTTTGTGTTTTTTAATTTCTCAAAAAAAATGTTCCATTTATCGAAATTTTTAATTAAACTTGTATTACAGTCGGGAAACATTTTTTTAAAATCCATTGCAATCTAAAAATATAGTCCAAATTACAAACTAAGACAAAAAATAGTATATTTTCAATTAATTTACCAATGTATTAGCTTTCGTTAATTTCAAACTTGGCCAGTCTCTTAAAAAATCCTCCAGTGTTGCACTTTTATTCGAAATGCGCATTGGAAATGTTTTTTCCCAATTTTCTTCAACAATTTCCCATGGAGTTGACCAATTTTTAAGCCACTCGGCAGACTTTAGCATATCCTCTAAAAGTAAATGCATATTTTTCAAATTATTAAATAAAATTCTAATTAACCTTGCTATAAAACTTATAGTTTTACTTGCATAAAAAAATGTTATTAAACATACCAGATGAGTTTTGAACTTCTGATCTTTCCTCGTCAGTTGTTTGTACGACTTGGTTTGGAGAAGATACTTTATACAAATGTTTTAGGTTTCTAAATTTATCTACCAGTTTTCCTTTTGGGTTAACAGATTTTTTTTCCGGACTATTTTTGCAAGAAACTCGAGGAATGTAATAGGTACTCGTACTTTCAGATTTAAATAAGTCACAGATTTTTTGAGCTAATATTTCGAAATCATCGGATTTCAAATTCACACTAAAAATTAAAAGCAATATTATGTTAGTGTTCATCTTTTGAATTAAATGATTAATTTTTTTACCAGCGTGTATCTGTCATAACTCCATTAATAACGAGGTCTACAAGCATATTTCTTGTTTTTCTATTAAGCAGTTTATTTTCTTCAAAATGCGAAAGAACATATTGACCTCCGGTGCTTGAATTAAGAAATTTATATAAATCAAAATGATATACCGTTCTACAAGATTGTTTAAATTGTGTAGGCCCATAAAAATTCTTTTGTTTTGAAACAGAATTTTTATATGCTTGAGCAATTTCATCTGTGGAGCATAATATTTCGGAAATTGAACCAGATGTGCTGGTTGAATTGCTATCACTTTCAGTCGGTGTTGTTATATTTGCAGATTCTAAGGAAAGTGTATCGTTGTCGGAGATTATGTTAATATCCTGTAACTAATTTCAATATACATTCAAGTTCCGAAGTAAAAACCATAAAAATACTAACATGCAAAGTATCAGAATTTTCGGGTAATATTATCATTGGTTTCGCTAAAATTTTGTACGTGTTCAAATTTCTTAAAAATTTTGTTCTTGGGCCAATTTTTGGGATTATTTCCTTAACCATGTCATCACTCATTTCAAGTAAACAATTTTCATCTATTTCATGTTCTGTTCAGAAATGCATATGTTATAGCTCTATAATGTAATTACTGTATACTTCTCTATCTGTATGATTAATATCGAAAATAAATTCTAATCACTATTATCACTTATTACATTTTTTGATAATACTGGTTAAAATTTTAACACTTTTCTATAGATTTACTAAAAAAAAGATACAGAATGAATTCAAATGTAAGAAATTCGTAAATCTCACCAGTGAAAATTGGAATTAATTCTGAAAATCCCCACGAGATTAGGAGCTCGTTAACATCCATGTCGAAAAACACTATTAACAGAACAAAAATGGTATAATTATCATTTAAAATTCAATAAATACATTCATAACGTATTTAATTTATATTTACCGATCAATTCTGCATACAACTATACACTTTTACACTATTCAACACAACATTTGTTTACGAACGTGTTGTCAGGCTACCTGTCTAAGCGTGTACTGTGCGAATGGAGACGACGCAGTTCAAATGTGCAGTGTTTACACTGTTCATTCAAACTGAGAGTATCTTCATATAAAACGTTAAGTTTTGTATTGAATACGAGAAATTTTGTAAAAAGAAGTTTAGGTTTTCATCGAAAACGTTTAGTTTTATTTTGAGTAAAACTAATTTTGTAACTAGAAGTTTATATTTTCATTGAAAATGTTTAGTTTTGTCTCAAATAAGAACAATGTTGTAAGCAGAAGTATTTGTTTTTAAGGAAAACATTTAGTTTTGAGTTGAGTAAGAAAAATGTTGTAAGGATAAGTTTATATTTTGTACTAAACATGTTCAACGAATGCATATAAATTTTAAATTAAAACTACTTTATTTTTTCAAACAAAATTATATAGTTTTTATTCAAAATTTATTTTTTTTTGTTTCAAATGAGCAAATTCAAATAAAAAAGGCATTTGATTCAAAGTGTTGATATATTGAAACAAAATATAAATTTAAAACTAAAAATATTTTTTAACAAAACTGCTTAGAAAGTTATTTCAAAACGATATTTTTTTAATCAAAATATATTACTTTGAATCTAAATAGAAAAATTGAAAATAGTGAATCTATTTCATTCAAAACGTTCATTTTTCTCAGTGTAGGTACTTTACTTGAAGCCTATAATAGATTTTCATGAAAAACTATATTCAAATATAATTTAAAACTTTCCAAATCTGGTATATAAGACTACTATATCAATGGAAATAACATAACAGATTTTGGTTAAAATAGACTAACCGGAAGTGACACATTACATAAAGCTGCTAACAGTTTTCCTTGAAAATAATGGTATTATTTTAATTTTAGAAATAAATGCTGCAAATAAAAGTTTTAGAGAATTAAATTCTACTTCTAGCACATTAAGAATTTTTAAATTAGCCTTTTGCATAAGCGAGATATCTAAATTTAAATATTATATATTTTTTGTTTTTGCTATGGATTAGATAAAAAAATTAAAAAACAAAAGATTTAATGTCAAATATGTGCAATTAAAAAAATATCTATAGTTTAATACGCGTACAAGGAAGTCATGTGGTGTCCACATCAGATTTTTTTCATTACATTTCTTGTTATATTAGTTTCTTTCGCTTAGACTCTTGAAATTCATCTCGCTCAATACCAAAATACCAATGTAATTTCTTGTAAATTTTAATGCATTAAGGTCTAATAACACCCACATGCCCAGAGACTATTGAATTCCATCAGTTTTACTGCTATCTCAAAATACACATCTAATTAAATCCCATCATATCATCAGTTGTAAAACGCTCTCCAAAAAATGTGAACAACTGGCCGCCATTTGCATGGGTTGGGCCAAGACCCTCTCTCCTGTTCAGCCGTGAACAACAGCCAATCATGTGCTGGCGGCGTTGTTGCGTCTATTGCGTGATTGGCTATAAGTTTAAGATTTATCCTGAAATGGAGCAATATCACTATAGTTTCAGCTTGATTATTATATTATAAATGTGTTTGTTGAGTTAAAAATCGATAATGGAATATAATGAAGGAAGAATTATCATTTGAATGGGATGAATTAGTTGGCTCCGCCTTTAGCTTGTAGCCACGCCTCTTCGTATGCATTTAGTGTGCAATGTGAAATAAAGTTTAACGTGGCAATAGTGGCTGATTTAACTTGTGCAGACCCCGCCAGCTCCATAATAAATAAAAGCTCGTCGACATAGTGTTTACAGAACACCAGACGATTAAATGCTTAATTTATGCTTACACGAAACACATGTTACAGATAAGTTATGGCTTTTCCACCATTCTAACATTTTAGATGGTTGTTGTTTCAGAGAACATGTGAAACTCGGATTTTTTTAAATTACAACTCTTTTTATCTCATTCGTAAATCGTAATACAAGTAAATAAGTTCAGAGCTAATATTATTAAGTTGTGTGATTATTAAAGGTAATCATACCTGTAGTTTTTGACTAAAGTTAATTTATATTATGACAGAAAAATTCGGATGACTGTGTCACTGTAGACGAACCCGGTTGTCAATGCCTATATAGGAGTCTCTCGGAACGAAGCTACGCTTAGACACTGTGACAGAAAAATTCAGTTGATGACATATTTCGAACACAGGTGACGTGGTATAGCGGTTAGCATCTCTGCCCGGTATGCGGAAGGTCCCTGGTTCGAATCCAGGCGTCATCCGAATTTTTCTGTCATAATATAAATTAACTTTAGTCAATAAATAACTTTAATTTGTTCATTTTATTTATTGGTTAATTTCTTTTCTTATTTTTATATGATAATTCAATTTAGAATAAATTATACATTTGATCCTGTAACATACAACGTCCTTGCTTACTACATGTTTTTATATATACTCAACGTATTAATTATGAAACAGAATTATTTTTTAAATTCGCAAAATTAATTGAATTTAACATGAAGTAAACATTTTTAGGCCGGTGGCCGAGCGTGTTAAGGTCTTAACGTACTGTGACGTTACCCGAACCAAGGTTCGTCAGTTCGAATCCGCCTGTCGACAATGTGTGATTTGTCGTAAAATATAAAATACAGCTACATGTATTTATCACACTCGGGCGCTATAAACTAGTCACTTATACGCGTTAAATAATGTAGCATTTGATTACGAAGACCGGCAGTACGGCAGTGTAAAAACTGCGGCTCGGTGTGTCCGGTTTGGGCATCATTTTTAAGGATTTTGTGACGCTGGGCATTCCAATCAAAATGAATGAGCCTTGTTTTGTGACCAGTATAAGTGAATCTTATAATACTGTTCAAAGAGGTAAGTTATGAGTTCATTAGTCTAATTATTGGGTGATGAAATTTGCGTTTATGTGCATATTTATATAAACAAAGCAACTAATTTTATAACTGCATTTAGCTTAAATATTAGGTAACTACTAAAATGATAGATGACAACTTTTCGTACTTGAAACTGGACCAAAATCAAAACAAAACAATAAAATGAAATGAAAATAATTTGCAATTAATAATGGATTTTATAGATTTCCAACGTTTTAGTAAAATGTTAAAATCCTTTTTAATACATGACCAGTTTTACCAACAAAAGTTAAATTTGGTTTAAATATATAAAAGCCAATTAAAATTCCATGTGAAATGAAATAATTGATGTTGCTGTCATACACATATTTAAACTAAGTTTAAAATTTAACTTCGTTTGTGGAATCGGTTATAAAACGAAGACAATGAAAAAATAAATAGATACATCATGAAACTTTAGCTAGTCTTAGAGGATAGACGTTTAACCGATTACCGTAGATATTTTTTATTAATAAATAGAATGTTTGGGAAATTGAGTTTTTTATACATTTAAAATGATGTCAAAAAAAAACATTAAAATGATGAAAATTAAGTAAGGATTCTAGATACCAAGGAAAATAGCAAATTAATTTCAAATGAATTTATCTCACAACTGTTACTTTTGACATTTCAATTCGATATCTTTAATTCTAAGCAAGTTCCAGGATTTTGTAAATTAATTTAGGTATTATAGGACTGAGAATACATGTTTTGAACTGTTTTAATTTATTTAAGACGATTTAAAACTTAAAAGTTTTTTAAAGAAAACAACTAATTAACAGTTTTGTGAAATGTGAAGTAAAATCAAGTATATCTGTAGTTATGTAAAAATAAATTAGGTAAATTGAATTATGAAATGTCACCGTTGGGAAAGGGAGGAAGAGAGGAGAGGAAATTTCGGTCGACTTTTTTTTTTGTTAAAAATGTTTCATAATTTATTTTGTTTGATATCAAATGAAATGTCTTTTGAGGGCTCGTATGTCAATTGTTTTAGTGAATGTATCAAAACCTATCGTGTTTGGTATTAAATAAAAGATCTTTTAAATGTCTTGCGCGCTAAATTAAAAACTTTTCGATCGGCAATTATTTTAGCCAATAAATCTAATTCGTCAACTGCCATGGCTCAACTCGTTGGAACTGATCTATGCGATAACGCGAGTTAAGCAACGTTGCGCGCGGGGTGTATTTGGATGGGTGACCGTCCCGAGAAACCCGCGTTGCTGTTGACTCTAAGATCTAAAACGCAGGATCAGGGCGTAATGGCGGCATATGACTTTAGCAGTTGGTCCGCCAGGAAGCCAGAAGGAAAAAAAAATCTAATTCATATTGTGTCAAAACAGAAGTGACTCTTACTTCAGTGTTCACGGAGCCTAGTCTAAGGGTCGGCAAGACCGACCTGATCTCTAGTTTACCTATCTACTATGTACTTAACTCTTTTAAAGTGATTATATTCTATTGTTGAAAATATTATACCTGCTGTTTATACGTATTAGAACTAGCAATATAATTTTATAATATTCGATATGAATACGAGGAATTATAATGATTTCTTCAGTATTATGTATTTTTAGGAAATGTTCGAATATTTTGTCAAGATATCCTTTGAGATATTGGACTACGTGATTTTGTTACCACATTATAAATTATGTTTCATGATAAAAAAGAAATATGAAGTTACGGTACAAAAAATTCCATTATATAGAATTCCAACTAAGTGCAATATCAGTATCAGTCATCAAGCAATGTAGAGATAACACTTTGCCTCAATGACGCCATGTTCGCGTACGAAACCATCGCGCCAAATCACAAACCGCAGGCAGCGTTCGTTCAGAGCAGCGCGGTGGAGCGGCAGGACGCGAGCGACGTCGTCCTCTCTCTCGCACGCACACACGCACTCTCACACGTGCAGTCGCCACAGCTCTCAGTTAGTTTACACCACGCAGCCAAGAAGTACGCTGACGCTAGCTAGACAGCACTTCTTCACTCTTAGTTACCCGTGCAAAACTAAATCCACCCTCGAAAACGCGAACATTCACACACGTTTGCATTCGCATGCACTGTGATCAGAAACTGAGCCCGCGATCGAAATCCTAACACAGCCGTGTTTGTATATAAACTTTGTATACATATTTATGTATACATTATAACATCGGACATATATACATACTCAGTTGGTACGCGGGGCGCGAGACGATTCGTATATTGAATGTTTGTGCTTGGATAGGATTGTTTGTAGAATTCAAGTGGTGTAAAATTCAAGATAGCGTAAATGTTTACCGTCGGATTATAACATAAGCCTTTAACACCATCAACAGCATGATGAAAGAGGATCAGTTGTCCACCGTCAGTGGTTCGGGGCAGACCCAACAACAATCAGTAGTGCATCAAAAAATATCTCTTCAGCAACATCTACACCAACTGCATGTGCATCATCATCAACACAATGTCATCTTATCTAACACTCCCAACTCTAATTTACAAGAATTGTCAAGTTCGTCTTTGTCACTGGATACTTTATCATCAGCAGTGTCTACTTCTTCGCCTACCAGCCAAGAAAAAGCAACATCATCTACGGAGAAAAAGTCTGGTGCTCGTCGTCAAGAAAAACCACCCTATTCCTACATTGCCCTGATTGTAATGGCGATACAGAACTCGCCTGCGAAGCGATTAACTTTGAGTGAAATTTATGGTTTTCTTCAACAAAGATTCCCATTCTTCCGAGGGCCTTACCAAGGTTGGAAGAACTCAGTGCGTCATAATTTGAGCTTGAACGAATGTTTTATAAAGTTACCTAAGGGGTTGGGACGACCCGGGAAAGGACACTACTGGACGATTGAACCATCTAGTGAGTACATGTTTGAAGAAGGCAGCTTTCGACGACGGCCCCGAGGATTCCGACGGAAGTGCCAGCAACTCAAGCCGCATCCTCAGTATCACCCAACGGGATTTTTTAGCGGTAGCGTGGGTGCGGCGTCTGTTAGTACTGGAGGGTTTGAGCATCATCACCAGGTGCTGCCCTCGCACCAGGAGTTCCCGCCTTGTAGCTATGGGGTTGGAGCGGTGTCGGCTGCAGCGGTGCAGGCTTCGCAGGCTGTTAATACGCATTATCAAGGGTATGTTACAATCGGATTTTATTAATCTATAAACTCAATTTAATTAGTAAATGGTTGACTATTTACTTTCAAAAATACTCGTTAAATTTCATAAATAACAGTGACACAGAAGATGTCTCTCGTGCCAAGTATTTCAGAGATCGTTGAGATCGTTGGTTAATGGCCGCTGTCACCAACAAAAGTTCAATTCTAAACTCGATTTAAATAGATAAAAGAAAATCTAAATTAAATGTCAAATAGAATAATTAACAATGGTGTGATATATTCAATTTTCTTTTATTTATTTAGAACAAGTTTAAAATTTAATTTTCTGGGTGAAACCAGCCATAAAAGCATTTGACCGGAGTTCGAAGGTTCCAGGTTCAAATCCTAGCGGTATCCCAATTTTTCTCTCTATAATTCAATTTAACTAACTATGAGTATAGAGAAAAGCACAAATAACAAAATTTCTACAGTAAAGAAAATTACAAAATTAGTCAAATTTAATATTTCTTTTAAATAAATAAATTTTTTTTCGAAAGTGATAAAATGCATTAAGAAAAATGTATGAGATATAATTGAATTTATGAGAAATTATATTTTTTTCTAATTTTTTTACAAAATCGTCTAACCGTCGGATGTAAAAGTATTAAATAGCTAAATATACAGACATTAGAAATTTAGAATGAAATTAATAAGTATTAAAAGTAAAATTACTGGTATATATATACAGTAGTTAATAAATTATTATTGTTAAGTTATTTTAGTAACAATTGGTTAAGAAGTAAAATGAATTTCTTTGACAAATACCTATTAAATAATTTCATTCTTATTAATAGTATGAATATAATTTTGACTTAAATTATTGTAAATTAAAATGTGAAATATAAAAATAATTATTAGGTCACAAGTAAAAAAATTAAAAAGTTTTATCTTGACCGCCAAAACCAAACTATTTTACTTTAATTTTTATCAAAAAACTATGTATGATATTTAAAATTAGTATAACCTATTGTAGGAAGAAAGAATGCCTTTGAAGCTGCATGATTATCTAATTGTCATTATTTATACTTGATAATTTTATCTGAGCATATGCATGACATAATATTTTTGTTCCTACTACTCCAATCACTTAATGTAAAAATAATAATTTGCTAAGCGATTAACTTGGGGCCCACATGCATAAGGTATGAACAAATATAAATTTTAAATCATTGTTACTTACGGTTTGTGATTTGTCTTTTATTGTCATTGTAAGTCTTTTCAAATCTATAAATTTACAATTATAGCATTTTTGTGAAATGGAGTAAAACATACAAGTATTTTAAATAAAATTTTAAGTTTTCATTAGAAATAATATATAATTGATTTAAAGGTAATAAAAGACATGTTTTACGGTTCAAATAGATAAGAAACATTACTCCTATTCTGTGACTAGATCTGTTATTGATCGATATGTCAATAACAACACTTATTTTTCATGGTATCTTATATAGATTACTACTATTCCGGGAGTTTGTGATCAAAATTATATATTATATATACATATTTTTCTGTTTGTGTCAATTCACTATTAATCAATGCATCGTTTTCACGGTTTTTCGAAGATTTTATAATTGTGGTGATATTTCGAAGATTTTTAAATTTTTTTATAATATTTTTGCGCTGTGTAAATCTGTCTACCCTAAAGTTAAATTGAAACAGAGAATATATTACTTATTATTATCATTTGGCAAGGTTGATATATTTTGTAGTGATTCAGTTGAAATTATACTTTCATATATTTTCTGAGCTTCATTTTGTATTAGTTGCAAAGCTGAATCTAGGATAAAATTTAGATACTGCAAGACTTCAAAATACCGCTTCTTTAAAGTAGGCTAAATTTGCTAAATTTTAATTTCTCTATTGTAGGCATTATAGACATACTAAATGCTAAATATAAATTGTAACTTATTAATTAGGTATTATTTATGTGTAAATGTCAGAGTATACAGAAATCTAAATACTGCACATAATATGTTATGTGTTGTGGATGCTTATTTTAGCTTAAATTAAAAATATAGAGGCAAATAAAAACAAATTAAAATTTAATGCAAAAATTAATTATTTATACTGATAAAAAAGATATGTTTAAATAATGGCAAAAATACTACTGTTATTGTCAATAGATGCATTATTTCACTTGAAGCGGCAAACAAATTAAAAGACAATACTTTATAATATAATCGTTAGTTAATCATGTAGTGTAAATAAAAAATATATAAATCTTAACATTTAATATGAAATAGAATACATATTTTTTTTCTACAACTGTCAAAATATGTTCACTTTTTCATTAGTACGCGAATTACGTGATTCTTACATCATTTACATTACCATGACAACGCGTATTTTGTGCACTGTTTTTCACCCTAGTGCACAAAATGAGTATTTCGCTCACAACATATCAATAGTACTAAATTCATTAATAAAAGATGAATTTCAAACTTTCATTGTCTTTATTTTTATAGAAATATATAACACAACGTTTCGATTGATAAAACCTTCAATCGTTATCAAGTGAATATTGAATACTGAAATATTAAATTCATATTATTTTGGATTTTTTACATTAATTTACTTCAATCAATAATTGGATTATTCATTTTTGACAATTGTAGAAAAAATGTTGTTTGTATTTCGTGGGCGAAATTCTTATATATAGGCGCGTTCGAATGACTTTTTTGTCTCGATCTTTCGGTCTCGACTAAAAGTGACATTCTCACGCACAACAAAAAAAAACACTCAATAATACTAAAATAACTATTCAACTCGTTTAAAAAATCGTCTTTTATAAAAAAATTTACGTGTGTAAAAGCATACTTTGCATAGTAATTACAATTATATATTATGTTCTTCCAGATACGATTACCCGGTGGCCGTCCCCGTGGCATCCTCCACATCATCCATGCTGTACCCGGCGCCGGTGAGCAGCAGCACGACGTGCAGCAGCGCAGACTGGGGTAGCGCTCCAACGCCCGCGTTGCCGGCTTACCCTGGTCCTGGCGCTGACTACGTCAAGCAGCCGCTCAGCCCGATGGGACCAGGCGGTGTGGATCAGGATGCGCTCACGCCGCCGCCGCCCAACGCCCTCGACGTGTATGGCTACCACCAATATGGACTTGGTTCCACTACGTCTGATCACGGTCAGTTTTACTGCTATATATATTAATCTGCATGCAGGAAGCAGGATTATTAAGTACGAGCAAATTATTTGCTATAATTATTTTAGTCGACTTATAAAGTTTTCTAGTCTAGTTTTATTTTTTAAAAGTACTTAACTTTTGTTTTGCATATTAATGTATAAATATAATGTAACTATTAATTTTTAATAATACTTAAATCATTTTTATTTAATAAAATTATTTATTTTATTCTGCAGAGTTTTATTTTGTCATTTTAACGTTTAAATTGCGATCGTTACCCTAACATAACTGTGAGAAATGTTTATGAATTTGTGATCAAAGACAGCGTTTGATTATAATTTTTTTTTTCTATGACCTTAAACGAAAGTATACTTTTCTTCCCCCATGTGTGGATCGAAAGTAGGCAATTCTCTCCCAGAGGACGGAAATGAAATTTTTATCTCTAGGAAGGAAAGTAACTATTTTCCTTCCTTATTTATGGTTGGTTTCATAGCAACCGCCAGTCATAAGATATTATATTTATTCATATATCGATAGTAGGTGGCTCAGTGGTATCGAGTCGGACTGTGGATCTTGAGAACCCTAGTTCGATCCCCACAGTCGACAAACAATTTTCACTAAATTAAAATCTACCCCTGTGGCTCCCCCTCCACTAACAGCTTTGGGGGCTGTGATTTGACCGCACTTCACGCGCATAAATATATCACTTACCGAGATCTGCTATGGCAGAGTGCCACACCCAGTAATGGGTAAAAGGCATGATGATTTATTTATTTATTTTATATATCGATAGTATTTTTAAATTGTATTTTTTTAAATGATGTTACTTTAGGATGTATTGCGGCGTTATATGTAGACGAAAGTTATTCATGACGCTTGCCTTGCAAACTTTAATTATCGCTCTGCTTTTTTCTGGTATGTTGTTCATTAAAGCTTCAAATCAGCGAGACTTGTTGACATAAACACGAAATTTCAACTCATACTTAATAGTATGTTATGCATCAAGGGAGGGAAACAAGCGATTATTCCCGCGTGTGAAGTTTTGCCAACTTCACACAAGGGATAATCGTGCCCTCCCGTGAAGCATATTATATTTTTTGTCTATCTGGAACCGAAAAAATGACGGAAATGTTTATTGGTAAGTTTCTTAAAATGAACAGTGCCATAAAATAACAAAATAAATGCACCAATTATAGTTATTGTTTTTATTTGTCATTATTATAATATAGTATGTTATGCATCAAGGAAGGGAAACAAGGGATAATCGCGCCCTCCCGTGAAGCATATTATACTTTTCGTAACAAGTGCACAAAAATTACCGTCTTATCGGGACAAATGTCAAATATGGGTTGCGTAACTAGTTACCTAGGAAACGCCGCAAACAGCTAATAATCGTAGTCTCTAGGGAGAGAAACATCTCTCTAGGGAGAGAAACATGCTACCTAGGGAGAGAAACATCCTACCTATAAAGAGAAACATAATGTTTCTCTCCCTAGTTGAGAAAAGCAGTGTTTCTCTCTCTAAAATTAGGGAATAAGAACGTGTTTCTTGTGCATGTGTTACGAAAACAAATATAAGAACCGGTGATCTGAGCAGACATTTAATATCGCCCTGTCCATCGCCTACCTATGCAAGAATATTAAACAACGCCTCGGGGTCAATTTCAGTACTGTTAAAAATTAATACAACATATTTGTGTTAATAAGCCTAAGCCCAGTATTTCCAAAAAGTGTTGAGTAGTCGTACAATATCTAATATTCTGTAGTCTTAAGAATAAAATCTTTATTAATAAAATAAGTCCGGAAACGGTGAATATCTGAGAAGTGTAAATGAATCCAGTGGTACATATTTGAATGACATAAACATATGTAAGCAAAACAATGAGTGAACACACGTCGAAAAACTGTCCACGTCCAGCACTTGTGCGCCGCATGAGGCCGGCTTCACGCCGCGTGTGCAAACATCAGCCGAGCTGCGGCGGACGCACGACGGCGCCGGCGCCGCGAGGACCACCCACCGCACTCGCACTTTAACAAGCCACTGTCAACAACGACTGCACGATGATGAATAACCGACACTGTCTCGTTCAATTGCAGTAAATACTATTCTGACAGTAGTTATATGACAAGTTTTTGACATTTCATTTTAGTTGCTACGGATGCATAACGTGATTTAAATTGAATTCAAAGTAATTACTTTTTCTACAACTGTCAAAAAATGTTCAGAAACACTGCTTTTCTCCCCTAAGAAGAGAAACATTATGTTTCTCTCCCTAGCTAGGATGTTTCTCTCCCTAGGTAGCATGTTTCTCTCCCTAGAGACTACGATTATTAGCTGTTTGCGGCGTTTCCTAGGTAACTAGTTACGCAACACATATTTGACATTTGTCCCGATAAGTCAGTAATTTTTGTGCACTTGTTACGAAAAGTATAATATGCTTCACGGGAGGGCGCGATTATTCCTTGTGTGAAGTTGGCAAACCTCGACTTCTCACGCGGGAATAATCGCTTGTTTCCCTCCCTTGATGCAAAACATACTATTTTTCACTAATATCAATACGCGAAGTACGTGATTTTTTCACCATTTACATTATCATGACAACGCGTATTTTGCGCATTATTTTGCACCTTAGTGCGCAAAATGAGTATTTCGCGCACGCTCCCAAATTATTTGTTGTCAGGTTTCTTTAGTTATAACACATCAATAGTATCAAATTAATATTATTGTTGATTGTTTTCCTTCAATTTATTTAAATAAAGCAATAAGTATAGTATTATTCTTTATTTACAGTTGTAGAAAAATTGTTGTTTGTATTTCGTGGGCAAAACTCTAGTTTTTTAGCGCGTTCCAATGACTTTTATTATCTCGACTAAAAGTAATATTCTCACGCGCAACAAAAAAAAACACTCATTTTGTGCACTTAACACAAAAATAACTGTTTTCAACTCAGGTTGAGATAATTGTTTCATGAATTACAAATGAAATAAAAACGTTATTAATGATTATTTTATTTTTATGGCTGCATTTGACTGTAAGTAAATCATGTCTACGCATTCACCCTTATCTTACCATGTCAAATGTCGCCTACCATTGATGTGTTGTTTTGTTTTGTTGTGATGTGTCCCGCCTCAAACAACCAAACAACACGCCTTACAAGTCCACCAGCCTCCAGATATCATTTCTTTTTATCAGACGTAATCTTGTAGCTACATATTTCAATTATACTGGACCAAATTTAGCATCTATTTAAAGTTTCTTATAGATCTCTAGTAAACAAGGGACTGTTTTGTCATTTAAAAAGCGGTTTAGTTGCATAATTTTAATATTTGCTGTCGATGTTGAACTCAGTGTCTTGGATGTATACAAGAGGGTCTTTCAATCAAATATGCAAAGTTTTCTGTTTGACGAACTTACATGAAATGTTTGTTATTTATTTTCAGTACGAATACGTCTTTTAATCATTTAAGATGCAATGGTTAAATAGTCATTTGTGTATTAAAGAGCGTAAAGTGATTCTTTCTTCCTCAAACACGGTAGCTGCAATAGTGTAAGAGGAACCAAGACACATTATGCTTGTGATACACACACAATTTTTTCTACGATTGAATCTTAAATTATTAAAAAACTTATACGTACTCAAAATAAATTCTTGTCAATATGACAAGTTCTGTTTTGTTTCTCTGGTAACTATTACAATCGCGCATTTATTATCTTTTATTCGATTGTTCCACAAAAACGTCAACTTTACGATGACAAATGAGAGAGTAACTGTCAACTTTTCATAGCAATTATATGTGTATTACGACCGTAAAGTGCCTTCGACTCGCGCTACAATTACTGTGTTAGAATAACAAAGAGTCACTTTACGCTCTTAATACACAATAGTTATTTGTGTATTAAGAGCGTAAAGTGATTCTTTGTTACTCGAGCACGGTAATTGCAGCGCGAGCCAAAGGCGAGAGCTGTAATAGTGTAAGAGGAACAGTGTGATACACACATAATTTTTTCTACGATTGCATCTTAAATTATTAAAAAACGTAGACGTACTAAAAATAAATTCGTTCTGTCAACTCTCAATATGACAAGTTTCTGTTTTGTTTGTATCCCTGGTAACTATTGAAATAAGCGCGCATTTAATATCATTTTGTCCCGCGTCATGGGTTCGGGTCCCGCCCGTGGCGGCCATACAAAGGACATATCGGCATATGTCCTGAGTAGTTAGTCCGATACTTGAATTAAAATATATATATATATATATATATATATATATATCTTTTTTGCTCGTTGCCATTGAAAACGCGCGCATTTCAAGTCTTTTTCGATTGTTCCACAGAAAACGTCGACATTACGATGACAAATGAGAGCGTAATTGTCAACTTTTCATAGCAATCGTAGAAATATAATTATTATTCCGTCGTTACATTTTGTTTACGATTTACCATTCTATTATCCGTACCTAATTATGAAAGTGCTCGAACTTCAACCGAGAATTATTATTTTTTAATTTGTTTACTTATTGATACTAAATCAAGTTTATTTATAATAATAGTAAATATTTTGCATTAATTTATAAATAAACATTTCCTGAACCTACCACAAACCTAAAAATACCAATTCCTCTATTACAAATTGCACAAGTTAAATCCTTTATCAGTGACTAATCGAGATTATGCTCGTCATTCAACGCTATCTACTTAAACGCTTGACGTAAGATGCCTCACACATCAAATACTCGAGTCTTGGGCTCTGCTGCATAGACCACTTGACTGCCAGTGACATTTATTGCCAATATATATTCGTCTTTAGTGTAACACGTTCCAGCCAATTATGTTTGCTTGAAAGAGAGCACACAGAGAGCAGAAAGCGCCCGCTGTATGAAACACTAACGGAATTATTTATTGCGATTGATGTGTTGCCCAACTGTCAAAACATATCTTAACGTATTTCATCACAGTATTAAAATGATAAGATCAATTTACTGACTATAGTTTTTAAAAGTTGTTTGCTTTTTATTGCCAGCCCTAAAATAGCAATTTCTTTTCAGAAAAAACAGCACTTCATCATGGCTGTGTATTTTTTTTTGTTTCGGTTCATTTTTTGTGGAGGATTTTTTAAGGAATTGTTTTCATTTTTCGAAAAAATATAGAACTTTGGTTTTTTTTAAATGGAGCATTTTGTATATTTCTGCGGAATAAGGTTTTAAATTAATAAAATAAAATAAATAAATATATCAACACGCCTTTTACCCATTACTGGGTATGGAACTCTGCCTAAGCAGATCTTGGTAAGTGATATATTTTTTCGCATAAAGTGCGGTTACCAGCCGTCAAATCACGGCCCCCAAAGATATTAGTGGAGGGGGAGCCACAGGGGTAGATTTAAATTGGTTTTAAATTGATTTATGAAAATTTGGAGTATGCCTATAAATTATGCCAAATATTTCAAATAATAAATTTATTATTATTATTTTTTTTAACATATGACTTCGACTGAACGTACAGTAATGAAGATAATTTTAAAGTTAAATTTTTATGAATCCAGGCGTCATCCGAATTTTTCTGTCATAAAAATTTCACTTTAAAATAAAATTATATTCTATACTATAATAAATAGTGATTTATGTATTAAGAGCGTAAAGTGATTCTTTGTTCCTCGAGCACGGTAATTGCAGCGATAGCTGCAATAGTGTAAGAGGAACAAAGATTTGTCAACTTTTCATAGCAATCGTAGAAAATAGTTTTTATCAAAATTCTTTGTTGCACAAATTAATTGATCTTTAATTTTATTTTTCTTGTTCAGATCACATTTGCTAGGGACTTCGTCAGTCTTCAGACTATTTTTGACAAAAAATATTCTGTGACCGTAGTGGTAAAAGTTTATGGTTACCCCGCAATAAATATATATCTGTTTTCAAATCATAGTCGCTGCGAGAGCACAAGATGTTAGTTTGGTTGCATATAGTTTTGTACATTTGGGAATTAAAACATGAAAATTTGAAGGAAAAATCGGAAACAAATATATAGTTTTCTCTTGAACAAATTTGACTGACTCTTTGTTCCTCGAGCACGGTAATTGCAACGCGAGAGCTGCAATAGTGCAAGAGGAACAAAGACACTTTACGCTCGTGGTACACACATAATTTTTTCTAAGATTGCATCTTAAAATTATTAAAAAACTTATACGTACTGAAAATAAATTCGTTCTGTCAACTGTCAACATGACAAGTTTCTGTTTTGTTTGTATCTCTGGTAACTATTTAAACAAGCCCGCATTTAATATCTTTTTCGAGCGTTGCCATTGGAAAAATATCTTTGTCGCGCATCTTCAATGACAACGCGCGACAAAGATATTTTCGATTGTTCCACAGAAAACGTTAACTTTACGATGACAAATGAGAGCTTAATTGTCAAAAATTATATTCTACACACTGTAGATCGCCCAATTCGTTCATTTATGATTCTAAATTGAGCAATCGGTGACATTTTTCGTTGTCAATTATTACAGATAATTACCTAATTAATTTCAGACATACATTTTTTTCATGGCACAATTTAATAACATTTTTTAATAATCACTCATTATTTATTTATTTATGTTACTCTGTACAACAGGAATTTAATCCCAATTACAGTACAGGATCCGCACTCACCGACAGGGGCGCCGAGAGAAAAAGCGGGCCCCGGGAAAAAACAAATTCGGGCCTCCTTTAACTTTGAATATTTATTAATTAAATATAAGATACTAAAAAATATATATTTATAAATATATGTATGACAACAATAAGAATTATTAATATCTAAATAAAGTTATAACAATATAAATAAAATTAAATACAAAATTCTGAGTTAATTGGTGCAGCGATGTGTATTGTATACTCACTGTATGACTATCTAATATCTAGTTGCATATTCGATAAATGCAGGGGATACCAAAACAGCACTACGCACAAATGAATAGAGCCGTTGCCTATGTGTATTGTATATAATGTAGTAGAAAAAAACAAAAATGCAACAATGTAATCATGTACTTTTGAATAGTGTATAAATTTATTTAAAATTTGCAACTGGGGCCGCCATTCATCAAGCATTTCGTCATTTTGTACTTTATACAATGTAATAAATTGTAGAAAACGTGTATCAGACATTTCGTTATACATGTTTTAGTAAAGAATATAAAAAATTGGTGAAATAGTAGAAAATTAAAAGCAATTTATAAAATAGCATCACATCCGGGCCCTTTGAATTCCACGAGCCCTGGGTATTTTACCCCACCTACCCTCCCCACTCGTCGGGCCTGCTCACCGAGCCGCAGTGTGGTAGTTCATATATAATGTTTAGCTTGAGTGAGATTCGAACTCGGGATCTCCGGATTCGAATACCGTATCGCTATACACACAACCGTACTGACATACTATCTTACATTGAATATTTTTGTTTGTTGCAGTTTTACGCGGTTTACATCACTGTGACCGGAAGCCTTACATGTCACCACCCCCAACATCAATACCTGCGTCGTTGCCAAGTCCGCCCTCGGCGAACACCCCACAACCACACCACGCCTTCTACGAGCAGCAACATCACATCAAGTACACCATGTAATGTGCCATTATTTTTTTTGTATTTATTCATAAATTAAGATTGAGACACATTTTTAATTTTGACAAGCACGGGCAACAGTAGTTTATAGATTATATTTATAGAATTTATTGTCGATAAAAAACTATAACTATAAAAGTAAATTCGCATTATAACCTAATAGTTTTACAAAGTTAGGATATTTTATGTTTGTTTTCTATTTCGTGTTTCAGATGAATTTTTAAATGTATTTAAAATCTGATTAGAAGGCAGCATATATAATCTAACCAAATATTAAACCACGAAAACATTAAATGAAATATTAAAATGGTTCAATCAAGCACATTTTGTTTAATGTCTATCTTAGTTAGATACGCGTATTGTACCATTAGTATTTATTATTTTACGTACATTTGAATCGTAATGAACTGTTTACTTAACTCTGTCTCTAGGGGTTACGAGACTTATAACGTCCTAGCCCGTGTAAAATTTATAACGGGCTGTTGACATTGGTTATCATGACTACATATCTAATTTTAAACGTTTGACACTTAAATATTTTTTAATTAAACAAAATCTGTCAGATTTTCGAAGTCTACCTTGATTGAACATTTTAGTTATTACGTTTTACTATTGCAATTAATTTTATTAAATATACATATATTGCGATTCAAATGCACATAAAACATTGTACAATGCTCGACCGTTAACTGAAATTTACAGGCTCACACAGATAACAGGGTCGTTAGCGCTCGCCCGTTACTTTTTTATGCTCGCCTGTAAATTTCTGTATAACGGTCTTGCAATGTAAATAACTATTATCAGCAGGAATAATGAAATTATAATAAAATCGTGCCAAAGAAGCATATCTATTAAAATAAAAGTCATTTATTGTATATACGTAAAATAAATCGTGATTTTCTTTAGTTATCATAAATATTTATAATCTTAATTAATATATATAATAGCTTTTTAAATGCTTAGGTAAATTAAAAAGACAGATTATCTTACACACCAAATAAGTAAAAATTAATAAAAAAGATTTAATATTGTTTATTGTTAATAATTAAGTGTAATACATAATTTATTTTAAATTTAGTTTAAATGATATTAAGCAATATATCTACTTTACAAATGTACATATATAATGAACGAATTCGTTATCTTCGTAGTAAAAATAATAATGGGCATCTTTCAAATTCAAATAAAGTATATAGCAAGGAAAGATAAATAACACAGACAAAGGTGGTAAAAAATATCTAAGGGTCAAAGAAATTAATTAAATTATCAAAATTTTGGTATATTAAGTTCATGTCACATGGTTAATATTTATTTTAACCCTTTGCACTCCAGCCTAAATACTTATAGAGGATACCAATAACTCCAACACTATATTAGTTACATTCATACATAGTATACAAGTACATGCATGTAATGTAAAAATGTCGCAATTACGGCGACAACGGAGTGCAAAGGGTTAAATTCTTTTTCTACTTCCGTTAGGAAATAGATGTTTTATTTCACTAATTTGAGTTAGGTAATGAACTGCATTATTTAACTAGTGAAATAATGAGGTAACATAGCAACACAAAAAAATTAAGATATCTTGGTAGACGAATTCTGATGTGTTATTCTTTTATTTTTTGAATTTATAACTGTCATTAATATGTCAAAATTTCATAATTTCAAAAACGCTCTTTCGTATTTATTAGAACGGAAATAGAAAAAATATTATATGAAACTAGTAAGGAAATAAGGTTATTGCCTTACTTATGTGTTTACATAACTCGGCTACGCCTCGTTCTGCAAATTTCACATGCGTAAAGTAATAACCTTCATTTCATTACTAGTTTCATAAATAGCTATTAACTCTTTTACAAAGCGATGACAATTGCAATATTAATATATTCTTGATATAAATATTTGTGTATTTATAATTACGACAAAAACTATTACATTAATAAATATATTTTTAAATTTTATTTATATTGGCAATACTGAAATGTGAATCTATATTATTTATTCGTAATTCTCAAATAGCGTATTAGTGCGATAATTATTGCATAAATACTGAAATTACCAAAGATTTTAGTTTGATAATGTAAGTATTCATTGCAAATTTAAATTAATATTGACACGTGGTTAAAATCTGTAATTATATGATTACGATACCTACATATAAACATTGTAGGACATGACGTCATCGTTCTTAGTTTTATTTATAACGTATATAAACTCGTTCAGCAAATAGACCATATAATGAAAAATAGGTGTATCAGATGATTATTCTTCCAAGTATATTGAAAAAAGAATTGTCAAACATAAACATAATTTAGGTTATGTTGCACTTAATTTGCACTCAAAATTATATTTATATTAATTCAAAGTATAATAATTATTAAAATAAACTTGAACCTTATTCTCCGCACTTTAATTTTGTTCATTCATTCTATCAAAACTAGACAAATCTATTAAAAAGGTATGGCAGAATAAGATAAATTTCTGTTTGGAGTATCTGATCAAATTGTAGAAAGTGATATTACATTTTTACGTTTGTTTTACAAAAGTTTATCAAATAGTGAAAACCGGCTAATGTAATATTTTGTTTGTTTGATTGCACCATAACTAATTGATTTATGACACTATGTACTGTTCATAAAATACAACTTTATTGCACTAGTACGTTAAAATAGCAAAATTGAACTCCTATCAATGTCAAAAAATAAAAGTCTAAATAATTATTATACTTAATTAATTAATTCCGTCGGATTTAATACAATTTCTTTTATTTTTTTTTCTGGAATTCTTCTAATCCTTGAGATATTATGAGCATATTTTTCCACTTTGAGATACAATTAAATTTTTCACTTTAAGAAAATAAATCGTCTCCCAGAAAGTTAAACATAAAGTTTTTTATGTAACTTGTACATAATTGAACTTTATGTAATTTTTACTACATAAATAGCTATTATTGATACCTCATTTTTGAAACAACAAAAAACAAATAAATGTATATTTGACAGCGAGTATATAAAAAATTGAAGGTATATAACAGTAATAGTTTTTAGTTCATAAGATTCTGATGCCTTTTATGTGTGTATGCATGCAGACATTTTCTTGGGTCATTGGGACACTTTGTTATCCTGTTAATGTTTCATACTTTTGCATGAATTCAAAGATAATTTTTATGTATTTGTATATAGGTATGTGTAGCTAATACTCGTGTTATTTACTGTAACTCATCAATTCATTTATTCGTATCTTATTTATTTATAAATAAAATTTGTTGAATAACATAAGTTTTATGTTTTACATATGTCATTTTATTAGCAGTGTTGTAAACAAATAAAAACTAAATAAATATACTACAAGAAAAGGGTGTCTTTTCCAGTGCACCCTTGAATATTTCAAGTCATAAATCCCTTATTTTTTTAGATAACCCATTTCTTTTGTGCTTTTAGTTTAGGCTAAACAGCGTTGATGGTTCCAGCACATCCTGTCTTCTGTCTTTGTTCTTAAGTTAAATAGTTATGTGGTGCGGTTATTCAGGGGTGTAGAGTAACGCATGTGCATTCAAAGGAAGAAAAAAATTAGGGGTTTATTGCACAGTAATATTTTCTTTGATGTTTTTTCATCTTTATTGTGGTTGTAGTAATTTTTATGTAATTTGTCATATTTTGTTTGGTGTTTTATGGTGATGGTTTTATGTATTTTAATTTAAATGTTTTAGGCGATTATTTAGTTGCTACTTTTACAGTCCGATTTTCAAAAATAGTTTTAGCTAATCCCGCATTTTGGTTTAATCAAATGAAGTTAAATCATATTTCTAAAAAAGTTGAAATAAATCTTAATTTAAACCTTACTTTTTTAATGTGGGATTAGAATAATATTAGCTAATCTAGAATTCAGGAGTAACTAAAATCGTTTTAAGAATCGTGCTGTTAATTATTTAAATACATTAAAACTAATGAGGTTTGATCCGTGTATGCAGTATTGGTTTTACAATACTTTGATATAAATAAGAATAAATATATCAATAATGCAGCCGTATTTAGATTTGTTTTGTCGGTATTCGTAATGAAAAGATTATTGGGATTTGGAATAAAGTTTGATTTTTTCAATACCGATCAAGTAAGTAACATGTATTCTTCTGTTTAGAGAAAAGTAAGTAATTCCTTCTAATCAGTATTTTATCGATATATAAATGTACAAAAATAATATAATTATTATTGTTATTTATGTAATTTGATCTGTCAATAATTGAGGCACAAAGAATTTTCAAAAATAAATAGGTCATCAGACCTATTATCCATTATTGGGTGTAGTACTCTGTCGTAGCAGCTCTTGATAAGTGATATATGTACGCGCGTGAAGTGCGGTAACCAGCCGTCAGATCATGGCCCTCAAAGATGTTAGTAGAGGAAGAGCCACAGGGGTAATGAAAATTGTTGTCGACTGTGGCAATCGAACCCGGGTTCTCAAATCCACAGTCCGATTCGGTACAACTGAGACACCTACCACCTACGCCAAGGGTGGTCAACTGTTTTTATTAGCTATTCATTTTAAAATTTTCAACTCAAAAATTACAAAGACCTACCCCTGTCTGGTACTGTTCTGTTATGTTCTGTTAGAGATACATGCTGGGCCCTAGAGCCAATCCTGGTTTATTTACATTCTGCTAAGTATTGAATAATAATTATTCAATATCCGAACAGAATCGCCAGGCCGGACCATGCACCCTAGACATAAAGACAATACACTACGCTCCGCCCAGTTTCTGGCAAGAGCTGGACTGACTTGCTTATACCTTAAATGAAAGATATAGTGAAATGCAAATCATCCGACGCCACGATAAACTAAAAAGTTTAACGTCCAGAGGACTCCGCAATTTCAAAGTAAAATCAGTGTTGAGTGACTTTTTTAACGTGGGATTCTACCACACTTTGTTGCTTCTTTCCAAAATGCAGTTCAAATTTAGGGCTGGCTTACTAGTAGTTGAGTTGCTTTCCCAATTGCTGTAAAGAGAGAGGTGGAGAAGGTGAGGGCCTAAAATTCTGGATAGTATTTGAATAATATAAGCCATATATAGATAAAATAAAATAATAAAATCTTCAGATACTAACATAAAATTATAATAAATAAAAGAATAAATTTATTAGGATCAACATTTGCTTTGAAAAAATTAAAATTAATGAGATTTCTGAGATTGGATTGGAAAATATTTCATTAGCAAAGTATTATTATTTATAAATATAAAGGGTAATAACAAACAAAGATAGAAGATATAATGGCTGGTAGCACAAGCTCTGCTTTGCCTGTTTTAAGAGCTGTATATTTGGGTGTTTTAGCTATTTTTAACATGTTAAAACCGTGCTCTTAAAACACTCAAAAACAGAGCTTGTGCTACCAGCCAATATGTCTGAGCTTACCACAATTGGTGACATTTTTCGTTGTCAATTATGATAGATAATTGATCAATTATAACAGATAATTAATTTTAATTTTATGATTCTGAATCTTATTGATTATTGTATTATTTAAATGGTATCAAAATATTTAACAGAATAAATACAAAAATGTATACTTGGTTTGGTTTTTTTGATCTCCATAGTCATGCATTAAGACAATTTTTTAATTTTGTTTAAGCTGAGTGTGTATATTCAAAACGAATATATTAATTATTACAGTTTATTTGATGAGATAATTATGCTTAATTAATAAATTGAAGTGACAATGATGAAACTGGTCATTAGATAAATTTCGCAAGATATTTATTTATAAATTCGAATAGGAAACGGCTAAAAACAAACTATTTACGCTAAAATAAACTATTCATATCGGATATTACTGATTCTTTCCTGTGTCCATCCTATAAATTAGCCACAAGCAATCATCTGGTTCAAACCACATCCCATATCGGTGACTTAATTTTCCTTTCTTATCTCTGTATATAATATCTAGTTTACCACTTTACACACAACTACGTATCCCTGCGTGATAAGAATACAGATACTAGGAAACTGCCTCTCATTCATTAGAATTTTGGTGACACGCCATCGCCATATTCCAGTGACGTCAGGATTTTGTCATCTGACAAGAATAAATTCTGATGTACTGTGGTGTGTTGGGACTGATAAGAAATTATATCCAGGAAAAAACATACTTTATTAATTACTAATTGTAATTCCAATGTTCTAGAGTTACCCATTAATGGGTGTAGCACTCTTCTCGGTAAGATATATACCGGGTGTCTACTTTTTTTTCCGAACATAGGAAATTCAATGTTAAAATTTTGATTTAGTGATATCTCTTTACCTATTAATTTTAGAACAAAAGTGTAGTGAAGAAAAATGTTCAGAATGAAAAACTGCATTCATAGAGTATAAGTTTGTTGTTCAATTGTTTTTTATGTCCGAGTTAGAAGCAAAAGAAAATACACGCTTTAAAGCAAATATCAGAGTGCCATGTGAAATAAAACAAATTAGATAACTTAAAAATAAGTATTTATTTGTCTAGATTATGTAGAAAAAAGAAAATAATAGTTGCTATAATTAATTTTATTATTAAATTAAATGCTCAAATAAATAAATTAGAGTAAGCTTCCAATTTTGGTCCAATATGTCAAATAATGTCAGACACAACAAACAAATTATTATTTTACTCTGATAATTGCTTTAAAGCGTGTATTTTCTTTTACTTCTAACTCGGACATAAGAAACAAAATTGAACGACAAACTTATATTCTATGGATGCAGTTTTTCATTCTGAACATTTTTCTTCCGTACAATTTTGTTCTAAATTTAATAGGTAAGGAGATATCGCTAAGCAAAATTTTAACATTGAATTTCCTATGTTCGGAAAAAAAGTAGACACCCGGGATATATATATATATATATATATATATATATTTATGAGCGTGAAATGCGGTTACCAGCCGTCAAATCGTGGCCCAAATGTCAGTGCAGGGGAGACATCGAGTTAATTTTAATTATTTTAAATTGCTTGTCGATTGTGGGAATCGAACCAGGGTTCTCAAATCCACATGCCGACTGAGCCACCTACCCGATATTTTTATAAATGTTGATAGATATTATGTAAGTTTCATAAAATGTCTAAATGTGTTTATTTGTGGGACAATGGAGTCCTCCAATATATATATATATATATATATAATTATTAGAATACTTTCAAATTTAAACTTCAATAATATGTACAATTATAAAAGGTTTCATGTATAATAACAATAATATATTCTTTCAAAAAAAATCCGTATTTAGGTGCCACCTTTTGGTTAAGTAACAAAATAACCTATGCCACGTCTAATATAAAATGTATGGGGTCGGTGGTATCGAGTCGGCCTGTGATTTGAGAACCCAGGTTCGATCAGGCGGCAAACAATTTTCACCACATTCAAATTACCCCTGTGGCTCCCCTTTCATGAGCATATTAGGGGGCCGTGATTTGACTGCTGGTAACCACAATTCACGTAATGAAATATATCACTTACCTAGATCTGCTAAGGCTGTGTGCCACACTCAGTAAGGGGTAAAAGGCGTGATGATATATTTATTTCATTTAAGAATAATCTAAATAGTATATAACTTTAGTTATCAATTTACCAAATCGGACTAAATAAATAACACTTTTCTATTTATTGTATTTACATCTCTCTCTTGGTGTATAATTATTTTTGTTTAATTTAATTTTACAATTTAAATGTAGCATAATCCAAGCAGTTTCTTCATATAAATCTTATTCATATTTGATTTATTTATTATTTAAATTATTATATAAATTTGAATGACTAATAGCTAAAATTAGGTATTATTTATTTATTATCAAGTATCATATCAAATTATTTAGATTAGAAAATACGAAACATGTCAGGGGATCCCCTGTACAAAAACAAAAAAACTGTCAATTCTCGAAATTCTTAGCGGGTTTCCAGCTGAGATTAGTGATTACGAATAGCGATATAGTTTCACACAAAACCGCAGTACATATCATAATGTCAACAAGTGCGTGTGCCACGCTGTCTGGGGAAGGTTTGTCAGTGGACATTAACCACGCAGGAAGTGTGCTCACCATGCACGGTTGGCCCCCATTCACTCGGGCACGATCTGCACGTATACACGCTATGACACATTCTTGTTTGTATTTACATCATCGGTCATCTTAACCGCATTTCTGGTAAAACCGCACTATATTATAATTGTATTCAATCTTGTTATATTTATATGTGTGTTATGATTTACATGTTTACGGAAAATTGTTCGAAATTAATCGTCCGGATTTTTGGAAATGTTCTCTAGGGTAACCTCAAGGTTCTTTATCCTCGTTCGTGGTTTCTTATTCTAATACGATGAACTATGGAAACCATAACATTAATGTGAAAAATTGATAAAATTGTACTAATTCCTTTTTACTTTCCCAACCTATATACGAGTACAGAATGCTTCCTTAAAACGGTGATACTATATCGACCTCCAGGGGTCGACGACAACCTGTCTGGGGTCCATGTCAGCGAAAAAAAAAATGAGGGTCTATGAGATGTAAATGGGGGTCCACGATAGAAGATCTTATTTAAGCAATGAATTTTACGTGAAAACTGTGGCACAGTACGGTGGTGTGAATAGCGATACGGAATTCGAATCCGGAGATTCCGAGTTCGAATCGCACTCAAGCTAAAAATTATATAAAAACTATCACACTGCGGCTCGGTGAGTACGGACCCTATACTGTAATTGGGATTAAGTTCCTGTTGTACAGCGTAACATAAATAAATAAATAAATAAATAATGAATCCATATGCTGGCATTGAAGAAACGGATGTTACATTACAAAGGAACTGATCGGAATAAGCACTAACGAAGAACTAAAGGTACAGTTAAGAAACGGATATTAGTAATTCTGGCTTCAAAAAGATATATCTGTTACTTATTCTGTATTATGGAATATCGCGAGAAAGTTTTTAATTGCTTTTCCATCCTCATATCTAGTGGAAAGTTGTTTCAGCGCCGTTGCCAATCTCCTATAAAAAAAGAAACAGAGTGGACATCGCTACCCGAGGAGATTTGAAATTAAATCTAACCAAATTGATGTCAAATATTCATCATCATCTGTGGCGCTACAGTCCTAATCGGGCCTGAGCCTACCGGACACACCGAGCCGCAGTTTTTATACTGCCGTACTGCCGGTTTTCGTAGTCAAATACTATATAATTTATGTCAAATATTACAAATTTATTATTAAAGCATTAAAGTAATTTAAAAGACTTGTTTATGTTGAATTTAAATTTCAAATGTACCATAGCATAATTTGTCACATCAGAATTTTTATAGTATTACAAAAAAAAGTTGTCTTAAATAAAATAAATATATCACCACGCCTTTTACCCATTACTGGGTGTGGCACTCTTCCGTAAACAGATCTCGGTAAGTGATATATTTCTGCGCGTTACCAGCCTTCAAATCACGGCTCCTAAAGATGTTAGTGGAGGGGGAGCCACAGCGGTAGATTTCAAATCGATCTCAAGATATAATACCACTGAGCCAGCTATTCCATAAAAAAAGTTTTCTTGAAATAACTAATTTTATAATAGTTGTTTAAGTTTAAGAGCAGTAAGTACTTCCTTCCGATTGAAGATGATTTTGAAGATACCGGTAGGACACTTACTAATTATATTTTTGCACGTGCGACGCAATAACCAAGAGGTTGATAAAATTTAATAAACTTGAAAAGTTACTAAAAAGTAACTAATAACAAAAATGTTGTATGATAAATATTCTCCATTACAAAAAATTTAAATATTGCATTTTTACTTCCTTGTACGAAGTAAAGAAAGTATTGTAATCGCGAAAATTTTCGGTTCTCAGATTTCAACGGAAATAGGTATTTTGGCTCTCCCTGAATCCATTTTGACTAATTTCGTCGTGCCGTCTGTACGTACGTATGTACGTACGTATGTATCTCACATAACTCAAAAACGGTAAGCCGTAGAAAATTGAAACTTTATATTTAGAACTGTTATAACATCTAGTTGTGCACCTCCCTTTTTGGTCATTATACTACTACCGGAAGTGGTACTTTACTTGAAGCATATAATAGATTCAAATATAATTTAAAACTTTCCAAATTTGGTATATAAGACTACTATATCAATGGAAATAACATAATAGATTTTGGTTAAAATACACTAACCGGAAGTAACACATTACATGGAGCTGCTAACAGTTTTCCTTGAAAAAAATGGTATTATTTTAATTTGAGAAATAAATGCTGTATATAAAAGTTTTAGAGAATTAAATTCTGAGTCTAGCACATTAAGAATTTTTAAATTAGCTTTTTGCATAAACGAGATATCTAAATTTAAATATTATATATATTTTTATTTAAAAAAAAATTAAGTTTGCTATGGATTAGAACAAAAAATAAAAGATTTAATGCCAAATATGTGCAATTAAAAAATATCTATAGTTTAATACGCGTACAAGGAAGTCATGTTGTGCCCACATCAGATTTTTTTATTTCACGCAACTGTCAGTGCTGTGTAATTTTTTTCGAAAATCGTCAGTCGGGTTAGTTCGATTATTATCGTAAAAAAGCCGACATCTGCAGCTCATTATATTTAGTAGGTATATCTATCGATTTTAATGATAAATAAAAATACCTTAATTACGTTACCGGACAAGTTACAGCATTTACCAATTAGTTTACAACCTTGTACATACAACGTTTATTTGACGAGTTAGTCGAGTGCGGACTATTGCTGTGATCGTTTGTTTTGAGAATTTTAGTAATATTTTAATGCGTAAATTGGCTTAAATTGTGTGTGTTATAGTGTGTATTAGAATGTGATGCATAGAACTAGTGGTAATAGTGTGGAATGAATTGGATGGACCTCATGGGATTCCATGGTGTACTAATTGGCCAGCGTGGAATGTGAGTTATATCTGATATATTAATATTATTATTGTTAAGATTATTCAGAATTCATAAATAAATATATCATCACGCCTTTTACCCATTACTGGGTGTGGTACTCTGCCGTAGCAGATACATTTCTTTGCTTGAAATCCGGTTACCAATCGTCAAATCACGGCCACCAAAGGTGTTAGTGGGCGGGGAGCCGCAGAGATAGATTTAATTTAATTATAGAAAATATACTTTAAGAGATAATTGAATAAATTTGAAAAGTTATCAAAAGTAATTAGCTTCAAAATATTGTATGTATAATGATCGCGATAGAAAAAAATGATAATAAACAGTTATTATGTTATTAAGTTTGTTTGCGAAGACTTGCCAAGCCAATCAATATTTGTGTGTAATAGTTATTTGTCATAGAGAGGGAATGGAAAAGTACTATCCTCTCATTTTAGATACAATATTTTTTCACAATATACTTCAAAACAGATTTATTCGAACTTTAAATACACTCAAGAAAAATTATAATAATATTTTATTCATCTGATTTAAAATTATAAAATAATTTCAGGTACTATTAAATAAAAATTTTCAATAAAATAATTAATTTTTATAACTTTTTTATTGTAGAATTTTTCTCACTATTTTGCGAGAAAAAATGTGGGTTTCCTGCGCATGTCGTCAAAAAAGTTATTTTTTCTACTTCCATATTCTAATTTTCTTTCAAAAATGTTTATTATCATTAATTTAATAAGATTAATTTTCATTATAATACAGATTATTGACTAATAATCGCACAGCATTGACTATTTCCAGACTTTCCAGGATTTGCTCACTAAAATAGTAAGATCTTGTACTTTTTTTAACATTCAAAAATGACATTTATTTGTATAATTTTAGATGTTGGATTTGGTTGTAGAAAAAATAGTGTATGCAACTTGTGTATAATAATTATAAACTTGAAATTATGAAGTTGATGTCATTTCCGGTTTAACCGGAAATAATATTTTCTGAATTCATATATAACTTTACTTTCTCTTAAGGCTAATTTACCAATATAATATTTAATATAAAAAGTAATTTCGAGTGTACATCTTTTTGAGATATAATCGGGAAATTATTGTAATGGTGATTCTTTTCGATATCGAGATTTGATGAATCTTCACATTGTCCTAAAAAAGCTATCTATCGGTCTGTCTGCAAACAAGATAACTTAAAAACACGGTGAAATTTTGGATTAAAAATAAAATTCATATTTGAAACTCCACCACTGCCATCAACTGTAGAAGTATTAAACATTTTAATTAATTAGATTCATCCCGCAATTAATCTTCACTTGATTAACATTCAAAATTCCTTTTATTCAAACTCGTTTATTTATAAGTTGTATAAAGCAATACTAAATTAATTTCAAATGAAATAAAATAAATAAATAAATATATCATCACGCCTTTTACCCATTACTGGGTGTGGCACTCTGCCAAAGCAGTGATATATTTCATCGCGGTTACCAACCGTCAAATCACGGCCCCCAAAGATGTTAGGGAAGGAAGGACACAGGGATAGATTTAATTTTGGTGAAAATTGTTAATCGGCTGTGGGGATCGAACCAGAGTTCTCAAGATCCACAGGCCGACTCGATGCCACTGAGCCACCTACCTCATTAATTTGAAATGTAAAATAAATAAATATATCATCACGCCTTTTACCCATTACTGGGTGTGGCACTATGCCTAAGCAGATCTCAGTAAGTGATACATTTTTTCGCGTGAATTGCGGTTGCCAACCGTCAAATCACGGCCCCCAAAGATATTAGTGAAGGGGGAGACACAGGGATAGATTTAATTTTGGTGAAAATTGTTTGTCGGCTGTGGGGATCGAATCAGGGTTCTCAAGATCCACAGGCCGACTCGATACCACTGAGCCACTTACCTCATTAATTTCAAATGTAAAATAAATAAATAAATATATCATCACGCCTTTTACCCATTACTGGGTGTGGCAGATGTTGATAAGTGATATATTTCATCGCGTGAAATGCGGTTACCAGCCGTCAAATCACGTCACCCAAAGATGTTAGTGAAGGGGAAGCCACAGGGGTAGATTTAATTTTGGTGAAAATTGTTTGTTGGCTGTGGGGATCGAACCAGGGTTCTCAAGATCCATAGCTCGACTCGATACCACTGAGCCACCTACCTCATTAATTTTAAATGTAAAATAAATAAATATACCCCACGCCTTTTACCCATTACTGGGTAACAGATCTCGATAAGTGATATATTTCATCGCGTGAAATGCGGTTACCAGCCGTCGAATCACGGCTCCCAAAGATATTAGTGGAGGGCAAGCCACAAGGGTAGATTTAAATTGGTGAAAATTGTTTGTTGGCTATGGGAATCGAACCAGGGTTCTCAAGATCCACAGGCCGACTCGATGATAAGATCTAATTTCAAAAAGGCTGTTCTTTGAATGATTTCGTTAAGGTCTTTACTACCATTGCGAGATAGTACTATACATGTAATATTTTTCTAGATATTTAGTAATAATAACGCCTAGCAAATCTCTAATCTGTACACAGCATCATAAGTAATACTCTTGAAGTTGTCGTAGTCATATATTGTCGACATATTTACAAGGTAGTGTTGGTGGTATGTATAACATCGCTCACTTCACGCCAAATAGACAAACAGAGCAGAATGGTAGAACAGCACCCTCACTAGAGATAAGATACCAGCGCAGTTCAGTAGTGGATGCTTAAAGTGTTACAGAGTACTGGGTGCTTTGTTTATAGTTAGTTGGTAAATAAGAAATTACGACCTGTCACTTATTTGTAAACTATAAGATAATTATGTATACACATCATGATGTTGTTTATTAGTTTTGATTTATATGATAAATACAGGGTGTTTCAAAATGATTGCAAAAACATTTAAGGGTACTTGATGTACTGAATACAAAGCAAAAATAATTTTTTCTACGATTGCTATGAAAAGTTGACAATTACGCTCTCATTTGTCATCGTAAAGTTGACGTTTTCTGTGGAACAATCGAAAAATATCTTTTTTGCGCGTCTCCAATGGCAACGCGCGAAAAAGATATTAAATGTGCACTTATTTCAATAGTTACCAGGGATACAAACAAAATAGAAACATGTCATATTGACAGTTGACGGAGTGAATTTATTTTCATTACGTATACGTTTTTAAATCATTTTAAGATGCAAACGTAGAAAAAATGATGTGTGTATCCTGAGCATAAAGTGTCCTTTGTTCCTCTTGCACTATTGCAACTCTCGCCTTCGGCTCGCGCTGCAATTACCGTGCTCGAGTAACAAAGAATCACTTTACGCTCTTAATACATAAATAACTATTTCCGAAATTCGCAAAAATGTACATAACTTGAAGCTAAAATATTTCATGCTATTGAATTGATCAACGAAAAATTTATTTCCAATTTTATTTGTCTATGACACAGTTTTTGTGGATTTTAATTGATTATTTATTTATTTTATATTTATTCAAAATAGGTAATTAAAAATATCTGAATATTATTCCATATACTGTACCAAAATTAATTCGATTTTATTTCTTTAAAACCTAATTATAATTCAATTCAATTTAATATATAACTATGTAACTGTAACTATAATCTACTCGTTCAATATTCTTGATTGATTATACATTTGACAGTTACAAAATTTAAATTATATTTTATATCTTTATGAGCTTTGGTATTCATAAATAAATAAATAAATATATAATCACGCCTTTTACCCATTACTGGGTGTGGCACTCTGCCTAAGCAGATGTCGGTAAGTGATATATTTTTCGCGTGAAGTGCGGTTACCAGCCGCCAAATCACGGCCCCCAAAGATATTAGTGGAGGGGGAGCCACAGGGGTAGATTTAAATTTGTGAAAATTGTTTTAATACCTGTATATATTTCACTTAAGAATGCAATTAGGAGATAGTTACAAATTTACTAAATAGTTTTGTAGATACTTGTGTTCAATCTTCATTTTAATGATTTTACGTACATTTGAATCGTAATGAACTGTTTACTTAACTCTGTCTCTAGGGGTTGCGAGACTTATAACGTGCTAGCCCGTGTAAAAATTATAACGGGCTGTTGACATTGGTTATCATGACAACATATCTAATTTTAAACGTTTGACACTTAAATATTTTTTGATTAAACAAAATCTGTCAGATTTTCAAAGTCTACCTTGATTGAACATTTTAGTTATTGCGTTATACTATTGCAATTAATTTGATTAAATATACATGTATTGCGATTCAAATGCACATAAAACATTGTAAAATGCTCGACCGTTAACTGAAATTTACAGGCTCACACAGATAACAAGCTCTCTAACGCTCGCCCGTTACCTTTCTATGCTCGCCTGTAAATTTCCGTATAACGGTCTTGCAATGAAAATAACTATTATAGCTAGTTGAAATTAACGAGCTACGCTTACATTTCAAATAGTCAAATTATTGCATACTTGCATGAATTGAACATATGATTTTGAGATGTTTTACATTTTCACCTTAAAATACTGTACTAAGCTGGCAACTTCGTCTAATTTAATCGAAAACAAAGTTGAGATACCAATGATGAGCACTGAGAAATGTAAAAATATGAAAAACAAACCGGGAATTTTGAATGGCTCATGACATAGTCACGTACAATCAAGTAGGACACAGTGTGTGGTAGTGTAAAGTGCAAATTGAACGGGCGTTGGACGCGACGGCGGCGACGGCGAATGAACGAGGTGCGAATGACAGCACTCAGACGCGCCGATGAGTGCCCCGGCCCCAGACACGACACTCTTTCATGCTGCTTGTAGGTTCACTTTGTAAGCACTAATTCCGTTCAGTTCTAAAATATTTCAAATATCATCAAATTCATTCTTATTTATAACATTATGTTAATAATAATAATAATATATTGTATATGAAGTGAAATACACTTATTACAAGGTGTTGCTAGTGTTAGGTATAATACATTTTACAGTGTAATTAATGTTGTACAAACTGCTATTAATTCAGTACAAATTATCTTAATGGAAATTTGTCACAAAATTATAAATGTTGTATAATAATTTTTCAAGACCAATCTGATGTTTAGGGCTCCCATTAACGTCATGTGTGAAAATGCCAACAAGATTGCTGATCAAGTAGCCATTAGTGTCACTTACGGTACTTTAGTTGCTTTCCTGCGTCAAACTGAGCTCATGTAATTTGATATTTGTTTTTATTTATGTTACTTTGTTAGCTGTTTTTTTTTTAAAAAAATTATATGTTTTGCTTCCCTTTAGGTGATATTATTATTTGTACATGTAACACATTATACACATTCTGTATTTGTCTTGTAATTGGTTTTAACTGTTGGGCAATAAACAATTATTATTATTATTATTATAAGGTGTTTGTGTCCTTAATATTTTGAAGTAAGTCTGCTACCGCTTTGCTTGGTTCCGGGAATTTGCCTATGTCACATTGTAATCTTAGCGGGTTGAAAACACCATGTTAATAGTGAAAGCGATTACTGAAAATATTTTAATTTTACTCTAAGTATTCTATAACTTCAAAGTTCTTTATTAACTTTGTACTTCAATATATTATATCTCTGAACTAATCGGTATTTTATAACTGAAACAAATAAAAAATACATAATTTGCTATTTGAGCCTGATCTAATTTACACTTAGTATTAAAGGCTATTATTTTGTTTTAGAGATTTAAAAAACTGTCTAGAATTCATATTTGATTCTTAAAAACAATTACCTATTTTAATTTTAGTTCTCTTTATTTTAAAACAACATAAATATTTGCCACGACTAATATAAAATTTATGAGGTAGGTGGCTCTGTGGTATCGAGTCGGCCTGTGGATTTGAGAACCCAGGTTCGATCAGACGACAAATAATTTTCACTACCTCTGTGGCTCTCCCTCCACTAACATCTTTGGGGGCCGTGATTTGACTGCTGGTAACCATATTTCACGCGAAGAAGTATATCACTTACCGAGATCAGCTTAGACAGAGTGTCACAATCAGTAATGGGTAAAAGGCGTGATGATATATTTATTTATTTTATTTTATTTAATATAAAATTGATGCATATTAACTGCAGTTTTTAATTAATATGATTAATAACTAAAACATCGACTTTAACCGAAAAATATACTCAATACTCGTTTTGGCTAAAACTATATTAGATATACTGAAAATAGATCAGGATAGTTTATGATGATTTTGTTTTAGTATAACATTAATTAATTCTAGATGAAATACTTACAGATAGTATCGATATTAACAGACATTTAATTAATATGCAAATAACCAGAAAAATATAATTATAAATAGCTGTAATAAGAGAATAAAATATAAACTAAACACTTGGCTAAGTCTCACAAAATTCAGTCTCCAAGTCACCTTATGAGGGCATCGTCAGAGGCTGGCCAGCACAGCACTCTGACGATGAACTCCTAAGGTGACTTGGAGGCTGAATTTTGTGAGACTTAGCCAAGTATTTAGTTTATATTTTATTAAACTTAGTTTCACCAAGTGTATGGATGACAATTAATTTTGTCTTTGTTGTTATAAGAGAATGATTTTGGGTCTATAAAACCAGAGATTCTGGTTCTCTTTTGTACGTACATATCTCTATTTCTTGTAAGCGATTAAAATTTTTAGATCTATGTATTAGACACATCGTTGGGTGTCAGAATATTATTTGAAAATAGACGACGAGGAATATTAATGGTAATTTTAAAAAGCGTTAACCATTTTATTGATTCTATTTTGGCTCATTTCTAAAATTCTACTGCACACTGTAAAATTAAAATTCAACCATCAGATTTCAACGCAACGAGGCAGTAAAGTCTAAAATCCTACAAATGAATTATTTTTTTATTATGACAACACCATCCCTCATTTGTCTCTGAATCAGCGTTTTTCGCAGCATCTCTTTAAGTTATGGACAGACATGAATTATTATTTCAAGTTTATTTTTAAGTTTTCCAAGGAGAAATATTTCAAAGAACAGTAATTTTTAAATGATCTTTTAAATTTTGTGAAAGTGAACGACAAACAAAAAATACTGAATCATTTATTCAATGAAAAATACTTTAAACTCATCTCAAATTAAGGCAGAATTAATTAAATTGTTTGTTTATAAGCAGAGTGCTGAAATTACTATCATACTTTTGAGTGAGTTAATATCCAAATTTTTACATAATTATTAATTCTTATGGAATTTAAGCGAAATATTTTAAATACTTACATATTTGGTAATAAAATAAAGTTGTTTAAATATTTATTAGGACATTCGATCAACAATGGTTGTAAAAAGTTGTTTAAATACTGGTTCATTTTTGTATAAATTGTTGTTATTTTGTTACTAATAAATGTAAATAATTGAAACTCAAGATTTAAATATAGAAATGTTAATATTATTGATACTCATTCATTTTATATTTTTGTGATTTGTTTTTAAAAGAAGTTAGGCTAATTAACACAAATATGTTGTATTAATTTTTAACAATACACCCATACCTCGCTTTACGGCCTAGATACGTTCCACGAAACTTGTCTGCAAAGCGAAAAGCCGTATAAGGAATCAATCAATTCTAATACAAATTCAATGGGAAAAAAAGTTTTTTTGCCGTTTAGCGAAACATTTTAGGCCGTAAATCGAAAACGTGCCTTAATTGAAAAGGGCTGTTATAGCGAAATGCCGTATAACGAGCGGCCGTATAGCGAGGTATGGGTGTCACTTGTTAGTAAAGTTTCTAAAGCTAAAAACGTATTCTATTTGATATTACAATCAGATTTTACTTACACATACTGAAATATAACTTATGGTGCTATTCTGTAATTTTCTATAACGCTACAGTTCTGTAAATTTGAACAAAAGTGCATAGATTTTTATTGACAAATACATTTAATGCCAGAAAAATTCGGATGACGCCTGGATTCGAACCAGGGACCCTCCGCTTGCCGGGCAGAGATGCTAACCGCTACACCACGTCACCTGTGTCCGACGTATGGCATCAACCGAATTCTTCTGTCATAGTGTCTAACGTAGCATCGATCCCATACGTCAGACACAGGTGACGTGGTGTAGCGGTTAGCATCTCTGCCCGGCAAGCGGAGGGTCCCTGGTTCGAATCCAGGCGTCATCCGAATTTTTCTGTCATAAAAATTTAACTTTAAAATTATCTTCATTACTGTACGTTCAGTCGAAGTCACATGTTAAAAACATTTAATGCCATTTGACAATCAAATATGATGCGCTTTTGTTCAGATTTACAGATCTGTAGCGTTATAGAAAATTACAGAATAGCACCATTATTTGCTATTTTATTTAACTGATTCCGCATACTGTAATCCGTATTACTAGATTGGTTGATTCAGACTGTCTACCCCCGATCAAACTTTGTATTTGAGAACTCAGGTTTGATTCCCACAGCCGGCAATCAATTCTCTCCACATTATAATGACCCCTGTGGCGCTCTCACCACTAACATCGTTACAGGTTGTGACTTGACGGTTGGTAACCGCACTTCACGCGCATAAATATATCACATACCGAGATCTGACACGGCAAGGTGCCACATCTAGTAATGGGTAAAACGCGTTATGATATATTTATTTTATTTATGGAGTAGATGGCTCAGCGGTATCGAGTCGGCCTGTGGATCTTGAGAACCTTGGTTCGATCCCCACAGCCGACAAACAATTTTCACCAATTTAAAATCTACCCCTGTGGCGCTCTCACCACTAACATCGTTACAGGTTGTGATTTGACGGTTGGTAACCGCATTTCACGCGCATAAATATATCACATACCGAGATCTGACACGGCAGAGTGCCACATCCAATAATGGGTAAAACGCGTTATGATATATTTATTTTATTTAAAAATAATCCAAATAGTATATAACTTTAGTTAACAATTTACAGAATCGGACTAGATAAATAACGCTTCTCCATGTAATGTTTTTTAAAGATGTCTTAGATTACAATTTACGATCGACTGAAATATTTTGTAATTGTTTATGTGTTTATGACCTAAATACTGGCACAACTTGTTCTTGGCTTAGTATAATCTCAGTTATGTAAACTATTCTTCATGTCGCACTTTTCAACATGTGTTTCACGATTTTATCAAATTAATGCAAACTCAGTTTCAGAATTTAGGTTTTTGTCGCGTCATTAAAACTTAGAAAGTCATACATAATTTGAAAACAAGAATAAGAAAACTAAATTGAAAAATGACGATATAAATATAATTATGCTATTAATATATATATCATCACGCCTTTTACCTATTGCTGGGTGTGGCAGTCTTCCTAAGCAGATCTCGGTAAGTGATATATTTTGTCGCGTGAAATGCGGTTACCAGCTGTCAAATCACGGCCCTCAAAGAAGTTAGTGGAGAGGGAGCCACAGGGGTAGATTTAAATTGGTGAAAATTGTTTGCCGGCTGTGGAGATCGAACCAGGGTTCTCAAGATCCACAGGCCGACTCGATACCACTGAGCCACCTACCTCATCAAAACAATTAATGCGGTATAAAATTTAACTTTTTCTACGATTGCTACGAAAAGTTGACAATAACGCTCTCATTTGTCATCGTAAAGTTGACGTTTTCTGTAGAACAATCGAAAAATATCTTTTTTGCGCGTCTCCAATGGCAACGCGCGAAAAATATATTGATGCCTGCTTACTTCAATAGTTACCAGGGATACAAACAAAACAGAAACTTATATTGACAGTTGACAGAACGAATTTATTTTCAGTACGCATACGTTTTTTAATAATTTGAAGATGCAATCGTAGACAAAATTATGTGTGTATCACGAGCATAAAGTGTCTTTGTTCCTCTTACACTATTGCAGCTCTCGCCTACCATGCTCGAGTAACAAAGAATCACTTTACGCTCTTAATACACAAATATCTATTTGTTTTTATCTAAATATAAGTATCGAAAATAAATTATCGTATATTTTGAAATAAAACTAATTATGGATTTAAGTACAAGGATACAACATAAATTTTGAAAACAAATATCTATTGAATATCGTAGACGTAGAGGCATAAACAAAATTTGAAAAGCAACATATGTTCTTAACATTTTTTTTATATGACCATGACGGAAAGTATGCTATTTCAGCTGTTTCTTGACAACGAAAAGTTATTGTTTTCCGAGCAACAAGTGTTTATTTACTTTCCCGGTTGTCTCCAATAGCAACAAGCAGAAAAATAAGATTTAAGCTTGTTTAAAAATTGTTTTATTTTTAAATGGTTGTATAATTATTATTTGTGTATTAAGATCGTAAATTTTTCTACGATTGCATATTAAATTATTAAAAAAACGTATACGTACTGAAAATAAATATGTTCTGTCATCTGCCAATATGACAACTTTCTGTTTTGTTTGCATCCCTGATAACTATTGAAATAAACGCGCATTTAATATCTTTTTCACGCGTTGTCATTTGAAACGCGCACTTTTAATATCTTTTCCGCGAATTGCCATTGGAGACACACGACATAGTTATTTTTCGATTGTTCCACAGAAAACGTCAACTTTACGATGACAAATGAGAGCATAATTTTCAACTTTTCATAGTAATCGTAGAAAAAATAAATAAATTGTATGCACCTCGAGCAGAAAGTTTATTTGCCGCTCTTACAAGGTTGTTGCCATCGGTTGCACTAGACTACTTTCTGCTCTAGGTACACAAATAAATATTATATGTAATAATAATGGGGTAGGTGGCTCAATGGTATCGAGTCAGCCTGTGAATCTTGAGAACCCTGGTTCGATCCCCACAGCCGACAAACAATTTTCACGAGCCATTGGCTCCTCCTCCACTAATATATCATTCACGCGAAAAAATATATCACTTACCGAGATCTGCTTAGGCAGAGTGCCACACCCAGTAATGGGTAAAAGGCGTGATGATATATTTATTTATTTATATAATAATAAGCAAATATTGAAATTGTAATAATCTCTAAATAAAATTGTCAGTAACACGTCCATCGATATCAAATAATAATTCAGGAACAAAATAGGAGGAACTCATTATTGTTGAATAGATTTTCTTCTCGATATCAATATTACAAAAGCACTTTTGCTATGTTCGTACCAATAGTGGGTTCTTGGTGGCCAATATTTTGAATAGGAAGTTTTGTGTTACCATAGCATTTTGTAATAGTTATTTATATTGCAAGACCGTTATACGGTCGAGCATTGTACAATGTTTTATGTGCATTTGAATCGCAATTTATGTATATTTAATCAAATCAATTGCAATAGTATAACGCAATAACTAAAATGTTCAATCCAGGTAGACTTTGAAAATCTGACAGATTTTGTTTAATCAAAAAATATTTAAGTGTCAAACGTTTAAAATTAGATATGTTGTCATGATAACCAATGTCAACAGCCCGTTATAAATTTTACACGGGCTAGCACGTTATAAGTCTCGTAACCCCTAGAGACAGAGTTAAGTAAACAGTTCATTACTATTCAAATGTGCGTAAAATTATAAAATGGTAATTATCTTAGGGCTGATAGTATAAAGCAGGTTTAAATTTAAGCGTAGTTCAAATAGTTTTATAACTAACGAACTAACAAGATTCTGAATGAAACTATGGGTACGAATTGCTTAAACCACGTTCAAAATTTGATCTGCTTTTATATTATCTATCGGTCCTAAGTAAATATCAGTAATAGCGATTATGCATTGATCCAATCCCCTCATTCACTAGCTGAATCATTATCTGTTAATGATTAATAAATTAATGACAACTTTTATTTTTTATTAGTAATTTACAATTTATGTGGTAGGGGGCTCAGTGGTATCGAGTCAGCCTGTAGATTTGAGAACTCGGATTCGATTTCCACATTAATAATAACCCTGTATAGTTCCTCCTCCACTAACATCTTTGGGGGCTGATTTAACGGCTGGTAACTGCACTTCACGCGAAGAAATATATAACTTATTAAGATCTGCTATAGCAGAATGCCACACCCAGTAATGGGTAAAAGGCGTGATCATATATTTATTTTACAATTCGTTACTAATTCGGTGATTTCTTTGTATTTTTTTTATTATTTTCATTCGTCTTATTTTTATTTTAATGATAGCCCAACGACAGTTTTTTTAAAAAGTGGTAGAATTCTGTGATAAATTTAAGTTTATTAATTGTAAATTTATAATAATGAATAAAATCACTTCAATATTTTTTGTTGATAAGTAGAAAGAAATCAGTTCATTGCAATTTCCTTTATCCTTTACAGAATTATGGTTCTACAAAACTTGAGGACCCAGGTTTGATTTCCACAGCCGACAAACAATTTTCATCACGTTAAAACTATCCTTGTGGCTCCCTCTCCACTAATATCTTTGGGGGTCGTGAGTTAACGGTTGATAACCGCAGTTAACGCAAGGAAATCGAGATCTGCTCCGGCGGAGTGCCACACCAAATAATGGGTAAGAGGCGTGATGATATATTTATTTATTATTTATATTCTGTAACTAGATCATAATCTGTTACTGATCAATAAGTTTTTGACTACCCTTATTTTTTATATTTGTTCTATATATTTCCTCCACTTTCTGTGACTAATATAATTTTTTCTGTTATTTCTACTCTTTATTTTTATGTATTCGATTCTCGTGTGAAGCTAAATACATTTTATAATGGAATTCTGTATAAATCAGAAAGTTTTGTATAACTGTAAATGATGATCAAAATTGAAACTTATGACTTTATGAAATATTTTCTACTTTTTAATTTTGTTCATTGTTTACAGATTTACGAATTTTTAAACTTATAGATTAAATCACAGAATTCTACAATAAGTCTAACGAATTTTTTATTCTTAAAAATATTGAGTTAAAATTAAGAAAATCACGTGTGGGCTGCACAAGACTTTTTGTAAAATGAAACTACAGAGATACAGATGTTCTGTCGGTTGTTGTAACCACAATGGAGTAAAAGCAATTTGATGGTTGTACGTATCCGGTCGGAAAGAACGCTTTACTACCGGTGCACATATTTTATGACTGAGTGGTAGAGAGATAACATTATTATCTCAATTTTTATTATTTTTTCCAAATAATAAAGCTTCGATTTCTCTGAAATTTTGTATTAAGCTTCCAGGACCTCAGGCTATTTAATAAAAAATCGCCTAAATTTTAATTAGTATAAAAGATAATTCACTTTAAGGGTGGTTTTTATATCTCCGAAATTGTAGGGAAAATAGTTTCAACCAAAAGCTGTAGAGAATAAAACAAGATATATAGTTTCGGTGAAAATTGCTAATATTTTAACGTGATTGTTAGTTCCAATTTTCGACACATGAAGTGGTGACGCCACTTACTACTGTAAAACATATTCAGTGACTAATGGTGTAGTATACGGCCTGAAGTTCGTTAACCAACAATTTGTTATCGTGTAAATAGGGTTTCTTGTGGTCTAGACAAAAATGTTGACCTGACCAATCATAGAAAACCAAGTATGAGTTTATGCTAAATAGTGGTTGGGGTATTGGCACGTAGTTTAAAATAATACAAACAAAGATTTTCAAGAAAATTATTTCAAATAACAGAAAATAATTATAAATGATATGTTAACACAATAAACACTAAAAAAAACATTTTTATTTGATATTATGACTAAAAACGACATTTTTTATTTACAATTTTATTTCAGTTATACATAATAGTACATTATAAACTAAGGGAGAGAAGTGCATGAAAAAATACACTTCTCTCACGGAGTGTAAATACTATTTTTCCGCGACCCCATATGAAGTAATTATACTAAAAATATTACAAATAATTATTAAAAAAATCTCGAAAAAAATCAATATTGTACTTGACATTGGTTTATTAATTACTATTGAATAATATAAATTATAATTATTTTCTTAGCACCGGGACTAAAATACTCATAGCAACGGGACTAAAATACTTTACTCTCGTCGTTATTGGCAACGATAAATAATAGCATCGCGGGTTAAAATTAATTATTTCTATCATGATTTTGGTGACTTATAAATTACGTTTTTAAATGATATTTATTTAGTTAAGATATGTATGTTTTCTGAATAGTTATTAAGTATTATGAGCGTAAAGTGATTCGTTTTTACTCGAACAAGGTAATTGCAGCGAAAGCCGAAGGAGGTGTAAACAAAGACATTTTATGCTCGTGATACACACATAGTTTACTGCATTCCTCTAAAAAATTGCATTATTCACCCTTGTGTCAAATCTATGCACTCATAACAGATCATACATCTCACTTGGACTTGTCGATGGTGACGCAGCGGGCACTTGATAGAACGGCACTGTTGGTATCTATTCTGTTCATTACAGAACACCTATATCTGGCCTGCATTAGGTCCAATAGAAATAAATCTATTTGATACTAGTCGCTGAATTTGACAACTACTTGCATTGGTATTATACGCCGTCAAATTTTACTTTTACTTCTTTTTAAAAACGTCGTATTTTAAAACTGATCGCCTACCAACACGTAATAAAAAGGTCTTCTATTTATTAATTGTAAAGTGAAGTAATTATTATGTTTCATTTTGTATGGAATTCTCATAATGTGTACAAATATATAGGTACAGCAACTTGAATATTCTGACTTTAGAATCGCAGTTCTCATTTCTCATGTATTTTCTAATCATGTTTACGTATTGTAATCCTAAAATGTATTGAAAACATGTAAACGCTTCAATTGAACAAAATACATGCACTATCAGAGTTGTACATGCTTTTTTTATATATCCTAATATGAAAATATTTTTTTCCACAAACATTTGTTTATAAATTTAAATCAAAAGACAACTAGTAATATTTTGGATTGTTAAAATAATATTTATTTCAATTCTAGTCACAGTACGAAAACTATATAATTGAAATAGATAGTATGTAGATATAATCGCGAAACGCGGCGTCCTAAATAAAAGCTCAAACGGCGCCGTGACGTCACTCGACATCGTAGTTCTTGCCCAGCCGTTTGAATTTCATTGCGGGCATGTATAATTTTCTATTCGCTGTGGAGTCTGTTATGAATGAATATGAAGATGCACTCAATGACATAATTGGTCTGCATTGGATTTCCAGAAAGTTATTGGAACATTTTCATAGTAAATTCTAAAAAAAAAATCAACTTGGTGAAAGATTTTAAAAAATACTGGAAAATTACGTAAAATGTAAGCCAGTGGATGAAAAATGTTCCTAACCAATAGAAATTCAAGAATCGTTTCCCTATTATCATTTTGTAAATTTAATAAATATTAAAAGTTTTCAAATAAATTTAATGTTTACATAACTATTTTTGTGTTTAAATATATTAAGTATTAATAAAATTCATATATATTTAATTAAAAACACTATTTTTAAATTAATATAATTAAATATATGACATATTAAATAATAAATGGTGCTTGCCCGTAGTTTAAATGGCAGTGGCAGCTAGATTTGCTGGTAGATAATTAGTGGTTTTGAGTGAAAATATCAATAAATATAAATAAAACATAGTGTCTTCCGTAAGCATTGTGACTACATACAAACTATCATATTTTTTAAAAATAATTTGAACAAAGGCGTTAATATCAAAATATTACTAATGCATTGTTTAAAAAAAAAAACTATAGACTCATACAGCATAGTTTAATTAAAATAATTGTATAGAAAAGTAATTTAATTTGTATCATTTTGTACAAAATATAATAATAGATAACTGATAAGGAAATTAATACACAAAATAAAAGTATAAGAAACCATTCTTTGTTTTTCTTTTTTTATTGGACAATACAAATATTTAACGGTTAGACTTGGCTACACGTTCTAATTCATCCTTCTTCTTGATAGCATAGGAGTTTGATGAGCCCTGAAAAAATTTAAAAAAATGTCATATTTTTATCGAAATCAAAAGACTTAATATTTGAATGCTATTGCAATGTTGATATTCCAATGTCGACTAATAATACAATACTAGCCGAAAATATTAAAATAGCATTATTTATTTAGTCCTTAAGCGAAACGACTGAATTAAATTAAATTCAGCAGCATAGATAAGGACCTAAAGATTCGAAAGATAAATTTCAATAAACAAAATACAAGTATTAGTATAAACATGCAGAAGTTAGCGATAAATTATGTAGAATATCACAAAACAAGTAGAAATATTATAAAATGCTACATTGTTGCTTTATTTTTATATGTATTGCATTTGACAAAATGACTCATATGTTGAAACTATAGAATATTTAGCGAATATGTAAAGCAATAAATAGTATATTAGAATACCCGATCGGTTCTTCATAACAGGACGATAAAAAGTTGTAAAAATGAGCCTCATAGCGACGTGTTTTTTATTTAACTTCACTTTCAAACATACACACATACAGACGAACATCATTTCGCGATATATTTTTTTTACTACTACAATACTGATCGTGTACAAACATTTTTTAAAAGTACTATCATACTGAACGAAATTCTAACTAAATTTCTTTTAAAACGGAATTTTAATCCAAACTGAAATCATATTTATATTTTATTACTAATTATCATTAAGTTAATGCTAAGAATACAAAAACATAAAAATTACCTTAGCAGCGTTGATGAGCTCATCAGCGAGACATTCGGCGATGGTCTTGATGTTCCTGAAAGCGGCTTCACGGGCGCCTGTGCAGAGCAGCCAGATAGCTTGGTTAACACGACGTAACGGCGACACATCTACGGCCTGTCGTCGTACGGTACCGGCACGACCGATTCTTGTAGAGTCTTCGCGAGGTCCGGAGTTGATGATGGCAGTCACCAACACCTTATTGAAATATTCAACATGTTACTATCATGTATGCCACTAATAAAATATTCTTAAATAAGCATTTATATTATTCAGATATATTAAAATCACCAAATATTTGTCTGTAGAGGTGTCAGAAAACAAAATTATCATCATATCAATCAACATTTTCATCAAAAATGTCAACAACAAAATAAATGTTAACAATAAATACTATTCCATATTCCATTTGTTAAAATAAATACAAGTTTATCCTGAAATGAAAGAGGCAAGATGGAAAATAGTATTGACAGTAACAAATAATTAAATTACGAAAGTATTATTGAATTACCTGCAGAGGATTTTCTCCTGTCAGCAAATGGATGATTTCAAAGGCATGCTTCACAATGCGCACAGCCATAAGTTTCTTGCCATTGTTACGACCATGCATCATAAGCGAGTTCGTCAAGCGCTCCACAATGGGGCATTGCGCCTTTCGGAAACGCTTAGCCGCGTACCGACCGGCGGAATGCGGCAGGTACTTGGCGTTCTTTTCTTTCACAGCGATGTAATCCTACAACATAAATTACTAATATTAATAATAATATACTGCAAAAATCAAAGTTTTGTAAATAATAATATGTATCAGAATAAAGTTTTCAACAATTATATATTCTGAAGAGATGTCAGAAAAATATATTTACTATTCATCATTAAGTAACGTTTTAACAAATACATGCACATAGATGCATTCAGAGGATTAAATTTGGAGTCAATTGAATTCTGTTTTATTCCATATATAATTATTAGTTAGAACTATTTACAAAATAAAATTATTGTTATTAATTTTAAAATCTGGTTAATTTGCATGGTAATAAATAATGTGTGATGTTGAAATTGTAGATTTCATATATTTTTTTATAATATATATATATATATATATATATATATATATATATATATATATATATATATATATCGCGATTTTGTTACGGCTGGCGCCGTTTCTCGCTTCCTAATATAAATTTGTTAATTAATCGTAAAGAATGAAATTTTATATTTTTTGATAAACGAAATAACGAGTTATTTTTGCGTCTAGTAAAACGACCTTTAATATAATACACTCAACATCATTATAAATAAAGTTACTAAAACATATTTTACCTGTAATGACATATCAGACACCTGGACATCATCGCAACTCCATCTCGCAAATAATTTAATTTCTGGAAGTTCGGCAGGCTGCGCAACTGGAGCAGTATCCACGTTGGCAGGTGCATCAAAATTCTCATATTCCATTTCAACCATTTTGACTGAAAATTTTAAAAGTTAATTTCATGAGCGAATTCATAATAGATAAATGAGTTACTAATAACTATATATAATATCAGATTAAATGTATATATCAACAAATATATAATTCAGACAAGAAGTGTCAGAATATTAACATCATCATATTATGTGTACAATAAAAAATTATAGTTTACAACTATAAGTACAGGAACTTAATTACAATTAGAGTACAGGGTCCGAACTAACTAAGCCTCAGTGTGGTAGTTCATACAATGACATATTTGTACCACTAAAATAACACACGTGCCACGTGCGGAATTAATATGTTTTCTAACCAAATTCAAAACAATTCTACTACTTTATCACAACGCTTATAAACATTTAGTAATTTATCAAACTTTGACATAAATATTATTAAAATTTAACATAAAATCGTACGCTTACCTTAAATTACTATAACTGTTCACGTCTCTTTACAACGGCGTGAACCGGAAAAAGGCCATTTGCAACTGGATGGGCGCGTATGCGCATACCAAACATAAAACATTGCGTACAAAAATTTTCCTAACTAGAAAGAAGAAGATATTCAATACCAACTATAAAACATACTTCTTTTCAATTTCGAAGTTATAAATTAAAAAATCATTCATATTATTTAGATGATTTTTCTATATTAAAAACATAAAAACACTGAAATAAATTTAATGGCGGGAACTTCAAATGTTAATTTTATGCTGACGAGATACTTGTTTATTTCATAATAAACATATATCTATTACTAATATATATATATATGATAATAAAAGACATAATTTTGCAGCCAAAGTTTTTATTAAAAAAGATCATATAATAAATATCTACTTTTTCTGTTTTTCATGTCGTCCTAGTTTATGTTTTTTCATGCTGCTCGAATCATAAAAACCTTTTCCACAAACGGGACATAAATATGGTGTCTCTCCTGTATGAGTTCGCGTATGAACTCTTAAATTAACATTTAGAGCAAAACTTTTATCACAAAATTTACAAGAATACGGTTTCTCGCCTGTATGTGTCCTCATATGATGTTTTAAATGTTGCGTTTGAGTAAAACCACGATTGCAGATCTTACAGACATGTGGTTTTTCACCAGTATGGATCAGATTATGTTGAGTTAAACCAGGTTTTTGGCTAAATTTTTTACCACAAGTGTCACAAGAATATCGTTTTAGCCCAGTGTGAACACTTGAATGTATATCTAAAGCAGATTTATTAAGAAATCGACGGCCACATTCGCTGCAAAGAATATTCTTCTTCTCGTGAGTTCCCATGTGAACTTTTAAGATACTGTTTGATTTATATTTACGGTGACAAATATTACATTCATATGGTAAGTCGGGGTCGTCCGATGTTATATTTTGCCGTGCGATTTTATCGTCATGGCTTAACAAATGAAATTTTAATACTGCACTGGACCTAAAACTCTTTCCACAATTCTCACATATGTAAGGTTTTTCTCCCGTATGAATTCGTAAGTGAGTTTTTAAAGCAGTGGATTGAATGAACGACTTATCGCAATATTGGCACTTATGAGATCTTTCTCCTGTGTGAATTTTCATATGGCGACTTAAATTACCTGATAGACTAAATTGTTTTGAGCAAATTTTACAACAAAAAGGTTTTTCTTTTGTATGGATTCTCATGTGAGCGGTCATTCTTTGCCACCTTACAGATTCAGAACATATTTTACAGATTATTCGGGATGGATGCTGTATTGTTTTATAATGTATCCATAAAAGTTTAGAAGTTGGAAATGTATCGTAACATTTCTTACATTGGAAAGTTTGATCCACTTTTTTTTTTTTTTTTTTTGATGTTCTGATTTTTTTAGTCTCTTTTCTTTCTTTATTAACATTATTTTTATCAGTTATTTTCTCATCACTAACATTAATTTCATTTTGAGGTAAATTTTTATCGAATTCAGCTTCTTCAGTTTCATCACAATCATCTTGAACACTTTCATCTTCGCTTTGACTCAATTTATTGTCAATTATATCACACTTCTTGTTATATTCATTTTCATTATCTATGATTTCGTCTTCATCATTATTTTGAGTCAATTGCTCAAGTATGACCTGCTTTTCACTATGTTGTTCATTTTCAAAAAAATATTCAGGTTTTACATTAGATAATAAATCATCTACATTATCTTCTATTTCTATTTTTAATTGCATTTCCATATTTTCTGAATCAATTTCTTGATTTTCTATTATTTTTAATGTTTCATTAGAGGACTCTTTATTAGTTTTATTAGAAAGTTTACTTTTAAATTCTTTGAAACAACTTCTTAATTTCTTGTCAACTTCTAAACATTTAGCAGCAAAATTATAAGCTCTGGTAATTTCTTCTTCACACTTGAAACATATTTGAAAGGGAAGACCATCCTTATTTGAAAGCTGCAGAAATGTAACAGACAACAGCATTTCTATTAAACAGTTGTCTTTACAACATTTTTCATTCAAACATTTCATTTCCCCTTCACCTAAACAGGTTCTACATATTCTTCTAAAATCAGCTACTGACAAATTGTCTGTTTTATTAGACATTTTTACAAGAAAATTAAATAATAAACAATTTAACTAGATAATAATTGTCAGCTGTCACTTTCAAAACCGGTAAGAATTGACTCTATTAGTGTTTCTTCTTCTTTTATTTATTGGTTGTTTCAAATATGTAGTAATTTTTAATAACACAGTAATAATATTATGTACCTGGCTGTAAACGAAAAATCTATGTGAAATCAGCAATACACTAACCTACCTCAACTTTAGTCCTACCGTTCAAATGTATTGCTAGCTGTCAGAGATTGTTACGCAGCAATACATCAGCCAGCAAGAGTTTCATTATTTCCTTAACTATTAAACTTCATCACGGAAAATTTAGTATATTTGTAGACAATAATGTTTACTACAATAAACAAATAACTGAAAATTGATACATTGTTCCAAATAGAAGTATAAGACGTTTATACCCAGCAATAGATTTAAAGGATCACAGATACACAGTGAAGTGACGTCATCAATATATACATCATGTGTGACATGTGCCGTCTCCAGCAATAGATTTGATTTATTTCATCCCTGTTAAACTCTGAGCTATAAAATTTCGTACACTTATAAACAAATACATGTACTTCAATAACAAATCAACAAAAAAGTTAAATATTACGTTAAATGTGGCGTTATGGACACATTTATACCTAGCAATAGATTTCGATAAATCCGGCCCTATTTATTTCTCGGCTATGAAACTTCATATATGTGTAAACAATTACGTGTGCTACAATAAACAATCAATAAAATAGTGCAAATTTAATTTAAATGAGTCATTATGGACATATTTATACCTAGCAATAGATTACGATAAAACCACCCCTATTTATTTTACAGCTATGAAATTTCGTACACATATAAACAATAATAAATACTACAATAACCAATAAACGAAACACTGATACATTGATCGAGATGCAAGTAGGAAACAATTGTTGTGTCGATAGCCATGTTAGGCGGCTGGGATTCAGTTCACGCAGCAATGACGTCACATTTTACTCGCCATCCATGACGCTGGTCTACAGAGTACAATTCAGAAGTATCGTTGTATTCATTAATAAATTACGATAAAATCGCCCCTAGTTCATTCCCAGCTATGAAATTTCGTACACATATAAACAATTACGTGTACTGCAATAAACAATCAATAAAAAAGTGAAAATCAATAATATTTTTTATTCATAAAATACACTCCAGGACATTTTGATGTGCACTGGTTTGCTTGGAAGAATCACGTTGTGCTCATGCGCTGCGTGTCGAGTCCAAAAGTAACGAACATGACAGGTAGTTTTGCTGCTAGAAAATTTAGAGTTTTTGAATAAAAATATCAATAAATAATAATAAAATATAGTGCCTTTCGTAAGTATAAATGTTATTCTGACGATGTTGATACAAATGTTACCTGGAAATATAGTTTTTGATAATTAAAAATGTATCAACATTTTATTACATAAATTGCTTTGTACGTAACACATATATAGGATGCGATAACATAGGAATATTACATTTAAACAATTAAATTTGATATAAACGGCTTTAACATCATATTTGAACATGATTTTTAATAAGTTTTCTTTAAAATCACAATAATATTTTTGCATATCTTTAGATTTTAACAGTTATAAATAGTGTTTTTATTTCGAAAAGCGTGATATATATTATTTATTATTATTTACATACATAAATATTACTTTTTATACATGAAAATGTGTAAAAGTACTGTATTTGAAAGTATTTTCTTTATTTTATATAAATTTATAAAAGTATTTGATTTGTTCAAACGATAAATTTGCCGAAGTGAACCTGTTTATTCCATAAATTTAGTCTTGTATGACGCTGTGTTGTTGAATGTTGCTGGATAAATAATTGTACGTTATAACAAAATACTGGTAAATAGTTAACGAGAACATTATTCTAATATTTTCGATAGATATTTGTACTTAAAAATCGTGTAAAATGTACTTTGTAATACATAACAGCTACAAGTGTTACGACATCTTAATAATGTATTTAACTAGTTGGTTTTGCCAATTGTTATTATTATTTCAAAACAATATTCTATTCATTTTGAGTATCTTTCTCAATTTTCATTTATAAAAATTTAATTCAAATATTGTTAATGGCTAAATACGTATTCATGTTATTTATTATAATTTGCTTTCTATATATTTAAATTGATAAAAGTATTGATTTGATAATTAAACAAGTCTGTGCGTATTCAAGTTCACCTGCAGTCAACAAGCAGCGTTTACAAATACAGTCTTAATAATATTTACTCAATTCAGCCATTTTGTAGTTGGTGATGGCATTCGAAAGCCTTCTAAATGGTAGGTTCTTTTTTTAAAGCATTTTAGAGCTATTCTATTAATTGTTTTCTCTGTTATCATTATTAACTTTAATAAATGTTATGAAGTGTGTTACTAATATATTGTTTTTATGTTTATAGGGACATCACGGGACCTGCAAGCATCCTCAGCGTGTATCAACACCCCGGAGGCATCAGCAAAGACTAGTTTGAATATTAAATCTGCTGCTCTCAACATTAGTAATGTAAGAACATTGTTATATTTTAATTATTTGTTTTTTATTTGAGAATTTGTGAAATAAATTCATATTCAGTTTAAAATAATAATGATGAATAGTAAGTAGATATTTGTTAATGATAACGCTAGTAAATTGTTAGCTAGTGTCAGTTATTATGAAGGGTAATTAACTATATTTTTAATTGTTAAACCTTCCGGAATTATTTTGGTCAAAAATATTTCAAGTTAAAGTTGGATATAAATAAATGTTCTGTCGTAAAATAATGAAAATGAATCTCCCTGAATAGACTAGCGGTCATTGTATTGAATTGAGTGCTGGTGAATGAGGGGAATGAGGGGGAGGCACCTAGGAGGAAGGAAGCCATGTTTATTATCGATTAGCTAAACAAAAGCTAGCGGTAATTAGCAATTACAATTAATAGTAAGTGTTTATTGTTTGTTCCAGGCGTAATCGGAGAGAAATGCGAGCACTGGATACTCATCCACAACGACATGAAACCCTCCGTGGAGAGAAGAGATTGGAACCTGCAGAACCGGAGTCGAGGAATTTAAACAGAATGAGCTTCGCCAGAGAGCAGCTGTCCTGCTCTTATTGCATTCCTGCGCTGATTGGGAATTGGTACCGATCGATATTTTAAACAAATCATTAGAAATACTTGGAGAGCAAACACCGTGGTGATTGTGTCGACGACGATCGCTCTTCAGAAACCTACTCTTCATGTCGCCAGCAAGAGAAGAGAATGGAATCAGACGGAAATGTTCTGGCATTGGTGAGAAACTTATTTATAAATCAAATCACGCCTTTTACCCATTACTGGGACATTATTCACGTATAAACGTTTCACATTTTAAATTTGTTTACTTTTATAAAAAATATATAACAATAATAATTTATAAGAATGAATGAAAAAAGTAAAATGAGAAATATTTAATTTGAAATGTAGACATGTTGTGTAAGTTTCAATGTATTGAGTTGTGTCATCAATTAATTAGTCGGGCGAGTCATCATGCAACGAGCTCAAGCTCCGCACTTGCAAACAAAACGTTGAGCAGAGCTGGTCGCTTGAAAATAATCACGTGCTAGTTAGTTGTTAGTGCGAGTGGCTGTGATTTCACCCAATAATGGGTAAAAGGTGTGGTGATTTAGTTATACATTCAATTAATTAATTACAACATTCTAACACAAGAGACTTGATATGTTTGACACTCGCTCTGTGTTCATTCAGGTGACTTTGGACAGCTGCAAGAAGTCGACGGAGAATCTGGAGCACCAGGAAGCCGAGCTGGAGGAGATGATGGCCCCGGGGACGTATCCGGATGCTTCACTTCCAGTACTTTTGCAGGTGAGTGTATCTTTTAAAATTTAAATTGGCTGTAAATATGTCGGCTGTAACTTTTAAACTAGTCAAGATAATTGAAATGGGTTTTAAATTTTGAATTCTCCATCTTTTCAACGATATTTAATCATATTTTTATTATGAAAATGAATCTGATGAATGGATTGGTTTCAATATAAACATACGTTCCGCGCACATCTGTGTAAGAACCATTTATTTGAGTCCTTGGCCTAAATAATTTTGTTGGACGATTACATATTCTTCTAGAAGTATTTTGATTTTGTAAATTACGTAAAACATTAATTGTCTCGTGCTTCAATTAACTTGTAAACATATTTTCAGTCATTAACCAAACACTTATATATTTGTTAATTAAATAACTAATATGATGGATTGTAATTGCCCAAAATCTGCAATTGCAGATTAGACATGTGCATACTGAACCCCCTTTAGAGTTTGTTTCATTCATGAACTTGGAATAGTTCTAATATTCTTTACAAAATCTCATGAATTTTATATGAAAAAGTTTTCAATTCGCTGCTAAAATCCACGTTTAATTAAATTAATTGAAGCACCAATCTATTTTATTTTAATTATTTTACGTTTAAATTATATACATATTTGTTTTAAAATAAGTTTAAATAGTTTTTCAGTCATTTTGAATTCAAACTAAAATATTGTTAATTGTCAACAAAATGTAGTAGAATAAGTAAGTTTGAATTTAAATTAATTTCTAATGCGCCAATATCGTTTTTAGGTATGGATTTCATGCGCAAACCATAGACAGATGTCAGGGAATGAAAACAACATTTGTCGACTTTAAAACCAACTTGTGGAGCTGGTGCACCAGGTTGTAGATGCACAGTAAAAGTGCCAAACAGGTGAGATGATTGTTTATTTATATTTTTGGGGCTTTATTTTTTGTTTCTTTGTACTTTTAAAATATCTCGATTAGTACAAGACTTACGCGCTGCTAAATAAATTAAATTATTTTTTTTAATTCAATTACTTTTTAAACAATGAGTGTATCTTTTAAATGACTAAATGTGGGTTTCCTTTTACTATTTCTAGTATACTCACTCTCAAAAGTTATGATGATTATGAAACTTAAAATAAACATGATGAAGGGTGCTATGCTATGTTACTAATACATTGTTTTTATGTTTATAGGGACATCATCAAGTTGTTGAAGCAGCTGGTGTCATTGGAGCTGCCGCCATCCAGAGCTTGGAGCAGCTGGAACTGGTGTCACCGTGGACATTATCATCAATGTAAGTACATTGTTATTTTTTTAATTATTTGGGTAAAAACAATAATAATAATGATGTTGCGAATGATTAGTAACTGACAATCTACTAAATATTAATTAATGATAACGGTAGTACATTATTAGCTAGTCAAGGGTGATTAATTATAAAGCTTGTCCCAGAAAACAATGTCGCCTATAATTTTTAACTAAAAACTATATAATTAAATGAATTTTTTAAAAACTATTGAAGACTTTATTGATCAACAACTATATAGTATATAATAGCATATATTTACATTTTAATTATGATTCATCCAAAAGTTGCACAATTTCCTTTTCAGCCCTTTCATTAAAATTTGTACAGCATAATCAGATATCATTTTTGTAATTTGTTTCCACTTATATTTGAAATTATCGACAGAATTGAGTGGTTTCTTATATTTTAATAACTTCTGCTTCATATGGGGCCAATATTTTTTGTTTGGGCGCAATTCAGGACAATTTTTAGGATTTTCAAATTTATGTACAAATTCTATATGTGGAGTTTCTTTTATACCAATCAATGACATTTTTTGTGTAATGACATGTTGCCAAATATGGCCAAAATAGTATTGGTGTGTTATGAAGGGCAATAATCATCTTTCAAGACACTCGCTTAAATATCTTTTGCCGTTGATTGTCGATGTCGAAAAGTAAGGCATACTGCGTTTGCCACAGGAACAAATGGCCTGCCATACAAGCATCTTTTTTGAGAATTTTTCTATTTGAATTACCTTCAATTAGCTACGAACAGATTTTCTGAACTTTCCAGAATAATAATAATGACTTGGTCGAGATTTTAATTCAAGTTAACAATACGTTTCGACATCCATGATAACACATAATTTTTTTTGATATCACTTTAAAGTAAAGTTTTCGTGATCTTCATTTTGTGTTAGTTTCTTGCTTAGTATTCCTGTTAGGCACTTTTGTTTTTTGTTTTAAATACTTTATAGAATTCTTTAGCTTAATTTTCTGGACTGTTGATTGAGTAGTTTCAAATTTCTTAACCAAATCTCTCACAGAAAGATTTTTATTTTCACACAAAGCCTTCAAGACATTTTCTCAATATTTTAATCTACAAATCCACTTCCACATTTTTTTTGTGTATTACCCGTTTCATTATATCTTCGTAACACCCTTTGAACAGTCCTTGTTGTAGATTTTAACTCTAAAGCTACTTTTCTTGTGGATATATGCCTATTTTGAACACATTTGTACAAAATATTTTCGCGCAATTGTTTGTGTTTCAATGGCATCTTTGTATACTAAATTGTATGAAAGTTGTCAACTAATTGTTTTTGTATAATGCATAGCCAACTATAAAAACGCATCACATACAAATTTGTATATCTATAAAAGCAGTATACGAAAAGGCCTAAACCTAAGCGACAATTTTTTTCTGGGGCAAGCTTTATTTTACTTTTACAATTATTTTTCTCCTAAAATAATTGATGTCCGGTTCAAAGCAGAAAATTAAAATTAATCTCGTTTAATAATTTGATTTTACTAGCGGTGACTTTTACCCAATATTTAAAATATATGAGTTTTTCAAATGTTGTCTACAACATTTAACTTTGAAGAGGTTTGAAAATGTGGACTGCCTATAGTTTTGTTTGTAAATCTGGTTAATTTTATTAATTTTTTGAGAGAAAATATGAACGACAGTTTTTCCGTAACTTTAGATAAACATGTTTTAAAAACGGCTGTAATTTAGTAACCAGTCAACCGGGTTTCAACATTCAATTCCTCATCTATTGACCATAGTTTCATCCCTTAATATCAACCCTCCAGAAAGTAATTAATTCTAAAACGAAGAATTATTCACAATTGGTTTAAACATATAATTTTATTTTGATAATTTACTATTGTTTAATATTAAAAATTACTTTTAAATATTGTTTAGTATTTTTAATGATAGATGCTTATTTTAAATTCTGTTTTGCATGCATATTTGAATGCGGCATTCAGTCCCAGGACTCGAGCGCCATGCCCAAGTTGTCCACGCTGTCCACCGGTTGCTTCAACACACTTCAGGAACAAAAGATGAGTACAAATTTCGTTTATTTATATTTTAATTAATCTAAAAAATGAGAAAAGAAATTATTAATAATTTATTTATAATTTTATTGAGACACAGCCTTGACATACATTTGCTGTCTTTTAATTTCATTTATTGTTAGATGTGAGAAATATTTGTTTAAAGTGTTTTAAAAGTAAATTGCTAAATTCAAAAAATAGTATATTATTCAATGAGTAAGTAATATAAGCTATTACTCAAGAGAATGAAGTTTGCAACACGAGCCGAAGGTGAGTGTTGTAAATCATTCGAGTGAGTAATAGCTATTACTTGCGAATAGAATACTATACTTTATCTACGACTCTATGTTATTATGTAATAAGATTTTACAATTATTTTTTTATGTTACATTATGAATAAGTCAGATTGCTTAAATTTTTGGTTTTTATTTTTATTTAATAAATATTAACACTACTTAACATTTTTGCGTATTCGCCATAAACGTTATTATTTTACTTTTGTTTATACTAAATAATAATATATTAATAATATTAATAATTTCTAATAATAATAACAGTAAACTGAGTAATATTGTATTTGAAGTGTATGTTAGATGTGTATATGTTGTGTATGTTTCAAATTCATTTTAATTTTAAGTAGGTCGCTGCGAGTCTGCAACAAGAAGTTCACTTGCCAAACAAACGTCGTCGTCGTGTAATTTAACTTTTGTCTGCCTTATTTAAAGGCCTTCATAACTTCATAACCGATATCGTATCGTGGGCTTGATTTATAGTTATACTATAAGATCAACTTCTCGAGTCGATATCGTGTTTGTTTTTATTGTTCACTCACTACGTACATTTTAATTTAGTTAGTTGGTTGCTGCCTTAATAGGAGGCCATCCTAACTGTGTGTAGTTCTTTTCGTGGGGTTGATTTATTACTATAAATCAATTTTACGAATTGAAATTGTGTAGATCGATATCTATCGTGGGTTTGATTTGAAATCAACCTCACGAGTCGATATCGTGTATTTTGTATTATCCACCAAAAAACGCTGGTCCCACGTGGGGCCCCAACATATTTACATCACCAGGCAAGTGTTGAAGCGTTTCGTGATTCGGGTGGGGCGAGTCCCTCGCGATCGTGCTGCTGTGTGTAGCTAGAAGGTGTAAGCCGATGTCTTGGGTGGTCGAGTTATCGAATCACAGGAACCATATTGTCCAATGAGTCATTGGGAGATCTAGACATAATTCGACTGTTCGAGCACTGCGAAATCTTCCCAGCAGTCGGGTAGGTTGGTAGGCGGTGAACCGAGAGGTCGTGGGCACGGAATATGCTCAACGTTTTTGCTAACTTGACAAGCACGCTTCGGTTGCTTTGTCGTAGATTCGTAGCTAGTCGTTGGCAAAAACTTAGGTAAGATAGGGTAGGTAGGGAGAAAAAGATGGCACCTTTATTGAAGACTACGTAATCTGTGATTCTCTTTCAGGTTCTTCCTAACACTTGACCGATATCTTATCGTGGATATGATTTATAGTTATACTATAAGATCATATTCACGAGTCAATATCGTGTCTTTTATCTCTACGTACATTTAAATTTAGTTAGTTTAGTTTCTGCCTTATTAGAAGGCCTTCCTAACAACTGGGTAGTTCTTTTCGTGGGGTTGATTTATTACTATAAATCAATTTTACGAATCGAAATTGGTTAGAACAATATCTATCGTGGGGTTGATTTATTTCCATAAATCAATTTTACGAATTGATATTGTGATATCTATCGTGGGTTTGATGTGTAATCAACCTCACGAGTCGATATCGGATGTTTTGTATTGTCCACCACAAAACGCTGGCCCTCCGTGGGACTGTAAGCGTTTCGCGGTTGCTTTGTTGTAGATTCGTAGCTAGTCTTTGACAAAAACTTAGGTAAGATAGGGTAGGTAGGGAGAAGAAGGACACCATCATTGAAAACTTATTGTTTTTCCAGGAGTATTTGTACTTGTTTCTAATAATATTTTGTTATTAGGTGCGGTGGTGAATGAAGAAAACCAACGTTTCCTGTTGGCGATTACATCAAAATGCTGGGAAGATTCATCAGCAGCAGAATCAACAGCTTCTCTTCAAACACATCCGAAGATGTCTGCAAAGTCAACGCAGAATGTCGTCAAGACCGCTGCCTCCAACATCAATATAAGATAATTACTAGTTTTAAGTGGGTTGTATTTAATCGAGCACCAAAATATCAGCTCTAAATAATTCATATTCGATATCCAAAATACTAGACTTTACTAATCTGTTTATCAATTTAAATATCAAATATTTATATTTGCTATTTGCCATATTAGCATTTAATTTTCCATGAAGCTTATTTGCTATTATATTTAAAGATCAGTTAGTATTTTTTATGCCAAATTATTATTTTTAGTATTCATTTAATTATTTTAGACTATCAAAATATAATTTAACTAGGGTTAAAAATATATATTTTTGGTGTTTAATAAATATATTTCTGGCAAGAGCAACACAGCTCTTATTGATTATTTAAGATACAATGATTTCGGTGCTCATTTAAATTATTCCCTTTTTAAATTATTTGGGTAAAAGTCTGTTAAAAACAGTAATAAATATGTTGTTTTAAATTAATATAAAATAGCGCAATTGTGTACAAGGGAGAATGTGAGTGAAAATGGACAGAGAGTGATTGATTTTAATCTGTGTGATGAATGATTGATGCGCGGTTTTTCAGTACATTCTGACATTTAGATGACGTAATTATTTGTCACAATTTTGTTGAGCGACTTGGTCGTGTTAGAAGACCTAAAATAATTAGAAATATAGTAAAACCGTCAGAAAGGTATTATTAGAAATATATTACAATATACACTTTACTATTTACTATTTCATATACAATTTAATTCTTTTTTTATTGAGTTAATTTGTAATTTTACGTATTCCTCCTTTTAGCCAATTTGCACCAATTTTTAATTGTCTGTCCCAATCATTTTTCTCTTTTTTAAATTATTTAAACTTTTGCTAGAATTTTAATGAACACGTACCTGACATAGAACTTAAATTTAATCTTGTACATTATTAATATTTTATCTTTGGACTAGAGAACTTTTAAAATTTTGGCCCTACAGTATTAAATGAGGCAGAAATTTCCTCCCAACACTTTTCTTCTTCTTAACACAATACACAATGTTTTTAACTCTCACTAAATCTATTAATAATTCAACTTCATTGGTGGAAAAATTTGCAGCTCTTTTAATATTTTCCATCATGTGTATATAAATATATTTCTTATTTTGCCTGTGACAGAATATAAACTGAGGCAATGATTATAATTTTCTCAGAATCCCAAATTACACAACACCATAAAATTATGTTGACATTCAGTTTAGGTTCAGCTGAACTAGATTAATTTGATAAGTTATAAACAAAAAAATGTTGAGGCTCAAGTTCAAGGTTCAACTGAAAAACCGAGCATGAGAAGTTGATTTGATGGTGTCGCGTATACGTCTGGATAAAAGTTGGTGAATGAGGGTGTATAATGAGGATGTTAGAGATATGTCTGTTGAGTAAATAAATGAATGAATTATATTGTGGAATGAATCAGATGAGAATGATGTTGCGTGTAAAGAATGGCAAGGCTCCCGGCTTGAATGAGATGTTGATGTATGGAGGTGAGAGGTTATTTGACTCCTGGTGATTGGAAATGCGCGCACGCAGTTAGAGTGTTTGAAGGTAGCGAGGCTGCGGTAGTGTCTGCGTTACCTGGTGCGGATGATGTTGTTGTAAATGATTTCAATAAATGAAGCAGAAAACGATTTAAATAATGTTAATTAATGATAATGTGTTAGTAGAGTTAGTATTTAGTTTTATAAATTTGGCAATAACATTTATTGGTAGATATGGTTTACAAAACAAATTTACAAACACTTATATATTGTACAAATACAAACACATTGTTAATAGAGAGAGGGACTGTTTAGGGAATGTCCTTTAATGACAAGGGCTATGAACATCTAAATATTCATTCATTAGTTTCTGGTCGGCCCTAACGGCTTTCTTAATTTTAAAAGCTTCAAGGAAAGTGAATCGATATCCTTTCCTTTTATATGTAAAACTGACAAATTACATATAGAACTTTTATGATAAAAATCTATCAAGTGTTTAGCTAGATTAGACTGGGGACTTTTGGTCATATAATTATAACAATACTCTTTAAATCTAGTCTGGAAACTTTGTCCTGTTTGCTCTATATAAACAAATTCACAATCTTTACATTTAATTTGACAAAGGGTCTTTATTCATTAGTTTATTATTATTAGTATATAATGTCAAATTTCCTCCAATTCTTGGCCATACTACGATTCATGCCATTAACATAATTTAATTTTTTATAAATTGACTTAAATCTAGTTTCAAAGTGTCCAGGATAAAATTAATTTCTTGTAATTGATCTAATTTTCTTATTTATTAGCTTCACAGTGATTTCTTCACTGTAACCATTGTTTGCTGCAATATTTAAAATGATTTTAATTCAGATAAATTATAAAACGTTGCTAGTTTTATATTACATGGGTGATACAAATTAGTGGGTTTCCTGTAAATACTAAAATTAAATTTATTGTTAATGTGTTGGATAGTAATGGCCAAGATATTTATGCTTTTATTAACTTTCACTTCAGTGGTGAATTATGTATTTTATTCAAATGAATTAAGGACATTTAGTAGTTGTTGCTCCTGGTGTAAAGGGATTAAAACATCGTCAATATATCTATACCAAAAATGTAAATATTTTAGGAGGTATTTTTTGGAATTGAGGCATATATTCTCTAAATTGTTGATGAATATTTCAGATAATAAAGACCCACATTTTGTTAATTATAAATGTCACCAAAAAGCAAAAATAATTTGTTTGTAGACAAACTTCCAGCAAGTTTAAAGTTACATGGTTAACTTCAAGCTGTTTTTAATGATGTCTAGAAGTTTGAAAATTGGAATGTAAGTAAATTCCCAAAACCTCCCTCTCTCTATTAACAGAGTTGGTTTGTATTTGAACTACATATAAGTGTTTGCAAAACCAAGTGTTTTTATTTATTAATTTTAAATCACGTTTCGCCGAATGCAAACAGCTTCATTAATTGAAATGATGAATGTGTTAGTGTTTGAGAAGAGCGATTGCAATGTTTCGGTGATGGATGATGTGAGATTGGAGATGAAATGAATGTGTTTGTATATTAGGGTAGTATGTGATGTATTAATTCAGAATACATTGGTGTATGTTGTATGATGACTCTGAGATTGACATGAATGTTGTTGAAAGAGTGAGTATAAGTCAGATGAGATAGTTTAGGAATGTGGAACGTGTGTCGAATGGAAGATATGAATGAACTTGTATGAATGTATATGTATGTATTTATGTATGAAGAGCATGTGGTTGAAGCAAGGATGACTGAATGTTTCTGGGGTTCGTGTTACCCCATTTAATAAGATATTATCTTTACAACATATGTATTATTTGTTTAAACTATATAATAATGAATGATTCACTTTAAAATTATAATGATGAATCGTTCTCATCTGTAACACAATACTTTGTTTGCTGACAATTTATTATACATACATATATATTTTTTATTGTAACATTAGCAGATTGTCAGCTACTGAAACATTGTGATACAGTCACAGTTAGTATAAAAAACAAACAAATTACGGATGATTAACTAGATTTTTCATTGTTAAACATTCCGGCATTATTTTATACAAATATATTTGAAGTAAATGATTGATATAAATAAATTTGAATCAGTTTTATTTTAAATATTATTCTCTAAACAACTTATGACCGATTTAAATAAAGTTAATCAAATCATCCTCCATTGATTATTTATACTAACAGTCATCATATTTTGTAAATAAAGATAATGAAATACTTTTACCCAAAATAATTGTATCAAAGTATTAATTCTAAAAGTTTCCTTTATAATAATTACATTGATTTCTTTTTAAAAACTTGGAAAACTGACAGAATTGATATTTACTAATGATAATAATAAATATATTTTAAGTAGATAGTTGACAATAACTTTGTTTAACACATATTTATTCTTTAAGAATAAGAAATAGATACCTATTGTAATAAGTTATACATACATCTTATTACAATATTCTTTATTCTTAAAAAATTAATCTGTTTTGAAGAGATTTATTGTGAATTATTTAATTTAAAATATAGTTTTTATTGTTTAAGATAAATAAGTAAATAATATTATTGTAATGAAATATGTAAAAATAATAACAAATATGTTTTAAATAGATAGTTTACAATAACTTTATTTAACACATATTTATTGTTTAAGAATAAGAAATAGGGTACCCATTGTAATAAGTTAACATATATCTTATTACAATATTCCTTATTCTTAAAGAATAAATGTGTGTTGAAGAGATTTATTGTGAATTATTTAATTTAAAATATAGTTTTTATTGTTTAATATAAATAAGTAAATAATATTATTGTAATTAAATATGTAAAAACAATAATAAATGTTTTAAATAGATAAGTTTACAATAACTCTATTTAAAACATATCTATTCTTTAAGAATAAGAAATATTGTAATAAGAAAACATACATCTTATTGCAATACGTCTTATACTTCAAGAATAAATATATTTTAAAGAGACTTATTCTAAATTAATTTATTTAAAAAATAGTTTGTATTATAAATAAAATGTACTTGTAGTTAACAATTCTAAAATAAAATGTTAGTAAAACTTGTACACAACTTTGCAATGATAATAAATATTGTTTATATTTATACATACCTTGTTGTTTTTAATTTTTTTTCTCACGGGTTTTTAGGACTGGTGCTGCCATCTGTTGGTGAATTTGCGAACTAAGTTAATTTAATTAATTATTTTAATGTTGGTTTCTTTTACTTTAAATGTCAATGGTTGAATTTAAAATGGCGTCTATTTAATTATTTACATTTAAATACTGCCATTTAAATTTCTATTAATCAGCCATTTTGTTCCTCCCATATATAAAATTAAATTCAATTAAGTTTCAATTATGAGGAGGAGCAATAGAAGAAATGAGGGCGGTAACACAACCAATTAAGAAAGCAGTGATGCCAATTCACTATAACCAAAATACAGTAAAGATACCTCCTCGCCGTTCTGCGCCCCGGATACAAACCGACCAAATTGGAGCAGATCCTGACAAAATTTCAAAGTTTTTTTTCTTAGCTCTAAAATTGGTCACCAGGGGGCAGCATCAATCATGTATGCATGGTGGTGCTATCTATTGTTCAGTTTTTTAACTAGAAAAAAAACTTTGAGTTTTTGGTCAGGAATTGCTCCAAATTCGTCGATTTGTATCCGGGGCGCAGAACGATGAGGAGGTAACTTTACTTGATTTTGGTTATAGTGAATTGGCAACCCTGTTTCTAAATTGGTTGTGTTGACTCCCATTAAATCTTTCGTGGCTCCTCCTCTTAATTGATATTTAATTGAATTTCATTTAATATATGGGAGGTACAAAATGGAAGACAAGTTAATTGAATTTGAATAAAATATTTATATTTACAGAAGGAAATAAATGAAAGAATGGCAGCCATTTTAAACACTTTTATTGACGTTTTAAATCAGTATACAATAGAAACTAACATCTGTATTACAATATTTATTATAAATACAATATTTAAAGCATTCATTACAATTTATTTATTACAAATTTATATTATAAATACAATGTAAAACATAATTATTACAATTTTTATTAAATATATAATATATTATTGAAAAAAATATTATTTAATTTCTGGGGTGTCTTTTAGAATGTAGGATTGCTTTATAAGTTATTTGAGGAACTTTTTAATAGGGTGATTATTTTATAAATGGATTTGAGGGACATTTAGTAAGATGGCTATTTAATAAATGATTTGAGGGAGTTTTTGGGAGGATGATATCTTATAAATGAATTGGAGGAAGAACAATTTTATAATTGATTTGAGGGACTTCATGGGACGAAATATAAATGTATTGGAGGACTTTTCGAGAGGATTATATCTTGAAAATGAATAGGAGGAATTTTTGGGAGGAAGACAATTTTATAAATGATTTGAGGGACTTCATGGAAGGAATTAAAAATGAATTGGAGGACTTTTTAGGAGGATTACTATCTTACAAATGAATTTAAGGACTTTTGGGAAAATGATAACATTACAAAAGATTTGAGGGAGTATTCAGAAAGATGACAATTTTATAAATGATTTGAGGGATTTAATGAGGATACCTATCTAAATTAATTTAGAATAAGTCTCTTTAAAACATATGTATTCTTGAAGGATAAGACGTATTGCAATAAGATGTATGTTTTCGCAAACAACTTATTGCAATATTTCTTATTCTTAAACAATAATTATGTTTTAAATAGAGTTATAGTAAACTTATCTATTTAAAACATATATGATTGTTTTTACATATTTAATTACAATAATATTATTTACTTATTTATATTAAACAATAACAACTATATTTTAAATTAAATAATTCACAATAAATCTCTTCAACACACATTTATTCTTTAAGAATAAGGAATATTGTAATAAGATATATGTTAACTTATTACAATGGGTACCCTATTTCTTATTCTTAAACAATAAATATGTGTTAAACAAAGTTATTGTCAACTATCTATTTAAAACATATTTGTTATTATTTTTACATATTTAATTACAATAATATTATTTACTTATTTATCTTAAACAATAAAAACTATATTTTAAATTAAATAATTCACAATAAATCTCTTCAAAACAGATTAATTTTTTAAGAATAAAGAATATTGTAATAAGATGTATGTATAACTTATTACAATAGGTATCTATTTCTTATTCTTAAAGAATAAATATGTGTTAAACAAAGTTATTGTCAACTATCTACTTAAAATATATTTATTTATTATCATTAGTAAATATCAATTCTGTCAGTTTTCCCGATTTTTAAAAAGAAATCCATTTAATTATTATAAAGGAAACTTTTAGAATTAATACTTTGATACAATTATTTTGGGTAAAAGTATTTCATTATCTTTATTTACAAAATATGATGACTGTTAGTATAAATAATCGATGGAGGATGATTTGATTAACTTTATTTAAATCGGTCATAAGTTGTTTAGAGAATAATATTTAAAATAAAACTGATTCAAATTTATTTATATCAATCATTTACTTCAAATATATTTGTATAAAATAATGCCGGAATGTTTAACAATGAAAAATCTAGTTAATCATCCGTAATTTGTTTGTTTTTTATACTAACTGTGACTGTATCACAATGTTTCAGTAGCTGACAATCTGCTAATGTTACAATAAAAATATATATATGTATGTATAATAAATTGTCAGCAAACAAAGTATTGTGTTACAGATGAGAACGATTCATCATTATAATTTTAAAGTGAATCATTCATTATTATATAGTTTAAACAAATAATACATATGTTGTAAAGATAATATCTTATTAAATGGGGTAACACGAACCCCAGAAACATTCAGTCATCCTTGCTTCAACCACATGCTCTTCATACATAAATACATACATATACATTCATACAAGTTCATTCATATCTTCCATTCGACACACGTTCCACATTCCTAAACTATCTCATCTGACTTATACTCACTCTTTCAACAACATTCATGTCAATCTCAGAGTCATCATACAACATACACCAATGTATTCTGAATTAATACATCACATACTACCCTAATATACAAACACATTCATTTCATCTCCAATCTCACATCATCCATCACCGAAACATTGCAATCGCTCTTCTCAAACACTAACACATTCATCATTTCAATTAATGAAGCTGTTTGCATTCGGCGAAACGTGATTTAAAATTAATAAATAAAAACACTTGGTTTTGTAAACACTTATATGTAGTTCAAATACAAACCAACTCTGTTAATAGAGAGAGGGAGGTTTTGGGAATTTACTTACATTCCAATTTTCAAACTTCTAGACATCATTAAAAACAGCTTGAAGTTAACCATGTAACTTTAAACTTGCTGGAAGTTTGTCTACAAACAAATTATTTTTGCTTTTTGGTGACATTTATAATTAACAAAATGTGGGTCTTTATTATCTGAAATATTCATCAATTTAGAGAATATATGCCTCAATTCCAAAAAATACCTCCTAAAATATTTACATTTTTGGTATAGATATATTGACGATGTTTTAATCCCTTTACACCAGGAGCAACAACTACTAAATGTCCTTAATTCATTTGAATAAAATACATAATTCACCACTGAAGTGAAAGTTAATAAAAGCATAAATATCTTGGCCATTACTATCCAACACATTAACAATAAATTTAATTTTAGTATTTACAGGAAACCCACTAATTTGTATCACCCATGTAATATACAACTAGCAACGTTTTATAATTTATCTGAATTAAAATCATTTTAAATATTGCAGCAAACAATGGTTACAGTGAAGAAATCACTGTGAAGCTAATAAATAAGAAAATTAGATCAATTACAAGAAATTAATTTTATCCTGGACACTTTGAAACTAGATTTAAATCAATTTATAAAAAATTAAATTATGTTAATGGCATGAATCGTAGTATGGCCAAGAATTGGAGGAAATTTGACATTATATACTAATAATAATAAACTAATGAATAAAGACCCTTTGTCAAATTAAATGTAAAGATTGTGAATTTGTTTATATAGAGCAAACAGGACAAAGTTTCCAGACTAGATTTAAAGAGTATTGTTATAATTATATGACCAAAAGTCCCCAGTCTAATCTAGCTAAACACTTGATAGATTTTTATCATAAAAGTTCTATATGTAATTTGTCAGTTTTACATATAAAAGGAAAGGATATCGATTCACTTTCCTTGAAGCTTTTAAAATTAAGAAAGCCGTTAGGGCCGACCAGAAACTAATGAATGAATATTTAGATGTTCATAGCCCTTGTCATTAAAGGACATTCCCTAAACAGTCCCTCTCTCTATTAACAATGTGTTTGTATTTGTACAATATATAAGTGTTTGTAAATTTGTTTTGTAAACCATATCTACCAATAAATGTTATTGCCAAATTTATAAAACTAAATACTAATTCTACTAACACATTATCATTAATTAACATTATTTAAATCGTTTTCTGCTTCATTTATTGAAATCATTTACAACAACATCATCCGCACCAGGTAACGCAGACACTACCGCAGCCTCGCTACCTTCAAACACTCTAACTGCGTGCGCGCATTTCCAATCACCAGGAGTCAAATAACCTCTCACCTCCATACATCAACATCTCATTCAAGCCGGGAGCCTTGCCATTCTTTACACGCAACATCATTCTCATCTGATTCATTCCACAATATAATTCATTCATTTATTTACTCAACAGACATATCTCTAACATCCTCATTATACACCCTCATTCACCAACTTTTATCCAGACGTATACGCGACACCATCAAATCAACTTCTCATGCTCGGTTTTTCAGTTGAACCTTGAACTTGAGCCTCAACATTTTTTTGTTTATAACTTATCAAATTAATCTAGTTCAGCTGAACCTAAACTGAATGTCAACATAATTTTATGGTGTTGTGTAATTTGGGATTCTGAGAAAATTATAATCATTGCCTCAGTTTATATTCTGTCACAGGCAAAATAAGAAATATATTTATATACACATGATGGAAAATATTAAAAGAGCTGCAAATTTTTCCACCAATGAAGTTGAATTATTAATAGATTTAGTGAGAGTTAAAAACATTGTGTATTGTGTTAAGAAGAAGAAAAGTGTTGGGAGGAAATTTCTGCCTCATTTAATACTGTAGGGCCAAAATTTTAAAAGTTCTCTAGTCCAAAGATAAAATATTAATAATGTACAAGATTAAATTTAAGTTCTATGTCAGGTACGTGTTCATTAAAATTCTAGCAAAAGTTTAAATAATTTAAAAAAGAGAAAAATGATTGGGACAGACAATTAAAAATTGGTGCAAATTGGCTAAAAGGAGGAATACGTAAAATTACAAATTAACTCAATAAAAAAAGAATTAAATTGTATATGAAATAGTAAATAGTAAAGTGTATATTGTAATATATTTCTAATAATACCTTTCTGACGGTTTTACTATATTTCTAATTATTTTAGGTCTTCTAACACGACCAAGTCGCTCAACAAAATTGTGACAAATAATTACGTCATCTAAATGTCAGAATGTACTGAAAAACCGCGCATCAATCATTCATCACACAGATTAAAATCAATCACTCTCTGTCCATTTTCACTCACATTCTCCCTTGTACACAATTGCGCTATTTTATATTAATTTAAAACAACATATTTATTACTGTTTTTAACAGACTTTTACCCAAATAATTTAAAAAGGGAATAATTTAAATGAGCACCGAAATCATTGTATCTTAAATAATCAATAAGAGCTGTGTTGCTCTTGCCAGAAATATATTTATTAAACACCAAAAATATATATTTTTAACCCTAGTTAAATTATATTTTGATAGTCTAAAATAATTAAATGAATACTAAAAATAATAATTTGGCATAAAAAATACTAACTGATCTTTAAATATAATAGCAAATAAGCTTCATGGAAAATTAAATGCTAATATGGCAAATAGCAAATATAAATATTTGATATTTAAATTGATAAACAGATTAGTAAAGTCTAGTATTTTGGATATCGAATATGAATTATTTAGAGCTGATATTTTGGTGCTCGATTAAATACAACCCACTTAAAACTAGTAATTATCTTATATTGATGTTGGAGGCAGCGGTCTTGACGACATTCTGCGTTGACTTTGCAGACATCTTCGGATGTGTTTGAAGAGAAGCTGTTGATTCTGCTGCTGATGAATCTTCCCAGCATTTTGATGTAATCGCCAACAGGAAACGTTGGTTTTCTTCATTCACCACCGCACCTAATAACAAAATATTATTAGAAACAAGTACAAATACTCCTTGAAAAACAATAAGTTTTCAATGATGGTGTCCTTCTTCTCCCTACCTACCCTATCTTACCTAAGTTTTTGTCAAAGACTAGCTACGAATCTACAACAAAGCAACCGCGAAACGCTTACAGTCCCACGGAGGGCCAGCGTTTTGTGGTGGACAATACAAAACATCCGATATCGACTCGTGAGGTTGATTACACATCAAACCCACGATAGATATCACAATATCAATTCGTAAAATTGATTTATGGAAATAAATCAACCCCACGATAGATATTGTTCTAACCAATTTCGATTCGTAAAATTGATTTATAGTAATAAATCAACCCCACGAAAAGAACTACCCAGTTGTTAGGAAGGCCTTCTAATAAGGCAGAAACTAAACTAACTAAATTTAAATGTACGTAGAGATAAAAGACACGATATTGACTCGTGAATATGATCTTATAGTATAACTATAAATCATATCCACGATAAGATATCGGTCAAGTGTTAGGAAGAACCTGAAAGAGAATCACAGATTACGTAGTCTTCAATAAAGGTGCCATCTTTTTCTCCCTACCTACCCTATCTTACCTAAGTTTTTGCCAACGACTAGCTACGAATCTACGACAAAGCAATCGAAGCGTGCTTGTCAAGTTAGCAAAAACGTTGAGCATATTCCGTGCCCACGACCTCTCGGTTCACCGCCTACCAACCTACCCGACTGCTGGGAAGATTTCGCAGTGCTCGAACAGTCGAATTATGTCTAGATCTCCCAATGACTCATTGGACAATATGGTTCCTGTGATTCGATAACTCGACCACCCAAGACATCGGCTTACACCTTCTAGCTACACACAGCAGCACGATCGCGAGGGACTCGCCCCACCCGAATCACGAAACGCTTCAACACTTGCCTGGTGATGTAAATATGTTGGGGCCCCACGTGGGACCAGCGTTTTTTGGTGGATAATACAAAATACACGATATCGACTCGTGAGGTTGATTTCAAATCAAACCCACGATAGATATCGATCTACACAATTTCAATTCGTAAAATTGATTTATAGTAATAAATCAACCCCACGAAAAGAACTACACACAGTTAGGATGGCCTCCTATTAAGGCAGCAACCAACTAACTAAATTAAAATGTACGTAGTGAGTGAACAATAAAAACAAACACGATATCGACTCGAGAAGTTGATCTTATAGTATAACTATAAATCAAGCCCACGATACGATATCGGTTATGAAGTTATGAAGGCCTTTAAATAAGGCAGACAAAAGTTAAATTACACGACGACGACGTTTGTTTGGCAAGTGAACTTCTTGTTGCAGACTCGCAGCGACCTACTTAAAATTAAAATGAATTTGAAACATACACAACATATACACATCTAACATACACTTCAAATACAATATTACTCAGTTTACTGTTATTATTATTAGAAATTATTAATATTATTAATATATTATTATTTAGTATAAACAAAAGTAAAATAATAACGTTTATGGCGAATACGCAAAAATGTTAAGTAGTGTTAATATTTATTAAATAAAAATAAAAACCAAAAATTTAAGCAATCTGACTTATTCATAATGTAACATAAAAAAATAATTGTAAAATCTTATTACATAATAACATAGAGTCGTAGATAAAGTATAGTATTCTATTCGCAAGTAATAGCTATTACTCACTCGAATGATTTACAACACTCACCTTCGGCTCGTGTTGCAAACTTCATTCTCTTGAGTAATAGCTTATATTACTTACTCATTGAATAATATACTATTTTTTGAATTTAGCAATTTACTTTTAAAACACTTTAAACAAATATTTCTCACATCTAACAATAAATGAAATTAAAAGACAGCAAATGTATGTCAAGGCTGTGTCTCAATAAAATTATAAATAAATTATTAATAATTTCTTTTCTCATTTTTTAGATTAATTAAAATATAAATAAACGAAATTTGTACTCATCTTTTGTTCCTGAAGTGTGTTGAAGCAACCGGTGGACAGCGTGGACAACTTGGGCATGGCGCTCGAGTCCTGGGACTGAATGCCGCATTCAAATATGCATGCAAAACAGAATTTAAAATAAGCATCTATCATTAAAAATACTAAACAATATTTAAAAGTAATTTTTAATATTAAACAATAGTAAATTATCAAAATAAAATTATATGTTTAAACCAATTGTGAATAATTCTTCGTTTTAGAATTAATTACTTTCTGGAGGGTTGATATTAAGGGATGAAACTATGGTCAATAGATGAGGAATTGAATGTTGAAACCCGGTTGACTGGTTACTAAATTACAGCCGTTTTTAAAACATGTTTATCTAAAGTTACGGAAAAACTGTCGTTCATATTTTCTCTCAAAAAATTAATAAAATTAACCAGATTTACAAACAAAACTATAGGCAGTCCACATTTTCAAACCTCTTCAAAGTTAAATGTTGTAGACAACATTTGAAAAACTCATATATTTTAAATATTGGGTAAAAGTCACCGCTAGTAAAATCAAATTATTAAACGAGATTAATTTTAATTTTCTGCTTTGAACCGGACATCAATTATTTTAGGAGAAAAATAATTGTAAAAGTAAAATAAAGCTTGCCCCAGAAAAAAATTGTCGCTTAGGTTTAGGCCTTTTCGTATACTGCTTTTATAGATATACAAATTTGTATGTGATGCGTTTTTATAGTTGGCTATGCATTATACAAAAACAATTAGTTGACAACTTTCATACAATTTAGTATACAAAGATGCCATTGAAACACAAACAATTGCGCGAAAATATTTTGTACAAATGTGTTCAAAATAGGCATATATCCACAAGAAAAGTAGCTTTAGAGTTAAAATCTACAACAAGGACTGTTCAAAGGGTGTTACGAAGATATAATGAAACGGGTAATACACAAAAAAAATGTGGAAGTGGATTTGTAGATTAAAATATTGAGAAAATGTCTTGAAGGCTTTGTGTGAAAATAAAAATCTTTCTGTGAGAGATTTGGTTAAGAAATTTGAAACTACTCAATCAACAGTCCAGAAAATTAAGCTAAAGAATTCTATAAAGTATTTAAAACAAAAAACAAAAGTGCCTAACAGGAATACTAAGCAAGAAACTAACACAAAATGAAGATCACGAAAACTTTACTTTAAAGTGATATCAAAAAAAATTATGTGTTATCATGGATGTCGAAACGTATTGTTAACTTGAATTAAAATCTCGACCAAGTCATTATTATTATTCTGGAAAGTTCAGAAAATCTGTTCGTAGCTAATTGAAGGTAATTCAAATAGAAAAATTCTCAAAAAAGATGCTTGTATGGCAGGCCATTTGTTCCTGTGGCAAACGCAGTATGCCTTACTTTTCGACATCGACAATCAACGGCAAAAGATATTTAAGCGAGTGTCTTGAAAGATGATTATTGCCCTTCATAACACACCAATACTATTTTGGCCATATTTGGCAACATGTCATTACACAAAAAATGTCATTGATTGGTATAAAAGAAACTCCACATATAGAATTTGTACATAAATTTGAAAATCCTAAAAATTGTCCTGAATTGCGCCCAAACAAAAAATATTGGCCCCATATGAAGCAGAAGTTATTAAAATATAAGAAACCACTCAATTCTGTCGATAATTTCAAATATAAGTGGAAACAAATTACAAAAATGATATCTGATTATGCTGTACAAATTTTAATGAAAGGGCTGAAAAGGAAATTGTGCAACTTTTGGATGAATCATAATTAAAATGTAAATATATGCTATTATATACTATTTAGTTGTTGATCAATAAAGTCTTCAATAGTTTTTAAAAAATTCATTTAATTATATAGTTTTTAGTTAAAAATTATAGGCGACATTGTTTTCTGGGACAAGCTTTATAATTAATCACCCTTGACTAGCTAATAATGTACTACCGTTATCATTAATTAATATTTAGTAGATTGTCAGTTACTAATCATTCGCAACATCATTATTATTATTGTTTTTACCCAAATAATTAAAAAAATAACAATGTACTTACATTGATGATAATGTCCACGGTGACACCAGTTCCAGCTGCTCCAAGCTCTGGATGGCGGCAGCTCCAATGACACCAGCTGCTTCAACAACTTGATGATGTCCCTATAAACATAAAAACAATGTATTAGTAACATAGCATAGCACCCTTCATCATGTTTATTTTAAGTTTCATAATCATCATAACTTTTGAGAGTGAGTATACTAGAAATAGTAAAAGGAAACCCACATTTAGTCATTTAAAAGATACACTCATTGTTTAAAAAGTAATTGAATTAAAAAAAATAATTTAATTTATTTAGCAGCGCGTAAGTCTTGTACTAATCGAGATATTTTAAAAGTACAAAGAAACAAAAAATAAAGCCCCAAAAATATAAATAAACAATCATCTCACCTGTTTGGCACTTTTACTGTGCATCTACAACCTGGTGCACCAGCTCCACAAGTTGGTTTTAAAGTCGACAAATGTTGTTTTCATTCCCTGACATCTGTCTATGGTTTGCGCATGAAATCCATACCTAAAAACGATATTGGCGCATTAGAAATTAATTTAAATTCAAACTTACTTATTCTACTACATTTTGTTGACAATTAACAATATTTTAGTTTGAATTCAAAATGACTGAAAAACTATTTAAACTTATTTTAAAACAAATATGTATATAATTTAAACGTAAAATAATTAAAATAAAATAGATTGGTGCTTCAATTAATTTAATTAAACGTGGATTTTAGCAGCGAATTGAAAACTTTTTCATATAAAATTCATGAGATTTTGTAAAGAATATTAGAACTATTCCAAGTTCATGAATGAAACAAACTCTAAAGGGGGTTCAGTATGCACATGTCTAATCTGCAATTGCAGATTTTGGGCAATTACAATCCATCATATTAGTTATTTAATTAACAAATATATAAGTGTTTGGTTAATGACTGAAAATATGTTTACAAGTTAATTGAAGCACGAGACAATTAATGTTTTACGTAATTTACAAAATCAAAATACTTCTAGAAGAATATGTAATCGTCCAACAAAATTATTTAGGCCAAGGACTCAAATAAATGGTTCTTACACAGATGTGCGCGGAACGTATGTTTATATTGAAACCAATCCATTCATCAGATTCATTTTCATAATAAAAATATGATTAAATATCGTTGAAAAGATGGAGAATTCAAAATTTAAAACCCATTTCAATTATCTTGACTAGTTTAAAAGTTACAGCCGACATATTTACAGCCAATTTAAATTTTAAAAGATACACTCACCTGCAAAAGTACTGGAAGTGAAGCATCCGGATACGTCCCCGGGGCCATCATCTCCTCCAGCTCGGCTTCCTGGTGCTCCAGATTCTCCGTCGACTTCTTGCAGCTGTCCAAAGTCACCTGAATGAACACAGAGCGAGTGTCAAACATATCAAGTCTCTTGTGTTAGAATGTTGTAATTAATTAATTGAATGTATAACTAAATCACCACACCTTTTACCCATTATTGGGTGAAATCACAGCCACTCGCACTAACAACTAACTAGCACGTGATTATTTTCAAGCGACCAGCTCTGCTCAACGTTTTGTTTGCAAGTGCGGAGCTTGAGCTCGTTGCATGATGACTCGCCCGACTAATTAATTGATGACACAACTCAATACATTGAAACTTACACAACATGTCTACATTTCAAATTAAATATTTCTCATTTTACTTTTTTCATTCATTCTTATAAATTATTATTGTTATATATTTTTTATAAAAGTAAACAAATTTAAAATGTGAAACGTTTATACGTGAATAATGTCCCAGTAATGGGTAAAAGGCGTGATTTGATTTATAAATAAGTTTCTCACCAATGCCAGAACATTTCCGTCTGATTCCATTCTCTTCTCTTGCTGGCGACATGAAGAGTAGGTTTCTGAAGAGCGATCGTCGTCGACACAATCACCACGGTGTTTGCTCTCCAAGTATTTCTAATGATTTGTTTAAAATATCGATCGGTACCAATTCCCAATCAGCGCAGGAATGCAATAAGAGCAGGACAGCTGCTCTCTGGCGAAGCTCATTCTGTTTAAATTCCTCGACTCCGGTTCTGCAGGTTCCAATCTCTTCTCTCCACGGAGGGTTTCATGTCGTTGTGGATGAGTATCCAGTGCTCGCATTTCTCTCCGATTACGCCTGGAACAAACAATAAACACTTACTATTAATTGTAATTGCTAATTACCGCTAGCTTTTGTTTAGCTAATCGATAATAAACATGGCTTCCTTCCTCCTAGGTGCCTCCCCCTCATTCCCCTCATTCACCAGCACTCAATTCAATACAATGACCGCTAGTCTATTCAGGGAGATTCATTTTCATTATTTTACGACAGAACATTTATTTATATCCAACTTTAACTTGAAATATTTTTGACCAAAATAATTCCGGAAGGTTTAACAATTAAAAATATAGTTAATTACCCTTCATAATAACTGACACTAGCTAACAATTTACTAGCGTTATCATTAACAAATATCTACTTACTATTCATCATTATTATTTTAAACTGAATATGAATTTATTTCACAAATTCTCAAATAAAAAACAAATAATTAAAAAATAACAATGTTCTTACATTACTAATGTTGAGAGCAGCAGATTTAATATTCAAACTAGTCTTTGCTGATGCCTCCGGGGTGTTGATACACGCTGAGGATGCTTGCAGGTCCCGTGATGTCCCTATAAACATAAAAACAATATATTAGTAACACACTTCATAACATTTATTAAAGTTAATAATGATAACAGAGAAAACAATTAATAGAATAGCTCTAAAATGCTTTAAAAAAAGAACCTACCATTTAGAAGGCTTTCGAATGCCATCACCAACTACAAAATGGCTGAATTGAGTAAATATTATTAAGACTGTATTTGTAAACGCTGCTTGTTGACTGCAGGTGAACTTGAATACGCACAGACTTGTTTAATTATCAAATCAATACTTTTATCAATTTAAATATATAGAAAGCAAATTATAATAAATAACATGAATACGTATTTAGCCATTAACAATATTTGAATTAAATTTTTATAAATGAAAATTGAGAAAGATACTCAAAATGAATAGAATATTGTTTTGAAATAATAATAACAATTGGCAAAACCAACTAGTTAAATACATTATTAAGATGTCGTAACACTTGTAGCTGTTATGTATTACAAAGTACATTTTACACGATTTTTAAGTACAAATATCTATCGAAAATATTAGAATAATGTTCTCGTTAACTATTTACCAGTATTTTGTTATAACGTACAATTATTTATCCAGCAACATTCAACAACACAGCGTCATACAAGACTAAATTTATGGAATAAACAGGTTCACTTCGGCAAATTTATCGTTTGAACAAATCAAATACTTTTATAAATTTATATAAAATAAAGAAAATACTTTCAAATACAGTACTTTTACACATTTTCATGTATAAAAAGTAATATTTATGTATGTAAATAATAATAAATAATATATATCACGCTTTTCGAAATAAAAACACTATTTATAACTGTTAAAATCTAAAGATATGCAAAAATATTATTGTGATTTTAAAGAAAACTTATTAAAAATCATGTTCAAATATGATGTTAAAGCCGTTTATATCAAATTTAATTGTTTAAATGTAATATTCCTATGTTATCGCATCCTATATATGTGTTACGTACAAAGCAATTTATGTAATAAAATGTTGATACATTTTTAATTATCAAAAACTATATTTCCAGGTAACATTTGTATCAACATCGTCAGAATAACATTTATACTTACGAAAGGCACTATATTTTATTATTATTTATTGATATTTTTATTCAAAAACTCTAAATTTTCTAGCAGCAAAACTACCTGTCATGTTCGTTACTTTTGGACTCGACACGCAGCGCATGAGCACAACGTGATTCTTCCAAGCAAACCAGTGCACATCAAAATGTCCTGGAGTGTATTTTATGAATAAAAAATATTATTGATTTTCACTTTTTTATTGATTGTTTATTGCAGTACACGTAATTGTTTATATGTGTACGAAATTTCATAGCTGGGAATGAACTAGGGGCGATTTTATCGTAATTTATTAATGAATACAACGATACTTCTGAATTGTACTCTGTAGACCAGCGTCATGGATGGCGAGTAAAATGTGACGTCATTGCTGCGTGAACTGAATCCCAGCCGCCTAACATGGCTATCGACACAACAATTGTTTCCTACTTGCATCTCGATCAATGTATCAGTGTTTCGTTTATTGGTTATTGTAGTATTTATTATTGTTTATATGTGTACGAAATTTCATAGCTGTAAAATAAATAGGGGTGGTTTTATCGTAATCTATTGCTAGGTATAAATATGTCCATAACGACTCATTTAAATTAAATGTCCTGCTTCATATAATGTAATAAATAACCTGAACAGGTTCCACATATTTTTCCAAAATCAGCTACTGATAAATTATCTGTATTATTGGACATTTATACAAGTAAGTTAAATAACAAACAGTTTATCAAAATAATATCCACGTTTTTTAAATCTGTCAGATCTCACTTTCAAAGGAAATTAGAATCAAAATGTTCTCTAATATTTATACATATTTGGGTACGTATATTCTAAATTAAACACAATATTATCATATAATATAGCAATTTATTTGAGAATAAATGAAATAAATATATTCTACAATCTTTCCACATAAAATATTACGCCAAAATAATTCTGGTAATTACATCAGCATAATACATTAATGTGCACAGCCAATAATTCCAGTACAATTTCTTTTTTCAAATAAATTGTTTCTTTTAAAACACCCATAAATACCATGTGAATAAGATATAAAATACTAAATAATATGAGCCCAAATTTGCCTCAATTTTTGATAAGTACGCAATATTTATCCCAAGCAATATCTCAATTCTAATGAATACATTATAATCACTAAGTGGTTACTAAAATGATAAGTGAAATAGTACTTTCATTATAATCAATATTTAAAATGAATTCTGGTGTTCAAATACAACTACTACTTGAACATTTAAAAATACAAATATTTGGTATATACTTAAATAACAAGAATTTATTTTATTCCTCGAAATTATTGTTCTGTTAAATTACCAAAGTCAAGGACAGACAATACAATGAAAATAAGAAAAGAAAATTAAAGAATGATCTTTGTATGTGTTTTTACATTTAATATTAATCCAATAAGTTACGATCTGTCACGTTTAGTCGGATTTAGTGACAGTGACTACATGATACAATTTGCGGCAGAAATGAACTGTAAATAACAATAACTATATATTTGGTTATTTTAAATACAATTCGACGCGTCAACTTGTCGCTGCGACTAAACGTTGCAGATAGAGCATATTTTTTATATGGGGCACAAATGAAGTGTGATAGAAATATTTTTTAAGTTTTTTGAATTTCATCCTGTACCTGTATTTCCCATTAAAATAATATTCAGTATATGTACTCAACTATAAGTATTGAACACCTGTGCAAATATATTTTAAAAGAAATAAGTGATAATAAACTACTTCATTATGTGTGTAATTTGCTACCACGGAAATAGGTTAAGTAGGTACTTTCATTACATTTGAAAGAAATATTTAGAAGGTATTTAAAGGGGATTATATTATAACGCGTGTCTATTGTTATGTTAGATCTACTGTACCAACTCAGAGATAACTCTAGATACATCGTTGTTATGCTGCGAAAGTAACATTATGTTCAACTCGCGATTATTAAAACCCATTTCACTTAACATTCGCAGAGAATTTTCCATTGGTGGTGGAACTTGCTCCCACTGTGCAACCTGCAAAATAGATTTAATTTTAAAATAACCAAAAATTTAAAAAGACATTAAATAGAAGCTTTATGTCCTAAGCGCAAAAAATATTGATAAATGATATAAAATCCATATGTAACAAAAAAAATACAGAACAGAAAGTAGCAGCGTTCACAGCTATCGAATAAAAAACACTATTAGCAAGTACAATTATCAATTAGTAGAAGCAGCGTAAAACTTGCAATTCAAATTACAATTAATAGCACTATAATGGTTAGTTACTTACATTTTAAGTTATTCTAAAATATATAATATCATACATAAATTATCAAATAAGTAATAAACATTGCTGTTGAACTTTTCATCCTAAAAATGTAAGTGAAGGCGGATAGAATTGACCATAATATGAATGAGTAAAAAATAACATTTGTAGAAAAAAAAATATTTAAATTAACCTAATGCGGTCTGCGTTGATTTCTTTAAACTATTTTAATTATTTATTTATTTAAGTTACGCTGTACAACAGGAACTTAATCCCAATTACAGTACAGGGTCCGCACTCACCGAGCCGCAGTGTAGTAGTTTATATAATTTTTAGCTTGAGTGAGATTCGAACCCGGGATCTCCGGATTCGAATTCCGTATTGCTATCCACACCACCGTACTGACGGACACCATAAAAATTTTTTTTACCAGATCAAAACGTGGTACAAATTGCAAAAGTATTCCACGATTAAAATCGAAGCGTGGCGTCATTACTAAATGGGTCTATTAAGAATTGGATAGCTGTAAACGCAGAATTAATTAATTGTAATAAATCTTACCACGGGTTCTTCATGTCTAGGTCGCAACATATCGATGACTGATCTAGCTGTATTTATAGCTGAAGAAGCAACGTTCACAGCACCAGTTACAAGTGTTTCTGGTAAAATTTGCACAGCAGCTGCTACGGGAGATGTCTCTCGACTTTCTGAAGTTCCGCGCCTAGAACTGCAGCATGTTTTAAAACTGTATAAATGTATTATTTTCTAATATAAACAAAATGCGCATTTCGATTTTTTTGTACCTAGAACTGGTATTTGTCGATCCCGAAGCATTACTGGATGAAACATTTTCTTTAGGCCCATTATTGTACATATATGTGTACTTGCATGCTCGCGGCTGCTCTGTGTGGATATTGTGATACGGATTAGCCCAGGCTTTAGCGCCTGATGCACCAGCAGTTGCTCCAGCCATCTCTTGGCGTTGATACATGCCATCGAACGGATAGTAAGTTGGCGGAGCTCGGTATGGACACTGAGTGGGCTTTTGTGGTTGTTGTTGTTGCTGTTGCTGCTGCTGTTGTTGCTGTGGCTGCTGTTGTTGTTGCTGATGCATCATTTTTAATACAAATGGATCCTGAGTTGTACAAGAGTGAGGTTGCTTCTCATTTTGACAAAAGTGACTGCAGAATGTGTCATTATTACTTGCCCTAAAATAATTTGAAATATTGTGATTAGAATGAAAAAGTAAGAAAAAAAACATACGGTTTACCTTTTACCCTGATTATATCCCTCGCTGACAGAAAATGACATATTACCAGAAGAAGCAGAATATGATGTAGAACTAGACGGACTTTCATGCTGAGGCCTGAAATTGCATGGTCCTCCAGGATTATGGCAATGTGGTGGCGAAGTAGGTGAATCGTTCCCACATGAAAATGGGAATCTCGGTCCATTAGGTCCTTGGCCAAAACTAGGATCTCCAAATGTCGAATGACGAATTCCAATACCAATTCCAAAACCAATATTTGTCTGATCATCTGATTTTGATGAATCATTAGTTTCTGCGGAATCTTTCTGTGCGAAGACTACTTTAGCAACTGGAATTGATATTCCAGTTGCATCTCTAACATAGACAGTGTTTTCATCATCTGATGATTTCTGCTCTTCTTTAAATTCTGCAGAAACAAAAACAAGACGTAAGATTGTATAATTATACTACTGTATTTAATAATAATTAATAATGTAAGATATACATCAAGTATATAGTAATTGAAGAAATAAAATTAATAAAATTAACAATATTTTATGAGTAATTTTTCAACGTACCTATGGAATCGGATTTGTTCTCCAGATTGGACAATTCTGATGCTCCTGTACCCAAACAGATTGAAGCACAGTTTTCATTAGTGTATAATGTTGGCAGATACATAGTTGGCAAAGTTGGATACGGTTTGAGTTCCATGTTATTGTTATTATCGCTGGGCTGCACTCCAAGCGCCGAGATATCAGAATCAGACGAAGTTTTAGGGATTTCAACTGAGATTGGTGCAGTGACAGGTAGAGATTTTGAAATAAGAGATTCACCAGACGTGTCACAATTTACACATGTCGGCATTGGGACAACTACGAATTCATCACTGGGTTCTGAATCATCTGAATCCAGACTTACCGTTCCTGATATGATACTAATGTTGTCGGAATCGGAACCGCTGATGTATTCACCAGCTGAAAAATAAACATAAATATTACATACAATACAACATAATAACTGATAATACATAAAAATGATTTATTAATTAAAAATAGGTATTATTTAATTCACATACCATCTTCTGATGATTGTGGATTGTCGTTATTTTCTTTACCAGCATCATCTTGAAGAGACATGTCATTAACACCGGTCAAAATTTTCTCATATTTAATATCACTTGCATCTTTACCATCATTTGTGGTACACACATTTTTATCGTTCTCAATTAATAGTTGATCTTCTTTAATATTTAACAGATCAGCAACTACTACATCCACGTTATTACTTGCTCCCTGAGGCAAGTACTGCGCCCAAGCATTTAAATCAGGATTATTCAAAACGATTGTGTCATCCCCACTTCGTTGAACTAAATCTGGATATGACTCAGACATAAAAGAAACCATTTCAGGCTTAGCAAGACTTGCGTATGATTCCAGTCTTGGGAAATCTTCCAGTTCAGTATCAATAACACACGGAGTAAAACTCACTGAAGAAGCTACCGGTACTGAATCAGTCTGTAAATCAGCAGATGGTAAAGTTACAACTATTTGTTCAGAAACACAAACTGAGTCTTCGATTTTAGATTCATTTTTAACTGAATTTTCATGTATTAAGTTGGCAGACTCCTGCTTGATTTTGTTAGAGCTCTCTGGCTTTGTTTCAATATTATAGATCTTCATGTCGTCAGTCGTAGATGTCTTGTTATCGTATCCAGTGGAATATGGTTGTTGGCATTTCATAGTTAAATCAACTGGCAAAGGTCCCTGATCTAAATTGTACAGTCCGCAAGAATTTTGTTGTTGAGATACGTTAGGCTCATAGGCTGGTGTTTCTGGGCGTGGATCGGGATCAACAATAACAGCACAACCAAGCCAGTGTCCAAATCTACGTCCTTGATGATGGAAATGCCAATAGGATTCAAAGTTACCAGGAAATACTGCAAAGTAAAAAATACCATCACGCCTTCTACCTAATTTCGGGTGGGGCAGTATTTTTACTACGAAACGTAAATATACTCAACTAAAATTAGACTTTGTCAATATCAAGAACTGAAATTTAAACTTAATAATACAGGAAATTCCATTCGAAATAAGAAAGTTAAATCGGCAATAAGATTTTTTTGAAATCCAAATTAAATATTTAAAACATTTATTATTTGCTAAACAAACTATTACGTGCGCCATGCATCCGATATACGTACATTGAAGTTAAAAGAACAAAACATGACGTTATTCATCAATAACAATAGATTAGGGAGGTCACGGGACTAAGCGGTCAGTTTTTTCCGGTTAATTTAACAATATATAGTATTTTTTGTATTTTGAACATTGAATAAACCGGAAAGGTATTAAAGATGAAGTAGTAATTCTTAAAATATATAACTTCGCTTAAATAACGGACTCATGTATTTAAAAAAATAGTCAATAATAGGCACTTACAAGGAGCTTGCAATGTGACCTTAACTTTTCCAGTGTCACCAGGATTAAGTGTTGGGCATTTCACAACAGTGGTTAGTGGAACGAGAGATTTTGAACCCCAAGCAAATCTTAATTCCGTCTGGAAAAAAAATATTAATAAATATTAATTATTATAAATTAAAAAAAACTTATTCAACACTTCAAGAAGCTTGTTAATTACTTTCGTAATTATTATCCTGAAACACTTTTTACTTAGAATTCTGAGAATTTTAAATTTTATTTCACATTAAATTTTTACCTCATCTGTCCAGGGCAACTGGCCGTCATTCATAACTTTCCAAACTTGATGGACAAGTTCTCCACGAAGCACATGCGGCACAAAGTTATACTCGTCAACTGGAGTAGCGTCCATGACAAGGTCACATGTTCCAGCTGCAGAAGGCAGAGGAATTGAAGACACCGGTGGTGAAGTTGGCATAACATTGTGTGAAAGAGCAGAGGTACCGCCGTTTTTCTTTGAATTCCATAAGGAATGTTTCTTTTCCATTATCTTTTTAGTTTTACATTCTAGTTTTTCTAGCTTTGCATCCAATTTCTTTTCAAATTTCTTCTCTCGTTTGTTTATTTTTTGCATATGGCGTAATAATTCCAGCCTCTCCTCCCTTAAATTTTTAAAATTAATTTGTATAAAAAAAATATTATACAATAAATATTTTAACGTCTTTTACGAATACCAAAATTTAATTTCCCTACGTAAAATAATTTATGTTCTTACTAACCATTGTAACTGTAGGCCATCAGTGCAATCTGAGCTGTCTTCTTCTGGCATCTTTTTCTTCTTCTTACGCTTTTCTATGACATGATGCAAATGATGATGATGATGATGCTGACCCTTATTTGCAGTAGGTGGGCCTCCAGGCTGTGACAAATCAATAGCGCTACGGTTCCGTAAATGAGGGGGCCCAGCACCATTTGTTGCTGCAGGTCCACTAGAACCAAGAGATGTGCGAACATTGCTCACGACAGCAGAAGTAATCTCATCAACTAATTCCGATTTGAACTAAAAAGTAAGTAGAAGTTATTACCAACAGTCGGTATAAGTGTATTTTAAATTGTGTACTTACCTTAGTCATGTATTTCTCAAACCATTCAGGCATTCCATCATTTTTATCTGAAGTATCACTAGACTGGGTGGCAACAGGCTTTTTCAGTAATATTTTATCTTTTATATCCTTCTTTTTCAAACAAAATAATTTCGGATTCACATGCTTGGAAGCATTATCTTCAGTATATTTTGTTGGATCCTTAGGTTTGGCACCTCCATTCGATATCATACCGACTTTCATCATGATCTTACGTCCCCTTCGAGCTCGAATTCGAGAAAATTTCAAACATTCGCGAAACTCCAGTTCACTGTCTACTGGAATTAAATCGTCATCGCTGTCTAAATATGAAATTCTTATGTCATCTGTGGTAAAACGCATGTTTCCAGAATTCTGAATCTATTAACAAATCAAACAAATACAAATATTAAATACAAAGTACAGATTTTATTTTTTCATCTATAACAGATATTTTAAAAATACAATTAATTTTATAAATTTCAGTTTAAAGTAATTAAATCATCAAATTTTGACAAATTGATATCAACTATTTATGAAAGTTGCTTTCTTATTTCAGTTGCTAGTAGAAAATTATAACTTCGATTTTCTTCGTTTCGAATACGTATATTAAAAGAAACTCCTTGAGAAAATTTTTGTTTATACTACCTCTACAATATATTTAAAATTGTCAATTAGTCATGTATAAATATAATTATATAAAATTATAAACCAACATGAAATGTAAACACAAAAATGACACAAGCCATTTTGAATTGTCAACAAGGAAATAAGGTTTGCATCAGCATGCTATTACACCATTTATTATGCAATGTCATTTAAGATTTAGGTTTTATTTTACTCCAAATAATCATTCAGAAGAAAAAATACACATTACACTTACCAAATATGACTTAAAAGTATTCCAATCGAGATTTGTGTCAGCTGTATCCACTATGCCAATTATCTTTGCCTTGTCATCATCATTTCCAGGAGTTTTCCACTGGACATCGTAAACGATTTCCAGTTCACCTCTCTCAGATTCAGGTTTATTGTAGAACATGTTAAAATAAGCAAATAAATAACTAGACAATCACTCTTTATGGGATCATTCTAGTCGAAAATATACTGCGCACTTATTTCACAATCACAACACCAATGTATCGGTAGGAGAAAATGACTTTTGTTGTTCCTTATAGTACACACAATATTCTAAAGGAGGGCAGCACTAGTCTGAAAGCAAATTTTAGCTCAAGGATGCACAAGATCGATAAACTGCAGGATTGTACAATTCGTTCAGATTATTACCTTGCAAATATATATTTTAATTCTATTGTTTGTATTTTCGATTTTAGCACAATTCGTATTGTTGCTGCTCAAATTTTCTTAGCTTCTAGCGTGACTAAGCAGGCAAACTACCGATACTGTTCAAAATTCTTCCCCGACTCAAATCGTGTTTCAGTTCTATAAAAAGAATATATCATCACGCCATCCACCCATTATTGGGCGCGGCACTTTTACTGGATGGGAAGCCACCGAATAATTTTTAATGTGATGAAAATTGTTTGTGGGCTATGGTCATCAAACCCGGTTTGTCAAATCTACAGTCCGACTTGATACCATTGAACTACTATCCCATATGTCTTAATTCTAAATGTTAGTAAAGCTTGCGACTGTACCAGAAAATAAATAAGATAAGTGAGGAACTTCTTTCAATTATTCATCTTAAATTCGTTTCAGACCAATTTGACCAAGTCTCATAATATTCACTATTCTCTCGTTGGTGGTTCTAATCGACACATGCCATGCATCTAAAACCGATACATCGACATCCCACAATGTCGACAAGTCCTTAGCGTCGACAAACCAAAGCGTCGACAACAACTCCCACTCCAATATTCATAGCGTATAAATCGTGTTCGTATATGTATGCTTTGCGTTGCCATTTCCGCTGACAATGTATAGAAAACATGTAATAAAAGAGTTTATATTATATACGGACCAAAAACAAACAACATTTTTTCAAAAGTCGCATTTATCTAATAATTACTCATATTTATTAGAAATCACTATCAAATTGAATATTTTTAAAAAATTGTAAAAAAAGAATTAGTTCTATGATCAATAAGTCATATAATATATGTATACCTTTAACAATATTGGCTAGTAGCACTAGCTCTGTTTTTGCCTGTTTTAAGAGCAGTGTTTTTAGGTGTTTTAGCTATCTCTAACATGTTAAAACCGTGCTCTTAGAACATCCAAAACCAGAGCTTGTGCTACCAGCCATTATTAACTAACAAAAGCTATCGTAGAGCAATAGCAACTGATAAATAAGAATTTATTCTCGTCACACTACTTTAATCATGTTTAATCTAATTTACATATTTGTTGGACTTTACTTCATGTTGGTTGTACTGTAATTATAATGAAGAAATGAAATTACGTTGTTCAATCAATCCCTCGTAGTTCTGTAACACCCGAAAAACAATAATTTCTAATTAAAAACAAAACAACACAACACATAAATAAATATATGTTTGTATTAATTTTGTTTATATTTAATATTTCAGGTTTATATTATTTTTAAAATATCATGATTTCTAATAAGTTAAATGTTATCAAATAACTAGAAAATGATGTACAGCGATTATAAATTTTGCTACTTGCGCGACCTTCTCAAAACATATGAAGCATACTTTTTATGTATTGGAATGAGATCTACTCAGATATATAATGTAATTAAGACCCTGACTCAGACACAAAAAATATCTTGTAGCTCTTGAAGCGAATCACTTTCGGCAAATTTTAGTTGCGTCCAAGGTATGTTGCGTAAGATACTAAAATTGATTCAAAACATGACGTATCTACCTATCTATTTAAATTTTTAGTATACAGGTGTTTCATGAAAACTGTGCCATAGACGAATAACATTTGAAATAAGTTTTACGTACATTTGAATCGTAATGAACTGTTTACTTAACTCTGTCTCTAGGGGTTACGAGACTTATAACGTGCTAGCCCGTGTAAAATTTATAACGGGCTGTTGACATTGGTTATCATGACAACATATCTAATTTTAAACGTTTGACACTTAAATATTTTTTAATTAAACAAAATCTGTCAGATTTTCAAAGTCTACCTTGATTGAACATTTTAGTTATTACGTTATACTATTGCAATTAATTTTATTGAATATACATATATTGCGATTCAAATGCACATAAAACATTGTACAATGCTCGACCGTTAACTGAAATTTACAGGCTCACACAGATAACAGGCTCGCTAGCGCTCGCCCGTTACCTTTCTATGCTCGCCTGTAAATTTCTGTATAACGGTCTTGCAATGTAAATAACTATTACGTTATCATTGTTGTCTGAATTACTTTACAGTACAAATATTAAATGTTTAGACGTTTAGAATATTATATTCTGCTTCGAAATCAGTCTAAATATTATATTTTGCTTATTTATTTACTGTTAAAATCAACTTTAAAATATGTATGTGACAGTATCATAACTAACTATGAAGATGATATAAATTTTAGACAACTTTTGAAATAATGTTTACAGTAATTCTCTACAACATTTAATTGAAAGATTTTCTTGTAAAGTAATCAGAATAGTAATGGTAACGTAAAACTTATTTTCCATATTATTCGCCTATAGCATAGTTTCCGTGGGACATTCTGTATACATATAAGTAAAGCCCGGATTTTTAGGCAATTGCCTAGATTCAAATTTTAATATACTTCAGGCAATTTCGTTTTTCTATACATAGGTAACATGTTTACGTGTAATGGAAGGTTTTTTTTTCGTGCCTTAGAGCCTATTTTTTCTATATTTTGGTTATTGTGCCTATTTTACCTTATACAGCCTATTTTACCTTATACAGCCTATTTTGCCTATTTTTGTTGCCTATTCTAACTTTTATTGAGCAGACAAGGTTTATCATCTACTTCGTTGACTAATTCAGCACTCGACAAAGTGTTTCAACCTAACCTATAATATTACTTTAATCAAGTTTTTGTGCGTGAATTTAAAATGCCGAAAGAAAAAACGTTTTTTAGTCAAAATTTTACGTGGGAATTGAATTGTCTTTGCCATTAATCAATGGAGCTGAGATATCTTTAGACGATATGGCTAAATATAAGAACGCCCCTGTCACATTTTGTGATGTCGAACGAAGTTTTCAACTTACAAGCAAGTTCTGACAGACCGAAGATAGTGCCTTTCATAGAGCAATTGCTCGTAATATTTTGTGAATTAAAGTATACAACATAATTTGAATTTGCATAATAGTTAATAAAATGAGAACCCTACATTATTATTTTTCAGATTGCGTTAATTTTTGTTTAAAATTATTATTGTTTTCTAACGAAGAGTAGATACGAGTACCAATATTAGAAAAAGGAATCGTTTATTTTTTTTAAAACAAATTATTTACATTTAGGCTGCCTAAAATCCCGCCTATTTTAGAGTAATTGCCGGCCTATATGCCTGCTTATTTGGGTGTTTTTAAGAGCCTAAATATCCGGGCTTTACATATAAGTATACTCATATCTGATATCTGTAGCCCAAAAGAGTTGATTTGTGATTTGATTTCGCAGTTTTATAGAAATGTCACATCTGCAACATAAGACGAATCGAGAAATAGTGTCATTTATAATTTTTGGACATCTCTTGTCTCAGTCTCAAATCTTTGTGTTCCTCGATCGATACACAGTTCATAATATTCAAAGAAATACACAGAAAATATAGTCTTTAAATAATTTTGTAAGGAACTGGTCTATACATTTTTTAATTGTTTCCAAATATTTTATTAATACACGGAGAAAAATGTATTGTTAAACTTTGTTAAAAGTGTATTGCTAGAATTCGTTTATTTACCATTACTAAACTATAATTATCATATTTATAACATGTTTACTATAGTTGCAATGCACATAATAGAGATACATACTCAGATTTTGCTGGAAAGATATAAATATCATAATAACACTGTATTGCAATACAGTAGATACTGCATTTAATTATATTAGATATATTATTACTAGTACCACGAAATATACCTTATGCTATCCATAAATATAAACATATTTACTATGTACAAAACTATTTACGTAATGCAGATATATATTACATTAATTAATTACAATATATATAATTTGTTACAACTAATAAATGAATTTTTGATATAAATAACTGAACTGTTCTTATTAATATATATATATATATGTATTACACCTATTAATAAATAGTATTGTATTGAGAAATATACTATATTGTTACCAACTAGATAAGTTTTGTTGTCAGAAATATACATATTGTTACAATTTATACCACGCTTCTTTTGCTGAATGCTGGTGTGATGAGTGAAGCGCAGTAGTCTAGTTGCCAGTTATATCGTGTTACTGTGTTCCTTGTTTGAAAACTAATTAAAATGTGTGATGAGTTCGTAAAAAACATACTTAGTGAATGGAATTTGAGTTCACTTATATCTACATTTGAAGGTAAGTTTTAAAAATAAATATAAATACTAGTAAATTTAATAAATTTGTTTGATTGAGGAATTAAGGTTATATTTTGAATTTCCTTTTGTAGACGAAGGTATAGATTTAGAAGCATTCAATTTATTAACAAGTAATGAAATTGACAATTTAATTAAAAAAACGGGTATAAGAATAAAATTCAAGGCAAAATTTAAAGAATATTCTCATGGTATACAAAAAAAATACAGAAGTTGTGGAGTTAAATGAGGTAACAAATTATTAAATTTCTAATATTGTGGTATAAATTAATTGTTTTATAGGAAAGTACAAGTAGTTCAACAGCTAGCATAAGTGACGTAGATGAACAACAACTCATTGATTCTATATTAATGCCACCCCCTCCAGCAATTGGTACAACAATTGATTTAAGTAACCTTACTGAAATATATGAAGTAAAACTACAAGGTAAGAATTATTTATTTATACTAGAATGGAGCTAAACTCTAAAACATTCTAAATATTCCAGATTTTAATTCTAATAATACTAATAAAAATTCTTTATCTCCACCTACAAAAAGGAAAAGTTTATTCCCTAATGTAAGAAAAAAATGATAATATTAATACATATGAATGATTTTTTAAAGTATATGTATTTTAGGGCTTGGAGTCTTTTCTAAATCAGACATTAGAAGGAAAAATATTAATTAATAAAAAATTGAAGCTTGATAACGATAGTCGCCAAAGATTAGTACGAATAATTATAAATTATTTATTAATAGAAGACAAAAATTACAGGTATTTATATTTTAAAATATATAAAAATCATTATGTATAAATTTGTGTTTTTTATTCAGAATAAGCACCGACGAATTTCAGCAGGCAGCTGAAGAAATATCAAACACTTTCCCGAATGAAAATAAAAATATTTATTACATACCCTATCGGGCCCAAACTAAATTTTCTAGAAAAAGTTTGGCAAAAGGCAAACTTTGGAGTCGATATATTAACATTAAAAGAGCTTACAAGTCTGTGTGTACCAGCTTGTCGGGTAAGTGAAATTATTCTTTCGTAATATAATTACAGTTACAATTTATATAGTTTCAAATGAATTGTAGAATCAGATGCTAGTGATAATGAAGATGACAATGACCCTGACACAAACACTACAGAAAAAATAAATTTTTTAAAAGCGGCAGTAGAGCCATATGAAAAAGTTTGTTTATATTGGAACGAAACATATGAGTTTCGGCAACAAGAATTAAAAAATATATATCTCACGAACTATTTGAACTTGTATCCGTGCATAAGTATGCAAAATGGATATTTATTGGTAAGTGTGTGATGAAATTCGTAATGATTTAGAATTTCTATAGGTAGATTATGATTTTTAGTTAATGAGTGATTTTGAAAAATTATATCCTGATAAGACTAATTGCCTCTTTAATACATGGCCAAAAATTGCAAAGAAAATCATTTTTATTGGCAACAAAAGACACATGAGACAAGATTTGTCCAGAGAATTAGGTAAATAAATAAATATTGATGAAATAATTATGCACTTATCTATAATTATGTCTTATATCTACTAGACGCGAGCTTATTGGCATTTTTTATTTTGCCTCTTCTTTTCCCGGTGACAACTATAAAAAAAATAAAAAAAGTTCTTGGAGACCGTCCAAGCTAGAAACAGCAGAAAGTTTCATTTTACACGTTAATGTAAGTATAAATATATGTTTTATAACCATTACTTCTTTCCCATATGTATTTTATTTTCATTGGTAATATTTTATTATACCTTTTGTGAATGTAGTTTTACTTTTATTTTAAAATTAAAACAATATCGCATAATTCAAAATGTATATGAAAATTAATTTGACTAATTCAATTTCATTCCATTGCAGAAGCGGAGAATTTCATTGAAAGGCGAAGGAAAAAATTGTTATCTGTGCATAGTACATTACAACCGTATATTTTGGTGGTGGGAGAATTGGAAAATGATCCCAAATATTTTGCGTGTGTGGATAACTTTAAATATACGTTAAACAATATAATATCTGCTGTAGACTGTGTATTTAAAATCGTGCATGCAACTAATGCATCTTATCCCGTGGAGTCGGAGATAGTATGGATGTTTATCCAAAAAGGTATTTATGAAGTACTAACTAATTGGGATAAACAATTTCCTAATGTACATACTGTAATCTCCGATGTTTTCGAAAATTTAAATGATATATAGTAACCTACATTATTTATAACCAATTTTATTGAAGAAGATATAGTTTTTTTTTATTTGTTAATAATATTATGTTATTTTTGTTTATTTCAATGTGATTCTTTTAAGATATTATCTCAACATTTCAGATTAGTTCATAATTTAAATAAATATAGTTTATATAAATGTATAGAAAATAATTGTTTTCGGAATTTCTCTTCCAGTGATTCATTTAGGAAACACTATTCCATTCACAATATAACATTAGAACATAATCAAATTGATGTACCATTTGCCAAATTTTAAAAAAATTGTTGTTTTGCGTTCAAATTAAAATGGCTATTTGATGTTGAGATAATATTATTTTATTTAATATAATTATTTTATATGTAATACAAATTGAATAAAATATATTTGTACCATAATAAATTCGTATTTTATTGTATCTATATCACTTTTGCTATCCTTGTTATATAAGTTTATTAATGGCTTATATCTAATATATTAAACGCTAGTATAACAGTTATTTATAGTAAAAAGAAATATTAGTTATAACAATCGTTTTATATAATTTTATTTAATAAATTCCGATATGTAGTAGAACAATTTTTATATTCACAGTAAATATGCTGTTTATTTACACTGAAAATTAAAATATATGAGTTACTACAGTAATGTATAACTATGGTTTAAATAAGTTGTTACTATTCTACCAAATGAATATATTTACTATTAATAAATTATTTACAACTTTTTTAAATAAATCAGTATTGTATCTATAAATAATTTAGTTAGCTATCCGTTATTTAGCAAAAATTATAGTTACCCGTATTAGATTTATAATATTCATAATTATACATTTTTCTCCGTGTATCTAACAGAAAAAGTGAAGTACAATAACTGCACGTTTCTTTAACGAATTTTGATTATTATAACCTTTGATACTAAAAACAAAAAATATGAAAAATCTATTGAATAAATTTTAATACATTAAATTTATGTGCAAATAATAATGAAAGATGATTTAAAAATAATAATTATTAAAAAAACATAAAAATAAGGCATTACACCAGGTACCTACATAATAACTAATTAATAAATGATTATTTGTAGGCAGTATTTCTACTTTTATTTCATTAGTAACAATTATAAATAATTAAATGTACTATTAAACCAGTGACACAAAAAATGTTCGCTAGGAATGAAATACCCTATAATAAAATATATTTTTGTCCTATAATCAGTATATCAAATTATATATGTTATTAAAGTTTCGCGTAGATGTATAGATACACCCTGTATATTATTCATTTATAACAACAATAATTTTCTTGAAGAAAGAAACAATCTGACCAATTTCATTTGCCGGCTTCCCTCCGCTTTCCTCATTGTTATTGTAGACATGTGTAAAATTTACAGTTTTATAATTTTCCAGAAATTGACAGTGTAATATGTACCAAAAATGTATCAGTTTAGTATATTTAATATAGGCTTGGTTATAGTATGTTCAAAGATACTCCGTTATGGCTTTAACTTACTAAGCCTGTGTTGAACCGCACACAGTAAGAGATTCTACCTGTTGGCGCTCAGGGTAGGATTGCAAAATATTTAAATTCGGAAATCTCTAATCTCTGTGCGGATTACGTATTTCAGATTTACTTGAAATAATAATGAATTCGCAAAATTAAACCGGTGTTATCACATATTATTATTAATTTTTTTGCTTCATTATCAATAATAATATTTGTACAAAATTCTCTGTTTCATTATTATAATATATATAAAAATAAAATTAAATTGGGAAATACTGAATACATACCTGTCCTTGCACCCCTATAAATCAAGCTTAAATCCCTAACAATAGACCCGCTGAGAGGGCCATAACGGAGTATCTTTGAACATAGTATACTGTTACTGTAATATGAGCAGCAGCAATAACAAACAGCAGTAACAAAGTTACTAAAACTATTTAAAAGAGGCTTTGCGGTCAGTAGGTATAATCTTTAATTCAAACATATTAATTCTATCAAAATATCCATATATCAGCGGTGTGCAGCCCATGGAAGCATTGGACGCGGCGTTTTCCATAGAATTTTGAAGTCTATTTATTTTTAAGTTTTCTTTTTATTTACTAACACTTCTACTTGCTTTCAGGTACCGTAAACGACTGACTTCGACCGAGATTTGAAAGAACAACTTGGAAGCTGCTTGAATATCGTTTCCAGTGCTATATTCGTATGTTGATACATGCGCATTAAGTTTTAATTAGATAAAAAAATAGTGTGCATGGAAGCATTTTGAAAATGGCTTCCACATTGTGTTATTATATGTGACAAGTTATTTTAAATTCAAAATTGATTTACAGCTACGTAAATTAAATTCTTAATGCTGTTTTTGATATTTTTCAGTTAATTGTACGATGATAGAATTAAGAATACTTTTATAATGTATATACTTACTTTTAGAAAAGTATTCGAGTAGAAAATTGAAATCAATTTAGTACATATTTTTATTATTTATATGAATAATAAGTACCATACTAATATTAATGTTTCGTAACACATGCACAAGAAACACGTTCTTATTCCCTAATTTTAGAGAGAGAAACACTGCTCTTCTCCCCTCCTAGGTAGCATGTTTCTCTCCCTAAATAGCATGTTTCTCTCCCTAGAGAGATATTTCTCTCCCTAGAGACTACGATTATTAGCTGTTTGCGGCGTTTACTAGGTAACTAGTCACGTAACCCATATTTGATATTTCTCCCGATAAGACAGTAATTTTTGTGCACTTGTTACGAAAAGTATAATATGCTTCACGGGAGGGCGCGATTATCCCTTGTGTGAAGTTGGTAAACCTTGCCTTCGGCCCTCGCTTACGTCTCGGTTTTCCAACTTCACACGCGGGAATAATCGCTTGTTTCCCTCCCTTGATGCATAACATACTATAAAGCTAGAATATTTTTATTTATAAAATATTAAGAATTATTTCAACTTCTATGAATTTACAGTTAATACTAATTAAAAAATTAAAATACAAAAATATATATCAGTCAATATTCATCAATGAAAACTCATTTTTATTAAATAGGTATTTCGCTTCCCTTCCTCTAAATGTCACCGCACGCTACTGATATATATCGACGTTGTTGATAAAATTAAGAAGAATACAAAGAACCAAGGTATGGAGTATGCAGTAAAATGTATTGATCTACATGACTTAAATGTGTAACAGCTACCCAACGTCAATAACTACTACCAAAAATACTTATATTACTTGATCAAAATATTAATGATTTGAAGATGGTAATAACAAAATATTGCGTATGCACGAAGTATAATACATATTGAGTCGTTTTTTAAATATTTGAAAAAATATCAAATGAATTTATAATTTGTAAAAAATGTTTGAAATATGTTTGTTTAAAACGCGTGCATAGTTACCCTTGCACAGAATAAGTATGATATTAAAATAATCATTTAAAAGTAGGAATGAAAATCAATTAAATTCCTTTTTTTTGTTGGATTACTTGGCTTGATTCGAACAATTAGATTTTAAAGAAAAGATGTTTCAAAACTAAGGATTAGTTCCATTTTTAAGTCAGTATAAATTTTCAATTAAGCAAAATTTAAACTATTTTTTTGTACATTTTAAGACTAAATTGAAAAGGTAGTAATAAATAAATCACTACCGTTTGGTTGGATTTCTAGGCTTTTTTGATTTTTATTAATAATTAAAACAAGAAAGAATGAGATTTCTGAATTATGGGTTGGTACTATTATCAAGTTAAGTAACAAAACAAACTAAATACACTAAAATGAACACATTTTTAATTCAAAATGTGTAAAATCAAACAGTGGTGACGCCACGAGTCACAAAAATCTAATTTATGTTATAAATTTTGTAAATCGATTTTCTATTTCTGTTGTCAAATAAAAGAATATTATATTCGACAGTACCGTAACTACATGATTTCTGACACTGTTTAGCGTTTATAAAATAGCACGTTATTGAACTATTCCGATAAAATATCAAATTTGAACTACTGTCTATGTCAAAAAATAAGAGTTAAAACAATTATTCAATTACTTCCTTTGCAATGAAATTTCTTTTAGGATTCTTCTAAGCCATTATAAACACATTTTTTCATTTATTTTTTTTTGGCAAAATTATATAGTTTTATAATTATAATTAACATTGTTTAACAAAGGCAAAAACAAAGCTAAGTTTTTCACATTTTAAGAAAATAAATTACTTTCAAGGCAACCGAACATAAACCTTTTTTATGCGACTCGTGCATAATGAGGCTTTATGTACTTCTTACATAAATAGCTACTACGGCTTAACTTAATTCAAAATCTTTTAACAAAATATTTACACAAATTTCTATAGGTAAGGATTTGTTTGTTAGAAGAGCGAAGCGAGCCTAGCCATGCGTACGTTCCAATATAATAAATAACAACTAAATAATATAATTTGTGTATCTGAAATTTTGAACTTTGTCTGATTTTATAAACTGATGTTAATATAAAAATAATAATAATTGTTTATTTGTACGAAGGTTGACAACAATTTAGACTTTACTTAAATATTAACAAGAGCTTATAATTAAATAAAATTAAGAAGAAAATAGTGAAATAAGGTTTGTTTTTAATTGATTCAACAAAAATACGAATGCTTTTACCTTACTGTAATAATACTAACAAAATTTAATGGTTAATACTAAAATGTGAAACTAACGTGAAAATAATTATTTTAGTTTAAATATAGGCTGGTAGTACAAGCTCTGTTTTTGGGTGTTTTAAGAGCACGGTTTTAACATGTTAGAGATAGCTAAAACACCCAAAAATACTGCTCTTAAAACAGGCAAAAACAGAGCTTGTGCTAGCAGCCATTGTGTTTAATCACAGGGTTTTATCAAAATAGGGAGAAAAGGTAAATATGCTAACAAAATATACACAGCGAATTTTTTTTAAACTATGGCTGATAGCACAAGCTCTGTTTTTTTCCGTTTTACGAGCAGTGTATTTGGGTGTTTTAGCTATCTCTAACATGTTAAAACCGTGCTCTTTGAACACCCAAAAACAGAGCTTATGCTACCAGCCAATGTTTTTTAAGTTCAGTAGGATGTAAAACTTGAAGATTCATCAAAATCTCAAAATCGATAAAAATCACCATCACAATACTTTCTTTATTATATAGGTCGGCAATGTAAGAATTATATCTTTTATCATTTCACTAAGGGGAACTCAATTCTGAAGATTTAAATTTGTAAATATAGGTACCTAGTTATCATTGTGGCACATCCGGTTAACGTGCCAAATATGTAAGTGAAATTGAAATTACAGTATAAATTACAAAAATTATACTGTTATTTCTTGCTGCGTTATTCCGAAATAAGTTCATTTCAGCATCAATTTACTTGAATTTGGAAATGGAAATCAAATTAAAATATCGAGCTGTTGAAACTAACCTAAAATATATATCTGACAGACATCTATAATTTTATCAGAAGATGGAAAAACCATCCTTTAAGTAATTTCTTGGTAGCTTAACTGTTACAAATGCATAAATTTGATATGTATGTCGCTAAATAAACAAGAACATATGTATGCGAAATATTGTCCTTCCTCGCCGATAGGTCTTTTTCTTTCCGGTTTGGAAGTGGTCCGTGCAATGATTCAAGTTGGCCACCCCTGCATTTGAATCGAATGTTAACGGGTTGAGAATATTTCGCAAGTGAAGATGAGCCAGGATGTGCAAAATGAGTTGTCATAGCAATGAAGCTGAAGACAACAGCAGTGTTTACTCGACACGAATACTTGTGCAGTATAAGTATCACAGAGATACCGTTACCTTGACTTGTATGTCTCGTCACAAGCGGGACATGCCTTCAGGGCATCGTAGCCGTTGTTGGTTGCCATAACTATCACTCGCTGCACTATCAGAGCGCGGAGCAGCACCAGTTTGAAAGTTACCTTCGAAGAAGGAACTCTTTTCTTGTTTCTGTGTTTCATTGATTCTAAATATGCGTTGTGTAAGTTTATTGTTATTCATTTTGATTATAGGTATGTTTAATTTGATCATTTTGTTAAGTGTATATTTTATCTGTCTTTTGTTACTAATTTTCTGCAAGTTTGTATATAGTTTCTTGTGTGATATTGTGGAAGGGAATATTCTTGTGGCATTGAAATTTTGAACTTTGTAATGTGTTATTAAATGTGTATATGTTAATAATGACGTGCTACCTTTTTCAAGAGTAATTAAATCAGTAAAATATTGCAAAAATTACTCTACCTATATATTACTCTATTACGATATCCGAATAGGTATTAGAGAAATCAATACACGTAAGTAATTAACACAGATACACTAAATAAACCAATAAATTAAATTCATTAAATCGGTAAATATTGCAAAAATGTGTGTTATTTTAATTCACCTCAACAGCCCAATTCTCAAATAAGTTTTAGCTAATCCTGAATCTTGGATTAACTTATCTTACAGTAGTCTAATTTAAAAAAAGTTATTTTAAATCACTTTCCCAAAACCAAATAATAACTATTTTATATTAAAGTTTATAGAATTTCACGTATTCTAAATTCAAGATTAACTAAAATTCTTTTGAGAATTGGGCTCTAAATTTTCAGCAAATATATATTGATTTAAAATATAATAATTAAATCGGAAACATGTTGAAAAAAAGTGTTGTATTTTAAATATCACACTATTGCAATATTCGAATAGGTATTTAGAAAATTAATTCACGTAAAATAATTAACACAGATGTATATACACTGAATTTTCGGTAACATTGATTTAAAATAAACTATTACAATTTTATAAATTTGTTTAACTAAAAAAATTGTAATTATTAAATCATCTTTTATGCAATAATCGTTCTATATATATAATATTTAATGTTTATTTCATAAAGTGCAATGATGAAACTTTCGATTTTATACTGCAATATATAATATAAAATATATCTATTATTCAAACAATATATGTCATAAGTTTTTATTTTATAAAAACGGATACCATATACCTACCTTCACCCATTTATTTATGTTATAAAATTTACCCTATCTGAAAATAATGGCTGGTAGCACAAGCTCGGATTTTGGGTGTTTTAAGAGCACGGTTTTAACATGTTAGAGATAGCTAAAACACCCAAAAACACTGCTCTTAAAACAAGCTAAAACAGAGCTTGAGCTACCAGCCATTATATTTTAATTTGAAAGTCGTTGATTTCCAAAACTGTTTTATTACATTTTATTAGTATTTGTTATTAATAATATCATCTTAACACCTTTTGTTATTTAATTAATGATTATCAATTATTATTGCTTATAAATACAATTAATTTTGATTACCTACAATGCATAGTTATTCCCTGAATGTAAAATTATGCATTAATACTATGTAATTTAATTACAAATGACCTTAGACCTTACAGTCTTACACTCTCACTACAATATGTAATAAGTATAAGTAACACGTGTCTGGTATTTAAAAAAAAAACTGCTGACAAATTAGATAATTATTACAGGTATTTGAAATTTTGTAAATCATTAATATTTTTATTATATTGATATTTGTTTATGGGGTAGGTGGCTCAGTGGTATCAAGTCGGCCTGTGGATCTTGAGAACCCTGGTTCGATCCCCACAGCCGACAAACAATTTTCACCAATTTAAAATCTACCCCTGTGGCTTCCCCTCCACTAATATCTTTGGGGGCCGTGATTTGACGGCTGGTAACCGCACTTCACGCGGAAAAAATATATCACTTACCGAAATCTGCTTAAGCAGAGTGCCACACCCAGTGATGGGTAAAAGGCGTGATGATATGTTCATTTTTATTTTTATTGATATTTTTGTTTTTTGACAGATTATGCAAATTCGGACATAAATATTAAATTATATTAATAAATGTAAGCATTATCGAAATATTAAAAAGAATCTAGTCTTACTTGTTCAATTCCTTCAATCTATTTTTATAATTGATACAAAATTTTCATATTATAATACCATTAGTGACTATGATTTTGGCGGAAATTTTTGTCGTCATGACCACGACTGCTTGTTGCGACGAAAATCTGCACGAGTGCGACAGCACGAGTGTAGATTTTCTTACAGCAACAAGCAGGAGTAATCTACTCAAAAATTACCAAAGAAAAATCATAGTCACGTATGGTATTCGGCTTGACAAATCCTCGAAATATTTTATTTACTCCAAAAAAATGTTACCTGCAGTATTTTTAAAACTACTATTACCTTGGTGATCAATTTACATTGTTTAATTTTTTGACATAACTAAGCAAAGTAAACAAAGTCAAATAAAATTCAACAATATTAATCTACTCAAAATAGTTAACAAAAGTTATATCTAAGCAACGATTTGCGACAATTTTCACTAGTGCAATTGTCGCTGTAATACTACTGTGACTGGTTCAATTCAGCAAAATACAGTAATTTGATTAGATGAAAAGTTATGAGTGGAATTGGCAGAATATTATTTATTCAATGAATTGCTATATACCTAGAAACTAAAATATTAAGGCATAATTACCACTGATTACCTATATTAATTTGGTGAATATAGAGCGCTATAGATAACACAGCAAGAAAGAAATGAATATTATCTGTATTGCTGTGCAAATATTTAGGATTTTTACCTATCAAAATTCTTCAGAAAAAGTGATAAAAATACGTTCAGAATTATAACAAATTTTGCTCTTATAATCAATGAATATAAATCGTATTTTACAAAAAAGTTGTTCTTTGGGTATTAATCCTCATATTTAGTTTTTCTGTCACCATTGCCTACCAAATTATTTTATAGACAAGTGTCAAATAAAGCTCTAGAGATTTAAGTTCTGGATCTAAGACAAACAACATATTTTATTTTACTTGTTTAATAACCTAAATAAATTAGGTTTAAAAGTTACTAATATTTCGTCTTTATAACAAGTAACCATTGAAAGTCAAGACGACTATGTGTATCATGTTTTATTTGACATTGTAATTTTTTATACATTCATGAATTTTAATATTAAGTGTGGTAAAAAAGACAAAAATCATACTGTTTTATTCAAATTTTGAGTACCTATGTTCAAGAAAAATTAATCCGCATTTTGTACCAAAAATTAAAAATTGTAGTTTTTTTGGAACTTTTATACCTAATTCTTTTTAAATAACCATGGCAGGTAGTACAAGCTCTGTTTTTGGGTGTTTTAAGAGCACGGTTTTAAAACACTCAAATACACTGCTCTTAAAACAGGCAAAAACAGAGCTTGTGCTACCAGCCAAAATGTTGAAAATAATTTGTTTTCGTGAGCCTATCAGAAAGTAAAATTGTCTTTAACCCAAGGGAAGAAAGTACATTTGTTTTCCTTAGGATACGAAAGGAAAGTAAAGCCATATTAGTGGGCAATTGGAAAACAACGCCATGATATAATATGACATATAGGTGAAGTCTGATCTAATTGATTTCTGAAAATTTGCCTTTTCCTTTTAATGAAATGGCGTCGTCAGGAAGAAATACCTCATTTTCTTCACTTGATATTTAAATAACTTATTTATTGAATTTAATGAAGAATTTAAATCTCTACCAGAACCGGATTTACGGTCCGCGGGGCCCCCAAGCAGATCGCGTAGGTGGAACCCCCCGCTAAAAATAACCGTGTCAGACGGGTGCCGGCCTAAAAAAAATGGGAGTCAGACGGGTACCGGTCTAAGGAGGGCGCGTTAAAAAAATCAACAACAAAATTGTATATGAATTGTTCTGCAAAAAATATATCACTTACCGAAATCTGCTTCGGCGGAGTGCTACACCCAGTAATGGGTAAAAGGCGTGATGATATATTTATTTATTTTGTATGTAATAAATATCTTTTCATTTAGGGACGATTTCGTATATTGTTAAATGTTAATGAAAGAAAAAAAATAGTTAGAGAAGGGCTCTCCTATCCGTCACTGATCTCTTTAATTTTTATTAGAAGCACTTTTTACTCACTTAAAATAGCGGTGGAAAAACTAATTTGACATGCTCGCTTTCCGTATTACATTCTGTATATGTATATTTTATCAATTAGCAAACTCTCTCTTACTTTGTTATTTAGGTACACATTTTTTGGGTAAGCAATTAGTAGACAAATATTTTATTTAATTAGAAATATTTTCTAAACTAAATGGATTTTCCGAAAAAAAATAATAAAAGGGTTCTAAAAATATGTCTAATGGCTACAAAATGGTCATTAATTTAGTATAATGTTACTGTTTACCACTTTATACTAATGAGTTATTGTTATTTACTGAAATAACAGTTCTGAAAAGTCCACGACATACATTTTTAAGTATTATAGCACTTACCCACTGCAATCTATGCAAAAATAAGAAGATGTCGTTAACTATACATTTATGTCAATGTAATTTTACTTTAATTATCTATTGAACCCATGTAATGACCTACAGAAGATAAAATTATTTTCCAAAGACAGTAATTAACTTCGAAATGCATTGTTACTTTTTGTACCATTTATAATCGAATGTTTGACAACAATATATACCATATGGCATATAACTTCACTTTATTTTTATTTATTATTAACCCTTTGCACTCCAGCCTAAATACTTATAGAGGATACCAATAACTCCAACACTATATTAGTTACATACATACATAGTATACAAGTACATGCATGTAATGTAAAAATGTCGCAATTACGGCGACAACGGAGTGCAAAGGGTTAACTTCATTGATACACATTGTTACTATTTTACTTTTTATACCATTTATGGCATCACTTCCATTGTCAAAATTTAAATTTCAGACATGGTTTAAATAAATAAAAACAATGACTACAATATCTTTGCCATTTATTCCATATGATATATAACTTCGCTTTGTTTTTATTTATTATTAACTACTTCAAAATGTATTATTACTTTTTGAAACATTTATAGTGTCATCTGCATTGCCGAAAGGTAAATTTTAAACTAGGTTTAAGTAAATAAAAGCAAATAGAATATTTTTTGACAGTAGTAACAATTATTTTTATTTGTTATTACTTTGTGCAGTATGCATTGTTAGGTACTTTATGATCAATTGCATGACCAAAAGTTAAATTTTCACTTGGTTGAAATCTCAGTTAAAATAGATATATACAAATCAAATGTTTGACAGCAATACCATTTATTTTATAAACCAAGTTTAAATTTAACTTTTGCTGATGCAACTAACCATTTTAGTGTTCTGTTCTCAAAATGTTAAACAATTTTGAATTTCATAATAATTGTAAATTTTGTAATTTCAATAAATATCTGAAATTTACACTGGGAGACAGACATGACGTATATAGAGAATTATGAAGGCTGTCAGAGTGCTATAAAATCCCACTTAAATATCAAAAGAAATAAAAATGTCTACTTTAAAAATAAGGATATTAATACCCACATCAGAATATAGAAATGAGAAATAATTTTTGTGCGCGAAATGAGTGTTTTTTTTGTTGCGCGTGAGAATGTCATTTTTAGTTGAGACCGCAGGTCAAGATAAAAAAGGTCATTCGAACGCGCCAAAAAACAAGAATTTCGCCCACGAAATACAAACAATATTTTTTCTACAACTGTCAAAAAAGAATAATTCAATAATTATTGATTTATTCAAGTAAATTGAAGGAAAACAATCAAAAATAATATGAATTTGATACTATTAACGTGTTGTAATTAATGGAACATGACAAAAAATAATTTGGGAGCGTGCGCGAAATTCTTATTTTGGGTACTAGGGCGCCGAACAAAATACGCGTTGTCATGACAATGCAAATCATAAAAAAATTACGTACTTCGTGTATCGATATTAGTTTTTTGACAGTTAAAAACCAAAAGAACCAAATATTATTTGTTTACAAACCATATACTCGTATTTCATTAGTTTTTTGTAGCCAATTATTTACATCCGAATTCTCAAGGTCGTTCATAAAGTTTAGAAAAGCAATTAGTAGGTTAAATTTATAGTTTCCTTTTCTAAATTATACTAAAATTTGTGTATTTTAATTATGCTATATCTATAAATATGACATAAAAATCGATCAAATATAGCACACCTATTTTGAATTAACTTTTATATTAGTGTACATGAAAATAAAGATAGTAAAGTAACCGTGAATAAGACTCTTAAAATTTATGTCATCCGTTATATAATTATGAAAATAATAATTAAATAATAAAAGTGTAATTTTGATAATTTATTCAGAAATATTACATTGACATTTGACACAAAGAACAAGAAGATTCTCTTTTTTAAATTTCTTAATTTTTGTAATTGCGAAATAATAAATGTCGCATGCATACGATTAATATTTTGATATAATAAACATAACATATGTATTCATGTATATGTGTTTTATTTCTATTCTCAAATTGTTTTTGTATAAACATAAAAATAGTAAAATTATAATGCCATGTGTTTTTACTAGCAAATATTGTTTCCGGTTAAAGTTTATGTAATGTCAAAATAAATCTAATTACTACTTAGATCTAGAAGTTAGCTCGTTCCTTATTGAAGAGAATAGAAAGGAAAATTTATATTTTCTTACATACGTACGTATGTCGAGGTACAAAAACAATCAGTATAAAAGAAATATGTATCTTGTCTGGATTAGCATATGCACTATTCATATATAAGAGTTACAATTTCGATTAAATTAAACAAAAATAGTCGCGTTATTAGGCTATTTTATGATGTTAAGATGCAAAAAAAACAGACAATCGTAGATCAGTGGATAAAACCAAGATCAAACTTGTACCTGAAGCAAGAAATGCGTACAAAGCTCATTAATTTCAACTTAAATAAAAAACTACGATTTTGTCGAAGTGATTATTAGCTGTACTCTTCTTGTACTGTAATTGGGATAGAGTTCCTGTTGTGCAGAGTGAGCAACAAATATTAAAAAAAATAAAAATAACAAAAATATGATATTAGAAATTCTTTCAAATAATTTAAATTTTTTGAAGGTGATAAATAGGAGGAAGAATTTCCAAAAATAGTTATTTGTATATTAAGAGCGTAAAGTGATTCTTTGTTACTCGAGCACGGTAATTGCAGCAAGAGCCGAAGGCGAGAGCTGCCATAGTGTAAGAGGAGCAAAGACACTTTACGCTCGTGATACACACATAATTTTTTCTACGATTGCATCTTAAAATTATTAAAAAACGTATGCGTACTGAAAATAAGTTCGTTCTGTCAACTGTCAATATGACAAGTTTCTGTTTTGTTTGTATCCCTGGTAACTACTGAAATAAGCGCGTATTTAACATCATTTTCGCGCGTTGCCATTGGAAACGCGCGCATTTAACGTCTTTTTCGCGCGTTGCCATTAGAGACGCGTAAAAAAGATATTTTCAGATTGCTCCACAGAAAACGTCAACTGACAAATGAAAGCGTAATTGTCAACTTTTCATAGCAATCGTAGAAAAAATATATTTTATTCTATAGAATAACATATTTTCCATTTGTCCATTTTGAAAATTGCGATACACTTAAAGAAACAAATGAAGAAATATTATTTCAAATTTAATTAACTGCTTTAGAGCATACGACCGAAGTTAATAAGTCCTAGGTTGAAATCCTGACAGTATCCGAATTTTTGTTTTTATAATTTAATTTTAATTTCAATTGTTATTACTTAAAACAAAAAATACTCATTAAAAATAAAATAAATATATCATCACGTCTTTTATTCTAGAGGATGTGACACTCTGCAGTAGCAGATCTCAGTAAATAATATATTTTTGCGAGTGAAATGTGATTACCAGCCATCAAATCACGCTCCCAAAGATGTTAGTGGTGGAGGAACTGCAGGGGTGGTTTTTAATGTGGTGAAAATTCTTTGTACCCTATGATGTTCTCAAAGTCACAGGTCGACTTGATACCACTGAGCACTCTCCTCATAAAAATTATTTATTTAAATAGCTAATTATATAACAAGTACAAAAAGTCCAATTTTGTACAAGTTGCATATAAAACTTTATGTTTGCCTACTTTGCAAAAATTAAAATATCTTTATGGAAAAATTTAATTGTATCTCAAAGTGTGCGTTGTTGATTTTAATAATAGTTGTATTTTACTTGCCTCCCAATAAAATCAGTTCACTTTTAGTAGTTTAGATAATTTATTTCACTTATTTCAGGTCAAATGGAAAATGGAACAGGATTTTTGAACTGATAATCAATTGAGTATATAACCTCAAAGAAACGCTTGATAGTTTTTGTTTAGGTGTGCAATCAACTGTAAAATTGTTATGAAGGAGCTATTATAAATTCTTCTTATAGATAACATTAATAATACAATGAACGAGTATACAGGGTGTTTCACAATTTATTGTACTTATTTTAACACCATATCTTACTCAGTGTATTGATTATAAAACAGTAAGAATTCTTTTTCAAAATTCACAAAATTATTTGCACTTTACATGAAGTAATAACTATTAATATACCTAGGAATGTTATGAGTATCATTACAGCCGTAGATATCAGTTTGAAATCCGAGCTCGTAAAGCGAGAAATTTTAAGACATCTAAGGCCTGTTATGACTCATAACATCCGTGGTTTGTTCAATAGTTTACCAGTTTCAGAATATAAACACGTTAACGTCATTAATAAATATTATTTTTTGAAATTCTTTTATGAATAACGACATTGTCATCATTTTAGAAGGTGATCAAGTAAGTCTGTGGTCTGTACGTTTTTATTTAACGCCATGATTACAATTTTTTATATCATATTTATAATAGTATGTTATGCATCAAGGGAGGGAAACAAGCGATTATTCCCGCGTGTGAAGTTTTGAATTTTTCCGTGTAATATATGTATTATAAGTAAGCTACTATTATACTTTACTTTCTCAGATGAATAATATATAATTTTATATTATTGTTTCTCTTAAATACTGTAAATGAAAAGTCGTAGAACCATGTTTTTCTTTGCTCTACTTACTTATCTATTCTGATATCTAAAGACTCTCTGTTTATTATTATAATTACTCCTCCTGAGGTCAAGAGAACGAAAATGATACAATTATATAGAAAATATATAACTATTAATAGGAAAGCAAAGAATTTTCAGTACCAGAATGATTAGAATCAGTCATTAACTTGTTTAAATATCCTATAGGTTTTATGTAATGAAATCTTTCAATTAATATACAACCTACTGAATATTCCATGAAAACGTTATCCTTTACCCCTAGCAAAAAGTGTCAAATAAAAGTTGTAAAAAAATATTTGAACATTTAATTGTATTTATTTAATTACTGCTAAAATTAATTTCAAAATTGAAGACTGAGTTCAAAAGAGTCTAAAGTGATATTAATAGAAAAAAATTAAATCGAAATTATAAAAATCTAAGACTAACTAAATAGTTATTAAAAATAAATGAATAACTAGCATTCATACTAACAGCAGTTAAATAATATTTAATGTAATGAACTTAAGTTGTCTATTGAAACTCCAGAAATTACGCAAATCCTACAATTCTTAAATAAAAACTTATACTAAAAGTAAAGAAATTAAACCCTGACACGTAAACGAATGTAAATATAATTGTTTCTAATATGGAATTGTATATAATATTTACTCTTGCGTCCATATACTCTGGTACATAGAATATTTTCTAAGAGAAACATTTATTTTATAAATTCAACAAAATTTGTCACGTAAATTATTATTGCTTCTTATGTAAACTTTAACATTAGCAATATTTAGTTTATTATTTCCTTGTTTTATCATAATGCCACTACAACTTAGCTACAGTCGCCATGTGATTCAAATCTGAGACAGCTGCAATAGTGCAAGAGGAAAACATATTTTTTTCTACGATTACATCTTAAATGATTAAAAAACGTATACGTACTGAAAATAAATTCGTTCTGTCAATCACAAGTTTCTGTTTCGTTTGTATCCCTGGTAACTACTGAAATAAGTGCGCATTTAATATCTTTTTCGCACATTGTCATCAGAAACGCGCGACAAATTGATTTTTTGATTGTTCCACAGAAAACGTCAACAACAGCGGGCGTTATCAATCATAATGCCTCCTAATTATACCTTAGTTGTTTATATACTTTGTATCATAGCTATAAACAGCAAATAATATTTAAGTGAAAAATAAACACATTTACTTGGTGACAGTCACAGAATTGTATCAGTATAAAACTGTGCTTGATTATATTATATTTCCAAATGTTTTGCATTATGATTGATTGAAAGCAGATTATGGAAAATTTTAACGGTAATAAATATACTTTTGTTTGTTTTATGTTAACCTGATGTAGAAGGGTTCTTTTAAGCAATATAGCTTAGCTTGGACAATATTAAGTAGTATTCTTGAAAAATGAATAAATAGAAGTTTTATTTTTAATATAAAATAACATTTTATCTTTTCTCTATGTACTATCCTCTATTGGATAAAATGGAGCGGTCAAAAAGAGTCAAATTATCTTTAAATCCTAAAGCTTTTTGCAAATTTCAACTCATGTACACAATTAGAGTTAGATCTTGGACCTGAACTTATTGACACAATTTATGTAAATAAACATCCTTTTTAGTTTAATCTAGTATTGCGACCCATACTTCATGTTTGAAATTTTGGTATAAAATTTACAAAACTAACCCATCGTTGAGGGAACATTACTCATTAGATTATAAAGAACTATTGGATGGATTTCACGCAATGTATCTATACTTTTTTTAACTATGCGGTTTTCTAATCGCATAGGTTTGAAATCAAATAATTAACATACTTTTTATGTGCAATATTCAGTATTGTAGAGATGTTATATTGCTCAATAACACATAACACAATAAATACGATTGAGTAAAACTGAATAACCACATGGTGTCTAACCTTTCATAGATTGTCTCTTCTATCAAAATTTGCTTACTCAACAATTGTCGTGAATGTAATGATCTCATCTCATCGATGGTTGTTATGAATTTGATTGAGATTTTTGCTGGGCTTATACAACGACATTCCCAATTTTTTAGCTAATCTTGAACTTTGGATTAGATAATCTTATTCTAGTGCGATTTAAAAAAAATCTAATCACTTTCCGCAAACTTCATGGTAACACAACTTTTTGTAAGAATATGGTTTAGCTTAATTTAACTAATCCAAAATTTAGGATTAGCTTAAACTCTTTTGAAAATTGAAGTGCTGGTGTTTAGGCTTGAAAATTATTTTTCGTAACACATGCACAAGAAACACGTTCTTATTACCTAATTTTAAAGAGAGGAACACTGCTTTTCTCCCCTAGGTAGCATGTTTCTCTCCCTCAACCCATATTTTACATTTGTCCCGATAAGACGGTAATTTTTCGACTTCACACAAGGGATAATCGCGCCCTCTCGTGAAGCATATTATACTTTTCATAACAAGTGCACAAAAATTACCGTCTTATCGGGACAAATGTAAAATATGGGTTGAGTAACTAGTTACCTAGGAAACGCCGCAATCAGCTAATAATCGTAGTCTCTAGGGAGAGAAACATCTCTCTGGGGAGAGAAACATGGGAATAATCGCTTGTTTCCCTCCCTTGATGCATAACATACTATTAAGGATTAATTTAAACTATTATAGGGTAGGTGGCTCAGTGATATCAAGTCGGCCTGTGGATCTTGAGAACCCTGGTTCGATCCCCACAGCCGACAAACAATTTTCATCAATTTAAATCTACCCCTGTGTTTCCCCCACCACTAATATCACTTACCGAGATCTGCTTAGGCAGAGTGCCACACCCTGTAATTGGTAAACGGCGTGATGATATATTTATTTATTTATATTTAAACTATTTGAAGATTTTGAAATTCCAAAATAATACTTTATTTTTTTAAACTTCTAATATGTTTTTAGCTATGAAATAATATAATGTAGTTTATTGTTACGTTTTTAATTTTAAAAACAAAACTAAAAGATGAAAGTTGACCATCACTTTAAGTAGATTAATAAAGCGGATTAGTGCTAATACCATTTTTATTTGGCTTTTAACTTTTTAAGGAAAATAATAGCAGTAGTAAACAAACTTCTGTTTGTTTTGGGATAATCTGATGTAGGAGAGATTTTCTAGACATTATTCCATTTTTTATTGAACGAAATAATGCATATTATGACCAAATTTATTTTATTTTTAATGTCTTTCTAAATCAGGAAACAAGATTATTTTAATTTGAATTAAAATCATTGTTATTTAACATCAAATTTCATTCATTTAGTAAATCTGTTTTATTTCAAAACAGAGTTATAGATAATATTAAAAGTGGTATTAACGATAATCCGCTTTACGAATTTGCCTTTAAATGTATTAATTAATAAAATCGTGAATTAGCATTTATCTTATTAATTCATAAATTAAAAAAAAAAGTTTGTATAAACCAAGTATAAGTATTTCATATAACTAAACCCATTTTCTCTAGTCATTTATGTTTATAGATAATAATTATCATGCTATTGGTAATGGGATAAACGTGATTTTTTTTTATATTAGTTTTCAATTATATGTTTATTTACATCTTGTAAAACAAATATATGTCTTCCGTGACATACTTTCTCGAATCTCGCTATATAAATCTTCTGTTATTAGCAATATTGCGACAGTAGAAACGTATAACATAACAATGAAACATGTCAGAGTTCAAAATAACGTGAACAGTATTGGTATCTCAAAACAGAGATACAAGGTTGATTGGCAATTACATTTTAACGATAATAGTGAACTATTCATATTAGTAATCATTAATTTGAATAACTGTTGATATTATGAATTTTTGCATAATATTTATAATATTAATATAAATCTGTGAATGAAATGTGATAGTTTATTATTTAAGATCTTTACTAATATAACATAAATAATTTATTATAGTGTAACAATATGAGCTATCTCATTGTTGTTATGTTGCGTTTAGGTAAGATTGGTTTCGTGTAATTTGACACTCGTGACCACATGTGCCATTAAGGCTGAGTGTTTTGGTTTTCGAATATAGGGCATTAAATTATAAAAAGACAGTTATAGTTAATATTCTTAGAATTCCAACAAGATTTCATGTTCGCGTTATCTGCAGTGCCAGATAGACTACATAACCAAAACACTTGAGACATCTGTGTCCACCCCGATGTGTGAGGGATGGATTCCAGATGTGGGTACCGTACCCAGGACAGCAAGTGTTTTGGTGGAAACCATCAGTCTCGTCCATCGACTCAAAGCGTGAAGATGTATGCAGATCTTCACATCACGCGGTATTCGCATTTGATTTAATTTTAAAACTAGATTAGTGAATTAAGTATTATGATTAATAAAAATTTAATTTAAATAATAATTCTGTTTCCATCCTCATATTAAATTATAACGTTTCGTGTTACAATAAGTAAAAAATATTTGATAGATAAAATTTCAAGACTGCATCTATTCCTTTCGTGTTACAATTGACGCAATCCAGAAAGATTAACTTATTCACCCAGCTCTGTTCGTGTTACAATAGGTATTATAATAAATAAAAGGCTTCAGAATCCAATGTTTATTTTTTAAAAATATTTATTTTTCGGACGTTTCGAGCATAAATATTTGCTCATCATCAGCTCCTTAAAATATAAATATACCTATCATATAATTGAATTCTTTTTAAATATATATTATAAATAATTTATTTTTAACAGTCCATTTGAAATCATGAAATTAAAAATAAACGGCCTGTTTAAAATTATCAGCATTCGTTAAGAATACAACCATTAAATATTACTAATTATTCCGTTAAATAAGTGATTTATCATCATCTTTGTTAAAGTTAAAGATGAGTGCTAAATTCCGTTTAAATTTCAAAACTATATGTAATAAAAACAAATATCATCTACCTATAAATTATGTTCAACGAAAGTGAAAACCAAACGGCCTCGTAGAGAAATTATATACAATAAGTTTTAAACAAAAACATCATTTGGATGATTCAATGTTTATTAATTTGAATAATTTTCTGTTATATTACTGTGCTGTAATAGAAAGCCCAAGTAGTTCATTGAAAATTATAAAACATCGTTAAAATAACGACTACATAGAATTAAGTATCATTGCTTTTAACCAACTTTGTATCTTTTGTTCTATAGCTCTACAAAGTTTTAATTCTGATCGTGTTATTTAGTCCAATTTATACACGAACGATTCATATAAGTAAATGTAAAACTACTAAAAGAATCTTTTAAAAACATCACAAGCTCTTCAAACGTGAAAATGTATTTCTATAAGTAAATTCGTATAAAAATGTTTCAAAATTTTAGCAATAAGGTATTTATTATTTGTTGTACTGATTACAAAGCAAAACCCAATTTTTTTTCGAAATTCTCAAAAATAATTGCACATTACTTGAAGCAACCACATTTGCGCCATTGGACTGATAGGTTACAGTAATGAATACAAATTAATAAACATTAAACATTGAAAGAACTGTTACACAGTTTCATTTAAATAAAATGAATTCTAATGTTTACTAATTTTTGTTCATTACTGTAAACAGTCTAGTTAAACGAAAAATGTTTGCTTCAAATATAAATAAATATATCATCACGCCTTTTACCCATGACTGGGTGTGGCACTCTGTCGAAGCAAATCTCAGTAAGTGATATATTTCTTCGCTTGAAGTGCGGTTACCAGCCTTCAAATCACGGCCCTCAAAGATGTTAGTGGAGTGGATCCACAGGGATCGATTTAAATTGGTGAAAATTGTTTGTCGACTGTGGGGATCGAACCAGGGTTCTCAAGATCCACAGGAGAGTTTCGGAAAAACTATTTTTGCGTTATAATCAGTACATTAAATAATATATATCCTTTACAATAATTTTGAAACCATCTTGTACAATAAGGTGATCAGTCGTTCTTCTTTTATCGAGGATTGTCCTCCTTTTGTCTGTCTTTGATTAAAAGAGTCCTTCTGTTCTTGTTCTACTTATCTACTTTGTAGTTAACTGATCTTATTATTTCCTAAATGTGGAATAAAACAACTGACCTACAACTATTGTTTCTTTACTAATTTTAATTTGAATAATTATTTCAAACGGGATTTGAAAGTTGATAGTCATGCGGAATTGAAGCAAATTACATATTTAAGCAATTTTACTAAAATTATTTGAAAGCAATGTCAGTGTTGCACTTAATTTCTCATTTTGTTAAAGTAAATATTTATCAATTGATAAAATCAAATTTAATTATAAATAAATATTTGGATATGAACCTGAGTCTTTTTGAATTCCGGTTAAATGCTTAATCGATAAAAAAGGGATATAAATCTCAACCTCGTCCGAATTTTTCAAAAAATTTGTTTGAATTAATTTCATAATAAAAGCCTGAATGTTTGAAACTCTCAGTATACCGAATGTTCTACAAAATCTGAACTATGGACAATTAACATGGCAAATGAGTTTACCGTTACCATTGCTTATTGTTTCTCTGATTACTTTGCAGGAACATATTTCAAACAAGAGCAGTAGAGATTTAAATCAATTACTAGAATTCAATTTATTTAATTAGGTAGTTTCACAATTAATTTTAACAGTTGTCAAAAATTGATGTACGTATATAATCGAGAAAATGCAAAAAAATGTATAAAATTAAATAATAACATACATCAAATTGAATAAAGAATTTTAACAATAACTAAATTAGTAAAATAAAATATGTAGACTGATTTCGATGCACAATTTAATTCTCTACAACTTTTATATAAATTTTTTCCTGTGAAATAATCAGGGAAGTAATAATACCGAAATTTGTTTTCTATGTTATTCACCCCAGCGCAGTTTTCGTGTATGTAAAACCTATAAATTTCTATACAAAATATTATAGTTTTATTCTCTAATGTAATAAAATATAAAAAGAGTTCTTTTTGGCATATCTTGCCTTTTTCGGACATATTCAAATTCTAATAACCGTTATATATATAAGCATGCAGCACGTGGTTGATTGCTGTTGGTTGGTTGCAGCCGGACCGTGGAGGCACGTCCGCTGTACTTGTGTCCTGGAGTCCGAATTTGGCTTTACTATCAACTGCGCTTTTAAGAAATCTGGTCTGTTCCGAGTACGGAATCTCGGTGGTATCAAAGCACACGTAGGCCTGGGTAATATCTTCCTATTTTCAATCATCTCATTTCTGGATTCATTTCACTTATAGTGTCGAGTCAAACTATAAATTACTAGTTAGTCTGAAATTATTTATTTATTTATTTTTATTACTTTTCTAACATCACCTGGGTTATCTATAAAAGTGAAAAGTCGTTATTTTTGTTTATTTTTCAGTTTCTGAAGGTAACCCAGATTGAGATTGCAAATTAATTGATAATTTCAAATTGAAATCGAACAGTTTTTATTTCCTTGACAATACCCAGTCAGTAATTATATTATGTCTTCTACTTCAAAATAAGATTAATGCACTGTATTGGTTAGAATATTACTCGATACTATAAAATCATTTCACTATCAAAACAACTGAAACAATTTATTTTATTATTTAATAAGCTAATGGTTGCATTGATATCTATCTAACTTTTTGTATAAATTTTATCTATCTACTTTTATTTAAATTCCAAGTTCTCTTGTACTCACACTATTATGTAAAATTATTGTAGAAATGTTTTAAAGAAATTTGCTTTTTATAAGTGATATTGACCTTTACCTGCTGACTTACTCCTGGGAACTAAAATTTTAATCTATCAGTGAATCTTTCATAAAACTTTTCTTTCTAAATTAAATACAGTTTTATACTAACACCATTTTTCACTCTCATATTTACTGTTAATATCTGAATGTATGTCATCAAATATTATTGTTATAAAACAAGTTATTTTTTAGGATTTACTGTTGGAGATGAGCTCGGATTTCCTGAATCGTTATCCAACTTAGAAGGTAACAGACGACGATCAACTCAAAATAATAGATTTCAGAATGCACTACTAGCTGCAAACGCAAATAAAAATATTGTAAGATTACTGTCATTCTATTGAGAACAATTCATAGTTATATCCATTGTTTTTTCTTCATTGTATTTCAGAATAAAATTACAATGCCGTCGTCTGTAGCAAACGGCTCGTCAAATTTACATGTGAGACCTAATATTAATAGGAGTGTGCCAGCTTTCAAACCAATACCCCCGGCTCAAGAGAGACCGCTCACTTTACGAGATAAAACTGTTACTATGACAGCAATCAATGCTGCTAAACCAGTCGGAAATGGTAATGCACCAGTTCCAGCGCTTGTTGGTATTGCTGTACCAGCATTTGAAGGGATGCCGCCTTCAATATCAAGAATATCACAAAACAGCAACAGAAACAATTTGATAACACCTACTAAACTTGTTACTGTTGAAAAAGAACATCAAGTCTTAAAAGAAACAAGCTCCATATCTCCAGAAGCTGCTGTTCAAGTCATTAAAAACATTCCACAAATATCCAATATATCAATGGAAGCAATCGAAGCTGCAATCCTATTTCGACAACAACAATTAGCAAAACAAAAACAGCAACAAGTTACATCAGCTCCTCCTACTACGACAACAACTCAAAAAACCGTCGTTGTTCCTATTCGTCATATTAACACTGCTAGCAAAGTTATGAATGCACCCAAAGAATATTATCCAGTTGGTTATGATAAAAATTTTGATGACAATTTCGTTTCTAAGGTTGAATTACCTGAAACGGCTTTCAGTTGTGGTGGTCAAAAACATTTTCCTGGATTGTATGCCGATCCAGATCTTGGTTGTATGGTAAGCAGAATTAACTCTAGTACTTTCAGCCCCTCCCATACGTACAGCTTAAGATTCATGAATTTGTATATCGCTTTGTTGAAACTATAATTTTAATTATTGGGCCTTTTACTCTTTAACGGTTAAAAATTTAATAAATATATCATCACGCCTTTCATCCATTACAGATCTCGCTAAATGATAAATTTTGCGCGTAAAATATAAATACCAGTCGTCAAATCACGCCTCCCAATAATTAAATGGTGAGGGAACCACAAGTCTGTCAATTACAGAGCACAAAATTTAAAATAAATAAATAAATATATCATCACGCCTTTTACCCATCACTGGGTGTGGCACTCTGCCTAAGCAGATCTCGGTAAGTGATATATTTTTTCGCGTGAAGTGCGGTAACCAGTCGTCAAATCACGGCCTCCAAAGATATTAGTGGAGGAGGAGCCACAGGGGTAGATTTTTGAAATTGGTGAAAATTGTTTGTCGGCTGTGGGGATCGAACCAGGGTTCTCAAGATCCACAGGCCGACTCGATACCACTGAGCCACCTACCCCACAAAATTTATTAACAATATTTACAATTTTTTTTTTAAAAGAAACGCTGTACATGCATGTATCAATTTTTTTTTTGGCCTGAGATTATAAATTAGTTATTTGTGTATTGAGAGTGTAAAGTGATTCTTTGTTCCTCTTGCATTATTGCAGCTCTCGCCTTCGGCTCGCGCAGTAATTACCGTGCTCGAGTAACAAAGACACTTTACGCTCGTAATACACACATAATTTTTTCTACGATTGCATCTTAATATTATTTAAAAACATATACGTATTGAAAATAAATTCATTCTGTCAACTGTCAATATGACAAGTTTCTGTTTTGTTTGTATCCTTGGTAATTATTGCAATAAGCACGCATTTAATATCTTTAACGTCTTTTTCGCGCGTTGCTATTGGAGACGCGAAAAAATAGTTATTTGTGTATTAAGAGCATAAAGTGATTCTTTGTTACTCGAGCACGGTAATTGCAGCGCGAGCCGAAGGCGAGAGCTGCAATAGTGCAAGAGGAACAAAGACACTTTACGCTCGTGATACACACATAATTTTTTCTACGATTGCATCTTAAAGTTATTAAAAAACGTAGGTATACGTCTAAAATTAAATTCGTTTTGTTAACTGTCAATATGACAAGTTTCTGTTTTGTTTGTATCCCTGGTAACTATTGAAATAATCTTTTTCGCGCGTTGCCATTGGAAACGCGCGAATATAACGTCTTTTTCGCGCGTTGCCATTGGAGACGCGCAAAAAAGATATTTATATATATTGCTATGAAAAGTTGACAATTACGCTCTCATTTGTCATCATAAAGTTGACGTTTTCTGTGGAACAATCGAAAAATATCTTTTTTGCGCGTCTCCAATGGCAACGCGCGAAACAGATACTAAATGTACGCTTATTTCAATAGTTACCAGGGGTACAAACAAAACAGAAACTTGTCATATTGACAGAGGACAGAACGAATTTATTTTCAGTATATATAAGTTTTTCAATAATTTTAAGATGCAATCGTAGAAAAAAATTATGTGTGTATCACGAGCGTAAAGTGTCTTTGTTACTCGAGCACGGTAATTGCATCGCGAGCCGAAGGCGAGAGCTGCAATAGTGCAATACACAAATAATATTTTATTGTACAACAAGCGTGTAATGGTTGGCACTTACTCATTTCACTCGAGTATGACAGATTATATTCCATACAAGTTGTACACTATGATTTTTTCTAGAACTACGATATTATTTCTCTATTAATCTATATTTTAATAATAAGTTTGTCCCTATTTCACTATATAAATAAATAAATATATCATCACGCCTTTTAACCATTATTGGGTGTGGTCTGTAAATAATCACATCAATATTTGTTGATAAGAAGAAAATATTTCATAAAGTTATGTGTTTCGTTACGATTTTGTTCATCAATTACATATTTAGGATTCTATAAAACTTATGGAATTTCACAAAATTCCACCATCTCTCTCGTCGTGTTATGAGACACGTACCGATCTTATATAATCATATACTATATTGAATCGAAGAATAATTAGAGATTTGTCGCAATTAATGTTTTAAATAAGGCGAATTCTGTAACACAAATTGTTAGGTATAGCAATTGTTAGGACTCCCGATCAAAAATGGTTGCTAAGAAGGTTTCTATTAAAAGATCATGCTAGCAATTGCTATACTTGGCAATTTTTATTACATAATAGAATAGAATGTATCGATTTCAATATGAATCCTGACATTTACGCAGCTATTTCAGCTCAAAGCTGTTAAGTACTAAAATAATGAGTGGGATAAAAAATAAAAAAAGCATTATAATGTTTTACAAACGCAGTAACAACAATGTTAATCTAATTTAACTGGTATTGTACAGCTTTCATAGTTCTCGAAATATTTTTAGTGTACTAACACTTTCTTACACTTATTACACTTAAAAACCCGTAGAACTAGTCATTAATTTGAACCGGAAATAGTAAATGTTTTTATAACAACAAAGACAAAATTAATTGTCATCCAACACTTGGTGAAACAAGGTTTAATAAAAAATATAAAGTAAACATTTGGCTATGTTTCACAAAATTCAGCCTCCAAGTCACCTTATGAGGGCATCGTCAGAGGCTGGCCAGCACAGTTAGTAACCATAGACGCGTTTCGCTCTTATTAGAGCTCATCAGTATGGTATAACTCACTTCTTCACTTAGAACAAAGTTCATGTGAAGAAGCTGGTGACAAAGAACTGTGCCAGCAGAGAATAAGATCTCTAACAAACTGGTAAGATGACATGAGAAGTTCTGTGGAACTGGTCATGCCATCTACCGAAAAAAGGGAAAGCTACGCAATAGCAATTTAAATAACAACAAAGACAAAATTAATTGTCATCCAACACTTGGTGAAACAAGGTTTAATAAAAAATATAAAGTAAACACTTGGCTATGTTTCACAAAATTCAGCCTCCAAGTCACCTTATGAGGGCATCGTCAGAGAAACATAGCCAAGTGTTTACTTTATATTTTTTATTAAATGTTTTTATAAATTTTATATGAATGTATTTTATGTTTGCAGGTATTCCACGTATGTGCATTAACAGACGATGGACTTATCATGAAGAGTTTCTTGTGTCCCGAGTCTACATTATTCGATCAAACAATTCTTAAATGCAATTGGTGGTTCTATGTAGATTGCAAGAGTTCAGAAAAACTGTACGACTCTAATATACCCATATCAAAAAGTTATCAACTTATGAAGGCTTTGACATTTTTCTCAGCGTATAAGAAAGATGCTAATACGCGGAATTAAAGCAAATAACAAAAATATTAATTATAATTTATAAAATTTTGCTCAATGTATTTATCTAAGTCGTATCTTTAATTAGGAACGTATGTGGTGCATATTTCCAAGTACACACTAAGAATATTTTCTCAGGGATGAGATGGTTACGTGAAAATTGTTCTAAAAACTAAACAATATAATTTGTTTTTAACCAGCATTAACCCCAATATTATAATAAATTAATTTATTATCACTGCCGTCAAAGTTTAATTTGATCAAGAATTAAAAAAGAAAAAAACTGTTAAAACTCTTTGCTCAAGAATCATCACATTTATTTTAAAGTGAACTTTTTACATTTTTACCGATTGTTCATACAAATTTAAATTAAATTAAACTGTGATAATTTATTTAAAATACAAGAAAAATTCAATTCTATTTCCGCAAATAAATCCTGTGTCAAATTTTACACAAATAATTAATTTCAGGAAAATTGTTTCAAGTAAATATTGCGGTTGTTATTTGAACTTTTAGTTTAATTTATTTTATTTTTATCAAATTATATATTTTAATATATTTCATGTTGAAAATATCCTAAGTTTTTATTTAAATATCAATGGAACATTACTGTCGTTGTCTATGTTATTATACAATAAAAATGGGGGACAAACGTTGCAAAATGCAACTTTTCCGACGATTTTGGTGATTGATCAAAACTTCTCATATAAAAATTTCAGTTGTTACAGTAAATTTTTTTTTTACATTGACAGTAAAAGAAAACAAATATTTCTCCTAATTTTTATAATTCTAATTCTACATTCAAAGTAAGTAATACGTTTATTTGTGTCAAAATTGATCTACGCATTTTCTACAAAATAAATATTGTTTAAATTATTTTCGAAAAATCACCTCTTACGGCCTAGTTTAACATTTTGTGTTCCTCTGTTTTGTTGGAAACATTCTAGGCCCTGTATAATAATGTAGTTAACGTTACTGTATGATTTAACCAAATTTGTAATTAGTTATGTTGCTGAAATGCGGACATATGAATAGTAACATCACAGATATTAAAATAGTAAAATTTGTATAAAACTATTATACCTACGCTGTGTTATCATAAAAATAATTATAAATATAAGAATTTTTATATCCAAACTTTTGTATTTTTTCTTTGAACAAATAATATATTTAATTTATACAAACTGTAGATTATGATGTTTCAAATAAATTTTTTATTCATGTTTGATATTTTTGTATACCGATAAATATAAGTCGTTAGACTTTTTATATATTAAATTGTTTTAATCATTATAACAATTACACCTAGGCATTTAAGAATAATGGTCCTTATTTGAGTAGTACTAATGTGCAATTCTTTATACAAAATATTAATTGTAGTTGAGCTTTTTTTTATTTCAAGCAATCAATAAATTTGTATAGTTTTCGTGTTATGTATTTTTTAGTTACTTTCTTAAATGAATTGTTTTATAAATCTGATTATACCTACCGTAATGACAAATAATAATGACATTATGATAACCTCTCAACAATTAAACAGTTTCTTTTTAATCATTATTTCATTTATTTCGTCTTCAGAAACTTATACAAATAATGTATTATTATCAGAGTGTTTACGATGATTCTTATTTATTTTTAATAAATGTTCAGTTTACGATTCTTGGAAAAAATATGTAACTGGTATTTTAGTAACTACCGTAAAAATAATAATATTGTAAACTACTTAACATCAAGTAAACAAGTCTTGTTAACCATCATAAATAACAGTATATTTATACTATCTTGGTTCAATGAGCAACTGCCTTGAATTTGTTTGTCATTTACAATATTGTTAAATTTAAAACAGATTGCTTCAAATGTATTATCATGCAAATTGAGTTTTCATTTAAAATTTTATAATATGAGTAATAATTAAATAATTTATTTGATTTCTATTTGTATTCGACTACGAGTAAATTATATATTTGAATTTGAAGCATTGCCTAGGTACAGATCAGTAGATTAATATTTATCCAAATTTCTGGATTTATTTTCCGAATAAAATTGTCTGACAATATATATTTTAATTTTAAATTAAGTAATTATTGAAACATGGCTATTACTTCATTAACACTTTATTATTATAAAATTGTTTTATTTAATTACTAATGCAATTTTAACTATTCATATTTTGACATCATTTTAGTCTTAAATTCCATGTTGAATTTCTTTTAGTTTTGAAGTTTTGAATAAATACCTATCTGAAAAAAACTTATAACATTCACAAAAACGTTTACATACGAAAAATAGGTATGTAAAAGTTTTTAGTTCTTGTCAAAAAAATAATTTGACATGTCTTCATAATTCAATCATTTTACAATATCGTTAAATAGTACACTTATCAATTACTGTTATCAAATGATCACCAAATTAACAGTACATAGTATTATTAGAACACTTATTAATTTGACAAATTATATAAATAACAACGGTCATCTTAATCACAACAAATATCTTATACATAAAATGTAAGTTTTAAAATGCAGACTTACCTTTAATAAGATCACTTTTTAACCTACAGCAACTGTCACCAACTTGGATAAATCTGCATAGAATTCTTCTCTTCTCGACGACATTTTGGATCCATATTCACTAAATTCACAACTACACTGCTTCTACACATACATTAGTACAGTGACATAACGAAAGTAATTGACATTCAATATTATTTCGTTTTAATAAAATCACAGATTTAAATACTATACTTTGACGAATGTTTACATTTTATTTATTTATGTACAACGGAAACTAAATCCCAATTACAGCACAAATTATTTGTTCGATATTTAAAACACTGCATATGTTCATTGTTATTGCAAACTAACTTAAATGTTGTAGAAAACTATAGTAAATGCAGTGTTCAACAGGTATAAAATGACTGAAACTATTGCGATACGTCTGCGCTGAGAATTATAGGAACGGACTTGTCGAGTTACGTATTGAAAGCTATTAAAATTAATAAGTTATCTCACTTGGTAAATGTATTTGAATGATTTTATTCAAATATTCAGTGCAAAAGAAAGTATATGATACTGATGTAAGTAAATCATGTAAATATAAAAAAGATCTTTATTACTTTTAACATTCACAAAATTTAAGTACTATTCACAATAATCATCAAAATTACACATATAATACAATATTTACAAAATATATTTTCTTAAATTAACACATAATAGTTTAATAGTTTTAAATAAAAATGACAGAAATATAGTTATGATTATTAAAAATAATAAACACATTTCTGGAACAGTTAAAATTTTCTATGATTCATTTACATATTACTACATAACATCATTAAAATTCATTTAAATGTTCAAAAATAAGGAATAAAATGTTCGCGTTTTAACAGTATAAATATTAACAATTTTAACAGTCTTTATATAAATAAATTTCTAAATTTGTGCGTCATTATTAACAATGTACCTATTATACATTTCTTTTATAGTACGACTTATATAAATTGTATAAATTCTATTTAATTTGTCAATATGAACTTAATCTATAAATATAAATATTTTTATTAGTTTTTACCACTGTGTGATTCTTTACTGACCAAATAATTTCACAAATAAATTATATTTACAAGCTATTATTGTCAAAAGACATATTATCTTTGCCTTCTTTCGTCATACTAGTTCCGTTAGTTGGTCCCATACTGATGTCATCATCTTCTTCACTATCTGGTGCTTTCACATACTTATATTTCATGGCCATTAACGCGAAAATCCCCATATCAGCCACCATAAGTCCGGCATATAAGAAATATTGAGAAGACTGTAAAGCAACATACAAAATAAATAAGAATACAAATAAAATAAATAAATATATCAACACTACTTTTACCCATTACTGGGTGTGGCACTTTGCCGTATCAGAAATGCGGTTACCAGCCGCCAAACATATACGGTGAGAAAGCCATGGGGGTAGTTTTAACGTTGTGAAAATTGTTTGTCGCCTGTGGGAATCGAACCCAAGTTCTCAAATCTACAAGCCGACTCGATACTACTGAGTCACCTACCCCATAAATAACAATACTTAAATGCAGTTATATTTTTATTATATAGGATGTTTTAAAATTATTGCAAAAATATAAGGGCTATCTACATATGCTTGTATCGATGAAAGCAAAAATAAATTTTCCAAAATTTGCAAATATAATTATATATTCTTAGAGCTAATATTTTTTCTTCCACTAGACTGATAGATTACTGATTAAAAATTATTAAACATTAAATTAAATTTACTTTAATTAAAGTCTCTGCAGCAGTTCTTTCAATGTTATTTCATTTTGTCTCTTATTATGTTTCAGAATTTTTATTCAATATTATAATCTCAACTCGAAGGAATGTGCAGTTATATTTGTGAATTTCTGATAAATTATTTTTGCTTTATCATCGACATATTAAATAATACATATTCATTTTTGCAATAATTTAAAAATACCTGTATATTAGGAAAGTTTAGCTAATACTCTAATAAAATCATAATGATGTTCCGTCAAAAGTTATCGTTGATAATAGCAATTGTTATAAAAGATAAGAGCTTTTGCAAGTCATTTTTGAATGTTGAACACAATATACTCGAATTTTATCAGTATATTATGACGGCAATTAGTCTCTATAGCATTATAATACAAATTTTTTATCAGCAACAAAAAAAAATAATACTTTACATTGTCGTTATTGATGTATGAAAATATTAATAAAACATAACATGATAATTGATAACTATATTAATAAACAAGTTATTTTTCAATAAATAATGATAATATTTTTTTATTATTATTGACTTTAAATATTCAAATAAAACATGCACCTATAAATCAATCGTACCGACTGAATATTGAAAATAAAATAATAAAAATGAAATATTACTCGTATGAATTCACAACAGTAACAATAAGTTAATAAGTAACTAAGTATTAATTAGTACTGATGATTTATGATATAAAAAAATAATTTTGTAGCCCTATAATTTTAAACTATTGGTTTTATTCTTAAAATTTATCGATAACTACTTTGAAAGCAAAGCAATTATTCATAATTCAAATTAATAATATTGAAATTAAATATCAAACATAAGGGCACTTACTTGTTTCTCGAAGGATCCAGCCTCTTCTACAATAATAACAATAAGATTTCCAACAGCAGTGGTCAGCAGCCATCCTGCTTGAAGTACAGACTTCATAGAAATTGGAGCTTGTGAATAAGAAAATTCAAGACCAGTAACAGAGAACATAATTTCCCCAAGAGTGATGACAAGATACTGAGGAATCAACCACAAAATATGGACGCTGTTTGGCTCTGATATTGTGTACATTATTCCACTCTGAAATAAAAACATATAAATTTCAAATTATTTTAATTTATAATCAAACTATGTTCGATTAAATAAAGTATAACAAATAGAAAATGAAATTAAAAAAAACTATTCATATCATTAACAAAGAATTTAAACCCCTAAGCCTTAATTAAAGAATCAAATCTAGATACGTATTTCGAAAATTAGGTTCTCACCTTCAGTAAAAACGAGAAAAATCTAAATTACACGACTTGTGAACCAAGTCATTGGCCAAGACAGAATCTATCTTGACCACTGTCTTAGTTCACAAGTCGTGGAATATTGATTTTTTCGTTTTCCACTGAGGATGAGAACGTGGTTCTCAAAATACGTATCATAATTTGATTCTTTGATTAAGGCTTAGGGGTAAAAATTTTTCTTAATTAGTTCTTAGCCTTAAATTTTTTACATTTATTTTATATTGATATAATTAAAAGGATGTAATAATTTTTGGCTGAAATAAAATGTTTTTTAAATTCTTTATAAAGTTTACCTGTGATTCATAGTCTACTATGATTGAATAAACACCACCTAGTTTCATATCAAATTCTCCAATTTTTTTTTTGTTTACTTCTAACTTATATTTTCCTGGTGGTAATTTCGTAAATTCCTCAACGCCTGTATCTGTAGTATTAGACTTGACGTCATCGTAACCTTCAAGCTTGAATAGTATTTCATAATTTTCTCCACCCATGGGTAATGACACCATTGTTCTACAAAAAAATAAAATATTTAAAAATTATAAATCTAAATTAAAAATCATAATAATTTAAAGGTGAGTTAATAGTTGAATTTAAACCATTCGGATGCAATTGTATTTTTGATATAAGTTGAAGTCATCGAAGTTTGAATTCAGTAACATTTGTTTGTGAAGCACCTTGACCGTATGATAAAACAAAATAATAATTTAATATTTCATTACCTAACAAGTGGATATCCATTGCTTGATTTTTGTATACTATCTTCAAAATTAAAAACTTCATATTTTTCGGTACTAGTTTGGTTCATTCTAATAAAATGACCAGTCATATTTGTTTCTTTTATCAAGCTTTCTACTTCCAATGTTTCATTCACTGCGGTACATTTGGAATTTGGTTCTATTTTGTATTTTAATTTCATCGAAGCAGATTTAAACATTAGGTTTTCATAATGAAACGTATAAGCATTTATCGAAAAATCACTATTGCTTTCATTTAATCCTAAGATTTTTACATCACATGGCAAACCGTTGAATATTCTCAACTGAGCTTCGCCAGTTTTTGGCAGGACAGGATATGTGCTCTGAAATAAATTATATAAATTATATCATTGATATCTTAAAATTTAAACATTTACAGGATGACGGTTTGATTTCTCGTCATATTTACATATTATTAATATTAATTTAGCATGATACTACTTCAAGATCAGTTAAAATTGATTTTTATCATCAAATGATAACAATATATACTTACATATATCTTTTTTAATTATGAATAATTGGAAAATACGATAATGAAAATGTTTTTAGTGATACAAATCATTTTATTGATCAAACCAATTTCAGTTTTGTTTTCCTTTCATTATCAGATGAAAAAGTATAAGAGGCATTTCAATTTTATCAAGAATTATTAGATATAGTAAATACTAATTACATATCGACAGTTAATGTATAAGAATTAATATCAACTACAACTAATCAAAATGCATTCTATTTTTGTTTAAAATTGATGTATTTACGGAGGCAAAAATATATTGCATTTATTCATTTTATTGTTTTATTTTTCGGACTACTTCTTTAAATAAACAAAACATGAACGAGTGTAGGTACATACCTCTAGTTGAAGTTCTACAATGGCAGACAAACAGAAGGCAACAGCAGCTAATAATCCACCAACTGCTAATCGTTGTAAAGGTGTACGTAATATCCGGCATTTGGTAAGTAGAGGGTAAATGCACGTGTCAAATAATGGAATAAAGGCAAGAATCAATAGTGGATTGACCACTTGCATCTGATCGGGAAGAATGGTATAGAAACCGATGTCACCACTCATGCGACTGGCTTGGAAAGTCCAAGCTGTACCCTATTAAAATAAAGATTTAATCGGATATAATAAAGATGATTATGAACTATTCATTCAGAGATTCAAACAAAAAGCAATTCTTATATTTTAGTTACACTAAAATATTCATTCATGTAAATCTGTAGAAATATTAATTTGTAAAATATAATTTATGCACCATAAATTTAATTCTTTTTAATCAAATAAAAGGTAACGACAGTAAATAATTTATTACTTAATAAAACCACTAATATTTATTTAATGGATACTAACCTGTTGATCAAAAAGAGCCCAGAAAACAGGAATTGGAATGTAGAGAACAAGAACCTTAAGAGTGGCCTTAATGTCGTTGATAAGTTGGTTATCATATTTATCATTTGCATAATCTAGCCAGTGATCTCTCTTGTCATCAGATTTGCTCTTTACTTTTTGGGATACAGCGTGCTGTTGAAATTAATCATTATTAATATTTATAGTTGATTTAAAACTGAAAAAATATACTTACTCCAATACATTTTGAGACCCGTACAATAACATTTCCAGTTGGTTTTTTAATGGTATATAATGGTTTACCAACAACGAACACAACTAAAATAAATATCATAAATTAGTTTGTGATTAATAAAACATTGTTAATTAATATTTAGTTTCTACATATTTTTTCTGCTTTAAACAGATATATCTATCTATTTGTTATGCTGTAGCACGGACCTACAGCTTGTAGTGGAATTCAAACCACTCAGACTAAGTTTTATATTTAATTACAACAAGACATCGATTCTTTTTTTATGGGGTAGATGGCTCAGTGGTATCGAGTCGGTCTATGGATCTTGAGAACTCTTGTTCGATTCCCACAGGTGACAAACAATTTTCACCAATTTAAGTCTATCCCTGTGGCTCCCCCTCCACTAACATCTTTGAGGACCGTGATTTGACGGCTGGTAACCGCACTTACCGAGATCTGCTGCGGCAGAGTGCCACATCCAGTAGTGGGTAAAAGGCATGATGATATATTTCTTTATCGATTCTTTTTATGAAGCAACAACAGAACTATGGTACTTCAGCTGTGATATTTATTTGTTACCCTGCATAACAGGAACTTAATCCAAATTACGGAACAGCAAGGTTACAATTTATATTAGAATCCGAAATATTCGGATACAATTTTTTTTGGATATAAGTTGAAGTGAGCATGATTTGAATGCACGACCTTTTACTTGTAAATTAGTAAATGCAAATTTTACCTTGGTTTTATCAGACTTCCTGATATAAAACTAAGATGTATGTCGTTAATATTGGAACAAAGTACTTGTAATACGAAGTGTAGGTCACTTGTGTATGATATACTAAAATGCTCTTAACATAAAAAGATAAGTAGGTAGCCGGATCATACTGGTAAGAAAATTAGAAGCGCTCCAATTTTTGTTCGGCTGTTATTAATTTCATTAGAATTTTAGTTTCACGAGCCGAAATATGTCAAAGTTTAATTACAAAATATTATTTATTCTTTAGTTTAGAGAGTCAGTCAAAGGGGGTAGCGGGATAAGCATAGTGAATCGGCCCCAGAGCGATTTTGACTTGGCACTATGTTGGCCCTTTCAAAAATGTAAAAAAAAACAAGGTTTAGATGGTTACCAACTTTATAGATATATTTCTCTGCTGGCAATCCATAAAAGATTGATTTTTTGACATGTTTTTGGAAAAAAAATGTTTGGGCCTACTTAAATAACTTTAGTTTAACTTTCGGTAACAGATAATTAATCTACACTAATCAGAGAACATCTACGATTTTTTTCATTTATTTCAGAAGCAAAAATTACTGCGAAAAATCAATTTAAAAAAGTTAAAATTTGACACTTTTTTTAGTTTGACCTTGGCTTTTCTCGGGTTGTTAAGACCCCGAAAAACGCTGAATGCAAAATTTAGCAAATTTAACAAGCTTTCAGGACGCAAAACCGCATTACGATATCTCTATTACATTAGGCGACAATCGATTTTAAGTAAAGTAAAGAATATGCGAAATTTTCCGATTTTTTCCTTTGTTCAACTTACTTATAGAAACAACCATGAGAATGCCAGGAACTCCAAAAGCAAGCGGATAACAAGTCGGTTCGCCAAAACATTGTACGTTTTCACGCAGAATGGGCGTGAGCAACGTGGAAATGAGTGAACCAGCGTTGATGGAGAAGTAGAACAAGGAGAAGAACTTGGCCAACTGCAGTTCCTGTTGCGGCAGCACGAACTGATCTCCACCAAATGCTGCCACACATGGTTTGATACCGCCAGTGCCCAACGCTATTAGCATTAAGCCCAATATTGATATCTCACTGTCAACAAAATATACATGTAAAATATTTTAAAATCTAAAAGATTTTAGTTCTTTTTAATTTTAGGCTTTAGTGAAAATAAAATAGGAAAGTTTAAGTTTTTATTAAATTTTTCTTTTATTATTAATAATTAGCGACGTTTCGGCACATTATTTTGGCCATTTTCAAGTTACCAATAATTTGTACATTTTTTATTTTTCACTAAGGCCTAAAAATCCATATAACAAATATTAAAAAAATACACATATCATTAATATAATTCACGTAATATGAAATACAATTCAAACATTTTTATTTAATTTGGAATGCTAATTATCATGAGATGCACATTTTAATGTAAACCATGGATCATAAGTTGCCACCTGAACACTAATCTTTTTTAAACAAGATATTGTTATTATTATAAATGAAACATACAACATATTACATACTATGTATTGTGCATTATTTTAGTTATAGTTTGAAACCGTTGAAAGTATTACAATAAAATTAAAAACATTAAATTTATTTGAAAATAGTTTCAAAATTTTGGTATAATTTCTTAAAAACGGTTGTAAGAAAGGTATAAATATCAATATAATTATATACTTCAGTAAATTTTTATTCCGTTTGAATTCGATAACATTAAAACAGTTTTTTTTTCAAAATTGTAAAATTTTTTGAGAAATGAAAACAAAATTCTAAAATTATTTATTTACGACTTGATTTTTAGGTGTCTATTTTCAGATTGTAAAATATTTAATAACAAGATTTCATTAGTCACGGGTGTTTAATATTTATTAATGTCAATAATTTGGGTAACTTTGCTAATGTAATACACATACATGAAACATTTTTACATACTAGCAGTGAAAATAACCATTTCTATTAGCAAATATATTTTTTTAATTTATTACAATACCTACAATCTTTAATTTAAATCTATGTACAATACATATGTCGTTTATAACAACAATAATATTTTATTTCAAAAAGATCAATGTTCAGGTGTCAACTCCAAATCTAATCAAGCGCATGATTCATTTCATTCGTATATGCAAGATGTTAGATGTTTTCATGCCCACTCTTATTAAGTAGCATTTATTAGAAATGAATATTCAATACTATGTAAATGAGATTGTTGCAGGAATAAGGTAAATGTAAATAATGTAAAAGTATAAAATAGAAATAAGTATAATCATTGAATGATTATGAGAGATTGAGTCATTTCAGCGTTAGTCGAACGAAATATAGATAAAAAATATAAGTAAAATGGAGGATACAAGATAGATGATATGTATAAACGAGTGGAAGGAATAGAAGAATTTGGACGAAGCAGAAGTACCTACTCTGTCTGGGTTGAAATAAATAGGGTGACTGCAAGATTTGTATGTTTATAAAACAATATTACATATTAGTAATTTTGATTATATAAATTTTATTTATTGAAAATAAAATCACGTGATTTAAAAGAAAATGTGACAGCGCTTTCAAGCGACTAAAATCTGTATTATTTATGATTTTGAGCAAATGTCATCTTATTGCATACTTGAACATGAACTAAAAGTAGGGAATCCGTATTTCATATGATAGTATATTATAACTTGGATGCTCCAATTTTTCTAGAACTATTTCGCAATTTAATAGTTAGTTTCTTATAGTTGATGCTTTAGAGTGTGTTTTCAATGATCACTAACTTATATTATATGAGAACTAATTTTTTTTTGTCAGTTTTTCCGTTAATATTTATATTTCAGTAGTTGTATGTAAAATGCCACAAGAGTGGAAGGTAGTTTCCTTCAATAGTTTTTTATGTAATATGAACAAAAACAAAAAATATATTTTAACTGTGAATAAATTTACATAATATGTAATTAGTATTTTTTTAGTAAATACTTAATTAATGTAGATCAAATCAAATTATATTGGTTAATATTCTCCATAAATAGCAGCGTTACTGCTGACGACTATTGTGTCAAATCTTTTAGTTCATGAAAGAGTCATGGAATCGAAGTACACATCAAAAATAGAAAGAGAAATTGGAATAAAATCATATTTGAATCACAGGCGACCATAGTATATGACCAGAGTTCATAGGTCCCAGGTTCAAATTATTATTTATGTTACGCTGTACAACAGAAATTTAATCCCAATTACTGTACAGGGCCCGCACTCACCGAGCCGCAGTGTGATAGATTATATAATTTTTATTTTGAGTGCGATTCGAACTCGGGATCTCCGAATTCGAATTCCGTATCGCTATTTACATTAAATGTGAAATTATATGCACAAGTTTATAATTAAATTTTTCTAGTTAGTAAAACACAAATAAAATGTAAAACATATTTCAGTTTATTATGTAAACAATGAACGTAAAAGCATATAATTTATAACTAATATACTTACGTTTGTGGTAGATTAAGTGGCGTAGCAGAAGCTAAAGCAAGAACACAGTTACCGACAGCGTAGATGATTGATACATAGAAAATAGTTCGAAACTTTCCAAGAAAGCTGTCAGCAATAATGGCACCAAAAACAGGGAAGAAGTACACGAAGAAGATGAACATGTGGAATAAAATTTTGGCATCCTTTTCCGCAAACTCTAGCACTGTCTTCAAGTATAGAGACAGCACGGCTGAAATTAATTTAAAAATCATTTAATAATGAAAAGAAATATACATTTTCATATTTATTAAATTGAGTCTTCTAAGAAGATTAATCTCATTTTCTCATCGTTTATAAATTCGTTATTATGAATATTAAAAGATTGACGCAACAAATACTGTTTTTTTGTGTTATTATTATTATTCATCTTTTAATAATACTTACTTCGCATGCCGTAAAAGGAAAAACGTTCGCAGAATTCATTGCTTACGATGAAAAATACTGATTTTGGATATGGAAGTTTCTGTAACAAATAAGAACAAAATTATATTTAAAAAGAAAGATCAAACTTATATTAACAAATAAATAAATAAAATAAATATATCATCACGCCTTTTACCCATTACTGGGTGTGGCACTCTGCCTAAGCAGATCTCGGTAAGTGATATATTTATTCGCGTGAAGTGCGGTTACGAGCCGTCAAATCACGGCCCTCAAAGATATTAGTGGAGGGGAAGCCACACGGGTAGATTTAAATTGGTGAAAATTGTTTGTCGGCTGTGGGGATCGAACCAGGGTTCTCAAGATCCACAGGCCGACTCGATACCACTGAGCCACCTACCCCATTTATTAACAGTAAAACAATTTTAAAGTTTACTACATTATTTTTTTAAGAGCACAACGTTAAGTTTTCATAAACTATTTATATCACTAAAATATGCAAGCATATCGAACTTGAATACAACAATAAATAGATTACTGAAAATTATATTTATAAGCACTTATAAAATATTAAAATATCATCTAAAATTTTCTTGTTTTTTAAATATAAATTTCGCAATGTTAACAAATAATAATAATAGCAGTAAAGAGAGAACGATTGAAGAAATTAGTTATTTTGACCTAGGAATTATAATAAGCTTGTAATTTACTAGTAAATAGAGCAGAAAGGTAGTTTCTATTAACACAGTTATTTAAAAAAACTATTAGACTGTTAGACTAAGAATTTTGAAAACTCATTTGAAAAGCAATTGATTGTTATAAGGTATATATTATTTCTTAATACAATAATTTATACTGTATAAGCTTTTAGTTCTACCAACAAACACAAAATTCTAATTAAATTTCAGTTAGTATATAACCGTAACTCAAATCCACGCCATGTCCTAATTTTTTACATTTTAATTAAATTTGAAAAAATACATCAAATTATTCGATATTTCTATTTAATAAACAATATTGTATATAAGTAATTTTGGTTATATGTGTATAAACATTATTTTAAATAATAATAATAATATCCCTATATATAAAAAATGCAAACATTTTCAAATAAATTAAATGATTTAAACAGAGTGGTTCGTACCACAAGCTTTGTTTTTGGGTGTTTTAAGAGTACGGTTTTAACATGTTCGAGATAGCTAAACCACCCAAATACACTGCTCTTAAAACAGCCAAAAACAGAGATTGTGCTACCAGCCAATGTGACATTACATTACGAAAAGCGTCATCGTCTCCAAACGACTAAAATCTATACTACTTATTTTTGAACAAATGTCATCCTATTGGCTGCTTAACATATGCAGTAATCACTTAACTAAAAGTAAGGACATATGGTAGGTAGTATATTATAACTTGGATGTTAGAGTTTTTCTATATCTATTTCACAATTTCAACTTTAGTTTACTACTTTTGATATTGTAGAACGCGTTTTCAAAGATTGTTAACTTAGATTTTAAGCTAAGCACTCTCAATTTTTTTGTTAATATTTATATTTCTGTAGCTGTATGTAAAATGATGTCACCAGAGTGGGAGGGAGTTTTATTCAAAAGGTTTTAGTGCAATTATTTTAGTAAAATATTAAAAAAAAAGTATGAACACATGTTTTAAAAACTATTTTACTATAAATAAATTTGAATAATCTTCTAATTAAAACTATTTTAAAAAGAAGTACAATTCTATGTGAATCTGCCTGTAATTGATTACTTTAAATGATGGAAAAATATAATTTCTAACTTATTTATATTATAATTATTTCGTTCCATTTCAAAATTGTCAATTTATATAATACATCTATTAAACTAACAAGATCATTAAAATTAATGCTCTAGTATAATGGCACCATTTCAATTTAAATACAAGATTTTTTTATAATCAACAGTTTCGCTCTTACTAGTCACCTATGCATGCTAACTTTTGCATAATAATTTTATTAAGTATTTTAGGCTAGTAGGACAGTAATGTGTCAGTTTGAAAACAGTATTCGCTAACAGGTGAAAGTTAAAGTCAGTGATGCGAATTACAAATTAAAAAAGTGAATTTGTATTGCTATTTTACTTATCCGGTCAACGACTCAGAGTTTCAGATCATGATGATGTCAAATGTTTTTGTGAATACCTGCATTATATATTTAAATTAGATATCTATAGAATGAAATACCTATTAAGATTAAGTATTGTATTATGTTCCATTTAACTTGCTACAAACCAGTGGCGTACTACCTACACACTAAGAACAAATTTGCAATTTTAATATAACTTATAAGAAATATTAAAAGCTGTTTAAAGTTCCTTGAACTGTAACTATATTATTGTTCACAAAATAAAAACACGAAAAAATAATTTCTTTAATCAATTGATACTTAAGTTATCGAACAAACAAGAGTTCATTTTTATTTTTATAATAATAATAAACACACGGGAAAATAAATGCAAAGATTAAATACTGAAAAAATAAAATAGCACAGGAAAATATAGTAAAGTAGAATATTCTTCATTTTTTAATGAAAGATTTAGTAGATTAACATGTAACAAATTTGAGGCAGTAAAATATTTAATCTAATTACGTTTACAAATATGTGTCAAATATTTTTTATTACATGCCATTAAATTAATTTAACAGTGTGTTTAGACATTTTAATAATTTTCTTTAATAAAGGTATTTGAAGGCCATTTTTTCTTCTGATATATTAATGAAATTGCAGTTCAAAGTCGCCGATAACGAATTCAATGAAACTGGCCTTATTGTGATGAAAACAATTTGTAATTGTCACATGAAAGACTCATCTTTTTATTGATGATATTTGTTTTATTTATTTTATAATAGTTTCAGTCAAGATTTATTTTATTTAATATATTTCCTTTAGTCAATGTCATTTAATAAGTCTGTTTTAGAATGGGGTAGGTGGCTCAGTGGTATCGAATCGGCCTGTAGATTTTTGAGAACCCTGGTTCGATCCCCACAGCCGACAAACAATTTTCACCAAATTAAATCTACCCTTGTGGCTCCCCTACCACTAACATCTTAGGAGGCCGTGATTTGACGGCTGGTAACCGCATTTCACGCGAAGAAATATATTACTTACCGAGATTTGCTACAGAAGAGTGCCACACTCAGTTATGGGTAAAAAAGGCGTGATGATATATTTATTTATTTATTTAGAATTCTATGGTTTAGCAACATTCATAAAATCAATTGTCAGCATGCACAAAACTAATTGTTTATAAAATAACTACCGACAATTCTTATCAAACATATTTTTAAAATGGAGGTAAACGTAAACAGCGCTAAATCACTCATGTTAAATTAACATTTACGTCAAAATTTAGACGGTATGTATATTTATAATTTTAATAAAACAGGTATAGGTATGGACATTTTATAATGACAGACTTATTGTTTTATATGTTTATTTACATTATTATGTAACTTTTATTCTGGTATGATGTAACGACAATAACGGTTGAGCTATAAAACAAGTTTGACAAATAACAAAATACAAACTTTTAAATATTAAATAAAATACTAGAAACAAATCAAAATTAAAACATTATAAATTTGGTAATTATATAACTATTTACCTCATACTACAGAAGGAAATTTGTATATAATCAAGTGAACTTATTTTAATTTGTAATTAGTCGTCTACTAATTTGTAAAATCCCTAATACTTGTACAATACTCAAATAAGTATGCCATTAAATGTAATATGCATAACTAACTGAAATAATTTACTAGATACGTTAGTTATAAATTACCTTTTTTGTTGCTATGGGTAAACCCATTGCAAAACAAGTGGTCTGCAGAACAAGTAGTGTTAAGCCGAATTATAATATACCTATTCTGCAACACTGACCATATAAAAACACAAATATAAACAACTATCGTGCGGAAATTTTCATAATGATGTAGATATAATTAGGATACAACAACAAAATAATAACAATTTGTATAACTATTATTTTATATAAATAAATAACTTTTGTAATGAATTTAAAATATTTATTAAGCAATGATTAATATTTGAAATACGATTCAAAATAAGAACACAAAGATCACGTAACAATTCTTCAACAATATTTACAAGACGCGCACTACGCCGTGCTTGCCGCGGAACTGACAGAAGTGACCGAGAAACAGTCGAAAGCGTCCACCACTTAGTTACTGATGGTCTGTCGAAGGTCTGGTTGAAACTCAAGTATGTGAATGCCGGTGAATTTCACGTGAGTGTGTGCATGTGTATGTGTGTATATGGAGTTATGCTAAGCGTTATTTTGTATAGTTTTAGTACCTTGGTAATTGCTCAAGATAATTACGGTATTCATATCATGGTTATCGGTTAAAATTTTGAGCAGAGTTTGTTAAACTGTGGTTATTGGAATGATTGTATTAAACAATGGAGTGTAACTAAATTTATATTCATTTCACGTATGGAAAGTAGATATTTGTCGCCTACTTAAGTAGAAAATACTACTTTGAGCACGCGTGCGGAAAGGGAGTTTTTCTGATCGAGTAAATCATCAAGTAAAAACAGTAGAGAATTAAATCTAAATCAAAGAACATATTTTATTTTACTCATTTCATTACAGCTAAAATTTATTTTTAAAATTGCCAAAAACTAAATAAATAAAATTAAATACTCATAGTATTAGATGCGGAATTTATTTTTCTACAATTTTTATTTGAAACTTTACTTGTAATCAGGAAAGCAATGATTGCGAAATAGTTATTTTTTTTAAGATTGCTATGAAAATTTTAAAATTACGCTCTCATTTGTTATCATAAAGTTGACGTTTACTGTGGAACAATAGAAAAACATGCGAAAAAGATATAAAAAGCGCGCATTTCCAATAGCAGTTACCAGGGATACAAATAAAACAGAAACTTGTCATATTGACAGAACAAAATTTTTAGTACGTATACGTTTTTTTAATAATTTAAAATGCAATCGTAGTAAAATATGTGTGTATCACGATCCTACAGTGTCTTTGTTCCTGTTATACTATTGGTCGAGTAACAAAGAATCACTTTACGCTCTTAATACACAATAGTTATTTGTGTATTAAGAGCGTAAAATGATTCTTTGTCACTCGAGCACGAGGAACAAAGACACATTACGCTCGTGATACACACATAACTTTTTCTACGATTGCATCTTGAAATTATTAAATAACATATACGTACTGAAAATTAATTCGTTCTGTCAACTGTCAACATGACAACTTTCTGTTTTGTTTATATTCCTGGTAACTATTAAAATAAGCGCGTATTTAACATCTATTTCGCGCGTTGCCATTTGAGAGATATTTTTCGATTGTTCCACAAAAAACGTCAACTTTACGATGACAAATGAGAGCGTAATTGTCAATTTTTCATAGCAATCGTAGAAAAAACCTATTTAAATAAATATATCATCACGACTTTTACCCATTACTGAGTGTAGCACTCAGTCTAAACAGATCTCGATAAGTGATATATTTCTTCGCGTGAAGTGTGGTTACCACCCGTCATATCATGACCCCAAATATGTTAGTGAAGGGGGAGCCACAGATGTAGATTTAATTTGGTGAAAATTTCTTATCAGCTGTGAGGATTGAACCAGGATTCTCAAGATCCACAGGCCGATTCGATGCCACTGAGCCATCTACCCCATAAAAACCTATTTTACATGATATTTGTCTGTGAATTTTCCCTATATATTTTTGTAGAATTCTATTTGTCCTTCAACTAATCAAAATATAGTAATTGCATTAGAAACAAAACTCTACTTTCATATTTAATTGTTAATTAAATATTTTAAATTATATTTCTTCAATTCAGAATCTATTTAAAGTTATCTAAATTCTGTAAGTATGTGCAAATTAAAAATCTATACACTTTTAAATATTATTTGTTGATCTTATTCGTAATAGTTATTTACATTGCAAGACCGTTATACAGAAATTTACAGGCGAGCATAGAAAGGTAACGAGCGAGCGCTAGCGAGCCTGTAAATTTCAGTTAACGGTCGAGCATTGTACAATGTTTTATGTGCATTTGAATCGCAATATATGTATATTCAATAAAATTAATTGCAATAGTATAACGTAATAACTAAAATGTTCAATCAAGGTAGACTTTGAAAATCTGACAGATTTTGTTTAATCAAAAAATATTTATGTGTTAAACGTTTAAAATTAGATATGTTGTCATGATAACCAATGTCAACAGCCCGTTATAAATTTTATTTGTTACATACTTGTAAACCGTCATTTATTTGGACTGTACATTAACATTGAAAACCAACCTTTACAACCTATTAACCTGTAAAACTGACAGCTAACCTGTAAAATTTTTACAAGTCAGTAGTTGCATTGTTAACAGTTGAAAGTTCAGTTTTATTATTATCATATCAAGACAATCTATGACAACAATTACAACTGACAAGTTTTGATTATAATCTTAAATATGATTTACAAGTGAGTAACAAATAAAATATTGTACAATACACGCCAGGTAACTGTTTTACTGCCTCAAGGAGGTGACAGGCTCGCCAGTCATTTCCTCCTTTCAGCAGTAAAAACCGTTTTACCTGGCTAGTAATGTAAAATACTATTACACGGGCTAGCACGTTATAAGTCTCGTAACCCCTAGCGACAGAGTTAAGTAAACAGTTCATTACGATTCAAATGTACGTAAATATATAAATATCAACTGTCATTCAATGTTTCCAATATTACAATATTTTCTACACTATAGTTTATTAACCATATTCATGCAAATTTTATTGCATTTATTTTTAGATGATAACATATCATTAGGTACATGTATATTGCACATTGGATACATTATAATTAATATACTCGTAGATAAGTATTTAATGAAAAATTTATGCTGGACATATTTTTTTAAATAAAAAAAATGAAAGATAATATTCAGCTGGATTATCTATTGTTTTGCGTTTTGAATTTAACATATTTTCGTGTGACTTTGTGAGTATATAATATGATAATTATATTAGCAAAACAAAATTTATATAAAAACATTTCAGGGTCACCGATGTGCAGAGAATATTAACAAATTTAGGTCTTTACTCTTGAACCCATGCTACATCGAATAACAGAAGAACAAGATCAATTTAACTTGACTTTAATTTTTATTGTCTTTTGCTGTAGTAATTATTTATTAAAAGAAATTTGTGTCGTTCAATAGTGTGATCTAAGAAGGCCAGACTTTTTATAAGCAAACCAACTGTTCATGTTCGGAAATAATTGAAATTAATTTCAAGTTTATCGCGTTACCTTGACGCCGATGTATTTGACATCATTGTTTTCTTGTATGAGTATATTTATTAAGTACTATGAATCATTGTTGTTTTATTAACTAAGATTTGATGTACAACATGACATAGTTTTGTAAAAACAATTTGTTCATCTGAAATTTTAAATAATAAACGTACAGGTATAATTTCTTTATAATTAGTCACAAATTCTTCTAATCAAAACTACAGAAAAAAAATTTCAATAGACAATAGTAATAAACCGTGGTTTGTTCTGATGTTTATATATTCTTTTCACACGTATAATTGATAAATTGGGCAGTTGAGTGCTTTCATTATATAAATACATGTATGGGTACATAAGGTACACAAGAAAGCACAAATAATCTAAAGAATAGATATTTGTACGCAACTAGTATTGAAAACAATACATTTTTTTTTAAATTTGATGTCCGATAGTTACGCCGAAATGTATCAATCAAATGCGGGAAAAATGATACTTTTATTACATGTTGTACACGTATTTTGTGCATATTAGATTAATTTTATGAAGATAAAAAAAAGATTATTTTAACTGAAAACAAAATTCAATAGTAAGTTGTTTGAATGATCTCCAAGGAGATATATAAATAAAAGTAGTAACAAAAAATTAAACCAATAAAAATGTACTACCTATACTTTTTTATGATTTTAATATGATTAATAAATGTATATGAGGTAGGTGGCTCAGTGGTATCGAGTCGGCCTGTGGATCTTGAGAACCCTCGATCCCCACAGCCGACAAACAATTTTCACCAATTTAATAAATCTACCCCTGTGGCACCACTAATATCTTTGGAGGCTGTGATTTGACGACTGGTAACCGCACTTCACGCGAAAAAATATATCACTTACCGAGATCTGCGTAGGCAGAGTGCCACACCCAGTGATGAGTAAAAGGCGTGATGATATATTTATTTATTTTTATTTTAAAAATGTATCACTTCCTACATGATTTTTCATTAGAAAAATACGACTTTCATGATCAATATACAAAAAAAATATAAATTAATTAAAAAGGTCACTTAAAATTTAAATATTGTATTGCTATATCTATGACTAGATAATTATATTATGTGTATATTCAAAATAATAACAGAATAATCATACTTCTGATGACTATATCTATTATTTTTCATTATCTATAATTACATTGTGAGTCCTTCATGGACTAGAAAATAAAAATATTTTTTTTTACAAAATTATAAGCAATAAGAAAATGTAAGTATAAACAAGTATTGTAAAAATATAAATATTTGTTTTTAAGTAAATTAAAAATATTAATTAGGTATTCATATTTGTAATTGAAAAATATTCAATATAAGAATTACATAATAAATAAAGAAATATGCAGAGTGACCCATTTTAAGAGATCCAGTGGAATATCTCGACAAATATGTATCTTACAAAAAAATGTTTCGAATAAAAGTTTGATGGTTCGAAAGGGGCCATCTGATCCACTGGTCATTACTCCTCCCCCACCCCAGGGGGTGAGGGAGGGGGGTTACTTTGATATCTTAAATGGGAACCCCTACTTTTTATTACATATTCGGATTCTACGTAAAAAAATATGAAGGTTTTATTCGAACAATCATTTAGTTTTCCGGACAGTTCGTACACGAACACGATTTCGCGAACTCTGTATATTATCACGCCTTTTACCCATTATAGAGTGTGGCACTGTGCCGTAGCAGATCTCGGTCAGTGACCTATTTATGCGAGTGAAGTTCAGTTACAGACATTTAAATCACGGCCCTTAAAGATGTAAGGGGTAAAATAAAATTATTTTTTTTTCATTTGTAACAATTTTTAATGTTACGTTCTAAATTTAATTGGACAAATATTAAATATATTAATCAAGGAATTCTGGTGCTTGGCATTGGTACATAACAAAAAATGTTAAGTAAAAAGTAATTTGCATAATTTCTACAAAGAATTCTTTTACTAGTACAGTACAGTACAATGTAATTCATAATTTACCGAAAGTACGTATCCATATTTAAGAAAAAAATAACTAGCATTAATAATCCGTCATGCTGAAAACGTTCAAATATAAATAATTTTCTGACGTATATTTTGACTATTTTAAAAAATCACCGCTTTTTATAAATTACGGGATTTTTTAGAAATTATGTAACAATATTTCCAAGAAATCAAATATTTATTTGCCATTAACACATTCTTTTTTATAAGAGTTATAATAATTGCAAATGGGACTGGGACTTTTGAGCTCTTACTCGTATAATTTATAAATAAAATGTGCTTACCTATATTTGTATATTATCTTATTTTATTTTTTATTTTTTGTTTCGCGTTTCTGTCAAATCGTATTATGTATAATATCATAATAAATCATTATAAGATATCATTTTCAATAATTAATCTGCTCTAAACTAGTCATTATTTATGGAAAATGCAATAAAGTTATAAATATTATATATCACTAAAAAGCATTAATCAAGTAACTCGTGTATTATATGGATTATAGTACAATTCATATTTCACATATTATCTCAAATTCTTGGGATTAATGGAATATTACACTGTTTCCAACTAACCTTTTATATTATTTTAATTTTAGACTAACGATTAAAAATCTGCTGTGGCTGTATAGAACTTTCCCGATCTTAAGTTTAGATAATTTTAACAAAATAGTAACAAAATACATTCGCTGAGATAATATTTGTGACAATTTAACTAGAATTCTCTGCATGAGAGCTTTAATTTTTCAAATTAAAAAAAAATAATTGACGACCGCTTAAATGTCATTCTTAACATTTAACTTGACTCATGAGGACTCTAATTTTATATTACATTTTAATCATTTTTGTTCTTCATATGTTTTACAATAACATAACGTATTTTCAAAATTATTAATATTTATAACAAATGAACCGATAATAATTTCGAAAAATGTTCAAGTAGAAGTTATTTTAATCATATAAGGGTTTATTATAATGTAACGTATTTTGGGATAAACACTACCGTTTACGAAATAAACATCAAAATATCTAAAGTTTCATTAATAAAACTGTAGTACAACTAGTTGGACATAGTTCTTTAACGACCTTAACCTCAGTTTTTCGCATAAAAAGCTTAAATGTAAAGTTTCAGTCTAAAATTTCACCGCGTTTTTAATATATTCTGCTTCTAGACAGATACTATTTTATTGATTCAGTAGAATCTAAAACGTGTATATTTATCAAAACCTTTAAATCGAAACAATCACAATTGAAATACTTTTCGTATTATACACATAAAGGTCAGTAAAGTAAAAACTGATATGTTTAAAATGATTTACTGTTTAAAAAGGCCTCTGATTGTTGGTTGAATATAAAGCTATGGAATGATAATATTTTAGTTGACAAACTCGTAGTCGTAATTTAAATAAAAAATATAAATAACAATAAGAGCTAGTTGGTGCTTAAAGTTGGAAAACTCATTATTTATTATAAATAAATATAATAGTATGTTATGCATCAAGGGAGGGAAACAAGCGATTATTCCTGCCTTCGGCCCTCGCTTACGTCTCGGTTTGCCAACTTCACACAAGGGATAATCGCGCCCTCCCGTGAAGTATATTATACTTTTCTTAACAAGTGCACAAAAATTAATTAATTAATTACTGTACAAAATGTACATAAAAATCGCGGAGTTTATTTTAAGAAAACTTTTATTGTTTCCTTCTTTATTTTTGTCAATAATTTCCTTCTGCAAATATACACGATGATTTTATAAAATCTGAAATATCTACTCAAAATTTTACGATATAAGTTACGAAAGAAGAGAAAATTTGCAGAGAAATATACCTGTTTGTTTGTTTGTTTGTATTTTTACTTACTTTATCTTGAAGCTCGACGTCTTGTTGCGAACTGGAGCTACCTTGGTCTTGGTCTAGCAACTCGGATTCTGCGGAGAAAGTAAAAATATTATTACCTCCATTAATTTTGAGTTGACAGCATTTCGAGTTTTTTTTATGTTTATTTACAATAAATTAATCAATATATAGATGTAAGTAAAAGCAGTATTATATTAAGCAATTCAGTGACACAGTTTTTATATTTTCAAAATGTTTATTATAATTGTTTTTGTATAGACAACACAATATTTTATAAATATGATGTATGAAAATAAAATATTTAAATAACAAGAAATAAACTTATAAATTATTTATCAAACATCAAACTAGTGACACATGATTCGTATAAATAATTTGCAAGGAAAAAAAAACAAGTACTTAATTATATAAGTACTTCAATCTGAAGGGAAAATGGGTAAAATAATTTGTGTCAATGTATTTTTTCTATATATAAACAATAAACCTAGTGTTATCTTTATTTCAAACAGATTTAATTTCTTAGAAATATAAAATTATCTGCCTTTTTACGTCACAGATTCTCGCATAATCTGATTTTTATAGACTATCAATAAATCATTTCAGTGATAAACAAATATTATAGGCTGTAAAAGTATTAATTAATACGACATAAATAATTTGTGGTACTAATAATATTTGTGCATTTTTTAATATAATCCCCACAGCCGACAAACAATTTTCATCAAATTAAATCTACCCCTGTGGCTTCCTCGCCACTAACATCTTTGGGGGCAGTGATTAGACGGCTGGCAACCGCACTACACGCGAAGAAATATCACTTACCGAGATCTGCTCTGGCAGAGTGCCACACCCAGTAATGGGTAAAAGGCGTGATGATATATTTATTAATTTTTTAATAATTATTTTTTTGGATCGTTTACATTGCTTTGCATTATTTGTCATAACTATACTAACGTTTATATATTTTGTATTTAAACAAGGCCATAATTAATTAAATACTTCTAATATTTAAACTCTCTAAATCTAAAATAATTCATGAAATTCATGAAAGGAAAACTTATATCACACAACTTAATTACATACAAGAATTGAATTTTTTGCCGCCTGACAATCATCTAATAAGATTTTTTAAAAGACATATAATTTCACAAGCGAATTGACGCTGTCTGCCATCAAATTAACAAATCTATGAATGTTAAAAGTCACAAAAAAATTCTAAACATATCAGAAATTGAAATAAAAATCGTATCTATTTTGTTCTGTTTGAACCATTATTTGTTTTACTTCGTTTTCTTATTTTGTATTATTTTATTTAAAATAGGATAGGTGGAACTGACAACCCTACTACGTTAAAACTACCCCTGTGGCTCTCCCTCCACTAACATTTTTGGGTGCCGGACTTCACGCGAAGAAATACAGGGTGTTTCACAACTTAGAGCAAAAAATTAAAGGGTATATTCTGTACAACGTGCTGATCATGAAACAAAAATATTTTTTTAATTCGAAAAATTAAGGGTTGTTAACCTAAAACATTTTTTGTAGTACTGCACTGGATTCGCTTTCCTATTAAACACAAACAATGAAGTAGGTATCAACTACGAAAGAATAATTACACAATTCAATTATTAGCAGTTATTTATAATAGAATTTTATTTAATTAATAACTTTAACATAATCATCCAGCCAGTGGCAGTGGCAACGAAAAATTTTTGACTGGGAAACATGGAAAATAGTTTTGCGATTTAAAAAAAATTCTTTTTGTTTCATGATCAGCACGTCGTACAGAATATACCCTTTAATTTTTTGCTCTAAGTTGTGAAACACCCTGTATATCAATTATTAAGATCTTCTCCGGCAGAGTGCCACACCCAGTAATGGATAAAATGCGCAATGATATATTTATTTATTTAAACAACTTTTGTATTTTTGTTATACATACCGGCGCTAACAGATATTGAGTCATCACTTGTCCAGTCTCTACTTCCATTTCTTCTAACACTGTTCTTTCGCGACATTTAAATGAAGTAAAAAGAAATTTTGAATTTAAAATAATTAAAATTAAGGTCGTTAGCAACACAAGAAGTTCTTATAAATATGGTGTAATATTACGTGATTAAAGAAGTATTCGGTGAACAATAAATTTGTAATTAATTTTTTTTTTAATTTCAAATTTACTTCTTTACTTTTAATAGCAGTCAGCGAATAAATTTAGTTTAATTTTATTACTTATGTAGTATAAAATGTACAACACGAGTACCACTAACTAATGATCAAATAATCTGATAACTAAACTACAAGATTTTAACCTTGTTATTCTTTTTTCTTTTTAATTTATTGCCCAGATTAAATTCAAATATAGAAAATAAGAATTAACGTGTAAATATTTGTATAAAAGAAAAATGATAAAACATACAGCACTAATACTATTTAAAATATACGTAGAATCAATTTTATCTATTTCTTTATATAATAATATACATATAAAAATAAGAATCTTAGTTCGGCTTCCAAACCTGGCACGTAAAAATTACCCCTGTGGCTCCTCCACCAATCTTTTTCAAGGTTAGTAAGTGTATTATAAGGCATAAAAATATATCTTGATTTAAATAAATAAAAGCAAAGCGAAGTTACGTATCAAATGGAATATACAGGGTGTTTCAGGACTAGTGTAACAAACTTTAACAGCTTATTCCTGAGGTCATTTTGAGCCAAAAATGTCATATGAACATAGGTACTATTCCTTCTAGTTACCAAAATACAAGAGGTTGAAGTTCTATAAATAACACGAAATGTTCAAATTTTTATAATCAAGATACTTTTGGAAAACAAAAATGCGCGCAAATAGGGGATGGGAAAGTTGGCTTCTATTTGGATATCTGTCTTGGTATTCTCTGGACGCATAACGGGCATTACCATTACATAATCCATAAATAAAAATCATATCTGCATATTCAGCAGTACTATAACCATCCATTATGAAACAATAATACAATCAAAAGTACAACAATTTTTAATTAAGACAAATAAGGTATGACTTTTCAATAAAATTCTTGTTTTCCGAAAGTATCTTGATTACAAAAATTTGAAAATGTCGTGTTATTTATAGAACTTCAACCTCTTGTATTTTGTTTATATGACATTTTTTGCTCAAAATAACCTCAGGAATAAGCTGTTAAAGTTTGTTACACTAGTCCTGAAACACCCTGTATAACATTTATTTAAACCAAGTTTAAGACTTATATTTTGGCGATATAATTGCGTAAATCTAAGACAATTTATTAACAATACAGGGTGTATCTGTACTTCGGGGTAAAAATTAAGACGTACTGATCATGGAACAAAAAGATTTTTAAAAAATTCGCTAAATTAAGGATGGTTTACATGAACATTTATAGGACCACTGGATTAACGTACTTTATTGCTTGACCTGCTGCATTTAACTAAATTAAATTATTAATTACACATCAGACATTTATTTGGTGTTGTGTAAACAATTACTTGTAAGAAGATTTAAATAAACAAAATAAATAAATATATCATCACGCCTTTTACCCATTACTGAGTGTAGTACTCTGCCTAAGCAGGTCTCGGTAAGTGATATATTTTTTCGCATGAAATGCGGTTATAAGGCGTCAAATCACGGCCTCCAAAGATGTTAGTTGAGGGGGAACCACAAGGGTAGATTTAAATTTTGGTGAAAATTGTTTGTCGGCTGTGGAGATCGAAGCAGGGTTCTCAAGATCCACAGGCCGATTCAATACCACTGAGCCAGCTACCCCATATACAAAAAATGATTACAAATAGCTATCAACCAGTGGCTAACAAAATTTTGCCTTTAAATACGATGAAAAATTTTTCACGAATTAAAAAAAAATCTTTTTGTTCCATGATCAGTACATCTTATAGTCTATATCCTTTAACTTTTTTCCCGAAGTACAGATACACCCTATATATTGATTCGATCATCCTAGATATACGGCAAAACGTATAACATGCCATAAGTGTGTGTCTAGAATTGCATGATGATAATACTAGTGACATCTATGATTATTACGTAGTATTATTAGAACGCAATGTATTAAAATGTACGTGTAAAATACCTTGTGGATCCCCACTACTAATATCTTTGGGGGTCAAAACGATATAAATTATATCTATTAAAAAGCTGGCACAATCATGCAAAATCTAGGATAAAATGGCGTAAGATATCTTTATTTATTTCAAGCAAACATTAATAAATAAAACACACCTTCGTTCCAATTATCGCTATTGTCATCATCATCAAACGATAAAGTGAGTGGATATTGTTGGGCAAACTTGGAGACAATATTGTGATTTCGGTATGACATCACAGTGGACAATACACACTAACACGAGTACACAAAAATTGTAAATGGGGTTATGTATACTTCTTAAAATATATCGCATATTTCAAATAATTAACCGAGATAATAATTTTCATTAGAAATTTTCATATTTTAATCAGTTAATCATGATTACAATCAAACAACAAATCAATAGTGTTCAATAATAAAATATATTTTATACGTATTTATAAATATAAAATCATTACAAAGTAAATATTGATATTTAAACACTATTTTTTATTTAGATAAAATTTATCATTAACAACTAATTTTAATATGTCGATAAAATAATGTACGAGTGTCTATGAATACTAAAATTAAGCAAAATTTTTAGATTTAATTTGATATAAATTAGAACAAATAAATATTAACTCTAAAACTTTCTTTATAATTACAATACAATTTAATTTCATTTTTACCATAACTACGCCACCGGCCAAAAACCAGTAAAGAATCAAACTAATTTAACCTATATTGAAAACTTACGGAACAAAATGCAATTTTCTAACAATTCTCATTTAAAAATACTTTAACACTGTATTATTTAGTTTGTTAATTATTATTCCACGTTTCTGTTTTCTTTTTAAACATAATATTGATAACAGCATAATTTACATTAACTAGAAATTATCACCACAACTTTTACGAGATATGAAGTTGCAAAAATTTTACTTTCTCTTTTATCATAAAATACAACCTACTTATAACTTGAATTTTGAATATAGCCACAAGTTTAATTGATATAGTTACGTATAATTCAAATTAAATTATTTATTAAGTAAAATATATTATTGAAATTTGTTTTATCTGTATTTCCAATAATGTTTTTCTAAATAATTGAGCATATTTCTTAATTTTTGTGTAGGTGTAGCAGAATAAGGTCATTTATTGTAGTTTACTACGGCTGTAAACTGTAAGCAGTGTTGTGCAGTTTATTGTTAAAATTCTGTACTTATTATTATTATTATTTTTTGCTAAAATAACATGCTTTGTTAACATATTAATATTACGAGTTTTTCGTATTTAATAATCTTGTAACATTTGAACATTTCTATGTAGTATTTTATACCGCCTTTTGGTTCAAAAACAAAAATCGCCCATTGATAAATTGTTCATAGCTTGCCATTGGCGGTAAATGAATCCAGTGTTATAAATACACTGCTCAAAATTTTACAGAGGTATTTTAAAAATTGAATGTAAAATTAAAACTAAAAATTATATTATAAATATGTATTTAAGAAAAGTATAAAAATTTATATAAATTATCTTCAAATACTTCTAAAAAAATAATACTTCAGATATTTTTACAAATATTTATATATAATTTATAGTTTTAATTTCACATTCAATTTTCAATATGTCCCTGTACAATTTTGAATATATAAATAAATAAATAAATATATCATCACGCCTTTTACCCATTACTGGGTGTGGCATTCTGCCTAAGCAGATTTCGGTAAGTGATATATTTCTTCGCGTGAAGTGCGGTTATCAGCCATCAAATCACGGCCCCCAAAGATATTAGTGGTGGAGGAGCCACAGGGGTAGATTTTTTAAATTGGTGAAAATTGTTTGTCGGCTGTGGGGATCGAACCAGGGTTCTCAAGATCCACAGACCGACTCGATACCACTGAGCCACTTACCCCATTATTTTGAATATATATATATATATATATATATATATATATATATATATGGCTAATATATTAGAGATGGGCGAATATCATCCGCGAATAGTCGAATGCCGCGAATATTGACATTATTCGATATTCGAGATTTTCGAATATTAACGTTAGTATAGCGAACATTCGAATACCTCGAAAATCGCGCCATATGTTGACCTCAATTTTTGACTATGTTTTCCTTTATCATTTGTACATAAACTTAAAGCTATTACAATACTTTGAAGTTATTAATAACAAAGATATTTTGTTTCAAAACCATATGAAGACGTACCATATTTCAAATTTGTTTTTCGCCAACATCAGCCCGTACGTTTCACCTTAAATTTGAAGTTTTCGTCTTTTTCTTTTTTGTTTGTACTTTTTGTTTTAATTTTATTTTATCTTAACAGTTTCATTCAAATAATGAAAAGGACATAATTAAATAATTATTAATAATAAATAAATTAACTTTTAGGAGTATTCCAAGATTCGAGTACCTCGAATATTCGAGATCTGATTAATATTCGTATTCGATATTCGAATTCGAGAAATTTGATATTCGCCCATCTCTAATATATATATATATATATATATATATATATATATATATATCACGCCTTTTAGCCAATTTTGAGTGTGACACTCTGTCGTAGCAGATGTCAGTAAGTGATTTATTACAGTTAGCAGCCGTCAAATCATAGCCCCCAAAGATATTAGTGGATGGGTAGTCACAGGAATAATTTTAATGTGGTGAAAATTATTTGTCAGCTGTGGTAAACGATCCAGGCTTGTCAAATCACAGTTTGATTTGATACCACAATTTTTTTTGTTATTGAAAGGGGAACCACAGGGCTATTTTTATTTTTTTTTTGTGAAAATTACAATTGTCTGATTCTATGATATGTTGTTAGTGGAGGGGGAGCCACAGGGGTAGTTTTAACGTGGTAAAAATTGTTTGTCGGCTGTGGGAATCAAACCCAGATTCTTAAATCCACAGGCCGATTTGATATCACTGAGCAACATACCAAATTACCGCAATGACATTTAAAAAATTTGTTGAATAAACGAAAAATTCTTTATTGCCGTAATTAATTGTTTTATTTTAGTCAAAAGAAATATTAATGTCTGATACAAAATGTTTGTTATGAATTCAAAATATTACGTTACTATTCAAGCAGCACAATTAAACAATAACAAACTAATTGGACAAATTATAATTCGAAGCATGTGCAGATTAACAAAAAATCTAAATATTTTGTTTTGCTTGTTGGAAGAACGTTAATAAAATAAATACACTATAGTTTACCTTTCGAACTTCGAGTTGCCCCTGTATTATCACTATTATTTTCTGTCATTTTGAACAATATTAACTGATGAAATCACAACTAACTTTCGCTACCACATTTGTGTTACGATTAAATATAATTAGCCCATTACTTGCCCTTTTCATTCTTTTTAAAGATCAATATCTTTTGTAATTTTATCTTATCAAACCTAGTTATTGTGTTTTATATCTCATTATAATTAATTAAGGATTTTATCCGTTTTATATCTCGCAAGCTTACGAGTTTAAGTTGATAAATTAATTATATTAGATTTTTTTTATTCACAAACAACAATAAAAATATTTCATTTTCTGATTCATATACCAGATATACGAGTACATATAATACGGTATTTTCAAAAAAATGCATCGTGTTTCAAATACAATTAAATAAATATATTATTATGCCTTTATTCATTACTAAGTGTGGCAGTTTGCTATAGCAGATCTCTTTAAGTGATATATTTTTGCAGGTAACTAATCGTCAAATTATGGTTTTCAAATGATTCTAATGGAGGGAGAGCTACAAGGATAATTTTAATGAAACTTAGTTGTCGATATGTTTGTCGGTTCCTATTTTAAAAGAAAATGTTGAAATATAAGTTGTAGAAAATTATTAATTACGATATACAAAAGAAAATAATTTCATTCATTTAATAATTGAAAAAATGTGTAGTTATTTCAATATTAAATCGTAAATAGTTTTGTAAAGCCCTTCTACTTTTTGTATATCTACGTTTGTAATATTGTACATTTTTCTATGTATATTATTTATCTATGCACAGTTCATCAGTACTAGTAGAATAGAAAATCAAAAATATTAATATCATGCATATTATCTAATTCAAAACTAGTGCAGGATAATATTTATTATACTTGTTAGCAAGGACCCGAACCGTAACTTTTTATAAAACCGAAACTGATATTTTTTGCTTTGAAATATGGAAACCGAAAACCGAAACGATAATTTTATTGATTCTTTATCTGAACCGATATTACTTCGGTTCTAATACCAGTAAAAATATATAAATAAATAAATATATCATCACGCCTTTTACCCTTTTACTGAGTGTGGCACTCTGTCTAAGCAGATCTCGGTAAGTGATATATTTTTTCGCGTGAAGTGCGGTTACCAGCCGTCAAATCACGGCCCGCAAAGATGTTAGTAGATTTTTTTAAATTGGTGAAAATTGTTTGTCGGCTGTGGGGATCGAAACAGGGTTCTCAAGATCCACAGGCCGACTCGATACCACTAAAAATAAATAAAACAAATAAAATAAATAAATAAATAAAAATAAAAATAACATACTAAATCAAAAATAATACGAATACGACAAAGATATAAGCTATTAGTTTTTGTTTTTATAAAGTTGCAGACTTGACAACCGTAAAAGGACTGGTAACACTGTATAGGAATGGTAGTGTGAAAACAAGATCGACACTATGGCAAAAGTAGAAATTATTTTTGAAAATTACAGAAAACAGAAATACAAATAATTTTAGAAAGTAAATTAGTTACTTAAGAAATATACTGTAGTAATTGTACAGTGTGTGTAAATATATTTGGTTTTTGTACAGGTATTTTGAACCGAAACCGTACAAAATCGTAACCGAAAAATACCAAAACCGTAAGGAAATCGTAATTATAAAATTAAAAAAAAAAAAATCTATATAATATTTTGAAAAAACCATAACCGATAAACAAAACTGAAGTTTTACTGATATAATAACCATTAACCGTAACCGAACCCTACATTTTTGCGATTCAAGTCCCTGCTTGTTAGTTATTACTCCAATTCGTCTGTATAGGGAATAATAAATGAGAATATATCAATGGGAATGATGAAATTGTAAATATATCAAATCTTGAAAATCATTTAGGTGTCAAGTCCAAACACTAATACTTGAAAAAATATTTTACATCCGGTTGAAATGTGTTTACTAAATTTCGTCATCCACGGATGTCAAATAATTGTATTATATTTCACATTTAATATTTGTTTTTTGTTATAAAAAATGATTTGGAATTAATAATATAGTCTAATGGACAATTCACAAAACTTTTGCAGCCTGATTCTCAATAAAGTTTTAGCTAATCCTGAATTTTGGATTAGGTAAAAGTCAGTTGAGAATTAAAGTTTAAATTTTAAACTTTAAACTTGTACGAATTCTTGTTACAATAAAGTTAATAACTATAAACTGATTAGTAAAAATTCCGTTGTTTATTAATAGATTAAGCATACAATTTATATGTTTTATTTGTCTGACCTTTAAGACTCAGGAAAGCTTTGCTTTGCATGCCTAGCCAGGAAAATAACATATTGCCTGCCTAGGCAGGTAATGAAAGAAAAGTGAGTGTCTAGTTACTTAGCAACATAAAATACTGACTGAATATGTAAGTCAAATATGTCTTTTTATTTAAATTAATTTAAAATATTTATTATTTGTTTATAAGTTTCATGTAAAATGTTATATGTAACACGTCAGTAAAGCGTCGTACAGGATACGTAAGCTGTTTCAAGCCTCGCTATCGCTCGGCATGAAACTAATTACTCATCCTGTAATTGAACGCTTTCCTGACTTTTTACGTAAATAACTATTTTTAATAAAGTATTATTTTGACTGGAGGTTATGTAACTATAAATATATAAGTGAGCATTATACAATTGGCTGTTAATAAATAAAAACAAATCTTTGTTTTATTTCGTATAAAAGACATTATTATAAAATATGCGATTTCCTTTTATTTGATTAAAAATGTTTAAAATTTATATTTTATTGGCGCAACTGGTTATAAGTACTCGTATAGTAAGTATGATTAATAATAAACATAATTATGTATCCTGCTATGGTAATGTTAATTATATATGATTGGAATAATACCAAATAAACAATAATACATAATATTTTTTTTAGAACACAAACAAAGCGGTCAAAATTCACAGAACTGGAAATTTTTAGATTTCGTAACAACAAATTAAGTTATTTCACTTATACTACTTATCTTATTAATTAATCTAATCTTACCACTTTATGAGTTCAAATAATTTTCTCCATAAGTGTGTCTATTATACAGTTATGTACTCAACATTTTTTTCAGGTGAATATACGATTTAATAATTTGAAGTTATGTTCTAAATTTGATTTTATCATCACTTTCATACCTAGGCTATGAAATAACTGACGTACTAAAGAATTAATCTATCGGCAATGACATTCTGATAAACTTCACCACAGACAATATATATATATATATATATATATATATATATATATATATATATATATATATATATATATATATATATATATATTAGGGTGGCCCTTATTTTGGGTAAGTTCGAATTTTGTCGGTCTCCACCCGAAATCTGGTTTAAAATCACAAAAAAGCAGGGTTCGAAGATATATATCGATCGATATATATCATGATATTTATTTTGATATATATCGTCATATTTTTGCAATGATATATATCCATTATATAAAAATATGAAATAGTTTTTGAGATATAGCCTCCGGAGAAGTGAAATTTTTCGAATTTTTCAGTTTTTCTACTTTTCCGAGGCTATATCTCAAAAACTAAATGTGATATGAAAACGCGGTCAACGGCATTAATTTTCTCGTGCTTCAGTTAACTTATAAACATAGTTTCAGCGATTTTTATTTTTTTTCAATTTTCCGCCAAAAAAATCGCAAAAAGCGGTTTTTTAACATTTTCTCGAAAACCAGAAGTCATATGCATTTGAAGATTGCACCACTGGATTCAGTGAGTCAAAATACATATGTATGTAAATTTTCGTTTTAATAATCCTACGATTAAGGATTTTTGGGAAAATTGAATTAAAATCTGAAAAAACCAAAGGGGTACCCCTTAGGAAATAATTAAAAATATTAAATTGCATAAAATTGTATGAAAATTTGCTTACAAGTCAATTCGGACACGGGGAATTCAACGGCGTTGAGCGCATTTCCATATCTTGTTTAGTTTTTGAGATATAGCCTCCGGAAAAGTGAAATTTTTCGAATTTTTCACTTTTTCTACATTTCCGAGGCTATATCTCAAAAACTAAATGTGATATGAAAACGCGGTCAACGGCATTAATTTTCTCGTGCTTCAGTTAACTTATAAACATAGTTTCAGCGATTTTTATTTTTTTCAATTTTCCGCCAAAAAATCGCAAAAAGCGGTTTTTTAACATTTTCTCGAAAACCAGAAGTCATATGCATTTGAAGATTGCACCACTGGATTCAGTGGGTCAAAATACATATGTATGTAAATTTTCGTTTTAATAATCCTACGATTAAGGATTTTTGGGAAAATTGAATTAAAATCTGAAAAAACCAAAATTTGTTTATAAGTCAATTCGGACACGGGGAATTCAACGCCGTTGAGCGCATTTCCATATCTTGTTTAGTTTTTGAGATATAGCCTCCGGAGAAGTGAAATTTTTCGAATTTTTCAGTTTTTCTAAATGTGTACAAAAACTAAAATTAAAAAATAAATATCCAAAAAGTGATATTTATCTGATATATATCCTATATATCAGATATTTTGATATTTATTATAATTATCATGATATTTACGAACCCTGCAAAAAAGTAATAAATTAATTTTTTGAGATTTTTAAAATAAGTTTAACCCGTGCCTCTAGGCCACTTTCACTTTTGCCTTCAGCTCCCAAATCTTTATTTTCTTTATTCAAAATGCAATAATTTTTTTGTTTTTCAATATTTTGACACAATTCCAAGCGGGCATTAAACTAGATGAGATAACGAATCGATCAATTACAATAAACAATAATTTTATATGATTTTTTATTGCTAAACGGATTGGTAAAAACTAACGAAAATAGAGTTTTTTTAAATAAGCAAAAAGTGAATTCACAGTACTGATTCTTTTCCAACAATTTTGTTTTATAAACTATTTTTGATTATTTTAGACTGTTTGAATAATATTCATATTGATTATAACATTTTTATCATATTTTTAGCCACATATATTTTATCATTTGTAGTGTTTATTTGTAAATGTGTATAAGTGAAAGTGGCCTAGAGGCACGGGTTAAACTTATTTTAAAAATCTCAAAAAATTTATTTATTACTTTTTTGTGATTTTAAACCAGATTTCGGGTGGAGACCGACAAAATTCGAACTTACCCAAAATAAGGGCCACCCTAATATATATATATATATATATATATATATATTGTCTGTGACTTTACGGACGAAGTGTACACAATACTTTTTTTTCTATTTTGCGTTCATAAGGAAGTCATTATGAAAGTCAGTTGCGTACCGAAAGAACGATCATTACGATACGCATCATTTTGTGTTAGACGGTTAGTAGTAGCGGATGACATACTGAAACTGTCAAGCTGAGAATAACAAAATTTCAGTATAACCTCAAAGTCTGAACTATTACATAAATGTCAATAACAGTTAACAACAACATCATTTCATATATAAATTGCCCTAATTTGACTCGATTTTAAAGATCCCAGATTTTTTTAAATTTTAATTTATAAAACTCGCAAAATAGAAAACATAGTATAAATAACTTATTGGACGCGTGCAAAAAAAAGTCTTATAAAACTCATTCTTTTTATGTTTAATGCAACTGCTTTATGTACAAAAACTGCAAAATTTAATTTTAAAATCATTTTATACATATACATATCTGGCAGTAAGGTGGTATAGTTAACGAATCCGAAGATCTCGAGTTCGAATCTCACTCAAGCTACATTTACGAGTATATTAACTACCATACTACGGGTCGGTGAGTTCGAACCCTGTACTGTACCTGATATAAGTTTACGTTGTACAGGAAAACATTAATAAATAAATAAATGTGATTATTTAAACAAGGAAACAGTAACCCAATAGCCAATAGCAAAGTCCGATAAAGTCGTTTTAACATCGTCTAACTTTTTTGACAATTGCATAAAAATTATTAAGCATTATGCTACCAAAAATATAATATTTTTTACAACCTTGGAAATATAAATAGATATTTTGTACTTGTACAACAGGTTTTAGTCATTGAAACGTTATGTTCAAATTACATAATAAAAATATGGAACTTAAAAACTGATATTTTATTTAAAAATTTGTAAGCTATATTTGGAACGAAACAATATAAAAGTAATAAGGAAATATTACAGCTGCTACTGAGTGTTGTCAACACAAATTCCGTAAATCATATTTTTCAATACAACACAATAAAACCATAACCATACTCAAGGAATAAACCCGAAAATATTTTCATATATAATATAACAAGTAGTATGAAAATTGCTGAAAATATTTTGACATAAATTATGAGTTGTTATGGAAATGGAAACATAACGAGTGCGAAGCACGAGTTGTGTTTCCCATTTCCATAACAACGAATGTATATTTATGTCAAAATATTATCTGTCAATTTTCATACTACGAGTTGTATTCGGCTTGAGAATTTATCAAACAAGAGTTAATTAATAAGAATAGTTAATTATTTATTTGCAAATTATTAATTAGGTATTACAGTGATGAAAATTTTGAATATTAAATGTACACTGATTTTTTCAATTGACGTTTATGAAAATATTGAAAATATCATTTATTTTATTCGTAACCAAGGATATTATTAACAGTGGTATTTCCGTTATCAATTGCACCAGCGATGAATTTCCGACGAAATGTACATTTCATTGGTTCATTTTCAAACAAATTCGTGATCTTATTGGTTAACAGTAACGTGTGGTGAATTCTCAGAATTATTTGAAAATATTTTAGAAATCAGATCAAACTATTTCACTATACATGTTTGAAAAATAATCAAATAAACTCTTCAAGTTCATTATGACTGACGTAAAGTTTACAACTACTATCAGTCTTATTGCAGGTACAGAAATATAATATATTTGGCGCCAATTTCATCATGCACTTCTCTACAATTTTCTTAGAATTCAATTATACGTTCATGTTCATAGTTTAGTAGATTTCGTCATAATTAGACAGATTAATTTTCATTGAAAATATTACAATGTCCTCAGATAAAATATAGAGATATGATACTGTACTTACAAAATACATAGTGTCAATTAAATATATGGCAAGGAGGTGGTATAGTTACTGCGATATGATATAGATAACAACGGAAACATTAAAATTCTTAACAATACAAATTATATCCAGATGTTTAGCTACCTACTAAATAGAATTTCAAATATACAAATATAATGGCGCACCATTGCTATCACAAGAAGTACAGGAGCTTCGAAGTAGGTTAAATTACCAAACAATTTCTGGTTTTAAGGATTACTTTAATGAACGAAACAATAATTTAAAAAAAATAAATTAAATAAACACTTGGCAAAGTCTCACAAAATTCAAGTCACCTTATGAGGGCATCGTCAGAGGCTGGCCAGCACAGTTAGTATCCATAGACACGTTTCGCTCTTATTAGAACTCATCACTCACTTCTTCACCTAGAACAAAGTTCACGTGAAGAAGCTGGTGACGAAGAACTGTGCCAGCAGAGAATAAGATCTCTAACAAACGGTAAGATGACATGAGAAGTTCTGTCGAACCAGTATTAAATCTAGTTTCACCAAGTGTATGGATGACAATTTATTTTTTTTATTTTTTTTTATATATCGGACCAACTACTAAGGTCATATGCCGATATGTCCTTTGTATGGTCGCCACGGGCGGGACCCGAACCCACGACCTTATGGTTGCGAGTCCGGCCCTCAACAACAAAGGATGACAATTAATTTTGTCTTTGTTGTTAATTAGAATTTTTTATATCAATAGTACTTAAAATACAAGATACAATATATTTATTTTAAATGTGAATCTTGTTTTTGTACAGAAAGGAATTTTATTCTGAATTCAACGAATGCAAAGTTCAATCGTCTTACATTACTTTTTTTTTGAGAAAAATGCATATTAAATTGATACTAATTTAATTCAAATCGCATAAGATCAAGTATTTAACCTCAGTTGCAGTTGCGCACTCGGACAATTTTTTGGGGCATGAGTACTTTGAAAATGAGTATCTCGCGCACGCTCTTAAATTATTTGTTGTCAGGTTTCATTAGTTACAATACATCAATAGTATGAAATTCATATTATTGTTGATTGTTTTTCTTCAATTTACTTAACTAAATCAATAATTATTGTATTATTCTTTATTTACAGTTGAAGAAAAAATGTTATTTCTTGTTTTTTGGTGCGTTCGAATGACTTTTATTGTCTCGACCTGCAGGCTCGACTAAAAGTAACATTCTCACGCGCAACAAAAAACACTCATTTTGCGCACTTACAGAAATAACTTTTTATTGAAAATCTTGCAGCTTCTTAGGTTATCTTCAGGAGACTGATTACACTAACATTTAAACTAGATGCTTCAACTTTCCGTTTCTAGTGTAAGGGAATGATTAAATTTTCACATACTAGATTTGTTGAGTTTAATAAACATACCCGAAATAATCACCTGGGGTTTTATAAACATAACCGACCCTATATTATGATACAAAAAGTTTTTATTTTAGTCTCCTCTACTTGCCTTAAAAATATGTACAATACCTTGTATAAAGAAATTAAATACAACATGTTATTTGGAATTAAAACTGTTTACAAAAACCATGACATAGTAGAGATTAAATTAAATATTAAAATAAGTGCATGTTATCTGATTTTAATGTACAATTGACAATTTGTTGAAATCAAAGAACTCGAATGATTTAAATCCGGCATGTCTTTTACGTCAGAGGCTTTACAAACTAAGCTACGACATTCGAAAATATGAATTATTAAATTATTGTCAAGGCAATTTTAAAAATCCATATAATAGTCATTTATGCATCAAGGGCGTCAAAACGGTGTCCAGCCCATTATAAATAAATAAAAATAAATATATCATCACGCCTTTTACCCATCACTGGGTGTGGCACTCTGCCTAAGCAGATCTCGGTAAGTGATATATTTTTTCGCGTGAAGTGCGGTTACCAGCCGTCAAATCACGGCCTCCAAAGATATTAGTGGAGGAGGAGCCACAGGGGTAGATTTTTTTAAATTGGTGAAAATTGTTTATCGGCTGTGGGGATCGAACCAGGGTTCTCAAGATCCACAGGCCGACTCGATACCACTGAGCCATCTACCCCATAATTATCATCTAGTAATATCCATGATGCATACAAAATTTTATTTTACACTAGAATATCTATCATTAGTTTTAATTTATAATAATTGTGATTATAGTAATATGTATAAATGTATTGATCAACTGTGATGTTGCGTTGTCATGGATATTGTTTCTCTATTTTGTTTATTTATTTTAAACGTCAGTTGCGTTACGTTCTTTATTTTTTTATATAATGGAGAAAGAATTTGTAATTCTGGAGGATATTTTAATTAGAGCGAAAAAGATAATGTTGATATTTCTGGTCTTAATCGTTTGATGCTATTTAAAAAATCAAAAGAATAAATTTTAAAGAAATCGAAAGTTTTTACATGTAAGATAGGTCAATGTTTTTCTTTCTGCATACTTAGAAACTACATTACACAAAGAATATTTTATTTGTACATACATTTTCGACAGCAATAATTAGTCAGCGCTTAATTAATTCTTTTTCGAATATTAGATTACAAAGAGTTAATATTTGGTCATGTTCGTATGTGCACTTTGTAATATAAAAAAAGCATTATTTTCCATATAAACAGGTACTTGAGACGCGTATTTCCCGTAGATAAGTGGATATTATATTGAATATTATGTAAATAAACATTATATCCATATCTTTGTTTATCTAAAAATTGCTAGTAAGCATGAAATGTCATGTGACATCAAAAGCTGTGATCACTGGTAACTATTGAAATAAGCGCGCATTTAATATTTTTTTCGCGCGTTGCCATTGGAAACGCGCGCATTTAACATGAGCTCCAATAGCAACGCGCGAAAAAGATAATTTTCGATTGCTCCACAGAAAACGTCAAATTTACGATGACAAATGAGAACGTAATTGTCAACAAATCATGGCAATCGTAGAAAAATAATATTGTATTATTATTGATAAATGTCATTAATATTTTGACACTTGTCAGATACTTGACAGTTTAAAACGATAATATTTATATTGTATTTGGTTTTTCTTGAATTTACAGTGATAAATATTATTGAATTTTTGAATTTAATTTGATAAATAGAAATAAATTATTTACAATTTATTTTTGCTTGAAATATTATTTTTTATTAAAATGAGCACGAATAGTAATAACGTAGCTGATAACAGAATAACAAATAATGAAATTTTATTCAGACTCAAAAATTGTTAAAAAGAAGAACTGAGAATATGGGACGTGGGATCTTCAAAGTAAATTATATAATCGATCAATATTATTATCATACCTATCACAAATATACTTAGATTTTCTGTTCCCTGTGCTTACATACTTTTTTAAAAAGAAAATGGGTTTCCCGTTTACTCTTAGATTCAGAATTTTAAGCAGAATCAAAACTGTTAATAAATTTATTACAACATATAGGGAAATGAGTGACAGATACAGTTTCATATGATTTTGTTCGATAAAAAGTAGCAGTGATTTAAAATTTCATATGATCCGGATAAGTTTCTTTGTTTTCAAACACACGTATGACAGAATCATATAAATGTGACCACAGCTTTATGAGTAATATTTGAAAAAAATAAACAAAAATTAACATAGGGAAAAATCTTTCAGAACTCATAGTTTAAATTAAATATAGTTTTGGTTTAAATTCTATTTTATTTATTTAAAATGAAATCAACGTTTCGGTGCATAAAACATATACTTTTATCAGGATTACAGACACAAACAAGTAACTAAGAAATATATAAGCAATATATTACAATTTATCTTTTAGAGGCAGCCATGCTTTTTTTAGTTCATAGCCATCGCAATTATTGAAATATTTTGTTGTTTTTTTTTTAATTTCAATTGCTTCTTTAATTAATCTGGCATACATATAGCGACGATCTTCGTTTCTTCAAATCATTGTCATGAAGGAACTCAGTAGCATGTTGAGCAATAATTGAGTTCTACCTGTCTGCCCGATGTAGAACTTTACACATTTACATGTTTTTTTTTGTAAATTCCTGAGGACTAAAATAAATCATCTTTTCCTATCTTCAACATAATTCTGATTTGCACGCCTAGAGTAAAAACCCCTTGATGTTCTTCTTCTAGCAAAAATCTTACACTTTTGTGTGTTACATGTTCAACGAAGGTAAACAAGCGAATAGGGGTCTGGAAGTGTTAGCAGGACTTTCTTCAACATTTCTTAGTTTTTCGGTGTTCATAGCATTCTTAATCTTATATTTTTCAAATAAATAAAACAGAACTTAAACCAAAAGTGTATTTAATTTAAACAAAGATTAATTAAACATCACGTGAATTCAGTCAGTAAAGTAAATTGCAACAACCAACAATACTTATCTACATTGAGTTCACTTACTTTCACGATTTATTATTCTTGGAATAAATGACGTTTTCTGTATGAGAAGTATCAGGGCGACATAATCATGTGTTAATAAATTATATTACATCGTATTTCACAACATAATATCATTTACAGCACGTGCATGAATATCAGCCTTGGTACATCTCAACAATATATTGTTTAAATTGAAACCTTGAACCGGCCTTACTACTTTATAAAGGTAAAAAACTTTTACTTTTGGGTATATTTGTGTAGTAGTATAAAATAGTACCTATGTCAAACCGAGCGAGCAAATAATCAATCAACTAAATAATAATTTTGTATATTAAATTACATTAACTAATTTTCCTAATAATTATTATTCAAAGGTAAGATATCCAACTGATTTTTCGCAAATAACTAAAAATTAATAATTTAATAAAAAGTAAACAAAATATATCTATATTAGATAAATTAACTTTGATAAGATAATATGAGCATATATTATCACTTAACATATAAAATAGATACTGATTGCTTTGTAGTTCATTTAATTTATTGCATAATTCACAAAAAATCCGATAGAACATTGTGCGTGACTTTTTTTTGTGTAGGTAATTTTTAATTAATTTTTAAATATTCTTGATACGATGGTACCTGATTTACTATCAGCTGAGGACAACACTAAAATTCTTTAGAGCCGTTTTAATATAGTAGACAAAGTTTTTCGGTTTAGAATTGAAATCAATTTCGGAAAATATGGAAGGATTCTTAGAAGAGCATTATAATCTTTATAAAAAGTAAAATATTAAATTAAAATAAAATTATAGTTGCCATTAATTATTGATCGATCACAGGCAATGATCCGGCCATAGTTTTTACTTTAAAAAATGATCACATGTTTAATTACTTTACATAAAATGAATTTATAAATGAATTAATAATTTATTGTAGCCTTAACCGCAAGCAAAACCAGTTTCCGGTCGCTGTTATCTGAGCAAAGTTTTAATCCACAGCAACAGTGGCAACAGTGATTGAGTTCACGTCGACCGTAGGTTTACCAAGATTCGTTGACTTTTGATACAATGGTACCTAATTTACTGTCAGCTGAGGATGGCACTAAAATTCTTCAGAGCCGTTTTAATAGAGCAGATATAAAGTTTCTCAGTTTAGAATTGAAACCAATTTCAGAAAATGTAGAAGGATTCTTAGGAGAGCATTATAATCTATTCATCACATATGAACTTGATAATAAAACAGATACGGAATTATTTTTTATAAAAACAAAGCCAACAACATCGGACATTCAGATTGAAATGTGTAAAGAATATAATGCATACAATAAAGAAATATTTATATATGACATTCTAATTAAAGAATTTGATAAATATGGATTTGATACAAGTTTTGCCGCAAAATGTTATTATTGTGTTCCAGACAAATCTTTAATTTTAGAAAATTTAGTCAATAAAGGTTTTGCTCTCTCAGAAAAACAAACTGCATTTGATTTAAGTAAAATTAAATGCACTCTTAAAGCTTTAGCTTTATACCATGCCGGAGGTTTTGCTTATCAGGAAACCAAAGCCAAGGAACTAGGAAGCTTCGCTTTCCAGAAAAAGTATGCTGAATTCATGGAAGAAATATTTTTTGTATTCATTACAAATCCGACTCATTTTACTATGAAATGGTGGAATAATAGTTTCATAACAATAAACGGATTCATTGATCTGTTACCTGAAAATGAGATCTACAAATCACAATTCAAGAATATGATAAAGAGTTTTCCGTTTGGAAAAGTGTTTTCTGAAGAAACTAAATTCGCCAAAACGTGTGGACATGGCGATTTGTGGTCTAACAATATGCTGTTCAAATACGAGAACGATATGACCGTGGACTGTCGATTACTTGATTTTCAAATTTGTAGATATTTTTATCCTTGTTTTGATGTCATACTTGCAATATTTTGCAACACCAATGCAGAATTTCGCAAAGTTCATTTACTTGAACTTTATCAGTTTTATTATGAAACATTAGATGATACTTTGAACAAGTATGGATATTCCATCCAGAATATTTTACCTTTAAATGATTTTTATGAAAGTATTAGGTATGTATGTAACAATTTAAAACAATTTTAAATATGTATTTGTATTTTTTTTCTAGGATAACAAAAGCTGACGCGTTACTGCAAGCATTATGTTCTAAATTCGTAGTATACCTTCCAACAGAACTATTTACAAACTCAATGAATGAGATTGATAAAGATGCTTTAAAAAATTTAATGTTTGACAACGTTGATATTTGTTGTAAAGCATTTATGAACGATACAAAATATCGCAAAATAGTATCAGATACTTTAGAAGAACTCAGAAGCACTTTGCTAGCATTGCAATAAATAAATTTTATACATTTTTAAAGTAATTTATACGGTGCAAATAAATTTCGCATATATATATATATATATATATATATATATATATATATATATATATATATATATATTGATAGAGAAGACTCTAGTTTTTGAGATATTGCTCAAAAATTGTTTTGCGGGAAAATATTGATGAAAATTTAAAACATTGCAGATAATTTGTTTATCAGTTAATTGAAGCACAAGAAATTTAATATTATTTTGTAAATATTTTACAGTAAAATATTAACATTAAAAAATTTTAAACAGTACCTAAATAATTAATAAAATACTATCTTAACGTATAGTGGTTACTTGCGAATACAAAATGTTTAACATATTGCCTAGTACAATTTTCTAAGTACATAGTTTAGAGTCCTTGTAAATAAATAAATAAATAAATATATATTATATTATATTATGTAGGGAAAAAAACAATTTTTGCTATTTATTAATTGTTAACCAATTTTATTTCCTGTATTAATTTTTGTAAAATTTAGTAAAATATAGTAATGTATTTCAAATGTTTGTTTTTTTTTATATTTTAAAAATTGTCAATACATATTCATTGTAAAATTAAATTTCGCGCGTAATATGCTTCTTCTTATCCTTTTACATAGGCAGCCTGGTAGAGCTGCTGAAGTAACGCCAGCCATATTTCCATATCCTTCTCATGGTGAAAGTTGTCGCGAAATGTTTCGATATGAAATAACCAAATTTTAAATGTGTTTTTGTATATAATTGAAGTGTGTAATAATGGCCACAGGAGACGGTGGTGAATTAAATAAAAGTGTATTTGGTTTCGATGCAAGTGACCCAAATAACGTGAGTATCTACTTTCAACAGCGAGTTCGCGCGTAAGCGGCTACAAATAGAATTCTCAAAAAAAAGCACAGGCCTCCTTGGGAGTTGAACGTCCATTGTTTACATGGTTATTTCAACAATTCAACAACTTTCGTAATTTAATAATTACTTAAAACTTGAAATTTCATGTTTAACCTTGAAAATATATATCTACACATTGGTTTTCTGTACTACAACACATGTTGCGAAATTTATTGGAATTATGCCAAAACAACGAATGGCATTACAAACCTATTATTTTCATTATAAATACAAACTTGTATACTATATTAACTCAATATTTAATAATAGTGATAGTGCATGTCAAATTAGTACATGGATCGAACACAACTGACAGTATATAGTTTTTACCTTGATTTACGTAAATATATGCTGAATACAGCCAAAACTGTAATCAATAAATGTGTAATGATTTTAATTTGTTTTAGTCATTATTAAAAAAAGTCACAAAACGTGTTTCTGGATTATTTCCGTCTTCGTTAACCAAGTGGTTTGGCCCAAGTGACGGCCAACAGTCGGTAGTTCGACGAAGAGAATCTATTGAAGATGATGATGATGATGATGATGAGACAGCACAATTACAGCAACCTCCAAAAAAGAGAGCTAAACCGTCATCAGATGTGGACTTTTCCCCCTCAAACAGTTTTACCATTACAAGTACCCCATTGTTAAATTCCCGCAGTGATCATCGACATCTTCAACCAGGATCTTCAGGATATACGAGGCATTCAACATTATCAGCTACAACATCTTCAGTAAACTATGAAGACAGAAGTACACAAAATGCAGTCACTGTTACAAATGGAGACGACAAATCTGACAGCGGAGACTCAACTAGTGGGTATTCATCTGTCCAGCCACAACTGCATAAAGAATCATCATTCATTTCAGATAGAGGGAATACGTTGAATCAGCCGAGCACCTCGAAAACCTCACCAAATAAATGTAAGTTTTAAATAAATCTAAAATTTTTTACTATCGTTTCAAAAAGTCTTTGTTTTCCATATTCATACGAGATAAAAAAGTAACCAATTATAATTTCTATTAGGCTATGTTATCGTATGCATGGCCACACAAAAACTGAACGATTTCTTTCTTAAGAGATATACATATAGGAATATAAAAAAATCTTTTGTACAAATGGAAACATACCTTTTTCCGTACATGTCCTGTCCATGTATTATTAACAACTTTTTATATTTCATGAATGTTCTATAGATTGTCACAATTTCGGTATTCTATAACCAGAATCATTGATCCTATCATTTTATGTTATTTTCAAGTATTTTACTTATTTAAGTAGTTGTTATTATAAAAATAATATAATGACAGCTATATAAAAAGAGTGAAAGTAAAATGCATAAAAGTAAAATAACAAAAAAATATTTCAGTCACATATGCCGAAATAGTAGTAATCTATAGCGTAATCATAAAAATTAAAGCTACTATTAATTATTGATCGATTACAAATAATAATAAGCTAGTTATAGTTCTTAATACAGAAATGATCACATGTCTAATTAATTTATATAAAATGAATTTGTTAATGAATAATTAATTTGTTGTAGCCTTAAACGCAAGCATGAACAGTTCCCGGTCGCTGTTCTCTGAGCAGAGTTTGAATCCACAACGACAGTGTATGAGTTCACGCCGACCGTCATTCAGCGCGTCTACATTCGGTTCACCAAGCTTCGTGGATCGCACACTTTCCACCAAACGCGCCGTCAATTCTCCATTCTACGGTGGCCGCACCATGTACGGAGGCGCATCTGCATATAGACGAAACAGAATCATATTCCCCAGGGATGAAAGCAACAATGTTATAATTAAAAAATCGATAGATATTAAGCCAGTCAAAGAAGCATCGTCCAGTAACGACACCGTTAACTTAAGTAAAACAGCAAGACGTATTCTTGACACATTAGAACACTTCTCAACACCTGTGCTTGATGCAAAGAAAATACCAAACATTAATAGACAAAGTTGTGATGCAAATCAGAGGCGGGCGCCTTATTCAAGAGAAAAGAAGTCGGTCCCTATTAAGGAATTGTTGGTGCCAACTGTACCTGACTTAATAAAAATGAAATTAAAAGAAAGACTGCAAGATAGTACGGTGCAAGTTCGAAAAGTTGCTACTACCTCTAAATCTGTTTTGAACACAGAATACAGTATTCGAACAGTGGAAGAATCGTTAAAACCTCAGAAACATGTTAATAAAATGAAGACAAAAGTCGTATCCGTAAGAGGTAGGAAAGAAGACATTGATGATACAGTAGATGCTGTAAAATTACCAGAAGTCAAACTTCCTATTACAAATATGCCGAAATTCGATTTCACTTTACCGCCCCCTGCAACTGTCGTTACAAAATCAACACTTTCAGAAAGTAAGAAGACAACTATATCTGCATCTACTGCTAAACCAATAGAATCACTTAAATCATTTTCTGCACAATTTAATTTTGCTAAGCCAATTATTGTTAGCGAAAAACCAAAATCTGTTACTTCGATTAACAACTTTACGTTCAGTGAACCAATAAATGCAAAATTTTGTGCCAGTACTATAACAAATTCATCTTCACCAACAATTACTTTCAAAGCTTCTAACAGCACAGCGCCAAGAAGAAAAGAGTCCCCAAAGAACATTAAACAGAATAATATTGGTTTTTCATTACAACCTCCCAATCAATTTGTTTCTGGAAGTGTAATGGACATTCTGGGAAAAACGGAGAAAAAATCCGAACCTGTTAATCTAATGGAAAAATTTAAACCAGATGCGGGTACCTGGGAATGCAGCTCATGTATGGTTCGAAATATTCCTTCAGCTATTCGTTGTCTTGCTTGCGAGACTTTGAAAGAAACTCCAAAGAAGGTTGAAGAACAAAGTTACGGATTTGGGAATAAATTTAAAATGTCTACAGATAAGTGGGAATGCTCAGCATGTATGGTCCGGAACAATGAAACCGATACAAAATGTGTGGCCTGTACAACTCCGAAACCAGGAGCTACTCCTAAAATGCTACCTATTGCATCCACCTCAAATTCATTTTCTGGTTTTGGAGACAAATTTAAACCAGCGACTGATACTTGGGAATGTGCTGCTTGTATGATACGAAATAAAAGTGATGCTGTAAAATGTATTGCGTGTGAAACATCTAAACCAGGCATTAAATCCGAAACTAAATCTACACTAATTATGGCAGTTGAAGTGAAAACAAATAATTCAGGGTTCGGAGATTTAATTAAAAAGCAACAATCAAATTGGGAATGTCCAAGTTGCATGGTGCGAAATCCCTCAGACAAGAAGACTTGTGCTTGTTGTGAAGCACCGAAACCTGGTGAACAACAAGAGTTTAAATTTGGTACACAACCAACTGGTGGACCTCAATTTAAATTTGGAATTAATAATTCAACACCATCAGAACTTAAAATTGATAATAAATCAGTAACCCCAGCTACAACATTTTCATTTGGTATAAAATCTGCTGATAAAACAACAGATGCAAAAACTGCAACAAATAATGGACCGACGGGATTTACTTTTGGAATCCCTAAAAACGAATCTCTATCAAAACCTGCTTCATCCGACTCAACTTCGGTTCCCTCTGTAAATAAACCTATTGGTACACTCTCTGTACCTGCAACTGAGGCAAATAAATCAGCCACAATTAAATTTGATTCACCTGTAACAAGTTCAACTAATATATTTTGCAGTACCACATCAGTAACTGCAACAATACCTAATTTTGATTTCACGTTTAGTGTTCCCTCAAGCATAACACAAACAACTCCATCTAAACCCACGTTCTCATTCGGTGGCTCATCTACAACTGCTACTTCAATGAGTTCACCTATACTAATTTCTTCAACTGCTTCAATAAAGTCACTACCTAGTACTAATATATTCGGCAATGTCACCACATCTGCACCAACTACTCAGACCAGTACAATATCTTTTGGCACCAGCACTGCGGCTGCAGTTACTACAGTACTAACAGCAACAACAATTTCATCTACCAGTTCGTCATCTGCGTTTAGTTTTAGAGCGCCTACCAACGCAAAACCTGTTGCATTTAGTTCAGAAAATAAAATTCCCGTTCCCGAATTCAATTTCGGTGCTGGTGGCTTACCTTTCAACCCGGTTTATCCCACACCGAAAACAATAGCAACAACAACAAACACTTCAACCGTTAATTTTGGAAATAATACAACTGCGTTCAGCAATGCGAACAATAAATCGACAAACAAAACTGAAACAACAGCATTTGGAGTTGCAAATAATCAACCCTCATTTGTATTCAATACTGGAACTAATGTGACAAACAATAACAAATCAGAAGTGAAGCCATTCGCATTTAGTGGAAGTGGAGAACCAATTGCTAAAGTGCCAGCATTTTCCTTCTCACAAAATGATACTCCAGCAGCGGCACCATTGGCAAAAACTCCTATTTTCAATTTTGGTGCTTCAGCAACCAATGTCAGTAGTAATGCTACTGCAACTGTACCATCTGCAGCAAATATGTTCAGTTTTAATCCAAATAAATCTGAGAAATCAATCACTTTTGGATCAGGTAGTTCGACAGTGTTCGGTGAATCTGCACAGTCGTCCTCAACGCCTCAAAACGGTGGATTTAATTTTGGAGCAAATAGTGTTCCACTAAATTTCAATTTCGGAGGTGGAAACAATCCACCAGCATCACCAACACCTGCCATGTTTGGATTCGGATCGAGTCAGGTAAAAATATTTCTATAAATTTTTAATGTTTTGTCTTATTTTGTAGCTCTTGCTGATTAATTAGTTATTATCCAAGTTTGTATAATATATTGAACAATTAGAGTACTGTAAAATTTATTAATTTATATATATATATATATATATATATATATATATATATATATATATATATATATATATCAATACTTCGATTGGTGTTGCAAAAACAGATATTGTTTTACCAGCATTTTTAATATTGCTTGATTAATTACTAGTTGTTATAATATGTTTGTTTGATATTGTGTGTGAAGCGATGTCTATGGTGTACTAACTGCTATGCGTTGTGATGTTGCTTAGGCTGGTTCTGGCTCGGCTGTCGCAGCCCCTAGCCCTGCGCCTGCCGCTTCAGTCGCCGGAATATTTGCGTTTGGTGGTGGAGCTCCTGCTCAGCAACAAACGCCTACTTTCAGTCCAGACATTAAACCTAATTTCAACTTTACCAGAGGTTCTTTACCCACATTCTCGTAAGTATTATGTCTTTTTTGCCGGATACTCATTCAGCAATGTTCGAAAACGAACATTTGTAAATTTTGTTTCTTATTATGGTTTTTGTTTGTTAATTGTTGACAATAAAGTAGTATATAATATAAGTCGATATTCAAGATTCAAAAAACTTAATGATTGTGCGAAGACTTTTAGAGAAACTAGTATAAATTTGCGTATTTCGTTAGTAATTGTGTTTATCTCGAAAATATGCATACCAAAGAAATGTATGATAGTTATGTATGAATGTTCACAGGGCTCAAAGCGCTCCTTCAACGGGGGCAATGCCGCAACGTAAAATTCGAAAAGCCGTGCGCAGAACGCAGCCCCGATAGTGCAACAAGGCTTCTGGCTAGAAGTTGCTTCTACTACTAGCTGCCGCTGCTATGAAGTGAACTAGACTGTGAGTTTAGTGTGTTGTAGTGTGTCTCGTGTCGCGAACAATGACGGGTATGTCTGTTGTGCTAGTGGTTATTGGTACGAACACGTTCCTTACTTATCTTTCGCCCCTTTTATGCTATCCTAGCCGTCTTATTAACAGAGGTAAGTTAATTTAACTTTATAACATTTCTGTTGCCGTATGAATCACAAAATACTTACAAAACAGCATCGGTTATGTAGAAATTTTAATGTATCCTAATAGAAATAATTTTACTTTGGGAACGATATGTGATTCTAAAAAAAAATAATGTCAATGGGGATGCTGGTTTGTAATGGGTAAAATTCGCTAAAGTGAATTGAACTATCGAAATATGTTAGTGTGTGAATAATTTTATCGGTCTATCAATCATTCTGTTAAAATTCGTGTAAAATAGACTGGCACACGAATAATTTATATTAATAGAGAAATGTAATTTTATTTTCTAGATTATATTGAACTTGTTGTTATTTACTGCACCATTTATACATACATGTCATATTCCACTGTGAAATTCAATGCTCGCAAACCGGAAATATATAAATGTAGAAATGTATGCGCTAGAGACATCGGTTTGTCTCCTGTGTAGGATTATTTCGTCAGTACTGGAGCGTATAACTCAACGATTGTAAAATAACTTGTTTCCTATATAGAATTTTATATTACGGCTGTACATTGCAAATAAAGCGGTAGACAAGATAAATGAAACAAGGCGCGTACATTTCTACTAATATACATATATTACAATCAGTATCATCCTCTCAAATTGCTCCATTAAAAATTAATTGTTTTAGTTGGTAAACGATGTATACAATAGTACCTATATTATTAATTATATTATACTTGTAGATCAATGAGTGGTCTGATCCATAGAATGTAGAATTTTTATATCGATATTTGATGGAAAAAATGTATTTCGTCGAATTATTTGTTGAAGAGTGATGAAATACATTTAAATAAGAAGCACCGTTGTCAGGTGTTTTTCTTTTTGTAAAAAGAAATTACTAATTATTAAATATATAAACGCATTGCCACTTGCCGTGGTAGCCATTTCTGTGATATTCTGATGGGTCAGGCCCGTGTAAACAAATCTGTATCATCATAAGAACCCACACTCGTCGCTGTAACACCTCTCGTCACTCGTTAGTTCCACCCGTTCATCAAAGACTGTTCTGTGACCTCAAATAGACTTGTGCAACTGTCCAGCAATCAATGAAATGCAATACGGGATTTACATTCTCTTTTTGCTATTACTACACGAATATTTTATACCAGCAACCCTTTTTATTTTATTGTGTACAAAATGACATTGGTTTATTTCACAGACACGTGTACCAAATTAAAAAATCTTTATAAATTTCTAGCAGTAATAGCAAAAATGTTGCTAGAATCAGTAACAGTATCTTATATTTCTGGACAAGTTTGCATTTACACTTGTATAGGTAACTACTAATATTCTAACACATTTATTGTATATGTTTTTATATATTTACAGGAATAATGGAAGCCACTATTGTAGCAAATTAGTTTACAGTGGGTGGAACTTTGAATGAGCGAAAGTATTACAGGTGGGTGGTGCGTAGTGCGTGAGCAACAAATTATTGGTTTGCTTGCGCACACGCGCAGGGGCTGTGTATTAGGTTGACTTTGACTGATCTCTTTCAATAACAGCAAAATTTATATTTTACTATTATTACTTGTTTGTTAGTTATTAAATAATTTTACAATAATAATAATTTTTAATTGACAAAAATTAAAATAATTAACAATTCATAAAAATTATTAGATTATGTGTTATAAAATTTTTGTTCAAAATCACGATGATGATTAAAATTATAAAAATAAATTTACATTGAGAATAAATATTATTCATAAAAAATTTAAAATAAGTCTCAAAAATATAATGAATGTTTGAGTAATATATAAATATTATATTTTCCAAAATGACGTTGATTTAACTTTTTTTGATTAACAATTTTTTATTTATTTGCCACAAAATTAATTTGAATAAAAATATATAAAGATTAATGTGTAAATAAAAACTAAAAAAAATATATATATATAGTTTTTGATTAGAGATCTTCAAGCTCACTTAAATCACAAACACACTGTTATATTATGTGTAAATATGAATTAACGAACTATGATTCGTCATCTTTTAAATGACAGTTAAATCATTCAAATTCAAATTAGCTTCTCTAGCTGAAAATTTCACAGTTTTTTGTTTATTATGACGACAATGTTGTTTTTCCTGTATGCGAGTATTTATAAACAAGAATGTTTTTATATTGTAACAAAATGCTAATTTGTTTTTTGGAATTTTTTATGTTATTTATTTTTTGACTGTTGTGCGTTTACTCCAATAGTAACAAGTGAAATTTTCAGCGTAGATTACTACTATTAAATTGCAAATTCCGTAGAATATTTTTATTGTTTACCATTTATTCATTTTTTAGTTGACCGTTTTCTTTTTTTACATTAACATATTTAAAGTAATACATTTTATGTTTATTAAAATATTATTGGTTTCATTACTATTCCTATTCCCATGTTTTATATGTCGAAATTTAAATTAATAAATGAAATAAATATGAAGTTATTCATTGTTCGTATGTTTACAATGACTTCAGAAACTTACTGCTTCCATACAACGACAAGACAGTGAATGAAACTAAAATATAACTTACGTTACCGAAATACGTGCAACAATGTCTCCTAGACCTTTCCAATATCTCAGTAGATCCTAAAAGGCAACAGTAGGTATCTGAAAATCAAAAGACGTGTGAGTAACAAAATTTGGAAAGTTGCACATAGTTTAGTTATAGATGTACCAAGAATTAACAGCATTGCAATCGATTATCTTGTTGGCGATGTGTTTGTTGATTGCTTCTTTTGAAGACAACTTAAGCACAACTATAAAAGTTCATATGTTGTTAAAGATCCGTATAACCTCTTATTACTATCGTTACGAAGCTGATCGTAAGTACATAACAGCATAAAAATATTGCAATACTAGCACATCGAAAATACAAAGATCGCTTAAAAGTTTCACAAAACAAATGTACAAATAAGTGTTTAGATCTTAAAATACTCACCTAAACAGAAATGTAGAAATTTAAAATACACACAAAAATTATTCACTCGATCAGTACGAAATCAGATATAAACTCTCGATTATTAGGTAATCGATGCTGCCGGTAAATCGCCTTGTTCACATCGATAAAGGTTGTATAATTGTGTAAAACAAATTACTACTACGCTACGTCATACCATAAATACGGCTAGTTGTAGTCCAGTATAAACATTTTTCATCTCATTAGCAAAAAATTGCGAGTTCAAACTTTGATAATTTCAACTTTATAGAAAAGAAAATACAACTGTTTAAATATAGAGCTCCTGTATTGTAATTTGGATAAGTTCTTCAATAAATAAATATAAGTAAAATCAACAATCTCGGAAGATACCAAAATATCTCAAGATATTGTAATCACTAACATCTGTATAGATCGATTTGTCTATAGATTACCTATTTAATTTCAATCAGTTTTATGAATTCATTTATCATTTATTTTACAGGTACATTATATTTTCATATAAAATAAACTTACTGTACTCGTTTATTTTCTAACTTATCCCACTAATAGTATTTGAATAAATTAATATAGAGTGGGATGAAAATTTTTGGAAACATGTATTATTTGTTAAAAATTAGGTTTATTTTTTAACAAACAGTTAACAGACACATAGGATAAACTATATAATAATGAAAAGTAAAATAAAAAGTTATTTTAAAATAGCATCGTCTAACTTAGTGCACCTAGTTTGGTCATATGTGAAGTCTTGTTAGTCAAGACTCAACGTATATTCCTCGAAAACAACAGGTTTTTCAGGTGAATAAAATCAAATTAACAAACATTTACCAAATACATGTTTTAAATATTTTACACCTATGTTTATTATTAAAAAATATATAATTACTGACAGAAACAAATATATACACAGGAAAGATTAAATAACCAATATTTGACATTCATTAAAAAGGAGAAATAAGCAGTAAAAAACATACAAATAATTAAAAATTACTTTCATCAAGCTTGTGATTATTTCAGAAAAAATGTCAATACAACATAGCATCATTTTTAAAAAGAAAATGTGCTTGATATCTTACAACACATCATAAATACAACAGGTAGTTACTTTATATTACGATGTACACAAAAAAAACAATAATTTTCGAGATTTATATAAATAAATTTTCTCGAAAAATATGCCACTCATACATTTTTATTTTACGGAATTTACTTTTTTTCATTTCCTGAAATATATCTCACAATGAAATATTTTCTTTCTCTTTTAAGACAATAAGAGTAAATACATATTTAGATCCGTAAAAAATATTTCACAAATTTATTTCTCAGAACTTCATTTGTAAAAGCTACGTTCAAAATGTTGACATTTGTGATCCAAAGAATATAATTACTCTTTTTGTTAACAATACAAACTATTTGCACAATAAAAAATATTGATTGTTATAGAATTTTCTTTCAGGCTCAAAACCTTCCTGTGCAAGCGGAAATAAGACAGATGCTATAATGTACAAAACAGATACAAGCTTTCGGATTAATGTAGCTTGATCAAAGTTAGAAACAGATCCAAATTTTAGAAGAATACTAAAGATATACTTTTTGTTTTTGATTTGATTAAAAAAAATGTACAGGTGCCAATATAGGCAAAAATAAAAACACATATAATAGAACAATACTTTTAAACAATTTGATTTGATTTCAATTACTGTTTGCTAATTCGTGTAGAAAAATGTCAGGATCGTGGGGGACAATTAAAGGTTGGGTTCAGAGCGAGAATAATTAAACTATATATAATATATATAATTTTACGCCTATTTGAACTATCATCTAGAACATAAAACCATTATAATACAATTACAAAGTCACATGTTCATCAATAAATGCTACCTATGAGATAGTCTTTAGTGTGTGTTGAATTTTTTTGCATATTTTTTTTGTTTGTTTTATAATAATAATAAACTAACCGATCATTTAAATAAAAATGCTAACTAGGCCCTAGAGACAAGTTAGTCCACAAGTCACTTATACGAAGGGCACGACACATGACATCAGAAAGGGATAAGAGGGCAGGAGAAGGATTCGGATAGGCTGCTGAGCAGGATGTATGAAGAGGCGGAACTCACAAAATACAATCATCAATCAATCGAATCACTTTCATAAAAAACACGCACGCGTTTATCCGCCACTATCTTGTTGTTTCTCGGCTATTGCCGCGTCACGTTCCACACTACGAATCGTCCGACATGAACGAGTTCTGTGACTTCATGTCCTCCAACATCTTAATTTGTTGACGAAGGAACAATATCCTGTAATATAAACACACGGATTGCATTGTTTACTTTGAGTTGTTATTATTGTTGTCACTATCAAAATTTCGAGAATCGTAACCGTAAACTTCATAAAAAGGGGACAAAAATAATTTATAATAATTTTATGTGTAAAAAGTTATATCCATAAATATAAATCTTGGTTTTAGTTTTCTATTTGTTTTAGGTCTCGGATGGATTGTTACACACAAAAAGGTAAAATGTCTATTTTGAGAACCACGTTTAAATTAGAATAAACTTAAAATGTATTCTAACCTTTGTTCTTGGAGTGTTGCTTGTATTTCGGTGAGTCGTACGATGGAACGAGCGCTTTTAAGCTCAGCGCTGACCTTGGTACATTGCAATGAGCCCATGACGTGTGCCTCCTCCGACAGCTTCTGCGCCTGCTTCTCGAGGATGTCAGCCGGCCAGCCACGCACGTGATTGACGAGATCGTCGCGATAGTAGTTGGCGAGCGATGGCGTGATGCACGGACCTTGCGGCCGCAACGCGCTCAGCGAACTCGTACCACACGACAACGAACTAAGTGTTGTGCCGTTACCAGCACCCGCCACCACCGCCGCCGGGTTGCAACTCGTTACTGACGTTACACTCGACGACGATGTCACCATCGACACACTGGCTGCTGACACAGCCGAAACCACCAGCTCTGTAATCAAATAATACAAACACTACAATAAAACCATGATTTTAAAAATCTTTTAGAAATTATGATCAGAAAGGGAATGGAATAGATAGCTCAGTGGAAACGCTTCGGCTTGCGGATTTGAGAACCCGAGTTCGGTTCCCGCAGCCGACAAACTTTTTTTCATATTAAAATTACCCCCTAGTTCCTCTTCCACTAAAATGTTTGGAGGCCGTGATTTAACGACTAGCAACCGCACTTCACGTGCAAATATTTGACTTATCAAAATCTGCTACGGCAGAGTGTCATACCCAGTAATGGATAAAGAGACGTATTGATATATTTAATCAATAATAACAAATATAAAGTTCAGTTTTAAAAAAAAACTTACGTTTTCTGGGGTCTAAGCAGTCCTGATTCTCTGAATGTGTTGGTGTGGGTGGTCCATCTCCAGTATTTGTATGATCTACATTTCCTCCAACATTTGTCGCTGATCCGTCCACCGATGTGGATCTCTGAGCAAGCAGATGAGACTCGGTGTTGGAATCGCCATCTTGCTGAGAGATCTGCGACAGGATGCGTGGTAGGCTAGTGGCCAAGGTAGTGACCTGATGCTGCGGTGGACCAGGTGCATTACACGAGGTAACGGTGGCAGAGGGCGGCGGCACCATGCTAGGTGCAAGTGAGAGTCCATGCTCACCCACAACCGCGGGGCTTACCACGATCGTGCTGGCTGATGCCACGCTAGTGGGATGTTGTAGCCGTGGCAAGGCGTTCGCCAGCAGCACCGGCGTCATCACCGCCTCGTCACACGTCGTCGCAGATACCGATACTGGTAACTGAAGCTGTTCGCGACTGCTTGTGGACGGTGTATGCACATAGGACACTTCGGAGGTTGGTGTGCTGTCACCGGGAGAAATGTCCATATCCTGTAAATATAACATACATAACAACACACTATATTCCATCAGAGATAAAGTCACATGAACCATTAAAACATTTATTCATTAGAATTATTCTACAATCAATGTGCGCCAAACATTCTTATCCTGGAATATCTCTTTAGCTTCATCCTCGTTAATAATTCCTTTCATATAAACTCGTTTATTCTTCTCTCGTTGTCTTTCTTTTCAATTTCACACTCATCATATACCACCGTATTCATACGATTTTGTCTTGTATATTTTCACACACCCCGAAAAGACTGTATTAATGTAGTGTTTTTATAATCGACGAAGGATCTTCAGAAATAGTGAATCTAAATATTTCGTAAAATACACTTTCGAGTAAAACATAAACAGATTTGAAATGTGTACACTATTATTATTAAGTATAGGTAAATCTCTACCTATTGCCCTCATGATCTAATGGAATCCGGAAACTGTATACAAACCTCAAAGTGGGGGTGTGCAAACATGTACTCGTAACATAAATTTAGCGAAAATCACATGATAAGCGATCGTCATTATTTGTCGTTAGTTTATTTTAAATAAGTATTGTTAGTTTGAACATTACAGTAACCCAACAATTGAGCCTCGTAAATAAATTACTTTAGATGCAAATTTTTCCTTATATTTTACTACTTTTTTAAACATTATATTGATCATCGTAGCAAGAGTATTCACTACGTAAACATGAATATAATAAATACGAAAGAATTTGATATGTACACAAATATATTGAGAAATAAGCTAAATAAAACGACTGAATGTCGATTATGGGCGACCAGCTATTAAAATTTATTAAATTATTTTTGAAGAAATACTAATAAAGTGGTAGAATATATTGCTATTATTTGAAGCATTTATTTCGAAAATAATTTAGGAACGTAATAAATAAATATATCATCACGCCTTTTACCCATTACTGGGTGTGGCGCTCTGCCTTAAGTAGATCTCGGTGATATATTTCTTCTCGTGAAGTGCGGTTACCAGCCGTCAAACCACGCTCCCCAAAGATGTTAGTGGAAGGGGAGCCACAGAGGTAGATGGAATTTGGTGAAAATTGTTTATCGGTTTACAGGCCGACTCGATACCATTGAGCCACCTACCCCATATTTAAGAACGTTTGATTACAAAATAAAAATTTTCAACTACTGGTTAATTACCCTTAATCCATTGTTTATACCAGGGAGCTGTGTTGAAAAGGTGATTAAAGTATTCTTTAAAGAAGTTAAATAATAATTAACAACAAATATAAAGTAAACACTTGGCTATGTTTCACAAAATTCAGCCTCCAAGTCACCTTATGAGGGCATCGTCAGAGGCTGGCCAGCACGTTTAAATAATAATGGTAAGGCAAGTATGTTTATTTGATAAAAACTGTGAAGAAATTACGATAAAAATATAAATATATGCACAGTACCTGCGTGGACTGTATGTCTCCATCAGTCACGGCGTGCTTCCTCCGGGGATCGTGGTGGTCGGTATCGTCTCGCCAGTGGCGCTTGACACTGCCTCGCGAGTTGGAATGTTTGTCGTGACTGGAGGACGAGCGTTGGCTGTAGCCGCGGCTGTCAGATGACGCCGAGGCCGACAAGTCACCTCCACCGCCACCGCCGCCTCCACTGCGGTCCTTGTTGCTCCGACTGTTGCTGAAGCGATCTCGATCGCGCTGCTCGCGCTCTACCCATTCGCGGGGCTTCTCCCATTGGGAAACTTCTGTCTTACAATTGTAGTAATACTTCTTGCCGGACGAACTGATGTGCTCTGACCAGTCGCCCACGCGCGTTAATCGTTCTCGTTCATCTCGCTGCTGAAACAAAATATATCACCGATTAGTGTTTCAAACACAGGCTAAAATTTACATAATACAATACCCTATCCCTTAAAAGCTAACATACAATTACATGATCTATAATTCTACGGTTTTATTACTAATTACTGAACATAGAACATTGAATAAAATAATGAATATAGAATTTAATTTTAACGTAATTATTTCTTGAGATACAAATATTACTTTCACAAGTAAAAGCCAAATTTATACTATATTTGTATTCGTAATAATAAAATAAATAATAGAATTGTATTAATACCGAAAGTACTCACAATCCATTTGATTCGTAAAGTCAAACCTTTATATTGCACATACGATTTCTTGTATCTTCTATTATTGCTGTAATACATTATATTAAAAATTAAATATCAAACTCAGATAGAAAATATTTGGGATTTATTTTGTATTTTGGTATGTACAAAAATAAAATATTGTAAAAAATCTAAATTAATAAAATGTCATTATACAAAAAAAAACAATCAAATAGTTTTACAAAGAATACTTTGATTTAGAAATTCACAATTTTATTATTACTACACCGGTAAGAGTTTTCTTCATTATTATACTGTTTTTTTTTTTTATATTATCTATTTCAGTAAAATTAAATATACTACAAATTAAAACAATTACACTTAATTGTGCAAACATATTTGTCATCAACAAAGTTAAACCTGTGTATAATAATAATCACACACCACGCGCATTGGAAGATTATCTACGGATATTTGGCAAAGCAGATCGTAAACTATGTTTAAAGAATATAATTGTTGTAGGGACCCCGAAAAGAGTTATACGAAATGTAGTTGTAACAATGGTAGTTGATTTGGACTTTTAAAATTAAATGCAATAGTTGATTAGGTCAAGGAACTATAATATATTACGATAATAATAAAATAAGATACCTTTTCCTGACAATTATGCATGGGTTTTCGGTCTCTGGATGAATTCTGAGAAGTCATTTTGAGAAGTTTTTCATCTGAGCTCCGATCATGGTTAGTCCTGTGCTCGGTGTCCCGACTCTCCCGGCTGCGTTTATCTTTTGGAGATCTGGCACAATCTGCACACACAATAAAACTATCATTATGTATATTCACTTTTAAATATGACTCAACGTCATATAACTAAACGAAAAGTTAATCAAATATAGAAAAATTTCTGACATTGTCTTGTTTCTAGATATCATTTATATAAAAATAATTAAAAACGGAAACAATATTAATACAAATATCATTGAATTATAAATAAAATTCAATAATATTTTAACTTATTATTATTCGTTATCCACTCAATATCTTTATTAAAGAAAATCAAGGGTGTGAGATTTCATAAAAAGCAAAGATAAGTAAATTATTATAATAGGCAGAAAATAACTTGAATACTGATAGGATGATAAGAATTAAATTATAGGTAAATTGCTGTAAATAATAAAATTTATATCGTACATCCCACAGATGAAAAAAAAACCTACTTCATTAACTATTAAGTCACACACAAATCATTATTTTACATTACAAAAAATGCATTTAAAATAATTTGAGAAAAGTATCACAATTGTACAATAAATGATTGATTTATTGTGCGGCACTGCATTCTTATAGGTATCAAGTTAGACTTGCGAATTATACCAACAAGAAGGATAAATAAACATATGTAATTACATCGGTTTATCCACGATAGTCGTGCTTTTATACAGATTTTAATATTTTTAATTTGACGCATCCCAGTACCCAGGAATATTAAAGAAGTTACACTTTAAATACAGGTGGTTAAAATAACTATGAACAAATTATTTATCAAGCATAAAAATATATCACTAAGATTTATTAAATTAAATTAAATTAAACATGATTATTTATATTTTATATTTATTAATTATTTAATTGTTCTATTTTTAGTATCAATAGATTTAAAATCTGTACTATTAAAACTGACAAAAATGTAATCGTACCAGCTATGACCTTTATTAGAAAATAATTTCGGAAAAGTTGATACAATATTTTGTTAATATTTAAGAATGAAAACAGTGTCTTAATACTAGAAATTAATAAAAAGATACTAAACATGGAATATACGTACACTTACCAGAATATTTATCCCTGGACATCTTGTAGTCTCTATTTTCTCTCTCCTTTTCACGTATTTTCTGTAAATAGGAGCCTTTAGATTGGTAGGCGCGATCTCTATCTCGCGGTGATTGTGAATCCGGGCTGTCGGAGCGATAAGAATTGCCGTTAGGCGAATCGCGGATGCGTTCGTAACGTTCCCCGCTTGAGCCATAACTGCCCTTCGACGAACTGTACTTGGAGTTCTATAACACCCAAATTATAACGAAATATTTGCTACCATAATGAACCTCAGCATAAGTTCATAACAAAATTAGCAAGAACAGATTTTTGTTAAAAATTTAAAAAAAAAAACTGAAATTAACTATTGTCATTTATTTCAATATAAGATAGTTCATTAAATGGGGTAAAAATAAATATATCTACCACGAACATAATAAAATTACAGCGTAAGATCAGTCATTTGAAACTAAAATAGGTTATGTTCTGAATGACAAACAAAATTAGTGTTTAAAAGATAATTTTACAATAAATTCCTACTTAAAAATGAATAACGATTAATAAGGAACATAGTGTGTCACTGAAAATATTTCAATTAAGACCTTCTGCAATGGTTTATGTATAAAACTAGAAGTTTCTGAATTTTTAAAACAATGACCCAAATCTACTTTTGACATGAATTTTAAATAATTTTTTTAATTTTTGTAATAAAACAAATAACATTTAATATTAAACAATAATATCACCATTTTTAATCAAATATATCTTCAAATCATATTGCTGTCAAAAGTTCAATGATTATAAAAATCACAATATGTACAAAAAAAGTAATGAAGCTTGTTTTAGTTCTAGATATATAAATTATTACAATTGATGATTGCATTTTAGAATCAATTTATAATTTAATATCTAAGGTGGGGTTATGACACTTTAGCAGACATTTTGACAAAAAAAATTATACAACTTTAGTATGTTGTAAGAGAAACAAATTAAGATTTTCAAATGAAATATGGAAATTTACAAAACCGAACTAAACACTAATCTGTTAAATTTACTAATGAGTTAATAAAAACAAAAAACTACGTACAGAAACATATAAACAAAAACATAACGTGTCAAATTCAACAAAGAGAACAACCTCGTATCTGTCAAAATATCATGCAAATCAATTTTTACCTTATTTACAACAAATTTATTATTGTTGTTCAATGATTTAGTACCAAAACATATTCATTAAAAGCATTCGTAAGTGGAATTAAAAATCTAGTCTCAATATAAAACTTACGTGAATAATTAATGTTTACATACGGAAAATATGCAGATAATTTGAATCATTTAATTAAGACAGATTTTGCAAAAAAAAATCACTTTGAGTAAAATTAATTTTTAGTCTGCTATGAAAGTGGTAAGGCTGAGTTAGTGATTACTACCATCGGCTGAAAAGTGTACATATATTACCTGATAGGGATGGGCCTGGTGTTTCTCGAAGTACCTGCACACACAATCCGAATCAATTAGTGATCGACACGATTTATTTGTCATCCGGCAGTGGTAAATGACGGCGGCCTCCATATCTGAGATAGATACGAAGGCCCCGATGATGTGAGGTTGTAATAGAGAAATGCGTACCCATCGTTCATCCGCTGCGGTTTCCTCGCATGCATTACCATCAATGCAAGTATCTAGATAACGTGTGTGGCTCTGACAACAAGCCTCCCGTGCATCCGGTGTCATGAAAACAACATGAACGCTCCTAACTGTTACAAATTCGCCTCTGATTCGGACGCCATGTCACATAAGGGAACAGCAATGCAGCTGCTCTCGCTCGCTTGTCATTGGCTGAAAGCACTGTTGCCGGATTTATTTCTAATGTCTGCCGCTAGGCACGCAAAACGTTCGTCAAAATACGTAATGATGTATAGAACCGTTTTGGTGTTTTTTAAAACCGAATGTATGACGTCATTATGCATATTGCTGTATAAAGAGAGCTTTATAAGTCAATAATTAAACACTTTTTTAGACTGAAAAGTTAGTAATGTAAATTAAGGATAAAATAATGTTTAGGCGCCAATATTTCTTCTCTCAAAATAAACTAATTTAAAAATATAATATATTTCTATTATTTAATAACAGTTCTACTCTTAGTTTATAAATATAGATACGCTTAGATTAGAACCGCAAAGTTTTTAATGGAAATACATTAGATAATATTTGAAGTTACGTTATTATTTTCATTTTCTTTAAACAAATTGTAACTGACGTAATTCAATGTATACTTATTTCAGTCTCACCAGCGTATAATGGGATAGTGTGTCTTTTTTTCAATAAAAAAAATAGAACCAATAACAAGAAAGAAAATATTCCCGGGCTTTTATTTGGTTTTAATAATAGAAGAATTGTAATTTTATATAAAGTGTATAAAATATATTACGCACAAAAAAATTATTGTATTTAGTTTTATTATTAACATGAAATATATACTGAATAATTGCTTTTTAATTTTTTTGTTAAAAATGAATTAATTTTTCTATATCATTGATAAATACATATTATACAGTAAAAGATCATTGCGATTTTAATATGAAAATACACAAAAATATTAAAATTTCAACAAAATAACGATAAAATGGTGACATTGATAAATCTGGCATCTATGTACATTCACGCAAACAACGTCTGTTATATCAATAGTTCATTCTGAAATATCCCTAGTACGTGTTTGATATTTATAAAAACTGTCATTATTGTAAACAGTGATAGCATTATTTATACTTATTTCGCATAATAATAATAAATTATTATTAGTATTTGGGAATTTGTGTAGTGACGCTATAAAATAAAAATTTTAAAATTTAGTGAATTTACTGCAATGTTTCCACCTTGGGTTCGCACCCGTAGAACAAGGACAGTTGAGCAAAACATGCAGATTGTATTCCTTGACTGTTGTATGTGATTTGTGTGGAAAAAGCTAATTTTGTGAATATATAGCAAACTTTATTGTTTTTAAGTGAACATGGTGGGTCTAAATTACATTATAGTGATTGTTTCAAATCCTTAGTTTGTAAATATTATTGACAGTGAAGTATGTGATTGGAGGCCCAGCAACGCATTTTGGTTATCTTTACCTGGGCTTTCACGCCCTAAATATCCTAATTTCTATACGAAAATGTATTTTACACATTTCAGAGTAATTGCTAACAGTAAATTGTATCCTAATTATATTTATATATTGAACAAAAAATATAAATGCTCCAGCAATTATGCCACATATTTAGGAGCATTAGTCATGTAAGGCTAGGTTGCTTGTTTTTATACTCTCTTTAATAGAATTTTTCAGCAAATATATGATTTAATTTATGTTTTGCTTTAACATCTAAATTTGTTAATTCATATTTAATAAGTAATTTAATATTTATGTATGCTTATTATTAACATTTTAAAAATGCTAATAGTAAATAATTTATGCAGTTTTATTATTTATGTGCAAAGTTATCTATAATTTTTCTTTTTGTATAGTGACCAAACATGCAGTCGTCGCAAGTACGAAATGTGGGTTTGCCGTGTAAGTACAATGTTTAATTTTTCTTGGTGTTTATGTAAAATCATGATTTCATTGCCTATTGGACAAATTGTAGTTAAAACTAGATATTAATTTTCAGTCGGTAAATAAACAGTGTAAGAATATAACATAAGTTATTTCATTTTGCAGTATAAGATTTTAAAAAATTTAAACGTTTTGTTTACAAACAAACAGTATGCTTATAGCATAGCAGCTCATAAATGTGATTTTTATTAATAATTACAATCTATTCAGTTCTAGTTCTAATAATTAACTACCAAATAAATAATGTTTTGAGATCATATTGTAGTATGACTAAACTCCAGAACATAAGACTAATCATAGCTTGTATATTAGAAACAATTAATTTTCATATGCCAGAGTTTATTTGTTAGCATATCTTTTTCATGATAAGTTGTGTTCTTGCAATATTTTATCAATATTTAAAAAGCTACAGCTTTTCGTAATATTTTATTGTATACTTCACTTTCCCGCCCAAATTACTTGATTGTTGTTGTTGGACTATCATGTTAAGGTTATATTGTGAATGTATATTAAACAGATATTTATTATTTCAGCGAGTGCAGAAACAAAGAGAGATGTCCCAGCATGGACGCAAGACCCCAAGATATTCCCTCTGGATTGGTTTTCTGTCAGTAGACCAAACATAATCAGACAGACGAAGGAATATGTGAGGTTAGTAAAATTAAATCAAACTATAGTATTAATTCCAAAACAGGCTCCAATATTTAATATAATATAATGTATAAATTATTATTTTTTATTTAATGTTAGCCTGATAGCGATTTCACTATAATATTATTACACATGCGAAATATAATAAAATTATTTGTTTGGTTTGATATTCATTATTATAAATTTTGCCATGTTCCTCGGATATAGTATTAAAATGTATAGACTTTTTATAGTACAAGAAAGTTTAGAAACATTTATTGTTCTAGTTCTTTATTACATTTTCTATTTAAAGTGTAGCTTGTACAATAACATGTAAAGTACGCAATGGCAAAAAGCAGTTTATAATAATATTTTCAATTTATTTTACATTGTAATTCTGTAAATTTTGTATTTAATATGGTACAAAATCTATCTTCTTGTAATGCAAACTATTATCTCTTGAATATACATCCTGTTTAGTATTACCCCTGATTATAAAATATTTTATCTTATAGTAGCGGTTTTTAATGTATATTATACAGTCGTTTTCAGTGACTAAAATCATCAATTATTCACGTGACCAAAATGATTAAATCCTTGACAACCGTTAATAACTAACAATTTATACCAATGCAACAGTTTGACAGCAGCGATATTTTAACTGTTTGAGAGCATTTTCCTTCAATTTAATTTGAACCTTTTTCTAATTTTAATGTAGAAAAATTGCTACTGTAAGATAGAACATTGTATATCTCACGTGAGTGAAATTGTCATTATATATATACTCCCGTATAATGACTTATTTCACTCACTTATATTATAATGTACTATTATAATCAGGCATTTTACGTTATTCAATTAATATATGATTATCATATTTTAAGCTGTTAAGTAATACGATTTTACCAGAAAATAAATGAATGTTTGGAATTTATATTACGATTATATTAAAATTGATTCGGTACCTTGTAAAATATTTTGATTATGCACTAGAAAAAATAATATTTGAATTAAAAATTCTAACGTAGAATTGTATTTCATTGTTTGCCTTCATATGATACAAGGTGACTTTTGACATCTGTTTTAAAATGTTTCTGACGTTACTACTTTTAAAAACAAATCTCACTTTGTCATACGTTTAATAAATTTAAATTATGATTAAAGGTTCAAAATTTATTTATTGTTATACAAATACAAAGAAATTTTTGCGCGCACATTTACTTTATAGATAATATAAATTGCGAATTAAAAAGTTGTTAAAAATGAAAAAAAATATATGTATTTTTCATCATTTGATGAGCATAAACGATTACAAGGGTTGTGCAGGAGTAACTGGAACTGCAATCGATTCTTAGAATTGTCATTGCACTATAATGGTGTACAATTACAGTTTTTAACGTTTGATAAGTTTTTTATTGTATATTTTAGGAACCATTATTATAAAACTATAATAATATGTTTACTTAAAACACCATTTGTGTAAAAGTTGTTAAAATTTAAGCTGTAATTAAAAATATATATGCAACTTGAAGTATCATAATGTGGCTTATAGTTGTAACTTTCCGGTTAACATTATTATTATTTTTTTTTTTCATTTGAATTAATAGTTCTACGTAAATATAAATATAAGTAAAATATTCAGTCCAAACATACGTTTTAATTTTATATTTATGGTATACAAAGTGTATGATTTTTGTTCCTTTCAATGTTTCACAAAATTCAGATATCCGCTTAACTCTTCTTATATTTCTATTATTATCAAGTTCCCGTTATCTAAATAATAAGAACAAAATACACTTTATTTTTTATGGAAAAATTTAAAGATGCTGTATACTTTTTACTTAATTTAAATATTGTATTATCAATAAGAAGAGTGAAATTTCGTTAGCGGAAAATTGGTACGTACCCACGGGGGTACATGTATCACACTATTTGAGAAACACTGTTTTAGGTAATCATAAAATAAATGAACACTTTTGCAAAATAATATTGCAATTTTACTTGTTTTAAATTATTCCTAAACTTTAATATTTTATTTGTAAATTTAAACAAATTTCATTTTCGTGGAAATATTACGTAGGTAAATTCTATGCAATGATAAATATTACTTGTTTCTTATTGTCAAATAAAATGTTAAAATTATAATTAAAAGTTCATTTATTTATTTTTTACTGTATTTTGAAGGTAGATTAATCCAGAATTATGGTATTTAAAGAGGGTAGTTACTTTATTGAATTAATCTAAACAAATCTAATATATTTTATACGTGGCGGTTACAATTTAAAAAAAAATCTGTATAAATAGAATTAAAAAAAATAAAATAATAATATATGTTCATATTCTCAATGCTCCTTTTAATTCCATTTGACTGGGTTGGTCTATTACATTTAAAAATATTTATGTATAATTGTGTATTTATAATTTTTTATTATGTAATTGTACTATTCCAGGATAATTAGAAGCTGTGAAGATATTTGGAACAAGTGTTCGTGAATGAAAACTGACAGACTTTATAAAATTTTCATTTTGCAAATAATCTTGCATTTTTTTGTTTGTTATTATTTTCTGTAGTTAGGCCAATTTGATGAAAATAGAAGAAACGAAGATATGAAGAAGGAAGAATATGCATGCATTTTTACATAACGTTAATTTAATAATTTCAAATTTTCTTTAACAAATATAAGTTAATAAATATTGCAATTAAATTTATCGTCATCAACATGAAGAACACGAAAAAAAGAAGATCATCTTAACGCAGAAGAAGATTTTTAGATTACCTATATTTGATATGTCTAATGCATGAACATATTATTAATATCTAGTAATAATTTTCAAATAAGAAATATTTCATAATTATCTATTTAAATTTTAAATTTTGAAAATAGTAATGGTTAATGTGAAGAAAATCACAAATTGAAGTAATTTGCAAGTATTCATGCGTTAGTAGAAATCCATGATGTTCACGTGCATGCGATTAATGATTCTAGTGAATTATCAAAATGGAGAAACTGTCCGAAGATCAAGACGCTCAGCAAGTTGAAGGCGGTGCTGAAGAGGATCATGATGTTTCTGCATACGCACACATCATACATCGATGGCAAGGTACACATTATGTAGTTCTATCATTTAACATGAATTTAACATAAATCTTCTCATAAAAAGTAATTCAGAAGATGTAGTTGATTAAATTTTGTTTATTTATACTGTCTTTTAAAGCATTACTTTTTATTTAAGCTGTTTTATTAAAATGAAGAACAATAAATAGAGAATATGAGTTAGTATTGCTGTCAGCAATTTGATAAGATATTTATTATTTAAGTGACATTTAATATTTGAGGGAAAGCAGTGCAACTGGCCATAAGTGGGGTAGCACAATTCCATATCAAGAAAATTATTCATCAAATTCAATCTAATCAATATACATCCAAGCATACCTATTCTGTCATTTACATTTACCTCATCCACATTCATGATTTATACTATTATTCCTCTTCATTGGCTTTTTCTTCTCACATCTGACATTTGACATCTACCTAATATGCTCCAACAATTTTAATGTACAGAGCTTGCTGGAATGCGACATCGAGGAAGACCTCATAACACTCGTATCTCTCTACATGGACATGGAACTCCGCGTGCTGCTGATCAAAAAATCATCGGCGAGTGGAACGACAACTGGCAATGCAACTGGATCTGATACGGATACTGCACGCAATGATAAACTGGTGGCGGACCGCATTTCATATTGGTTGTATACGGTGCTAAAAGGCCATGAACATCGCATGGACGCGTTGCTGTCAACCACGGTTTTCACACGACATACGCGCCCGGTGTTGGATCCTATATTCCGGTAAGAGATATTTCCATAATTACTAGCAATTTAAGTTTATAAAAAATCTCTTTCTGGGTTCCGCATCTTTACTGTACATGATATCAGGCGTCATATCACAGATGTAAGATGTTACAGACCGTCAGTCATAAGGATAATTTTACATATAGAGATTCTTTTAAAATTACCAGATTTTTATTATAATTTTAGAAAAGATATTACCATTTACTATGCTGTATATATTTTTTATTTGATGTATACACCATGTTAAAATTTTTGTAAACATGTTTACGTCTAATTTGTGAATCTATTTTTAAACTCTGCTGACAAGTACACTAATTTAGTTCATATATTGTAAATTAATGGATCAAAAACTAAACTCAACCCTTAACAGCATTCGGCTAATATAAATATATCGCGACACTAATAACATTAAAATGATGATCGGTAACAGGAAAATACTGAGTGAGATGTCGGATGGCCCGTTCAGCAACGTCAACTATGTGCGGCACATGCTTGCTTATAAAACATGGCGCGAGCGAGCCTTGGTTGCGGAGGACGCGCCCAGTGAGGAGCTAAATGCACGCGTACAACAGCACCTGGTACCGCGCGATTACGTGTTCCCGTCACCGTTATTGCGCTGCCTGGGTAAGGGCGATAATGCGCAAGACCATGCCCGACCGCACAACGTTAACCTGGCCGATGCCTGCCGTAACTTCATGCGCTTCTGTCGAGAGATGCCAGCCGCAGCAGCTGAACAGATTAATTTCGGGAGCATTCCGTTGCTGGACGACGATATGCTTGGCGATGAGGTAAATTTATGTTTATATAGAACTTTATTGAATAGTTCCAATTTATTTTTAAATTTATCGTAACTTATTATTTTGCTTCTTATGAAGAATATTATTATTTTCAGGAAAATGAAGTTAATAAATTAATGAACATGATAAGCGAGCGAAAACAGAGAAAGGCCGGTTCACCTTCATTATCACCAAAAAGAAGCTTTCAGCAAGTTCAAGCATTTATTGACTTGACATTACCAAAATCAAGAATGAAATCAATCAGTAATTGTGGCATTCCATCTACAGCTGTCCCCGATGTTATTGATCTCACGGAGGAAGATGAAAAACCAATCAGAACCTCTCGTACATCATCAGCTCTAGAATCTCCAGTTGCGGCTCCTCCTCGAACAGCACCCGCAGTCCAGCGACTCAGCGCTTCCAAGAAAGTACTGCCTCCGCAGGACTGTTCATATGCCTTGGCGCCCTCCACCGCACAAGTGGAAACACGACGTTTCACAGCATTTCTTGATCAAGATATAATCCTCGTGAATATATCATGTATGTGTCCACAGAGAAGGCAAAGAGAGTGTCAATGCCAAGACAAAAAAGTTGGTTACCATAAGGAAAACAAAGCTCTAAAAACATCTATAACAGAGCGGAATTATGAAAAGGACACTACATTTGTTGGTCGATGTTTTCAATTTTCTATTGGCAACCAATATCCATATCCCAGCGAGGATGATGTGGACACTGAAATCGGCAACTCACAAGATCAGGTGAAGATGGAGATGAGACCTTCGGCTGCGGTTACGTGCAATACTAATGAAGACGAAGATGAATCCCGGGATGAAACTACAGAGTTTTGTGATAAACTGTTCTCTGCAAGTTTAAATCATTGTGACTGTGATGGGTGTAAACCTCGAGATACTAACTTATCTCAATACGAAAACAGAACTTGTACTAGTGCAGAATCACGCGGTCAAAGTGCAAATGAACTAAGTGACATTAACGTTCAGTGTAAACAAAAACCGTTAGTGACATGTACTCAACGAGTGTCACATCCAACATCTGTTGCAGATATGTATGCCATGGAAAAGACAAGCCCAATCGTGTTACAGTCTCAGCCATCTACGTCTGGTTCAGAAGACGAAAATCGGTTAGAACATTTTTCAGAAACATTAGATAAAAGAAAAATTCATTTGAGTGAAAATAACAAAATACTCAAGGACAATTTAATACAAAGTGAAAAAAATTTAAGTAATAATTCTAGAAATGATATTCGGAAAATAAAATTGCCTGTAGTTGAAACTGTAACTGACATCAGACCGGATAAAGTTGGTTTAACTGTTAAAAGCGAAGATGTTTTTACAGTCAGTACAAATATTACAACTAGAATATCTGAAGAAATTACAAAAATTGCGATTTCATCTCATAAAAGCGAAGACAAATTTACAGAAAGTACAAATACTACTGCTACTGTTACAAGTCCGAATAAAAGCGTTTCATCTCGAAAAACATCCATAATTAGTGTCGAAGATCTTACAGAAAGTACAAATGTAACTGCTGCATCAACGATATTTGATAAAAGTACAACTCATGTAACTAAATCGGCAGAAAAAATATCTGTAACAAATGCTCAATATGAAACCACATTACATGTATCAGATACTAAAACAGAAATGGAAAATGTCGAATATTTTACAGAAAATATAAATGTTACAACTGGAAATGCGATTCTTGATAAAAGCGTACTTCAAGAACATAAGACATCAGAAAAAAATTCTTTATCAAATGCTCAAAATGAAAACTTATTACATGAGTCAGATACTAGAGCAGAAATTGAAAAACTTTGTTCTGAAATATCGGAACTAGGGTGTTCCGTATTACCTGATATCGAAAATGTAATAGAAAAAGGTGGAAAACAAATACCGGACGAGGATTTATTTCAAAATAAAATTTCGACAGAAACACTTGATTCTGTAAGAGAACCTATGTATGAACCTGTACCTGATTTAACAGCAGTTAATATTGCTGAAAAACATTCAGAAAGTTTAGAATTAACTAAATATGTTAGTACCCATCATACTGATACCTCAGCCGAAGAAGTTAACAATGAATATTCTAATTTATCTGTTTGTCAAGCTCAGTTTAAAGAAAATGTGAATACGGATTTTGAAGAACAATCTGTCAGTCATGTAATAAAAAAATATAATATAGAAGAAGACATAACAAATAAAACTGAATCAACGTACAGTGAATATACAAGCTCAAAAAATTCAGCACTAATTGATTTTGTTGAAGAACTTGCATCAGAAAAGGAAATAGTTACAGAATCTGAACTAATAATAAAATCAATTTCAGACATTTCTACTAGTCTCCCTGTTTTGAATACGATTAATGACAATCAAGTAGAACGTGAAATTACTATTCCCAGCAATCCCCAACATCCATTTATTGAGTCAGAAACAAAAGAATTACAAACATGTCCAATAAAAACAGATAACCAGATTGAACAGGAAGAATTACATATCGTTCAAGTAGAAACTTATGTCAATATTGAAGAACAAGAATTACATACCGTTCAAGTAGAAACTGATGTCAATATTGAAGAACAAGAATTACATATAGTTCCAAATAAAGCAGATGAACATATTGAACAAAAATTACATACAGTTCAAATAGAAACCGATGTCAACATTGAACAAGAATTACATACAATTCCAGTTGAAACAGAAGTCCATATTGAACAAGAGGAATTACATACAGTTCCAGTAGAAACTGATGTCAACATTGGGCAACAAGAATTGCATACAGTTCAAGTAAAAATTGATGTCAACATTGAACAACAAGAATTACATACAGATCAAGTAGAAACTGATGTCAACATTGAACAACAAGAATTAGATACAATTCCAGTTGAAACAGATGACCATATTGAACAGGAGGAATTACATACAATTCCGGTTGAAACAGATGTCCATATTGAACGGGAAAAAATACATACAGTTCAAGTAGAATCTGATGTCAACATTGAACAACAAGAATTACATAGAGATCAAGTAGAAACTGATGTTAACATTGAACAACAAGAATTACATACAATTCCGGTTGAAACAGATGTCCATATTGAACGGGAAAAAATACATACAGTTCAAGTAGAATCTGATGTCAACATTGAACAACAAGAATTACATAGAGATCAAGTAGAAACTGATGTTAACATTGAACAACAAGAATTACATACAGTTCAAGTAGAAACTGATGTCAACATTAAACAACAAGAATTACATACAGTTCAAGTAGAAAATGATGTCAACATTGAACAACAAGAATTACATACAATTCCAGTTGAAACAGATGTCAATATTGAACAGGAAGAATTAAATACAGTTCAAATAGAAACTGATGTCAATATTGAACAACAAGAATTACATACAATTCCAGTTGAAACAGATGTCAATATTGAACAGGAAGAATTAAATACAGTTCAAATAGAAACTGATGTCAATATTGAACAACAAGAATTACATACAGTTCAAGTAGAAAATGATGTCAACATTGAACAACAAGAATTACATACAATTCCAGTTGAAACAGATGTCAATATTGAACAGGAAGAATTAAATACAGTTCAAATAGAAACTGATGTCAATATTGAACAACAAGAATTACATACAGTTCAAGTAGAAACTGATTGTATCATTGACAATCATGAATTATTTACAGTTTCAGTTGAAACAGATGTTTACATTGAACAGGAAGAAATACATACGGTTCAAGTAGGAGCTGATGTCAACATTGAACAACAAGAACTCCTGACAGTTCAAGTAGAAACAGATGGCCATACTGAACCGGAAGAATTACATACAGTTCAGGTAGGAAATGATGTCCATCTTGAACAACAAGAACTACATACAGGTCAAATAAAAACTGATGTCAACATTGATCAACAAAAATTATACACAGTTCAAGTAGAAACTGATGTCAACATTGAGCAACAAGAACTACATGCAGTTCACTTAGAACCTGATGTCAACATTCAGGAACAAGAATTACATACCGTTCCAGTAGAAACAGATGTTTATATTGAACAAGAAGAATTACATATAGATCAAGTAGAAACAAATATGAACATTGAAGAAAAATTGTTTACTGTTGCTGAACAAGATTTACATACAGGTTCAATAGGAACAGATGTTATTCTTGAACAAGAATTATATACAGTTCCAATAGAACTAGATGTAGTTCTTGAACAAGAATTACAGGCAGTTTCAAAAGAGACATGTGTGTTCGTTGAACAAGAATTACAGACAGTTCCAATAGAAAAAGATATCCACGTTGAACAAGATTTACATACAGATCCAATAGAAAAAAATGACTATACTAATCTTCCTGATACAGAATCTAAAGCAAATAATATCAGAAAACAAATATCTCTTGTGTCAGACACGCTTCGAAAGAAAATTTCCATCTATTCAAGAAACGATACAGTAAATGGGCGAAATTTATCACCACGTAAAAGACGAAGACGAAAAACAGAACTAGTCACAGATGAATCAGCTAATGAAAACGAGTTGAAAGTCTCATTACTTGAAAAAAGTTGTCAACAAATTAACGATGCTAATAATGTTGTTCTTGGTACATCTAAGAGAAGAAAAAGTAGGTCTTTAGACGAAATTGTAATAAATAAAGAAAAATGGCCTGAACCAGAATTAATTCAGGCTATAAAAACTAAATATGAGACCACCCCAGAAATTACAATTTCTGCTACATATGAAGAGAATACTTTGAATACTGATCATTTAAATATGCCTGATTTAACAAAAGAAATATCTACTGACAAAAATAAAATGAACGATGAAAAACCTAAACGACGCAGAAAACAAAACTTTAAAAATGTTAGAGAAGATAAAACAGTCTTAACAACAACCAAAAATGATAAATCTGCCTCTACAACAGAAAATAAAGATAAAGAATTATATATTGTGTGCAAGAACTTAACGCAAACTGAAATAGAATTTCTACGTACAAATAGAGAAGAGTCTTTGTCTGACAATAATGTAAAATTAAGTAGAGCTGAAGTAGATGAAAACAAAATAAACCCAAGAAAGAAAAACCAGGTTATTAGTAATTTAACTTCTAATATCATTGAAGGAACAGAATCACAACCAACAAAATTAATTGATAAAGAAGATAAACAAACTAAAACCAATTTAAATTCAAAACAGAAAAACAACTTGATTGATGATGGTTATGAGATTACATCAAATAAAAACACAGAAGAAATCACGTTTCAGTTGAATAATTCAAGTATAGAAAAGAAAAATAAAATTAAAGTTAAATCTAGAAGGAAAAGTCAACCTGTTGAAAATAAAATTATGAACAAAACTATAGAAGACCAAGTTTCAAATTCTCCTATTAATAAAACTCGGGAAATAATTTCAGATGGGAAAGTAAGGCGATCTAGAGGACGCCCGCCAAAAATTATAGCAAATAAATTGAAATTTTTTTCGGAAAATTTTAATTTACAGAATTTGGGTTCCAGAAATACAAAATTCTTTGAACCTGATAATAATTTAATTGAAAAAGTTAATTCAGTAAAAGAGATGGACATACCTCTTAATCTAGAAGTGACCGAAGAAGATTTGCCTCTTGCTTACAGAATGTCACAAACATTATCACAAAAAAGAAATTCATTCAAATCTGTACAATTGGATACTTTATCGGATGTAGAAAATAAATCCGAAAAATCTGAAGATGAATTGCCGTTATCTACACGAAAGCAGAAATTAAATTCTTCACAATCTCACAAAAATGAAGTTTTTATGAAATTTCATAAAAAACCAAAATTAAATAATTCTAAAAATATTGAAAACTTAAATAAAATTAATAAAGAACCTATTACAAAAAATAAATTATTTCGTAGTAAATTAGAACAGTTCAAATTTCAACCAAGAAATAAAGATGAATTACTTGAAAATAATGCAATTCAAGAAGAAGATACATTTTCATTAAAGAAATTTAATACTGGAAACAAATCTAGAAAATATATAAAAACTTATAGTAATACAAAAACTTTGAAAACGCCGGAATTATTTTCTGTACCTGATATTATCCAGATGACTAGAAAACCAAAAAAATCAAGAAGATTTTCCGATGATGAAATAACCATTATTAACTATCTCGAAACAGATTTAGGCGATTGTTCAGATATATCAGTAATAACAAAATCTGTGCTTGAAGATCAACAATTAAGAGCAACAAAAGCATTCTCTGATAATAAAAATGTAGAAAATTCTCTCTCTTCCGCTGAGAAAATTAAAATTAAAAAGTCTAGAAAAGTATCAGGAGAATCACTTTCATTATCTGACACTAAAACGCCAGAGATAGCTGACATAAATATTTTTAATGCTGTACAACTAATTGAAGATAGAGAAAATAAAACTAAAACCGATGATTTAGTTATAGAAGTAATAATTACTGAATCTAAAAATCCAATTGTTGAGAATGAAGATGTAAATATTTCAACAGAAAATACATACATATCGTCAGCAACTGTAGATACTATCCAGTTATGTGCAAGTAATCCAGAATTTGTTGAAGAAATAACTGATAATTTATCGTCAAAAGAAAAGCTTAATGAGAATACAAAGGTGGAAAAGGAAGATATTAAATCATCACAGATCGTAACTTCAGAGTGCAATAAATTGTTTACCGAAGCAAATAAAGTAAATATTGATACGTGTACTGAACCAGTAACATCTAATTCACATGTATTTTTAATGCCGAAAAAAATATTATCAAAAAAGGCCAGAGACAAATTGTTTGTTACTGAAATAAAAAAATTATCAGGAAATAAAATGCAAGAAAAATTAGATACCTCTACAGAAACAGAGATATCAGAATCAAAAAATATATTGAGGCCCATCCAATTTCAAGAAAATTTGTGTCCTAATAATGATACTCAAGAATTTCCAACATCACTTTCAATTGATAATAAAACAGCAGATATTGTTAATATTGAACAAGAAACATCAACCAATAAACAGGAAAAACTTACTTTTGAATCATCAGAAACCATTACGACTGATGAAAAAGACAGTAGTTTAACTCAAATTAGTTCACTATCTTCTGACACTGCATCAGAGAATACTGTTGTTGGAATTAATAAATCCGTCAAATTCCCTGTAAATGAAAATTTTGAAAACAAAGATAATGAATTCGCATCAAAAGAAAATACACATCAGTCACCAAAGATACGAAAATCCAAATTTCCTAAATTGAAGTTGAAAATGAATAACAAAAATAATTTGTATTTATTAAGCAAATCGCGTAATCACATTAAAAGTTTACCCAAATTAAAATCACAATTCGGTAAGAAGAAAAATAATAAAATACAGGTACAATTACATGGGAGTAATTATAAAAAAAGAGAAACACTCTTATCAAAAGTCAGAAAATTTAAACAAAGTAGAGGGAAAAAATCTGCAAAGAGAACAAAATCTAATAATAAAAATAAGTCTGTTGAACAGTGTTCGGATTCAAGTTTCCATGTAGAAGAAGATTGTAAAAATGTGTCACAAATTGTTGATGAACATTCTTTAAAATTTATTGAAACTTCTAAATCGATTGTGAATGTAAAAGAATCGTTTGAAGAAATAAATATGAAGAATATTTCCAAGAAGAAATTGTATTTAAACAGTATAGAACCTGTTGGATTGGCGGAAAATATTCCACTCATAACAGAAGAAAATAAACAAAATATAACAGAGGACATTAAAGAAAACCCGTGTAATAAAATATATGAAAAAGATTTTGATTTTTATTCCGATCAAGATGATGTCAGTAATTCTGAACTTGTTATTGATACATCTGCAGAATCATCTGATGCTGAAGAACCAGCTGTTGTCAATGAAATAAAAGAAAATAAAAATGACCATCAATTAGACAGTGAAATTACAGTTACAAAACAGGCAAAATATCATCATAGTATTGCAGAAATAGTACACTTGAATGAACAAAATACACCAGAAAGTAATTGTTATATTGAGAATAATTCCAATAATAATGAAATAAATAATGTAGCTCAAGAAAATGAAGTTAACACAGTAGATCCAAGTGGTATCCAAACATTAATTCAAGTTAACAATGAAATTAACGGTCTTGAAAATATCTTAAATCAAAATGATATTATTGAACATCAAATCGACAATATAGTAAATATATCAACCTCAAATCAAATAATTGATGAAAATACATTAGAAGGAACAAAAGTGAAAACTGTTATAGTCGAAAAAAATATCACCGAACATCAGAAAAGCGATATTTGTATCGGTGTTCCTTATTTTTCATCAATTCCAATTATTGAAGAAACTGTTGTAAACGAAATGATTGTAGGAGATGCAAATATTGTAAAAACTACAGAAGACATAGAACTTAGTACTGAAACTATTAATGATTTAAAAGAAGATACAGTCTCAGAAGTTCAAACAACAACAGATTTAAAGGAAAATAAAAACTCTGAAGAACACACAAAAATACAAAATACGGCAGAAGAACCAAACGAAATACAGAAAATTGTCGAAAATAAGAAAATTATTTTGGAGGAACGTATTTCAAGAATAACAGAAATATCCGATGAGATTTCTAATGAACTTTACACTGAAGTAGTGATTGAAGAAAAAGTACAACAACTCATTGAATCTTTTGCACCAACTGTGGAAATGTTTTTGAATATTGAAGTCGGATTTGAATCATGTACTTTTTCTCAGAAGAAACCAATAGAAGGAAAACATGTGAAAGAAAGTTGTGTGAAATGTAGTGTCAATGGAAAACATAAAAATAATAAAAAAGTTACTGTTCGAGGAATACATCAGTATCAGCAGATTAATGTAGACGAATGTTTAGAAGAAAATGCAAACATCCCAACCATTTCCTGTTGTCAAGCTGTTGAGAGTTTTGAACCAAATCCATGTAATTTGACTGCAAAAGTTGAGTCTGTTCAAATTTTAACAAATGACAATCCAGCTCTAGACAATTACAATTTATGTATTCTAGCAGACATAGCCATGAATTCAGTTCACTTAAATACTAAAACTGAAAATAACGTCATGGAAGTAATAAGAGAACGATCGCATGAAATTTCAAATCAAAATCCTATACGAAAAGATGAACGATGCTTTTTTGTAGCATTTCCAGAAAAAATGCCAGATTCTAATAAACCCGGAACCAGTTTATCAATCATTAACAGCAATAACGAAGAAATGTCAGTAAATGTTCAGAAATTGGCTGGAGGACTTAATCCAAAAGGTACCGTATTAGAAAATAAAATACAAGCTCTCACCGAACGAGCAAAAAATGGAACCAGAATAAATGGGGAAAATTTAGATGAATTATGTAAAAGTTTAGAAAACATGTGTGAATTGGAAATAAATACTTTAACAAGAATTCCAAAATTGGATTGTCAGAATAATATACTTTCCGAACCAAATATTTCTATTGACATTCCTAATACTGCTCTACTGCATTTAACACCCGACGATGATGATTTTATGATTAGAAATGAACCTTTCAGTTTGCAAACACCTATTCTCCAATCTCTGTCCGTAGAAACAGCACCAAAGGCGCCAGAGAATAAAGCAGATTTTGATACTACAGGAGTAGTAAAAAAATTATGTAACGTAATAGAATCCGTAACTAACGACCAGAAAGTAAGCAGTGAAAATGAAAATTCTGATTGTAACGTTCCAAAAGAAGAACAAGAAACAAAAACAAAATTAAAAAAAGGAAAAGTCAAGTCAAAATCGTTAAACAATCAAAGTAGTGAAACAAGTTACATGCTTAACAAATATAAAAGTAATCTTGATTCAAATAAAAATACCGAAGTGAGTAATCAACAAACCACCAACAATAAAAATGCACCAAGTCCTCCGAGTTATATTCGATCAACACGGCCAATGAGAATGGTTACCACAAGAAAACGAAATATTAATGTTCTTGATAACAGTTGTCCACCTAATGAACCCGTAAAAAAAGTATCAGTGAGCGAGAAGATGTTTGACAAGTTACTAGAAGAACATAGAAAGGAATTGTCAGAAACAAAATCAAAAGAAGAAATTACTATAGATGCAAGTACAGAAAGCAGTTGTATGATTAAAAATACAACTATGCCTGTTCTTGATGATAACGTGCCTGAAACAAATGTACTTACTGCACCGATAACACAAGCTGAAGAACTCAATATTCCATTACCTGTATTGCAATATCAGATGTCCGAATCGCAATATCAGATGTCCGAATCCGAATTGAGAAATGCAAAAATTACATCGAATACAGAACCAATAAAACTTGATCCGCCAATCGGTAATATTGAAGAATTGCAGAAAGAAGATAACTCCACAGAGAAAATCGATATAGAACCATTAGAAAATTTGTCTTTGGCAATTGAAATACACCCAATTAATGAAAAACTTCCTGAAAATATACTAAATAGTACTGAAATTGACAAACTAGGTGAAACATCAGAAGAAAATTCATTGAACAAAAAGGAAACAATAAAAAAAATTATGTCTGATAATATTGAAGTTAATACTCATACTGAAGCACAAACTGAGAAAGATAAGGATGAACAAATTGTGGAGGAGGAAGTTTCAAATACAACTGACAGAAATGCATCTGCAATAGAAGTTGTTCAAGATTGGTTTAATAGAGTAGATAAAAACAAAGCACAAACTGAACCATACGCAGAAATTACATCTTACCAAACAATAGAAGAATGTAACTTCTTCGAAGATAGTTCGAGCACTATTGAAAACAGCCCGAATGTAAGAAAAATCGACGAAAAAGTTTTTAGTGAACATCAAACACCAGACAGTGGAATAGCTTTTGATGAGGATTCGGTCCAAAAAGATAAATCATTAGACTCTCAAACACCGGTACCAGAAAATTTAAGTGATGTTGAAATTTCTTGTACGCCTGAACCAGAACCAGTAACAATTAAAACATATTTTTGCAATTTAAATGAAGTTGAGGCAGAAAATGTACACAAACAAGATGAAATTGCAGATTTGCAAGTAGAAAAACCTAAAACATCAAGTGAAGTGAGTAATATGAAATTGAAAGTAAGCATCGCTCTCGAGAGAATTCAAGATATATTACCAATGTTAACCAAACACAAAATACCTTTACCGGAACGAAAAATGAAAAAACGAAAAGAGTGCGCTACAGATTTTGACCAAGGAATGAAAAGGAAACATAGTTCGGTAGAAGAGGAAATGGTTCGAAATCCTGTCGCTGTACAAGACTTTGATAAAACATTGTTAAAAGATTACAAAATTAAGAGAAGAAAACATTCAATCGATGATAGTATTGTACAAGAATGTATTGTTGAAGAAGTAGTATCTCCTGCTCCAAGTCAAAAAGATGTTCCCAGCACAGTTCGCACAAAAGGTTCTGTTAAAGAGTATCCGGATTGTTTATTTGGTATTACAGAGTCGCCAGTCCCATCTGGATCATTCAATTCACCATATCCTTCGGATATTTCCCTTACAGAAGAACCAACATTCTATGAAGAAGAAGGCATTGATCTTTGTAATGACTATCCATGTTATGACAGCTTTGAAGTTTTACAAGAACAACAATCATTGCAAAAAGAGTACAACGTAGTTGATGATAATCCAAAAGATGTACAACAAGGACTGCAAGCTGGATATTGTGTTGTGGATTCACAATTTCTTCCTCTTTCTGAATACATGAACGATGGAGATTATATTTTGATTGACAATAAAATATTTAATGATAAAAGGATGGTCCCTGTAAATATGCACCAAGTTCAGCCAGAATTCAAACCTCACACTGACGAAGTGAAACGTAGCGAATTCGACGATTCCGAAAAAGAAGATAGCCTCAGTGAAACAGTAGACGAAATAATCAAGAATCCCAATTTGTTTCCAGAACAATCGACTTCTGAAGTTCAAGTCATCAATATGGATCAAGCTACATCTGAAGTTCAGGTAGTAATTGCTTGTGACACATTTCAAGAGACAGAAATGACAGACACATATCTCTTTGGTATTGCTATACAAAATGAACATACTAGCTGTGACACCACCTCAACTTCAACTGTATCAGACACTCAGCATGCGACTATGAACTTAGAAGGAGCAACACCAGAGAGTAAGGTGACCAACAAACCAGTAGATTTTAAACCGGCAACTCCAGTAATGGGTTCCGAAAATACACAGTTTTGTAACACCAGTGTTGTTCCAGTAGCTGATCTCCCTCAACCAGTGTCCATGGAACTTTTAACAGCAGTTGAATCAATTTCCGAGCCAGTAATAACTCAAGATATTGAAAACAACGAAGAACAAAAAGACAAGAAACTTACAGACACTTCTAATATGGAATTGAAAATAAAAACAAGAAATCGAAACACTGATATAGAGAAGGAAGAAAACAAAAGTAAAAAATTATGCACTCAAAGATTATCTTGTTCGGAATCTCCCGAATTAAATGTACCTGCTTCAAAGACACCGTTATATTCTCCGTCAACTTCTGTTTCTAATTCAACAATTCATTCATCATCACCAACTCAAACCAGTCCTAGAATATTCACGAAACCATGTTATTCCAAATCATCAAATGAGAAGATCAATCCCAACGGTGATGAAGTATTTGAAAATAAAATTACAAAAGATTTGGAACCAAAGATGTCGGATACGAATAATTCTGCTTCCAGTATTAGTAATTCGTCATACAAGAATTTGAAAAAATACAATTATAATCATGGAACTAAAATTTCTAATGAAAAAAGTCCTCATCTTGATCAACGACTACATAATGATATTCAAAAACCTTTTAAAAAATATGATTCTACTACCCCGTCGAAGTACTTATCACCACCACTGAATCAAAAACGAACTGATCCAAAGATGTATCCAAAACAATATCATCCAAAAAGCTACAATTCAAATCTTCCAATGGATGCTTTTGATAAATTGAAACAAGACAGAACTGATAGGACACCACCACGAAACACTCATAATCGTTACCAAAGCTCTTCAAGCTCGAATTTAAATTTCATGAAAAACCGCTACCGGAAAGACACGTTGCCCGTTGAGAAACGAATATCTGAACGAGATTCACCTAAAAGGAGGCATATTACTCAAATTCCAAGCGATTTAAGAAGACCTCAGTCCGCGTATACGGAATCCAGTCCAAAATCTACCTATCGACTGCCGCCAAGCGATCCAACTCACCGAAGCTCACAGTACAACAGTAAAATACCAGATGTGAAACCTCCTCAGTCAAGAAATACAACAGAACAAAACAGACACAACCAGAGTAGTACTAGTTCACAAGCACATAAAGATTGGCTAAAAAATGAGACGCTACTGAACTTAATAAAAACTGCAAACACTATCTATAATAAAAAATATTGAACGGACTTGTTTTGCATGTACAAGTACTCGAAAATCACTGCGGTACACATTTTCCAATAGTAAGAAGTTTGCACTTTCGAGGAAACTTGACATGCTGTATTTTATTGGAGCCATTTTGTGAAAACGAAGTAATGTAATCACAGTTTCAAAGAGATCCCAGGGAAATCTTTTCGTATATAATAATAAATTATGTGTATTTGTAAATAATAGTGAAGTATGGTGTAAATAGTGCGCGAAGTGTGAAAATGGTCAAATACGTAATTTGTAAATTTAACTATGGTTGCCTGACCAGTGTGTAGTGTATTTTGCAAATGCAAGTGTAGCAAGATGACATATATTTTAAAGAAAACGTGTAAATATTAAATTAGAGCAGTGTGTACACAGCGATTATTGTTTATAATAAATATTATTTATGAATTGTAATTAATTAATTAATTGGTACTGGAATTACGGTTCGTACCCAAACACGGTTATAATTCCTTTGGTATCATATAATTTACTTTTAATTATATATCATATTTAGGTGTTTGACAAACCACCTAATATTTTGTTGTAGATATAACGAAATTCTAGTACTTTTAGTGTAGGTGTATACAGAATATCACATTATTTTTATTAGGAATAATTTGTCAAACACCGTCGTACATACTGTTTAGTTTGTGTTACAATTTATGCAGCTGTGATTGTAAAATAATGATTAGTCTTGTAATTTTCAGACGATATCGTCAATGTAGATAAAATTTAAATAATTTATTAAAAAAATCATTTTTTATTTGCACGATTGCCGTATGCAGATGTTTGTTGTGAACATTAAATTTAATTGTATATAATCTTTTATGAACATACATTAGTTTCGTCACAACATTGTATTTGTTTTATCCTCATTAAAATACAAATATATCTATTTTAATGAATATTTTTATTATAATTGTTTTCCGACGTAGATTTTACATAATGTGTATACAAATTTTTCAAATTGGAAATAAATGTTATTGTTACATTGCGTAAAATATCTCAATACAAATTTTTATTTATATTTAAAAGTTTTTATTAGGTGGCTACAGTATCTGTTATCATTTTCTAATTACTCCCTTCAAACACCAATCAAATGATTGTTTACATATTTGTATTAAGCGTACATTAAATATTTAATTAACTTATATTTTTTTAAATTTTAGTTTATAAATGATATTACCATATTTATATAATTGCAATTTTTAATTTTCTTTATATACGCTACCATCTATAATTGTAAATTTTGGTAATGGTAAAACAGATGGCGGTACTTGGTTCTATCGTCGTTTGAGATTTTTGACAGAATGATATTTTGTGTCAGATAATACATATTAAAGTTTATTACATAAAACCTTTATGAAAAACAAAATGATTACTTCAAGAGGATTAATATTTACTGGATGTACTGCTTTAAATATAATAAATTATCCACAGTTTTTAAATGCCAAACATTTACTTAGGCATGTACAAAGAGGTTATACGACATCTATTTCTTGTAATAAAAGGATTCAGAATGTTAGATATATGTCAGTAGATGCCTCAACATCTTCAAAAAATGCTGAATTAGAAAAAGTTTATTATGGTTTATTAACACCACAAATTAAAGCAGTAAAGGTAATATATTCTTTTCGGTGAAGTATGATCGCATTTAGCTTAAATTTAATTCTTTCAGATTATATCTTTTACGACTAGTATTGGCGGAATTATTGCTCAGCCAATTCTGTTACAGCAAGTAACAAAAATGGGGGGAAGTTTGCCTCTAATTATTGGTGTATGTTCATTTATAGGTTTTTTTACTTTTATTACACCTTTACTGCTTCACTTCATAACAAAGAAATATATTACGCATTTGGATTACAATCCAGAAAGTAAAAAATATATAGCGATAGTTTTATCATTTTTCTGTCGGCAGCAAAAGGTAATACATTCTATTAATTTAATTTTAAAACTATTCCTTACATTAATCAAATTTTAATTTTACTGATATAAAAATAGACTGCTTAAATAATACGTCAATAATAATACAAACCAAGAGAGACAATTTATTATTTCTTGTAACTAATTTTCAAAATTAGTTTTTGATTAGAATTGTACAAAGTTAATTTATATGCATTTTATTGGTAAGTTTCTAATTCATCTGTTACAGGGAATAATAAATAATTGTCTCTCTTGGTTTGTAGATCGAAAATGGCCAAAATAATGGCTGCTAGCACAAGCTCTGTTTTTACCTGTTTTAAGGGCAGTATTTTTGGGTGTTAAAACCGTGCTCTTAAAAACACCCAAAAACAGAGCTTGTGCCGAAACGTCGCCAATTATTAATAATAAAAAAGAAAATAAATGAACATTTATTTTTTTTTATTTTTCGCTAAAGCCTGAACTCCATTTAACAAATTATAAAATAAAACGAATAATTGTATGCCCGATTACAAAATGCAATAGATAAAGTTTAAAAATTCATTAAGAAATATATTTGTTAGTTTTCAAATAGCATGGTTCTATTGTATTTTATAAATAATAACAATTGGAAATGTGTCGTAAGAGAAGATATTTTTATATTATTATAGAAATTTATGTACTGACGGAATTAGATAGTTGATAATGCACAGATAAATCGCATTAAAATTGAAATGAAGATAATTTTTAATTCCATTTACCATTAGAGTGGCAAAAAGTTGACAGCCTACAGGCGTCAAATTGATAAATCAGGTCGTAATTATATGTTGATAGTATTGCAATTTTTACATTTTTCAGATTGTATTTTCAGTTGAAGACGTTAAAGTACCAGATATCCCTGGTATGTTTACCACATTTGAAGTAAATGGACGACCTCTTTTCGTCGATCCAAGTCTGTTCGCTGATCCCAAACATTATGGAAGACTCATGGGCTACGACAAACCAATAGATTTCAAAATGCACCAAACAGACACATCTAAGAAAAATGCTTAAATTTATATTTTTTAATGCCATATGAGATGACTAATCAAAAGTATGAGATCGCAATAACATAGAAAATACGTTGCTGATACTGCGATTTTATATTTTTGACTAATCTTGGATGTTACAGATTTGGCCAATTATTGTTAATATAGTTTTCTAATTTAGCTGATATTTATTTGAAAGAGAATTACGTTTATTGTGAATTATTTTTTAATGTATATTGTACAGTTCGTTTTACTGTAAATACATATTTATATGTATGTAAATTACTGTTTTATTTAAAATTGAAAAACTGGTGTATTTCATTGGAATATTTTAAAAGTGCTAACATCACGTAAACACTTGAAGACATTTTCTAGAACTTTTGCAAAAGAATTTTTAATACATTTTTTAACGTAATATTTTCTAACATTATCCGTGCATTTCCTGTTTATTGAAAATTGCATTTCCGTATTTACCAGTAAAACAAACCAAAAAGATGATAAAAATATCTTTTAGATATATTTTTTAAATGATAGTAGGATATCTTTTCTTTATTATTTTTTGAAAAACACCTTTTGTTACATTAGTTTCTTTAAATTTTATTTGTACAATAAGTAATAAATATATTTTACAAGTACATCAATAGAATTTATGTTTATCTGAATACATACATTATTATTTGTAATATTTTGAAGTAAATTTGTTTGAAGATAACGAATTAAAATTTACAACTCTTGATTTCACCACATTAAAATTACATCTGTTAATTCCCTTCCACTAACACTTTGGGGCGGGTTGTCATTTGACGGGCGGTAGACACACATCACGCGTACCGAGATCTGCTATGACAGAGCACCACACCCATTCTTGAGTAAAAGACGTGAAATATATATAAATATTATAATTTATATTTTATGAAAATTGGTAAAGATTTGCAGTAATTAACAAACACAAATATGAGTTTCTGTTGCATTATTTGACATATTCGCTGATTTGCAACAAACATGAGTGTTACAACTCAAAATTTAGTATTTTTGAGTTATGCCTCTATTTTTACAAAAATAATTGTGTTGAAGTATGAGCTCTGCAATAACATACACAATTTTATATTTATGTCAGTTGCGGGCAGATAGAACCTTATTCTTGCAGATCCTTTTAGTCTTATTTATTTATTTATCCTATTCTACTCAACAGAAAGTTAATTCCAATTTTAGTACAGAGTCCGGCCTCATCGAGTCGCAGTGTGGTAGTTGATAGATTTTTAGCTTGAGTGGGATTCAAACTCGAGATTTTAGGATGCGAATGCAACCATACCACTATACTGTCAATAACTCAAAAATACCAATTTTAGAGTTATGATACTCTTGTCGCAAGTGGACGAGTATGTATTTTTTTTTTTTAAGAAATAATAAACGGGAAAGTGTATCCACACATAATTTTCTATGATATTAGTATAATATCGTCGTAAAGTGTTGTTTGTTTTATCTGGCGGTCGAAAATCAAATTCTTTGTGCGTGCGCAGTTGTTATTTCTGTCTCTTTCTGTAGACGGTGGTATATAAATGCATGGAATACTAAATATTTTTGTCTCAGAACCAGTTGCCGGTTCGTGTTTTTGTGTGTGCTGTTGTATTTTATTAAAACTCCTAAAATGTCTGATCCAGCTGCCAATCAGCTGTTAAATTACAAGGAACAACAAAACAAAAAGGTAAATGTTTAGTTACTAATTTATTTAGGTTAAAATACTTGTTTATTTTTTTTGTGATCTTATACATACTGCGTAAACAAGTACATATTTTTTACAAATTTTTATCAGTCCATGGCAATAAGTTTTGATAATGAATGAATATGCCGTAACTTAGTTCATACATTTTTATTATTCTAATTTTAGTTTTTGTCATGATAACAATAAGAAATGAAATAAACATAAATTAATATGTAATTCTTAAATAAAAAATATTGTATTGAAAAGAAACACTGGAAAATTCCCATGATTTGCATGTATAGAAATGTGAATATACTTTATAGCAATAATATTTAAACTTCCACTCATTTCTATTTTTTATAAAAGAAAAAAATTAAATATAAAGTTAGTTAAAATATTGAAAATGGAAGTAAATTTTAATGTTATTTTGTTGAGCACTTGTTTAGTGTAGATTTATACTGAACACTGAACTTCAGACTTCAGCATATAAAAAGACTGAAGACAACGAATTAATGCATTAATTTGATAAAACTGGTTTCTGTCGTTAGGTAGTTTGAAATTGATTCAAGTGTATTTTATAAATTAAATCTATTATTAGCTTTTATAGATCATAAACTTGTAAGGGTTACGTTATCAATTTGAATTTTTTAGGATTATAAAACTTAAAAAAGATAATAACATAAATACAAATCTAAAATTATTTTTTCTAATGCTTTTTTAAATGTACAGGAATTGGAAAATAATAATAAGTAATTACTCTAAATACACATAAAAAAGAATAATAATTTACGTACACTATTACATATGGTTGGTGCTACTCATAAATCTTAAAATACCTATTACACAACCGTACCGGTTTAAAGGAACGGTTATTTCGTTACTATAATGTTCTACTTTCACTTATCCAAAAAAAAGTCCTAGCAACAGATAATAAAATATCTTGTAATGTTAAATTTCAGTTTATAAATTTAGGTCTATAAATACCAAATAAAATTTGTAAATGATGCAGCAAATATTGAATAATAACCTTGACAATGAGACGCAATGAATTATTTATTTGAGTTACATCATTAGTTTATAAAATTTAAATGTCTCTTACAATATTTCAATTAAAAATATTGTTGGTTAAAAAATAATTTCTACAAAATACTAATGGTAGTATCTTTCAATTTACATTGCATTGAGAGTTATTTATGTTAAATGAAGTTTACATGACCCTGATAACACAATTATCATGTTTTTAAATTTTGTTTTTATTATTTTGTAAAGAAGAGATGGATATTATCTTTTTTATATTATATGTTTTCAAACTTTATTAAAAATTATAATTTAAAAGATAATATGATTATAAGAAGTACAATACTTAAAAATGGTTTTCGTTAAAAAATATATATCATGTTAATAGGTTTTTAATCTACAAAAAAATATATAATATTTACGATATGTAACTAATTTTAAAAATATTTAACTGGTAAATTGATGCTATAAATATTTACATTTAAATTGTGTGCTGAAATTTATTGTGTTGTTGTGCCGTACAATTGATTAAAAAACTGCTAAACCTACTTTGCCATATCTTCTAATAACGTATGATTTATTTTGCAATATAAAAACATGGCTTAAATGACCTACAAAATATATGTTTTTTTATAATTCATATCTCAATTAAAGCTTTGAAGATAATAGTAGTTTTCTACTTAAAATAGTACATATAAAATATAAACGATAAAAATTAATATGCAGATGAACCAAACTAACTAGCTATTTATTAATTATTCATTTCAATCCATTTGAATTGCAAGTACAGTGGGAAATAGGACAGGGATATTTCGTTTTACATTTTGTGTATTAATATTTTTTAGAAAAATTATCAAAACTATGTCACAAATTAAAAAAAATACAAAAAATAATAATACTGCGAACGTGTACTAGATAGATGATTTGCGATAGTCCATCAGTACTTTTGAATGCTAGGTGCTGTTTTTACATACATAAATAACTATCCACCCACGCCGCATATGCGACTACAATAAAAAAATAATTCTTTATTGCTGTATTGATAATAGATACATTTTATAGTGGAAAATAATGTCCTTTTGGGAAAATAAAATTGTATAATTATAGCAAAATATAGTCAACACAATTATCCAATTATCCATTTTTTTAAACAATGCCGTGTAAGTTGATAAGGACATCTCTTTTATTATTTATCATCAGTTTAGTAATTACATGATAATGTCACTTTTAAGTGTCATTTACTTTAATAAAACTACGCAAACAAACTATTATTGTAACATTTGTGATATATATATATATATATATATATATATATATATATATATATATATATATATATATATATATATATATATATATATATCCTAGTTTCAATCAATATCGAAAAAACCAATCAAATATATATTTTACATAATACTTCGCAAATGAGTAAGTTCTTAACTAAAACAATACACGATAAATAATTTACTCAGAAGTATTATATTATATAACTTGTAGATATAGTAAAATAATACCATTTATCATACTTTAAACTGTATCATAAAAACATCATATTAATAATTATTAGAAAGATGAGCCAAACGTGGACACCACCGGTTACGGCGTCCCCGTCGTCGACAAAGATGCCATCCTGACAGTAGGTCCACGGGGTCCGATGCTAATGCAGGACTTCCAATACCAAGATGAGATGGCACATTTTGACCGCGAGCGCATTCCTGAGCGTGTGGTGCACGCCAAGGGCGCCGGTGCCTTCGGCTACTTCGAGGTGACGCATGACATCTCACGCTACTGCGCTGCCAAAATCTTCGGCCAGATCGGCAAGCGCACCCCCATCGGTGTGAGGTTCTCTACCGTCGCGGGAGAGATGGGTTCATCGGACACTGTCAGAGATCCCAGAGGATTTGCGCTTAAGTTCTACACCGAGGATGGTATCTGGGATTTAGTTGGTAAATTGAAGTTCTCTATTACATTTTTTATTTAAAAATACTGCTTACACGTTAGATTAGTTTTCGGTAAACATTCACAAATATTGTTATAAATTTCTTATTTTAGATTTGTCAAAAACAACATGTTATCTACTTCAACTATATTAAGATTATTATTATCAGTTCATCATATTTAGACACCCAAAAATTCAAAAAAACAATATTCTGTAATCATGCATCAGAACAAAAAAAGCAAAAGTCAATCATCCTATTATCTATTATGTACACAGGTAGACCTCCAGTTGACCTTTCAAGAAAACATTGCATTTTACAACGTACGCATTATAATTTACACGTAATTTTAATGTCCTTCAAGGCAAAGTAGCTTGTTTTTCTGTATTTATTTTAATTTATTGTATATGTATCCTTGATTGCAGTTCATTTTTATTATATTCATATATATTGCTGATTTGTACAATATTACTAATTTATTTTAAAACAATATCTAGATCAGATATGTGGAAGAATATGAAAAACATGAAAATTTTAGAAAAATGTATTAAAAATAAAATGTTATTATTTAGGTAACAACACCCCAATCTTCTTCATTCGTGATGCCGTGCTCTTTCCCTCATTTATTCACACCCAGAAGCGCAACCCGGAAACGCACTTACGTGATACAAACGCGTTCTGGGACTTTGCTTCTTTGCGACCGGAAACTACGCATCAAATGATGATCTTGTTCTCCGACCGAGGCATCCCCGACGGCCATCGTCACATGAACGGGTATGGCTCGCATACCTTCAAGCTCATCAACGCCCAGAGTGAGCAAGTTTACTGCAAGTTCCACTTTAAGACTGATCAGGGCATCAAGAATTTGGATGTTAACAGAGCGGGAGAAATACAGTCCGCTGATCCAGACTATGGTATTCGTGATTTGTACAATAATATTGCTAGTGGCAACTTCCCTTCGTGGTCCTTCTACATACAGGTAATTATAATTTATAACTTTACTAATGAAAAAATAAAGTAGTAGTGAATTTTTTAATTTTGCTATATTAATTTCTTATTTTCCTCATAGGTTATGACATTTGAGCAAGCAGAAAAAGTACCTTTCAATCCCTTCGACGTCACAAAAGTGTGGCCACAAAGTGATTTCCCGTTAATCCCTGTCGGTCGCTTCGTCCTAGATCGCAATCCCAAGAACTACTTCGCTGAGGTGGAGCAGATTGCATTCAGTCCTGCGCATTTCGTACCTGGCATCGATGCGTCTCCCGACAAAATGTTACAGGGTCGTTTATTCTCATACTCCGACACACACCGTCACAGATTGGGGGCCAATTACTTGCAGCTGCCAGTAAACTGTCCGTTCCGTGTACGAAATTACCAACGTGATGGCCCTATGTGCTACGAGAACCAAAGTGGTGCTCCCAACTACCATCCTAACAGCTTTGGAGGTCCTCAAGATGAACCCAGAGCTAAGAAACTGTCTCCACCTTTCAGTGTTTCTGGAGAAGCTGTTAGGTAATTTTATTAAATGTTCATTTATTATTTTTTACTCGGTGTTTTATTTATTGGAAGTTTTATTGAAATGTATGATTATTTAGGTACGATTCTGGAGATGAAGACAATTTCTCTCAACCACGCGTGTTCTACACTCGTGTGTTGGATGACGGCGGTCGAACACGCCTTATCAACAACATTGTGAATCACATGAGTGCTGCTGCTGCCTTTATTCAGGAACGGGCGGTGCGCAACTTCGCGCAAGTTGACGCCGACTTCGGCCGTCGCTTGACCGATAGTTTACGAGCAAAGGCTAAGGCCAACTTGTAAAAAATATACGGTCCGAATAATCATCGACTGAAACATTTGATACTTTCATTTATTTTTATAATAATGGCATCTTTGTTATTGCCTAATTATGTTTTAAAAAAAATATATTTATGTTATATTCATTATGGGCGCATTTTATAATGTGTAATTAGGTACAAATATATCTACAATAATAAAGTGGTTTTAATATAAAACTTGTGTTGTCACTCATGTTTAGCCTTTAAATGTGTTTACAAAAGATATGCATTCAAGTGCACTGTGATAGCTGTCCATAAAAAACTTTTTGTAATAGCCTTAATAACTAGAAATATTTGTTTTAATTCTAATTAAGTTGTTTTACTGAGCTTTAGTGATTAGTAAAATTAAATAAAAGTTATTGATTATATGTAAATATTTCATTGAACATTTAAATTTTTGCCATAAGTTTTAAAGTTTTTAAACAATTGTATGTAGTGTTGAAAGCGGTATTTGCAATTCCCGACTTGTCTGTTGGATAGTTTATTTAGGACTTCGTATAAAAGCATCTGGAATTTCTGCATCTTCAGACACATTAGTTCTACCAGCTTCTTCTTGGTACAATAAACTACTTTAATTGCTTTAATTTTTTTAGTCATAATTTGAGAGATTACTCTGTTGATTAATATTTTCCTTAATTGGAGATTTTCTCACAGCCACAGCACTTGCATTGATTTTTCCTCCACTGTTGTCATTGAACTTTTAATGAAGGGCTTGTGAAATAAATGGGAGTAAATAATTTATGAACCCCTTCCATAATTACGTATATATACTTTAAAAGTAAAATCACAGTAAAATGAAAAATGAAGTATCTGATAAGGGTAAAAAATTAAAAAGAGTACATTTTTAAATTATTAAGATATGAGATAAAATCGACGATATCTACGTAAAAACAGATTAATTAATTTTATAGCTTTAATTTATTATTATTCAATATTTATAGATTATTATTATTCTAATTTAAAAATATAATATTATTTAATTATAATCATAAAAAAAATTGATAAAATCCTAAGTAGGTAATAGTGCTACACATCAAATTGATTATTAGCAACCGGTAGTGCATATAATTTCTTATGTTTCAATCATTGATCGTAACTTCGGCTGTACCTTTTTAAAATTCCCGCTTTAAAATCGCGCATAGAAATCATGCGCGGATGCCTGTTGGTACCGGACATCTACAGCTTGTATTATTAACTAAAATCGCTTATCGTGATAGAGCGTTTTGTTACTCCGTTTTAACAGTTAAAAGGTGTATTTTTGCAACTGGATATTATGAAAAATTGTCATTAGTTGAACCGGTGTTTTTCGGAAGGATTCGGGTAATTTGGGATGGAGAACTCTGGATCGGAAAGTGTCGTTCTACCGGACATTTCCGAAGCCGAACATCTTGCGAGTGAACACGATGGAACGGGTGACAATGGCGGGGCGGCAGGTTCGGACTCTGGCCAACGTGTTTCTGTATCTGCTGTACGACATGGCGGTGTACCAGTTACATTGCCTGTTGGTTCACTTATTACAAGTACTTTCAATGTTATTACACAAGATCAGCTACCCCACTTCAAACCAATGTTGTGTGTGGACAACGGGTTTATCGCCACCGACAGCAACGATCAAGAGCTGAAAACAACGCATATTGTTATCCAGGTAAAATATTTTTTTAAAGTTACGTTTAACAAAAACAAACTGAATACTATCAAAAAATTAACACTTATTAATTATACATCAAAGCACAATTCCCGAAATGATTTTTATTGTTTTCATTTCAGAATGATCTTCAATTTTCACCGGTAAATATCATTAAAGTTCGTTTTAAAAATTAAGTAAGATTTAATCATTCGTTTTATTAAATATATGCCTCTACGATGAAACCATTAATTCAAATACAAATTAGAAATAATGGAAGGTAATATTTTCGTTATTAGAGAATGGAGTTACTTGATATTTGATTAATTTTAGAGCACTGAAAATAAAATCATTTAATTGATTTGAATTAAAGGTTTCTTATTTTCAGTTTAGTTATTTTCAATTTTAAATTATGCAATCGGCACTTTTCAATCTTAGGATGCCATCGACGATAGGGTGTCAGTGAACAATGCGTCATCAAATTCCGTGGCAACGCCAGGCTCCTGGCAAGAAGCAGCAAACTTGCCAGTGCTGCCTGTTCGATGCAAGAATACGTCGGCCGAGCTACACAAGGCACGCTTTGGCTCCGGCGGACGGGGTCGCTGTATCAAGCTAGGCATGTCATGGTACACACCCAGTGAGTTTGAAGCACTGTGTGGCCGAGCCTCTAGCAAAGACTGGAAGCGAAGTATCAGGTTTGGAGGACGCAGTCTTCAAACACTTATTGACGAGGGAATCCTATCGCCCCATGCTACAAGCTGCACGTGCAGTGCTTGCTGTGATGATGATTCGGCAACTGGGCCCGTACGTCTCTTTACACCCTACAAACGACGCAGACGTAAAGAAGCTGACAGTGATTCTGGACGTGGGGGAAAGGTATCATTTGAAATTAACGTTTTATAAAACTTGATGATTGAATTCCATTTAAATTAAGTAAATTCATTGATTAATATGTATTAAAAATTATTTATTTACCAAAAAAAACTGATCATATTGAAAAACTAAAAAATATTTCAGTATAATAGACAGATCACTGCCAAACAATATTGAAGCATTGAAGCTATTTGTTTATAAGTGTATAATTTTTTGATTAGTGTTTTCACACATTTAATTATGTTTTTATTTAATTATTTTGAACAAAGATACTGAATATGAATCAGCAATAAATTAGAATATATGTGTGAAGTTTCATAAAAGAAAATAATTTTCTTCGTAACACCGATATACTGATTGCACTAGTACAAGGATCTTTTTATCGACTCAATAAAAAAAAATAAAAACTATTGAACTCCTTCATTGGTATTATGGTAAGATTCATATGACTGTCAGAACTCATCTAAAAAAATAAAAAATTTAATGTTATTAAAAAAAGATCATTTCTTGTTTAACAATTGTACATGTTATAATTAATCTTTATTTCATATGCATAGATGCGTCGCGAAGGAAGTGGCGAAGACAGCGAAGATGGCGTATCCGGTGCAGTAAGTAAGGAGGAAGCATGGCAGAGTCTCGCCGAAGGGCTAGATTCGACCGAATACCAACTGTTGGACGCGGGGACATCTGCTGAGCCGGGTACGGCGCTGCGGCGACTGGAGATGCTAGCAGCAGACATGTCGCGCTTGGCCGGTGAATTTAAGCGCACAGTAGACGAAGCGCGGGAGTTGTGCGCTCGACAGGTGGAGCGCTTGCAGCGGGAGAAGGACTCGGCGGTGCTGGCAGCGCGGGTTGAGGCGCAGGTGGCCGCGTTACAACCCGATGGTTCGGGCGCCAATGCTAATGATTCCACACTACAACCAGCACTTGATCATGAACATCAGAAAAAAGTTAGTTTGACTCTTTTTTTTCTTATTCAAATATTATACAACAAAAAGCTAATAATATCTTATTTGATTGTCTCTTATCTTATCAGACAAAAATGATTTCATAGCTTTTATTCATTGAGTAAATTCTAACACCTGACTCTCTTTTTATATTCCTATTATTAGATACATTGTTCAAAGATTAAGAAACTGGAACAGTTAGCGTTACTGATAACTTGAAAGATAATTGATGATGGATCAAAAAGTAAAATTCTTAACATGATTTTCAAAATTAATAATTATACTGATAAGGCTGCTTGGCAGTTTGAATCCGCTAATGTAGTTATGGGAGAAGTCTGAAATTGAAAAACCTTACTTGAAGTCCTTGAATTTATATTAATAACTGCAAAAAATATTTACAGTAAACAAATTTTAATAATAAATAAATAAAACTAATTATATTAATTCTTAATGGGGCAGGTGGCTCAGTGGTATCGAATCGGCCTGTGGATCTTGAGAACCCTGGTTCGATCCCCATAGCCGACAAACAATTTTTACTCGATTTTTACTAAATTTAATTTACCCCAGAGGATCCCCCTCCATTAACATCTTTGGGGGTCGTTATTTGACGACTGGTGCCGCACTTCACGCGAAGAAATAGATCACTTATTGAGATCTGCTACGGCAGACAACTTTTATATGAAGCATTATTCCATATATGGAATTGTTTGTAATATCTTTAAATCGCGTGGAGTTTTATATATTTTTTTTTCCTTCTGGCTTCCTGGCGGACCAACTGCTAAGGTCATATGCCGCCATTACGCCCTGATCCTGCGTTTTAGATGTTAGAGTCAACAGCAACGCGGGTTTCTCGGGACGGTCACCCATCCAAATACTCCCCGCGCGCAACGTTGCTTAACTCGCGTTATCGCATAGATCAGTTCCAACGAGAGTTTTATATTAATAATCATTAAACTGTGTATATTTATTTTCAGTGCGCAAATTGCAACCGCGAAGCCCTGGCGGAATGTTCGCTGTGTCGCCGAACTCCCTACTGCTCCACATTCTGCCAGCGTAAGGACTGGGGCTCGCATCAGGTGGAATGTGTGCGCGGGGTCGCCAGCGACGCCCCACAGCAATCCATCATGCTGATCGTAGAGAGCACAGACCAACCCTAGCTAGAGCTACCGATCTCGTGCGCCAACCTATTGTCTTAACTTTATCTTCTCGTTTCTCGCACAAGTCGAGGAGTCATTGTGATTTCGGAAGTCTGAATTATGGTAATTATGGTTAAACATTGAAATTGGACTTGAAAATTTTTACTGTAAATTTGGAATGCGCGTTATGTTTAAGTTTTACGTGTTATATAATATTACGGGAAATTATTTAAATGAAATAAACCTAGATTTATCTGGACAAATTACACAACCACCATTGTGTGCTTCATTTGGATAAATGTAGATTTATTTAATGATTTTTTAAACTACCCGTTAAATATACATATAAAGTAAAAATAATGTGATTTTATTTATAAATTGACGAAATAAAATTATTGACGTTGTTTATATGACTGGGTTTTTAATTATTATCCTACTTAATTAATAATAATGATTATAGGTATCGTGCGTTGATTTTAACCTGAAATGTGGGATTAAGCAAATCCGTAACGATAGCTTGTGGCAATTCGAGTTCGATTCTCACAATTGAGAACAAATTTTTAGCATATTAAAAAAAATTATTCCTGTAGCTTCTTCACCACTAACATATGTGAGTAATGGGTAAAATACGCGATTACGTGTTTGTATTTATATTATTCTGGCTTTCCCCCACCAACGTCGTTAGATGGCATGATTTGGCAGCTGTTAATCGCATTTCACGCGCAAATAAATAAGTATATGTATAAAATATATATATATATATATATATATATATATATATAAAACTTACTGAGATCTGTTATAGCCGAGTATAATGTACGATATTAAAAATCGTCTAGGGTTGCGTTTTGTTTGAAACAAAGTTGTAATCATAATTGAATTTTTATTTAAATAACATTGTTTTCATAAATATATAAAAACATATATATATAACTACAAGATATATTAATTTTATTTTTTCATTAATTAACCTAATACTGTAATTGCGCGTTAATTCTTCTTGCCCATTGGATTATCCAACCAAGGATAATTAGAGGGACATGTGGCTCCACAAATCGTCATGTAACGTTCTTCCGTACCTTTCATGAGCTTACATGACTTGGCTTCGCAAACTGTTTCCTTTGGTTTCACGCACTCTGGCCACGACTCTTTAATATTATCAATAGTACTTGGGTTTTTCATCCATTCAATAGCTCGATGAATGTTTACCTAGCAATAAAATAATTACTATTTCGTAGTTAGAGAAAGATTTATGAAACAGGTGTACAGGATTGGATGGAAATGTGAGGAATGAAAGAGTTTGTGTGTAAGGAGCGTTAGAAGCGTGTATCGTGTGTCAGAATGAGAATGTTGATGTGGACTATTTTTTTTTATGAATCTGTTAGTGGATGTTCTGTGAAAAACGTATATAGCGTAATTTTATGTATGTATTACGATTTGTTCAATTTTATATAATAAAATATATATTTTTATAAGAAATATGTCTATTTTTAATACTTACGATATAAACATCTTTCAGATCCACTAGGTAATCAACAAATTTCTTGTATGCCTCAAATCTTGTAGGATCAGTAACGAACCAAGCAGCGTGCACGTAAAATCCAAAAGGTGCTCTCTTATCATTGTATTGTACTAAGAAATTTTTGACCATAAAGTCGAATAGACCATCAACATCTTTAGGCCTAGCAAAAATTATAACATTTTAAACTTTCATTCATATTATTTTGAAAGAATGTAGTCAATTATATGTTTTCACAATTAATTTGATTTCTTACACATCAACGCAGGCATCAGCCATGGCACAGGTTACTCCAGAGTTATCTTTCATGTTTATCATAGGTTGTTCCCAAAAGCCAGGTAAACTAGCTTCAGGACACGGTCCAATAGGGCAATCCTGGATACTACGGTAGTCCAGGGTATAAGGCCACAAACCTGGTTTAGTGTAAGTCTGAGTAGGCCAAGAGCAATCATACATCAAGCCTATATCTTTCATTGCTTTCGTGCTGTTATCTCCTGCAACATGTATTAATAAGATTCATATATATTGGATGTAGAACTGAAATATGTCAAATAGACAATACAATATTATTTTCTTAATTTGCCGAATTAAATTAGACCAAAAGTGTAATTACAAAAGATTATTGGAATTAAAAACTGCAATCTACGAGTACTATTTTATCTTTTAATAATTGCTTTCTATACACGAGTAAAAAGTAAATGAAAAATGGTTTTTATGGTGAAAATTGCAAATTGAGTGTCGCAAAACAATTAAACAAAATTATTTTTATTGTCAAATTTGACAATTAGTGAAATATTAACGTTAAATAGTTATAATTGTTATTATTTATTTGTTGCTTATTATTTTTAGATAAAATACAATCTATAAACATTTGACGGTAATATTTCAGTAATTGTCAAAGTTTACAATAAAAATAACATTCTTTGTTTTCCACATTTTCCATATGTAATAAAAAATATTTTTCATTTGTTTCTTACTCGTGTATAATATAACATTAAGGACTAAATTAGTACTCGTTGCATTCCGTTTTGAAATGTAATCATCTTTTGGATTTATACTTTTCGTCTAATTTAATTAGAGAAGCAACACTAGTCAAGCTAAAAAAACATTATATCTCGTATATAACATAATATTTTAAGTCTACACTTGGTATATACAAACGGTATTATGTGGTATATCTATTTACCAACCTGACATCTGCAAGAAAGGAATACGAGCTCCGTAGATGTGTTCTTTTGGAATATCTGCAAATTTGCTAATTATATCACGGAGGCCACCAAATTCTTTCTTCAAAAGATCGACGGAAGCTTCTTTCCAGTACTGTGTCATTGTTGTGTGGGTTATGGAATGCAGAGCGATTTCATGGCTTTCCAAATATAAATTGTGTAACTGTGAAATTGGCACAAATTTATAATAAAAATAATATAATGATGATTATGAAATTTGTTTTAGTGGATACGTCATAAATATAAAAAGTACATAATTTTTTTTCTATAAAAAAAAAATTACCAAGGAATAATCAGTGTATTCATGGGACACAAAGTATGTAACTCCAATTGGACAACCGTCTGGATTCTTTTTACCGAAGAAGGATGCGTTGTAATAATCATAATTCACAATTTGAACTGCATCATCAAAAGTTAAGAGCACCATCTGTAAATTTGAAAAATATTTAGTTATATATAAATCATAAACACAAATATATATGCCTTATACGAACCTGAGGAATTTTTTTAGGATCTAATCCTTTAGGCGGCATTGTTGACGCACATCTACAGTCGGGTAAATTGCATTTCGTTTCACACTCATCCTCTCTCACATGTCTTGCTCCAACTAATGCAACTACCGCAATTAGGCCGAAAAGAATATAAAATTTGGGCCCCAACATCTAAAATTTAATAAATACTACAGAATTATAATATATACCGGGTTTAGAGTTGAAACATGTAATATATGAAATAGAATGTTATTTTTTAATTTGGCGAAAAATGTGAATACAAAAAAAAAATATGTAGAATTAAGAACTGCACCCAACGAATATTAATTTGTTCCTTAATCATTTTTTATGCACTAGTTAAAAGCAAAAAATGAAAAATGGTTTTTATAAAGATATAAGTAAACAGTGCAATTAATGAATGTTAAATTCTTATAGTTGTTATTATTGTTTTTTTACTATTGTTTATTATTATTTTCATATTTGTTACAATTTATAACAATTTAACGTCAATATTTGAATAAATATCAAAGTTTACAATAAAAATAATTTTGTTTCATTGTTGTTTAAAAGTACTCTGAATCTGCAAATAAAAACAATTTTTCATTTGTTTCTTACTCGCTCATGAAATCAATTGATGAACATATTTGTACTTGTCAGATGCAGTTTTTAATTATAAATATCTTTTGTACATTTTTGGTGTTATTTAATTAAAGAACAAACAATTTCTAAATTAATAAAAAAAAGTATTCCACATACTTCAATTCTAAATCAGGTTTTTTTTTAATATTACATATATTATTTGTCTTCAAATTATACTACTAATAGTTGCACATATATGTATGTATATATATATATATATATATATATATATATTATATTAAGAAATACGAAATTTAAGAAGCTAACTGTAATATGACATACCTTTTTGTAGATGTAAACGACACACTATTTCTTATATCAAATTATTTTAGTTTATATAGGAAAGATTATTATAATAATAAATACAAAAAGAGGTCTGATACGCGATTTAAAAAAAAATTGTATTAGAAAGGATTAACTTTTCCTGTATTGAAGTATTATAGATTAAAGTATTGAAAAAAGAATTAAAATATGTTAAAGAATTTTTAATCTTTTGACAATAGTACAATATATTGAATTATTAATTTCAAATGCTTGATAATATTTTTGTTATATGAAATCTTAAATATATAGATAGGATTTATATAAAAATGTATTATCTTTTCTATGGTAAATGATATGCATTTCAATATTATTAAATCAATTTAAATTACTTTATATATATATATAATCAAGATACAAATCTATGTATTTTGTTAACACAGCCATTCTGAAAAATAATGAAGAAAAAATATTTTATTTATCTAATGTACGACTTAATCTTATCAGCATTTAGTGTTATTAATTTTATTAATAATATAGATAAAATGAAGTAGTTTTTTTTCTTATACTATGTAAGTATGACTTAAAATATGTAAAAACGAATTAACATGTAATACATAATTAAATTTATTAAAAAATTTGTAAATAATTGCAGATTATGAAATAGTAGGTATGTATCATGAAAAGAACAAATTATCAGCAGAACTATTTAAATTGTAAATGTAAAATGATTGAAATTAATAATTTAAAAAAATACTTTTTTGTTTATGGCGCGTATAACTGTGCTGCTTTGAGTATTTTGTGGTTGATTTGCAAATCAGAAAACGTGTATGTAAAACTTGCAACTTGTTGATAAAGTAGGTTTCAGTGCGTGTTCAATCAAATAGTTTTGAAAGAAAATTGTATAAAAATAATTATTTTGATATTTCTTTGCATATTGCACATGATACTAGAGTATTTCAAAATTTATAATTTAATGTGCATTACATTGTCGAAAGGTTACGCTGTTTGACATACGACGCAATTATCATCACGGATGTTGTATTGCAAGGTTAGAATTTTTGTAAAACATTTCAAGTTTCAATATCAAAATATTGTTTATTATGAAATTAGAAACATGTACAACTATATTATTTAGTCTATATAAATGCTGCGTGAAAAATATATTATTAGCAGGAAATTACTATCACTTCAAAATTCAAATCCTATCAATATTTTGAATGTGGCAAACAAAGCTTACGCTTATTTGTTTGCTGTATAACCTTATAATTACTGTGACAACAATGTCACAATAAAACTTTTCTTTTTAACAATGCAAAATTAAAGTATTTGTTTTGACATTTTTAGGTTTTCTGATGCAATATGCCATCAACAGTCCGTCCAAAGGGGTCTGGTGGCGGGGGTCGAGCACCCCCGGTGACACCAATGTCAGAACGTCAACAATTGGCCCTTCTCATGCAGATGACTTCTGGGGCTGGTTCAGTAGGTTCACGCAGTCCTAGTGGCACAAATCCTGCTCGTTCGCGTGATCGAAATGAACGGGGCGAAACACCATTGCATCTTGCTGCAATTAAAGGGGATGTGGAACAGGTTAATAAACTTCTTGCTCATAGAGCTGACCCAAATGTCGCTGATTTTGCAGGTATAGAAAAATTGAAAGAGTTTAATCGAATAACTTTAAGTAAAAACTATACGTATATAAATCAGATTTAAGATCAGGTTATCTAATCACCATGGATTTATATTTTATTAGTATGGTTATAAAATAAACAAAAGAGTATTAAAAACAACAATTTTACTATTGCTTGATCAAGAATATCGAAATGTTAATTTTATTGTTTTTCTAATATTTCAAATATTTATGTGCGCGCATACAGACAATTGACAAGAAGTGTAACCTCGGGCTCTTGGATTGAATTAATATTTTTTCGTACATCATGTTCATAGTTTTGTTTATAATTGATATAAAATCAATAAATAAAATATTTTCTAAATACAAATTGCAGTCCATAGAATAAAAATTGTCAAGATTTTGCTGTTTCCTACGCTATCTCGTTTACTAATTGTTATTGTCTTTGGTTTACAATTTTGTAGAAATTAGGAAGCAATTACACTTGTGGATTTGAGAAGCTGGGTTCGATTCCCACAGTCGGCAAACAATTTTCACCAAATTAAATCTATCCCTGTGACTCCCTTCACTAACATATTTGGGAGCCGTGATTTGACACTTGGTAACCGCACTTCACGTGAAGAAATATATCACTTACCGAGATCTGCTGCGACAGAGTGCTACACCCAGTTATGGGTAAAAGGCGTGGTGTTATATATACTTATTTATTTACTTCCTATACATTGCGTTGTAAGTTGCTGAGATATTTGAGAAATTTATTTTTTGATGATTTCTTTAAAGTTGGATAGTGCTTTAAAATTGCTAATTTCTTTACAAAATACAAAAATTCAAATTAGATTATTGATAATATTCAGATGATTTAATTAGTTGAAAACAAAAAAATATCCTGAAAAGTTAATTCCATTATAGGTTGGACTCCCTTGCACGAAGCATGCAACCACGGCTGGTTCGAGGTGGCATTGCGACTAGTTCAGGCGGGTGCAAATGTAAACGCTCGAGGATTGGACGACGACACACCGCTGCACGACGCCGCTTCCAACGGTCAGCTGCGCCTTGTGCGTATGCTGGTGGAGCACGGTGCAGATGTCCACACGCGCAACCGTCGCGGCAAGACGCCGTGTGATGTCGCTGTAGCTAGTGTGTTACCGTACATGCAGAATGTTGCACAATCACCACCACCAGGTAATTACAATTTTTTATTATGGTAGTAGTATCATAACTTTTTTTTTAATATACACCAAACTAATAATAAAACTGATCGCCAGAATACAGTCCTAGATTTTTTATTTTATATTTCTAGTAAAAAAATATTTCAGTGTAAAACGAATGAAAGATAATCTAGATAAAAAGTATGATCGCTAGTATGAACAACCGATTGAGTGATTAGCGAGCAGTTAAATATCTTACTGACATATTTTTCGTTTTCAAAACATTCCAAATGCTTCAAATAAAAATACATAGAACTAAATATTATATTATTCTTACTTGAAACATATTGTTCAAAATTAATTTAGTATTGTTTGATAGCTGAAAATTTTACTGCTAATTTAGTAGCCCTTAATCGCCATTTATACTAACTGGCAATATGTTCATATTAATTGATTATATGTGACAAATTTAGAAATTTATTTAATTTAATAAATTGTTAATCATATTTACTCTTTCCAACATATTCGCTTATATATTTTTTACTAAATTGAGCCTGTATGTTCAAGACATTTTAGCTGATAAAACTATTTGTGTTATTTATATTTTCACCACATTAAATCTACCCCTGTGGCTCCCCCTCCACTAACATATTTGGGGCTGTGATTTGACGGCTGATAACCGCACTTTACGCGCATAAATATATCAGTTACAGAGATTTGGTAGGGCAGAGTGCCACACCCAGTAATGAATTTGCTAGTTAAAATTTTAACGGATAAGTGGATAATTTTTAAACGATTAAGATATCTCGGAAACATTAAGATAATAAAGTTTTAGCACAACATTCATAATAAATAAATTATATTCATATATATTGTTCTAAAACTTTTTTTTGTAATGCAAAATGTGTAATCTTACAGTATAGATTATATAAAATAATACTGGATTATATAAAATTTTAAATATCCCGCAAGTATACATGTCTTTCGAGTATCGCCGCTCTAGTGTTAGAATTTTATATCAATGGAGCGAAGTATATACGTTCCATTTCAATAAAATATGCACTCAAAATATTCTAGCAAACTAAAACGATTATGTTGATGTCACAGCAACAAGATTCTATTCTCTAAAACGGTTTGTGTCGTTTTTATGTATTCAATGATTATTATTTACATTTAAAATAAAGTACAAATTTGGAAATATAACTAAATATTTCGATAGATGTTTAGAATTTAAGTTTAGTTCAATTACAAAAACTTGGTATAATTGAAATTTGTTTAATTAACAACAAAAATAAATACATTATTTGATATATTACATTCAGCTTTTAGCGCTGCTAAAACTCATATATCTTTGTAAAAATGTATGTTTGTTTATAGTAAACTGTATGTACATTTATACAAGCATTATTGATCCTTGATAAATGTTTGAAGTAATTCATTATACTGACAAATACTCTATTTAGACCGCTAAACAGGATTTAACTATTAAAAATTTGTATTGAATTTACGAAAAGGGTTCATTTTGCTTGGTTTTCCGGTAAAGCTATGTAGTATGAATCTAGTTGACCATGGTAAGAAGTTTAACGAAGTGGTAGATCTACAACCGCACAGTGCGTGTCCCATCTTCAGGGTTTTGATCGCAAACGGTGTGAGGGGTTTTGGCGGGGTTTGGCGGGGTTTGGTGGGGTTAGGGACGTGTCAACTTCATTATTCTATGGATCGTCCTTTCGAACACGGCACACATCCTTGCAAGCTGAACTCTCTTCTCTTTCGCCGTTCCGGCTGATCACCAGGCGTGTGGCTTGTATGACGCGACGAAACAGTGATCAAGCTGCTATGTGTGTGTGAGCGCGCGCGCGTTTGTGTGTGGGTCGAGTACGTTCGTCGCCAGCGGTCCACACAGCCCGCTCAGCCGCGAGATGCGTAGAGCATCGCAAATAAACAAAGGTACGTAACGCTGTAACACGTAACTTACATGTTCTTGTGTTGTGTACCTCGCATGGTCGCATGTCAAACGTGTGCGCCCAAATTTCACTGGCCGGCTACGGCTGCGGCTGACCCCTTGCGCGAGGGGGGCACTGCCCGAGGCTCGAGGAGCTGTTGTTGCTCCGTGCCTCTGTGGTGTAGCTGTGATCGCCTGACAGCAAGACCGCGGTACGTTGACAGCACTCGCCGTGTTGCTGACCATTTTGTTGTCGTTGTGCGACCGTGCCGCGATCGAATTTTCTTGTGTTATCTTTCACGGAAGAATGCCGCTGTTATTTTCTTCTTGCGTTGTTGTTTGTTTTCATCTGCCGATTTAATTTTGTCCCATATAAAATTGGGTTGTAAGGTAATTTTTCATTTGCGTTATTATTTTTTTTATATACAAAACTTGTACTAATAAATAATGGTACGTTAAATTAATAAATAATAATGTGCATGAGAAATAGTTTATTGGTATTATTTTCAGATGATGCTTTTATTTTTGCGCTTATTGATTCCTCTCGTTTAGTTCGCGTGAGTTTTGTGGTCTATTTACGTGACGTTTGTATATACGTTTGTGAGTATGCGGAGCCGGTTTTAAACTGGATTTTTTGCATTCCTGTCACGATCGTTCAGATATGATTAATGCATGACACTCATTCTCATTAATAATTGTGGAAAGGAGTTACACACTTGAAAATAAGGAAACATTTATTATGATTATTAGTTATAAGAGTGTTTCGAAATGTTTAATAATTACATGCGCAATTTTGTTATCGCAAAATGAATGTTTAATGTTTATATTAGTATTTATTGTTGAATATAAAATAGATGCATGTGTGTACTCATTTGTTATGTATGTGCCATAATTTATATGTGGAACGTTGATTGTAATATATTACATTTTATTTTTAATAACATAATTTTATCAATAATTCTTGAAAATTGCCAATTATCTACTTTCTATATTTGAAATACACTGGCAGTCTGATAAACTACAATTTAATAAAGTTGCAATTTCTTATGTAACTACTTGTATTGTAATTTTCCTTTATTTGAGATTTTATTTATTCTTATGATAGAAATATGCTGTATTCCATTATGGCTTAGCTAAAAATTCTTTGCCATAAATTATTGTCCTCTTACAATATATCTCAAACTATAATTTGAAGCAAATTTATTAAAATAAAACTTGCACTGATTTTTATAAAGTAAATACTTTTTTAAAAGAAAAATTCGTATGACACCTTTATTTGATTTTCCAATGATTAACGGGATATTAGAAGTTCCTAGATTCCTTATATTATGAATATTTTAAATACTTGTTAGTTACGATATACAAATTTCCATATCATTGGTTTTAGTATTACTAGTATTACTGGTATTACCTGGAAAATCAGATTTAATATACCGTATTTATATTGTTACCAAAGGCGTATGTTATTGTCAACTCCTTAATCCACTAATCCAGACATAATGCCAAACTAATTAATACTGTAAAAGTTGGAAATTACGTTGAAAGTGTAATAAATGGCATGAGAAAAATTATTCTTCCATATTGAATTGTTGAATTACTGTTTATTTATTAAAATGTTTTGTTAATGTTTATCAAAATTATTATAATAATTAAAATATTATATGTTGTAGATTTTACTTACAACTTTTTATGTTTTTAAAAAATAAATATTGACGAACATAAATAAACACTTCATTTATTTAGCAGGTAATGATTATAAAATTATTAAGTCAATGTAAACATCTGTTTACGAAGGTAATAAAATTGTAGGTCAGAATTACAATAATAATAATCTTTCTTTGTCGAATAATATATGCCATGTATTTCAGTTTAGTTAATTACATTATATTTCACGTGCGTCGCAAGATTAAATAATGACATCATGTTGTACGTAAATAGAATAATTTTTTTTTTGTATTTTCATGTATTATATTTTATCTACTCATATGGTAAAATAACACACTATAGTATAAATAATTTTTAAAGATAAACCTGTGAGATGATTCATATCATGATGTATTTGTAGCAGTTATTAGTGAATCACAATCTGTTTTCAAAACAAAACAAAAAATATAATAAATTAAGTGATTATAATAAATAGTTACATTTTACATACTACGCATTTGTAGAAAAATTATGTACCTACAGACGTTTGATAATAATGTTAACAGTTATATGGAACTCTGCAGCATTAAACTTGTATTTGTTATCATGTTATTGTTATTTCATATCATACGAAAAACCCTGTAAATGAATAGTGTTGAATTTACTTTGTATAGGAATAACAGTACTTTAAAATTTATATTTTTTATGTGTAGGTTTGTCTAGTTGTGTACTCTGTTGTTTAGCATGTTTACTGTTTATAATTGGTAAATGTGCACCAATTACATTCTTCGACTCGACTAATCCTTCACTTCTTCCAGACTCAGGGTCGGGAACTCGCGCCCAGCCCCGCCCAAGGGATGAGAAGAAGATCTCATCGGGCGACACCAGCGGAGGTAGTGGCAGTAGCAGCACCAACAGCAAGAAGTGCACATCGCCAATGGATCCCCTGGAACAACATTCATCGACCGCAAGCGGCGGTGGGAAAGCCGCGGCAGCTGGAGGTACGACCAGTGGCAGCAGTGGAAGCACATTAGCACCTGCTGAAGATGTCTATGAGTTCAAGTCCGTGAAAGAGACTGGTGGTACCGTGGGGACTGAAACGGGTAAAGTGACTGCAGAGGCGATGGACACCCATCATCAGGTAGGTTTACAATAAGAAATCTTAAATCTAATAAAGTTACTAATAAATTAGTCATCATAATTAATACATATTTCATACTAGGCTTATATTAATTTATTTCAAAAATATGATGTTTGTATAAAAAATCATGGAATGAGTTTTATAGAACATATTTTTCTTTCTAGTTAATATATTTTCTTGTTAAAATACAAATGCTTTTTAAAATATGAATTGTTGGAATAACGGCAAATTAAATTGTTTTATGTGGGGCAATAGCTATTATGATTTGAAAATCTGATTGTATTCTTCTTTCTAATAGAATGAAGCAAACGATCCGTTGAGTACATCTACCAGTGGTGGTGCTGGCCAGGGAAACAACAGTGCGGATGAGATCAGTGGAGCATCGTCAAAGAGAGCGTTTGGCGAGGTGGGCGATGGTAATGAAGAATCAGCTCCCGATGATGAGACTCGTCGTAAAAAACGAAAAGATTCGGATGCTAGTGTCGCTAGCGGAAAAGAAGGTGGTAAAACTAGTGTGCAGCAACAGACTGCTGGCGGTGGAAGAGGGAATGTTGGACAAGCAGGTTCGTTTAAATTTCGTAATTAGTTTTAAAAAAAACGTTTACTGCCTTTTTTTAAAAAAATTTTGCTTGATAGTAGAGTTCTGAAGAATCAGCTAGTGTTTATGTAATGCGAATACAAGTGCACTGTTACATCATTTGTTTTTATTTTGAATTCTTTTTTGCTTAAATCGTGAAAGTACGTAACTGTAAAATTCAAGATGTGTTAAGAGAATAACTTAAATGATTATTATTGTTATTGCTTTATATTCATTTGCAATTACATAATTCTGACTATTAATTAAACTAACATATATTTCATGAATACATGTCGCTGAGTTGTAATACTATACCTACTTGTATTCTATTCAATTTTAGTAATATGGCTAAAATTTACTTGAGAATTGATGAATTTAATAATGCTGGCAGAAGAAATTTTTCTTTAACGAACGTTTTTATTATACACTTAAATGAAGAAAATAGTGGCATATGTTACTTAGTGTATAAGGGGGAAAATAACTAATACAATAATCATTTATAAGTATCATCATATCATAAGTTTCGACTCTCAATTTATATAGTGTCATTTTTTACAGGAAAAGTAGCAAACAAAGCAGGAGGAGCAAGCGGAACCGGCAAAGTATCAACTCTCACCGCTGCGAAAGCAAACACTGGAAGCGGAGGTAATGCAGCAGCCGATCGCAAGAGTCCTTGTCCTAGTCCGAAACCAGCATCGACTGCCCCTTTGGACAACGCTGACAGCAATCAAGATGATGGTAGATCTTCCGATCTGAAAGTTCCGCCGCTAAAAATCGTGATACCGCAGGGCAGTGCTGCCGCGGCTGGTGATCAGGAACCGGGCAGTGGTGGTTCCCGCAATGGTGAGAAATGTTCTTATTATTCGTATCCTTCTTTATAATTACTTCTGTAAACGGTCAAAATGTAAAATATTGCTTTTGAAGGTATTATTTTCATTGTTTTTTGAATACCATATAATAGTAATGTGATAATATTAATCAAAAATGATAAAAGTAATTATTTTGCAGTTATATTTCAACTTTATTTTATATGTATTATAATAATATTTTTATTGATAATTAAAGGCAAAAGCGGTTCTCAGCGTCACCACCACCAGCACCAAGCTCTACCATACGTCGTGACAGCAGGTGGTACCGATATATTATCTGCCGGATCAACCACTGCGGTCGCCGGCGACAAAGATTCAGCAGGAGGTAACGTTGCAAATAACACCAATCCATCAGATGGTAACGTTATTGGAGGACAAGCTGCTTCTAGCGGCACTGCAAATCAAGTTACTGGAAAATCTGCCGAAGATAAGAAGGATACGTTTGGTGGAAATAATACTGGAGATGAACAAGTAACTATATATACATATATCTGACAATTTTAGATAAAAATAATATTTTTTTTAGAAATCATCTGGCGGACATCACCAGCGTGTTCTCCGCAGTTCACATCGCTCCAGCGGAGGCGGTTCCAGTGGCGGGTTGACCAGCGGAAGTGGTGGTGCGAACACTGACCGAAGCAGCAATAACTCGTCCCCGTTGTTGCAGCGTTCACATTCTCCGTCTCCGAACTCAAGCCCTGCAGCCGGCCAAATAACTACTGGTCAGGGGCCATCAACCGGACAGAGCGGCACGCAACAGCAGCATCCGGAAGGTGCTGGAGGTTCAGGAAGAGAAGGAGGCACTGTAACAAGTACTGCCATTGCAGGAAATGGACCGAAGCTTCTTACTATTCCTCCGGATAATCAGGTAAAGGTTATTCCAGTAATTAATGTTAATTTATACTGCTATTAACTTATTCTAAACTCGATTCATGTACAAAATTTATTATATACTTTAAAAAATGGAAATGTAGCTAAATGTTCTATTTTTATTTAAAAACAATTTCTACAAAACTTTTGTGTAGAAAGAAAGTTGCTAGTTGATATTGACGTACTGCTTATATTTTTTTTAAATGGGCAATACGCAAGTATTATTTAAAATGTGCTATAACAAAAAAGTAACTGCAAGCTGTAAGTTATTTTTATCTTGTCATTATAACAAAACCACCATACAAAATTAATGTATTTTATTGTATGTCATTGATTGTTGTAAGAAATATTCGACGTTAAGTTTGCAGCAATAATTTTTAAATATTCTATAAAATTTAAATTGTTAATAATTAATTAGTATTATAACTTGTCTAATAGATAAAATATTATTAATGTAATTCAGGCCTCAACAAGTGCAGACACGGATTCCAGTGGTTCCAGTACTACTACTCCAACCTCACAACCTTCCGGTGCAAATGGTAATGCGGCTAGCAGCTCGGCAGGTAACGGTGGAAACAACACTTCTACAGTAGAACTTCATCCACGGAAACGTAAGATGCGTCCAAATAAAGAAGCCCCAGCTTCTGGCACCGCATCGCAGCCCCACCATCATCACGATGGCAGCGCTGGGGGTGGTAGCGGAAGCAGCGATTCAGCAGGAGGCGGCAGCGGTACCGTGGCTACTGAGATACACCCACATGAACAACCTATTACCAACTGTTACCAGTTGTATCTAAACATTCGCAAACAAATCGAACGACGTCGTAAATCATTATTTCCTGTGCAACCAAAACCACCACAAGGCTTCAAAGATTACCTGATGAACCGTTGCACTTATGTGTTGGCGGGAACAGCTCCTGCAGTACCCAATATTACATCGCCTGCTTCTCTACCACCGCTGATGAAAGAAATATTCACTGACCAAGAAAAAGAACGATACCGATTACGAATGCAACACGTCGTCGAGAAAGAAAAGCTTGTATTATCGGTAGAACAAGAAATTTTACGAGTACATGGAAGAGCGGCCCGTGCGCTTGCAAACCAGAGTTTACCGTTTTCTGTGTGTACTGTACTTCGAGATGAAGAAGTGTACAACATTATAACACCGGAGCAGGAGGAAAAAGATCGTAATGCACGGTCACGATATAACGGTCGTTTATTCCTGAGTTGGTTGCAGGATGTTGATGATAAGTGGGAAAAAATAAAGGAACACATGCTGCTAAGACATCACAATGAGGCCGAGTCGTTGCACGCTGTACAACGTATGGACTGGGAATGGAAATTGAAGGAGTTATCTTTATGCGAATTCAAAGCCACTCCACATATTGATGATGTTCACGTGCCTATGGTACATGTTAGTGACGATTTCGATCTGTTGCCTGCCTAATAGACTTAACTAAATGTGATACTGTATATAATTTTATTTTTGTATATGTATTAGAATTATGTTTTACTAGATTTACATAAAACATATTATGTTAAGCCTACATTTAATTTAAGGCAGTTAGAAATTTATTTGTAGTATGTTGTATAATACTATAACAAAATATTTTACTTCTCAAGATTATTGTTATCTTCTTTGGTCCTTTTCACTTATTAGTTGCCGCTCGTCGACGATTTGTGACTCCTATTTATACAATAATTTATGATCTACATAGAACTTACAGACATCGATTTCTGGATTATTTTGTAGGAATTTCTAAGAATATGATTAAAAACCAGAATGCGGAAGAAATAATATAAGCACTGTATAGGTTATATTTTCAATCGTTAGAGGGACAGAAGTAATGATATTGATGAAATAAAACTGAAGATAATGAACAATTTCTTATTGTTAGTTAAATCAGCGTTGGTAATTATGAATATTAAAAGAAAAATGTTGATATTAATAAAATTAATTTCAGAAAAACGTAAACAAATACAAAGATGTTTATGTCGTAATGGGTAATGAAGCTTGTGATTTGGATTCAGCCATATCAGCTTTAGTTTATGCTTATTATTTACATTCTGTGCATAATGCATCAGTTTATAATACACCGGTGGTACCTATATTAAACATTAATGAAGATGAATTTCCTTTACGCACTGAAACCAAATACTTTTTACAAAAGTTTGAGATTGATACATCGAAATTAATATACAGGAATAATATAAATTTTAAACAACTGGTTGAAGAAAATAAATTGAAACTTGTTCTTGTTGATCACCATGTTTTGCCTGGTCATGATAAATATCTTGAACGAAGTGTTAATGAAGTTATAGATCATAGGCCAAAAGATGAAAATTCTAATTGGAGCAATATTCCATTTATTATAAATACAGTTGGTTCATGCGCAACTTTAGTTGCTAATATTATTTGTAATAAAAACTCGAATGTGATAGACAATACTATTGCCAAACTATTGCACGGTGAGTTTCATGTACCCATAAAAATGTTCTTTTTAAGGCCATTTTTTTATCCAATTTTTAAAATGATATATGCCAAATCTATAAGATTATGATTTAGATTCTTAATTTCTATATTTTAGTTGAAATACTAACATCTAATTTTAAAAACTTAAAACTTATTTTGGCATGTAACCTAAATATCAACGCTGGATTCTCTCAAAATATTTGATTTATATTAAATTATTGTATTTTGTTTCGCAGGTACAATAGTGCTTGATACTATCAATTTTAACGTAACTGCGAATAGATTTACTCAGTTAGATGTAGACATGGCATCTAGATTAGAACAAACTTTTGAAATACCGTATTCTCGTGAAGAAATATATAATGAACTTACTTCTGCAAGAAGCGATGTATCTAACTTGACACCATTTCAAATTCTACACCGTGATATGAAAGTTATAAGTGGTGTACCGTTTCCCGGAGTTCCAATGTTGATTACTGAATTCCTAAATTTACCAGGAGGTAGAGAATCATTTCAGAAGTTTTGTGAATCCAAGAAATGTAAAGTTATAGTACCAATGGGACTAGTTACGAAAAATAATGAAGTTTTTAGGGAAATAGGTGTATATAGTATTCAAGATTGCGAACTACAAAAAGCATTAGTAAATCATTTGAAAAATAATAAAGAATTAAGACTTACAGAAATTAATCAAAGTATATGTGGACTTACTTTATTTTCTCAAGCTAATGTAAAGGCAAGTAGAAAGCATATTGTACCAATGTTAAACCCTATTATAGCTAATTGTATAACTGACAATAACTTATAAAACGCATCCTATTAAAAAATCTATATATTCAACAATTTTTAATTTTTATTAATGAATATATAAAATTATTTTATATACACTATATAAACTTACAACTAACAAATAATAATAGAGAAAAGCAAAAATGTCTTGACGTAAAAATCCCAAAGTAACTATCTTATACTTTACTGATATGGCGCTGGAGTTGGTACACTCATAAGGGGTGAATTGAAGTCTTCCAATTCCATTGGAAGCGGAGGTTCTTGTTGACTGTCTATTTTTTCAGTCAAACTTTGATGTAACTGATGCACTTTGTCATTGTGCTGACTTGTGGGAGTCAAGGCTTTAATTAAAGTTTGCACACGAGTTTGTAATAATTTAGGGTGAATGTACCAAAGCAATTTCAATAAATGGCGAGTAACGTTATCTCTTGCTAAACCAGCAAAGAAAAACTCGTCAAACAAACCGGTACAAAAATCAGCAGCGGCAAATTCTTCAGGCATGTGGATAAGTAATCCTACCTAAAGATATGAAATAATAATTATTACAATCATATTCTTTTTTGAAGCAATCTAATAATTGAAATTTCATTAAAATATAGAACCTATTAAAAATAAATGATCAGATACTAACCATAGAATGCAAGAATGGATCTTCAAAGGCTCTATCATCTTTACAATTTGCAAGGATTGTTAATACTCGTAGTAATCCAACTCGATCTTTATGTCGAGTGACATGCAACGTATAATACATAGCTAAGATGGCTGCCACGGGACTTTCTTGTATATAAGCTTCACAAGCGTCTGGCAGCGAGCCGGAGTGCTCAATGATAGTGATAGCGGACTCGCGCTCGTCTGGAGGTAACTTCGTGTGTAGCTGCCGCACCTGGTCATCAACCATAAGTGACATCAGCGCTGGCAAGAATTTCGTTACTACTTGACTGTCGAGTTTTGGTTCCTTGAAATCTTGAGAGTCAATCATGACCCATGCACTCAAACCTAATGCCAGCATACGCAATAAGAGGATTAATATTTGGTTTTCCTGTAATAAGAAATACTCAAAATAATTTTATTTACACTATGACTAAATATTTCTGTCTTGGCACACCACTTTCACTTCATACACATACATAATTTCTTTCAAACAAATCGTTTCTTCTTTCCACTTCGAATCTTTTGTTCTCACAACAAAACTTATAACCATATTCTTTCCTTTATCTCTCACATTAAACTTCATCAATATTTTATTCGATATACCATCTACACTGTTATACAATAACATTCTTAAAAATCTCTCTCATACATATCAACGAAAACTCGATTTGCAAATATCTTACCCTCGGCAAACCTTCATTATTGATCAGATGTTGTAGTAATTTTACTGCAGAAGTAGCCAAAAAATTAATGGCGTATGGGTCACAAAGAGTCATAGAAAGATCTCCAAGTACTTGTTCTTGTCCACGTTTGATATTATCTAGAAATCCTTGCAATTCTCTGGATCTTTTAATGTCGACGTTTTTCTCCCGAATACATGCATCTAAACACCACGTAAATTTATGACAAGGATCTACAGAAATAATATCTTGAACTTCAAGATCATGCAGGGCCATCAATAATTCAGCTCTCAGAGTGCAATAATGAACATTGCGTGTTCGTAGAAATAAAGTTCTCAAAAACTGCAATACCATGTCATACAATTTTACGCTGTTTCCAATCATATGTGCTAATTTTTGCACAACTTCTCCTTGCCGGCGATTTTTTGGCGATGGACCAAAAAAATGATTAGAAATATTTTCGTGGTCAAACAAAATATTTTCTTTTTCACGAATATACTGACTTAAAAGAGGAGAAACTTCATCGCCAAATAATGATTGATTATCTTTCCATATTTGACGCTTTACTTCAGTATCTGTATCATTATAAAGTTCTCTGTCTCTTACTAATACTCGAAGATATTTGTCGTCAATCTGAGGTGTATTTCGTAATATACACATCACAACAGGACGTAAAGCTTTTACCCTTACAAGTGGGAAGCTTTTAGCTAAAAGTTCCTTTAATTTCCGATCACGATCTCGGCCTTCTTTTTGCCCTATATCATTTATATGTGATATTAATTTCTCCCGCAATTCCTAAAAAAAGATCTTTTATGACAAAAATATAAATGCCGTTAAATTGTTCTAACCAAACCAAACCTCCAAAACAGAAGTATGGAAATCTAATCTTCTTACTCCATGCAGATCTAATAAGGGAAGCATAGGGCGTAATGAAGGTAATAAAATTCCATTTTCCAACTGCAAAATATATAACAAGTATAATGGATGCACTATAGTTATTTATAATAAATATCTTATACGTGCCTGAAATTCTTCTATAGCTTTTAATGGATCTGTGCAACTTGTAAGTGCATTCCGAAGGAAATCAGGTCCTGGAACACCTGCTTCTTCCAAACCCCATTCAATTTTAGCGGTAGTCATCCTTGATTTCTACATCAAGGAACAATACATTAACAACTTTTGTATACAAATGTCAATTTTGGACACTGTCAAAACCGCCGTTGTTTATGGGCAAGTTGTTTATAGTGTTACCAACTATAGAATGTAATCAAAATATTTTATAATGATAAATGAAATATAATTTTTTTGACCAACATAGTCTGTATTTTAGTACTTTAATATATAATTTATTAATTATTCTAATGGATAATAATATTAATACTTTTTACTTTATGTTATTTTATTACGCCGTTCTGTACTCTATATTGGCAACATTTAGTTCGGGGAACAACACTTCCGGTAGTTCAAATTACTCGTGAATGAGTGGCTGTTAAATATATTTGTGTTGTGGATGTTTTTAAACGAATCGTATTTAAATAATTGGTAAATATTTAAGTTATTCCAAATTTTTTAAAACTTTATTAAATCAATCATTTAAATAACATATAAATATCAGGTATGGACAGTACGTTTAGGTTCATTCACCACTGCCAAAACTCAATTCAGAGCTTGTTTGAAGAAGATGGCATTATTTTTGATTGTTAATATACTTAAAAACTGACACAATGAAGCAACGTAATCGCATTTTTAATAGTTTTAAGTGTTTAATCAGTTAAATATAAATGGTACAAAGTAAATGATTTAATTGTATGTGATAAATGTATTGAACACAATATAGGTTATGTTTCCTACCTTTATTAGCATCCTAGGTATACAATGATAACAGTATAGTTAACAAACGTGAATTTGAGAAGTGATATCGAGTGTTTTATATTTGCAGATATTCAGTCATGGTGGGAGGTTCCAAGCATCGCTCATTTTTGTTCGTTGTTTCGTGCTGCTTTTAACCTCCTTGATTTTGATATTGAGGTAACGTAGTTTGTTTACTTCTTTCACTGCCTGCAGTAACATCTGACTTTGTATTAAAGTTATTTTCTCTATTAACAATGTAATACAAAAGTAGAAGTAGTGTTAATGATACACAAATGATGTAACTATGTATCAATTACATTGTTATTATTCATCTTCGTACAGTATTTCATTTGTTTTTATTGTTAAACTGCTATGTGTTATCGTGAATTTTTATAGTTATCTATTCGTCAATTGTTTTGCATTACTAACATTATGTGATTTTTTTAGGATTTGGAGGAAGCCCTATTGACGGATGGAACAGAAGAAACGTCATGGCTTCAAGAGTTAATAGTACGATTGTTGAGCGGCTGTTTGGCCAATAATGAAATTTCAACGTTTAATTATCAGATGTTTTTGCGACGATTATTTAGACAAAAATGTCAAGAGCATGATCGTTACAATCCATTCAATACTGATATAGATTTTCAGTTTCTACCTCTAAGAACCAAAGTTGAAATTTTGCAAGCTTTATGTGATTTTCGTTTGGATGCAGAAGATGTTCTGGATCATCTTAAAAATTTAGAAGCAGATAGTTTACGCGTTGAACCTTTGGGCTATGATGATAATGAATCATCATACTGGTATTTTTACGGAACAAGATTATATCGAGAAGATTTTACCTTCAAGAATAACAAAAAGGTGAAATCTGTGTGGCAAGTTATATGTTTTACTGAAGAAGATTGGTATCAATTGGCAAGAAAATTTCGAAAATCTAGTTCTAAAGTCGAAAGACAATTGTACCGTACTTTATCTGAAAATTTTCTTCCCGAATTACCAAGGTTGTTCCAAGAGAAAGAAGTTTTACATCGCAAACGATTATTAGAGTGGTTACCACGAAGAACTTCTACGAGATTGGATATAAAACGACAGCAAAAGGTATGTGACAGTTTTTACAATTTTTTCACTATCGTATCTATTGTTTGAGGTAAAATAAAGCGTACGATATGATTTTATAAACTGCAATTCATATTACGAAGTAACGAGATATGTAGAATGATATGTTTATTGCATCTGGTTTCAGTTACCAATGTAATATCAATTATACATTATGTTACTACAAAACAGCACTTTAAAATCTAATTTAGTTATTTCCTTTTATTCATAACATATATTTTTAGGATTTTGAAATTGCTGAGGAACCTGATCAGCAACAACAGGTTGGAGAAGACGAAAGTAAGAAAGATCAGGATTTAATTGAGGTACAAGACGAAGTCACGCTGAAGACCCGAAAGAAACATAAAGCCGGCTACGAGAAAGGCAAGAAGCGGAAAGAGCCTTCCGAGCCGGCCGAAACCGATACTTCCTCGGCGGATACCAGGAAACGGAAACTCGAAGAGAAGAGGCATGCTGTGGAAATGGCTGACAGACGCAAACAACGTGAGCTGCGGTCCCTGAACCGGGAAAAGACAAAGGACAAAGGAGTACGTCCGCAGCAGCCTACAGCCAAAGAGAAGCAGGCCGCAGCCAATGTGCCCGGCGCAACTCCTGTTGGCCGCCAAACTAACAACTCGCTAGCGTCCGCCACCGGCCAGATTGTTATTCAGTCTGTGTCAAACCCGAACAGGAAGAAATTAAAAACGTCCCAAGTGTTTAGACAGAGTGCCGAAGATCTGCAGACAGGCATGTATAAGATTCTGGAAGCTGTGAAGAATCATGAAGACGCGTGGCCATTTGTGGAGCCTGTCGAGGAAGAATATGCACCGAATTATTATACGGTCATTCGACGGCCGATGGATCTTCAACGCATGGAAGATAAGCTCGATGCGGGTGTTTATACTTCTTTTGGAAAGTTTCGACAGGATTTTCAATTGATTGTGGATAATTGTCGATTGTATAATGGTACGGACAACGGTAAGCACATCCATTTTTAATGCTTTATTATTTGCGTATAGTAAGATTCTGATATACAGTTTTTAGTACTGATTTTCTAAACATAAAACGCAGTAATTTAGGATATATTTTATAAAAATATAAACTAGTTTTTAACATTATAATTATTGTGGGAAATAATTTGTATCTTTTTTGTTTTACTTTGCGTGTGTAGATAAAAAATAATATTCTCTTTCTCTAAATAATGTCGTTATGCGGTAGCATGTTATTTATATTATTTTCTATTGTTGTCACAACGGTTTAACATTATCAAATGTAACTTAAATAACATGATGATAGATGACGTGTAATGCAAAATATTTGATAAGACGTCTTAGTGGTAAATAATACGTATTACGTATACTAGTGCTTTTAAATTAATTATGAATGTTGTATGTAAAGTAATTGAAAGAATATTTCATTTTAAGTTCATTGATGTCCTATAGTAATAGTAAAATAATTTAGTTTCATTGTATCATATAAATTTTTTAAGTTTTTAATTAAATCATAGTTACTGTACATCGACATTTGTTTGCTACGTTTGCTAGTTACATTGTTTATTTGGAAAAAAATTTGTTTCAGAGTATACAGAGATGGTAGATAACCTGCAGCAAGCGTTTCAACGTGCAACCGATAGGTACCTGGATCAAATAACGTCTTCAGATGAAGAAATTGCCGTGGAATTTCAGAACACATCAAAAGATAAAACTGGCAACGGTAATGGTAGTGGCACTGCTAATACCACTCAAACAAAACGAAAGAAACCGGAGGTAACATCAGCGCCAACAACAACTACAGCTTCTCGGCGAAAACCAACATCTATGGCTCATACATCAGATAAACGGGAGCGTTCAACATCTGTTGAATCTTTACCAGCCAGTAGTAAGCGTGAAGCTCCAGAGCCGGTCGAAAAGTTAAAGACGACTGAAAAGAACAAAAAAGCAACTCGAACGAAAACAGCGGCTAGTAAAGCAGCGAAAAATACAAAGAATGATAACACTAAGGCTACAAAGCAAAATAAAAGAAGTAAAAAAGTGCAAAGTCCGAGTCCCGTGAGGAGTCGAAGCCGAAGTCGGAGTCGCAGTAAAAGTGTGAAAAGAGTTAGCCGAAGTCCATCTTGGCCACCGTCCAGTCCTGAACACTGGAAATCTGCTGAAAAAAGAGACACTTCACCCAGCGTTACGAGTCAGCAAAAGATATTTGATTCCAGTGATGACGATAAAGCAACAAAAACAAAAGGTAAACATAAACATTGGAAAGAGGTATTTAAAGATAAGAAGAATGCTGCTAACGTTGTTAAAGAACCAGCCAAATCTAAAGAAATAGTTAAACATAAAGATAAAAATATCAAATTAAAAGAAACTATAGAGAAATTAAAAGCGAAAAGTGAATTATCGTTATCAGATGATGGAATATTTAGACCTAAAAATAAGGAAGAAAAAACAAAGAGTGTAGAAAAAGATGTGAATAGAGAAAAAATTGAAAAAGGGGTAAAGAAACAACCAGTAACTAAAAATAAGGCTAAAAGCAAAGAACCGGTAAAAACAAATAAAATATCTAAATGTGAATATGATTTTGATGAAGAAGAATGCAGTACAAAAGATAGCAGCATATCAGATAGCAAAAAAGTTAACAAAAAACATGTAAAAAAAGCACCAGTAAAAAATGTAGCTGATATTGAAGCCCTTGCTGCTGCAACGGAACAAACATTAAAGGATATAAACAAATGGTTGGATGACACACCAAGATTTTCTGAGTTTAGCTCGGCTAGCAACTCTCCATCACACTTTATAGGCGCAGAGGAAGCTGACGTAGTAGCCTCGAAAATTGAACAAGACTATAGGAAAACTTTAAAAATGGATAATAAACCCGTTCAGAGATTAAAAGATGGACAAAAGGATATGTTTAAACGGAGACCTGTCAGTAAAGATCCTGCTAAATTACATAGAAGACGAGAAATTCAACGTACTATTGAACGTCTTCAACCTGGGAAAAGTAAGGGAAATTTACTTTCGAATATTCAAAATGCGAATAAACCCGAAGAATTGTTCCCTCTTGGTCCTTTGTCAAAACTTCGTGAATCAAAGAATTCATTGGTAGTAAAACCAGATGACGCTGCTCCAAAATTAAGTCTAGGAACAGTTCTTGATAGTTTTGGACAACAACATAATTTTAATGAAGATACAGAAAAAATAAAAGAAGAAGAAGTTGTAAAAGATGAAGTTAGCAGTGCAACTTCTTCAGTTAAATTAGATTCAAGTACAGAAGTTAAAAAAGAGGACGAAATGACCAAAAAGGATGAAACTGTTGACAATAAAACTGGAATAGTATCGGAAAAGAAGGAAGTAAAAAATGAAAACAAAGCAACACCAAATTTAAGTGCTTGGTTTAAAGCTTTTGGAGCACCAAAAGTTCCTGTTACCCAGAAGAAAAAGGCTGAAAATGAAGAAGAAAAGAAAGAGATAATCGATGCGCCGAGTCAGGAATCTTCTTCAAAGCCTGTACAGCAACCTGAGTTGAAACCATCGTCAGAGGAGTCCCGAAAAGTAATTTCCCCCGAGCCGGACAGTCCTGCGGGACTTGGCGGGCCTGGTCAGTCTGTAACCCGGCAGAGACGTGGTAGTACAGGAAGCAGCGTATCCGAGCGTTCGTCATTCAGCCAAGACTTGGATTCATCGCCGAGGATGAGCATTGATGAGCGACTGGGCGCGTATCCAGCACCATATCCATCACCACTGCATCGATCACCGGTTTCTGCGTCCCCCGTCATGGCATCACCCAGACAAGAAGAAACACAGAGGCCTTATCCTACTCTTAATGGTTCCATACGGGTGGGATTCTATCAAGACACGGTATCTACTAAAAGTAGTCCGGACAAATCTTGTAGTCCAAGAGATCAACCGCAATCTCCTTATCAACAGTTTTCTGAACATATATATACACCTCCAAATACTATCCAAGGTACTGGTTTTTATTCAAATCCTGCGTATTATACTCAGAATCCTCCTCCAGCATACGCTACTACCCAGCCATCCCCTGTGTATGGTGAACGTACTAATCCACCTACTTATTATGATACAACTAAACCTCTCACTGACCAATATAATGCTAAAGTGCCAGTTCCAACTAGTTTTCAATCTGAAGAAAATGTAAATAGTCCAGAAACGGAGTATAAAAATCCTAGCACTTCATTGCCAAATGTAGAATCACAAGCATATAGACAACAAATTCGAGTACCAGAATCAAATAAACAAACTACAATGTTCCCTGTAAAAAAGAGATTGTACAGTGAAAATGAATTATTAGCCAATCGCATAGAAAATACTACTGGGCGTGAAGATCAGGAAACGCCAGTTTCAGATCATCAGGACTCCAGCAGAGATTCTAGTAGTTTTGGAGGTAATCGTACTTTGGAAATGGGTCTTATGACAGGAAGACAATTGAATATTAATTCGCCAGCACAACCACCACAACAACAACAACTGAATATTGGTTCACCAGTACAACAACCTTCTCCTAACGTGCAAGAAATACGGCCCGCAAGTCGGAACCAAAAACAGTATTTATCTAATCAGACTGAAGCTCGTGTAGAATCTCCAAATACGTATTCTAGATCGGACAATAGCAGTGTACCTTTACAATTAAATAAACCGACATATGACGCATCGCATACTCAAATGGAAATTCAACAAGATGTTAATATGCAGTTAACTGCTAATCAACAAATAAATATACCAACTGCAATGAGACCGATGAATTTCCCTACAACAACAACGAATGTTTATAATTTGCCAGGTCATGAAAATACGTACCCACATCCAAGACAAGAATCAGATGAACGAAAAATTGATATGTCTAAATTAACTAATATGGGTTACTTGAATCCTGCAACTAATGTGGATATGTCTAGGACTGCGCAATATCAGTCATTGAATTACGGTAACCGACCACCTAGTAGAACCACCGAGGTACACCCGGTTAATCCTCAATCAGTGCAAGTACCGGCGCAAAATGTACCGAGCTCAGAGCATATGAATTTGTCTATGCGGTATCCAGACTCAAGGGTTATGTCTATGGGATATAGAGCTCCTGGAATAGAAATGCCACGAGTTGAGGGTCAACCTGGCTTACCACTGACGAGCATGCAGAGTTCGGATATGCTACAAGTATCACAAGCAACAAGATCCGCAACTAGCATGGCCAACAGAATGGGTCAGGGAGTTGGAGTTGGAATGGAAATGTCTGGTGCCAGCTATAAGCCTCCAGATATGGCCATACCAAGACCAACTTTCAATTCTCCATCAACTTTAGGCATGGATCAAGCTCTAGGACTGCGGGGAAATCTTGCTAATTTGTCACACATTGTAGACAGATATTCCGCAGATGAGAGATTATTATCAAGCTTACAAACATCCACGGCATATTACAGTGACAAAGGATTGTCAGCACCCCATATGTTTGCGAAAGGTATCCCAACTACAAACACAGTCACTTCCAGTTTACCAATGTTCAGTCAGCCTAATATTGGAATGTCATATGGTAGAGAAATGCAACAGGTGCCAACTAGTTTGGCGTATACACGAACTTTGACCGAACTTCAAAGTCCGTCAATGTTGGCTCAAGCTGGTAAAAATCCTGTCTTGCAACATCAACCAACACATACTCAAGCACAACAGCTGCAACAACATCAGCAGCAACAACATCAACAACAACAACAACAGCAGCAACAACAACAGCAGCAGCAGCAACAACAGTTACAACAACAAGTTCAGCAGGCAGAGAAAAAGTCTAGGAAACGTAAATCGAAACAACAACAACAAACCGCTGCTCCCTCCACCATACCAAATGAAACAGTAATGAACAATGCCGCGTCAAGTCAGCAAGGTTTCCAGTCATATGCAGGATTGAAGAACAGTGTAGCTGGGGAACCGTCCGCGATCTCCTTAAAAACAGCTGTGGTGCCCGGAAGTGCCTTCAACTTCGGTCCGACACCGCCTGGTCTGGGACTGTCGGCAGGTTTATACGGTGACAAGGACGGTTATCCTGGTTTCCTGGACGAGTATCGGCCAACGACGAACTACTACATGGCGGCGGCGGCGGCTGCGCATCGATCGACACCCGATGGAAGCGCGGATAAGTCAACAGCAGTGGCGAGGAACGCGCATCAGCAAAGTCCGGCGGCACCCACGGCATCGTTCCCATTCCTAGGTCATCCAGGACCACGGGCGCCTGGTTACTCGTCCTTAGCTTCGCAGTTCATGGGTCCGCACGCGCATCAGGCTCCACCTCCGCCACTCATGGATCCCAACTCGCCACTGTACCAGCAGTACCTGCACTCGGCCGGCGTGCTGCACCAAGGCCTGTTGGGTGCTCCAGCCGGCTATCCACCAGGGTACCATCTTTCCATGCGCCAGCCCTACGATTCCATGACGCGCCCATCGTGGCTGTGAAACATCCGCGAGTGTCGTGCATTCAGAATGACCTTTTATTTTATGTTCTTTTATTTTTGTTTCTTATTCGTTTTTAAATGCCAAAGACATTTTATTATTTTACATTTGCGACAGCTTACGTATAGTTTTAATTTCATTATTTGTACATACAAATTTAATTTTTTTATTGTACATATACATAAGAACACTGCATTTTTTCGCAGATTTTTAGGCGCCTTTACATCTTGTTCATATATACAAAATATCGTGTATGGACGTATATAGTTTATTTATGTTATATACCGTGAAGGGTTAGTTACAATTTTTCTTTTTTGTTAATTTGTAACTAACTTTTATTTTTTACTTTGTTTTTTATTAATCGTATATTATATAAATCATAATAGGTCAATGTAATCGGTCCCCATGTTTTAACATGATAAGTATTTGACATTCCGAATAAAAAGTGAATCAACATTTACTTAAAGTGGATTTGTTCACTAATTGTGAGTGATGCATTATGTTCACACCGTAATTTCGTACGTTGACACCCGTTGTGCAAATTACCATTGAAAATGATCTATTTGTACGTTTGAACATATCCGTTGTTTATAGTGAAATATAAATATAATTTTATTTTTTTTTGTGAAATCTTATATTCTAAATTATGTATTTTCTTTTTTATTATTATTATTATTATTATTTATGAAGCGTAATATTTCGTTTCCTAATATTATGATAAGCGAATAAAATGATTTATCAAATAAATATAAAACTCAAAGAATTTGTTTATGTTATAAAGCGAAATAATGAATTTTGCAACGGGTGTAAAAAGTAGAAAATGCAATTAAAATTGTGATGTGTACTACATATATGTGCAATTATTTTACAAAAATATGACAATTTTGCAAGCATTTACGAAAACTTTTTTCAATTAATCTGTACAGTTTAACTGTAAATTTTCGAAACTGTTGTACTAAAACATTTTTTTATTTCGGAAACTAAACATTATCATTAGAAAAGAAATATATACATTGTATAAGCTTTAACAAAAATTTATTGTACAAAACAGTAAGAGAACATCAGATATCAAAACTTGTAAATAGAATAATTGTATATGGATAAAAGTATATATAGATATAATAGCTAATAAGTACATATGTATTGTTGTACCATGAAATAAATATTTAGCAATTTGTATTCAGGAATTTTATATCAATTTGTGTTTCAGGCACTCTGTTCATACGATATACCATACCGATATTTTCATCATTGACAGGTTCCAAGAAGAATGTCTTCAAAATCTAAACACAGAACGAAATATTTAGTTTTTATATTAAAATATTAATATTGGCATAATACTTCTTGTAGAAGAATCTCCATTTCTTGGAATGCTAATCGTCGGCCAGGACACATTCGGGGCCCATGTCCAAATGGTAAAGAAGCAAAAGGATGAATACATTTGTTTGAATTTCGAAGCCAACGTTTCGGATCATATTCATTTGGATTGAAGAAATAATTTTTATCATTGGATGTAATTGAACTAAAGATGGATATTAAGGTCTGTAAAATTATTTAAATATTTTAAATTATACCTACATTATTTTTCAAGCATAGAGATAATAATTCTGGCACAGATTACAAATTTTACAAAATAGTCGAATGAAAAACAGGGTGTTAATTAAGTACTCACTCCTTTAGGTATTTCATATCCATTAAAAACAGCATCTTGAGCTAAAAACCGACTGTTTGCTCCAGCTGTCGGAGATAATCGCAAAGTTTCTTTAATACAGGCTCGAACAAATGTTGTCTTTAGTTTTTCCGATTGGGCTTCTCTTCTTGCTTGTTCTTGAATTAACTTATTATGAGATAAATAATGTAAAGTCATTGTTAGTGTTGTAGCAGTAGCATCAATTCCAGCTAAGAATATTTCCATAGCTAGCATTTCTACATCACTCCATTTGAGGTTTTTGTTGGAAAATAGAGAATGCACAAATGGTTGACTCTTCAATAATAGCTCTGGATTTTTATCGTAAGTTTCTTTCAACCGATATAAATGTCCTATTATTATTCTATAAAATAAAATATTTATATCATTAAGTAAAAAATAAAATACAATATATTATTATTAATTTTAAAATATGCTATATAGATGAAAGTTAAAGTTAATTGATTCATGATATGAACATATTTATTTCTCTTTAATTCCTTTTAGGAGACACCTCTGCAAGTATAGAAATAAATTTTCTGTTGGTATAAGTATAAAATAAAATATTTGTACCGTTGTATTGTAGTGTGTGCAGATTCCAGTTTTTTGTATGCCTTGGTTTTATAAAATTTCCAAATTGGAGGTGCAATTAAAGTCGCATAGAGTCCATCCATAAAATCTATACTTGCTTTGACGATATCTTCTGTATCCGAATTTTGATTTTGAATGCATTTAAAACGGTAACCAGGACTTGTAATTGAGATAGCTGTAATTCAAATTCATTTGTTAGGATCTCAATCATTTCAATTTGTTTTTATACGTATAGATTTTTTTCAGTTTAATGTAATTTGAATTGATCAATGAAATAACATTTGAAAATAAATATTTGTACTTATAATATACTTACATTCAATCGAAAATTTAATCAATTGTTGAAATAAGTCTTCTATTACATTCATACTATTTCGTTCTGTGCGTATGAAATTTACAAAAGTATTTGCTATTTCTTTATGTTGTGCTAAATAAGCACTGTACACATTTGTTTTAAGTAGTGATGTCACTCCATTTCTAAATTTGTACCATTCAATACCATTGCCAGGAACAATTCCAACACTATTGAAATGTTTCTTTCGATAGTAATACAAAGCAGGAAAAGTTGGCCTATATGGAAATTTTCCTTCATTTCTATAAAGTGTTCTGGCATCATCTGCATTAGTTGAAACTACAATTTCTGTCCCATTTAAATTTAATTTAAATATTGGTCCTAAATTTTTACTAATATCGAAAATAGCTTCAGTTAGTTTTTCAGATGAGTATTTACCTGAAATAAGTTAATAATTGAATTTTCATGAATTACATAGTTGTAATATTTACCTCCTGGTAGGAATAAATAAGTATGTCCTATTATTGGATACGATGGTAGAGAAGGTATTTCTTTGAATTGTTTACAGAGATTAATACTTATATTTTTATTATTTGAAGAAAATCTATAAAAATGTTTCATTGAATTGAACATGATAACGATGCAAAAGCAGAAATTTCTACTCAAGATAAATAAAACATTAATGTAAATTTATTTTAATTCTACAAGATGTTTTTCAAAGTTTAGTTGTGTAAGTAAAATTTTTATTGCTGATGATCAGCTGTAAGTAATTTTAGAATGATTATCATTCAAAAAATAAACATAATTTACATTTTTATCAAGTTCCGCTGCTGAAGCTGCATTGAAGTCTTTGAACTTTTGAAGTTTATGTTTGCATATCTAACCACTGGCGTAGATTTATTTTTTCTCAAATAAGATTTGTTTATTATTATAATACAGTTTATTCTATTTACAGCGTACATAAAACTATTTGACTAATATTTAATAAATGACTTAACCAATAATTATTTCGTTGAATCTTGTTCAAAAACATTTCTATATTAGATTACACCGCCGCTGGTAATTTGAATAATTAGTTGTAGTTTCAGATCATAGATGGTGCGACTAATAAAAAAAGACATTTTATTCTTGTTCAAATTTAAAACAACCAAAAACAATGTTACATAAATCCGACAAAATAAAAAAAGAGGGCAACAAATTAATAGCAAATGGTATTGTAATATAAGCTATTGAAATAAATGTTCGTGTATAGTTTAAAATATATCATTGAAAACTTAATTTTTAATAAAATAATGTATAGCATAAAGTAAAATATTCAATACAAAAATAAAATATGAAAAAAACGATCACACAATCAGTGTTGTATTTATTGCAACAATAAGTGAACGAGGTCAAACAGGTAAGCGCACTGGAGCGTTCACGAGAACACGGTGCTGGTGTCCAAGTGAAAATGTCTGTAAGTTAGTTTGTCTTCGGCCGTTCGTAGGTGAATGTCGACGTCGAGTCGGGACGCAGAACATAGCGGATATGCTTGCGTCAGATGAAGACATGTGCTGCATATGTGGATGACATTTTAAACCGGAGTGTGCATTAATTATTGTATGTCAAGTGTAGCTATGATATGATGTGCATTTTGTGATTGAATAGTGACAAATTTAGTGCAGTGATTGTATCGTTTTAGAAAGTTTGTGGATTTTTCGGATTACAAGACAACTGTTCACGTAAGACTTGTTATTATTATCGATTTTTATTTAAATTATTTATAGCTCATAAATTACTTATTACTTGTTACTTTTTGTTATGCAGATGATCAGTTTTTACTCTTTAAATTTCGTATTATTTATGTAAACATTGAATATTATTTTTTAATATTATTACACTTCATCGTACATTTCGTTGATTAATAAATGTCTCAACATTCTCTTCTCTATTTTCTTCAGTAAAAATAAATGTACCTATATATTTATCAAACCTACGTTTCTTTACCATTTCAGATCGTATTAATTTAAATTTAGATTAAACAATACAATACAATGATTTATAGATTTTTAAATAAAAATATTATTTTAGCTTGGTATTAAATAGCATTATAATTAGAATATTAAATTTATCGGAAAAAATACTACAATTTTGCCAATTTACTATTCTTTAATCCTGAAACATAAAAGTTAACAATACTGTATACATTATTTGTATTGGCTATAATTTGTATAAAATTTACTTTTAACTTGTTTTTATATTATAAAAATGGTTTTTTATTTATTTTCAAATGAAAAATTAAACATTTTTAATGTTGATAAAGAAGCAGGTAGGTATGTGTTAATGAAAAGATGAAAACTATTTTAAATAAATAAATTTATTTCTTGATATGCGACTAACTTATAAATAAAAATCAAACTACTCGTAGCATGGAGTTTGCCTTAATCTTTTATCTACGTATATAGATTTTTTATATCCATTTTTTGTTGAATACAATATGTATTTTTATTTGATGACCTTTGATGAAGCTTATTTAGTTTTTACTATAATACACATGAGACTATTGAATAGATTTATAAAGAATTACCTTTAAATTAACTTCTCAATTTATAAGTGTAAGCACTTCATTAGTTTAATGATTTGCTACATAAAAAAAACTATAAACTTAAGAACGAACGTATTTATTTAATTCATTTAATCGTAAGCAGGGTTCGTAAATATCATGATATTTATAATAAATATCAAAATATCTGATATATAGGATATATATCAGATAAATATCACTTTTTGGATATTTATTTTTTAATTTTAGTTTTTGTACACATTTAGAAAAACTGAAAAATTCGAAAAATTTCACTTCTCCGGAGGCTATATCTCAAAAACTAAACAAGATATGGAAATGCGCTCAACGGCGTTGAATTCCCCGTGTCCGAATTGACTTTTAAGCAAATTTTCATACAATTTTATGCAATTTAATATTTTTAATTATTTCCAAAGGGGTACCCCTTTGGTTTTTTCAGATTTTAATTCAATTTTACCAAAAATCCTTAATCGTAGGATTATTAAAACGAAAATTTACATACATATGTATTTTGACCCACTGAATCCAGTGGTGCAATCTTCAAATGCATATGACTTCTGGTTTTCGAGAAAATGTTAAAAAACCGCTTTTTACGATAATTTTGGCGGAAAATTGAAAAAAAATAAAAATCGCTGAAACTATGTTTATAAGTTAACTAAAGCACGAGAAAATTAATGCCGTTGACCGCGTTTTCATATCACATTTAGTTTTCGAGATATAGCCTCGTAAAAGTAGAAAAACTGAAAAATTCGAAAAATTTCACTTTTCCGGAGGCTATATCTCAAAAACTAAACAAGTTATGGAAATGCGCTCAACGGCGTTGAATTCCCCGTGTCCGAATTGACTTATAAGCAAATTTTCATACAATTTTAAGCAATTTAATATTTTTAATTATTTCCTAAGGGGTACCCCTTTGGTTTTTTCAGATTTTAATTCAATTTTACCAAAAATCCTTAATCGTAGGATTATTAAAACGAAAATTTACATACATATGTATTTTGACCCACTGAATCCAGTGGTGCAATCTACAAATGCATATGACTTCTGGTTTTCGAGAAAATGTTAAAAAACCGCTTTTTGCGATTTTTTGGCGGAAAATTGAAAAAAAATAAAAATCGCTGAAACTATGTTTATAAGTTAACTGAAGCACGAGAAAATTAATGCCGTTGAGCGCGTTTTCATATCACATTTAGTTTTCGAGATATAGCCTCGTAAAAGTAGAAAAACTGAAAAATACGAAAAATTTCACTTCTCCGGAGGCTATATCACAAAAACTATTTGATATTTTTATATAATAGATATATATCATTGCAAAAATATGACGATATATATCAAAATAAATATCATGATATATATCGATCGATATATATCTTCGAACCCTGATCGTAAGTCATTCACTACTTACAATTTAAAACAAAATATATGTAGCTACTTAGAATTTTATTTAAAATTATTTTGTTACAAATGATTGTTTATTGGTAATTAATGCATTTTTTTAATCTATCAAATTTTTTCCAAACATCCCAAGAACGCGCAACAATAATTTTATGGATAAATCAAATTTCAATTCTTGTACTTCATACGTCTAATGATATAATTGACTTTTAAACAAATCTTAATGATTGTTATTTAGAAATATGTAATTTTCGTTTCCAGTAGAGAAAACATATGTCAAAAAAAGAAAGATCTTGCATACATACACAAACATGCATACATTTATACATGACACACGAAACAAACAATAACTTTAATTAGTGAGATGAAAGTGAAAATAATTTATTATAACTTTTTAAATTTCTATTGTAACATATGTACTAATTATATAAACTGTAGATTTTGTTGTGTTTATACATAACAGATAATGTAGAATTAAAATAAAAATAGTAATTTTAGAATATTTTGTACATGCTTATAACTTATAAATAATTATAATTCAAAAATAGTAGTAGATAGAAAAAAAGTTGTAGACAAAACTTATAGATACTATAGCTGCCAATTTTTGAGATACCATATAAATTGACAATATTTAAATGGAACACAAAGTTGAAAATAATATAGTTAAATAGCATATTTTTCCTATTTTATTAGTAAATACTTATGTTTAATAATGTTGCTAAAAATTTATGAAATAGCTTATCAGCCTTATTGTTTCTATTACATATGAATTAATCATGTTTTATTTATTGGAGCAAAGAAAAATCTAATTCATATACGTTTAATTAAATAGATATGAAAATGAGCTTTTTCAATATGTAATTTTTAGCTATTCATTTTTCTTGTCACTTTACAGTATTGAATACAAATTAGTGTAACAGTTCTTTCAATGTTTACTAATTTTTATTCATTATTGTAACCTATCAGTTCAGTGGCACCAAAAATTTTAGGTCTAAGTAATGAGCAATTTTTTTGCGAATTATGGTGATATTATTTTAGTGTTGTAATCAGTAGTTCAAAAAAATATATCACCCTAAATTGCAATAATTTGAAAACACGCTGCGTGTATAAAAAAAGTAAAATTCAAATAACGTCGCAATGACAATTCGAAGCTAGCTTAATCTAGATGGGAAGACACTTTATTAGTATACAAGAGTCCCAGGTTCAAAGCCTGGCATCGGTCGTATTTTTTTCTCTTAATTAATAATTCAGTGGTATCGAGTCGGCCTGTGGATCTTGAGAACCCTGGTTTGATCCCCACAGCCGACAAACAATTTTCACAAAATTAAGTCTACCCCTGTGGCTCCCCCACCACTAACATCTTCGAGAGCCGTGATTCGACGGCTGGTAACCACACTTCACGCGAAGAAATATATCACTTACCGTAATGGGTAAAAAGCGTGATGATATATTTATTTATTTATTAATTAATAATTGATTTAATTAGTCGATATGACTACTTACAAAATTTATAAAATAAGAAATATATTCTTTGTTTTTCTTTTGTTTAGTTTGTTAGGGAAATTTTACTACAGAAAATCTTTTCACTTTTCAATTTACTCGTAGGTCTCAATTAAATAAGTAAGATTAAACTTGACACTTAGGCTACGTTTTGTTGTTTTTATATATTTTTTATACTCATATGAGTGAAATAAAATCCATGGACACGGGCCACGGATGTCCTTTTGTCTTGTGCGTGTAACGGGGCGACACGGAAACCGCAGTCGACAGCAAGCGGTCGTTTGTATGTGTGAACCGCTTAGCGTAAGTAACTGCGAATTTGTACTGAGTGGTTTACCTTATAACAAGTATGTGCACACATCACGTTATATTCCCACAGACACCGTACACCACAGTGTTGTGTCGCGAGATATAGGGGACAATGATGAGTATGTTTTTATAATAAAACAGAGTATGTAGGTGTCTTTATTTTTATAACTCTGCATATTTCCAGTCAGGGGCGGATCCAGACTTCGAATTAGGGGGGGTCATGGAGTGAATTTGGCTCGGGGGGGGGGGGGGGGGGTATTGTCCAGCTTCTAAATATAAAAAATCTGATGTGGACACCACATGACTTCCTTGTACGCGTATTAAACTATAGATATTTTTTTAATTCCACATATTTGACATAAAATCTTTTATTTTTTATTTTTTGTTATAATCCATAGCAAACTTAATTTTTTTTAAAAACCAAAAATATATCATTTAAATTTAGATATCTCGCTTATGCAAACGGCTAATTTAAAAATTCTTAATGTGCTAGACGCAGAATTTAATTCTCTAAAACTTTTATTTGCAGCATTTATTTCTAAAATTAAAATAATACCATTTTTCTCAAGGAAAACTGTTAGCAGCTTCATGTAATGTGTCACTTCCGGTTAGTCTATTGTAACCAAAATCTATTATGTTATTTCCATTGATATAGTAGTCTTATATACCAAATTTGGAAAGTTTTAAATTATATTTGAATATAGTTTTTCATGAAAATCTATTATAGGCTTCAAGAAAAGTACCACTTCCGGTAGTTGTATAATGACCAAAAAGGGAGGTGCACAACTAGATGTTATAACAGTCCTAAATATAAAGTTTAAATTTTCTACGGCTTACCGTTTTTGAGTTATGCGAGATACATACGTACGTACTGACGGCATGACGAAATTAGTCAAAATGGATTCAGGGAGGGCCAAAATACCTATTTCCGTTGAAATCTGAGAACCGAAAATTTTCGCGATTACAATACTTCCTTTACTTCGTACAAGGAAGTAAAAACGGTTCTTCGATAGAATACAAAAATTATTGAATTAGAAGTTGACGTTCTAAGTGCAAATGTCGGTAGTCACATACCAGACTAGGTCTTAAATAGAATACCTCTCCCATCTGCGGGTCGAAATAATATCCCCACAAAATATTGGTTTTTGGCTATTTATTAGAATAATAAATCAAACAATAGTTCTTAATTATCTTAGAATTTTAAGTTCTTAGATAATATTTTCTATTTAATTTGTTTAACAAATAGAGTTATCGTAAATAATGACATCATTATTATGTATTAGGGTCAACATTAAAAAAAAGTCCATGCTTGGGGGGGGGGGGTCATGACCCCCATGACCCCTCCTCTGGATCCGCCCCTGTTTCCAGTGTTAGAATCAGAGGAGAATTTTGAGTCAGCAGTGTATTTAGTAGAGAAAACAAGCTTTGACATTCGACGACATAATTTCAAAATAGTTTACCCTTTGATTGGAAACAATTGAAATATTCATATTTTTGTAGAACATTATAAAGAATTCAGTGATGCAGTTGTCAGATTTTGTATCGTTTAGTTTTATTGGTTAGGAAAGAATTAAATGATATTTGGTGAAAAATCTACTTATTTTAGACTGTATCTCAAAATTAATTGAGATGTAAAGATGCACTAAGCAATGTTGAATTTTTTGTGCTTTATATTAACTTTTGAGATTTTTTATTTTGTATAATGTTTATTCAAAATTATGTTCATAAGAGTGTACTTTGACCTTTTGAGTGATATTTCGAAAACTAGAGATGTGTATTTGGAAGCTACATATAAATATAAAATAAATATATCATCACACCTTTTACCCATTACTGGGTATGGCATTTTGCCTAAGCAGATCTAGGTAAGTGATATATTTCTTCGCGTGAAGTGCGGTTACTAGCCGTCAAATCACGGCCCTCAAAGATGTTAGTCGAGGGGGAGACAGAGGGATAGTTTTAACGTAATGAAAAAAAAAAAATTTAAACTTAAAATTCTAATTTCTTCAGGAATTTGTTTCTGAAAATTTCTGGGTTCTCATTTCTGAGAAAAATTATCTCGAAACATCTTGCATTCATACAATATAAAAATGAGAGTACGTAAAATACAAATTAAATAAATTTAAATCCAATTTAAGTAAATTATGATGATTTTTCAGTTTCTGGACAACTAACCAGTAATTTGTGTTGTTTTTGTAAATAATAAAAATAATTTTGCAATATAGTTTCTGTTTTTCGTATTGATTCTTAAATTCTCGAGAATAAAAATATTACGATAAATGGTAATTATCGATTCTCGACTTAAAAAATAGTCAAGAAATCACAATCATTACTTTAACTTACCATTTTTTACCCAATAACTAAATATTTCTGAAAATATGGTTTTCAGTTAATCAAAACACTAAGAATTTAATGCAATTGAGTGTATTTTCATAACTTGCTTACTTTTTATAATTTATTTTTCCAATAACTTAATATTTCTGAAAATATGATTTTCAGTTAATCAAAATACTAGGAATTTCATATAATTGAGTGTATTTTCATAACTTGCTTAGTTTTTATAATGTATTTTACATTTATTATTATTATGTAGAATAAGAATCCCAATTATAGTACAGAGTCCAGCTTGAGATATAGTCACCGGCAAAGTTGAATATTACACAAATTTTGCCTCATTTCACATTTTGTACTATATAAAATTTATATGCTAACTTAAATCAATGAGAAATACATATTTATATAAAACCATCAAGATAAAATTGACAAGCCCTTATTTAATAAAGTTTTTGAGATATATTTATTACTTTTACATATTTTCTTAATCCTACTGTTCTTGCTTTAATATACACATGTGATTATTTTTTGTATCATGTTATCGTTGCTGTACCAAGAATAAATTGATAGTGTTGCTAGTAGCTACATCAAAAAACTAGTAGAAAGTACAAGTAGTAGTAAAATAAAATATCTTGTTATCATTTTGAACGTTTAAAGAGCGTCTCTCCGAATGATCCGCCCTGTTTCACTATTTTCTCTCTGTAATTAAGTATTCGAGACAGTTTCACGGGATACGCTCTTTCGATTATATTTAATAAGTTGGCGTCGAGATCGTAATGAATGTCACGCTACAGCCACGGATAAGCAGCCATGAAATAGTTTCTGTTCATGTCATGTATGTCGCGCGGAAACTCCATAAATAGGATAGTTTTTATTGAAATTCCACTTTCTTCTAGTTAGAAATGGTTTCTTAGGTTTACAAATAATTTCTTCTCTTACTTCAAATATGGTTACAAATAAGAGTTCTAGTTATAAAACTGATGGGACATAAATGTTTAAAAAAAATAATAATAAACACTTGACGTTTCACAAAATTCAGCCTCCAAGTCACCTTATGAGGGCATCGTCAGAGGCTGGCCAGCACAGGTAAGATGACATGATGACTGTTTGTTAGAGATCTTATTCTCTGCTGGCACAGTTCTTCGTCACCAGCTTCTTCACGTGAACTTTGTTCTAGGTAAAGAAGTGAGGTTATACCATACTGATGAGCTCTAATAAGAGTGAAACGCGTCTATGGTTACTAACTGTGCTGGCCAGCCTCTGACGATGCCCTCATAAGGCGACTTGGAGGCTGAATTTTGTGAAACATAGCCAAGTGTTTATTTTATATTTTTTATTAAACCTTGTTTCACCAAGTGTTGGATGACAATTAATTTTGTCTTTGTTGTTATTTAAATGTTTTTTGTTAATAATCAGCAATAAATGCTTACTTCTAAATTTAATATCTAAGAGTATTTCTGCCTGTCCTCTCCAACAATGAACATAAGAAAGGTACATACTTGCACAATTTTTATATCTTATAAATAGTTTTTTTTTTTCATCTAATATATTCTTCTTAAGGCCGCTCCGGCGCGAATATAATTTTCGTATTTGTCCCTAAATCTTATGCACCCGCTAAACCCAGCAACTTGCCGTGTTACCGTTCTTGGAACCGTGGTCTGCTGGCCGAGGGTCTATTTATTGGGAACTGTAATTTAAAAAAAAAATGCTGTTATTGTGTATTTAAATATTCGTTGTATTATCTTCGACTTCCGAAATATCTAACCCAGATGATACGAGTTTCGCAGAAATTTAAATTTTAGACGAATTTGCACGTTATTATGTATTTATTATCTATTCTTAAAATATTTATTAGATTAGAAACAACAACAATTAAAATAAATGAACTGTACTCAACATCAATATAAATAACTCAAATCATTTATAGTACAGAAATGAAAAATTGCTGTGCTTATATAAATATTAAGGAATAACATCATGTATTTGACGGCTGGTAACTGCAGTTCACAAGCATAAATATATTACTTACTGAGATCTACAACGATATAGTGCCACTGCCAGAATGTTTATTTTTTGTGAACTTTAGGTTGAACCGGTTTAAAAATAGAAATTTTTAAAATTATGTTTCTATATAGTTCAGAGCTCGAAAAATACACTTGTTCAAACCGCATTTCAATATCTTTTTTAGTTTTTGTGTTATATCGATTTTTGACTTTTATTAAAACTCCACTTTGAGAGCTCATATCTCGAAAACTAAAAGAGATATTGAAATGCGGTTTGGACGACTGTATTTCTCACTTAACTTATACCGAAATTGTACTATTTTTGAAAAATTTTCAACTTTTTTCAAAATATTATTTTTTCAATATTTCCAAAAGTTGAAGAGATAATGAAAATCTGAAAACACCAGTGAATTCCTCGCGTGAAAATACGTAAAAATTCGCACGAATACATTTTTTATTACCAAAAATCCCCTTGGGATTTTTACGAATTTTGACCATATTTGGATTTTTTTAAATAAAAACTTTATGCGAATTTTGCAGTAAAAATTTGCATGCCTATGTATTTTCACGCGTGAAATTCACTAGTGTTCACAGATTTGCATTATCTCTTCAACTTTTGGAAATATTGAGAAAATAATATTATGATAAAAAGTTGAAAAATTTTCAAAAATGGTAAAATTTCGGTATAAGTTAAGTAGCGCAAGAGAAATACAGTCGTTCAAATTGCATTTCAATATCTCTTTTAGTTTTCGAGATATGGGCTCTCAAAGTTGAGTTTTGAAAAAATTCAAAAATCGATATAACTCAAAAACTAAAAGAGATATTGAAATGCGGTTTGAACGAGTGTATTTCTCGTGCTCTAAACTATATAGAAACATATTTTAAAAAAATTTTGAATTTTGAACCGGTTCAACCTAAAATTCACAAAAAATAAATATATCATGCTTTTGAACCATTACTGGCAGTGGCACTCTGCTGTAATACATCTCAGTAAGTAATATATTTATGCTTGGAGTTATTAAACTACAAATGTAATCCTCTTTATGAATTTGTTTTATAAATGTTTGTTCTTTTCTCATCTGACTTTTTCTCAGTTCAGTTAAATAAGCTGAGACTGTATGTTTCAGAGAAATATCCGTGAGGTTTCGTGTTGATTTGATTGTTTTTGTTGCAGGGCACAATCAACTTGGCGTGGTGTTTGCGTGTGTGCCATGAGCAGTGAGTACGAGCGGATCAAGCGGTCGTGCTTGAAACGCGGCGAGCTTTGGGAGGACCCTGATTTCCCCGCCACGCAATCCTCCGTATTCTACCACCAAACACCGCCCTTCCAGTTCCAGTGGAAGCGACCTAAGGTTTGTAACATCACCTTTTATTTGCGAACTTTTTCTTTATTAAAATGGAAATATGAAGTTGTAGTTACATTAATTTAATTTTATTATCATTCGATTCGAAAATGAACAATTTAAATAAAATATAAATAAATATATCATCACGCCATTTACCCATTACTGGGTGTGGCACTCTGCCTAAGCAGATCTCGGTAAGTGATATATTTTTTCGCGTGAAGTGCGGTTACCAGCCGTCAAATCACGGCCTCCAAAGATATTAGTGGAGCCACAGGGGTAGATTTTTTAAATTGGTGAAAATTGTTTGTCGGCTGTGGGAATCGAACCAAGGTTCTCAAGATCCACAGGCCGACTCGATACCACTGAGCCACCTACCCCATAAACAATTTGCTAGAATTAATTGAAAATGAAGACCTGTTTGTGAAACCACTTGAGGTTGGAAATAAAATCTGTATTACCAACAATGGAGGGTCCTACAAAATGTATATTAAGATTAGACCTCAAAACTTCTTACCAAAGACGATCAAAGTATTAAAATGATATAGTTTCTTCAGATATTAAAGTTTTTATTGCCATTAATTCTCATTGCAATCTTTTCTTAACCTTTTTTCATGCATATCTAGTCTATTTAGAATTCTTTTTATTATTCATGTCTTCTGTCTTCGTCTAACTGACATTTAATTTTGAAGATAATGTTTATCTTACGTCGTTATATACAGAATTGATCAGAATATAAAATATTCATATTAATATATTATTTATTTTATATCTAATGAATTTGTTAAAAGGTTAAAATGGTTCTTAAATATTGCTTAGGCTGAAACTTAGCGGCTTACATAAATCAGTACACTGAATCCTACTATTGGTAATCAAACCTTTGATTAAGATATTCTTACAGTATTTGTCTTTTTCTTTCTGAATTAACTGATATCCGTACACATTTGTAATTATTTGATATGAAAGTTATTTAAAATCAATTTATAAATGATGAAATAGCTCACAATTATATTCGAGCTCCACTGTTTCAGGTCCACATTTCCTTAAATTTTTAATTAAAAAAAAAACTATTATTGCTTAATGAATATTGATTAAGACTATATCAAATTATACATTGGCTGGTAGCACAAGCTCTGTTTTTGGGTGTTCTAAGAACACGGTTTTAACATGTTAGAGATAGCTAAAACACCCAAAAACACTGCTCTTAAAACAGACAAAAACAGAGCTTGTGCTATCAGCCATTGTTTTCAATTTAAATGAAGTTTTATAAAAGATTCCATTGTTCATCTGTATCCAATTCTCTAGTCAGGAAACTTAAAGTAGTTTATTAGATATCAATTATTGGTATACTTAAAATGTAAGGTGAATCGTGCGCTTCTAAACATTAATCTTTTTGAAACAATATATTGGTATTATAAAAGAAACGTATTATACAGGGTAGTTCACAACTTAGAGCAAAAAATTAAAGGGTATATTCTGTACGACGTGTTGATCATGAAACAAAAAGAAATTTTTTTAAATTCGAAAAATTAAGGGTTGTTAACCTAAAACATTTTTTGTAGTACTGCACTGGATTCGCTTTCCTATTAAACACAAACAATGAAGTAGGTATCAACTACGAAAGAACAATTACACAATTCAATTATTAGCAGTTATTTACAATAGAATTTTATTTAATTAATATCTTTAACATAATCATCCACCCAGTGGCAGTGGCAACGAAAAATTTTGGACTGGGAAACATGGAAAATAGTTTTGCGATTAAAAAAAAATTCTTTTGTTTCATGATCAGCACGTCGTACAGAATACACACTTTAATTTTTTGCTCTAAGTTGTGAAACATCCTGTATACTGTACATATTTTTAAAGATTAACTATAAAGATATTTAAAGTATTTAAATGCAATAATAATTTAAACAGGTTTCATTTGGATTGAATTTCTCAAAATAATTGAAATAAATAAATAAATATATCATCACGCCATTTACCCATTACTGGGTGTGGCACTCTGCCTAAGCAGATCTCGGTATGTGATATATTTTTTCGCGTGAAATGCGGCTACCAGCCATCAAATCACAGCACCCAAAGATATTAGTGGTGGGGGAGCCACAAGGGTAGATTTAAATTGGTGAAAATTGTTTGTCGGCTGTGGGAATCGAACCAGGGTTCTCAAGATCCACAGGCCGACTCGATACCACTGAGCCACCTACCCCATAAAACAATATATTGTTATTATAAAAGAAACGTATTATATACTGTACATATTTTTAAAGATTAACTATAGAGATATTGCAAGTATCTATATGCAATAACAGTAAACAGATTTCAAAATTTGGATTGAATTTCTCAGAATGATTGGAAGGAAGATAATAAATGACTCATGATTCATCTTAAGTTCAGTTACTACAACAGAATAATATTGACATTTATTCAGACATAATATAGACATTCACATTTTATTTTGAGGTAAAATGAATACTTGTAACAGTCAATTTATCAAGGTTTTACAAACTGTAAAATATTGTAAAATGATCAAATGTTTTAAGGGGTAAGGCCACTCTAAAAATGTTTAAAAATGCATTTTTTTTTATTTGCTTAAATTATAGTTTAAACCCTTAGGAATAAGGGACAATTAATTTAAATGCCGCGCGGAAGTATTTCAGAGGGAAAAAAGCATATATCTATTAGTACTAGTATTTATATATAATATATATATATATATATATATATATATATATATATATATATATATATATATATATATATATATATATATATATATATATATATATGACTCGAAACTTTAAACGCGTTTTTCTCGAAATCATATTTTCAAAATCGTGCGAAAAGAAATCTGAAATACTAATTGATGGATCGTGCTGAATCTTTTTATTTCTTATTCTAGATATAAAATACTCAAAAACTACGGGGGCTTTTTTTAAAGTGCTTCATTCGTTTTTTAGGGTCGTTTTTATACAGAAATTTAGTCCCGAATAATGAACTTTTTTTTCAAACGTGCGCCATTTTGTTAAAAATCTAAATTTTCAAAATCCAGCATGTAGTTTTTTAGAGTATACATCAGAGATTAAGAAAACATATCCCTTTTTGATCCAGTTCTATTGCTGTTCCCGGAATGTTTTCGCCCGATTTACCCTACGCGCCGAGAGAAGTCGCCATTTTTTTTCTGACAACTTTGAATATTTTCTTTAAAAAAAAATTTAAATAAAGTTTAAAGAGTACTAAATAAAGATCCAAAAACAGTTCTTAAGCAGCACGTTTAGATTTCGTTAAAAAAAAATCTTGAAAATGACCCTTTTTTCCTTGTCTAGAGTGGCTTTACCCCTTAATGTAATTTAATTATGTTGACTTTCTAACAAATTTGTTTACGTATTGATCCAGTATCAATATAATTTATAATCTTACAGGATTAACTGATTAAGATCAAATCTTGAATACTTAGAAGTTATCATCTTATATATTCTTGGGTTAGTAATCAGGTGTGCTGCTGAATACCTTACTATGTGAAAGCGTTAGCACAGCGCTGACAGATGTCCGATGGACATTTTTATGTGTAACTATGTAGGTTGATGTTACACACCAAGCACTATAAGATTATTTATACATATATCTCATAAATATTTATCCATTATATGGGTCAAAGTTAGTGAAATACTTGAAATTAGGTTTGTTGGACAAATATTTAGATTGGGATCTTATTAATATTAATTTAATGAGTCCCATCAATCCGTTTCGGAACATAGGGGCCGGGCACACCGAGCCGCAGTTTTTACACTGCCGTACTGCCGGTTTCTTTAGTCAAATTATTTAATTAATTAATTAATTAGTATTGTGTTAAATATAGTATTTTCAGAACTACTTGCATATTTAGCGTTGTATATTTAGCGCTGCAATGCCGGAATGTATTAATCAAATGGGTGAAAAACGTATGCTTTAATTTTTTGCATATTGCTTTTAGATTAATTTTGATAGCATATAAATGATCTTCAAGAAAATAAATAAATAAAAATAATGAAAACAAGTAAAATTAAACTAATGAGAATGTCGTATTTACTTTTTTTTCATAAATTTTACTTTCGTGAATATAATATAAAAAATAAAAACGGTATTATCAGCCGCTGCTATTGGTAACGTCCGCTAAATCTGCTAAAATACCAAATATTTGTTGGAAATAAATGTCAGGCAAGTGTACTGTTTCCTTGGTTATATTTATAGGGATAAATAGTTATTTGTATATTAAGAGCGAAAAATGATTCTTTGTTACTCGAGACGAAAGCGAGAGCTGCAATAGTGTAAGAGGAACAAAGATACTTGACGCTCGTGATACACACATATTTTGTTTTATGGTTGCATCTTAAATGATTAAAAAACGTATACGTCTAAGAATAAATACGTTCTATGAATATGACAAGTTTTTATTTTGTATTGTATTGAAAACGCGCGTTTGTAATATCTTTGTCGTTATTAGTTACTTTTCGATTGTTCCACAGAAAACGTCAACTTTACGATGACAAAAAAATTATTTTTAAACTAAAATTTATAATTAATTTCGCAGTTTTTTGTAATTGTACATAACATAATTATATAATAGCTATTTATATAATAAGTACATAATACAATACTTTATTGTATAAGCCATAGTTTATGACAAATATGGCAAGTTAGAATGTTGTCTACCTCGACCAACAAGTTCATTCTTTGATACATTAAACAATCTCTACTTGTCTCTACTTGTAATAAGTAAAATAACTATAAATAAAAAGCAGTTACATATGATTGTGCAATTACGGTTGGTGGTTTATCTCTTATTTACTGAACTTGAGATACTTCATATAAATCATACATATTATGCTTCTAATCCGTTAGTCATTAGAGGTAACTAGTTTATATAAATAAAGTGACTTCTTATCGAGTTGCAGTGAAAACTGAAAACATTCCAGGTATTTGAAAAAGCAAGTCTCCTTGCGTTGACACAAATTATGTGTTGCATTTCTTTGATTAGTTTATCTACATTATTACATTTTATGTGACATTCTTAGCAGGGACCCGAACTGTAACGAAACCGTAGCCGAAATCCGCACTGATATTCACCTTTTTATGAAACCGTAACCGAAAACCGAAACCGATATTTGTTGTTTTTAAATATGGAAACCAACATCGAAACGAAAATTTAATTGATTTTGTAACTGAAAATGTAACCGACACGGTATTATTTCGGTTCTAAAATTTAACTGCACTTCACGCGAAAAATATATCACTTTACGGAGATCTGCTACGGCAGAGTGGCACATCCAGTAATGGGTAAAAGGCGAGATGATATATTTATTTTATTTTTATATAATAATTAGTACTTCAAAACGCGGTGAAATTTTGAATTATATAAATAAAATAAAATATATCATCACGACTTTTACCCATTACTGGGTAAAATAGTGAAAAGTATGGTTTTATTTACTTACCGAAACTTAATAATTACAACAATAAACAACGAGTAATTTACTTTGCTATCAAACATTCTGTTAGATATTATCAATTTAAGAAAATCTATTTTAGTTTTATTTGTTACAAGTAACCATGAATGCTTTCACATTTAAAATGACAGTTCATAATAGCTAACATTCTTTAGATAATTAAGTAAATGTCTCAGTAGTCAGTAATCGTCATTCTAATTTTTATTTTTAATCCTCTTCGCTCTAAGAAGCTGCATACTTAAAACATCTAGCAATTATTAAAAATGCTCGTGAGAAAATTAACTAAATTACCTAAAATTTGCATGAAGTTCTAAAGATAATAGCTCGTCATCAAGTAGGCTGATACGCTGATAGCGCTAAAGAAATCCCGCATAGTTTTGCATCTTACCCAAGCATCGAACTCTTCGTTTGCATCTCATTTAAAATGCATTAAACATTGAACTATTAATAACTAACAAGCAAGCTGCTCTTGGCTCGCGGCTAAGACTCGCATTCGAGATTGCATCTCGATACTCTGACCTTAAACTTCACTTTAACTTTAACGTTAGTGATCTTGTTTTATTCCAAGAAGTGTAGGTAGTTATAATTTGGTGCTGCTAAACGGTGGTAGTTTTCTTTTTGTTTCATGGTAATCTACGTGGTTTGAAATTTCTATTTTATTTATGTAGCTATTTATTACGTGCTTTATCTTTATTATCCTTTAAAATGTTTGAATAATAAGCAGTATTTAATTGTAAATAATGGATGTTTGCAAAATTTAATTGTTGACTATTATTATTATAACAAAGAGAAGGGACATAATGAAGAACATGATAAATGAAATAGTGGCAGAAGGAACAAAAATCGGATTAAAAATCAATGACAGCAAAACAAAAATGATGAGATATGGAAAACAGAAACAGAACAACAACATAAAAATAGGGGAGAATGAGTTTGAGGAAGTAGAAAGGTATAAATATTTGGGTGTAACAATAACAAACAAAGGAGATAGAGAAGCTGAAATAAAAGAAAAATTTTTTACGGCAAACAGAGCACATACACAAAAAAATGTTAAAAAGTAAAATTCTCACTAAAAATACTAAAATGAAAATTGTAATTGAATAAATAAGAAAGATAATAAAATAAATCATTATATTTATAAATATTTTGATCTATATTTCAGTTAATTTTGGTTCTATTTGAGTTAAACTATTTTCAGAAAAAAATTAAATATGAAAAACCAGGCCAAAAACGTATTTTTATTTTGGAAGCTGTAATTTCATTTGTAGTATATACGAGAGAGCAGAGAAGTTATAAATATTTTAAATTTTTTCACATATTTAATATACCCAATGTCAAAATATGAATGTGACTTATCTGCAATTACATATCTCTGTAGAAGAATGATTATTAAACTAAAATGTACAGTGTATTTAAGAAAATCACGTTCATCTGTATGATGAATGAAATTCAATTATAGCTTAAGAAATTTATTTAGATATTGTGAGATTATTTATTTTTGTGCACGTATGTAAAATGTTATCGCGTTCAAAATACAAATATTTATATCTACTTTAAGTACTTTATATATCTGGTAGGTAATAAACAATTTATTTATAAGGTAACTAATAATTTATTTCAATATTGAAATACGCAAAATTATACTTGTTAGATAAATAAAAGTTGTTGCTATGTTAGACTATTGAAATATTATCTATACAGGGTATTTCACAACTTAGAGCAAGAAATTAAAGGGTATATTCTGTACGACGTGCTGATCATGAAACAAAAAGATTTTTTTTTAAATTAGAAAAATTAAGGGTTGTTAACCTAAAACATTTTTTGTAGTACTGCACTGGATTCGCTTTCCTATTAAACAAAAACAATGAAGTAGGTATCAACTACGAAAGAATAATTACACAATTCAATTATTAGCAGTTATTTATAATATAATTTTATTTAATTAATAACTTTAACATAATCATCCACCCAGTGGCAGTGGCAACGAAAAATTTTGAACTGGGAAACATGGAAAATAGTTTTGCGATTTAAAAAAAAATCTTTTTGTTTCATGATCAGCACGTCGTACAGAATATATCCTTTAATTTTTTGCTCTAAGTTGTGAAATACCCTGTATAATAATTTTAAAAATAAGCTATAATTTTATATATTCCTGAACCAAAGTTGAAAATATTACTCTTATTATAATAAAGATATATTTATACTTTTCTGTAAAATAATGTAAACTTATAATAATATTAATTTAAACATTAAAATCTATACAATTATTAATTTTAAATTTCTTTTCATTTAAGAATGTTATATTTTACAGTAAGCTAATTAATTAAAATATGGTTATTTCTTTATAGTTTATAAAGTTTATTTATACGAGTTTATTTATTTGTGTTCACTGAAATTAAGCGTATGGAAATTTTTGTGATTATATGACTACACTTCCTTATTACTTCGCATAAGAAAGTAAAAAAGAAAGTGAACTAACAAAGTCTTCAATGAAATGAAAAGGAATATAAAAAAAAACAGAAACATGGAAGTATTAATTTTTTTTGCAAAAATTAATGTTATTCGGAAATTAGTTGTCAGTATTTATTAAGCCGGTAACACACGGTCAATGTTTTCACTATTTGATAAATTTGACAAAAATGTGATATCACCTCGTACAATTCGATCAAATACTCTATATACAGAGTGTTTCTATACTTCTGCACGAAACTTTAATAACATATATAATTTGATATACAGATTATAGACCAAAAATATTTTTTTTGAAATTCGCAAAAATTAGAGTATTTAATTCCTAGTTAATATTTTTAGTGTCACTGGTTTAATAGTACCTTTAATTTAAAAAAAATTAAAATAAGACATTACACCAGGTACCTACATAATAACAATTTAATAAATGATTATTTGTAGGCAGTGTTTATACTTTTTTCTACTTCCGTTAGGAAATAGACGTTTTATTTCACTTATTTGAGTTAGGTAATGAACTGCATTATTTAACTAGTGAAATAATGAGATAACATAGCAACAAAAAAAAATTAAGATATCTTGGTAGACGAATTCTGATGTGTTATTCTTTTATTTTTTGAATTTATTACTTGTTAAAATTTTATAATTTCAAAAACGCTCTATGCGTAAGGTAATAACCTTCATTTCCTTACTAGTTTCATAAATAGCTATTATTTCATTAGTAACATAATTATAAATAATTAAATGTACTATTAAACCAGTGACAGAAATTTATTAATTTCGAAGACATTGATTATAAAGTTTTAACACGTCATATTCGTGGGGTAACTGAACGTTTTCGTAATTCCGGAAATGTGTGCAAAAATACATCAATTAGAAGATACACTGTTTTCACACAAGTTACTTTAGATCAGTGGTTCCCAACCTTTTTTTAATCGTGACCCTTTTTAGTTTTTTAAAAATGTTCGCGACCCCCCTTTCGCATATTTGATCAATAAAACAAAAAATAAAAGGTTTGACAAAATATATTTTAGGACTTAGTGATTATATTTTTCCCCTCAAAAAAGCCAAGGCGACCCCCCAAAAAAGCTAAGGTGACCCCCTTGTGGGTCGCGACCCACCGGTTGGGAACCGCTGCTTTAGATGATGTACGGGAATAACATCCCGAATAGATTCAAATTTACGCTATTGAATTCGGACACCAAATGTACAGAGTTAAATAGTAAATTGAATATATTTTCATATATAATATAACAAGTAGTATGAAAATTGCTGAAAATATTTTGACATAAATTATGAGTTGTTATGGAAATGGAAACATAACGAGTGCGAAGCACGAGTTGTGTTTCCTATTTCCGTAACAACGAATGTATATTTATGTCAAAATATTATCTGTCAATTTTCATACTACGAGTTGTATTCGGCTTGAGAATTTACCAAACAAGAGTTAATTAACAAGAATAGTTAGGTATTTATTTGCACAGTGATGAAAATTCTACATTTTTTCAGTGTACATTTAATATTCAAAATTGACGTTTATGAAAATATTGAAAATCTCATTTATTTTATTCGTAACCAAGGATATTATTAACAGTGGTAATGTACATTTCATTGGTTCATTTTCAAACAAATTCGTGATCCTATTGGTTGACAGTGACGTGTGGTGAATTCTCAAGATAATATTTCTGGATTTTTTCTATTATTAGTGTTACCTACTTTAACAGAAATATACAGTTGAAATTTGATCGATGCATAATCAATAAAACAAAAGTGATATCGCATTTGCAATCTTCACCACAATTAAAATTTTCTCCCTTAGAGGCATAAGAAAGTAGCCATAGCCGCCACTGAAAGTGTTTGCAGCCACTGCGAACAACTATTAGAAATTTAATATCCGGTCCCGTTAAAATCGTCTAATATCGCCTTTACTACGAGTAGCTCGTATGTCAGTTGTCTTTCAAAAGGAAATAAAATACATTTAATAGTCAACTCATTAAGTCATTAAAATTATGTTCAGAATGCTTTTAATTTTGCTTATAAATGAAAGTTCTGTTATTTGGTTGCTGCTAATTAATTTTTTTTTTGTTGTATAATTTTAGCAAGAATTATTTTTTTCTATGATTGCTATGAAAAATTGACAATTACGTTCTCATTTGTTATCGTAAATTTGACGTTTTCTGTGCAACAATCGAAATGTCAACGCGCGAAAAAGATGTTAAAAGCGCTGTTATTTTAATAGTTATCAGGTATACAAACAAAACAGAAACTTGTCATATTGACAGTTGACAGAACGAATTTATTTTCAGTACCTACGTATACGTTTTTTAATCATTTTAAGATGCAATCGTAGAAAAAATATGTGTGCATCACGAACGTCAAGTGTCTTTGTTCCTCTTACACTTTTGCAGCTCTCGACTTCAGCTCGCGTTGCAATTACCGTGCTCAAGTAACAAAGAATCATTTTACACTCTTAAGGGGGCATCTCTAGTCTTTTTGCACAAATTTTCAAGATTTTTTTTCTTGCAGTAAACTTTATTATCACACTACAATTTTTTTTATATTAAAAAAATACATATTGAAGACTGCAAAAAAATTTTTTTTTTTCATTTTTCATCCAATATGGCCCAGATATGGCTGCCACAACGAAGCTTGCTTTTTTATCTTGACACAGGAAGCTCTTAAATGAAAAATTCAAAAAGCATATTAAAGTATAAGAAAGTGGCTATAGCCCGTACTAAAATCAAGAAGTTTAATAAAAAAAAAAAAAAATGGCGGGCTTTTCTAATTTTCGGCTTATTTTTTGAGGTTATGTTGTTTAAAAAAGTGCTCAAATGTAATCGAATATTCATAATTCTAGTACGGGCTATAACTATATGTGTGACGAATAACCTCTCAAAATTTCAGCCCAATCGGTTTAATAGTTTTTGTTAAATCATGTCAGCCAGGTCAAAAAATGTTATTTCGAGAAAAACGCGTTTAAAATAATTTTTTTAAAAACTGTGTAAAAAATGAAGAAATAAACCTCTTACACTCAATCCGCGATACCAGCTCCATACATAATTCCTTCCTGGTCCTCAAAAAACTCATTTTCCTGCGCCTTAGCCTTTCTAAGCTCGAGTCGCCGTTCTTTTGAAGCTTCAATGCTGCGACGATTTCCTTGCTTAATTCTATTTTCGTCCTGTCTCTGCGCAAAATCCACTGCTATGCTGCCAATCGAAATACCCATGGTTTCCATGATTTTTAATAAAGGTAAAAATTTTTAGAGCGCGCAAGTTAAAATAAACTATTGTACGATGTTACTATTAGTATACTAAATGCAAAACCGGTGTTTTTGGAAAATTGATTTTTTCATCGATTTAGACTAGAGATGCCCCCTTAATACACAAATACCTATTTGCTTGAAACATTTTTCGGAGCTATTATCGGTTCACCAAGCGATAATAAATTTATGAATTTAGAAAAAAATATTTTGGTTCAGTGATCAGTACGTTGAGTAAATTATTTGTTTGTGTCAAACGTTTTTTCAGTTTTATTTGAAATGCCTTAAATTTATGTCAGAATGATTGGCAGGAAAAAATCTAAGATGCAGGCATTGTTTAAGTTGTTCTGAAAATAGTGAATATAAGTAAGTTCCTCAAATACTTATATCGTTGGGATTTTTAAGTTTTCTAGAAGGTTATTTTGTCTTTCAAAATTTTTTAGATTTATAAATTCTGTAAGAACAGTTAAGTAATTACACATTTATATATCTCGTAACTGTGGTTTATAGAAGTGTGAATTTTTATGTATATAAACATAAATTTAGTAACGAATTTCTAATAATATACTTTAGAATTATGTTTATGTAATTTATTATACCGTTACTTGAAATTGCGATTCACTCTGTATAAAAACAAGATAAATAATTTTGTTTTAAAATTTATATATATATTAATAATTTGAGAATAAATATGTAAAATATAAATATTGTCAATCAGATATTGATTTTCGGTTAATGACAATTGAAATTCAGAACAAGCCCTATATATACTGAATATTATACATATTAAAATGATAAAGGTTATTGTAATTTGTATTTCCTGCAGCACCTAATACTTGAATATATAATCTGGACAAGTGGATATCATGGTAGTACCTACTTTGGTTGCTGCAGGTACAACAGCACAACATACAACCTGAGTTGTGTACCTGTACCTACCGAGAATGTGATATGAAAGTTATAACCTAGTTTCGATGATGAAGTTTATAATTACCGGTGATTGGACTAGATAGGTTCAATGTGTGTTAGTAGCTGTACAAGAGAAACTGAAATGTTACTGGAATTATAGATTTTTTTGGATTATTGCTTGATTTAGTATTGGAAATCACGCATAAACTTAAATACTAAGTATAGATATTTCTAATTATTTGCATCAATACTAATAGACCTTTTACCATGAGAATGAGAAATGTATTGATAATTTTCGAAATTTTAAATTGTATTCTATATAATGCAATAAAACGACCTCTACATAATTGTCAACTGCGTTAGCTGTCACCAGAACGATGACCGTTTTGAAATATTTGAAACGTTTCAATAAATAAATAAAGATGTGTTGAAAACAGTATTTATTTGTAGTATATAATTATAATAAAAGAAAAATAATAGTTCTGCGGAAGATGGAAAATATAAAAAGGTTATTTTATGAATTGTAAAATATAATGAAGTGAAACAATTCAAAATAGTTTTTTTTAATAATTAGGATTCAGCTTGCACTAATTAAATGTTAGATATTTTAAATTGTATCTTTCTAAAAGTTCACTTGGAAAAGTTTTGTTTATCAAATTTATTAGTGCATAATATGTTATAATAATTTTAGTATTCCTTACATCATTGTTTGTTGATTTTATAATTTCTCTAAATTTTCGTACTCTGTTCAACTGTTATATGTTGACATATCTGGGTAAATGCAATAGTTGAGCGTTGGTTTGGGTTGAATTTGAGCTTTGTACCTTATCCCTTGCAAGGGTCTCGGCTTTTTATGTAAACTCATGCATGGGAACGGTTATTCTTGAAGCTTTGCAATGATATCACCCTCTTACTCCTTGTCAGCGCAATTTGTTAGTGGTTGTTTAGCTTTAATCGAGACAAGTCACTTTTTTGATATGCAAGATGTAGATTTGCCATGATCAATTTATAATAAGTAACTTTTGTTCATACGTTTTTGTTTGATGTCTTCGGTTAAACTGCTTAATAACTTTAATAATGATTTGTGAATACTCTTATACATTTTTACTACGAGTATTTAATTCTTTTAAGTTTAAATATGTATCAGTTTACACAATTGTGTTTTAAAACTTATCGTGTTTGGCATCATAAGAAAGATCTCTCATGTAAATTTGAAAAAGAGAAAAAGCAATTTTCAATTGATTATAAATCCTATAATCAGGGACTTGAAAACCATTTTTTTTTGGGTTCGGTTATAGGTAACGGTTTATCAGTAAAATTCCGATTTCGTTTGAAAATATTGTTTAGGTTTTAGTTTCTGTCTTTCAAATTTTCGATTTCACTACGGTTTCGGTATTTTACGGTTTAGATTGAAAATAAACACATTATCTCAATTGCAAATTTATAAAAAAAAAATAATAGCTTTTTCGTATTCTTACAATTCGGTTCAGTATGTTATTTATACCGGTTTAAATACACGGTTTTAGAACCTAAATTATTTCGGTTCGGTTACAAAATCAATTAAATTTTTGTTTAGATTTATTTTTACATATTTCAAAAAAAATGTTTCGGTTTTCGGTTACGGTTTCATAAAAAGGCGAATATCGGTGTGATTTTCGGTTACAGTTTGGGTCCTTGCCTATAATACAATATTTCTTGAGAATTAATGCTCTTATTAGATATGTATGTCATATGTTTTACTTTCTGTTTTCCGGATATATTCTATTGCGCAATTGTAACATAGAAGACGAATGAATATAATAAACAATATCTAAATTGAGATCTAAACATAAACAAATGTTGTTTACCTGCGTGTTTCTGTATTTGTAAAAGGTGTGGTCGGTTCACTTGTTTACTTATATTTATAAATGTGGAATAAATGCGTTGTTTACATTCTATTTCAGAGTAACAGGTGAAATATTGTTCTATATTAGGAAAATATGTACTATCTTAAATGAAATATATTTTGTTTGGAATATGTTGATCCTGTGTTTCAATTTTGGAAGGAATATATGGTTTTAGGATCCTTGAATAATTTTATTTATTTATTGGATGTTTCGATGGTTAGCCCATCATCTTCAGCATTTATTAACACAAAATTATTTTTCCAATCCTAATTAAATGAAATATACTAATGATTTTATTTAAAATTGTACCTGTACGATAAATTTTTGAAATTATTTTTTAGATATTAAAGTTTTCTAAATTATTTTAATTGTCTTTGATTAATTTTGTTTGTAATAATTTAAATATTTTTATATTAATACGTAATAAATAAGTAGTTCGTTTACAATGTCTTTTAACATTTCATAAATAATAAAAATATATCTATACAGGGTGTTTCACAACTTAGAGCAAAAAAATAAAGGGTATATTATGTACGACGTACTGATCATGAAACAAAAAGAATTTTTTTTTAATCTCAATACTATTTTCCATGTTTCCCATTCCAAAATTTTTCGTTGCCACTGCCACTGGGTGGATGATTATGTTAAAGTTATTAATTAAATAAAATTCTATTATAAATAACTACTAATAATTGAATTGTGTAATTATTCTTTCGTAGTTAATACCTACTTCATTGTTTGTGTTTAATAGAAAAGCGAATCCAGTGCAGTACTACAAAAAATGTTGTAGGTTAACAACCCTTAATTTTGGACTGGGAAACATGGAAAATAGTTTTGCGATTTAAAAAAAAATCTTTTTGTTTCATGATCAGCACGTCGTACAGAATATATCCTTTAATTTTTTGCTCTAAGTTGTGAAACACCCTGTATATTCATTATTCGTGTAAATTAATTATTATTTTAGTGCGTAAAAATAGCTAGTTAAAAGATACGTAAAGCATTTTTCTGCATTCCTTGAGCGATAATTTGATAATAAAAAGTTGAATGAAATTCTTGCGCAAAGAAACTTGAATATTTGAACAGACAGAAAAATAGTTGGAATATGACATCATATTTATTTGTAAATGAACGCTAAAATATTTCAAATAACATATACACAATCTTGCGTAAAAACAAAAAGTGAAAACTAAATTTATTCGTGTGATTTAAACCTGTGAGAACTTTTGGTTTCGATTTCCAAAAATTCTGAGCGCATTTTTTGTTCATTGTGTTGATTCGCTTGATACTTTCACTTGTACAACACGTGATAATTAATCAGATGTCAAAATCTGGCAACAATGGATGAGTGTAAAGACTTGGCAATGCAGATCTCTTCTTCATTTAGGTTGAATTACACGCCTAAAAGAAATAATGCGATGATTACTATATTACCGCTACACTGTTAACTTTCATTTTTTAAACTGATTGTGCATTGTTTTTCTGAACAACAGTTTTACTGAATGTTTTGCCTTTGTTTTTAGTTTGTGTATCATGATGTATTTATTGTTCACATTAATGTTTTTTTGCTTTTAATTGTAATATAATATGTAAAAAGAAATTTATATAATGGGAATATAAGCAGCACATGCACATGTTTGCTTTATTTTCAGTCTAAACTTCTACTTTTATCAAAAAAACATCTAAGAGGTTAGACTTTCTTCGCTAAATGAGAAAAGTTGAAAGATATAGGACGATTATATACCCAGATTAAATTTTAACTGAAACAAATTAGTTTTCATTATAGATACCTAGGCATATGTTAATTTGTGCTTGCATGAGATATTATGATATAGCTATTTATTCTCAAAGTGTTGCATACAAAGTAAAGGTTTTTTTCAATTGCTCTTGAAATTTTGGGCAATGTTTCTCCAAATTATTTCTGAGAAAAACTACGAATAAAATTATTAAAAAAAATAGTTCTCCTACCTTTTATTTGTATGATTTCTAAAATAATTTTAGGAACGTTTGTTAACTGAAAATACAGAGTGTTTCTATACATCTACACGAAATTTTAATGACATATATAATTTGATATACTGATTACAGAACAAAAATGTTTTTTAGGGAATTTCATTCCTAGCGAACATTTTTAATGTCACTGGTTTAATAGTACATTTAATTTTAAAAAATTAAATAAGGCATTACACCGGTTACCTATATAATAACTAATTAATAAATGATTATTTGTAGGCAGTGTTTATACTTTTATTTCATTAATATTATAATAATTAAAATAATAGTAACGACAAGCATATAATGAGCAGATATCTAATTACCGTACATTACTTAAGTAAAACAATTTAGAATCGAATTGTTGACAGCAATAATTATTAATTCATTTGACATTATTTCTCCGTGCCATATTATTTTACTTAAATATAATAATAATAATATATCATCACGCCTTTTACCCATTACTGGGTGTGGCACTCTACCGTATCAGATCAAGGTAAGTGATATATTTCTTCGAGTGAAGTGCGGTTTCCTGCCGTCAAATCACGGCCTCCAAAGGTGTTAGTGGAAGGAGAACCACAGGGGTAGATTTAAATTGGAGAAAAATGTTTGTCGGCTGTGGGGATCGAACCAGGGTTCTCAAGATCCACAGGTAGACTCGATACCACTGAGAAACCTACACCAATATATTCTATAACTGGATGATTTTACTATAATCGATCGATATACAGGGTGTTTCAGGACTAGTGTAACAAAATTTAACAGCTTATTCCTGAGGTTATTTGGAGCAAAAATGCCCGTTATGCGTCCAGAGAATACCAAGACAGATGTCCAAATAGAAGCCAACTTTCCCATTCCCTATTTGCGCGCATTTTTGTTTTCCGAAAGTATCTTGATTACAAAACTTTGAAAATTTCGTGTTATTTATAGAACTTCAACCTCTTGTATTTTGGTAACTAGAAGGAATAGGACCTATGCTCATATGACATTTTTGGCTCAAAATGACCTCAGGAATAAGCTGTTAAAGTTTGTTACACTAGTCCTGAAACACCCTGTATTATGTATAAAACAACTTTACGTATTTCAAATATGTATATCATAATTCTGGTATTCTGTAACATAATATTTCATATTTAAAAGACGATTATTAATGGTGTTTTGTTTTTCCAAAATCATGTAAAAATGACTAGATTTAAAGGAAAAATGTAAAATCGACGATTTTTCTAAAAACAATTTTTTTTGTCCCATTTTTTACTTAAATTATAGTGGTGCATCAATAGAAAAATGTTCGGATGTTTTTGTAGTATATTTTATGAAGAAAGATATTCTGCTCTAAATGAGCGATGTGTAGCCGTGGTGTAGACTGTAGAGAAGCTAGAAATGCACATGCATGCGGCTCGCGCCGGCCAAGGTCAGCAGCGTGTGCAGGAATGCGCCCTCGGGCCCTGGAGGCAAGTCCTCGCAACATTAACCTGACATCGACCACGTTGTTGCTCCATTCCACTTTCAGTTCTATGTTCGCTATAACCTATACAAAGATTCATCGCGTAAAATACTAAAATACTTATAAATATTCGTAGCTACAAGTACATTAATATTTTACTGGCATTCATATTTAAAAATTTGTAACTAGTTTGTTATACCAATACCATCGTCACATTTTCAATTAACTCAATAAAATTGTGAGAAATTCGTTAATGTTACCTCAGTGCATCATTGTTTTAAAACCAGGAAAAACCTAGTAGGATTTTTAAATAAGAATGCGCTGGCAAAAATTGGAACTACGATACAAGTATATTTTGTTATCGAAGTACTTAAAAAATAAATAGAAATGAATGATACCTAATCGAACTAATATTTACAATAAAGTAGGTAATAAATTTATAATTAATTGATATTATACTAAAATACCTAATTTCTACTAAGTAAACCTTACATCTACGAACTATATACTGCAATTTGTGTTCATAGATTCTTTTAATAGCAGGGTTCGTAAATATCATGATATTTATAATAAATATCAAAATATCTGATATATAGGATATATATCAGATAAATATCACTTTTTGGATATTTATTTTTTAATTTTAGTTTTTGTACACATTTAGAAAAACTGAAAAATTCGAAAAATTTCACTTTTCCGGAGGCTATATCTCAAAAACTAAACAAGATATGGAAATGCGCTCAACGGCGTTGAATTCCTTGTGTCCGAATTGACTTATAAGCAAATTTTCATACAATTTTATGCAATTTAATATTTTTAATTATTTCCTAAGGGGTACCCCTTTGGTTTTTTCAGATTTTAATTCAATTTTCCCAAAAATCCTTAATCGTAGGATTATTAAAACGAAAATTTACATACATATGTATTTTGACCCACTGAATCCAGTGGTACTATCTTCAAATGCATATGACTTCTGGTTTTCGAGAAAATGTTAAAAAACCGCCTTTTGCGATTTTTTTGGCGGAAAATTGAAAAAAAATAAAAATCGCTGAAACTATGTTTATAAGTTAACTGAAGCACGAGAAAATTAATGCCGTTGAGCGCGTTTTCATATCACATTTAGTTTTCGAGATATAGCCTCGGAAAAGTAGAAAAACTGAAAAATTCGAAAAATTTCACTTTTCCGGAGGCTATATCTCAAAAACTAAACAAGATATGGAAATGCGCTCAACGGCGTTGAATTCCCCGTGTCCGAATTGACTTATAAGCAAATTTTCATACAATTTTAAGCAATTTAATATTTTTAATTATTTCCTAAGGGGTACCCCTTTGGTTTTTTCAGATTTTAATTCAATTTTCCCAAAAATCCTTAATCGTAGGATTATTAAAACGAAAATTTACATACATATGTATTTTGACCCACTGAATCCAGTGGTGCAATCTTCAAATGCATATGACTTCTGGTTTTCGAGAAAATGTTAAAAAACCGCTTTTTGCGATTTTTTGGCGGAAAATTGAAAAAAAAATAAAAATCGCTGAAACTATGTTTATAAGTTAACTGAAGCACGAGAAAAATAATGCCGTTGAGCGCGTTTTCATATCACATTTAGTTTTCGAGATATAGCCTCGGAAAAGTAGAAAAACTGAAAAATACGAAAAATTTCACTTTTCCGGAGGCTATATCACAAAAACTATTTGATATTTTTATATAATGGATATATATCATTGCAAAAATATGACGATATATATCAAAATAAATATCAATATATATATCGATCGATATATATCTTTGAACCCTGTTTAATAGTATAAGTTTTTCTTAATACAAATTAGTTCTTGTAGTATAATATTAATTAATTAATTATAGTTTTATTACCTATTTTATTGTAAATATTAGTTCTATTATAAATAATTATTATTTACTTTTAAGTACTTAAGTCATTATTGTAGCAAATTCTACCTTTATCGTAGTTTGTTCGCCACTATGTGCACTTTCTTATTTTATAATCCCATATTAGGATTTGATTTCTTGTTATGTTAAAATTATATTTTTAGTATACTCAAAAACCGAGTACTTAATATTATCAATGTGTTTAAAAAAAGAAAACAATAAATTAATAAGGGTGGAAATAAAAATGATAATAGTGATTTTAGCTTCAACTTATACCATTTTAGGTTCTACTTTTTATTTCATTTTTAATTCACAAAAATAATTGATAATTACGGCACCAAATGTTAGAACAATAAAATGGAATTTGCCTGTTAAAGTTTAAAAGTAGGATAAAGTTTAAACTGTCGCTGAAATTCTGAAGATTGGACAAAAAAATTGAAAAATTAGTTGTAGATACGTTTACAATTTTAGAATTATTTTGAGTTGATGGTTTTTCTATTTTTTTTATTCAATTCCATGTTCTTTGTGATAAGTAACTGTGAATAAAGCGAGAAACTGCGGTTGTGGTTTGTTCCGAATGGTTGAAATTGTTATTATCTATCACCGTATTTTCATTTAAAAAAATCTGTTGATGACTCTTTGTTTATTCCATCTAAAACAGCGTCGAATGACATTTAAATGTTTCTTATTTCTGCTGATGCACACATTTGACTTAAACTTGTTTCAAATATTATTGTCTAGCATAATGCCAACATGTTTTTAAGTACATTATAGGTAGTTAACCTGTATCTGATTGTTATCTGAGAAAGTTATAGACTGTCAAATTTAGTCTCTCATCAATCTATTCAATGAAATTTTAATTATTCTTTCTCCGTCTCTAAGATAATGAAAGGAACTTCATTCATTATGATGTTTATAACTTTAATAGGATTTTAAGAAAGTATCCAAAGTCTCATAAAACGAAAATCAATTTCATGTCAGTCAACAAATTAAATCAAACACTTTCACATTGCTTCATGAAAACTGAACAAACAGCTTCGTGAATGCTAGCAGTAGAGTAAGCTCAGGTATATTAGCCCATCATGTATTTTTCACACACAGCGGTTACCGGTTCTGCCGCCATGGCCGCCTCCTCCACCGGCCTCCACTGGCGACGTGAACGTGATATTCCAGGAGCAAAAACCCGCTGTTGGAATCCAGCTAGCGATGCCACGGAAAAATGGCGCGCCACGGAAATAATTGCACATTGGTCTAGTTGCTGCGGCTGTCGTGGTCAACTTTGCTTTTTTGTTTTGTTTGCTGTCATCTTGTTCTTGGTAACATTACTAATATTAGATATTGTTGATGGATTTGCAGCTGTCAATCTTTATATTATGATGGAATTCTAATGGCGCATTTAATTTAATATTTTCATATATAATATAACAAGTAGTATGAAAATTGCTGAAAATATTTTGACATAAATTATGAGTTGTTATGGAACGAGTGCGAAGCACGAGTTGTGTTTCCTATTTCCGTAAGAACGAATGTACATTTATGTCAAAATATTATCTTCAATTTTCATACTACGAATTGTATTCGGCTTGAGAATTTACCAAACAAGAGTTAATTAACAAGAATAGTTAGGTATTTATTTGCACATTATTAATTAGGTATTACAGTGATGAAAATTTTGAATATTAAATGTACACTGAAAAAATGTAGAATTGACGTTTATGAAAATATTGAAAATATCATTTATTTTATTCGTACATACATACATACATACATAACATCACGCTATATCCCATTAAATGGGGTAGCACGAACCCGTCAACATTCTCATCCAGACACACGATACTCGATTCGACCATATTAACACTTCCTCCATACAAACTCTTTCTTTTCTCACAACCAAAATCCATCAACACACAACAAACATTCATCCATTCGCTAGTGTACACTGCGCTTGTTTCTGAAGATGGTCTCCACACAATTGCAGGTAAACACTCGAAACATCTAACCAATTAATCTAAAATCAAGAATCATACGCTTGTCTTCATTCATCATATTTATTTTATTCGTAACCAAGGATATTATTAACAGTGGTATTTCCGATATCAATTTCACTAGTGATGAATTTCCGACGAAATGTACATTTCATTGGTTCATTTTCAAACAAATTCGTGATCCTATTGGTTGACAGTGACGTGTGGTGAATTCTCATCAGAATTAACTTACACTTACTGAAACAGATTACTTATTTGTTATTTAATTTGTTTGACATCGCATACTCCCCTCTCTACCTACCTATCTGTATTAGTTTGCTACGTTGTAATAATAAATATGTCATTTTTGTAGATTTTATTAGTACAATATTGATACAGAATGATGTTGCTGAATTCAGTTCGTACAACAATGAAAATGTATTAAACTTACTGGTTATTTGATTGTTGAAATCACAATATTTCTTTGTTACAATTTTTCATTGTTGTAATCTTTCTTTATTGTAATCAAATAGAACTAAGCAGATATTTCCTTCTTATATTGTTACTATGTTATAGTTTCTTTCTTAAATATATAATGTGGTATCGAGTCGGACTGTGTAATAAAGAACCTGGATTTGAATCCCATAGTCGACAAACAATTTTCACCACATTAAAACTATCCACTATTAACATCCTTAGGGGGCGTGATTTGACGGCTAGTAACCGCAAAAATATATCTTTAAATCGTCCACCCTTTATATTTTTGGGCCCGCTTAATAATGTTTTTTTTTGTGTGATTTTATTTCTAAGTTTCTGATAAATTAAAGAAGTATCAACAATTTGGTTTTTCAATAAAAACCCATACAAAAAAATTAAGAATGAACAAATAGGACGGTCTGGCAAACAACAGAATTATGTTTATAATTTTATTATTTGCATTATTAGGCTTAACTTAACGGCAAATCCTTACTTATTATACATCATAGTAAAAAGAAATTGATTAAAAACCTTAATTCGCAAAAATAGACAGGGTGATCCATTTAAAAATCTAAAGTTAAATAATTTTCCGGGAAATTAGTAGGTCTTGGGGAAAAAATAGTTTGCGCTATTTTAAAAACCCAGTTCTGTTAGACAAATCTTACATTTTCTTGTATCTTTAATAATCCGTCAGTACGGTGATGTGGATAGCATTACGGAATTCGAATCTTACTCAAGCTAAAATTATATGAACTACAACACTGCTGCTTGGTGAGTGCGGACCCTGTACTGTAATTGGGATTAAGTTCCTGTTGTACAGCGTAACATAAATAAATAAATAAATAAATCATAAATCAATAAATATATATATTTCAACAGATATAAGCCGGTGGGGTAGGTGGCTCAGTGGTATCGAGTCGGCCTGTGGATCTTGAGAACCCTGGTTCGATCCCCACAGCCGACAAACAATTTTCACCAATTTAAACAATCTAACCCTGTGGCTCCTCCACCACTAATATCTTTGGAGGCCGTGATTTGACGGCTGGTAACCGCACTTCACGCGAAAAAATATATCACTTACCGAGATCTGCTTAGGCAGAGTGCCACACCCAGTGATGGGTAAAAGGCGTGATGATATATTTATTTTATTTATTTATTTTATATAAGCCGGGCAATAAAAAATGAACCATCTTTTATAATCCATTAAAGTTTTGTAATGGAAACACCCTGTGTATATTGCAAAATAAAGAAGTATCGCCAAAATGCTGGAAAAGGTATAATGACACATTAATTTTATGTCGTAAGTATTCATTGTAATTCAGGGAAGTATGTATATTACAAAACATTGCAACACAATACATATCATCAGCATTAGCTAGAAAAATTACTATTCAAAAGTCCGTACTAATTACCCTGACAAAATAGCGCCGACCTTCAGGGCGCAGCTGTTCAACAACCTCCACGGAGTCAAGTTCGCTCAACTTGCCACCGGAGCCGCCGCCGCCCGCGCTGATGAGTCACGCCGAGCTGCGGTGGAGTCGTGGAGCAACCTTGCCACGCTACTCTTCAGCAGCCGTGCAGCGTCACCGTGTTCGTGCTTCGTGCTTGTTTACGTCGAGTGTCATTGAGATGTTGCCCAATGCAGGAACTTATATGAATCATTATTAATGTTTAATTAGCAAAGTATCAGCTTTTCTGGCCTCCGGAGACTAAAAATGTTTGAATATTCGATTAGCAAGCTATCTACCGATAATTAGACAAAGTTAGTGATGTATCTTGGATTTGTTTATGAGGTACCATATCTGATTTTTTTAACATATGACTTCGACTGAACGTACAGTAATGAAGATAATTTTAAAGTTAAATTTTTATGACAGAAAAATTTGGATACGCCTGGATTCGAACCAGGCTACATTAGACACTATGACAGAAGAATTCGGTTGATGCCATACGTCGGACGCAGGTGACGTGGTGTAGCGGTTAACATCTCTGCCCAGCAAGCGAAGGGTCCCTGGTCCGAATCCAGGCGTCATCCAAATTTTTCTGTCATAAAAATTTAACTTTAAAAAGTACCATATCTGTTTTGGAACTTTATGGTCCTGGCTGGTAGAGCTATCCTTTGTTGGTAGTTTTAGAGTTTATATATTGCCAACTGAGTAAAAATTTGCATCTGGAACTACGAAAAAGAATAGCTAAACAATTTGCATGGAGTGTTATATTGTACGGGTATGAGACATGGACAGTTTAAAGAAAGACAGGAAAAGGATTGATGCCATAAAAATGTGGAAACCGTTAACAACGAACAAATGTTGGAAAGAGTAGGTGAAAAAAGGACAATGTATGAGACTATTTTGAAAAGGAAGAGAATATGGTTGGCTCATGTGTTGAGAATAGATACTCTTATAAAGGATGTAATAGAAGGGACAGTAGAAGGAGAAGGTAAAAGAGGTATAAGGCGAGGGATTGTAGACGACCTGAAAGAAGTTATATGGAAATGAGAAGGTTGGCTATCAGTAGAAGAAGTTGAAGAAGGCATATAGGACCTGCGTCAAGCATATATCTATTGATGATGGATATTGCCATATTTAATTTTGTTGCTACATGAATTTATATACTTGTATACCTACCTAATAGATTTTACCAGACTTTATCTTGAGAACCCTGGTTCGATCTCCGCAGCCGACAAACAATTTTCACCAATTTAAATCTACCCCTGTGGCTCCTCCTCCACTAATATCTTTGGGCGCCGTGTTTTGATGGCTCGTAACCGCACTTCACGCGAAAAAATATATCACTTAGATATTAGTGGAGAGAGAGCCACAGAGGTAGATTTAAATTGGTGAAAATTGTTTGTCGGCTGTGGGGATCGAACCAGGGTTCTTCAAGATCCACAGGTCGACTCGATACCACTGCACACGTGTAGATTTTCTTAAAGCAACAAGCAGGAGTGATCTAGGCAAAAATTACCAAACGAAAATCATGGTCACGTGTGGTATTCGGTTTCACAAGTCCTCGAAATATTTTATTTACTCCAAAAAAAATGTTACCTGCGGTATTTTTAAAACTACTATTACCTTGGTGATATATTTACATTGTTTATTTTTTGACATAACTAAGCAAAGTAAACAAAGTCAAATAAAATTCAACTATATTAATCTACTCAAACAAACGTTATATCTAAGCAACGATTTGCGACAATTTTTACTAGTGAAATACTACTGTGATTGGTTCAATTCAACAAAATACTGTAATTTGATTGAATGAAAAGTAATGAGTGGAATTGCCAGCTGTAATATTATAAGAGGTATTATTTTTTTATTTATTATATTGATGATGTCACCATAATGCATAAGATTCCTTTTCCAACTAGAGCGGCCCACCTTTATCTCATCAAACAGCTGGATTTTCAAATTATATATTATTTTTTCTTATTTAATATCCATATTGCCTCACCTGTGTCGTATTTTTATTTTCTGTAGGTAGTATACTTTCATTTTCGTTGAATGAATTCAGAAACAGATTCACGTGGGTAGTATGGTAGGTAGTAGATACATACAAATTGCACCACATTTGAAATTTATACTCGTATTAAGTTGTTGCTTGGTATATTTTAAGTTTAACGTTCCAAGAAAATTTATAAATTCGCATTAATTAAAAGTGTGCATTATTTACTGCCCAATTTTATTGATATCTGTTGACTATACTAGGTTGCTTAACGTCAAGGACTTCGTTATAGAATAGATTTTTTTATTAACCATTATTTTTATAATAAAGGGGTAGGTGGCTCAGTGGTATCGAGTCGGCCTGTGGATCTTGAGAACCCTGGTTAGAATCCCCACAGCCAACAAACAATTTTCACCAATTTAAATCTACCCCTGTGGCTCCCCGTCCACTAATATCTGTGGGGGCTGTGATTTGACTTCACGCGAAGAAATATACCACTTACCGAGATCTGCTACGGTAGAGTGCCACACCCAGTAATGGGTAAAAGGCGTGATGATATATTTATTTATTTATTTTTACAATACAATGTATTAAATTGAATTTTAATTCATACAGAAGAAATAGACCATAAAGCGACAAATGATTATATGTTTGCTATAATTTTTTGTCTTTAAATTCATTTAAACCTGTTTTAGATTGAGCAACAATTATAACTTACAACTGATAGCAGAAATAAATTGCCATGGTTGCCATGTTTACTTAATTATCAATATTTATATTTATAAATATGTATACCGAGTGTCTACTTTTTTTCCGAACATAGGAAATTCAATGTTAAAATTTTTATTTAGCGATATCTCTTTACCTATTAATTTTAGAACAAAATTGTAGTGAAGAAAAATGTTCAGAATGAAACACTGCATCCATAGAGTATAAGTTTGTTGTTCAATTGTTTCATATGTCCGAGTTAGAAGCAAAAGAAAATACACGCTTTAAAGCAATTATCACAGTGCCATGAGAAATAAAATAATAATTTGTTTGTTGTGTCTGACATTATTTGACATATTGGACCAGAATTGGAAGCCTACTCTAATTTATTTATTTATTCGAGCATTTAATTTAATAATAAAATTAATTATAGCAACTATTATTTTCTTTTTTTCTACATAATCTAGACAAATAAATACCTATTATTAAGTTATCTAATTTGTTTTATTTCTCATAGCACTCTGATAATTGTTTTAAATCATGTATTTTCTTTTGCTTCTAACTCGGACATAAGAAACAATTGAACAACAAACTTATACTCTGTACATGCAGTTTTTCATTCTGAACATTTTTCGTCAGTACACTTTTGTTCCAAAATTAATAAGTAAAGAGATACCGCTATATCCCAATTTTAACATTGAATTTTCTGTTCGGAAAAAAGTAGACACCCGGTATATGTTTGTATTTATCTGGTATTAGGAACTCTGCACTACAAATAATTAAACAAAGAGTTTCTCAAGTGGAAATCCTGCACTCACACAACAGTACCAAGGTTAAATGCAATTTGTTATATTTAAAAAAGAGGAAATGAGTAACATCTCCCACCAACACAAAGCTACTGTTGTGCATGGATATGCGTAGAGTGCCGTTACAACTTTGTTTCTCTGATTTCGTTACCTAATGTAGGTGAAAACAACGGAATTATTAGTAAAGGATGTAATTGTGTGGAAAACAATGCTGATCTTTACATGATTTAAACTTGAAGAGCTTTAAATATGATGCAATTAGGTTTTACCTCCCTCCACATACATGTAACGGAGATATAGTTAATTTATTTTCATCATTTGCCATCGTTTATTATCTACTTTTGAATTATTCTGAAATATTTTGGGGTAAGTGGCTCAGTGGTATCGAGTCGGCCTGTGGATCTTGAGAACCCTGGTTCGATTTCCACAGCCGACAAACAATTTTCATCAAATTAAATCTGCCGTGATTCGACGGCTGGTAACCGCACTTCACGCGAGGAAATATATTACTTATCGAGATCTGCTACACTAATTATTTTATATACAATTCTTTAGAAATGCTTGTAAAAGAATTTAAAATTCATTTTTGACAGTTTTTTGTTTTGAAATTCGACAGGATACGGTTGATCAGAAAAACTCAATTACCGCACGTATACTTTCTACACGAATAAGTGGTAAATGATTACTTTTCATATGTAAAATAAATACAGAAAAGAGTACTTTCTGCCATGATTGTATAAAAAATTATTTTCTTCCCTAGGAATGAAAAGTTTCACTTTTTTTTCTCAGTTGAGGGAAGAAAATATTACTTTATGACAGAATAGTGGAACTATTTTTTCCTAAAGCCAAATATGGGAACTAAAAAAATAACGGTATAATTTGACGTTAATGATATTCAGGTGGCATCTGCTAAGTAAATAATCTCTAAATTTCTAATTTATTTATGAAAATTTTACTTTCTGATTGGGTTGTGAAATATCGGATACATTGTGAAGAAAATTGCATTTTCGTAACACATTCACAAGAAACACGTTCTTATTTCCTAATTTTAGAGAGAGAAACACTGCTTTTCTCCCCCTGTTTCTCTCCCTAAGTAGGATGTTTCTCTCCCTAGGTAGCATGTTTCTCTACCTAGAGAGATGTTTATCTCCCTAGAGACTACGATTATTCGCTGTTTGCGGCGTTTCCTAGGTAACTAGTTACACAACCCATATTTGACAGTAATTTTTGTCCACATGTTATGAAAAGTAAAATTATCCCTCGTGTGAAGTTGGCAAACCTCGACTTCAGCTCGGGCTGTTTCCCTCCCTTGATGCATAACATACTATTTTCCCTAGTCGTAAATGAAGCGGCACTTCCTTAAAGAAATGTCTCACATTCTTCATACAAATATCTAAGTATATTTATGTATCATAAAGTTTCTGCCACAGTGACAATACCTACATAATAGTAACAGATAAACATGAATGTCCTACCTATTGCCTAGAAAGTATGTATATGTTGCAATTTGATCATGCACCACATTCTGCGATACTGGTGCACTTTTACAGTTGAGCAATGACAGCGCCAGGCGACAGTAACTTGTATATTCTATATTGCACTGGGAGTTTTTACTTACTTTTAAATGTTATGCAATAGTTTCCTGCTTTCATTGATTGCAACCTCGACTACAACATTAATTTTAAGTTGTTTTATACAATGAAACACAGCGAAATTAATTTAGAAACATGAAACAATTCACCAGGTTACAAACAAAACAAGAAAGTTTGGTAATGACGCATTAGATGAGATTATGTCAAGTTGATCTATGATGAATTTGAGATGAATACTAGTTACTTAACTGAGCTTATTCTTTCTATACAGAATGTCCCATTTTAATCTTTCCAGGGGAATTTCTCTCAACGAGTATCATCAAACTTTTATTCGGAAAGTTTTTTTGTCTGTTGTACTCGTTGAGAGAAATTCCCTTGGAAAGATTAAAATAGGGTACAGCCTGTATTTAGCATAGCGATACGGAATTCGAATCCGGAGATCCCGAGTTCGAATCGCACTCAAGCTAAAAATTATATTAAAAAACTACCACACTGCGGCTCGGTGAGTGCGGACTCTGTACTGTAATTGGGATTAAATTCCTGTTGTACAGCGTAACATAAATAAATAAATAAATTTCTCATTGGACCGAGTTAAGGACAGATATTTATATTTATCTGTGTCGTTTGTTTTCAATGCCAATATTTCGGCATTATTGGTTCGTCTGTAGACTATACGCAATGATCTGAACAGGTAATCTATCAGATAAATTGGATTGTCTACATTTTTAGGACACTTTTAAACAGGGACCCGAACTACTACAAAATACGGTTCGGTTTCGGTTCAAGGTTCAACTTATGTTTTTGGTTTAGTTTTTGTTCCGATTCGATAATTGTATTTTTATAAGGTTCGCGAATCGATTCAATTTGGGTTCAGGTAAAGATCATTTTTAAATTTCAATTAGAAATACATATACACATTTTATTTTTGAAAATACGAAGTAATATTACTTACTATCCGTCAGTACGGTGGTGTGGATAGCGATACGGAATTCGAATCTGGAGATCCCGATTTCGAATCTCACTCAAGCTAAAAAATATATAAACTACTACACTGCGGTTCGGTGAGTGCGGACCCTGTACTGTAATTGGGATTAAGTTCCTGTTGTACAGCGTAACATAAATAAATAAATAACAAAAAGGAAACCAAATAGTCACTCGTTATAAATGCACCATTCTCTAAACTTATACATTGTGAGTTTTTCAGGCAAGACCACACAGATTGAACCGAGCTAATTTTGAAACCGGTTCACCGAATATACTTAAAAATTCTTGAAGCAAAAATGTTCTAATCATAATTTCATAATTATACTATAGTTAATTTGAAAAATAAATATTTTCATATATTATTCATATTTTTCTTTTATATACATGGTGTTTCAGGACAAAATTCAAGATCACTTTGTTACAGAGGCAGATGATTTTTGCAAATTAGTTATTTTTGTTGCGCGTGAGAATGTTACTTTTAGTTGAGACCGCAGGTCGAGACAATAAAAGTCATTCGAACGCGCCAAAAAACAAGAGTTTTGCCCACGAAATACAAACATTTTTTCTACAACTGTAAATAAAGATTAATAAAATAATTATTGATTTATTTAAGTAAATTGAAGGAAAACAATTAACAATAATATTAATTTGATACTATTGATGTGTTGTAACTAATGAAATCTGACAACAAATAATTTGGGAGCGTGCGCGAGATATTCATTTTGCGCACTAGAATACGAAACTGTGCGCAAAATACGCGTTGTCATGGTAATGTAAATGATGAAAAAATCACGTACTTCGCGTATTAATATTAGTAATAAAATGAACATTTTTTGACAGCTATAGAAAATAGTTATTTGTGTATTAAGAGCGTAAAGTGATTCTTTGTTACTCGAACACGGTAATTGCAGCGCGAGCCGAAGGCGAGAGCTGCAATAGTGTAAGAGGAACAAAGACACTTTACGCTCGTGATACACACATAATTTTTTCTACGATTGCATCTTAAAATTATTTAAAAACGTATACGTACTGAAAATAAATTCGTTCTGTCAACTGTCAATATGACAAGTTTCTGTTTTGTTTGTATCCCTGGTAACGCGCATGTATAATCTTTTTCGCGCGTTGCCATTGGAAACGCGCGTATTTAACGTCTTTTTCGCGCGTTGCCATTGGAGACGCGCAAAAAAGATATTTTTCGATTGTTCCACAGAAAACGTCAACTTTACGATGACAAATGAGAGCGTAATTGTCAACTTTTCATAGCAATCGTAGAAAAAAATATTTCGTATTTTGTTGGATTTTCTTTCGTAATCCTCCAAGTATGTGTTAGTCAAATGTTGATAATCTTAAGTTGGAATCAGCGAGATTTAAGACAAGAGCTATTGATAATTATAATAAATATAAGATTTGTCCACTAAGCCATGATTATATCTGAATTACCTATAGCCTATACTAATGAAATATATGTAGTAAATATAATTCATAACTTGTTATACAAGAACATAATCACCTTTTGCAATTAAAATTATCATAGTACAGTAGTTTCTTTGTCATTTCGCTGAACAATACAACATTGGTTAATAAATCATCTTTGTAATCAACACTTGGTATATTTTAAATTTCAGTAGGTTTTTTCAAACTATTTAATTTAGTTGTGGAACGCGAGGCATTCACGCAACAACGCCTTTATAACCGCAAGCGTTAGCGGCGGCGGCCTCTGACGTAACTTAGCGTAACACAACGTAACACACAGCATAGCGGATTGCAATCATGGCCTGCTGGATGGGAACACATTTTTTCTTTGCTACGCTTTTTGTTGTTAGCTGTTGCTGTTTCGGTATCAACTTACTATTTCACACTCGTATTGTTTCTGGAACATAATTGGTTCGGTTAGCCAAGTCATTTTTTATAAGCAGAGTATTGTTATGAAATAATGAATAAAAATTTTTAAATTAAAATTGTTTTTTAATAGCTGGGTGGATAATTGCGTTGGGGGTATTTAAATATTCATTTGTTGATAAATAGCATAATTGGTTTAGGGATTGGTATGGGAAGGCCGTGAATTCTATTGTTATAGTTAATGATTATTTTAAAATCCTTATCTCAAGTAATTGTTTAATAATCTGGATTTATAGACTGTTAAAAATTCGTTTTACAAATTTCTAGGGTACGTACAGGAGACCAAAATAAAAAGTTTTTGTTATATAACATAAAGTCGGTTACGTTTTTAAAAGTTTGTAAATCCAGATGATTATTCCGGGTATGTTTATCAAACTTAATACATTTAGTAGTAATCTAATCCTATAGTTGTTTTTTACTTCCTTGTACGAAGTAAAGGAAGTATTGTTATCGCGAAAATTTTCGGTTCTCAGATTTCAGTGGAAATACGCATTTTGGCCCTCCCTGAGTCCATTTTGACTAATTTCGTCGTGACGTCTGTACGTACGTACGTATGTATCTCGCATAACTCAAAAACGGTAAGCCGTAGAAAATTGAAATTTTATATTTAGGACTGTTATAACATCTAGTTGTGCACCTCCCTTTTTGGTCATTATATAACTTCCGGAAGTGGTACTTTACTTGAAGCCTATAATAGATTTTCATGAAAAACTATATTCAAATATAATTTAAAACTTTCCAAATTTGGTATATAAGACTACTATATCAATGGAAATAATATAATAGATTTTGGTTAAAATACACTAACCGGAAGTGACACATTACATGAAGCTGCTAACAGTTTTCCTTGAAAAAAATGGTATTATTTTAATTTTAGAAATAAATGCTTCAAATAAAAGTTTTACAGAATTAAATTCTGCGTCTAGAACATTAAGAATTTTTAAATTAGCCTTTTGCATAAGCGAGATATCTAAATTTAAATAGTATATATTTTGTGTTTTTTTTGTAATTAAGTTTGCTATGGATTAGAACAAAAAATAAAAAATAAAAGATTTTATGTCAAATATGTGCAATTAAAAAAAAAAAAATAGTTTAATACGCGTACAAGGAAGTCATGTGGTGTCCACATCAGATTTTTTCATTCAGTTTTAAAAATTTATGGGTCAAATTGGAATGCATTTTGAGATTTTTAAACGCACAAGACAGTCTTGAATGCGTTGTTCTTACTTGTGTGTAACCGGTCGTAGCAGAAATTTTAAACATTTTTTGTAAGCACGGGTTTCCAATAAAATATTTTTAATACGTTTTAGTGTATTAATAATACGAGTACATAACCAACCTTATGTTGTATATCAAAGTTTTTAATTTGGTCTTCTATACGTATCCTACAAATTTTTCAAAATACTATAAGATTTGATTAATTTAATTGTCTAAATTGCGAAGCATCTATATGAACATTGGACATTTCGTATTTAGCCAGCTGTATCGAAAAGTACATGCAAAGGAAATGAATCAAATTCTTGTGGTTTGCTATTTTTATAAAACGTTTTTATTTATAAGTTTTTGAATTTGCTTAAGGACAACAGGTTAATTGAGCAATGCTGTTTATTAAAAGTAAACATTTTAGCTACCACTGCTATGCTTCTTATTTCTAGTATTATTAATAATTATAATTAGTACGAGGTATTGAATCAGACTGAATGTTTGAGAACGCAGAATCGACAGCCGACAAACAATTTTTACTATATTAAAATGATTTATTATTAAATTATTAAAATTATGGGGTAGGACGATCAGTGGTATCGAGTCGGCCTGTGGATCTTGAGAACCCTGGTTCGATCCCCACAGCCGACAAACAATTTTCACCAATTTAAATCTACCCCTGTGACTTCCCCTCTACTAACATCTTTGGAGGTCGTGATTTGATGGCTGGTAACCGCAGTTCACGCGAGGAAATATATCACGTACCGAGATCTGCTTAGGCAGAGTGCAACACCCAGTAATGGGTAAAAGGGCGTGGTGGTATATTTATATTTATTTTATTTAAAATTACCCCTATAGCTCTTCTTTCATTAACATCTTTGAGGGCCGTGATTTGACGGCTGGTGACCGCCGATCATGTGCATTAATGTATCATTTACCGAGATCTGATACAGCAGAATGCTAGACACAGTAATGGGTAAAAGGCGTGATATATATTTTTATTTCAACTCAACAATTTTGAGGGTTGAAGAAAAAATAAAATAAACTTGAGTACAAGAAATAAATAAAAATAAATAAATAAATAAATATATCATCACGCCTTTTTCCCATTACTGAGTGTGGCACTCTGCCTAAGCAGATCTCGGTAAGTGATATATTTTTTTTGCGTGAAGTGCGGTTACCAGCCGTCAAATCACGGCCACCAAAGATATTAGTGGAGGGGAAGCCACAGGGGTAGATTTAAATTGGTGAAAATTGCTTGTCGCCTGTGGGAATCGAACCAAGGTACTCAAGATCCACAGGCCGACTCGATACCACTGAGCCACCTACCCCATAAGAAAGAAATTAATAAAATAAAATATTGTGATCGCTGATCTAAAAGAATCGAATTTGTTTTGGAGGTTGACATTATTTAGTTTTTCGAAAATTTGTGTGAACAAAAGAAACCAAATTTAGTTTCGTACACGGATGTAGACTCATGTTAACATTTACCTTGCCAAATTTTTAAAATACCATACATTAAATTCACAATGATTTCGCGAGCATCCGGTTTATATTTACATAACCATGTCGTAGCAACTGACATTTCTACAATAATTCCACGATCGTTCGAGCAAGCTCGAAGCTCAGCGCTCGCTGGTCGTTATATGTACATGCATTGTGGTTTGCACATCGTGCGACAGGCCATTACAAATGCGAGCGTCGGTGATTGCCACTATCCACAATCACTATCACGCGAGAGCGTTGACCGACCACCGAACGCGGTCGCGGGGAATGTGACACCTGGTGCTGATTAGTTATTAGTGATCAGGTATAAGTGCTGCGTGATTTACTATTAAATTAGAGATCATTTTGTTATAAGCGATGTTTTAGTTTTTGAATTATATATTCTTTTTTCTATGATTGCTATGAAAAGTTGACAATTACGCTCTCATTTGTCATCGTAAAGTTGACGTTTTCTGTGGAGCAATCGAATAATATCTTTTTTGCGCGTCTCCAATGGCAACGCGCGAAAAAGACGTTAAATGCGCGCGTTTCCAATGGCAACGCGCGAAAAAGATTATTTCAATAGTTACCAGGGATACAATCAAAACAGAAACTTATCATATTGACAGGTGACAGAATGAATTTATTTTCAGTACGTATACTTTTTAAATAATTTTAAGATGCAATTATAGAAAAAATTATGTGTGCATCACGAGCGTAAAGTGTCTTTGTTCCTCTTGCACTATTGCAGCTCTCGCCTTCGGCTCGCGCTGCAATTACCGTGCTCGAGTAACAAAGAATCACTTTACGCTCTTAATACACAAATAACTATTTTTCTACGATTGCTATGAAAAGTTGACAATTACGCTCTCATTTGTAATCGTAAAGTTGACGTTTTCTGTGGAACAATCGAATAATATCTTTTTTGCGCGTCTCCAATGGCAACGCGCGAAAAAGATATCAAATGAGCGCTTATTTGAATAGTACAAGAGATACAAACAAAACAGAAACTTGTCATATTGACAGTTGACGTAATGAATTTATTTTCAATACGTATATGTTTTTAAATAATTTTAAGATGCAATCGTAGAAAAAATTATGTGTGTATCACGAGCGTAAAGTGTTTTTGTTCCTCTTGCACTATTACCGTGCTCGAGTAACAAAGAATCACTTTACGCTCTTAATACACAAATAACTATTATCATCGAGTAAATAATTTTTAATCATCACAGTTTTTGGTTTAAATTCTGTCAATTTATTTATTTTGGTATATACTAAACATGTACCTTTGTCAGGAAGAAAATAATAAATAACAAGACATAATTATCAACAAGTAACTAAGTAACAAATAAACAAGCAATTATAATTGCTTGATCAATGGTGTTCAATGGTGTTCCTTCAGCTTCTGTGTAAATGTTTCTTCCTGTTTGTTTATTAAAACAAAACTTTGCAAATCTGATTATCTTTATTCATTTTTATTGTAATTTAACCTTCATTTTAAAGTGTTTTGTCGTCGGATTGCGGTTTGGTAGAGTTTGTCGTAAATTATCAATACAAATATTTGTAGAGACTCTATAATTAATTTCTGATAAAGTTGATATAACACTGGCAGGTACATAACATTTGTCACAAAATTTTCTGGAAAAAAATGTAGTCTAAGAAAAATATTTTATTTATTACTACAATAATTAACAGAGTTCATTTTCATTAATTTTTCAAATATAATGAGAGTGATAGTGCAAAACTTAACTAAGATGGCAGCACAGGGCTAAGTTCCAAGTGCATGTTTTTGTTAAAAAAATTAATGTAAAGTTATAAGAAATAGATAAAATAAAATATGATTGTTTTTTTTTCACTTGTATACAAGATGTTTCAAAATTATTGTAAAAAAATTAAAAGTACTGATTATAACGCAAAATTTATATTTCCGAAATTCGCAAAAATAATTGCACATTTTTTCTGCTAGTGGACTAATAGGTTAGAATAATGAATAAAAATTAGTACACATGAAAAATTGAAAGAAATGTCACACAACTTGAGTTATAGTAATAATAGTAATATTATAATATAATATTAAGGCAGAAGTATGTATTTTAAATTCAAATATTTCGACAGTATTTTATGCCAAGACATGCCTATTTTGATTGAAAAATGATAGAGGGAGATAAAAATTGTTTGCGTCTTTGTATTGTGCGCATGCGTATTTCTATGACACGCTATATTGGTTCTATTTAATAATTCAGAACATGCTGGTTGAATTAAAGAAGTCTTTAATTCAATTTAAGACGTCTCAAATTAATTAAAGACGTCTGAAATTTAATTATGGACGTCTTAAATTCATAGAATGTATTTTTCAATTGCATGGGTTAAAATTGAATTTCAGACGTTTTTAATTAAATTTCAGAAATTTATAATTTTATTTAATACGTTTTTAATTTAATTTGTGACGTCCTTAATTCAATTTCCTACGTGTTTAGTTCAATTTTAGACGTCTCGAATTAATTTATTTTAAAATACCTGTCTTTTATTAGTTTCAGTGTCAATTTCATACGTCTTTCATTCATTTTGGACATCAAAAATTAATTAAAGACATCTGAAATTGAGTTAGAGACGTCCTAAATTGAATTATAGACGTCTTAAATTGAATTATAGACGTCTTAAATTGAATTAGAGACGTCTTAAATTGAATTAGAGACGTCTTAAATTTAATTAAAGACGTCTTTTAATCGACAAGCATGTCCCAAATTATTAAAAAGAAACAAGTATGGTGTTATCTCTCTTTCTTCTGGACACTATTACACTACAGGAAAGTTAAGCATGGCTCAGTATATAAGATGGTAAGTATTAACAGTCGTATAGTTCAGTTTAGAATGCAGAGCTCATAAACCTGGCGAGAATGCAAACCGCGAACCGCAAACTTCAACATAACACGTGTAGGTGAATCCTGTTCAGCGAGTGTCGCCTGTTCGCCGTTTATAGTCGCTAGCCACACCAGTGGGGTGCGTGGGGTGGGACCGGTTGTTCGCCCTCGCTTCTCATTCTTATCTGTCAACTTGATTTTGGTTACACTCGATTTATTCTCCAACTGAAAGTGAAATAGGTGTTGGTATTAATTTCGTATTTGTTGATTTCGGTTTTGATAAAATTGCAGGTTTATGTTTATTGTAAGTTGTAAGCCTTCAGCTGTCAAATAGATTTGGTTTTACTGTTAGGTTTACAAGAATAACTGCGGTTGAAAATAGAATTAGATTTCAACTAGGTGCTTAGAATAGTTTGATGATTCATATAGTTAAAATGACTTTATATTGTAAGCTGTTTATACATTCATACATATATTAGGTTGAACCATTATAAATTATATTTAATGATATTTTAAATTTAAATTGACATTATAAAATAACAAATATTTACTTTCATATTACGTTTCAACCATCATTAGCCACCAACGAATTCGCTAATTGAATTTAAAGAGAGGTCACAATCACAGCATGTTGAAGTTTAAACTATACTGATTAAGGAAAAATTTTAATCAATATTTATTATTACAGTTTATATAGCTAAAGAAGAAAGAAAATGTTTCTTCAAAATTATCTCTTTCTTGTTTTAATTGAATTCTTTTTGAGAGAATCGTGAAAAATTATTTTTTCTACAACCATTAAAAAAAGTAGGCGTTTTTGAACTTATTTTTATTATGAAAGTAGAAGATTTTTGCACTAGTGCAAAAATGTGAATTATTTCTGCACTAGTGCAGAAAAGTAATTTAATATAAATAAACTCTATACAGTATACTTTCTATTAATATTTATGGAAGCAAATTTAATGTTGCAGCATTTGCTTCTTCTATAATGTCTATAGAATCTAATACGTGTTCGCCACTCGATTCAAACATTTTTTAAATTGAAAGCACGGAGAAATTTTTCCTCATTATCAACAAAATAATTGAGTTTGTCATTGTCAGTTGTCATGGATATATTAAACCAGGTATCTTTCTAAAGTTTCTAAATTAATACAAAATTTCAGAGATGTTACAATTACTGAAATTTGTTTTATTATTTTTATCAAAATATGGTTTATGGTTGTAAAAAAAATAGTGTACGCAACTCGTGCAGAAAGGGGTTTTTTTAAACTCACGGTTTTGCAGCATTCGCTTCGCTCATGCAGCAACGGACCACTCATTCAAAAAAACCCATCTTTCTGCACTTGATACGTAAAGTGATTCTTTGTTACTCGAACACGGTAATTACAGCGCGAGCCGAAGACGAGAGCTGCAATAGTGTAAGAGGAACAAAGACACTTTACGCTCGTGATACACACATATTTTTTTCTACGATTGTATCTTAAAATTATTCAAAACGTATACGTACTGAAAATAAATTCGTTCTGTCAACTGTCAATATGACAAGTTTCTGTTTTGTTTGTATCTCTGGTAACTATTGAAATAAGCGCGCGTTTAATCTTTTTCGCGCGTTGTCATTGAAAACGCGCGCATTTATCATCTTTTTCGCGCGTTGCCATTGGAGACGCGCAAAAAAGATATTTTTCGATTGTTCCACAGAAAACGCCAACTTTACGATGACAAATGAGAGCGTAATTGTCAACTATTCATAGCAATCGTAGAAAAATAACTATTATATTTTTTCTGGGGGTACCCCAGCTATGTCGGGATCCAAATATCTTGCATCTACCGCATTTCCTATTTGGTCGACCCTGTATATAATCCAAAAAGTTGTTCTATGAATCCGCAATTCCTTTCGATGTTAATGCAGTACTTGTTTATTCAAAATACAGTTCCAAACAAATTTGTATTCTAACCACATCATTTGCACTGTATAACCACATGACGTCTGAATATTAATATAATGCAGTAGTCATTGTGATTTACCATGTTTTGCATTTAAATGCAAATGAGATATAAAAGCATTTAGCGCGATGAAAAGGTGTAATATTAAACTGAAACATAAATAGGTTGTTTATTTTATGATCATAGGCACATTACAAAACTTATTTCTTGGCTAGCAAGTAACTAGATAGCTTTGTTACTAAATTAATAGTATGTTATGCATCAAGGGAGGGAAACAAGCGATTATTCCCGCGTGTGAAGTCGAGGTTTGCTAATTTCACACAAGGGATAATCGCGCCCTTCCGTGAAGCATATCATATTTTTCGTAACAAGTGCACAAAAATTACCGTCTTATCGAAGCAAATGTCAAATATCCTAACTTGGGACAAGTGTCAAATTTCCCATTTGTTAAAAGGACAAGTGTTAAACTAGTTCATTGTACGCTCAGTTAGATGGCGCGTTCGACGCCGCAAACAGGGAATAATCGTAGTCTTTAGGGAGAGAAACATACTCAGGAAGGACAGAAACATCCTACATAGGGAGAGAAACATTATGGGAGAAAATGAATGTTTCTCTCTCTAAAATTAGGGAATAAGAACGTGTTTCTTGTGCACGTGTTACGAAAAATTATTTATTTCTTCATTACCAACAATTATATTATACGATAAAATAAAATAAGTATATCAATACGTATTTTGCCCATTAATAGGTGTGATACTCAGCTGTAGCAGATTTTTGCGTGTGAAGTGCGATTACCAGCTGTCAAAATAGGGCTTTCATAGATGTTAATGGAAGAAGAGTCACAGGGAATAATTTTAATGTGGAGTTTGTTAGCAGGGGGAATCGAACTTGCATTCTCAAATCCACAAGTCGCCATGTTTCTATGTAGCTATCTACCGTTAATAATTAAGAAACAAGTTAAATTATGTTTCTATTCAAAGTTAAATTTATGACAGAAACCTTGATTCCAACTAGGGACTTTCTGCTTGCCGGGAAGAGATGCTAACCGCTATACTACGTCACCTAAATATGAAGTATGGCATCAACTGAATTATTTTGTTATAGTGTCTAACGCAGCATCGATCCCACGACTTCTATATGATAGGTATTAACAACGGGTTTCGTCTGCAACGACAAAATTATGTTTCTTTTTGTTTTAAAATACCTCACGTGATGTATATTGTAAGAAAGTTGAATAATATCGTTTTAATAATTATGTTTAATGCCGAAATTGTCAAGAAATGTTTCATTTGTCTGATTAACTTTAAAGTTTACTTTTTAATAATATATTTTTTTGTTATAGGAAGTGTGCAACAGACCTATCTTTGTTCAAGATGGACCAACACAATTTGACATTACGTCTGGAAAAATGGGTAAGTGTCAACATTTCATATATCTATAATTAGTGCTTACATATCTTCTAAATAAAATAAATATATCATCACGTCTTTTATTAATTACTGGGTGTGGCACACTGTCGTAGCAGATCTCGGTAAGTGATATATTTATATGTTAGTGGAGGAAGAGCCATAGGGGTAGATTTAATTTGAGGAAAATTGTTTGTCGGCTGTGAGGATCGAACCAGGGCTCTCAAGATCCACTGAGCCACCTACCCCATAATATTACTTACATAATTTGCGCTATAAAAATGCTTTTTTCTGTCTTGTATTCTAATGTTCTAATCGCAATATAATAATAAATTTAAATTAATCTGTCATTCATCAATTAAATTATTTCTTATAAAAAAAGTATGTAATTTTCACGTTTAATCTTGAAAAAATAGTATGTAGCACATGTGGGAAAAGGCCATTGAAAACTCGTACTATTCTGTAATTAAACCCTTTCCTCACTAGTATTACAATATACTATTATGCGCTTTGCCATTGGAAATGCGCAATAAAGTTATATTTCAATTGTTCCACTTTACGATGACAAAGCGTTAATGTCAACTTTTCATATCAGTCGTAGGAAAACTAATTTACGTAGTTTTACCTATGCCCTGTAGAAGCTTCACGTACCTCTTGAGGATTCATGAACTCCATGTTCAGAATCACTTCTTTAAAGTTTGAAATATTACATTGCTTAAGTACTACGTGAATCATAACATACTTATGTGCACTTGCTTGAACAGAAATTGTGTAGAAAATTATTTGAAAAATAGCACATATTCTGTTTTTGCAAACAATTTACGAAGCAATGCGATATTTCCAATAATTTTCTGTATTTACTAAATGAGGTAGGTGGCTCAGTGGTATCGAGACGGCCTGTGGATCTTGAGATCCCCACAGCCGACAAACAATTTTCACCAATTTAAATCTACCCCTGTGGCTCCCCCTTCACTAACATCTTTGGAGGCCGTCATTATTATTATTATTATTACAATACACTGTCCAGACAGGCGAACCCAATTAATTGGACAGGAACAAAAAAAATACAAAAATATAAAAGTAAACACATATATAGTATGAAACAAAGAATAAATAAAGTTAAGCAAAATATTTGACGGCTGGTAATCGCACTTCAGGCGAAAAAATATATCACTTACCGAGATATGCTTAGGCAGGGTGCCACACCTAGTAATTGGGTAAAAGGCGTGATGATATATTTATATTTATTTATTTACTAAATTTAGATGTTCTAAAACTGATTTAATAATTAATTTAATATAAACCAAGCTTTAAATAATTAGAGGAATTTTTACAACATAACTAAAATAATCTGGATATCTTGAAATTGCCAGAATTCCAAACAAAAAACTAAAACGCAACAAATCTAAAATTATCTCTATGGAGAATATCATGATATTTGTATCTAAGACTAATTTGCTTAAATATTCTATCACAATCGAAGTATCGAATATCTTTTACATATTTATCGTGTCTTATATCGTTGTGTCTACCTCAATCTGTACCGGTTACTGGTTACTGGGGTTCGAGAGCCACACTGACCGCTCGGTTATGGTATTTGACTTTCGGTTGTGCTACTTTTCACGAAGAAGTCCGTATAGCAGCTCTCATAATTACACACATCCAACATCCAGTGTTTTAACTGATGATGAGAGACGAGAATGACAAGATGCGATGAATGCAGGCGCGTTTCTTGATTGAACGTTCAAGTCTCTGGTATTTTAGTTAATTGGAACGTTGAAATTACTTCGTAGAAAAGTAAAATTTATCGTTTTAAGTGTTTGTTTAATAGTATAGAATGATGATTATTTATAGGTAGTTGTTGAATGGTTAACGCTCTCATGTTAGAAGCAAGAGTCTGTGTTGTGTCAGGTTTAAAGTAAACTTCAGCTTATAATCAATGTGCAAGTGTATTCGAAATCGAATGATTTTGGTTTTATTATAAGCTGTAGGATTGCGCTATAAGCTAGTCACTTATACGCCTTAAATAATGTAGCATTCGACTACGAAATCCGGCAGTACGACAGTGTAAAAACTGCGGCTCGGTGTGTCCGGTAGGCCCATCAAGCCCGATTTGGGCTGTAGTGCCATCAGAAGAAGAAGGATTGCTATACCTACTGCCGAATTGAATTAGGATTCATTTTCTGGATTGCAACAAAACAAACAAATAGAATTAAAATTTGTCATAAATATACTTGTGAAAATATATCGTTTTTCGTAGTATTATGATGAAATAATAGTCGACGGTTGATAATTTGTGTAGTTATATATAACCTGCTAATTACTATGACAAATTATAAAAACTTTTATAAATATGATTCATGATGAAATTACTTATAAAGTACATGATTCAAACTAAAATGTCTATAAATTCGATAGATTTAACTGTCGGTTCTCGTTGAAACATTTTATAATAAAATTAAATTAAAAAACACTAGGTTAGTTTCAAATAATGTAAAGATATGATATCTTGTTCACCTGATGATGGTCTAGTCGACCGAAATACGTATTGTAAAATAAACTTTACATTATTTGAAACTAACCTAGTGTTTTTTAATTTTATTTTATTATAAATGTCTATATTTATACAGAGTGTTTCTATACCTCTGCACGAAACTTTAATGACATATATAATGTGATATACTGATTATAGAACAAAAATATTTTTTTTGAAATTCGCAAAAATTAGGGTATTCCATTTCTAGCAAACATTTTAGTGTCACTAGTTTAATTCGGAATTTTGCGCCGCTTCTCCATACACTACCAGCATATCCACTAATTCACTGTTGCTATACATTTTTCTCAAATTTCTCCCACAACAACTTACCCTTTCAATACCGTATACGAAATCAGACGAGGTACTCAAATAAAAATAAGGAATTATACTAAGTACCTACATAATAACTAATTGTCTCGCGTGATGGTCGCGCGGGTTGAGGGCCTGACTCGCAACCATAAGGTCGTGGGTTCGGATCCCGCCCGTGGCGACCATACAAAGGACATATCGGCATATGACCTTAGTAGTTGGTCCGATATCTAAATTAAAAAAAAACTAATTAATAAATGTTTATTTGTAGGTAGTGTTTATACTTTTATTTCATTAGTAACATAATTATACATAATTAAATGTACTATTAAGCCAGTGTGCAATTATTTTTGCGAATTTCGGAAAAAATATTTTACATTGTATTCAGTACATCGAGTCGACTCGGATTCGATTTCCACAGGCGACAAACAATTTTCACCACATTAAACCTACCCCTCTGGCTCCACCACCACTAACATATTTGGGAGTCGTAATTTGACGGCTTGTAACTGTACTTCACGTGCATAAATATATCACTTATCAAGATCTGCTACACAGCCTATAAGGTAAAAGGTGTAATGATACATTTATTTATTTATTATTTTTAACAATTGATCAAATCAAATTGAATTTTATTTTACCAATAAAAAGTATAAAATATAAAATTTATTGACTCAAACTATAATAACTTGTGTACGATTGACAGCACAAAGATAATAATATTTAGTACCGAATTTTATCACCAGATGTCATATTGATATGTGTCAAACGCTTCCTTATACTGTGATTTACTATTTTCCAATGTAGTAAATAAATAAATAAATCAGAATTTTATAGTTTTGTTGTCTCAGTTTAGTATGAGACAGTTTCATGTTCTGTTTTATTTTCTTTGATAATTAATAGCGTACATTTATATAGTTAATTTATAGAAGTTAAATCATTACAAATGCTAATAAATTATTAGAATAACACTAGACCATGCGAACAGGTTGTTTCAGTAACTAACTTAAGCCGCTGGCACTACATAACTCTAATCTAAGTATCAATAGTTAAGTAACTCATTAGTAAAGATTTCTGGAGCATATGAATAACTCTGTTCACTTGAAGTACGGTTGCACAAGAACAAATGTGTGTAAAAAGTGTACCACGAAATGGGATTACTCGACTTGCAGATGTTCAGTCACTCTGAGCAATTAGTAACAAATGAATCAACAATAATGCATCGCATGACACATATTCACATTACCTATTCACAGAAATGCATTGCAAACACAACTGTCATTCATTCTTATGTCTAATGTCTGTTAAATTCAACGAACTGTTATGTGAAAACAATAATTAGTGTAAATATACTATTGGTAGCACAATCAGCGTTTGAAGTTTCTCTTCGGAGAAAAAATGTAATATTGGAACAATTATATAAATTTGTTTTTAATCATATTTTTTATTTTATTTATTGACATAGTGACATAAAAAGTTACGTGTACAAAGAATTATAAGAAATATTAACATTGAACTTTATTTGTGTTATTAATCATTTCATAATTTCTATTTTTATTGTTATTAGGTTTTTATTTAACATTAAAGTTTTATATAAAAATATAATGTTATGTAACACACTTTGATTTTGATTGTATTTTGTACTTAAATGAACTTTGAACGTATTAATGTATTTTTAAACAAGCAACTGGCTTTTACTCCTGTGGCTCCCCCTCCACTAACAAATATATCTCTGACCGAGATCTGCTCCGGCAGAGTGCCACACCAAGTAATGGGTAAAAGGCGTGATGATATATTTATTTATTTATATTTTAAACAAGCGCAGGCGATGCTGCCTTAATTTCTTTATAGATTCGTTGTTAGAGAAGTGGGCGTAAGTGAAGATTTACGAAACAGGTATACAGGAGCGAATGATGGATGTTTGTTGCGTGATGATGGATTTTGGTTGTGAGGAAAGAAAGAGTTCGTATGGAGGAAGTGTTAATGTGGTTGAAACGAGTATCGTGTGTCAGGATGAGAATGTTGATGTGCACTGATACTCTATGAATGTTTCAGGGGTTCGTGCTGCCTTATTTAATGGGATATAGCGTGATGTTATGTATGTATGTATGTAAATTTCTGTTTGATTGATTTTAAAATTGAATAGTAATTAAGGGCTTGTATGTGTAAAATAACGATAAAATATTACATTGAAGTTTCAACTTAAATTTCAGAAAGTTTGTTTAGTTTTCTGACATGTAACTTTTTTTCACGAAGTATTATGGCATGTCAATTATTAGGGTGTACGGGAGCGAATGGATGTGCATAAATAATAAATAAATTAAATGATAAACGTCAATTTTCAGTAGATTCTAAGCAGCATGAAAGTAACAATAATAATAATCACTGTGCTGAGCTAGTCGTACTATAGTCATGGTATAGTAAATTAAAAGTCTTGAATAATAGCATTAATGTTTCATTATTCATCACTTTTTTTCTTATTTATATGGAAACGTACTTATAATGAATGTATTACTTAATGGTCGTAAAAAAAATAATTAATTTAGTATAATTTGGGGTACTAACACCTTTGGGGGACTTGATTTGGCGACTGGTAACCGCACTTCACGCGAAGAAATATATCACTTACCGAGATCTGCTTACGGCAGAGTGCCACACCCAGTAATGGGTAAAAGGCGTGATGATATATTTATTTATTTATTTATTTAATTTGGGGTATATGGCTCAGTAGTATCGAGTCGGATTGCAAATTTGAGAACTCGGGTTTCATTCCTAAAGTCTACAAACAATTTTAATCACATTAAAATTAACTCTGTTGCTTCTCCTCCACTATCATTTTTGGTAGCCGTTATTCGGCGGCTGATCACCGCACTTTACGCGTATACATATATCATTTACCGAGATCTGCAACAGCATAGTGCCTCACTCAGTAATAAGTTAATGGCGTGATGATATATTTATTTGTTTATTTTAGATAAAAATAGTATGTGTAACATGTAGGAAAAGTGAGCTTCCGTGACTCCAATTGTTGTAAAAGAAAATTTGTAAAATTGTAATTTTTTTTTGACAGTAGGAGTCTCAAAACTTCAAAAGTCTAAAAGACTAGTTTTGCTGAGTCAAATAATAAGTCCTTACAAATTAAATGAATTAATAACTCGAAATCCTTTTCTATCCAATACGAGTATAATTTCGATCCAACAGTAACCTCTTATATTTGCTGATATACACAAGCATAATCATTATCAGACTTTCACACAAGGTATGCGCCAAAGCGCCCGTAATCCGGTAGTGCAAAGTGGAGCGCACCTGTCGTTCGTCCGGACCGGACACCTGTGCCCCTCCTCGCACGAGTCGCTCACAAATCACAACCATCAACACATTCCAATAACAAGTATTGAAATATAGAAAGATCATTGTGAGATATGCCTGTATGGCAGGTTGTTTGTAAAGCAGCTATCGAGAATAATACAGAGGTTCCACGAAACTGTACCATAGGCACATACATACATAACGCCATGCTGTATTTCATTAAATGTGATAGCACGAACCCCTAAAACTTGCACAAAACATCCACTCATTAGATTTATCAAGGAATCAGTCTTGGTACAATATTCTCATCTTGACACACCAATCTCACTTCAACCACATTCATGTTCCCTCCATACAAGCTCATTAATTCCTCACTTTTTGAATCTTCCATCACGCAATTAATCTACTATCACATTTTACTTATTTAGTTAGATAAAATTTAATTTAAAATATGTATGATAGTTAAACGTTATACATTTGTTTGTATTTATTCTAATCTTACGACTTATATAGAATAATATGAATTTTTGATAACTTTAAAATAGTATGTTATGCATCAAGGGAGGGAAACAAGCGATTATTCCCGCGTGTGAAGTCGAGGTTTGCCATCTTCCCACAAGGAATAATCGCGCCCTCCCGTGAAGCATATTATACTTTTCGTAACAAGTGCACAAAAATTACTGTCTTATCAGGACAAATGTCAAATATGGGTTGCGTAATTAGTTACCTAGAAAACACCGCAAACAGCTAATAATCGTAGTCTCCAGGGAGAGAAACATCTCAATAGGGAGAGAAACATGCTACCTAGGGAGAGAAACATCCTACCTTATGTTTCTCTCCCTAGGGGAGAAAAGAAGTGTTTCTCTTTCTAAAATTAGGGAATAAGAACGTGTTTCTTGTGCATATGTTACGAAAATTAATTTTAACAATATTGAAATAAGTAAAATAAATTTTGTTAATTGATTTAGATGCAGAATTTAATTATGTGTAACTTTTATTTCAATGTTATTTCCTGTACATTAATCAGAGAAGCAATGGTAGTGGACTTTAATTTAACTCAGATATAAGAATAAGATTAGAAGAAAAATTTAATTTATTTGTTAATTTAAATAAATAATATCTACATTCTTTATCTTTACTCAAGGTTAAGCAGGTAATTTGATTGTATTCAAGGTACATCTAATTATACATTATAATATCTAATAGGTGTGTCAAGTGTCCATTACCTGAGGACATTTTTTAATTTGCTATATTTTGCATATTCATTTAATTTTTAATATATTCGAGTATATAAATATTGATTTATAAATTACGATTTATCATCATATAAACACTTAGCAATTATAGCTATTTGCAATTGACAAATTTCAATAGTTATTAGGAATACAAACAAAATATAAACTTGACATATTGACCTTTGACATAACGAATTTATTTTCAGGACATATACGTTTTTTAATAGTTTAAGATGCAATCGTAGAAAAAATATGTGTGTATCACGGGTGTAAAGTATATTTGTTCCTCTTACACTATTGCAGCTTTCGACTGCAATTAACGTGCTCAAGTAACAAAGAATCATTTTACACAAATAACTATTTGCTTGAAAAAATTTTCGGAGCTATTAGCGGTTCATTTATAATTTAAGTAATAGTTTTGAAAATCGTTATATGTTTTATAACATGTGAAGAACAAAAATAATATAAAATTATCCTTATGATTTATAATTGTGTGACATTCAAGCAGTTGTCAATTATTTTTTCAAAAGTAATTAAAAATATGCCTAATTTAATTCTAGGAAATATGACAAAAATTATATTTAAGCGATTGTCAATTGTTTTTTGTTTCAAAATTTGTTCAGGTTAGGCTGAGTTTGATATTAAATTAATCTTTTCAGACAGATTTTTTTTAAGCTATACAAATAAAATCAAGTTTATGTAAATATATGGTTGGAAAATTAACTGAAATGGACACAGCAGTTTTTTTATGCTATGTAAATATGTCTTTATTTTGACGTTTTGTTCAGTCAATCAGAATCAGAACGAAATATAGAAGCAAAACCAAACGATATATTGAAAGAAAATTTTAAATAGTCGGATTTCAGGCTTTAATTAATAGTAAAAAAGGATTTAAAATGAATATTTAATTTACCTTTTATACTATTAATTAAATCCAACTATTTAATTTTTTTCTTCAAAATTTACCATTCGGCTTATTAAAAAGAATTAAAATCTTTCTGATTTTAAAAAATTTCACTAACAATATATTGGTATTATTTTTTTTATGAGAGATTTATTTGCTTATGATATATTAAATTAGTTCACTATTTTAAATACAAAAATTAAAAATCACACCAAATTTCAAATGACTTCATCTCCCCATTATTGCCAAATAAATTACGAAGTATATTTGAGTTTTCTTGTTACATCTTAATCACATTTATATTAATTAAGCTTCTAAATAACTGCTCAACTCGTTAGTTCGTTACATGAAGAATAGAAATTTACCGCATTTTCAACAAGCTAGATGTTCTTCAAAACATAATCATCATTACCCTCAAAAATTTTCAACAACCAAGTAAATCCTAATGTTGTTACGGGTACCGCGTAGTACTTGGTACCGGCGTGCTAACTTTTAGTGAAGAATCGAGCCGTGTAATGTACTCATCTCGTTCCGGCCTGGATCGCACAGAGCTGCTGCTGAATGCTGACACCACCGCAGCTACAGCCTGCTGCTGCTGCTGTTCGTGATGATGCTAGCTATTATTAGAAGCGTACCTGCCATCATTGACACGGATATGCATGTTTATAAATATGTGCAAGTACATTTTATCACGTGGTGTAGTTTTTGTGAGTAAATCTTCTTTCTGTTTTGATTTAAGATCCCCAAAGTAATATCAGTGTCGAAAAGGTTTTAGAGCAAATTGAACAGCTCAGTGGTAATGCGTCGAACTGTGAGTTTTATTTCTGATTTTCACCACATTTAAATTGCCTTTGTGGCATCCCATCAACTAACATCTTTGGAGGGCTTGGTTTGGCGACAGGTAATTTCATTTCACGCGCATAAATTCATGGGTTATCCAGATCTACTACTGATGAGCGCCGTACCCAGTAATAGATAAAAGGCATGATGATATATTTATTTTTTCTACGATTGCTATGAAAAGCTGACAATTACGCTCTCATTTGTCATCGTAAAGTTGATGTTTTCTGTGGAACAATAAAAAAATATCATTGTCGCGCGTCTTCAATGGCAACGCGCGAAAAAGATATTAAATGCGCTCTTATTTCAATAGTTACCAGGGATACAAACAAAACAGAATCTTGTCATATTGACAGTTGACAGAATGAATTTATTTTCAGTACGTATACGTTTTTGAATAATTTAAGATGCAATCGTAGAAAAAATTATGTGTGTATCACGAGCGTAAAGTGTCTTTGTTCCTCTTACACTATTGCAGCTCTCGCCTTTGGCTCGCGCTGCAATTACCGTGCTCGAGTAACAAAGAATCACTTTACGCTCTTAATACACAAATAACTATTATTTGTTAATCAACAAACAAATACTAATTACATTGCTATAATTTTATTTAAATTTAAATTTTCAGGTACGATATATTAAATTTGTCACAAAAACAAATTTTTGTAACTTTTATATTTTATTTTTATTGTAACAATTTGTTAAAAATAAAAATTGATTTAGATAAAGAATGTAAATCTCTTAACTTTAATTTAAGTCGGCCTGTGGATCTTGAGAACCCTGGTTCGATCCCCACAGGCGACAAACAATTTTCACCAATTTAAAATCTACCCCTGTAACTCCCCCTAAACTAACATCTTTGGGGGCCGTGATTTGACGGCTAGTAACCGCACTTCACGCGAAGAAATATATCACTTACCGAGATCTGCTTATGGCAGAGTACCACACCCAGTAATGGGTAAAAGGCGTGATGATATATTTATTTATTTATTTATATATTTATTTTATTTGTTAATCAGCAAATAAATACTAATTACATTGCTATCATTTTATTTGAATTTTAATTATCAGGTACGATATATTAGATTTGTCGCAAAATCTATTTTTGTAACTTTTATATTTTATTTAAATTTCTTAACTTTTATTTAAAGGAATTTTCTCTAAACTAAATTGACGACTAGTAGCAGCAGAAAAATATATTTCCCATATTAAACGCTTATAGACCTCTTGTCATATTGTACCGGATATATTTATTCATTTTATATAGTTTACGTAATTAGAAATAAAACGTATGTCACAGATGATTAATAATTCGACTAATTTAAGTAGTGTGTCAGGTATAAAAAAAACCGAAACTAATATCATTCACAATACAATAGCAGTGAATAACGGATGGTTGAGTACAGAACAGGCGAACAGGGCCATAAGGCATCGCTTGCGCATTCATTTGCAACTCATTACCGGCGAAATGAGGCAGGCGACGACGGCTCGGTAGCAAACGCGGAATTTCGAAGCTGCGTGACCTTATTGTGCGTATGACACAGATCGTACCGCTGCTGGGTCGCCAGCAAGGACGCGACTTGAATATTTCTACATCGAATTCCTGCCACAATACTCTGAACTTTCCGTCCGGACTCCGGATGATGTTCAACTTTCATACTGTCAAGGTTATAAATTAAATGAAATAGTTATTTGTGTATTAAGAGCGTAAAGTGATTCTTTGTTACTCGATCACGGTAATTGAAGCACGAGCCAAAGGCGAGAGCTGCAATAGTGTAAGAGGAACAAAGACACTTTACGCTTGTGATACATACATCATTTTTTCTATGATTGCATCTTCAAATTATTCAAAAAGTATACGTACAGAAAATAAATTCGTTCTGTTAACTGTCAATATGACAAGTTTCTGTTTTGTTTGTATCCCTGGTAACTATTGAAATAAGCGCGCATTTAATATCTTTTTCGCGCATTGCCATTGGAAACGCGCGCAATGAACATCTTTTTAGCGCGTTGCCATTGGAGACGCGCAAAAAAGATATTTTTCGATTGTTCCACAGAAAACGTCAATTTTACGATGACAAATGAGAGCGTAATTGTCAACTTTTCATAGCAATCGTAGAAAAATATTCTTTTCCTAACACATGCACAAGAAACACGTTCTTATTCCCTAATTTTAGAGAGAGAAACACTGCTTTTCTCCCCTAGAAAGAGAAACATTATGTTTCTATCCCTAGGTAGCATGTTAGAGACTACGATTATTAGCTGTTTGCGGTGTTTCCTAGGTCTAGGTAACTAGTTACGCATCCCATATTTGACATTAGTCCCGATAAGACAATAATTTTTGTGCACGAAAAGTATAATATGCTTCACGGGAGGGCGCGATTATCCCTTGTGTGAAGTTGGCAAATTTCACACACGGGAATAATCGCTTGTTTCCCTCCCTTGATGTATAACATACTATTTTTCCCGGCCAAGAATAAACTGTCAGTTTATACAGGTTACATTTAACACATAATAGACTATTTTATCCCTTAGGGAATAAAGTAAATGGCAGCTATCCATAATTATTTTATTTATTAATAACAATATTCACTTTAGATGAATTTACAATATTTATTTAATGACATGGATCTGATGTCTTCATTTGTTCATTCCTTGAAATATTTCTTAAGGTTCGTTTCCTTTTCCCACTAAAACCTTTCGAGCTATTTGAATTTTTATTCTCCTTTGAAGCTTCTATGTAACCCTTCGCAACAACTTCCCTCCACTAACATCTTTGGGGCCATGATTTGACGGGTGGTAACCGGACTTCACGCGAAGAAATATATCATTTACCGAGTTGTGGTACTGCAGAGTGCTACACCCAGTAGTGAGTAAAAGGCGTGATGATATATTTATTTATTTGTTTGTTGCGAGTAATAATTTTTAATTAGTTTATTTTTTATGAGCATTATGCTATTATATTCAATAGTTTGTTTTATTATTCATATACTGTAAAGGGAAAAACATTCTGAAAATTCAATATTTTCATATCGATTATAATTTCAAGTTTTTTGAAATTGATATATTCATTTATTCCTTAATTAAATTATGTTTGCAACTTTCTTATTTTGAGATGTACTGTAAATGAGAGAAACAGTCGTGTTTAAAAGCGTTTGTCTTTTATTGCATATTGAAAATATTTTAGAAGATTTAAGTTTGCTCTTATTCCATCATACTAGAATATTCAAATTAAATTTATTCAAATATTCGTCTAGAACCAGAAGTACAGTTTATTTTTAATGTCGTGACGTTTACGTCATCACTGATATTTTGCAGTTTAAATTAAATGTAATATGAGAGGAGGAGACAAATAGAAACATAATATGTATCTGATAAAGAAAAAGATTATTTATCGTTCTTTGATTCGGAAAGTAATGACTTGAACATCACCATAATAAAAACAAACTATATATGTATATTATCATTTCAACAATATTAGAGTAGTCAATATCAATTCATCCTAAATTATTTATACAAGACCAATAGATGACATTTCTTGTTATATTTTTTCCAGTACCTCATAACTTGAAGAAACTAACATACAAATGCAGAGTATTTTGAACAATGCATATATTTACATAATATAATAAGCAGTGTTTTTGCGAACCTGTTTTGATCGAGGTTTCGATGTAACAAACACTGCATTCCGGTAACACATTTGAAATCTGTAACATATAAGTCCTTCACTTGTCACCTGTTGGCCTCTGCATGGCATCAGCACGAGCACTGCCATATGGAATGCTCATAGGCCGTACATGTTTACAGCCAGTATATAGGTATACAAATACAAAAACAAACTCTAATGGCCGGTTGCACCAATAACATTTTAAACTTGGTTTAAATTAATAAAAGGTAATTGAAGTTACATGTCATATGGAATAATTATTAAATAAATAAATATATCATCATGCATTTTACCCATTACTCCTGTGTATTATGCTTATCAGATTGAAGGAGAGTTTCTGAGGTCTGTGGATAAATTTAAAGACCACATAGACTATATAGTGAGTAAAGCCTCTCGAATGCTGGGTTTCATTTTGAAAATGACGAAAGATTTTACCAATATCCACTCCATTCGAAATCTTTACACATCACTTGTAAGGTCTATATTATTATATGCTACTCCAGTTTGGGCTCCCTACTATAGCGTACACATTAAAAAGATCGAATCTATTCAGCACAAATTTTTCCAACATATATTATGGCGACTTCACATGGAGTCCCCCAGAATAACGCATGATTATTTTACTATTGCTAATTTAACGAAGTTAAGCTCACTAGCGTCTTATATCAATTACAATGGTACATTATTTATATTTAAATTAATTAATAACAACATCGACAGTCCGTTTTTATTATCTAAACTGTCTTGGCAGATTCCGTCACGCAATCTGAGAAATGCTCAACCTATATTTTGTATTCCTCATTGTACCGCAAACTACTGGTTTCATGCTCCTTTATGGAGAATATGTCGGCGCTTTAATAGTTTAAATTTTAATATTAATGATGTAACCAGTGACTTGATTTCAACCACGTTAACCAGATTTATAGACTTAACCAAAAATATGCTATTAAATGATTTCTCCTGAGAAATGACCTGTATCCTATGTTACATGTGAAATGAAATATGTAAAGTCGTACTACTTATACGCACATATTGTATTTTGGGCGATTGCCTGTTCGAATGAATAAATAAATAAATAAATAAATAAATTACTGGGTGTGGCATTCTGTCATAAGCAGATCTCGGTAAGTGATATATTTTTCACGTGAAGTGCTGTTACCAGCCGTCAGATCACGGCCCCCAAAGATGTTAGTGGAGGGAGAGCCACAGGGGTAGATTTAAATTGGTGAAAATTGTTTGTCGGCTGTGGGGGTTGAACCAGGGTTCTCAAGATCCACAGGCCGGCTCGATAACACTGTGTATATATATATATATATATATATATATATATATATATATATATATATATATATATACTTAATTTTTTTTTGAGTTTGTTGAACGAGCTTGTATGAAAGGAATTATGAATGTGTATGAAGCGAAAAGGAAGATTAATTGTACGATCTAATGAGTAATATTAATTGAAAGTTGGTGCTTTCCCATCAGAATATTATTTTTTATATAAATTGTTATTTTTACATATAAAAAATACATGTTTTCAGTTCTATTTGATTTAATTTTAATTTTGATGGAGTTTACCTGACGTAATTTATGTGACATGTGACTTGTTTATTCTTCCGCTGTGACGTATAATGCGAAGGAAGTCAGGTCTCTGTTGACTGACTCGTATGTATGTACGCATGCATGTATATAATGCTAAACGGAAATGGAAGCAGATATGCGTGGTTAAAATAGAAATATGCAACTAATGTTGACACATGGAATATGTTATTTATTTTTAAGTAATATTTATGAAAGGTTATTTCTATTCATAAGAATTTTTAAAATTTGTAATAAGCACAACAATTAACAGTATTATAATTACACTAAACTATTAGACACATGTTTTTTAATCTACTGAATTGTTAATATTATAAATATAATAAGTAATTTATTAGGAGTAAATTTTTCATAAATAATTTCAAATTTCTATAAATATTCAGTACTTCGTTATTGTAATATGTAAACACTTTCTTTCTTGAATTACTTGACATGTAGCTTACGTTTATTACAAAAGGAGTGCCAAAAGTTTCTATTGAAATATTTACTAACAAAATAGTGTTAAGATGCTTATTAGAATAATCTCCTTGACATATTAATTCCAGTACCTTTTGCAGTTTTAAAATCTGAAATAAAAATACTACTTATTTTGTGTCAAGTGCTACTCGTATTTAATCTGGCATCTTTATATTTTACAATTTACATTTATTAAATAATATATATCGACGTAGAATTATATACAGGTTGTCAATTATTATTTTATCATAAGGAAACTTTAGATTTAGTCTTCTTTTCCGGGCTTCAAAGTAGTTACTCATTTCTTTCAGTTAACAAATTTTTTAGAATAAAATTGATTATAATCTTTAACAGCGCAATTCTTAAAAGAGTTTTAGCTAATCCTGAATTTGCTAAACCATATTCTCCAAAAAGTTTTTATAAACTTTAATACAATCTTCATAACATTAGATTTTCGGAAATTGATGTGGAATAACTTTTTAAAAACAGAGAGAAAATTGGAATAAAATCAGGTTTGAATAACAGGCGACCCAAGCTTATTTGATTTAAAGTATATGTCCGTCAGTACGGTGGTGTGGATAGCAATATAGAATTCGAAACCGAAGATCCCGAGTTCGAATCTCACTCATGCTAAAAATTATATGAACTACTATACTGCGACTCGGTGAGTGTGGACCCTGTACTATAATTGGGATTAAATTCCTGTTGTACAGAGTAACATAAATAAATAAATAACAGGAGTCCCAGGTTCAAATCCTGACGGTATTCCAATTTTTGTCTAGTCTCTAATTTAACACAATCATAAGGTGACTTGGAGGCTGAATTTTGTGAAACATAGTCAAGTGTTTATTTTATACTTTTTATTAAACCTTGTTTCACCAAGTGTTGGATGACAATTAATTTTGTCTTTGTTGTTATTTAAATTGCTATTGCGTAGCTTTTCCTTTTTTCGGTAGATGGCATGATCTGTTCCACAGAACTTCTCATGTCATCTTACCTGTTTGTTAGAGATCTTATTCTCTGCTGGCACAGTTCTTCGTCACCAGCTTCTTCACGTGAACTTTGTTCTAGGTGAAGAAGTGAGTTATACCATACTGATGAGCTCTAATAAGAGCGAAACGCGTCTATGGTTACTAACTGTGCTGGCCAGCCTCTGACGATGCCCTCATAAGGTGACTTGGAGGCTGAATTTTGTGAGACTTTGCCAATTGTTTATTTTACACTTTTTATTATTATATTTATCCGTCAGTACGGTGGTGTGGATAGTGATACAGAATTCGAATCCGGAGATCCCGAGTTCGAATATCACTCAAGCTAAAAATTATATATGAACTACCATACTGCGACTCGGTGAGTGCGGATCCTGTACTGTAATTGGGATTAAGTTCCTGTTGTACAGCGTAACATAAATAAATAAATAAATCTAAAAAATTATTCTTAAAATTTGCTAAGGTGGATGTGGACAGAGTACTTTCATATTTTGTGCTTAGAGTTTCTGCATGTCTTAATCTTATTTAGAAGTTGATTAATTAACCCTTTGCACTCCAGCCTAATAAGCAATAGTAGGAACCAGTAACTCCAAACAAATGCAGATCACACACATTGGAATGCAAACGTAAACACTTTTGATTATCTAAGACTTAAGAGCGCTGAGTGAGATAAACAAGCGTGTCGCAAATGCGGCGACAACGGAGTGCAAAGGGTTAATGAATCTTCAATTTATTTTGTTCCATTTTTGTGATAGGAATATGCGATTTCCCTGTTAATTTCGATGTATTATTCTATATGATAGTATTTACTCGAATGACATTTATTCTTGTTGCAGGTGACCGATGGTTGGTGTCCTGCCTGGGAGTGCTGTACCTGTCCAAGGGATTGTTCTACCGCGTGGTGCCGGCGGACCAGACGTTCGCTCCGGCAGACCAATACGCCGGCGTATTCCGTTTCCGGTTGTGGTGGTGCGGCGAATGGACCGAGGTGCTGGTTGATGACCGCTTACCCACCGTCCACGGCCGCCTCGCTTTCCTCCAGGCCACGCACTCGGATCAATTCTGGCCGGGACTGCTGGAGAAGGCATACGCAAAGTAAGTAGAGACTTCACGAAATTAAAATTGTTTAACGTGAAACATTGTCACGCTTATAAATGTATCGACTGCAGTTTCATTCACAGCTGTTAACATAGTCACTGTTTTTGTCGTTTGTCACAACCTTCAAATGTTTGACATATACAGGGTGTTTCACAACTTAGAGCAAAAAATTAAAGGGTATATTCTGTACGACGTGCTGATTATGAAACAAAAAGATTTTTTTTAAATTCGTAAAATTAAGGGTTGTTAACCTAAAACATTTTTTGTAGTACTGCACTGGATTCGCTTTCCTATTAAACACAAACAATGAAGTAGGTATTAACTACGAAAGAATAATTACACAATTCAATTATTAGCAGTTATTTATAATATAATTTTATTTAATTAATAACTTTAACATAATCATCCACCCAGTGGCAGTGGCAACGAAAAATTTTGGACTGGGAAACATGGAAAATAGATTTGCGATTTAAAAAAAAATCTTTTTGTTTCATGATCAGCACGTCGTACAGAATATACCCTTTAATTTTTTGCTCTTAGTTGTGAAACACTCTGTATAATAACGTTCATTCATTCGCACATGCAGTTTTAGTCTTTGTCATAAGCATAAACACAAATATAAAAGTTTGCAAACTTGAAATTTTTGTCTTTGTTTTAACCTAAAATGGTTGTATTTCTTCAATTATACATTAAACTAAAAATAGTAGCAAACTATACTAACCAATTACTACCGTTCGGATGGTAACCGCACTGTCCGCGCATAAATATATCATTTACCGAGATGTGCTACGGTAAAGTGCCACACTCAGTAATGGGTAAAAGGCGTGATGATATATATTATTTTAGTTACAGAAAATAATGATCAACACTATACATTCTTTAATATCAATTTGTTGTCAAATTATCAACAGTTTGCCGTCAGTACGGTGTGGATAGCGTTACGGAATTCGAATCCGGCGATCCCGGGTTCGAATCACACTATGTACTACTACATTGCGTCTCGGTGAGTGCGGACCCTGCACTGAAATAGGGATGAAATCACTGTTTTACAGCGTAACATAAATAAATAAATAAAAATTATAAATTGCGAAAGTTGGTTTTTGTAATAAAATGGTAGTCATTTTTATTATATTGCTAGTTTAATTTAACATTCAAAAAGCAAGAACAACAGTAAACAAGTAGAATAATTTTTGGGGAATTTTTGTCACATGTTACTCATATACATAACGATCATTGAACTCCCACATAAATACGTGACAATTTTAAATATGAGGGTACCAGGTACCAGCAATTCGTAACAATAACATTTTGCATTAACATATCTGAAAATATGTTGTAAACATAGAGAATTTATTCATATTTAGCAAGTGCCTCATTAAACAAAATTAAGTGAAAGTTTTGTTTTATTTTGTTACACATAAATAGCACAGAAAAACGTAAGTGTAAATATTTTAAATTATACTTATACAGCTATTTTAAATTTAGTAATATTAACTAAATAAATTCTATTATACAGGGTGTTTCAGGACTAGTGTAACAAACTTTAACAGCTTATTCCTGAGGTCATTTTGAGCCAAAAATGTCATATGAACGAAATTTTCAAATTTTTGTAATCAAGATACTTTCGGAAAACAAGGGTTTTATTGAAAAGTCATTTTATTTATTAATATTAACATGCATACGAGTTCAAGGCGCTCATTTTGAACACTTGCTGTAATTTTTTTTTAATTTGTTATCTTATTTCATATTGTGTTAACCTATTCCATGTTTGGTTATGTTGTTCTGTGTCTATTTAATTGTGTCATTTTATGTTTTGTTCTCTAAATCGTATTCGTTAATATTAATAAATAAAATTAATCAAGACAAATAGGGTATGACTTTTCAATAAAACTCTTGTCTTCCGAAAGTATCTTGATTACAAAAATTTGAAAATTTCGTGTTATTTATAGAACTTTAATCTCTTGTATTCGGGTAACTAGAAGGAATAGGACCTATGTTCATATGACATTTTTGGCTCAAAATGACCTCAGGAATAAGCTGTTAAAGTTTGTTACACTAGTCCTGAAACACCCTGTATACAGAACTACTATATTGTCATTCTACTCAAACAATTTTCAAATATCGTGTGTGCAATAATGAATAGGTATTATTGTATTATATGGTAGTGTAGTTGTTATAGATAGGTATGTGTACGTTTGGATTTAGAATACTCAGCGAATGAACTGTAGCTGTCAGGCGGCGTTGATCGCTGGTGGTCAGTACATAGGGAGTTTATTGACCTTGGAAAACTAAACAACAAAAACCACACACTTAAATTCATGACATGAAACGTACATCAGCTAGGTACTTCCACACAGGTGTAAATAAACAACGCTTACATTACCTTCCTTTCAACAAATTACATCAAAGTATTTTCAAATCATTTTACATTATTGTTTACACGTAATATTTTCAAATTTATTACAATTCTTTTAATCTTTAACTTCAAAACATATATACAAAACAATATTTTTCATTTATAACAACAATAATATCGTGTTTCAAAATGTGAAAAGCCAGTTTCTCATATCAAAATTATTGTAAAGTGTAGGTACCTACTACAAATAGTTATTTTTGTATTAAGTGCGTGAAATGAGTGTTTTTTTTTGTTGCGCGTAAGAATATCTTTTTAGTCAAAATCACAGGTCGAGAGAAAAAAGTCATTCGACCGCGCCGAAAAACAAGAATTTCGCCCAGGAAATACAAATAAAATGTTTCTACAACTGCAAAAAAAAAATACAATAATGATTGATTTATTCAAGTATATTGAAGAAAATAATAATAAAATATGTATTTGGTACTATTGATGTGATGTAACAAATGGAACGTGAAAAACTAAAATAAATAAAATCTCATTTTGCGCACCAAGCTGCAAAATATTGTGCAAAATACGCGTTGTTACGGTAAAGTAATTGATGAAAAATCAAGTACTTCGCGTATTGATATTAGTGAAAAAAGTTAACATTTTTTGACAGTTGTTTTCTCTATTTTTATAAAATATATAAATAAATTTTGGATCTTGAGAACTTTGGTTCGATCCCCACAGCCGATAATTTTCACCAATTTAAATCTACCTGTGGCTCCCTCTCCACTAACATCTTTGGGGACCGTGTTTTGACGGCTGGTAACCGCATTTCACGCGAAATATATATATCACTTACCGAGATCTGCTTAGACAGAGTGCCTCACCCAGTAATGGGTAAAAGGCGTGATGATATATTATTATTATTATTATTATAAATAAATTAAATAAATATATCATCACGCCTTTTACCCATTACTGAGTGTGGCACACTGCCGTACCAAATCTTGGTAGGTGATATATTTTTTCACGTAATGTGCAGTTACCAGCCGTCAAATCACGACGCCCAAAGATATCAGTGGAGGGGGAGCCACAGAAGTAAATTTAATTTAGTGAAAATTGTTTGTCGGCTGTGGGGATCGAACCAGAGTTCCAGGGCGACTCGATACCACTGAACCACCTACCCCATTGACAATAAAATCTGTAATATTTTTTTAAAATTCTTATAACGTGTTTGGGAACCACTGGATTATTTTGGACAGTCAAGTATAGCCTCATAAGCTACTTTTTTCCCTATATTTGGTCTGTACTATACACATCTACGGTAATAAGGTAATACCGCCATAGAAAATAAACTTATCTAATGTGTTAATCGTCTGTATTGTGTCGTAAATGGACACTTGTGTACGATAGCCCCCAGCACTGTGACCATAAAATGCCTAACAAGACTATACTTTGTCCAATCCAGCTGACTTGTTAACTTCCTGAATACCTTACGCCAGTGGTTTCCAAACTTTTTCTCTCAACGGCCCCTTTGTTCCTTAAAAAATTGTCGCGCCCCCCTCATTTTTTTTAATATATATAGAATATAATACAAAAAAATGAGTACTATAAACAAATATTGTTATTATATAAGATATTTGTTATAACAAATCTTTTTCTTAACCTAAAATTATGTTTATTACAACATAATAATAGAACAAAATAATGTAATAACATTTATAAACTTAAAATTGTAATAAGATTGGAAATTATATTTAATTTAAATTAGGTATATTTAATACAATATAATCATAATTTTTGAGTGTGCTGAATGGGCGCTTGTTTTTCAGTTTCTCGAACCGGGGAGTCATTGAAGATATCGCCACTCGCAATTCTTTTTTAACGAATAATCGAGTTCAATATTTTGTTTTTAAAACAGCTACAGCGGAAAAGCCTGTTTCACACAAATAAGATGTTACGAAATGTAATAAAATTTCTAAGGCTTTGTTTGTTAAACTAGGGATATTTTACTGCAAGCGCGAGTTAGAAACACGTGTGTGCTATGATGTAAATGAAGAATGTGTTCATAAGCCTCAATTATATTTTTATACAGTGCGCCCCCCTTGGAACAATCTCGCGCCCTCTTAAGGGGTAAGGCCACTCTAGAAAGGAAAAAAAGGGTCATTTTCAAGATTTTTTTTAACGAAATCTAAACGTGCTGCTTAAGAACTGTTTTTGGATCTTTATTTAGTGCTCTTTAGACTTTAAATTAAAAATTTTTTTAAAGAAAATATTCAAAATTGTCGTCAGAAATTAAAAAAAATGGCGACTCCTCTCGGCGCGTAGGGCAAATCGGGCGAAAACATTCCGGGAACAGCAATAGACCTGGATCAAAAAGGGATATGGTTTCTTAATCTATGATGTATACTCTAAAAAACTACGGGCTGGATTTTGAATATTTTGATTTTTAAGCAAATGGCGCACGTTTGAAAAAAAATTCATTATTCGGCACTAAAGTTCTGTATAAAAACGACCATAAAAAACGAATGAAGCACTTTAAAAAAAAAGCCCCCATAGTTTTTTAGTATTTTATATCTAGAATAAGAAATAAAAAGATTCAACACGATCCATCAATTAGTATTTCAGATTTCTTTTCGCCCGATTTTGAAAATATGATTTCGAGAAAAACGCGTTTAAAGTTTCTAGTCGTGTATATATAAATACTAGTACCAGGGTTCGTAAATATCATGATATTTATAATAAATATCAAAATATCTGATATATAGGATATATATCAGATAAATATCACTTTTTGGATATTTATTTTTTAATTTTAGTTTTTGTACACATTTATTATCACAATAGGAAATACAAAATAAATTATTTCTCCTAAATAAAAAATTAACATAGGTAATGAAAAAAAGTAAATATACATTGAATGGATACACAAATATTATATAGTACTAAGAATAGTAAGAATATTTAAATAATCCTATATCCTAAATAGGGGCAAATCATCATCTTCTGATGAACTTCCTGAACATAGCGTTGCAGATATACTCACTTGGCCAAATCCAATCTAAATTAGTTTTTTTTTGTAGTTTCTTTTTGGTTTAAATATTTAAACATAAAAACTAATTTACCGGCTTTGTCGTTACCGAGACGATTACGTAATTGGGATTGGACAATGCCAAAACTGGAGAAATATCGTTCCAGCCCTGCTGTGCCTGCTACAGCAGTGTGTAACTGTTCACATAGTTCAATAAATGTACTTTTATTTGTCCACTCTGACTCATTGATAGTTACACTTTTCCACCATATTAAATGATTTGTATTTCTAAAATGAGTACCAAATAAACATTTTGGAAATGGTTCAGACTTTGCCGTTAATGACATCACAAATGGCACACAATTTGGATTTATGTCGTTGATGTGAAGTTAGTCAAAAGCAAGTAAAGTAAGAATTATCTTTAGAATATAATTTTAACAAAATTAATGAAAGTAATAATGTGAGGTATACTGTATTTATTATAGACTATTTGAAATTTTTATATAATGGATATATATCTTCGAATCCAGTCTATAAGTTAACTGAAGCACGAGAAAATTAATGCCGTTGAGCGCGTTTTCATATCACATTTAGTTTTCGAAATATAGCCTCGGAAAAGTAGAAAAACTGAAAAATTCGAAAAATTTCACTTTTCCGGAGGCTATATCTCAAAAACTAAACAAGATATGGAAATGCGCTCAACGGCGTTGAATTCCCCGTGTCCGAATTGACTTATAAGCAAATTTTCACACAATTTTAAGCAATTTAATATTTTTAATTATTTCCTAAGGGGTACCCCTTTGGTTTTTTCAGATTTTAATTCAATTTTCCCAAAAATCCTTAATCGTAGGATTATTAAAACGAAAATTTACATACATATGTATTTTGACCCACTGAATCCAGTGGTGCAATCTTCAAATGCATATGACTTCTGGTTTTCGAGAAAATGTTAAAAAACCGCTTTTTGCGATTTTTTTGGCGGAAAATTGAAAAAAAATAAAAATCGCTGAAACTATGTTTATAAGTTAACTGAAGCACGAGAAAATTAATGCCGTTGACCGCGTTTTCATATCACATTTAGTTTTCGAGATATAGCCTCGTAAAAGTAGAAAAACTGAAAAATTCGATAAATTTCACTTTTCCGGAGGCTATATCTCAAGAACTAAACAAGATATGGAAATGCGCTCAACGGCGTTGAATTCCCCGTGTCCGAATTGACTTATAAGCAAATTTTCACACAATTTTAAGCAATTTAATATTTTTAATTATTTCCTAAGGGGTACCCCTTTGGTTTTTTCAGATTTTAATTCAATTTTCCCAAAAATCCTTAATCGTAGGATTATTAAAACGAAAATTTACATACATATGTATTTTGACCCACTGAATCCAGTGGTGCAATCTACAAATGCATATGACTTCTGGTTTTCGAGAAAATGTTAAAAAACCGCTTTTTGCGATTTTTTTGGCGGAAAATTGAAAAAAAATAAAAATCGCTGAAACTATGTTTATAAGTTAACTGAAGCACGAGAAAATTAATGCCGTTGAGCGCGTTTTCATATCACATTTAGTTTTTGAGATATAGCCTCGGAAAAGTAGAAAAATTGAAAAATACGAAAAATTTCACTTTTCCGGAGGCTATATCACAAAAACTATTTGATATTTTTATATAATGGATATATATCATTGCAAAAATATGACGATATATATCAAAATAAATATCATGATATATATCGATCGATATATATCTTCGAACCCTGACTAGTACTAATAGATATATGCTTTTTTTCCTCTGAAATACTTCCGCCCGGCATTTAAATTAATTGTCCCCTATTTCTAAGGGTTTAAATTATAATTGAAGCAAATAAAAAAAATATGCATTTTTAAACAATTCTAGAGTGGCCTTACCCCTTAAGGGGGCGCGCCCCACAGTTTGAAAACCACTGCCTTACGCACACATACACATCATTACATGCGTAAGCGTAGTGCCCGCATACTACATCATGTGGGTATGCAGTGTAGTTTCCTTTGATAAAAAAGTACTTTCTAGTCACACAATGTAATGTCTAAAACTTCCTGTAAAGTAGTCACTTGTTTAAGTACTGGACACTAGAGGTAATCAACTTGATGGGTTTCGAGAGTGTTAGTGAGTTACTTAACACTTAGATAATAATTAATCGCATGAATTGCTTTACATAGTTGCGTGGAATGTGAGATATCGTTAATGAAGAATTCATTATAAACATGCAATATAGTAGTTAGCTAATATATGCGTAGGAGAAGTATAAAAAGTAAAATTGTTTTAATAATGCGTACTTTTAATTCTGATTGGTTAAATTATATGCAGAATATAGATTCAGTAGGTACTGCATTAACTTTGATTTTGATATTAAAAAATCTGATGTGGACACCACATGACTTCCTTGTACGCGTATTAAACTATAGATATTTTTTTAATTGCACATATTTGACATAAAATCTTTTATTTTTTATTTTTTGTTCTAATCCATAGCAAACTTAATTAAAAAAAAAACAACAAAAAATATATAATATTTAAATTTAGATATCTCGCTTATGCAAAAGGCTAATTTAAAAATTCTTAATGTGCTAGACGCAGAATTTAATTCTCTAAAACGTTTATTTGCAGCATTTATTTCTAAAATTAAAATAATACAATTTTTTTCAAGGAAAACTGTTAGCAGCTTCATGTAATGTGTCACTTCCGGTTAGTGTATTTTAACCAAAATCTATTATGTTATTTCCATTGATATAGTAGTCTTATATACCAAATTTGGAAAGTTTGAAATTATATTTGAATATAGTTTTTTATGAAAATCTATTATGGGCTTCAAGTAAAGTACCACTTCCGGAAGTTATATAATGACCAAAAAGGGAGGTGCACAACTAGATGTTATAACAGTCCTAAATATAAAATTTTAATTTTCTACGCCTTACCGTTTTTGAGTTATGTAAAATACATACGTACGTACAGACGTCACGACGAAATTAGTCAAAATGGACTCAGGGAGGGCCAAAATGCGTATTTTCACTGAAATCTGAGAACCGAAAATTTTCGCGATTACAATACTTCCTTTACATCGTACAAGGAAGTAAAAACAAAGATATATTAAACTAGTATGATATAATTTTCATAACACGTCCAGATTAATCATGAAGTTTTATTTGATTTTTTTTTCGTTATTTCAATATCTTATTTATTTCAGTGGTATCAAGTCGGCCTGTGGGTCTTGAGAACCCTGGTTCGATCCCCACAGCCGACAAACAATTTTCACCAATTTAAATCTACCCGTGTAGTTCCCCCTCCACTAACATTTTTGGAGGGCGTGATTTGACGGCTGGTAACCGCACTTCACGCGAAAAAATATATCACTTACCGAGATCTGCTTAGGAAGAGTGCCACACCCAATGATGGGTAAAAGGCGTAATGATATATTTTTATTTATTTATTTATTTATGTTACGCTGTACAACAGAGTCCGCATTCATTGAGCTGCAGTGAGGTAGTTCATATAATTTTTTGCTTGATTGAGATTCAATTTTGGAATATCTGGATTCGAATTCCGTAACGCTATCCACACCACCATACTGACGGACATTGATTGCGAAAAATAGTAAAATAGTTTTGAATAAAAGCATGAATCTGAAGTTTTATGTACGGCGATGAAATATTTTGTATACTCGTATATATTTTTAATAGGGTAGGTGGCTCAGTGGTATCGAGTCGGCCTGTGGATCTTGAGAACCCTGGTTCGACCCCACAGCCGGCAAACAATTTTCACCAATTTAAATCTACCCCTGTGGCTTCCCCTCCACTAATATCTTTGGGGGTCGTGATTTGACGGCTGGTAACCGCACTTCACGCGAAAAAATATATCACTTACCGAGATCTGCTTAGGCAGAGTGCCACACCCAGTAATGGGTGAAAGGCGTAATGATATATTTATTTTATTTATTTATATATTTTCTTAGTAATTTATCATTCCACATACGAATATGTTTTTCCGTAATTTGTTATTTTTAGAGAAGTCTTTTTAGTTAGAAATAAGTGCTGAATGAAGCAGCTGATTAAAACAAATTAAATAGTAAACAAACGCACTCAAAAAAATATATAATAAGGTCTCTTGCTTTGTGTTTGCAACTGATTTAATATTAATTAATATCCATGTGTGTTTTTTTAGATTGCACGGTTCCTACGAAGCTTTAAAGTACGGCACGCTGCTGGACGGCTTGGCCGATTTGACAGGCGGCATCACGGAGAGCATCCCGGTGCGACAGGATGCGCCATCAGGGGGCCGCGCACTAGCCAAGTTGCTCGAGATGACTTCTGTTGTTACGTGTGTAGTGCAGCCGCCAACGGCTCAACAGGTAATTCATGTCAGAACACTCCTAGTTCAGCTAGTCGTTCAGAGATGTATTCATGATACTGCTGTTACTATTTTCGTTTTCAGTTTGAATTTATTCTAAGTAAAGTACTTCTGTTGCAGCGCTTGGTATTTTAAGATTGATGTACCTATTGATTATATTCAAATTTTAAGTAATAGATATAATTATTCAATTCTGTGGTAACATTTCGAACTATCAGTGAACTGGAATTCAACTTGCACAACTACAAATGATTTTAACAACAAAGACAAAATTAATTGTCATCCAACACTTGGTGAAACAAGGTTTAATAAAAAATATAAAATAAACACTTGGCTGTTTCACAAAATTCAGCCTCCAAGTCACCTTATGATGGCATCGTCAGAGACCGGCTAGCACAGTTAGTAACCATAGACGCGTTTCGCTCTTATTAGAGCTCATCAGTATGGTATAACTCACTTCTTCACCTAGAACAAAGTTCATGTGAAGAAGCTGGTGACGAAGAACTGTGCCAGCAGAGAATAAGATCTCTAACAAACTGGTAAGATGACATGAGAAGTTTTGTGGAACTGGTCATGCCATCTACCGAAAAAAAGGGAAAGCTACGCAATAGCAATTTAAATAACAACAAAGACAAAATTAATTGTCATCCAACACTTGGTGAAACAAGGTTTAATAAAAAATATAAAATAAACACTTGGCTATGTTTCACAAAATTCAGCCTCCAAGTCACCTTATGAGGGCATCGTCAGAGGCTGGCTAGCACAGTTAGTAACCATAGACGCGTTTCGCTCTTATTAGAGCTCATCAGTATGGTATAACTCACTTCTTCACCTAGAACAAAGTTCATGTGAAGAAGCTGGTAACGAAGAACTGTGCCAGCAGAGAATAAGATCTCTAACAAACTGTTAAGATGACATGAGAAGTTTTGTGGAACTGGTCATGCCATCTACCGAAAAAAAGGGAAAGCTACGCAATAGCAATTTAAATAACAACAAAGACAAAATTAATTGTCATCCAACACTTGGTGAAACAAGGTTTAATAAAAAATATAAAATAAACACTTGGCTATGTTTCATAAGAGCGAAACGCGTCTATGGTTACTAACTGTGCTGGCCGGTCTCTGACGATGCCCTCATAAGGTGATTTGGAGGCTGAATTTTGTGAAACATAGCCAAGTGTTTATTTTATATTTTTTATTTTTAACAAATGATTTTCTTCACATTTAAATTATCTTTTTGACTTTTAATATCTCGCTCATGTATTCCTTACACTTGAAATCTTTTAGCACCAAACAAACCTTCAATCCCACCCATTCATTCGTTCCTCTACACCTGTTTCATTAATTTTTCATTCGACTTACGTTCCATTAAAATCATCTCAATTTACTCACACCTATTCCTCTAACAACGAATCTAAAGATATAAAAAAGGAAGGCAGCGTTGTATATATTTGTTTTTGAAAGTAAATCCCACACAATTGCAATTATAACATTCACCACTGCTCAAAATTGTACAGGGATATTTTTAAAATTGAATGTAAAATTAAAACTATAAATTATATTATAAGCATGTATTTAAAAGGGATTCAGTATAAAAATTAATATAAATTATATTCAAATAATTGTAATAAAAATAATACCTCAGGTATTTTTATAAATATTTGAATACAATTTATAGTTTTAATATAACATTCAATTTTTAAAATATCTCTGTGCAATTTTGAGCAGTGTATATAAGAATAGAAGACGAATCAAAAAGATGAGATAGGGAGGGGATATCGTCCTACGTTTGTTTTTTAAAGTTAATTTCAAATAAAGTCAAATATCGAATAGAAAATCTTAGAAAGCCAAATCTTTTTGATTATCTTCGTAACGAAAGTTTTTAAAATGACAGATGGTATAGCAAAAGATTTCTTTCCAAAAATTTCAATGAATTATATCATTTTTCGAAATCTGTGATAGCATGAGTACCATACCCAGAAATGAGTAAAGTAGGATGATAATATATTTATATTTTATTTTAAAAATATTGAAAAAATAACAATATTTCTCTTGTACTTACTTAAACTTGTTTCTTGTTACATCATCCGTATATATTATCTACAACTAGATTTTCTTCTCTTTACAGATAAGAACACAATCAGAAAAATTAGCTAATGGAATACAAATAGGAACAAATTACAGATTATACGCTGTGGAAAGGGTGAGTAGTTTTATAATCATTGTATTCATAAAATACATATACCAATTTATTGAGTAAAATGGAACATGTACAATTATTTAGTTGCTAAATTTCATTCTCTACAACTTTTGTTTATTTTTTTTTGTAATGGTTCACATTACAGAATGTCTATGAAATTGTAGACGACATTTTAACACCAATAAAAATAATTGACTTTGATTTTATAAACTATCAGTTCGATTTTAATTTTTTTAACTTATCCTGAATTTTGTATTCGTTTACCTTATTCAAATCCGATATTAAAAACTTAATCCAAATCAGTTCTAAAAATTAAATGTATATATTAAGGTTTATTTAAACATTTTTTAGAGTTTGATTTAGCTTAACTTGATTAAACTAAAATTCAGGATTAAGTAGAATTCCGACTATACTTTTTAAATTATATTTTTAACTATGTATATATTTTACATTTGTAAGAACGAACTAATTTAACCATGTATAACTTTCCTAGGTGGAAACCTTCTCCGGCGAACCAATCCAACTCCTCCGTCTCCGAAACCCTCTCGGTCCCGCTGCAGACTACGTAGGCTCATGGAGCCGCGAGTCTCCAGAATGGGACGGCGTTCCTCCCCAGGAGCAGGATCGTTTGCAGCTTCGAGATCCTGCTGCAGCCGGGGCCACCGGAGACTTCTGGATGGCATACAGCGACTTTATACGCACCTTTACTAACCTAGAGCTCGTACACTTGGACAGCGATACAAGTCGCGATGAACCAAGCCTCCACCATAAGGCCACGTGGCAGATGAGGCTGTATCAGGGGTATTGGCAACGGGGCGTCACTGCAGGAGGGTGTAGAAATAATCCAGGTAGAAATAAAAATACAACAAATTAAAGAAAACCAAATTTTATGATAGCCATACGATTGATTTTGATATATTCGTAAAATATTTTCATTTTAAACTGGAGAGATCGGCATAAAACGATTAAATGCACCGCAATTACGTTTACAAACGAACTTAAAATATGACCCGTTATAACTGGTAGGTGGTAGGTGGCTCAGTGGTATCGAGTCAACCTGTGGATCTTGAGAACTCTGGTTCGATCCCCACAGCCGACGAACAATTTTCAGCAATTTAAATCTACCCCTGTGGCTCCCTCTCCACTAATATCTTTGAGGGTCGTGATTTTACGGCTGGTAACCGCACTTTACGCGAAGAAATATATCACTTACCGATATCTGCTTCGGCAGAGTGTCACACCCAGTAATGGGTAGAGGCGTGATGATATATTTATTTATTTATATTTATAACTGGTTTCACAAGGTTCGCACAGGGTTGTACAGCCCCATTCGCCGGTATTTTTAAATGGTCAATCATAGGAAAAAAACAACAATAATTTTAGGCTGAATACGACCCTTAAAAAATTACCTGTTGTGACCATCGTTAAGCGATTTGTGTTAGCCGCACTAATAGATTTCATTGTAGTTATATGGGACAGGGACGTTTAATAGTTTTATGCCGATTCCTCTAGTTTAAAATGAAAATAGTATACATATGTTTGAATGAGAAGTGTTTGTAGTATTGTCAGGGGCGTATCTGGGGTACTTGGCGCCTGGGTTCTGAAGCAGAATGTGGCGCCCCGAGGCGTGCGCCGCAGGCGAAAATTTTGGAGCACAAAAATGCGATATGGTACTCAAAATACGTGGAATTTTATGCTCTACGATACAGAAAGAGTAAGGCAGTATGCCGACACGCCGTACTATGCGAAACTTGCGTGTAGATTTAGAGCAATAAGCAAACTCATGACAAATAATATGTTATTCACCTTAGCGTAGAATAATAGAACATTGTTTGTCTAGAAAAATAACTATTTTTTAAATAAATATTTTATTATATAGTTTCTCATAAAATTAAATAAAAATACAAAAAAAAAACAAATTAGTTCACTACATACGTACATTCTAATATACCTAAACCAAATTAAAACAATATAGTTTACATTTTACAATTGCACATAATAGCACAAACAATTATACAAATAACAAAATAACATATCAATATATGTAAATTAAATTTACAATAAAAATATTTAAATGCTCATAACTATACCGCGCGTTCCACGTAAAGGTTGGCATAGGGAAATGACATGGGGAAAAAGGTTTTTGTAAATAAAAAGTGTCCGGTTAAAAATTATGGTATAATATTGCACATGACCATACTAGATCTATCCACACACATTATTTCATACAGATTACTTCATTTTAATGCCACAAATTAGAGAAATTAATGAAAATAGTTCGAGAAAATCGCCTACTAATTATGATTTTTTGTGACAGCTTTGTCATAGAACCGTCAAGATTTGTTGTGAATATTAAGAAATCTTGACAGTTAACTTTATATTTCAAACATTAATCACATTACTTCGCGATCTTTTGTAATTAAAGGCCTTAGTACGATAGTAGGTACCTACATTTGGTATTCATTTAATTACTTTATTTATTTTACAAATAATATTAAGACGCAGTATTTGTGTTCTTTTAATATACTCATATTTATTTTGACTTTTTGCCGTCTGCCGCCCTTTTATGCTGGCGCCCGGGTTCTGGGAACCCCAAGAACCCTGGGTTGGAACGCCCCTGAGTATTGTATAATTTGTGTGTTATATTGTTTTGAATTCAGATAAATATTTAGTAAAATAGTTTATAAAAAATTGCTATTAAAGCCGGAGGAATTACAGTGTAGGACGTATTTGATCTAGATTCAAATTGGGTAACCAAAAGGTCAAAATGAAGACATGTTTACATAGCGTAGGAAACTATGAAAGTTCCAGCTAATTATCTTCCAAATAAAAATACCAATTGTTCTATAAATTTATTTTATGAAACTTTAAATATTATCAAATTTTTTAAATCATCATCATCGTCATGGTCACTATGGAGTAGGTGGCTCAATGGTATCGAGTCGAATTTGAAAGTCCATGTTCAATTCCCACAGCCAGCAAACAATTTTCTCCACATAAAACTACCCCTGTGGCTCCTCTATCACTAATGTCTTGAGGGGCCGTGATTTGATGGAATTTCACGCGCATAAATATATCACTTACCTAGATTAGCTACGGTGAGGGCCACGGCTAGTAATGGGTAAAAGGCTTGATGATATATTTATTTATTTTTTATTTAACATTGTCATTGTTACAAGTTTCTGTATTATGGGAATATTTAAACATTTTGTCAATTTGGTCAGCCAAAAATAAAATCAAAATTAAAAACATTCTTTACAACCACACTGTAATCTTTCATTAAACGGACTTTAATGTTTCAAGTTGCATTCGGTTCAAAAAAAATTCTGTTCTCAAATTATTTTAAAGAAACTTACAACAAATAATAATAATTTTAATTAGACTTTTTCTGTAAATAATTAAGAAATGTTTGATATCGTAATATTTATATTTTAATCGCCTATGTATGAAAACAGAATAATCATTCTATAAGGCTTAAATAATAATATTATCGAAGCAATGAAATAGGAAAGTCAAATAATAAAGATTGAATTTTTCAGAAATGTTTCACATAAATCCACAACTGCATCTATTGTTAAGTGAAATGGAAGAAGTAATCGTGTCATTAAATCAGCATAGTATCATGGAACCAAAAGTAATTGGATTTACTTCTTATACATTGCCTAAAAACTGCTCAGAAACTATTGGACGACAGTTTTTCAAGAAGAACAAATCATTGATTAATTCGCAATATACTAATAGTCGACAGGTAATATATTTATTTTATTATATCATTTTTAAACCTAAGAAAAAAAATATGTGGATGGAAGTTGGTTTAACTAAATTGTAGACAAGCTTATTTCTTTGTTTTGAAACTCTAAATTTTGAAATTATTTTTAATAGGAAAACGGAAAACTAAACAATCTTATTAAAAGTCTTAAAGTATTTTTTACAATCATGTGTAATTAAACCTTATGTTCAACTTTCCTAAAACTAAACAATTTTCACCAAATTAAATCTACCTCTGTGGCTCCCTCACCACTAACATTTTTCGGAGGCCGTGATTTGACGACTGGCAACCGCACTTCACGCAAAGAAATATAAAAGTGCCACACTCAGTAATGGGTAATAGGCGTGATGATATATTTATTTTTCTAAAACTATATTGCAATTAAAAATATACTGTTATTGTATTTTTAGGTTAGTCATCGATGTCAGTTGGAACAAGGCGGCTACCTCATCCTTCCTACAACTTTCGAGCCAGGCCAAGAGTCCGGCTTTACACTCCGGGTGTTCAGCAGCAAACCACTGAAACTGAAGCTTCTGGATACGGCACCCGCGTTACTGAAAGCTGCCGTGGTTCGCGCTCCTGCCGGCGTGCTGGACGCCAAGAGCTTCGGACAGTACGAGGCCGTGTTCTTGCAGCTGGCTGATGAGCATCGCACCGTCAATGCTTTTGAGTTGCAGGAGCTGCTGGATGCTTGTCTTCCTAATGATTATATTAAGAGTTGCGCCAGTATTGAAGTGTGTCGGCAGGTTATACTTAGCATGGATGTAAGTCAGATTAGATATATAATTTTTGAACTTTTTTGTACATATAAGTAGTAGGTAGTTAGATATAGACGTAGTTTTTTATACGACCCTAGCAGAAAGTAAAATTTTCTTCCTTCAATTGAGAGAAGAAAGTGATACTTTTCATCCCTAAGAGAGAAAATATTTTTTTCTACTTCCGTTAGGAAATAGATGTTTTAATTCACTTATTTGAGTTAGGTAATGAACTGCATTATTTAACTAGTAAAATAATGAGACGAATGGTAAACGATTTCTGATGTGTTATTCTTTTATTTTTTGAATTTATAACTGTCATTAATATGTCAAAATTTCATAATTTCAAAAACGCTCTTTCGTATTTATTAGAACGGAAGTAGAAAAAATATTGTATGAAACTAGTAAGGAAATAGGTTATTACCTGACTTATGTGTTTACATAACTCGGCTACGCCTCGTTCTGCAAATTTCACATGCGTAAGGTAATAATCTTCATTTCCTTACTAGTTTCATAAATAGCTATTTTTCTATAACTGTCAAAATATGTTCACATTTTTTCACTAATATCAATAAGCGAAGTACCTAATTTTTTTATCAATTATATTACCATGACATTGTTATAACTCAAGTTAACATAATTTGATTCAAAATAAATTACACTTATACATTTTACGAAAGTATTATAAATAATAACGAGTGTGAAATTAAATTAAAGCTCTTAAATTATTGTGTTTGGGGAAGTTCTATATTGATACAGTAGTACAACAATTACAATTGTGACTACATAAAAGTATACAAATTATTGCAATGTATTTACTTTACGCGCGTTTTCATTTTCATTATTCACACAAAAATACAAAATATTTATGCTTGTTGATTTTGGTAAACTATGTTAAACAAAGTTGCTTGTTTGAAATGGATTTTTTTTATATTCAACGATGACAGTTTTATTTCAATAATATGAATATTAAACAAATAATACAATGTTATGTAGCATAAGCAGGCAATAGAAGCTTAGTGAATAAAACCAAAATAAATCTTACGTTTCAAATAAAAAAATGTACATTCAAATCTTGCTACCTTCAACTTATTTTTTAAAAAAATAGTTATTTTTGTATTAAATGCGCAAAATGAGTGTTTTTTTTTTGTTGTGAGTAGGAATGTTACTTTTAGTCGAGCCAAAAAAAAAAATCATTCGAATGCATCAAAAACAAGAATTTTGCCCTTGAAATACAAACAACATTTTTTCTACAAATGTGAATAAATAATAATACAATAATTATTGATTTATTTAAGTAAATTGAAGGAAAACAATCAACAATAATATGAATTTGATACTATTGATGTGTTGTGACAATGAACTTGACAAAAATAGTTTGGGAGCGTGCGCGAAATACTCATTTTGCGCTCTAGGGTGTAAAATAATGCGCGTTATTATGATAAATGTAAATGATGAAAAAGTCACTTCGCATATTCATATTAGTGAAAAACTGAACATTTTTTGACAGTTGTAGAGAAAGATGTTTAAGTTGTGGATCAACTATACTGTAATTGGGATTAAGTTCTTGTTCTTGTTCAATAAACACAGTTTAATTTCCAGGGCACTGGAAGTGGTCGTCTGCGGTTCAGCGATTTCAAGGATCTAATGTGCAGTCTGAAACAGTGGCAGGCGGCATTCCGCGCACATACACGCGAGAAAACAGGCATCCTGAAGGCAGAACGGCTCCGTGACGCACTACTGGATGTTGGTTTTCGTTTGGGCGCCGACTCTCTCGCTGTGCTAGTGCATCGCTACATGCGCAAGGATGGTACCCTGCGTTTTGGTGACTTTGTATCCGCCATATTGCATCTTAGTGTTGCCTTCAGTACGTATTCTTATATAGTAATAAATATAAATATTTGGTGCATTTAAGTGTATGTGACATAGAAAGATAGTTTTAATTACTGATAAAAAACAGAAGTTAAATAGAATAAATAAAAAATATTTTGGAAAAGTTTCAGGGCAAAAGAAAGGGAAGAAATAAAAATGTACATCATTCAGGGGTGGATTCAGACATCGAATTAGGGGGGTCATGGAGTGAATTTTGTCTCCGGAAGGGGGGGGGGGAGGTATTGCACATCTTCTAAATATAAAAAAAAACATTTGTATTTGCTCATATTATATTCCTGCTTTAAATAATTTATACAATCACATTAAATCGTCTTTGGAATCGCATTAAATCACAATAAATCATTTTTTCACCTGAAAAATTTCCTCTAAGAACGCCAACACTTTTTAAATAATAAAGTTTCAATATCTAAACGGTTCTTCGATAGAATACAAAAATTATTGAATTAGAAGTTGATTTCTAAGTGCAAATGTCAGTAGTCACATACTTGACTAGGCCTTAAATAGAATACCTCTCCCATATGCGGGTCGAAATTATATCCCCACAAAATATTGGTTTTTGGCTATTTATTACAATAATAAATCAAACAATAGTTCTTCACCATCTTAGAATTTTAAGTTCTTAGATAATATTTTCTATTTAATTTGTTTAACAAATTAAGTTATCGTAAATAATTACAACATTTAAAAAAAGTCCATGCTTAGGGGGAGGGCTGTCATGACCCCCATGACCCCCCCTGGATCCGCCCCTGACATCATTACACTCTTTTCTTTTCTATACTTGGTCTCAGCTATGAATACTGCAGATAGAGTTCTTTTTAATATGAAAAAAATTAAGTTGCGTAGACAATTAGATTTTTAATTCTTTAAACTTTTCGCACTTTTCTATAAAAAAATGAATGTGAATTAAATAAATTATAATAATTACATTTACTAAATACTTTGCTAATAAATAGTTGTTTTTATTTTTTCAGATATATTTGAAACAAAGGATCCTTTACAAAATGGAAGTATAAAATTAAGTCTAGCTGAGGTAAATATATTTGTTTTTCTTGAAACAGGAATAAACATAAATGTACATTTTTTGTTTCAGTGGCTCAAGTCTTCTTTAACATGTTGATTAGTATCATAAGGTATGTATTAAAATGTAAATATAATGATAATTATTAATAACTTTTATAAAGGTATAGAGGATAGATGTAATTATGTCAAATCACTTATATTTTATTTGTGTTACTTATTATGTAAATTTAATCTGTGATTTAGATTATTTAAAAAAAGGAAATTATTTGAATAGAATTTTTTATTTGTTTTGTTTTGAATGAAATTAATTTTTTTCGAAGACATGTTTGAATATACCTCTATTTTTATTTTTATTTTGTTGTATATTTATAGTTTGTTATACTTAGCATTGTACATTGCATATTTATATTTGATATTTTTGTATTTGTAATATTATTATTAATTGTAAACCACTCAATTTGTAAATAAATTATTTTTATTATATTTTTTTTTTATTAAAAATAGACAACTTCACTATATATTTACTTTTGTGTATTTTTCTGTTCTTATATTTGTATATAAAATATTCTAAAGTTAAGAGAAAAAATTCAAATAATTTCTTTAAAGATTGGATTTCATGGCTTTAATCGTAAATATTTTTAATTAAACGATGATAGTGACAATATTTATTTGTTGCACATAATTTACAAAAAAAAGCAATCAATTTTTAATAACATAATTTGAAAAGAAAAAGCTAAATGAGTATAAAATCTCAATCAACAAACATTCATCTAAATTCTTCACAGAAATCTCATAACTTGTTAAATTCTAATTAATTAACGAACAATGTTCAGGCTTGCGCGCATAGCATAGACTTGTTTATTATTTGTCAGTATTGTGTAGAACGTGGACAGTTGAAGATTATATTTAGTGTTTTCTGTGCTTGTGATAGTGTCAATTTTGTGGAATTTACAACAAATACTGGAGCAGATTACAGGTATTTATGATTGTTTATAGAATTTCTTAATATTGTAGTTAGAATGATTTGGTTAAACTTTAATACGTCAAAACATATATTTATTATTACTAATGTCTATTAATTGATTTGATAGTTAAATAAATTAACTTATGGCTAGTTGCACAAACAGAACTTAAATTTTGAACTTAGTTTAAATAAATAAAAGCATATCGAATGTTTTACAGCAATATTAATTAGTCTGTATGCATGTCGAGAAGTGTTGTTCATGAACGATCCGTTCACTTCAGTGAACACTATCTTATTACTCGTATCAAACGGATCACTCGGGTTTGAGTATCTTTTAAACGTTTCATTCGGTTCATATTTAAATCAGTGGATAAGAAAAAAAATGATTTGTTTAATTGAATGAGCCGAATTATAAAAATGGTTTTGTTTTGTGCTGATGCTGATTTTCAAATTAAACATAAATATTTACGTCTGCAGCATCAATATCCCATTGTTCAGATTAAATGACAATGAAAAACGATAATTTAAATAATCAAATAGTTAGCAATAGATTGTAAACGTCATTAAAAAAAAATGTATACAAAAATTCAACTAGCGTTCATGTGGTAAATTTTAGTTAATGTTAAATTTGTCATTTATTTAATTTATTTTATATATTCTAGTTTTGTTGTTAAGTTACATCGTTCAAACTATAAAGTGTAGTAAATTAAATATAGATAAAAAAATACAGAAATAATTCTTATAAATAAAAAGTATTATTTATGTAGAAGCGCGGTGGCCGAACGTGTTAAGGCACATACTGTGACGTTACGCGAACCAAGATTCGTCAGTTCGAATTCACCTGTCGACAATGTGTGATTTGTAGTAAAATATAATAGAAATACAGTTACATGTATTTATTTATCAATCACATTTGGGAGCTATAAATTAGTCCTTTATTCGCCTTAAATAATGTAGCATTTGATTACGAAAACCGGCAGTACGGCAGTGCAAAAACTGCGGCTCGGTGTGTCCGGTAGGCCCAGGCCCGATTTTGGCTGTAGTGGCATCGTTAGAAGATTATTTATTATAGAAGTACATATAATTGTGTGGTTCAAAACAGACCCAAAACTAAAATGGTGAAGTGCAAATTTGTATTACGTACAAGACATTTCAAACCGATTCAAATGAACTGGATCAGTTAGCCGAACGGTTTTCCCATCACTAATGATATTAGATTTGCTTTTATTAATTTAAACCAAGTTTAAAATTTTAGTTTTGTAACCATTATGGGCAGTTGCACCAACACAACTTAAATTTGTAAATAAATAATAAGTTAATACATAAGAATAAACATATATTTTCTTTAAATAATTTTTTATTGAAATTATTTCGAAAAAAATGACAATAAAACAAAATAACAAAAAAAGTCCAATGCTATATTATGAATAATAACCTTGGATCTTCTTAAAATAAGATACAATATAAAAATGACATGTAAGTTACTGTGCCCCTGGTAATGGACAGTTCATCGACCAGCCCGGAGTGATTGAGTAACCGCGATCTGTCAAACATTTGTCCAAACGTCCTAATTGTGTCGCATCAAAAGCAGTGCGACACTGATCTCCCCTCAAGTGAATTGCTGCATAATCCTTGCAGTCTATGACTCCATCACAGTTGCAATCCTGTAATAAACATAGACATTAAATACAGCGGAATCAACTTTCAATAAAGTCTGTAAAATATTGGGTTATTCAAAAAAATTGCATCAAATCATAAAAACAAAAACGAATATCCATCCATCCACTAAGGTCCTGGAGGTTGATTCTGTATCTTGCGTGAGCAGTTGCGTGATTAAATTTGCGTTAGTACAATGTATGACGTCACCGATTCTTTTCTGGTGTCGAGCATAGGGAATTCCGTGCTTTACGTTTTTGCGCCAAGTTTAGTGTTGGTAATGGTTTTGAAACTGTAACTGTCAGTTGCAATCACATGTCATTGTTTGTCAACATCGTTTTGTAGTTTTTTTATACGATTTTATTATGGCAGAAGATAGAAAACGTGATATGAACGCTACAGAGAGGAGCAAAAACAAATTTTAATAAACTTTATGGCAGATAACGTTGATAACACAAAATGACAAGAAAGTAAAAGACAAACATAATGTTAGAATGAGACAGGTAGTGTCGCAAGTAAGAAACAGGACCTACGGAGGTCACGCATCTATATTTGCGTGTCTCGCAAGAAGTGACGTCATACCGATTAGTTGTTTAAATGTCCGATAGATGGTTTACTATATGCATGTGACATATCTGGGTTAGTATGGGTGCCGCAAGTAGTCACGCAAGATACAGAATCAAGCTCCTGGTCTTTCAGCTCACATTGTAAAGCAATGTCTATTATCGGTTTTGAATCAGTTTTAAAGAGAAAAATAAGTATAAAATTATTTGTTATATTTGAAATTCTAGATTGTAGGCCACTTTTTGGTTAGCGTTAGTCGCGCACAAGTTTCAATGGGAAACATATTTCATCTGCGAAGTCACTGTATACAATTATTTGAGCTATTTCGAAATATTTTGGAATAACTATAAACTGGTTTAAGAATGTACCCTGTCCGGCATGGAATTTAGGTATCCACGAATGGCCCTCATGATGCAGTTATCATTTGCAATGCAATTAGTATAAGCTGTAGCATCATTGGCATTGTCGTCTAACACAGTGGGACGGCCAGCTCTGTTCCAGTAGTCTCTGGAGATCGAGTAGTTGGCACAGTTTCTCAGTCTGAAACAACCGGACCTGGCGTGGCAAACGCATCGCAAACAGTCCTCGTTAGGACCTCGCACGGGATCCATGGGATCGTCCGGAGTGTCCTGACCTACGTACAAAACAAATATACTCAACTCTCTGTAACATAAAAAATATACTTCGCCTTTTAGCAATTTAATACAGATTAAACTATACATATTCAAATTACAGCGCTTCCCAGGAATATGAATCAGAGCTTCATTTTAAATTGTATATTAATTTTTTTTGAAACGAACTGTAAGTTCTTTATTGTTTAATTCCCTAGATGGCCGCAATGTTCATCATATTTTTTAATTTCCAGTGTATTTAACTGGATATTGTTTAGAGATGGGCGAATATCAAATTTCTCGAATTCGAATATCGAATACAAATATTAATCAGATCTCGAATATTCGAGGTACTCGAATATTGGAATACTCCTAAAATTATTAATAATTATTTAATTGTCCTTTTCATTATTTGAATGAAATTGTTAAGATAAAATAAAAATAAAACAAAAAGTACAAACAAAAAATAAAAAGACGAAAACTTCAATTTTAAGGTGAAACGTACGGGCTGATGTTGGCGAAAAACAAATTTGAAATATGGTACGTCTTCATGGTTTTGAAACAAAATATCTTTGTTATTAATAACTTCAAAGTATTGTAATAACTTTAAGTGTATGTACAAATGATAAAGGAAAACATAGTCAAAAATTGAGGTCAACATATGGCGCGATATTCGAGGTATTCGAATGTTCGCTATACTGACGTTAATATTCGAAAATCGCGAATATCGAATAATGTCACTATTCGTGGCATTCGACTATTCGCGGATGATATTCGCCCATCTCTAATATTAATACAAAGAAAAATTTCATCTATTGGTGATTCTACATTTGCGCATTACTAACACTAACATCTTGGGGAGCTGAGATTTTACGGCTGGTAACCGCACTTTACGCCCGAAATATATCGCTTACCGAGATCTGCTACGGTGTAGTGCCCGACTCAGGAATGGATAAAACACGTGATGATATATTTATTTTATTTATCGAGTGTAAAATGTATAAATATGTATTAAATTAAAACTCAGTGGTATCGAATCGTTCTGTGGATCTTGAGAACCCTGGTTCGATCCCCACAGCCGACAAACAATTTTCACCAATTTAAAAAATCTACCCCTGTGGCTCCTCCACCACTAATATCTTTGGAGGCCGTGATTTGACGGCTGGTATCCGCACTTCACGCGAAAAAATATATCACTTACCGAGATCTGCTTAGGCAGAGTGCCACACCCAGTGATGAGTAAAAGGCGTGATGATATATTTATTTATTTATTTACATTCATCTAACTTCATTGAACTAATAATTGACATTAACGCTACAATGCGACTTGTCTGGAACTACAATACTGCTATTTAAATACGTATACTTAGATGTATACAATGCGTCTGTTAAAAATTAACCAACAAATATCTCGCTTATTTATTTAATGTTATATTCTATATAAAATTATTTATACTGCAACAATGGCATATATAAAATTATACTACTTCCTGATTCCTGGTACTAAATCAGCAGGACCTAAAGCTAAACAAATGAAACCAACAGTATTTTTTGCAACATTTTGTATATGGCATAAAAAACTAAATTATTTAAAGAAATTACGTTGTTGTTGTACAACACATGTTTGGGTTGATAACCTACGATAACACAAACTCAAAATAAACAAGCATATTTTTCAATTTATTATCACATTATACGTCAATAATACGTATCAAATATTATACATCTTTCAAAACTTACAAATTATAAATTAAAATAATGAATATCATTTTAATAATTTTATGATATTCTTTTCAAGTAAGTAATTTTCAAACTATTCGTTGTACAAAAAAATTAAAATAAAAAATTGAAGAAATAATAATTCTCTATTATAAATAGAGCTTTAAAACAGCAATTACTGTTATTTTAAATTTATCTCTTAGTTTTCTCAACGTTTAATAATAATTATTTTTTTGTGATTATTTTGATACAACGTCAAAAAAATTACTGTTAATTGTTAAATTTTGATCTCATGTATTCTTGATAATTAAAAGGAATAGAACATATGTTCATATAACATTTTTTATTCAAAATAACTTCAGGAATAAGCTGTCTAATTATGTTACACTAATTCTGCAACACCCTGAATGTTATTATAGAAAATAAACCATATACAAGTAGATTTATAAAACAAATAAGCCGCTAACACTATTTTAATATCCTGTATAATTAATTTTCAAATGTAATGCACGAACAGAATTAAATTTTCTTAAATATAATAAATTTTTGTTAATCTGTTTGTTAGAGAATAAAAATATAATTACCAAGAACGCATGTTACCGAAATCAACAGAAGTACACTTAAATTCAACTTCATGGCGGCTCTTCATATGAGTGACAACTGGCAAACATGTATATCATTTTATATATAAAAATGGTCATAGGTCATGTTAACTTTAATCATATCATATAGTTAAAAGTTTATCATTATGAGTCAAGGAGATTTTTAAATATTGTTATTACTTTCCTTATTTTCTCATTTAGAAATGACTTTATACTTTTAATAATTTCTTAATTGTGTTCACTAGCGTTGTCTAATCATTTTTATTTAGTATGATAGAATTTAGAACTAAAATGATGAAGTACAATTTGTGTTATGTACAAGACATTTTAAGCCGATTCAAATGAACTGGATCAGTTATCTGACCGGTTTTCCCATCTCTAATGATATGTAACTTAGATTTGTTTTTATTAATTTAAACCAAGTTTAAAATTTTAGTTTTGTAACCATTATGACCAGATGCACCAATACAATTTTTAAATAAATAATAAGTAAATACATAAGAATAAAAAAATATTTATATGAAAATTCTATTTTGTTCCATCAGTAACTTTTCTTTAAATAGTTTTTTATTGACATTATTTCCAAACAAATGACAATAAAACAAATGTATAACAAAGAAAGTCCAATGTTATGTTACGAATAATAAATAACCTTGGATCTTCTTAAAATAAGATACAATATAAAAATGACATGTAAGTTACTGTACTCCTCGTCATGGACAGTTCATCGACCAGCCCCGAGTGATTGAGTAACCGCGGTCAGTCAAACATTTGTCCAAACGTCCTAATTGTGTCGCATCAAAAGCACTGCGACACTGATCGCCCCTCAAGTGAATTGCTGCATAATCCTTGCAGTCTACGACTCCATCACAATTGCAATCCTGTAATAAACATAGACATTAAATACAGCGGAATCAACTTTAAATAAAGTCTGTAAAATATTGGGTCAAATCATGAAAACAAACACGAATATCTGAAATTAATTAGGTAATTATCTGTCATAATTGACAACGAAAAATGTCATTGATTGTTCAGTTTGGAATAACTTTTTTTAATTGAAGAAATATAATTGGTTTAAATATAATTATTTTTTGGTGGTCGGTGAAAGCGATACTATTTAAATATTACAATAATCAATAATATTCAAAATCATAAATTTGAAATTAATTAGCTATCACAATTGATAAATTGTCTGTTATAATTAACAACGATAAATGTCACCGTTTGTGGTAAGGTCAGACGTACCCAGTATATACTATTTTCATTTTAAATTGGAGGGATCGACATAAAACGATTAAACGTCCCTATCCCATATAACTACAATAAAACCATTAGTGCGGCTACCCCAAATCGCTTATCGATGGTCAAAATAGGTAAATTTTCAACCCTGTGTGAACCTTGTGAAACCAGTTATAACGGATCATATTTTGAGTTCCTTTGTAAACGTAATTGCGGTGAATTTAATCGTTTTATGCCGATCCCTCGAGTTTAAAATGAAAATAGTATACCTAGTTTTGTTTTTCATAGTACGATTTGAGGCCATTTTTAATCGCTCTATATATTAACTAAAGTTTAATTTCATTGCAATCTCTTAAGTGTTAAATTTGACCAATGATAATGAGCACCGTAGGTAGTGTTGGAAACAGCAAAAACTTGTTAACAGATTTTGATTTTATGAATGAGAGTTCTCATGTCAAACTTTTATAGATGGCAGTAATGTACCATTCCATTATATTTTCAAATTGACAATATACGTAATAACAAAATTTGTTTTTATTTTCGGTAATTCTACGTTTGAACACTGGTCATGTCTTTTCTTAGTTTTGAATCAGTTTTATAGAGAAAAATAAGTATACAATTATTTGTTATACTGTACAAGCCGCTTTGTGCCTATTTAAACACTCATCAAATTCTGAAATTCTAGGTTGTAGGCCACTTTTTGGTTAGCGTTAGTCGCGCACAAGTTTCAATGTGAAACATATTTCATCTGTGAACTCACTGTATACAATTATTTGAACTACTTCGAAATATTTTGGAGTAACTATAAACTGGTTTAACAATGTACCCTGTCCGGCATGGAATTTAGGTATCCACGAATGGCCCTCATGATGCAGTTATCATTTGCAATGCAATTAGTATAAGCTGTAGCATCATTGGCATTGTCGTCTAACACAGTGGGACGGCCAGCTCTGATCCAGTAGTCTCTGGAGATCGAGTAGTTGGCACAGTTTCTCAGCCTGAAACAGCCGGACCTGGCGTGGCAAACGCATCGCAAACAGTCCTCGTTAGGACCTCGCACGGGATCCATGGGATCGTCCGGAGTGTCCTGACCTACGTACAAAACAAATATATTCAACTCTCTGTCAGATAAACAAATATGCTTCGCCTTTTAGCAATTTAATACAGATTAAACTATACATATTCAAATTACAGCGCTTCCCAGGAATATGAATTAGAGCTTCATTTTAAATAAATAAAATAAAATAAAAATAAATATATCATCACGCATTTTACTCATTACTGGGTGTGGCACTCTGCCGTAGCAGATCTCGGTAAGTGAAAGGCGGTTACCAGCTGTCAAATCACGGCCCCCAAAGATATTAGTGGAGGGGGAGCCACAGGGGTAGATTTAAATTGGTGAAAATTGTATATTACTTCCTTTTGAAATGAACTGTAAGTTCTTTATTGTTTAGTTCCCTAGATGGCAGCAATGTTCATCATATTTTTAAATTGTCAGTGTATATTGTTACAAAGAAAAATTTCATTTATTGGTGATTCTACATTTTACGTCTGTTAACCGCACTTCACGCCCGAAATATATCACTTACCGAGATCTGCTACGGTGTAGTGCCCGACTCAGAAATGGATAAAAGACGTAATGATTTATTTATTTATTTTATTTATCTTTTCAAACGAGAGTAAAATGTATAAATATGTATTAAATTAAAACACACATTCATCTAACTTCAGTGAACTAATAATGCGACTAGTCTGGAACTACAATACTGCTATTTACGTATACTTAGATGTATACAATGCGTCTGTTAAAAATTAACCGACAAATATCTCGCTTATTTATTTAACGTTATATTCTATATAAAATTATTTATACTGCAACAATGGCATATATAAAATTATACTACTTCCTGTTTCCTGGTACTAAATCAGCAGGTCCTAAAGCTAAACAATTGAAAACAACAGTATTCTTTGCAACATTTTGTATAATGGCATCAAAAACAAAATTATTTAAAGAAATAACGTTGCAGTTGTATAACGCATTATTGAATGTTTGGGTTGATAACCTACGATAACACAAACTCAAAATAAACATGCATATTTTTCAATTTATTATCACACTATACGTCAATAATACGTCAAATCAAATATTATACATCTTTCAAAACTTACAATTTAGAAATTAAAATAATGAATATCATTTTAATAATTTTATAGTATTCCTTTGAAGTAAGTAATTTTCAAACCAATCGTTCCACAAAAAAATTAAAATAAACAATTGAAGAAATAATAATTCTCTATTATAAATAGAGCTTTAAAACAGCAATTACTGTTATTTTAAATTTATCTTCTAGTTTTCTCAACGTTTAATAATAATTAAAATTAGAGATGGGCGAATATCAAATTTCTCGAATTCGAATATCGAATACGAATATTAATCAGATCTCGAATATTCGAGGTACTCGAATACTCCTAAAAGTTAATGTATTTATTATTAATAATTATTTAATTATGTCCTTTTCATTATTTGAATGAAATTGTTAAGATAAAATGAAATTAAAACAAAAAAGAAAAAGACGAAAACTCCAAATTTAAGGTGAAACGTACGGGCTGATGTTGGCGAAAAACAAATTTGAAATATGGTAAGTCTTCATGATTTTGAAACAAAATATCTTTGTTATTAATAACTTCAAAGTATTGTAATAGCTTTAAGTTTATGTACAAATGATAAAGAAAAACATAGTCAAAAATTGAGGTCAACATATGGCGCGATAATCGAGGTATTCGATGTTCGCTATACTGACGTTAATATTCGAAAATCTCGAATATCGAATAATGTCAATATTCGCGGCATTCGACTATTCGCGGATGATATTCGCCCATCTTTGATTAAAATGATTAAATAAATTTAATTGAAGTTGTTGAAACAACAATAATTTACCTAGTGATCGACAAATTTATGAATTTATTTAATTTTATCATGTTTCGTTCTAAATTTACATATTTATGGATCTACAAATCTTATGGAGTTCCATAGAATTCCACTATTAGGAAAAAGATAACAAGACATGGTCAACAAATTAACATAATAAAATATGTAAATTAAATAAATGAAACATAAAACAAGACAGAATAAAACAATATGGGATAAGAAAGAATTCATAATATTTTTACAATACTCAAAATATGATCCTTGAACTTGAATACACGCTTGACATCTGCAAATCAATCAGTCATATATTCGAAATATAACAGTTTGATCATTATGAATAGCAGTAAATGTATTTAGAATTCATTCAAATAATTATTCACGTATATTTATTTTGACATTGTAAACTTTTTGTTTCAAATGTCTCCAAATGTAATATCCCTAAATTCATCCATTTTGAAGAAAATAAGATGCAACAATCTCAATTTAAATAAAGCTTTAATTCTATTATTGTTTCTTCATTTTTTTATGATTATTTTGATTACGTCAAAAAAACTACTGTTAATTGTTAAATTTGTTATTCATAATAACTTCAGGAATAGAAATTATGTTGCACTAATTCTGCAACACCCTGAATGTTATTATAGAAAATAAACCATATACAAGTAGATTTATAAAACAAATAAGCCGCTAATACTATTTTAATATCATGTATAATTAATTTTCAAATGTAATGCACGAACAGAATTAAATTTTCTTAAATATAATAAATTTTTGTTAATCTGTTTGTTAGAGAATAAAAATATAATTACCAAGAACGCATGTTACCGAAATGAACAGAAGTACACTTAAAATCAACTTCATGGTGGCTCTTCATATGACTGACAACTGGCAAACATGTATATCATTTTATATATAAAAATGGTCGTAGGTCATGTTATCTTTAATCATATCATATAATTAATAGTGTATCATTATGAGTCAAGGAAATTTTGAAATATTGTTATACTTTCCTTATTTTCACATTTAGAAATGAAATGGACTCTATACTTTTAATAATTTCATAATTATTTTCATTATTGCTGACAATCATTTTTATATAGTATGCAATGCATTTAGTGTAAGCTGTAGCATCATCGGGATTGTGGTCCAACGTCCAACACATTGGGACGACCAGCTCGAACCCACAATTCTCTGGGGATGGAGTAATTGGCACAATTTTTAGTATAACTGGTCTTGACGTGGAAAATGCATTACAAGCAGTCCTCGTTAGGACCACGTACGTAATCCACGGAATTATCCTGTCTGACCTATGTGTAAAACAATGTCCAATCTATTTATTTAATACTAGAGAATTTATGTAACTTGACACTTACAAAGAACATTGTTGTTTCTCATTTAACAGTGAATTATTTGCGCATTGTAGCATTCTTAGATTTTTGCAGCCGACAAATTTTATTCTATACTAACATCTTTTTGATCCGTGATTTGATTCCTTCTAAGATTGGAGGGTGAATTGAAAAGATCGCGGCCAGATATAGAGAGAGCAGCATTACATTCACAGACAGGGTGGCCGAGCGTGTTAAGGCACATCTCTTAACATACTGTGACGTCACCCGAACCAAGGTTCGTCAGTTCGAATCCGCCTGTTGACAATGTGTGATTTGTCGTAAAATATAAAAAATACAGTTACATTTATTTATCACACTCGGGCGCTATAAACTAGTCACTTATACGCCTTGAATAATGTAGCGTCCGACTACGAAAACCGGCAGTACGGCAGAGTAAAAACTGTGGCTGTAGTGCCATCAGAAGAAGAAGCATTACATTCATAATTATTATTTAATTTTCTTTATATATGGGGTAGGTGGCTCAGTGGTATCGAGTCGACCTGTGGATCTTGAGAACCCTGGTTCGATCCCACAGTCGACAAACAATTTTCATCAATTTAAATTTACCCCTGTGGCTCCCCCTCCACTAACATCTTTGGGGGCCGTGATTTGACGGCTCGTAAGCACACTTCTCACGAAGAAATATATCACTTATCGAGATCTGCCACGACAGAGTCACATCTAGTAATGGGTAAAAGGCGTGATGATATATTTATTTTTTATGAGTGCATTGTCATTAAAGTCTGCAAAGTTTTACATTAATGTTCCAACTAGTAAATGGATTTTTTTAAAGTGTGAACCGATTTTTTTTTCTAATGGCAAATATGGAAAAGTATACTGTGATCAAACACCTGTGTAAAAAGGGTTTGAAACAAATTTCATAATGAATTTACTTTAGTGATAAGCTCATTTAAGAAAATCTGTGCATATTTTATTTTACAAAATTTCATAAAAGTAAAAAACAACAAAGACAAAATTAATTGTCTTTAAATGCTCACTTGGTGAAACTAGGTTTAATAATAAAATATCAAAATAAACACTTGTCTAAGTCTCACAAAATTCAGCCTCCAAGTCACCTTATGAGGGCATCGTCAGAGGCTGGCCAGCACAGTATGGTATAACCAAGTGAGCATTTAAAGACAATTAATTTTGTCTTTGTTGTTTTTTATTTAAATTGTTATTTCGTAGCTTTTGCTTTTTTCGGTAGATGGCATTACTGGTTCGATAGAACTTCTCATGTCATCTTACCGTTCTTTAGAGATCTTATTCTCTGCTGGTACAGTCCTCCGTTACCAGCTTCTTCACGTGAACTTTGTTCTAGGTGAAGAAGTAGGTTATACTATACTGATGAGCTCTAATAAGAGCGAAACGCGTCTATGGTTACTAACTGTGCTGGCCAGCCTCTGACGATGCCCTCATAAGGTGACTTGGAGGCTGAATTTTGTGAGACTTAGACAAGTGTTTATTTTGATATTTTATTATTTCATAAAAGTTATTAGTTGGAATATTAATAGGTAAAATATGTAATGCAAAATTTCACAAAAACAAATATAACAGCGAGCGAAGCGAGCCTTAGAATGAACACATTCAATATTTAAATAAATTTTTGAAATTCAGAATAATTTGAGTTAAAATCGAATATAATGGCTTCCTTTCTTATCTTTTTGATTCATTTCTGTTTTTACTATAGAGTGTCCAATTGAAATTGTGTGGAATCCCTTCCTTCCTCACCCTTTTTATTCTTTTTCAGTTTTTACTATACAGTGTCTAACTACAATTGTGTTAAATGTATTTTTAAACAAGCACAGGCGATGCTGCCTTTATTTCTTTATAGATTCGTTGTTAGAGAAGTGGGCGTAAGTGAAGATTTACGAAACAGGTGTACAGGAGCGAATGGATGGATGTGAATGAAGGTTTGTTGCGTGATGATGGATTTTGGTTGTGAGGAAGGAAAGAGCTTGTATGGAGGAAGTGTTAATGTGGTTGAAACGATTATCGTGTGTCAGGATGAGAATGTTCTGTGAATGTTTCAGCAATTCGTGCTACCCCATTTAATGGGATATAGCGTGATGTTATGTATGTATGTAAGTTTATGTTCTTTGAGCTTAGAATTTGTTTGATAGAACTGCAAGCGAAGCGAGCTTAACAAAAAAGTATTCTAGTATAAAATATTTGCAATTATTTATGAAAATATAAAAAAGACAGTTTTTCTTAATGCAATTTAATATATTTTAATATTTTCTATTGTACACAGTTTAAAGCAGATTAGCATTTATTTTGGCGCCATCTCTAACTACTGTCCGCTCCTGGCCCTCGGGTCAATACATTGTAACGACCAACCCGGAGTGATTGTGTACCCGCGGTTTGTCAAGCATTTGTCCAAACGTCCTAATTGTGTTGAATCAAAAGCACTACGGCACTGGTCACCTCGCAAATGAATAGCTGCATAATCCTTACAGTCCACGGCTCCGTCACAGTTGCAGTCCTGTAATTAACATGCACATTATCTATAGTATAGTTTATTTAATTTAATTTTTTTTAATTTACTTTGGCGGTAATTTTCTCGGCGGTTGTGAACAAATTTTGTTACACTCTTTATACCCTGGATATATGGGGTAGGTGGCTCAGTGGTATCAAGTCGGCTTATGGATCCCCACAGCCGACAAACAATTTTCACCAATTTAAATATACACCTTTGGCCCCCCCCTCCACTAATATCTTTACAGGCCGTGATTTGTCGGCTGGTAACCGCACTTTACGCTAAAAAATATATCATTTACCGAGATCTGCTTAGGCAGAGTACCACACCCAGTAATGGGTAAAATGTGTGATGTTATATTTATTTATTTAAATAACAACAAAGACAAAATTAATTGTCGACCATACACTTGGTGAAACTAGATTTAATAAAATATAAAATAAACACTTGGCTAAGTCTTACAAAATTCAGCTTCCAAGTCACCTTATGAGGGCATCGTCAGAGGCTGGCCAGCACAGTTAGTAACCATAGACGATGCTCTCATAAGGTGACTTGGAGGCTGAATTTTGAGAGACTTAGCCAAGTGTTTATTTTATATTTTATTAAACCTAGTTTCACCAAGTGTATGGACGACAATTAATTTTGTCTTTGTTGTTATTGCTATTGCGTAGCTTTTCCTTTTTTCGGTAGATGGCATTGCTGGTTCGACAGAACTTCTCTTGCCATTTTACCTTTTGTTAGAGATCTTATTCTCTGCTGGCACAGTTCTTCGTTACACAGCTTCTTCACGTGAACTTTGTTCTAGGTGGGTTATACCATACCTATGAGCTCTAATAAGAGCGAAACGCGTCTATGGATACTAATTGTGCTGGCCAGCTTAAGACGATGCCCTCATAAGGTGACTTGGAGGCTGAATTTTGTGAGACTTAGCCAAGTGTTTATTTTATATTTTATTTATTTTATATATATATATATATATACCGGGTGGTGCTCGGCGAGTGCGAACATAGGAATTTAACATGGGATATTAGTTTTATGCAATTTCCTGCTCTCCTGTACATTTTACGGAAAAAACTGTAGAGGGAAGATTTGTTCAGAATTAAAAGTTACCCATGAAACTGTTTTTACATGTTTTATTAAGTTTTTGGTTTAGCCGTAACATTAAAAATAAATTTCGAAATTTCTGTTACTTTGTAGTAATAGCCATGACTTTTCTTTTATTTTTATGACAAATGCGTTAAATGTCAATTTTTGATGTTTATTAAAGTTAATCTTATAATTTAAATTAAATCAAAAAAATCACATTTTTTATTCTTTGAACAAAGTTTTATTTTCATATTTAATAATAAATCAGTTTCAAGTTTATCAACAATTTCAATTTTTTTTTAAAATTTTAAATTACAATAATTTAATGTGAAATAATAAGTAATAATTGTAACAATATTATTTAATATACCTACATAAAAAAATAAAGAAATTACAATAAATGTTCAAACAAGCCACCATTTTCAGCAAAACAATAACCAAGTCTATTGTAAAACGAAGTTCTAACATTGGCTAATTGCCTGTCAGTAATATTATCACATTCTTCGCATATAGCTTGTCTTAGTAAATCTAAATTTTCGTAGTGTTTAGAGTAAATTTTACTTTTAAGATGCCCCCACAAAAAAAAATCGCAAGGAGCTAGGTCCGGAGATCTTGCAGGCCAATTTATTCCACCACCACGACCAATCCACCGATTAGGAAAAACCAAATCTAAATATTCCCGCACATTTATTCCATAATGAGCCGGGCACCCATCCTGCTGGAACCAAATATCCTCATCTACTGCAGCTGCCTCATCCAATGCAGGACCTATATGATTTTGCAGAAGTTCTAAATACATATCAGAATTTAAATTTCCCATAATTTCAAATGGTATAATCCTGTTCTTAAAAATTCCAACCCAAATATTAATTTTCTCAGGATATTGGGTACCTGTACACACAGTTAAATGATGATTTTCTGTGGTCCACATACGAGTATTCTGAACATTTGGTTCATTATTTAAAGTAAATGTACATTCATCTGTAAAACAAATCGACGAAATAAAGTGCTGGTCCCGATTTGCCTTTTCTTGCATAATTTCACAAAATGTACTTCTAGTTTCAAAATCAGCCAAAAGAAGTTCTTGATGTGTTTGAAATTTGTAAGATTTATATCCATGTGTTTTTAAAATTCTCAGAACTGTTGAATGATGCAAACCACATTCAGAAGCAATATGTCTTATGCTGTACCTTGAATTTTGAGATATCATAGCCAATACCAATTCTTCATTCACTTCGTTATGACGTATTCTGTTATTATTATTATTGCCTTCATTACCATCGGTCACAGCTACACTAGCTGTACTCTCAAATTTTGTAACCAGTTTTGAAATTGTTGATACACTTGGAATTGGTTTATCTTCATATTTAATTGAAAATAAATCCCGCACCCTCCTATAACTATTTCCTCCATAATAATTTTTAATAATGAAGACACGTTCTTCGTTTGAATAAACATTCATTTTATAGCTTACACAAAGATTTAATTTAAATTATAAGATTAACTTTAATAAACATCAAAAATTGACATTTAACGCATTTGTCATAAAAATAAAAGAAAAGTCATGGCTATTGCTACAAAGTAACAGAAATTTCGAAATTTATTTTTAATGTTACGGCTAAACCAAAAACTTAATAAAACATGTAAAAACAGTTTCATGGGTAACTTTTAATTCTGAACAAATCTTCCCTCTACAGTTTTTTCCGTAAAATGTACAGGAGAGCAGGAAATTGCATAAAACTAATATCCCATGTTAAATTCCTATGTTCGCACTCACCGAGCACCACCCGGTATATATATATATATATATATATATATATATATATATATATATATATATATATATATATATATATATATATATATATATATATATATAAAAGCGGTGACCTGGCCATAACACGGAACGTTGCTTGACACTTATTAATAAAATATGAAATATTTCTACAACGAACCTTATCGTCCATACTAGTCAGGTATCCACGAATGGCTCTCATGATGCAGTTATCATCTGCAATGCATTTAGTGTAAGCTGCAGCATTATCGGGATTGTCGTCCAATACAGTGGGACGACCAGATGCCACCCAGTATTTCTTGGAGATCGAGTGGTTGGCACAGTTTTTCAGTCTGTAACAACCGGAGCTAGCGTGGCAAATGCATCGCAAGCAGTCCTCGTTAGGACCACGTACGGGATCAATGGGATCATCCGGAATAGCCTGACCTAGATGGAAAATAAATTTAGTCAACAAAAAATAATTAAAAGTATATATATAGCGTTTTACTTCGTTAAAATAAATACAGACATCTAACTATAAATATTTGAATTATAGTTTTTTTTAGGATGATTAATTAGACTTTGTGTATTTACAAAAGTAATTTTGAATTATGATTTAATTCCTGTTTCACGAAACTGTCAAACAAAGTTGACATTTACACGCAAAATTCAACTCGCGAAATTCAACTTTTAATAACAAGTAAACTTAGGACAGATATCTCCTAACAAAATAAATAAATTTATTCATGTACCAAACAAAAAATAGAACGTCAAAATTGACAAATAATATAATCTTAGATAGTAACATTACATATTTTACTCATTTCATTTATCAGTATATTATGACATGATATTGTTCATTTTCATGAAACTATTTCCTACATACTAAATTGCATATGAAAAAACTAGATTTATTAAAAAAAAGAAAATAGTTGGGCCCCATTAGATTTGCAACAAAAATGCACAAAGTGAGTTACACTTAAATGTTAAAAATATAATAAATAAATAAATATATCATCACGCCTTTTACTCATTACTGGGTGTGGCACTCTGCCTAAGCAGATCTCGGTAAGTAATATATTTTTTCGCGTGTAGTGCGGTTACCAGCCATCAAATCACGGCCCCCAAAGATGTTAGTGAAAGATGAAGCTAATGGCTAATCGCTAACTCGTTTTATGAATCGGCTTATTAGAAAATATAATTATAATTACCAAGAACACAGGTTACCAAACTCAACAAAAGTACACTTAAAATCAACTTCATGGTTTATGTTTCAAAATATTACTGGTAAAAATAAATTTAGATATCGTTATATATTTATATCAGAAAAGCAATGATCATAGGTCAAAGTTTAGTTTTATCACATACGCAATTACATTTTTAAAATATATTTTCCATATTATTTATTTCAAAATAACTTCACAGTTTTAATACTATTATAATTATTTTCCTTATTGTTAACTTATTATTATTATTAAAGTAAGTTGAAGTATTTTTAAATCTAGATTTTCGTATAGATATGTATTTCCACTTCGAGCAAGTAATCGTGAATTCATATATAATTAACAAGAATAGTAGATTCAGTTTGTGTATTAGCGGCAGTATTTATTGTGAATAAATCATGGTCACTCACATAAAATTTGTCGCAGTTTTCCTTATTTAAAAATAAAATGCATGCGTACATATACATACCGGGTGTCTACTTTTTTTTCCGAACATAGGAAATTCAATGTTAAAATTTTGATTTAGCGATATCTCTTTACCTATTAGTTTTAGAACAAAATTGTACTGTAGAAAAATGTTCAGAATGAAAAACTGCATCCATAGAGTATAAGTTTGTTGTTAAATTGTTTTTTATGTCCGAGTTAGAAGCAAAAGAAAATACACGCTTTAAAGTAATTATCCGAGTGCCATGAGAAATAAAACAAATTAGATAACTTAATAATAGGTATTTATTTGTCTAGATTATGTAGAAAAAAGAAAATAATAGTTGCTATATTTAATTTTATTATTAAATTAAATGCTCGAATAAATAAATAAATAAATTAGAATAAGCTTACAATTCTGGTCCAATATGTCAAATAATGTCAGACACATCAAACAAATTATTGTTTTATTTCTATATAGGAATTTAGTAAATATATATTTTCATTATTTATAATGGGGTAGGTGTAGGTGAATCCCCAAAGCCGACAAACAATTTTCACCAAATTAAATCTACCCCTGTGGCTCCCCCTCCACTAACATCTTTGAGCGCCGTGATTTGACGGCTGATAACCGCACTTCACGCGATGAAATATATCACTTATCGAGATTTGAATGCCACACCCAGTAATGGTTAAAAGGCGTGATGATATATTTATATTATTTATAATTCTGTGAATTGAGGAAATAATAAAATATCATAATTTAGAATAGAATAGAAAAGCGACAAAACCTTTTATTTATTATCGACCCTCTTTAAACATCTTTGTAATTTTATCTCATATATATTTAGTCAAGAAATCATTTATCATCAAAAATAATAATATGATCTGTGGCTAAGTGGTGTTGAATTCATCCAACAAGTTTTATTTTAAAAAAACTTGTAAATTGTCTTACGAATATGAATCTCATATCTGTATGCATAAAGTTAAGCAAGTGGCCAGGAAAGTTCTGTGCGAGCACAGAAGTTTATTTTATATCATGCATAAATTTTACGAAACTCTACTGGCCAAACCGCATAGTTCTACCGTTAATTCATACAAGTATATAGTTTGCTTTCCAGTAGAACTGAATTAAATATTTATGATGTTGTTTTCAACTTCTCAATCATAGATGGTACTAGCGCTCTAGTATTTAGCCCAAGAAACATAGATAGGGCAAGTGTTAGTACTGTTGTACGTTGTACTAGTTTGAATATTTTAAATATATCTATCTAGATCTGCAAAAGCAAAGTGCTGCAATTAAAAATAAATTCTCGTACCTTGTATTTTTTTAAATGAGTAAATTTTATTATATTATAATATATTTACTACTTTTATTTTATTATCATTTATTTTTATGGGGTAGGTGGCTCAGTGGTATGTGGATCTTGAGAAGCCTGGTTCGATCGCCACAGCCGACAAACAATTTTCACCAAATTAAAATCTACCCCTGTGGCTCCTCCTCCACTAACATCTTTGGGGGAGGGCGTGATTTGATGGCTGGTAACCGCACTTCACTTGAAGAAATATATCACATATCGAGATCTGCTAGGGCAGAGTGCCATACCCAGTAATGGGTAAAAGGCATGATATATTTATTTATTATTATATTTTTTTATATTTTTATTTATGTTTCAATACATTAAACAGTGCAATAGTTATTTATGTACTAAGTGGTAAAAGTATCACTTTTAACATGACTTGTATACATTATTTTTTCTACGATCGATTGAAAAGTGAATTATTATGTATATACAGATGTTTCAAAATTATGGAAAACAATTAAAGAGTGTATATTATTTGATGTACTGAATACAACGCAAAAATATTTTTTCCAAAATTCTCAAAAATAGTTGCACATTACTTAAAGGAAACAATTTCGTGCCAATGGATTGACAGGTTACAGTAAAGAATAAAAATTAGTAAACATTAAAAATTTATTACTGTAATCTATCAATCTATAGTGCCACGAAAAATTTTGTATCATGTAATGTGCAATTATTTTTGTGAATTTCGGAAAAAATATTTTTGTGTTGTAATCAGTACATACAATAATATATATATATATATATATATATATATATATATATATATATATATATCCCTAATTTTTTTTACAATAAACTAAACAATACATTCATAATTTCTAGATAGATAAGATGGTTCATTATTCAAAAGTATAGAATAATGAAAAAAGTATTGAACACTTCTAATTCAATCAGATTGCGGCTACTGTAGTCATTATTCAACACTTTTTAATGTTGCTTGGAAACTACTAAAATTTGACGTTTATCATATAACCCCTCAAATTAATTATTTTCCTCAAACTATGATTTAAAATTGTAAGCTTCTTTTTGAATGGACGTGGAAAAAGTATAGTATTTAACTTGCGTGTTATGGCCTACCAATGTTATCCTCATGAATAATTGCTATTATAAAACGTTCGATAAATAATATCCTATTATCACACGTTGGTAATAGCAACATGCAATATGCATATAATTGCTACGAAACAAATGTAACAACGTAAGCTAAGATGATTTACAAAATAAATGTTTTTGATATTTGAAGTGTAATCATAGAAAAAATATAACATTCAGTGCTGTAAGACTTGAAAATTAAAAAAAGAACTCATTCATGCGATTCTCATTTTCCAACATTTTTTCGTCTTGCTGCAAGGCGTTTACCTATCTTACTCGTATATTGTAATATACTCGTACTCGTACTATTTCCGCATAGAACTATAATTACTAATATACCTAAGAAAAACTACAAGTTTATTTGACATTTAGTTGATATTTGAAACATGTGAGTTTTTATAAGAAGTAAGACACATGGTAAATTATATTTGTACCCTATGATGTCTCTTGAGACTGGATCAGCACTCGTTTGTCATCGTTAAACTCGTCAGTAGTTGGCACTTGACGTGACGGTGTGTGTAGAATGTGTGGGGCAACACGTTTGTATTTTAGGAAGGAACCAGTATCCTGTGTTCTTACATTCTAAAACGATCTTGAGATTTTATCTTTTCTGACCGGAAGTATAGTATAGTAGTATCACATTACCAACCCGATTCTCAAAAAAGTTTTAGGTAATCCTAAATTTTAGATTAGTTAATTTTATTCTAGTTCGATTTAAAAAATTTAATCCAAATCTCACTCCATGCAAACCAAAGGGTAGCAAGATACTAGAGTTTCCAAGACAAGTAAAATAATATTCCATCAAACTGACAGCAGAAAATTATATAAAAATTATTTTTTCTACTTCGGTTAGGAAATAGACGTTTTATTTCACTTATTTGAGTTAGGTAATGAACTGCATTATTTAACTAGTGAAATAATGAGGTAACATAGCAACACAACAAAATTAAGATATCTTGGTAGACGAATTCTGATGTGTTATTCATTTATTTTTTGAATTTATAACTGTCATTAATATGTCAAAATTTCATAATTTCAAAAACGCTCTTTCGTATTTATTAGAACGGAAGTAGAAAAAATATTGTATGAAACTAGTAAGGAAATAAGGTTATTACCTTACTTATGTGTTTACATAACTCGGCTACGCCTCGTTCTGCAAATTTCACATGCGTAAGGTAATAACCTTCATTTCCTTACTAGTTTCATAAATAGCTATTATGTACCTCTTTATAATACTAGCAAAGAGCATACATTACATATGTAATTTATGCTCTTTGATACTAGTAAAATAAAGTAACTTTATTTTACTAATAATATAAAGTAAAATAATGGTCCTGTCAGCTGTCAACCAATGTCAAAATATATTTATTTCAATTTAAATTGTAATTAATTACAAAACATTATTACGGCCCCCAAAAATGTTAGTGGAGGGGGAGCCACAGGGTTAGTTTTAACGTAGGGAAAATTGTGAGTATCGAACCCGGGTTCTCAAATCTACAGGCCGACTCGATACCACTGAGCTACCTACCCCATATAAGGAGTAGAAAATAAGACATATTTTCTCGAAGATGACGTTTAATATATTCATATAGAGAAGAGGGAAGAATGACACTTTTTCACGAGATATACCTATAATTATTTTCACATCCTATCAGAAAGTAATGTTAAATCATATTTTCCAGTTATCATGGATATGGCTTTACTTACCCTAGAAAGGAAAAAAATACTTTTCGTAATACATGCACAAGAAACACGTTCTTATTCCCTAATTTTAGAGAGAGAAACACTGCTTTTCTCCCCTAGGGAGAGAAACATTACGTTTCTCTCCCTAGGTAGGATGTTTCTCTCCCTAGGGACTACGATTATTAGCTGTTTGCGTCGTTTTCTAGGTAACTAGTTACGCAACCCATATTTGACATTTGTCCCGATAAGACAGTAATTTTTGTGCACTTGTTACGAAATAGTATATTGTGTGGCAAGGGGTGAAACAAGACGATCTCTGACGAGGGCGAGAGTTGACTGTCATCGCCCTGGTCTGAAATCGTCTTTGTTTCATCCCGTGCCACACACTATATTTTTCATATCACATAACTCAACAACACATCCTCGAACCACGATGTAGCTTCTTCTGCTTCTTTCCATTTCACAAATTTATCGTAACAAGATAAATATTTTTCCTTAGATTTTGTGGGCAATAAATCAAGGGAAGCTGCTAGGGCTTTTTCGGTAAGATGTTTTGGGGTACTCATTTTATTTGTAATTTATTAAAATCTTTGACAACGATTTGACGACAGCTGTCAGACGATTATGATTTTATTCGCTTTTGTTTATTACAAATGCGATTCTGACAGACTTGAAATAAAGACATAAATAATAAATAAATGAATGTGCCGGGCAGAAACAACGTTGTTTCTGATTGACACAGTCGCATTGCTCTGAAATTGTCTTATTTCGACTGGCAAAACAGAGATCAAAACTCGCTGTTTCAATGCATGTGATATGAAAGTATAATATGCTTCACGGGAGGGCGCGATTATCCCTTGTGTCTCTCCCTTGATACATAACATACTATTCTCCTCTAGGGATGAAAATGATTACTTTGTCTCAATTTAGGAAAAATAATAATAATAATAATAATAATAATATTTATTTATACTGCAAACATACAGAAAAATAGTATTTCCAATTACATATTCACAGTAATGAAACAAGTGTTTACAATTTACATATCAGAGAAAATCAAATGTTTGATTTGTGTCTTAGACATATAATAAATATCAAAATTATCACTCTTTATTTCATTGATTATCTTTAAAATATTATTTAAAGGTGAACAGCTGTCCTTGCAATGAAAAATCTGTTGTCTCGGTCTTAAATGTCTATGTGGTATGTAAAATAATACTAACTGTAACAATTCGGGTACATAGATTTTTGCTTTAATTAAATCACTTAAAAAACATACACAAATGAATTCACGCCTCTTTAGTAAAGTACACAATCCAAATACTTTGACTTGGTGAACATATGAAATTAATGCAGGCGAAGTTTTGAATTCTTTGTAATATACGTATCTTAACAATTTCTTTTGAACTTTTTCGAGCATATCAATATTAGATTTTGTGATTGGAAACCAAACAACGCAGCCGTATTCTAAAATTGATCTTACCAATGTATTAAAATGAGCCACCTGCCCCACTATACTTTATTATTTTATACTTGTCTAGAGAAGAATTAGGTTAAGGTTAATTGTGTCATCCTCATATTATTATATGTGGTAGGTACCTGTGCAGTTTAGCTATATTCCCATATTATTTAAACAGGTAGACACGCAAAAAATAAATCCGAAAAAATCCATTTAAAGAGAAACATTAAAATCAACAAAACACCCACATTTTCTGCACATTTAAACCTATTCTGTCCCTTCATTTTCACGCGCATTGTTGCATTGTGCTCGTGAGTTTTCCAGCAGCGTGGACGTTACCTACCGCGTGTTTGACAGCCACCTGTTAAAACTACTGTGGCCTTTGACAGCGTCCGTATTCAGGCAGGATTTAAAAGTGACATCAGTGAAGGTGAAACAGATATTACAATACGATGAAGACGTGACTGGCAACTCTGTTTTGAATTAAATGCTGGTAAATAGAATTGTCTGCTCTTTTGGCTTTTGAAACGAAGTTTTTTGTTGACAGGAGTTCAATGTAGTTTAAATTTTTGACTGGTCTTTTATACAGTTTAGTGAATTTATAATAACGAACTATTTCACGTGGTTAGAATATAGTAACTTATGAGGAAGCCAGATAAGAAATTCTCATTTTGACTCAAATCTGCGAGACGACGAAAACAGTTCTCGATAATTCGTTTTTCGTGTCAATTTCAAGACCTAAACGATCGTCTCATTTAGGTATTTTTTTCTCGATCATTTTATTTGGTCTGTTTTCAACTAATCATAATGTAAAGCAGGCATATCAAACTCATTTATACGCGCGGGCCATATTGTATCCTAAAGGTATGAGTTTTGGCCGCCACGAAAAATTCAAATTAAAGAAAGAACATTTTTAAAGTTTTTACTTTTTAATAGGTATATCAAATACAAATAATTATAATATTTAATTTTTCTTTCCCGAAATTTATTGCAGCAAAGATCATCTATATTAGGTTTTATTTGTTGTCTGTCAATCTTGCCCTTTCGGGAGTTTTGTTTCTGTTCATTATGGAAAAGAATTGCTCACATAAATACATACTACCAAACATTGCACTTATCTAAATAAATAAATAAATATATCATCACGCCTTTTACCCATCACTGGGTGTGGCACTCTGCCTAAGCAGATCTCGGTAAGTGATATATTCTTTCGCGTGAAGTGCGGTTGCCAGCTGTCAAATCACGGCCTCCAAAGATATTAGTGGTGGAGGAGCCACAGGGGTAGATTTTTTAAATTGGTGAAAATTGTTTGTCGGCTGTGGGGATCGAACCAGGGTTCTCAAGATCCACAGGCCGATTCGATACCACTGAGCCACCTACTTATCTGACATGCCTAATTGTCTAATTTTTTGAAATCGGTCAGCAGGTAAATATGAATTTTGATCAATTGGGCCGCATTTAATATATAAATTAAAAAGAAGGCGTGGGCCGCCAGAAAACTTCATTTGGGTCGCATGCGGCCCACGGGCCGCCAGTTCGATATGCCTGATGTAAAGCATTTAAATTTCAACTGATAAGTTCTCTTTTAAACTGATAAATATAAATAATAAATAAATAATGAATAAGATTCAAAATCATAAATTTATCTGTCACAATTGACAAATTATCTGTCAAAATTGACAACGATAAATATCACCGATTGTTTGTTTTTCATGGCACGATTTAATGCCAATTTTTAAATCACACATTATATTAAAAAGACTGAATATCATCATCAAACATCAGTTCGTTTGCATCACTCCTTGTATAATTTTTTAAACGAGCAATTCTTCTATGATTAATTAAACATGTTTATTATGAAATAGAAATAAACCTAAACAATGATTGTATGTTGGAACGTGATGATTGAGGCACACGTCAGCTAAACAGCAACACAATATTTTGATCGACAAGTGACCACCGCAGCGTTGCTCAGATAAATACCTGTTAAACGCTGCTATTGTCACGTGACAAGCCTAAGCCTGGACATTCGTTACGGGACATTTGTTCGGTTAATTTGGTGAAGACTTCGCACAATAACACGGCTGTCAGTGAAGAATAATGTGCTGCTATGTCTGCTCCTCCCTGAACCATGCCTTGAGAACTTCCTAATACACGAAATTAGAGACGTTACTGAGTAACCATCTCTAGAATAAATCGGGTCATGTACCCATTTTCAATCGGAATTTCTTGAATTCTTTCAGTGTATGGGAATGTAGAATATTTTACAAAATCTTAGGATTTTTGTTAATTTAATGATAAATAATACTAAACATATGTTGTGGCCATCATAGTACTTGTCTAACATAAGTTTAAATAAACTTATGGAGTACGTGGCTCACTGGTATCGAGTCGGCCTGTGAATCTTCAGAACCTTGGTTCGATTCTCACAGCGACAAATAATTTTCACCAATTTAAATCTACCCCTGTGGCTCCCTCTCCACTAATATCTTTGAGGGCCGTGATTTGACGGCTGGTAATCGCACTTCACGCAAAAAAATATATGCTGCTTAGGCAGAGTGCCACATCCAGTAATGGGTAATAGGCGTAATGATATATTTATTTATCTTATTTAAATTTGATATAATTTGTATAAATTACTTTCGGTTAAATTTTTGTTTTATTTTTCACTTCAATTTTGTGGCTACATTCAATCTAATATGAATAAATTTTGAAAAACAATTGATAATCTTTATTTATGATTTTTGACACTTTTAATATTATAAAGAGCTTTATTTGTTTATACCAAAGCTGGCATATTTTGAAAAACCATTGAGAAAACAATTGACGTTCGGTTAAATTTAATTTTTGATTTTTACTAGAATTTTGTGCTTAAACTCAATCTAATTTGAACAAATTTTGGAAAATAATTGACAATCGCTTTGTTATCATTTTTAGACACTTTATTAGAATTTTCTGTACGCGAGCTTTACTTTTTTATACCAAACTCGGCAGTGGCGTAGCTGGACCTTACTTTGGGGGGGAGGGGGAGTGGGGGTGTTGTCTAGTCTCAGATTTTTTTTTAGAAGTTTGAAAAATAATCGGTTAATGTTGAATTAACGTTTCTTTATTTCTTTGAAAAAGAAGGTGACAGTTTGCTCAAATAAATAACTTTCTACATTGTATTTTAAATAATTTCAATCTTATCAAATTCTTATTACCACGTCAAGACTTGCATTAGTATATTACTCACTTATAGGTAATATTTTCAATGGAACGCGTTGCCACTGAACTATTTACTCCAGATAATTTTGAATAAATAAAGTTATATAAACAACCTAATAGATAAAGAGATTAAACTGTAAAAAATAATAATAGGACTCAGTGATATCGAGTCGGCCTGTGGATCTTGAGAACCCTGCTTCGATCCCCACAGCCGACAAACAATTTTCACCAAAATTAAATCTACCCCTGTGGCTCCCCGTACACTAACATCTTTGGGGGCCGTGATTTGATGGCTGGTAACTGCACTTCACGCGAAAAAATATATCACTTACCGAGACCTGCTTTGGCAAAGTGCCACATCCTGTAATGGGTAACAGGCATGATGATATATTTATTTATTTATTTTATATATATATTAAATTTGAAATAGTTAATTTCTTTACAAAATTCTACTACAGCTTAAGGAATATAAAACTTCAAATTACATAAATATCCAGCTATGTCAGTAATGTCATGTTCATATGTCAAATTGTCTTGCTTGTCACCATTTAACAATTTAATTTTCTCTACCGATCAAGCTAAATTATAATTGAATGTATCTCTTCAGAGCCAGCATACTCTATCAATATAAGGCTGTGACACACTCGACAAATTATCTCTATATCGTATAATAAGTCAATAAATAAATAAATATATCATCACTCCTTTTACACATTACGGGGTGTGGCACTCTGCCGAAGCAGATCTCGGTAAGTAATATATTTCTTCGCGTGAAGTGCGGTTACCAGCCGTCAAATCATGGCCTCCAAAGATGTTAGTGGTGGGGAGGCCACAGGGGTATATTTAAATTGGTGAAAATTGTTTGTCGCCTGTAGGGATCGAACCAGGGTTCTCAAGATCCACAGGCCGACTCGATACCACTAAGCCACCTACACCATTATATTGTATACCGTGTAAATAAAGTCAATTATCAATATCATTACCACACATAACAAAATAATATATGGAAAAATAAACTAGAATTGTAAACTAATAGTATATTATGCAACAAGTTGAGAATGGTAGCTATTAATACACGAGTATGAACTTTACAATACAAACTGTAGGCGAGTGTAATTCATACCAGTGTATTAATAGCCATTATTCACGAGTTGTATACACTATTTTTTATGAACTAACCCAACATTCAAAATTATTAAAATAAATGTCATCCTTGAATGTCAAAAAGTAAACAAAAACTTACTATTTTATTACGTTTACACCAATGAAATTTAAATTTGATATCTGACTTAAATAAATAAAAGTAAATTGAAGGAAAACAATGAACAATAATATGATTTGATACTATTGATGTGTTGTAACTAATGAGACCTGACAACAAATAATTTGGGAGCGTGCGCGAAATATTCATTTTGCGCACTAGGATGCGAAACAGTGCACAAAATACTCATTTTTCGCACTTGGGTGCAAAATAATGCGCAAAATTTGCGTTGTCATTGTAATGTCAAATTTCGCATATTGATATTATTAAAAGAAAGTTAACATTTTTTACAGTTGTTGAAAAACTTAATTTTAAGTTTATGACGACGTTTCAGTCATTAATTCATTACCATTATCAAGGCAAAATTACCCAAATGACCGAATAAAGAAAAAAAATTAAAGTTATAAATAAATGGCAACAAGTAATCCCTGAGTCAAACATAGACTTGTTTGTCATAATTCGTTAGATATAAATAAATAAATATATCATCACGCCTTTTACCCATTACTGGGTGTGGCTACTAAGCAGATCTCGGTAAATGATATATTTTTTCGCGTGAAGTGCGGTTACCAGCCATCAAATCACGGCCCCCAAAGATATTAGTGGAGGGGGGAGCCACAGGGGTAGATTTAAATTGGTGACAATTGTTTGTCGTCTGTTCCAACCAGGGTTCTCAAGATCCACAGGCCGACTCGATACCACTGAGCAACCTACCCCATTAAAAATAATTAAAGTTATAAATAAATGGCAACAAGTAATCTCTGAGTCAAACATAGACTTGTTTGTCGTAATTCGTTAGATATAAATAAATAAATATATCATCACGCCTTTTACCCATTACTGGGTGTGAAACTCTGCTATAAGCAGATCTCGGCAAGTGATATATTTGTTCGCGTGAAGTGCAGTTACCAGCCATCAAATCACGGCCCTCAAAGATATTAGTGGGGGGGGAGCCACAGGGGTGGATTAAAATTGGTGACAATTGTTTGTCGTCTGTTCCAACCAGGGTTCTCAAGATCCACAGGCCGACTCGATACCACTGAGCAACCTACCCCATTAAAAATCATTAAAGTTATAAATAAATGGCAACAAGTACTTCCTGAGTCAAACATAGACTTGTTTATCATAATTCGTTAGATAATAGTTATAATTTAGTCAAATCTATCTTCTCCTTTCCATTCCGAACACCAGTTCATATTACTCAGTCATTTTTGATTGTGCTTCCTACCGTATGTAGGCTCTAGCCTGCAACCTAGAATCAGCCGTTGTTGGCCGAAGTCTCTGCAGTCATGATGACTTGACACTTCGGCCTGGTTTGGCCTATCCTGGATAACCGCACAATACACCATTCATTCATAAGTGCAAGACTTCGTTGACTTGTGAATTAGACGAATGTGACTTGGAATTTTTCATCTTGTAGGTGTGAATGTGGGATCGTGAACAACGTATTTTCGGATGATTGAGAGATGTTTTTAGAGTTGAATAAGTTAGAGGTACTACACTACACGGAAAAGAAACTTTGCCTTGTTAAGTATGTTCAAAGATACTCCGTTATGGCTTTAACTTACTAAGCCTGTGGTGAACCGCACACAGTAAGAGATTCTACCTGTTGGCGCTCAGGGTAGGATTGCAAAATATTTAAATTCGGAAATCTCTTATCTCTGTGCGGATTACGTATTTCAGATTTACTTGAAATAATAATGAATTCGCAAAATTAAACCGGTATTATTAAATTTTTTTTTTGCTTCATTATCAACAATAATATTTGTACAAAATTCTCTGTTTCATTATTATAATATATATAAAAATAAAATTAAATTGGGAAATACTGAATACATACCTGTCCTTGCACCCCTATAAATCAAGCTTAAATCCCTAACAATAGACCCGCTGAGAGGGCCATAACGGAGTATCTTTGAACATAGTAGAAACGGAATATAAAACTGTATTAAAATTATTATTTTTTATTATTTATTAGTTTTATTTACAACTGGCCGAGTTAGCCATCAAATAAATTTGATACATACATAAATATTTAATGAGATTTTCATGCGAGAAGGTAACTTCCATGGGCTTTTTCTCTTCAATCTTTTTATTTCGTTAGAGTTGTCTAGTAGATTAACTGCCAGATTATTGGGATGGTTGTTGAGCCGTTGTTTGTATCTTGTTGAACGGGCTTTTATTTGTTCAGAGACATATTTTACTTTTAGATCATTATGTAGTGATTCGTTTGTAACGTACCAAGGGGTGTTTGTAATTATCCGGAGGATTTTGTTTTCGTACTCGTTGGATTATATTTATGTTGGACTGTTTAGCGAAAACTGTATTAAATAAGACGGATATCTTGGTACGAGTATCTGAACTACATTTGAATTCTATTCAATCTAAAATTATTACTACATTCAGATGTACTGAAATTATGATTAAATTCCTGTTGTACAAAGTAGCAAAAAATAAATAAAATTTCTAGATATAAATTGATGCCTGCGAAGTTTAAATGTGCATATTATATTCACTGTGTTACGACAGCCATGTGACTGTAAAAGATAATAATTTGCTAACATATTTTTTCTTAATTTTTCAGATTCATCTTAATACACAGAATTCTTCAGTGGTAAGCGATATTTTAGTTTCTAATAATTGATAATAGATTTTTATATTGGAATACACTTCTGTTACATTTTTGTCATTAATGAATACAAAATTTTAAAAAAATCTACCCCTGTGGCTCCCTCTCCACTAATATCTTTGGGGGCCGTGATTTGACGGCTGATAACTGCATTTCACGCGAAAAAATATATCACTTACCGAGATCTGCTTAGGCAGAGTGCCACACCCAGTAATGGGTAAAAAGCGTGATGATATATTTATTTATATTTTAGGTTTTATATTTTGTTTAGATAATCAAGTTATGATAGAATAATATATCCATGGCAACTTGAATCAAGGCAATAGAAAAACAATTTTTCTATAAGAAAAATCTAAAATGTCATGTTTTGACATCGAATCGTTAAAAAATATAGATAAAGGAGAAGAAGTTAACTCCTGCAATATAGTAAAAGAAGTAAATCTGCTGTATGGGGCGAGTTTTTGACATTTTATTTAGAAAAAAATTACAAGTTGGATGCGTCAATTTCAAGAAAGAAATATTAAAGGATTAGGAGTTTAAATGGGACGTAAAAATGATAAAGAGTATTATTATTTATTAGTTCTAAAACACGTATTTTGATATAATAATAATTCAACATAATTGTTTTGCAATATGAAACTAACATTTTTGACTTGACAAAATTTCCACTTATTAATAATTCGTTCAAATAATGAAAATTTTCAAATATAATAACCCGAGGGCTTGAAAATTATCGGGTATTACCCGATTAATTTTCAAGCTCGAGGGGTATTCGGTTGATTATTTTTGACAGGGTTCGAAGATATATATCGATCGATATATATCATGATATTTATTTTGATATATATCGTCATATTTTTGCAATGATATATATCCATTATATAAAAATATCAAATAGTTTTTGTGTATAGCCTCCGGAAAAGTGAAATTTTTCGTATTTTTCAGTTTTTCTACTTTTACGAGACTATATCTCGAAAACTAAATGTGATATGAAAACGCGGTCAACGGCATTAATTTTCTCGTGCTTCAGTTAACTTATAAACATAGTTTCAGCGATTTTTATTTTTTTTCAATTTTCCGCCAAAAAAATCGCAAAAAGCGGTTTTTTAACATTTTCTCGAAAACCAGAAGTCAAATGCATTTATAGATTGCACCACTGGATTCAGTGGGTCAAAATACATATGTATGTAAATTTTCGTTTTAATAATCCTACGATTAAGGATTTTTGGGAAAATTGAATTAAAATCTGAAAAAACCAAAGGGGTACCCCTTAGGAAATAATTAAAAATATTAAATTGCATAAAATTGTATGAAAATTTGCTTATAAGTCAATTCGGACACGGGGAATTCAATGCCGTTGTGCGCATTTTCATATCTTGTTTAGTTTTTGAGATATAGCCTCCGGAGAAGTGAAATTTTTCCAATTTTTCAGTTTTTCTATTTTGCCGAGGCTATATCTCGAAAACTAAATGTGATATGAAAACGCGCTCAACGGCATTAATTTTCTCGTGCTTCAGTTAACTTATAAACATAGTTTCAGCGATTTTTATTTTTTTTTCAATTTTCCGCCAAAAAAATCGCAAAAAGCGATTTTTTAACATTTTCTCGAAAACCAGAAGTCATATGTATTTGAAGATTGCACCACTGGATTTAGTGGGTCAAAATACATATGTATGTAAATTTTCGTTTTAATAATCCTACGATTAAGGATTTTTGGGAAAATTGAATTAAAATCTGAAAAAACCAAAGGGGTACCCCTTAGGAAATAATTAAAAATATTAAATTGCATAAAATTGTATGAAAATTTGCTTATAAGTTAATTCGGACACGGGGAATTCAACGCCGTTGAGCGCATTTGCATATCTTGTTTAGTTTTTGAGATATAGCCTCCGGAAAAGTGAAATTTTTCGAATTTTTCAGTTTTTCTAAATGTGTACAAAAACTAAAATTAAAAAATAAATATCCAAAAAGTGATATTTATCTGATATATATCTTATATATCAGATATTTTGATATTTATTATAAATATCATGATATTTACGAACCCTGATTTTTGATGATTCTGAATAGCGCATAGGTTACAACTGTCAGAAAAATGATTATTTATCGCCTAGCAACCTAGCCGGGAAATTATCGAAAAATTATCGATATAATTTAGACTTAGTTGTACCACGTGATGTTAAATGCCACGCTCTTATTGGTCGAAATTGGGGTTGAAAAAATAATCCCAGAAATTTTTGTAGTAACCATTGTTTGAAATAATGTTTCTATTGCCTGTTAATTAATGTCGTACAATTTTCACTGTAAAAATCAATCTAATATCAATAGGCAAAAAATTAGGTGTACAACACATAATAAAAACATTGGCTGTTAGCACAAGCTCTGTTTTTGTTGGGTGTTTTAAGAGTACGGTTCTAAGATTCTAGATATAGCTAAAACACCCAAATACACTTCTCTTAAAACAAGTAAAAACAGAGCTTGTGCTACCAGCCATTGTCATTTACTTATATGAATAATATAAATTATTGAAAATAGTATTGATTTCATTACTAGTTGTACAAATAACTATTAAATGCCTGCACTAATACAAGATATAATTAAACATTATATTTTCATCTTTTGCGGAAATTAATTCTCATCCTAAGAAAATACAATAAATTTGTCCACTATTTTTCCGTTTACATGAATCTATCCCTAAATCTTAGTCAAGTCACATAACGAACCCACAGTAAAAGCAAACAACTCCCAGAAACGGAAGAAACAAAAACCTAAAATAGAAAAACATGAGACTTTAAGACAAAAGCTGCGAGCGGTCGCGGGGGAGGGTGTGACGTCACGTTTCCTGTCGCCAGGCTGTCTGGCGTGGCTGGGACGCGTCAAGGGCTCCTGAGATGCTAGATGGCTTGCCTGATAGTTGATGGTGTTCCTCTTGGGTCGTTCTATAATTCTATGGTTCGAGCTTCACGCTGTGATGGTGGTCTGTTTGGACGAGTGTTTGTTTTAGCAGCGGCGGAGGATAGTTTTTTTTTGTGGGAAATTATTTTTAGGGAGTGAATTATTTATACTTTAAGGTTTTATGTATTATTTTATGATGTCGTTCAGTCTTATGTCTTATGAGATGATGTGACAGAGATATATTACCATTATTAACACTTTTGTAATATTTTAACATAACATCATCTACCCTTCTGGCTCCCCCTCCACTAACATCTTTGTGGGCTGTGATCTGATGGTTGGTAACCGCAATTAACGCAAAGAAATATATCACTTACCAAGATCTGCTACGGCATAGTGCCACACCAAGTAATGAGTAAAAGGCGTGATGGTATATTTATTTGAAACATTCAGAAAATATTTATTCATTAGAATTATTCTGCAATTAATATTCTTCAAATATTCATGTTACACTATTTTATTTTTAGTTTTTTACAAAAAGAAACAAACTCATGGCAACTACAATATTATATTTTTAAATAATTATTTATAGTATTTTTAAGAATAATCATTTTATATTTTGAGGATCGAAGAAAATATTGTATATATACATTGTGAGAGAGGGATATTTTTTCCATTACTAAATATACTATTCTTCCCTCAAAATAAAAGAAGAAAGTTATATTTTTTATCCCAAGGGAAGAAAGTTAATTTATCTTCTATAGGGAAGGAAAGTAAAGCTATATGACAACAGGAAAACAATAGCATAATTTGATATTGGTGATATTTGTAAAAAGAGTAATAAATTTTAACTCAATCTCTGATTTATTTCTGAAAATTTTATTTTTCGTAACACATGCACAAGAAACACGTTTTTATTCCCTAATTTTAGAGAGAGAAACACTGCTTTTCTCCCCTAGGAAGAGAAACATTATATTTCTCTCCCTAGGTAGGATGTTTATCTCTCTAGGTAGCATGTTTCTCTCGCTAGGGAGATGTTTCTCTCCCTAGAGACTACGATTATTAACTGTTTGCGGCGTTTCCTAGGTAACTAGTTACGCAAGCCATATTTGACATTTGTCCCGATAAGACGGTAATTTTTGTGCACTTGTTACAAAATAGCTATTTATGTAATAAGTTGCGAAAGAAATTTGTTTTAAGCACGCGACGTGAAAATTATCCTACGTGGCGTAGCCGAGTTGGATAACACGTCTAGTGCTTAAAACACGATTTCGCAACGTATTCCATACAAGATTTTTTATACTAGCGTTTTAAAACAGATTATTTATATTTATTCTCAAATGTCAACATTTTGAATTTTTCAAAATTTAAAAGTGAGCAGGCATCAGTTTCATCTTTTTGTTGCTATGCGATTCAATATGTTGTTTAATAAACATTGATGTCAACGTGCTCGGTGTATAAGTTTTCTTGAGAATTTTTGGTGACTCAGAGATTGATTCTGATATTGAAAATGGTGCAGAGGCTGCATTGGCTACACTGGTTACACTGGTTCCAGGAAAATCAAACAAATTGTATGAAGAAACTTGCAAAAAATTTGACATTAAATTGTCACTTTTAAGCACTAGTGCTTAAAAGTACTTAATTTAACAACGGAAATGACAATCGAAAAGTTGTTGTTATAATACGCTAGTATAAAAAGTCAGTACGGTGGTGTGGATAGCGATACGGAATTCGAATCCGGAGATCCCGAGTTCGAATCGCACTCAAGCTAAAAATTAAAATGAACTACTACACTGCGGCTCGGTGAGTACGGACCCTGTACTGTAATTGGGATTAAGTTCCTGTTGTACAGCATAACATAAATAAATAAATAAATAAATAAATAATATGCTTCACGGGAGGGAGCGATTATCCCTTGTGTGAAGTTGGCGGGAATAATCGCTTGTTTCCCTCCCTTGATGCATAACATACTATTTTGATATGGTATTGAAAAAAAATTATGTATACCTCGTAAAGAATGTCATTCTCCCCTCAAGTGCTTTAGATAAAACGGCAACTACGGAAAGAAAAATCTCACTTTCTTCTCTTGATGTACAAATAACTATTGACAAAGTTTGAAACAAATGCATTATACAAAACAAACCGCAGGATTTTCTAAAACCCTGCTTGCACGTACGCCACTGTATCTTGAACTGTGGTGCCAGCATGTCTGGCGGCCCCGAGGGAAGCCGCTGTGGGTGTGCCCCGGTCCTGGGTCCTGTCACCTCCACATCAGTTTCCCATTCCGCGTGTTTTCTGGCTCGTTTGCTAAACTCATCGCCGCTAACTCGTCGGTAATTTGACACCCGTTGACGGACAGAGGATGTCGATACAAAATATGTGGAAGGTCTCAGTCCCACTGCTCGTTTGACCTGTTCCGCTCAGATATTAGTTAAATGTTGAAATGTGAAGTATTTGTGATTTATGGAGGGTAGTGTCCTTGTCTTCCTTGTTTCACGAATTAGTTGATCCTGGATATAGTCATGGATTACGTATTAGATATATTTACTAATTGTATTTTTCTTTTTCTTGTTCAGATCATAGTATCCAGGAATATCGTCAGTCTTCATACTATTTTTGACAAAAAACATTCTAAGAATGTAGTGGTAAAAGTTTATGGTTACCCTGCAATACAAATATACCTACTTTAAAATCATCGTCGCTGCGAGAACACAAGATGTTGTACATTTGGGAATTAAAACATGAAAATATAATGTAAATATCTGATGTGGACACCACATGACTTCCTTGTACCCGTATTAAACTATATATATTTTTTTAATTGCACATATTTCACATTAAATCTTTTATTTTTTGTTCTAAACGATAGCAAACTTAATTTTTTTAAAAATAAAAAAATATATAATATTTAAATTTAGATATCTCGTTTATGCAAAAAGCTAATTTAAAATTTTTTAATGTGCTAGACGCAGAATTTAATTCTCTAAAACTTTTATTTGCAGCATTTATTTCTAAAATGAAAATAATACCATTTTTTTCAAGGAAAACTGTTAGCAGCTTCATGTAATGTGTCACTTCCGGTTAGTCTATTTTAACCAAAATCTATTATGTTATTTCCATTGATATAGTAGTCTTATATACCAAATTTGGAAAGTTTTAAATTATATTTGAATATAGTTTTTCATGAAAATCTATTATAGGCTTCAAGTAAAGTACCACTTCCGATAGTTGTATAATGACCAAAAAGGGAGGTGCACAACTAGATGTTACAACAGTCCTAAATATAAAGTTTCAATTTTCTACGGCTTACCGTTTTTGAGTTATGTGAGATACGTACGTACGTACAGACGGCATGACGAAATTAGTCAAAATGGATTCAGGAAGGGCCAAAACACCTATTTCCGTTGAAATCTGAGAACCGAAAATTTTCGCGATTACAATACTTCCTTTACTTCGTACAAGGAAGTAAAAATCGAAAACAAATATATAGTTTTCTCTTGAACGCGACATCCCAGCAAACATTGTTTCGTTATATGTATGTAACAAGTATAAAACAATAGTACATCTACGTTATATGTTATGTACCAAGTAACTTCCGTTTAACTTACATGTAAGTTCTAATGTCAGACTTTTTTCTCTGCATAATTACGTAGCAGTTATATTTTAGAAGTACATCCATATTATATAACAAAATTATGTACATGGTACAAAATTATGTTACTTGCCTAAGAAGGACTTACTGGAATATCTACTGTACGTACTTAAAGTACATATATCGTACATTACAAAATTATGTTATTTACCTAAGGACTTATTGGAATATCTATTGTACGTACTTAAAGTACATACATCCTACATACATATATTTAGGATGGGATGTTTAAATAAAATAAATATTTATTGAAAATAATTGTACTATACTCTTTAATACAATAAAAATTTATTAATTAAATTAATTTGCAAAAAAAACACAACTGATTGAACACTTTTCAGGAACATAACATTCAAATAAATATAGGTTAAGTTACACAACACAAAAGAAAAGTTATTACAGTGAAAACAATAGTAAAAATCCTAGTTATTACACTCATTCATAAATAATAGTTACCACGCACTGATCGAAAATATTAAACACAACTCAAAATAATAAATAAATGAATAATACATCTCCAATAACTGACAGCTCTAACAACCTATATGTCTGCCTGGTCTATGTTAGCAACTGTATGCTGTGTCTGTGCTCTGCCGCAACAGGAGTCGTTCAGTTCTATACATATACGTGCGTTCAAAAAAGTATACTTATATTTATAATATATTAAAAATAATTATATATTTTAAACAGTACGGAATAAAATTGAACAAATAAAACCAACATCTCACCTTTACTAGTGCTCATAATAATAATCTAATAATTAATTTAATATTTCTTCACGCTAATTTCTGATCTGCGTTGACTGGATTATTAATATTTGCAGCGATAGAAAAAGATAGCGGTTAAAGATCTACTAAATTATAATTTAAACACACAATAATAATATTTAAAAAAATGTATTATCAAACTTCAAATATTAAACAGTGATTTATTATAATTGTTCACTCATTACGCATATGCATATCATTCATCATAACAAGTATATTAGTTGTATGTACCACATGAACATATACAGTACATACTATTCCACATATATTACGTATATATTTAGAAAAAGTGTAGACAGTACATATTCTTCAGTATGTAATATGCATATATCCACCATATACTTTTTGTTATATACATTTGCATATATACTGAGGATATAGTTTCGCACTCGTACCAGGTACATACTGTAAGATCATACAAAGTACGTCCTTGTAACACACTCTTTGTTACCTACTTTATAAGACGTACTAGCTACATCGTAACAATATAGTTGACGGGACATACGTTTATAACAATGTTTATTACATACATGGGATATACCATTTTTTATGGACTGCATCGATATCTTAGTTACATCCTGAGGATATTAATAAAACTTGTGCTCTTACTGGTACGTACCAGCTACGTTTAAGTCACTATTTGTTTGCTGGGATTTTTTCATAAATTTGACTGAAAATAAGTTTTCTTTTTTTCATAATACAAATTATATATTAAAATGCTCTGTAATCTGTGAAAATTTTGATAATGTCTAATCGTAAGACAGTATCTTGTTTATTATAAACTTTATCAAAAAACTGACTAACAGATGTTAATATCATCTTGAGAACCCTGGTTCGATCCCCAAAGACGACAAACAATTTTCACCAAATTAAATCTACCCGCTCTACTAACGTCTTTGGGAGCCGTGATTTAATGGCTGGTAACCGCACTTCACGCGTAGAAATATATCACTTATCAATATCTGCTGCAGCAGAGTGCCACACCCAGTAATGGGTAAAGGTGTGATGATATATTTATTTTATTTGTATAAAAGTTGAATAAATTTGATCTGATAGAAGAGCAAATAAGTTTAAAGAATTTTTTAGCGTTTTCGCTTGAAGGTATACTATTTTCATTTTAAACTATAGGGATCGACATAAAACGATTAAATGCACCGCAATTACGTTTACAAAGGAACTCAAAATATGACTCGCTATAACTGATTTCACAAAGTTCGCACAGGGTTGTACAGCCCCATTCGCCGGTATTTTTAAATGGTCAATCATAGGAAAAAAACAAGAATAATTTTAGGCTGAATACGACCCTTAAAAAATTACCTGTTGTGACCATCGTTAAGCGATTTGTGGTAGCCGCACTAATAGATTTCATTGTAGTTATATGGGACAGAGACGTTTAATCGTTTTATGCCGATCCCTCCAGTTTAAAATGAAAATAGTATACTCCGGAGCGGCCTTAACTCTATTAGATTAGATTAGATGTTAACTATTCTTTTGCATCTATTCATACATTTGGAAAGTAGTAGTAGTGTTAGTAGTCCATTTTTCAATTTTATAACTATGCTTTTAAAATGCGCATAGACTGTAAAAAATAATATTGACTATGGATAAATAAAATAATAGAATGTATGTAAGCATTTTCATCTAAGTAATCCCACGCATTCTACATAAACATGACGACAAAAGTCCTGAAGGAAGCAGGAAACTTGAATCACGCATATTAGTCAGTGCACAAACGCTCATCGTTTACTCTAAGTTTCAATCAGGAGCTTCTATGAAACTTGGCTACGGCCTCCATATCTTAACTGCTGTTGTCGACGTCGCAGCTAAACTTCGTTGTTTTTGTTTACCTTAGCAACGGCCCGGTAACGACGAAAGTTTCAAGCTGGCCTTGGGCGCCGATGCCATCTTGAATTCGCGTCGCGTATACCACGGCTTCGTGCTGGTGTCGGTTGTTTTAGTTACGAGTTTGTTCGCAGATCTTGTCTTGGGGTTGGATGCAAAGATGAAGATGGAATACTGATGCTGAAGTTTCAAGTTTACCGTTTAAATTAAGCTACTTCGATTAGAAATGGAAAAAGTACGGTCATTTATACTTGTATATGAAATTTTTAAATGTTTGAAAAATAATCTCATATCTTTGCCATATCATTTGTAAATTATTTTCATAAAACCGTACAGAATAGTATGTTTTAAAACGAATATGAAATGGACATTCCATTCGAGTTGTACACTATATTTTTTTTCTACGATTGCTATGAAAAGTTGACAATTACGCTCTCGTTTGTCATCGTAAAGTTGACGTTTTTTGTGGAACAATCCAATGACAACGCGCGAAAAAGATATTAATGCGCGCTTATTTCAATAGTTACCAGGGATACAAACAAAACAGAAATTTGTCATATTATCAGTTGACAGAACGAACATATTGACAGTACGTATCCGTTTTTTTTAATAATTTAAGAGGCAATCGTATAAAAAATGATATGTGCATCACGAGCGTAAAGTGTTTTTGTTCCTCTTACACTATTGCAGCTCTCGCCTTCGTCTCGCGCTACAATTACCGTGTTCGAGTAACAAAGAATCACTTTACGCTCTTAATACACAAATTGCTATTCTACGACTACAGTATTGTTCCCTGATTAATTTATATTTTAACAATAAATTTGTCCTGCTTTCACCATTCCAATATTTGACAATTCTAAATAAGTATCCTAGTATAACGACGATTTCTCCATTCCAATGTCTGACAATCTTAAATTAGTATCGTAGCAACGTAACAAAAATTAAATAACAGTTCGGTTTTTATAAACGTCAGTCAATATTTTGTGTTTTGTGGGGTAAATATGGATATTGATAGCGACGAGAATCTTCAATTAACACCACCAAATATTTAAGAAGCTGCAAAAATAACATCTTTAAATTTATTACTCGAAAAATGGAGAAAAAAATATGAGATAAAATATAAATCTTAATAAAACCGATACAAATTCTCCTTAGTAACATAATATTTAACAATTGTCAAAACATTCCATTTAATATAACTAATAATAAATAAAATAAAATTAAAAAACACTAGGTTAGTTTCAAATAATGTAAAGTTTATTTTACAATACGTATTTCGGTCGACTAGACCATCATCAGGTGAACAAGATATGAAATTTTTTTTTCATATCTTGTTCACCTGATGATGGTCTAGTCGACCGAAATACGTATTGTAAAATAAACTTTACATTATTTGAAACTAACCTAGTGTTTTTTAATTTAATTTTATTATAAAATGTTTCAACGAGAACCGACAGTTAAATCTATCGAATTTAATAATAAATAATAATAATTCTCTAATTTTCGTCTGTTTTAATTTTTGTGCATCCATTCTTATATTCTTCATGTGTAATTTGGAAGGAAATTGCACCTGTACTGAAAAATAAATCAAATAGTTTTTTATTTGAACATAAAACCGAAATAAATATGGTTAGTGTATAATAATATAGCGCGAAGTTTTAAAACAGTAACATGTTCGATCATTTATATATCTCACTTGACCGTCATTTCAAGTACCCTGTATATTCTTAAAGTTTTTTATCCTTTTTATAACTCGCCGTATATGTACGTGTTGTGTTTAATTTTATAGTTTATAGAGTATTCTAATTCTCAGTTAATAAATAAATAAATAAATTTATCATCACGCCTTTTATCCATTACTGAGTGTGGCACTCTGCAATAGCAGATCTCGGTAAGTGATATATTTATTCGCGTGAAGTGCGGTGGTGTGGATAGCAATATGAAATTTAAATCTGGAGATCCCAAGTTCAAATCTCACTCAAGCTAAAAATTATATAAACTACCACACTGCGGCTCGGTGAGTGCGGACCCTGTACTGTAATTGGGATTAAATTCCTGTTGTACAGAGTAACATAAATAAAATATCTTTAAAGTTTTTTTACCCTTTGTTAGCATGCCCTGTGTTGTATTTAATCTATGTCGAAACTTTTCAATCAGCCTGTATAAGGTACCACAAAAAAATCTCAAAGCGATTGACAGAGTTCGAGTCATTTGCAATATTATCTCGTGTGGACTCATCTAGGCCACAGACACAGGAACAGATGAAGATAAAGTAAGGGGTTTACGAGGTGCGACGTGCGAGGTGTACTTCCCAGTGTAAACTTGCAGTGCCGTTCGCGCCTTTCGTATCAAAGAGCCGTGCGCGATGATCCGTCAAAGTATCGGTGTTTGTATTTTTAGCGGTGCGTGGCCGACGCGCGGCGCGTTTGATGTACGCCGCAAGGGCATGTGCCACACATGCGTGCGTGCACTCATCACGGTGTTATCTACACAGTGGCGGAGACATATTCATTTCAGTGTTATCTAAATGATAAGGCCTTCATCTTCTGTCTATCTCATTATTGAGAAAAGTATATAAGCAATTAAATTAAATATTTATTATTTTAATTTGCAATTAGCCTGCTTTTGGGAAGTGAACTAAGCAATTAATGTGAACTAAAGAATACTAGAAAGTGTTAAAGACAACAGGGAAATAAAATAATCGAGTCGACCTATAACATAATATAAGAGTACAAAGAAATTATAACCGTAACATTACCGAGATATTGAACAATGGAAGGACGATAAGGAAGCATTAATTTAATGTCTAGATTCAGATGCAAGAATGAAGAAAGAAGGACCAAAAAATTGATGAATGAAGAAGGGAAAATGTGTAGGATGTGTCAAAAGTGAAAAGAAACTTTATGGAATATGCTGTATAAATGTGAAGTTGAATTTAAAAATAAAAGAATAATTACGGATATTTCAGAAAATTCGGCAAAAAGGAGAATAATGAATGAAGACCGTCTTGAAGAAGAGAGAAGAAAAATGAAATATGAATGAACCAATGAAGAAAAAATGTACACTATCTTTAGGGAAATAAATTTTTTGTACTCATACATTAAAATGTGTTGTTTCGCGTCGCCTACGCAACGACCGAAACGTCAATTTCCCGCACTCGTTCGGGAAATTTTGGAAAAAACACTCCAATTTCTAAAGCACTTATTAAAAAACCTTATTTATAATAAAAAAGTATAATATCTTAAACACCCCTTTGCGTAATAATAATAAAAGAAAATGATGGAATATTGAATGAAATTTAATTTTAAAATGATAAATTTAGTGCATTTGGTTCACAATGTTGGCAACGAAATGACAGCACTGACAGCAGTGGAAACACATAACCTACAAACGTAAGGTAAATTGTAACAACAGATATGAAATTAAACAAGTTTATTAAATTTACTGTGTACTACAAATCAAATTAGTAAATAATATAACACTCTTTATTTTCATTAAATTAAAATTAAATCAATTGAAATTTGACATTACTATGAAATTAGTTATAAAATGGTTACAAAGCAGTGTTATGTGTACATGGTATATTATTGTTTATGTTAATTATTGTTTTGTGGAATGTTATTATGAATGTTTATATTTATAGTACAACTTTGGCAATTTGAAATACTAACTACTGGCACAACTTCGTTTCTTTGAATGAACATTTAGAGCAGCAGCAGCAGTTTCTGTTGAAGTACTTCCTCATGATGATGATTATATAGTTTTACACTTTTCGTACAAAAAATATTGTACAAACCTCTTGCGTGAACTAGGTTCCCGGATTCGTTCTATGGCAGCACTCGCAAGCTCGCGCCGCCAAACACTCATCCGGGAACCAATCGTTCCCGCACTTGGTATGTAAATAACTATTGTAGATTCTAAGCCGCTGGGAGAGAAATGCAAGATATTTCATTAAGGAAAAAATGGCAGTCTTTCCTAATGTGTATTTACTATTTTTTTCACGACGTTAGTAAGATTAAAAACAAAAATAGTAAGCCGAAGGCGAGAGCTGCAATAGTGTAAGAGGAACAAAGACACTTTACGCGAGTGATACACACATTTTTTTTTCTACGATTGCATCCTAAATGATTAAAAAACGTATACGTACTTAAAATAAATTCGTTCTGTCCCCTGTCAATATGACAAGTTTCTGTTTTGTTTGTATTCCTGGTAAGAAGCATTTTATATCATTTTCTCGCGTAGCCATTGAAAACGCGTACATTTAACATCCTTTTCCCGCGTTGCCATTGGGCACGAGCGCATTTAACATATTTTTCTATTGTTCCACATAAAACGTCAACTTTACGATGACAAATGAGACCATAATTGTTAACTTTTCATAGCAATCGTAGAAAAATTTTAAAATATAATTCATATTTTTTTTAGATTGAATTGAACATTTAAATGATAGAAACAAAATGAGTAGCTAATGCCTATACCACAGACTCAATGATTGTCATCTAACCTGACCTGACCTGACCTTGCTGACTTTATTATTGTTTCATTAGCCGTGTTCAATTTGCTATTTGGATCAGATAGAGTTGCTATACATTTATGTTTAAGAAACTGTCTCCATATTTCCCTCTTCCGTATTTTTACCTTCGAGTTTTGTCCATAATTAACATATTTCTAATAAAATCGAACTTCAAAAGCAATTAATCATTTACACGATTCTTCCAAGGTTTATAGATAATATTTGGAATACCGAGCTTCGCTTAATAAATAAGGGAGATAGGAAGTTTAAAATGATAAATAAGAAACCAAGAAATATATGAAAGAAGCAATTTTCGAATTTTCGCTTATATCTAACAGTTGGTGGTATGGATCAAATTACATAATAATAATAATAATACTTTATTTAACTACAGCAACTAAAACATTTGGTATAAGGCAAGTCAGAGAATAATTACATATAGGTATACATACAATAATATAAAATATGATTTACAAAACTTTATCTGTCAAAATTTCATTACGTCATAGTATTCCTTGTTAATTAAATAGTCTTTTACTTCTTTACAAAAAACTTTATTTGAGACTATGTCCTTCAGTTTAGAGGGCAAGGCGTTGTATAGCCTTGTCCCAATTATTATGGGATTATTTAACGTTAGTTTAAGTTTATGTTTAGGTATAACAACGTAGTAAATTTTCATGAAGTTTTTTTTCCCAATTTTCTTACAGATTGAAAATGAATGAAATGAATTTTCCGAAGAATAAGTCCTAGCACAATACATGCACATAAGAATTGTTCGCATTACAGTATAGATATATTATAAACAAATTAATAGATATTTAGGTTTTTACAAATTTTAATTTGTCAATACAAATATAACCTATCTAAATGAATCACCAAGCAGTATCCAGTATCCTTGCTAGACATTTAAGACAATCCTAAAGAAGGTATATAAAAATATAATTTAGCACGCCAATGTCCACACTTAGAATTTCATGGCTCATTACAATGAGGTGTTAAATCGCACAGTACGTTCGCACACTTTTGACACTTAATGCGCGAATGTTTGATATTCACAAAGCTCAGGAAATGTAGCGTGCACTCGAACAAGCATCTTGGATCTGGGCAACAGATACAGAGGCACAAGAAGCCGAAACTGTGGCCGTGTTTCCGCTCACGGTTCGGGAAATACGCGGGACGCTCACATCTGGTCGAGAAGCAGCTACAGCTTCAACCAGGTTCACGGAAATTGCTCCAGTCAGGAAATTGAGCGTTTTATGTGAAGGTTTGAGAACGGGTTATTTTTGGACTTTGTTCACTTTTAAAATAAGTTCAAATCAATATAAAATTTGATGGAATATTGCGTTAACTATATAGCTGTGTAATTATGAGAGATTTGTTAATGCCGGTGATGAAAACAAGAAATTAAATTAAATCATAACAATATATAGGGTCTTTCAAGGAAACTGTTCCAGGGGTTTGCAAACTTTAGAAGCAGCCAAGAATGGCCCTTATAATGATTTTTTTCTAAAGGACAAGTGCGAGAAAAGTCTTATAATAGTATATTATAAGCCAAGGTTGAGAAGATGATCATTATTGACCTAGCGCCAAGATTGTACCCCGAGGTGCAATAATTGTAATTATAAAAGTCTTATAAAATGAGTTATGTATACTGTTTTTTGTCATAAATTAATATTTTAATAAAATCTGAGATATTTTAAACCGAATCAATTTAGGGAAATTTGTATATGAAATGTTGTAGTTGGTAACTGTTATTAATATTTATGCAATTGTTCAGATTTTGAAGTTATATTGAAATTTGGATGTTCTAAGCTGTACAGTTTCAATATGTCATCTACTACTACCAACTGTCTAAAACAAAATGTTGCGTATCGTAATGAACGCTCTTTCGATACGCAATTGGGTTTCATAATGACTTCCTTATGAACGCAAAATAGAAAAATAATTTTTTCTACTATTGCTATGTAAAGTTGTCATCTTAAAGTTGACGTCTGTGGAACAATCGAAAAATATTTTTTTCTACGATTGCTATGAAAAGTTGACAATTACGCTCTCATTTGTCATCGTAAAGTCATCTTACACTATTGCAGCTCTCGCCTTCGGCTCGCGCTGCAATTACCGTGTTCGAGTAACAAAGAATCACTTTACGCTCTTAATACACAAATAACTATTTTCTACGATTGCTATGAAAAGTTAACAATTACGCTCTCATTTGTCATCGTAAAGTTGACGTTTTCTGTGGAACAATCGAAAAATATGTTTTTTGCGCGTCTCCAATGACAACGCGCTTCCAATGGCAACACGCGAAAAAGATATTAAATGCGTGCTTATTTCAATAGTTACCAGGGATACAAACAAAACAGAAACTTGTCATATTGACAGTTAACAGAATGATTTTATTTTCATTATGTATACGTTTTTTAATAATTTGAAGATGCAATCGTAGAAAAAATTTTGTGTGTATCACGAGCGTAAAGTCTTTGTTCCTCTTACACTATTGCAGCTCTGGCCTTCGGCTCGCGCTTCAATTACCGTGTTCAACTAACAAAGAATCACTTTACGCTCTTAATACACAAATAACTATATTAACTTTTAAACACCGAAGTATCTGTTTAAATAAAATTATCCGTAATTATACAAAATATGAATGGAATATTTATAGCTAGTTCCAGTTGCTAGAACAAAAACTTAAATTAAAACTTACTTTAAATATATCAAATTTTTGACAGCAAAATCATTAAATTCCATATGACATATAACATCGATCAGCTTTCATTAATTTTAACCAAGATTAAAATTTAAGTTTCGTTGGTGCAACTAGCCATGAATGTTTGGAAACTTCTGACTTAACAAATGCACAGCAATAGCCAAGTTAACGTCATGTCAGAGTGACACACAGAGCGCGGGGGGCGAGAAGTGAGATGCTAGTGTGATGTGTGACGGGTGGACACGGACATAATAGAGGCGTCGCGGTGGCGGCGCCTCATTAGTGTCTGCCGCGTCCTGGCGCATTATGTGGAACAAATCAACTAGATTCGGATTTTGTACAAAAGGCAGTCACACACTCGTCAGTGCAGTGGAATAAATATAAAATCATACCTGAAAAATAATTCTTTAAATAAGATGTCACTTCAGTTATGTTCATCAACATTGTTTTGAGTTTTTCTGCGTCGGATTTTCGATGAATTCAACAAAACATTATCATAAATAAGAATAGCTAAACAAAGATTCTTTCATACCAGGACCGGATTAACCATATAACTAAATAGGCTGTAACAGTGTTGAATTAACCATGTAACTAAATAGGTTGTAACTGTTTGGATTAACCAATAGGTAGTACTAGGCAGTTGCTTAGGAGCCCCCGTCAAATAGGGGCCCTGCAAAATGAATTTTAAAAACATTGTACAGTTCAGCGAGATGAAATGCAGCAAACGCTTCTTCTGAGTTGACCGTTGGAATAATAATTGCAAATATTTGTTTTTCTTTATTAATAATTATATATCAAGTTTTATGTTTCTCTGTTTATTTGAATTATCAATAAAGTTTATTTGAATTTTAGTTATTATATTTTCATGTCTGGGGAGAGGGGCGGGGGCCTCTTTTGCGATTGCCTAGGGCCCCGCCTAGTGTTAGTTCGGCACTGGGCTGTAGTCTAAAGCGATGAATTTGGAACAGAGGCAAATACTTATTGCAATCTTTTTATTGTCACTTTTTTATTTATTTATTTATGGTATTCTACACGACAGGATTTTAATCCCAATTACACTACAGGGTCCCGACTCACCGAGCTGTAGTGTGGTAGATCATATATTTTTTTTTTTTTGAGTGGTATTCGAACTCGGAATCTCCGGATTCAAATTTCGTAATGCTTTCCACACCGGACAATAAATAAGAAGGTTGAAACTGATATTATTTTAATAACAAATGAAAATAAAAACAAATTGTATTGTCATTTATCATTAATTTGACTGTATCTATGTTTTGTAGAATATTGGTATGAGATACCAGGTAGCATTTATCAATTTTTCTTACTAAAAATGGAAGAACTTTAATTAAATTCTTAGGTACTAAATTACGCATTAAAAATGAGCGTATTATAAAAAATACACTCAAATTTAATTTACATAAATACAACGATTTGATCAAATGGTGATTGTTTTTTGTTAAAGATATGTATGAATTATTAAGAAACATATAATATATATTTTCTTTTCGCGAAATAGTGTGGAAAAATAATTTTCCCTTTGTAGAGAAAAAAAATATGACTGTTGCATAGACGTTATTGTATAAAAAAGAAACTAATAGAAGTTCATCATTTTATTGAAAATTCTCATTTCATACTAGTATACGTTAAATCTTTAAATTATTTTATAATTCTGTTTCAAACAAATAAAATATTATCTTGTTAAAATAACCTAGGGACTATATACTAAAATTTGTACCTAACATTTAAAAGATAAATTAAACTAATACTAAAACTACAACTAACGACAATACAGAACAATTTTCTATATAAGTTAACAACAACAAAATAAAAGGAAAAACTTATGGAGTCCAACTGAAAATAGTTAGTTAATTAGTGGTTGAATATCCCAATAAGTGGCAAAAAGATAAAATCCACCTCTGTTTCATGCACTATAATCTACTTATATAAATTATAGTCTATTACTCATGTACATATTTTAAAACTACTTATATATTTTCCACACTTTAGTTTGTTTCAAACAAAATTTTAAAATCCATGTTACTAAATAATTTATTATATTTTTATTATTTACATGCAATGCTGTTTACATCTAAGTTCACATTCATTTTGTTAACACACAATTATTCTTCTTACTCATACGAAACAAAAAATCTAATGTCTTATCTGTCAAAATGTGAAATCTGAAAAGCAGTTTGAAGAACATGTAGGTCTCACTAGTTTTATACAACCACACAACGCTTCGTCGCCTCGGATATTCTAAACAAGAATTAGTCAAATTGTGTGCGGCCCGGGACCGGCATCGGGATATTTACATGTTCCGTCAGAGTTTTTCAGCGAGTGAACGAGATAAAAAATGCGTAACGTACGATTTGTTTACGGCGGTTGTACAGACTGGTGTTGCGTGTCTTTGCCTTGGCTGCGTGCGACTGGAATACATCTGTATGTATATATATACAGGGTGGTTAATCGAAGGATGCAAGGATGCTATTTTTGAAATGTTTAATTATTGGTTTTCCTAATTATTTTACATCAATAAAGTTAAATAGTTTATTGTAGAAGAAAAATTTCGGCATTTTTTAACTATTTATAATTTTACTCTACCTAGAACCGGAAAATGTAGCAATTAAAAGTTATTGTTTTTATATCATTGTTATAATAAACAATTTTTTAAATAAATCAATAAATATATAATCACGCCTTTTACGCATTACTGGGTGTGGCATTCTGCCGTAAGCAGATCTCTGTAAGTGATATATTTCTTCGCGTGAAGTGCGGTTACCAACCTTTAAATCACGGCCTCCAAAGATATTAGTGAAGGGGGAGCCACAGGGGTAGATTTTTAAATTGGTGAAAATTGTTTGTCGGCTGTGGGGATCGAGCCAGGGTTCTCAAGATCCACAGGCCGACTCGATACCACTGAGCCACCCCATGTTTTAAATAAAATTAACTTTTAATAAATATCACATTTTTTTGTTATTTTATGACACAGAAAATTACCAATAAATATTTCCATTTGTGCAAAAAATGTTTCACCGTTTTAAATATGTTTACTCGCATGTGGTATATTTCGTTAAAATCAAGAGTTACATTAATTTTTACATTTACTATAGTTACTCATCCGTAAAGCTAATTTTAGCTGTATTTAAAAAAAAATTGATAATGTAACAAATACATATTTATTAGGTTTAGAATAATAACTTTTTGTTAATAAATGCTGAAGATGATGGGTTAACTATCGAAATGTTCAATAAATAAATAAAATTATTCAAGGATGCAAATCCCATATATTCCTTTCCAAAATGGAAACACAGAATCAACATATTCTAAAAAACAAAAAATCAATATTTCCTTCATTTCTCCGGTTCTAGGTAGAGTAAAATTATAAATATTAGTATCAAAATATGTATAAATCTCGATAAGTGATATATTTCTTCGCGTGAAGTGCGATTACCAACCGTCAAATCACGGCCCCCAAAGATGTTAGTGGTGGGGAGTCTCAGGGGTAGATTTAATTTGGTGAAAATTGTTTATCGGATCGAACCAGGATTCTCAAGATCCACAAGCCGACTCGATACCACTGAGCCACCTACAAGTGTTATTATAAACATTTGTAGTAAAATTTGGACAATTAGAAGTTCCTGGAGCAGCTTGGTTTGCAATTGATAAAGATTGTGTATAATTTGCAGATTCTGGTGTTCCTCACACAAGTTGAATTTAAATATATATTTTTTTAAATACCAGTACTTGAACAAAAAATATACAAACTACGTGCGTGAAGACGTCTTCCGCTCATTCGCGCTATTAAAGACACTCGATCCTTGCAGTCGCTCTTGCTTTAAAAATGGGCTCATGCGGGAACATCGTCTTTCCGCACTTAGTTCGAAAATAACTATTTAATCAAGTCAAATAGTATACTTTATTTCATCTAATTTGAAATAGTCTTTATTAGTATGATCCTGCGGATGAGATAGTTCACCACTAACATTATCTAGCGTTTGTATAACTTTCTACTTATATAATTAATTATTCATTGACTTTGAATGTATCTGAACTATGAAATAAGAGATTAGTTGTAGTCTAGTTTAGTTTGGCATTTAGTAGAACATAATTGTGCAAGGTAAACAAGTAACACAATGAAGAGGAATTCGCTATGACAAGGTTGTTGGTGTTAGTGGGCTGGGTGTGCCTGGGTGGCTGCGGTACTAATTACCGAACTAATTTCCTCGTAGCGAGCAGGCTGCACACACTTGACGCGCGGCTGAAACTCGAGCCAAGTCGTTAATGCACACATCACACATCCCTCACAGCTCCGCCTCCTCGTCCCCCAGACCCACTTTTCTTTTTTACTGCAGGTTTTTGTCTTTGTGACACACATGTTTGTGAAGGTAGTACTCATTTTGTTGCAGCCGGATAAATTATCAATTTTAACTAAATTCTTGTTATTCACAGTTGACTTTTATTTATCTAGATACATTGGTGTATCGTAGTTCGGGTAATGGAGGTGTCTTTTCCTTAATCATATTTTCATGTTATTTCGTTTAATAGTTGGTCTGCCGTTAGTGGCCGGTTTTAAATTTCATTGTAATGAAAAACTTTTTCAGTAGTAAGATTAAGATTAAATATAATTTTTTTTTAACAATATCAATTGTTGAATTGTTATAAAACGAACCATTTAACTACTTAAATCTTTTATTTTTCACTTAAATATTATTTGATGTTATTGCTATGGTACGAGGTATATAAACACCACCATAATGATCGAGTCATAATGAGCATATATATTATGATTTATAACGCCCGCCCCATTCCAAATTTTAGTTTTAATTTAATTTCATGTTTTAACGTATATATACAAGTAGTATTCAGAGTATTTTTCGTAACACGTGCACAAGAAACACGTTCTTATTCCTTAATTTTAGAGATAGAAACACTGCTTTTCTCCCTAGGGAGAGAAAAATTATGTTTCTCTCCCTAGGTAGGATGTTTCTGTCCCTAGGTAGAATGTTTCTCTCCCTAGGTAGGATGTTTCTATCCCTTGTGAGAATGTTACTCTCCCTAGAGACTATGATTATTCCCTGTTTGCGGAGTCATCTAGCTGAGCGGACAATGAACTAGTTACGCAACCCATATTTGACATTTGTCCCGATAAGATTGTAATTTTTGTGCACTTGTTACGAAAAATATAATATGCTTCACGGGAGGGAGCGATTATCCCTTATGTGAAGTTGAAAAACCTCGACTTCAGCTTGGGTCTTCGGCCCTCGCTTACATCTCGGTTTACCAACTTCACACGCGGGAATAATCGCTTGTTTCCCTCCCTTGATGCATAACATACTATTGATGTTGGTTTTAATTAGTAGCGACATCTAGCGTCAAATATTATACGTTAATTTAGAAGAAACCCTATCTTCTAAACTGGCAGATGATATTATTAATATTTTATCATTTTGATTTTTTTTAAATACCACCAAACAATTAATTAATTAACAATTAATGGGATAGGTGGCTCAGTGGTATCGAGTCGGCCTGTGGATCTTGAGAACCCTGGTTCTATCCCCACAACGACAAACAATTTTCACCAATTTAAATCGATCCCTGTGGCTCCCCCTCCACTAATATCTTTGGGGGCCGCGATTTGACGGCTGGTAACTGCACTTCACGCGAATAAATATATCACTTACCGAGATCTGCTACGGTAGAGTGCCACACCCAGTAATGGGTAAAAGGCGTGAAGATATATTTATTTATTTACCAAACAATTAAAACGAGAAATGTTCACATTTCTTCCCTCTCATTAAAATATCTTACAAAATATAAAATTTTGTCTGCATTATCACCAAAAATAAAAAAACCTAACACAACCGACGTTTAAAATGAATAAACAAAATAAAGAAACAATATCCTTGGCAATACAACTCCACAGTTAATTAATACATTTATACGCATAATTATTATAAATTAGAACTAATTATACATATTCTGATGATACTAAATGATAATGACTCGGGCAACAACCATCCGTCGCCTTCTGTGCATTATCATCTGCTTAATGTCCTTGTCGCATAAATTCCTATTACAGTACAACGCAGAGATGTGCATCTACGTGTAATCTTTAATTGTCGACATCTACACGTAGACAATACGTCGACAATTCTAGCGACGTAGACAATGTAAACAATGTAGATAATGCATCTGACAGTTGTCAAATTCAACTTAACCTAAATTTGTAACTATTACATGTATTCGTATTCATGAGCTCGGGTCTTTATCGGTCTTTATATAATAAAACTAATAAAGCAAGTGCTCATACATTACTAGACGAATGTCTGTCTTGGGTCTTGGGCGAACTGTCATATTTTTAAAATCGATCAACGCGCCATCTCACCAGACGGAGTTTTCTTTGGCGCTATTTTTAACAGTAACCAGTTGACAAATTTTGAACTATTTTTTTTTTCATGTAATCCCTAGAATAAAAATAAAAATTTCTAACAACATTTAAAATTCCCTAGTTCTAGGGATAAAATTTCTAATCTGACTTAAGTGAACACAGGTGTTTTCATTGTCTACATAGTCTATATTGTATACATGAAAAATGAAGACGTAGACTACATGATTGTTTACACGTAGAGAATGGCGTAGATTACTTGCAGTAGACTACACGCACATCCCTGAGTACAAGTTTCTGTTTTTCTTAAAATACACAATATTCTCAATATCTGTATTTTTTTCGTATAAAGTTGATGAGTCATCGAGTATAAAAATACCACGTATGTAATGCTGTATGGTGCATTTATTTGAGCGTCTCGGGGCGCGAGTGTTTACACTGGCGCTGAGCGTTGAGCATCAAGCGTCAAGCGATGTTATTTACACCCGGCCGCGGCCGGTAATCGCTGCCATATCGCCGCTATTACCGCTAACAGTTACGGCTTGCCGAGTGCTATGCCACACGAATATCCATACTTCAATGCGTGTGGTATAGTGTCTGTTGGTGCTTATACTGGCGGTAGAAATAAGAAATATTTCATCAAAAATACTTCACAGTACAAAATGTATTACTGGATTTATAATGGAAGCGTTTAGTGAGTTTTTTATGAAACTTTGGCACCACTATTGCATTGTAAAGCATAAACTTTTTTTCTACGATTGCTATGAAAAGTTGACAATTACGCTTTCATTTGTCATCGTAAAGTTGAGGTTTTCTGTGGAAAAAGACGTTAAATGCGCGCGTTTCCAATGGCAACGCGCGAAAAAGATTATAAATTCGCGCTTATTTCAATAGTTACCAGAGATACAAACAAAACAGAAACTTGTCATATTGACAGTTAACAGAATGAATTTATTTTCAATACGTATACGTTTTTAAATAATTTTAAGATGCAATCGTAGAAAAAATTATGTGTGTATCACGAGTGTAAAGTGTCTTTGTTCCTCTTTCACTATTGCAGCTCTCGCCTTCGGTTCGCGCTGCAATTAATATCATCACGTTCAAAGTTTTAAATTTAGAAAATTAATGTTGTTTACATAGAAAATATATATATCATCACGCCTTTTACCCATTACTGGGTGTGGCACTCTGTCGAAGCAGATCTTAGTAAGTGATATATTTCTTCGCGTGCAGTGTGGTTACCAGCCGTCAAATCACGGCCCCCAAAGATGTTAGTGGAGGGGGAGCCACAGGGATTGATTTAATTTGGTGAAAATTGTTTGTCGACTGTGGGGATCGAATACATAGAATATTACTAAATGAAATTCAGTTGCGATTATGGATAAATGCACTGAAATTAAATGCAAAAGGATAGTTCATTGCTGACATCTACACTAAATATTTCAATTAAATTATGCACTTTTACATTGCGAACTGTAACTAATGAAATGAAACTATACAAATAGAAGAAATGATTAATTAAAGAGAAACATTGGAATACGACCAAGATTTGAACCTGGAACTTATGAATTAATAGGATTCAGGCTGCCTTTGACACATAGCAAAAATTTAAATAATCAGATTTGAATGGGGCACTATGTTTGTGAAATAAGTGGCGTGATTGCGGTGTAAACTCGAACTTCTCATACAAACAAACTTGACTGCTACAAATTTTCAATACGACAAAGCTGTCAAAGTATGTAAATAAATATATCATCACGCCTTTTACCCACTACTGGGTGTGGCACTCTGCCGAAGCCAATCTCGGTAAGTGCTATATTTCTTCGCGTGAAGTGTGGTTACCAGCCATCAAATCACGGCCCCAAAAGATGTAAGTTGAGGGGGGGCCACAGGGGTAGATTTAATTTGGTGAAAATTGTTTGTCGTCTGTGGGAATCGAACCAGGGTTCTCAAAATCCACAGTCCGACTCGACACCACTGAGACACCTACCCCTTTTCTTGAATGCAATATGGGTATTACATTTCAATCTATTAAAATTTATTAGTTTGTAAACTTTTAATAGCATTACCTATGTATATAGTAACAAATAATAAAATGAACAAACATTTGATACCTTTTGCACAACTAACAAAACAACCGTTGTGTCAGCATCAGTACGCCTATCGAAAATTGCGGCTACTGTTACAATTTCTAACTGTTATAGGGAGTCTGATCTGTGTGACCACACACAAAGGGGAGTGCACCCCTTTATAATAGATATCACCCATGTCTTTATTATTTACTGTAGCGATTAAAAAGCAATCCCTTTGTGGGTTATTGCGGTCTTCTGATCTGTACTTCAGGGTATGTGTTGCACAGGGCTAAACTCAGTGCCGAAATAAGGGCGAAGCGAATGAGGAGGCATATATGACAATATATATATACCGGGAGTTTTTCTTATCAGTATCAGTATAAATTTAGAACTTCAAAACAATCCAAAAGTTCTTTTGTGTAGAGGTTTGTTCTCAAATTCTTCGTTTAATGAGAATTTTAGGTTGAACCAGTTCAAAAATCGAAAATTATTAAAATGTGGTTCAATATAATTCAGACCACGAGAAATCGAATGGCGCAAGGCGCATCTTCATATATTTTTTAGTTTTTAGTTACAGCGATTTTTGACTTTTTTTACCTCAACTTTGAAAGCCCATAACTCAAAAACTAAAAGAGATATTGAAATGCGGTTTGAACGAGTGTATTTCTCGTGCGCTACTTAACTTGTACAGGTATTTTGAAAAATTTTAAATTTTTTCAAAATTTTTCTTCCTCAATATTTCAAAAACTTGAAAAGATAATGTAAATCTGAAAATACCAGTGAATTTCTGGCGTGAAAATACATAAGTATGCAAATTTTCACAATAAAATTCGCACGGATACAATTTTTATTACAAAAAATCGAAAAATGGCCAAAAATCGTAAAAATCTTAAGGCTAACCCCTTAAGAAATCTTCAAAAAACGGCCATTTTTTATTTTTTGTAATAAAAAATGTATCCGTTCGAATTTTCTTCTGAAAATTTGCATACCTATGTATTTTCACGCGAGGAATTCACTGGTGTATTCATATTTACATTATCTCTTCAACTTTTTGAAATATCGACAAAATATGAGTTCGAAAAAAAGATGGCGGTTTTTATTTTAATAAAATAATTCTAGGTTCCCATTTGAAAAATAAAAATTAATAGTCGTATCATGTAAACCTGACTCTATAAAATTTTTCTATATGTGTCATAAATTAGTATGTTTAAAATACTAAAACTTCCATATGAAGAAAATTTTTCTATTTCTTATAATAAAAAAGTTAAGTTATATATATATATATCGTAGTTTACTAAAAAGTTATTAATTTCTTGTTAAACTAATTGTTGTTATTATTTTATTCAACAAGAAACAAGCAACATCCGCGACACAACTGCAGTATTATTACACTTTTTTCATTATTTTGCTGATGTTAGCTTTCGCTTACATAAACCTAGACTTTGTAAAATAATAAACTAATATACAATGTCGCTTTTTCTATAGTAATGTGAAAATGTGCATTGCTCTTATGGTCTATGAATAATACACATGGCCACAGCTTGTAAAAAAATAATATATAATTCGTTCAGTAGTATGTATGAACTTGATTCATTAGGAATTACTTTAGAGATAATTCACATAATCTATAAAAAAAAAACTCGATATAGAAACGTTTTTTTGTCAGTTTCACATTGGATAAATAGAGAAGGAAACTTTTTGCAAGTGTATAAACTTTAATTATATGCGAATATATTTGTCATAATTACAATAAAATTTTTGGGATCTCTCTTTATAAAAAGAAAAAGAAATTCTCTAGATTTTATAGTCTTCTTATTTTCACATAATTTTTTTGTTTTAAATTCATTACAAGAATAATCTAACCTAACTTCAAAAATATGTACAAACTGTGTTTAATTTCTAATAATAACACTGTTCGTAAATAAAAATTAGTGCGATAAAAACTATCATCATCATCTGTGGCGCTACAGCCCAAATCGGGCCTGGACCTACCGGACACACCGAGCCGCAGTTTTTACACTGCCGTACTGCCGGTTTTTGTAGTCAAATGCTACATTATTTAAGACGTATAAGTGACTAGCTTATAGCGCCCGAGTGTGATAAATACATGTAGCTGTATTTTTTATATTTTACGACAAATCACACATTGTCGACAGGCGGATTCGAACAGACGAACCTTGGTTCGGGTGACGTCACAGTATGTTAAGATATGTGTCTTAACAGATAAAAACTATATCTCTTGTTTATGCTTCAAATATAATTTGTAGAAAAATTTCATGTCTTATATTTGATGCATTTACCCTTAAAATAATTTAAAAACATTTGACAGCGCGTTTTATTCAGTATTTCTTTTATTTCGCAAGGTTTAAAACCTAACCTATAATTGAATGGTTGCACGCGTTTCAGTGCACGTGAAATAACACAATTATTGTTCTATTAAGCTGTTTCAAAAAGTTTAAACTTTGTTAGGCCTGGCGTTTCAGTTCTACTCAATATAATCTTTCATACCAGAATAACACTAAATTCAATAGGTGTTTCACTTTCTAAAAAGGGCAAAACAGTAGCATCAGACGCTTTCAGACTTTGTTCGTGGCCACAAGACCATTATTCTATTTCTATTGTATAGGTTGTTTGTTGGCCATGTCATACCCTAAGGCAGTGGTTTCCAAACTTTTTCTCTCAGCCTCTTTTTTCCGTAAAAATGGTCACGCCCCTCTCATTTTTTATAACAGCCTAACTTCAAAAATCGTAAATAATTTATTTTATAGAATACAAAAAAATAAGTACTATAAACAAATATTATTATTATATTAGTTATTTGTGTATTAAGAGCGTAAAGTGATTCTTTTTTACTCGTACACGGTAATTGCAGCGCGAGCCGAAGGCACTTTACGCTCGTGATACACACATAATTTTTTCTACGATTGCATTTACAATTATTGAAAAACGTATACGTACTGAAAATAAATTCTGTCAACTGTCAATATGACAAGTTTCTGTTTTGTTTGTATCCCTGGTAACTATTTAAATAAGCGCACATTTAATATCTTTTTCGCGCGTTGCCATCGGAAACGCGCGCATTTAACGTCTTATTCGCGCGTTGTCATTGGAGACGCGCAAAACAGATATTTTTCGATTGTTCCACAGAAAACTTCAACTTTACGATGACAAATGAGAGCGTAATTGTCAACTTTTCGTAGCAATCGTATAAAAAGGAGATTTTCGTTTAGTAATAATATTTGAAATTGTGGTTCTATTTTCGCACATTATTAAGCACTTTACAAACATCAATTTTCATCACACAGAAGTAAGGGGTTCACAAAATAATGTATATGTAATTTTTGGTTTCAAAGAGGTCATGGCTCGGAAAAGTTTGTAAACCACTGAAATAACTAATTATGCTGTGATTGGTTATATTTTACATTGTACTGGAATAATAATGATGATCGATTTCTTAAAACATGAAACTTCACAAAGAGGTCAGTAAAACCTATATATTCACGTACACAAATACTGAACCACTTCACACAAACGAGTACCGATCCAATTCACAAATTACCATATCAAAGTGTGCGGTGGTGAAAGGCGTCCGGTGGAGCTTGGCGGTACTCATTGTCATGGAGATGGCGCAGTTATCGCAGCGGTGACAGACGCCGCGACGCCGGAGCGCTGGACTGTGAAATTTCATGCTCGTTGCTCGCTACAAGCAGCTTGTGGTTCTATTGATAACATGCGCAATTGTGTTGCAAGAATGGTTTTTCGGTGATGAGTTTGCGAATGTTTTATTTTATCTATGCTTGAAATGGGTATTTATCTGTTTATTGTATTCACTCATGAATTAGTCACTAAGAAATTTATTTATTTGTTACTCTGCACAACTTGATATTTTTGTTTGTACTTTTTTATTTTCTATTATTTTTGATTTATAGTTATTTGTTTAAATAGACAAAAAAAGTAGATTTACTGTCGCGACTAAAGTTTTATAGTCAAGATTATTTAAAAAGAAAAATTAATTTTATGATTATTAGTAATACTTTTAATGTTATAGACGCCATTGTAGCCAATATTTTTAAAGTGGTTATTATATCAAAATAAATTTGACATTTATAATTTCTTAAACGTCACTCTTCTTTTTGTGAATGTTTTTAGTACATATTAATTAAATTTACAATATGTATAATATATTTTATAATTAATTTAGTTTATTAAAGAATAATGAAAAGATTAATTTAAATGATTTTATTTTTTCTGACAGTAAATCTATTTTTTTATAAACAACAACCGTAACTATTTACGTAACTTGGATAGTAAATAATTATTGTCCCGCGTGATGGTCGAACCATAAGGTCGTGGGTTCGAGTCCTGCCCGTGGCGACCATAGAAAGGACATATCGGCATATGACCTTAGTAGTTGGTCCGATATATAAATTAAAAAAAAATAATTATTATTATGAAACAAATTATAAAACACAACACTACTTACTTTATAATTTGTTTCATAATAATTATTTCCTATCCAAGTTACATAAATAGTTATTATGAAACAAATTATAAAACACAACATATGTAAGAACAGAGTGTTATCTCTACCCGAAATTAAAGAAGTTAAATATATTGTAATTATTTATATTTATTAAATTAAATCGTAATAGGATATGAGCTTTTGTAATATGAGCAGATATATGTGTTTAGACATAGACTCTTAATGAACGTATTATTTAATAATTGCAGAGCATTTTTAAGTTGTCAAAAAGTCATACTTTTATAGACAATGGGCAAAAAAATGTTGTTTCGAGAAAAATCGTCGATTGTACATTTTTCCTTTAAATCTAGTAATTTTTGAATGATTTTGGAAAAACAAATAGACCATTAATAATCGTTGCTTAAAAATGAAAGATTATGTTACAGAATACAAGAATTGTGATATACATATTTGAAATACAAAAAGTTGTTTGATACATAATTTATCAATCGATTATATTAAAATGATCTAGTTATAGAATATAATGGTGTAGATGTCTCAGTTAAATCGAGTCGACCTGTAGATTTGCAAACCTGGGTTCGATTCTCACAGCCGACAAACAATTTTCACAATATCAAAACTACCCTTGTGGCTTCTCCTCCACTAACATATTTGTGGGTCATGATTTAACGGCTAGTAACTACACTTCATGCGAGGAAATATGTCCCACCTAGAAAGGCGTCATGATATATTTATATATTTATATAGAATAGAGAGATTCGTAGATGGCTCAGTGGTATCGAGTCGGCCTGTGGATCTTGAGAACCCTGGTTCGATCCCCACAGCCGACAAACAATTTTCACCAATTTAAAAAAATCTACCCCTGTGGCTCCTCCTCCACTAATATCTTTGGAGGCCGTGATTTGACGGCTGGTAACCGCACTTCACGCGAAAAAATATATCACTTACCGTGATCTGCTTAGGCAGAATGCCACACCCAGTGATGGGTAAAAGGCGTGATGATATATTTATTTATTTATTTAGAGAGATTCGTATCTTTTATTGTTTTTGAAATCTCAATGATGGCAAAAAACTCACCCTGTTATTATAAAATCGAAATTATATTTATTTTTCAAGTATTCATTGTTGCCATTAACTATTTTTCAACCTGTACAACAGTTATATCAAACTCTCAAAATACCTTATATCTCAAACACAAAACAATCTATAGCTTTACAGAAGGAATTAAATCACGCGTATAATACTTTCAATTTATCCTGACACCCATGAAAATACTTTGAGCAATCCATCTCCTGCAAATATCCCCAATTACACCCTTATTACTTTCAGTCGACAATCGACAATAGTGCGATTGCCTCCGTTTCACCGTCTGACCATCAGTCATTGTGCAATTCTCTCGACGCACTGCCTCTGAATGCTCTGTAACATGCGAGCCGACCCGGTGGTTGACACAATGCGGATCATCCGGCCAAGTATGCTGTTGTTGTGTAGGAGGCGTTAGCAGGACCACCCAACGAGGAAGCGTTGTCGGTGGTCAGTGTGCTCTACTAAACTTGCGGGTAAACAAACCCCTGAAAAGACTAGGAATTTTGAGTGCGATTTGGATATTGCGTCCAATTTTTTGTTAATAAGGGCAGATAGTTCATTTGAATTGTTTCGGCCTGTGGATTCGATTCCCACAGCTGGCAAACTCGACTCCGCATTAGTATCACTAACATCTTTGTGGGTCATAATTTGACGGCTGGTTGTTGCACTTTACGCGCTTAAATGTATCACTTACCGAGATTGCTACGACAGAGTTCCACACCTTATACAGGGTGTTTCAGGACTAGTGTAACAAACTTTAACAGCTTATTCCTGAGGTCATTTTGAGCCAAAAATGTCATGTGAACATAGGTCCTATTCCTTCTAGTTACCAAAATACAAGAGGTTGAAGTTCTATAAATAACACATTTTTTTAATCAAGATACTTTCGGAAAACAAGAGTTTTATTGAAAAGTCATACCTTATTTGTCTTAATTAATTTTATTTATTAATATTAACACGCATACGAGTTCAAGGCGCTCATTTTGAACACTTGCTGTAATTTTTTAAAAATTTATTATCTTATTTCATATTGTGTTCACCTATTCCATGTTTGGTTATGTTGTTCTGTGTCTATTTAATTGTGTCATTTTATGTTTTGTTCTCTAAATCGTATTCGTTAATGTTAATAAATAAAATTAATTAAGATAAATAAGGTATGACTTTTCAATATAACTCATGTTTTCCGAAAGTATCTTAATTACAAAAATTTGAAAATTTCGTGTTATTTATAGAACTTCAACCTCTTGTATTTTGGTAACTAGAAGGAATAGGACCTATGTTCATATGACATTTTTGGCTCAAAATGACCTCAGGAATAAGCTGTTAAAGTTGGTTACACTAGTCCTGAAACACCCTGTATAGTGTAAAAGGCGTGATGATATATACAGAGTGTATTTGTATTTCGAGAAAAAAAAGAAAGGGTATATACTATGTTAAGACGTACTGATCATGGATCAAAATAATTTTTTTAAGTTTACTTGAATTGAACAATTTTAGGGCCACTGGATTCGCGCACTTTGAAACATTGAAAGAACTGTTATACAATTTTAATTGAATTAAATTAATTTAGATGTTTACTCATTTTTATTCATTATTGTAATCTATCAGTTCAGTGGCACGAAAAGTGTTTCAAGTAATGTACAATTATTTTTTCGAATTTTAAAAAAAATCTTTTTCTATAACTGTCAAAAAAATGTTCATTTTTTTCACTAATATCAATACGCGAAGTACGAGATTCTTTCATCATTTACATTACCATGACAACGCGTATTTTGCGCATTATTTACAATTTACTTAAATAAACCAATCATTATTGTATTATTCTTTATTTACAGTTGTAGAAAAAATGTTGTTTGTATTTCGTAGGCAAAATTCTTGTTTTTTGGCGCGTTCGAATGACTTTTATTGTCTCGACTACAAGTAACATTCTCACGCGCAACAAAAAACACTCATTTTGCGCACTTAATACAAAAATAACTATTTTGTTCTATAATAAGTATATCAAATTATATGTCATTAAAATTTCGTGTAGAGGTATAGAAACACCTGTATAGTTAAATAGAATAAATTTAATTAGATATTTAATATTTACAATATTCTATTAAGTACCTTTAGTAACATCGGTTCAATAATAACCTATATAAAAGAACAAAAAAAAACGGCTGTAACGTTTTTATATTTCCTTCACCGTGCTAGCACGTGTTACAAGTCACAGAGATAAAAAATCTCCATAATTTAGTCATATCCGAAGCTTTGGTATGCCACTGAAAAATCCACGTTTCAGTTGAACAAATGTAACAATTCATTCGGAACACGGGAAGCTGTCATCCGCGTAATTCTTCAGTAGCGCTCATCGGCGGATCCGGACAATATGCATGGAATTACACTCCTACACACGTAGATTGATGGATGTATTACAAAAAAAAAACTTTAATATTTGAGTTCTCTTGTAAAAGAATAAATAAATAAATAAATATATCATCACCCTTTTTACCCATTACTGGGTGTGGTATTCTGTAGCAGATCTCGGTAAGTGATATATTTCTTCGCGTAAAGTGCGGTTATCAGCCGTCGAATCAAGGCTCCCAAAGATGTTAGTGGAGGGAGAGCCACAAAGGTAGATTTAATTTGATGAAAATTGTTTGTCGGCTGTGGGGTCGAACCAGAGTTCTCAAGATCCACAGGCCGACTCGATACCACTGAGCCACCTACCCCATAAATATGTGCAATTAATAAAGGAAACTAATTTAAATATTTTGATTTAATGTCTCAAACACAGTTGGGAAGAAGATTACAAAAAATAAGAATATTTTCGTAGCACATGCACAAGAAACACTTTCTTATTCCCTAATTTTAGAGAGAGAAACACTGTTTTTCTCCCCTAGGGAGAGAAACGAAAAGTATAATATGCTTCACGGGAGGGCGCGATTATCCCTTGTGTGAAGGTGTCAAACCGAGACGTAAGCGAGGGCCGAAGGCGCGGGAATAATCGCTTGTTTCCCTCCCTTGATGCATAACATACTATTATAAATTTATAGTTTCATTGTTTTCCACAGCATTCGCAATCCCAAATTTTCTTTATAAAAGCCATTTTTCATTTGCTTGTTACTCTTGCATAAAAAGCAATTTAGAAACAAGTAGACACTCATTAGATGCAGTTCAATACTTAACATATTTTGTATTTCCACTTTCGATCTATTTTAATTTTAAGAAAGCAACAATCATCATATTACAAAAATACCATTGTATTTCCTATGTTACATATTTCAATTCTACACTCGATATATAACATATATGTATGTATATTAAATTTTTATGGAAAACAACTCGAATAAGATAATCATCAAGTTTTGATACAAATCTATAAATATGTTTCTTCCTAAACAACCATACCTCCTACATACTGCATCAATGACAGAATGGCTTATGTTTATCTCCTTCTCACCCATAGATTAGGCAGAAATTTCCCGATCTGGCCGCATTTTAAAAATAACCCACACATCTTAGTCAAGTGCGTTAGCCACCACAGCTGGACCGTGTTCCCTGTTTGCATTCTGGGTTGAAATCTTGAGGATTCCACACAGCAAACTGATCGTGTCGGCAGGAACTGTCGGCATTTGAAAGAGGACCACACTTTATACTTCATTTCACAACAATTCTAAATTACCTGGCGAATAATAAATAGCTTCGTGGTAGTGTGTCGAACTTTCAAAATTACTTCAAAATTCAAATAAATAAAATAGCTAAATATATCATCACGCCTTTTACTCAGTACTAGGTGTGGCATCTACTGTAGCAGATCTCAGTAAGTGATATATTTATTTATCTTACCTATTTCACTCGGTCGCTCGATTATTTTGTTCTTCATATTCCTCCTGCAGTTTCAAACTGATTTCAATCAATTTTTCAATTCAATCATCATTTGATTTGTAGATGACTAATAGATTTATATATTTAAAAAATATTGCCATTTTGTTGGATAAAATATTTATTTTTTTATTAACTGCGCAAAATGAGTGTTTTTTTGTTGCGCCTAAGAATGTCACTTGAACGCACCAAAAAACAAGAAAACATTTTCTCTACAACCGTAAATAAAGAATAATACAATAATTATTGATTTATTTAAGTAAATTGAAGGGAAACAATCAACAACAATATGAATTTGATACTATTGATGTGTTGTAACTAATGGATCCTGACAACAAATAATTTGAGAGCATACACGAAATAATCATTTTGCGCACTTGGAAGCGAAACAGTGCGCAACATATTCATTTTACGATCTAGGGTGCAAAATAATGCGTAAACTACGCGTTGTCATGGTAATGTAAATGATGAAAAAAACACGTATTTCCCGTATTGATATTAGTGAAAAAAGCAATTACTTTTTATGATTACAAAAATTTTATCTTTTTGTGTTGTTCCGACTTTTTAAAAAGCTTTTCGAAAATATTTGTGCTTTATTAAGCGCTTTCTTGTCGTTTTTGTGTTGCTTTGGGTAATTCTTATTTCTTCAGTCTTTAATTATTACATAAAACATTTTTAGAGAAAACAAATCCCAAAATTATGTTAATCGTTAATCACTGTTTAATTAACAAGCAAGAAATCTTGCGTTTAAATCTCGCTTCCTTCAATTTATATCAAAATAATAGGAGTAATTCGAATTCCACTATAAGTTACACTAATTGAGAATAAATTCCTGTTAATCAGAGTTACAAATAAATAAATAAATAAATAAAGCATGAGCTCAGCAAAGTTTGAAAATTCATTGAGAATTAGATTTGTTTATTGAATATACACTCATATTGAATATGTTTATATTTTTGAATGGTTAATATTATTCCAATCGGAAACACGTGATATCATTAGATCTTTTGTTTTATGTTATCAAATTCATACTTGTTATTTTTAATTTTTAATTAAAGGCTAAATTCAAAGTACGTTTAATTGCAGTAAAAAAGATAAAAAATTCTCACGGACGTGTAGGATATAGAGTACAATGTACCTAATAACTTCGATATTTCTGTACTTCTCTGTAACACGGGGAACGTTTACACCGCTGAAAATTTAATTAACATATAACAGAGCCTGCGGCAGGGTGGAATAAGAAATTTCCACTGTATTCATTTACCTTAATTACAATTTATTTAATTACATTCATGATTATTCCACTCGGCTTCCTTTATTCACAAAGAGAAAGACAAATAAATTCCTACCCCAGTTCTTGTTGTACAAAATAAAATATTGTACTGAGTATACATTATAACATAAAAGAATTGTTTACTCGTATTTTAATAAGTACCCAAATAAATACATCTTTAATAGTTATTCGTGTATTAAGGTCGTAAAGTGAACCTTTGTTACTTGAATACGGTAATTGCAGCGCGAGTTGCAATAGTGTAAGAGGAATAAAGACACTTTACGTACGGGATTGCATATGAAAATTATTTAAAAATATATAAATTCGTTCTGACAACTGTTAATATGATAAGATTCTGTTTTGTTTGTATCCTTGGGAACTATTGAAATAAGAGCGCATTTATTATCTTTTTCGCGCTTTGCCATTGGAAACGAGCACATTTAACATATTTTTTGATTGTTCTACAAAAAACGTCAACTTTACGATGACAAATGAGAGCGTAATTGTCAACTTTTCGTAGCAATCGTTTAAAAACTAAAGTATTAATTAATTCATAATGTCTAAAAATAGTACAATTTCTGAAACTACGAAACTCGAGCCGCGACAGAAAATTTGTTATTTTTTTTAAGTTATAGAAATAACTTTTATTGTTTTATTTCATAATAATTCAGAGTTTTGGAAAACATTTGAAACGTTTAGTAATTTTACATTTGTTACATTTTGCGCTGGGTGATGATATGAATTAAATGATATCGTGGAAGAACCATACTTATATTAATGAAAACTTTGAATGGTAAAGAAAATCTGTAGCCCATAATAAAATAGCTCGTATATAGAAACAATAATTTCATTCTGAATAAAATTCAATTCTCGTCTGTATCTCTACCGGATATGAATCGTCGCATTTCCGTCAAATCCTCAGCTCCATATCTCGGTCAGTGTCCACCGCCCCTGGCAGCGACAGCCGCCTCCGTGCCGCCCCCATCTACCTCTGCCACTCCGCTGCTCGACGCGTCGTGTTCATCCCTCAACCGCCGCCACCGCCGCTCTCTCGCCGCCCCCTGTGAAAATATTATTCTAGTGAAATGAAAACAGACGGTGTTTATTTTGCCAGCCCAGTGTGTGCTGGGTGAGCACACGCGCCTGCGCACTGCTCGAATAAGTGCACGAGTGTGCAACTGTCAGTTCGGTTCAAGTTGACAATGGAGAAAAATTTTACTTCCTATTCAATGCAATTATTATAATGTACTTAAGGATGCTAGAGTCTGAATCATTCTAGTTCTTTCTTACTTCTTCAATACATCTCTCTTTCGTTACAAGTTTTTAAATTATATTTTTCTACGATTGCTATGAAAAGTTGACAATTATGCTCTCATTTGTCATAGTAAAGTTGACGTTTTCTGTGAAACAATCGAAAAATATAAATGCAATGGCAACGCGCGAAAAAGATAAATGCGCGCTTATTTCAATAGTTACCCGGGATACAAACAAAACAGAAACTTGTCATATTGACAGTTAACAGAACGAATTTATTTTCAATACGTATACGTTTTTGAATAATTTTAAGATGCAATCGTAGAAAAAATTAGGTGTGTATCACGAGCGTAAAGTGTCTTTGTTCCTCTTGCACTATTGCAGCTCTCGCCTTCTGCTCGCGTTGTAATTACCGTGCTCGAGTAACAAAGAATCACTTTACGCTCTTAATACACAAATAACTATTACTTGATTTACTTGCCTAATGGCCAAATGCACCGCTGTCCCTCAAAATGTAACTTAAGTAAAACAATTTAGAATCTCAAATGAATTAATAAACTTTGCTGTCAACAATTTGACTCGATATTTTATTTTATTGAAATGTTACTTGAAGTAATGCCTCGTCTGGGATCCTCCACTAAAATCACAAATAATAATTTAGTCATTTATATTTAGATTTAGATTAGACTTAAAAATTTTGTATTAGAGACGATCAACATTTGTATAATAAGATTAATTTTTAAGATATTTGAGTTTTTAATGTCATTAATATAGAAGACAGAGCATTATGATATTTCTTAAATCCTCTCTCTTGCACATGTAATCTATTCAAAATTCTTTCGACTTTTGATGTCTTGCATCTTCGTCTAATTAACAGCTAATTTTGAGATATTATCTTGCAGAATTGATAAGTACATTATATTATGGGGTAGGCGGCAAAGTGGTATGGAGTCGGCCTCTGAATTTGAGAACCCAAGTTAGATTCGCACAGTCGACATTAAAACTAACCCTGTGGCTACGAATCTACTAACATCTATGGGGGGACGTGATTTGACGACAGGTAACCACATTTTATGCGAAGAAATATATCACTTACCGAAATCTGCTACTGCAGAGTGCCATGCTCAGTAATGGGTAAAAGACGTGATGATATATTTATTTATTTATAGTTTATTGAAAATAGATATTTAAAATATTATTTATTTCGTAACTAATGAACTTAGGTACAAATTGTTCTTAATTATTGCCTAGTTCAAAATATCAGTACAAGGGAAAATCAAATATTTGGCTAAGATAATCTTGCAATTTATTTGTTATTCTTTTTAAAATAACTAAGAAACGAGTTTTATAAGACGAGTCTTATAAAATGAGTTATTTATATTAGTTTTCTATTTTACCTCTTTTATAAATTAAAATAGAAAAAAAAACTAGCAAGATTTTAAACCGAGTCAATTTAAAGCAATTTGTATATGAAATGTTGTGGTTGGTAACTGTTATTGACATTCATGCAATTATTTAGATTTTGAGGATATATTGTAATTTTGATGTTCTCATCTGGATAGTTTTAGTATGTCATCCGCTACTACCAACCGTCTAAAACAAAATGTTTCGTATCGTAATGAACGTTCTTCGAAACATAACTGGGTGTTGTAATGACTTTGTTATGAACGTAAAATAGAAAAAGAAAGATTATAAGTGTGAGGAATGAATGAACTTTGTGGAGGGAACTGTGAGTGTGGTTGAAGCGAGGATGGTGTGTTAGGATGACAATGTTTAACGAAGACTAATTTGATGATTTCGATGAGTGGATGTTCTATGATTTTATAGGATATAACGTGATGTTATGTTATGTATGTGGGTATGTCATCATCATCATTATCATCATCTGTGGCGCTACAGTCCGAGATCGGGCTTGTTCCTACCGGACACATCGAGCCGCAGTTTTTACGCTGCCGTACTGCCGGTCTTCGTAGTCAAATGTTACATTATTTAAGGCGTATAAGTGACTAGCTTATAGCGCCCGAGTATGATAAATACATGTAACTGTATTTTATATTTCACGACAAATCACACATTGTCGACAGGCGGATTCGAACCGACGAACCTTGGTTCGGGTGACGTCACAGTATGTTAAGAGATGTGCCTTAACACGCTTGGCCACCGCGCCTGTGGGTATGTATGCCTATAATTTACGGAATTTTCGTTTGAACATATTCATATTTCGTTAAACAAAAATTATCTTTTCCAAGAGAAAAACAGAAAAAATATATTCATAATATGAAATGTGCATGCACACATTTTAGGGAAGATAATATATGATGTAAAAGTTTAACTTGAAAATATTTTAACGAGTACAAAAAACAAAGCAAAAAAAGATAAACAAAGATCCATTACAGCATGTCACAAAATGAGCAATAATCCCATAACACATCAAAACACAAACAGAGAGCGTGCGTCAAGGGCGGGGGCATCGCTCACAGTGGCAGTGGCGGCGCGGCGCGGCAGACGCGGAGGCAGTGCGCGCCCAGCTGTCTAGATCCGACACTTCCAGACGCATTATAACAACGCGATGCGAATAGTGTAACGTATTTGTTTGCCCCACAATTTAACAATGTTTTAACTGGCGACTGAGGTGTTTACTGTGCAAACAGTGGCGCCCGTCGTGCCCCGCGTGGGGCCATTCATCAGCTGTGCGTGTGACGTCACCAGGTACAATAACGTGGCACTTGCGTGTCAGGTGTTCCCCGCTAAAATAGATTTTAATGTCCGTGATATAAAATGAATGGAACGAGATGCTATATATTCTCACGTATTTTTATATTTTTATAGTTTCTGCTGCATGAGAATGTTTTGGCAAACGGAAGTTTGCTTTCAAGGACAAGATTATAATAATATTATTCAGTTTTAAATCTGTGGAATTAATGTTGTTGTTTTAGGTGGGAATAGTTCACTAGATCAGGGTTCCCTGTTGACTTCTATTTTATGAACTGATGATAGCAAAGAATTTTTATATGCATTTTTTATACAATTTAAATATTATTTTATATAGTAATTACACATTTATTTTGTCTAAATCAAACAAACATTGACTACAAATAAAGATAAATATTCAAGACTGAAATTTTTCATCCGGTCCTAGGATAATCTTATTTCGTTTATCTATTATGTACGCAGGCAGGTAGCTAAATCTCGTACACAACTTAATTTTTTTATTTCAAAATTTACTGAAAAATGTGTAACAATGTTACCTAAATACTAATGTGAAGTTTGTAGTTCCATTTATAATCAAGTTTTTGAAATAAATATAGGGTAGTTTGAGAAAAATTTTAAACTAATTTTGAAAAAAAGTAAATGAGATATGAAGATGCTCTTGACAACAGGCGAAAGTTCAAATACAGTCTACCAAAAAATGTGGGTGGAAACGTTTATAATTGTAAATAACAAAATTTCAAAGTTTTATAAATATCATAGTTTTATACAAATTAAATAAATAAATTCGAATATGTTTCAATCTCAAATTATTAATTTGTAATTTTTGTAGCTTTCTTTGTAGCATAATCTTGCTGTTCAAACTATATATGATAGATAGTAATGTTGCTCAATTAAGTTCGCATAACAATGAAAATTCATTTGATAAAATCAATTATTTGATTGTTGAATTTACAATCTTTCATTGTTGTTATGTGTCATTGTTGTAATTTTTCATTGTTGTAGTCAGTGCTGCAAATGAATTTTTATTTCTTTATTATTATTAGTTAAAATTCTACTCATATTTTAACAAAATCTCTATAGATACTACAATTTCGGTCATTTGACTCGAAATACAAATATGTGTACCTATCTCTAAATTTTCGTTAAAATATTTGTACGGGAATGAATAAATGTGAGTTATCACAAAAATATTCAAAAATGAAAGGTTTCTTTTCAAATAAAATTATCAAAAATTATGGTTAGAAAAATCAGGGGCATGAAATTGACAAACAAATTTAAGCACAAATAACGGGCACTAATGAAGCACTAATCGAATATATAGTTTATTTCGTTAGTGCTTAAATTTGTTAGTCAATTTCACGCATCTCGAAAAATCAATTAAAATACAAGGAAAGTATCCATATTCGTATTTACTCTAATTATTGAGCTGTAATACTAATAAAAAACTGAAATAAATATGAGAAAATTATGTTATATATCTCAAACTCTAAGCGAAGTATGAAAATGACATTGAGTCAAATTCAGTATCCTTTTCTAACTAAAAAAGGTTTTCCAAAAATAACTATATTAAGAAAGATTTATACAACGATAAATTAATTAGAAAAAGATGCAAGATGTTACCATGGTTACTAGAGACGATCTCTTAGGAGTGCTAAATTCATCTGATTAAATTTTTCATGTTTCATTGAACACATTTTCAGGATTTATGATTATGTTTGAGCAAAATAACTTGTACAGCGATGAAAGATTTAAAAAGAAATTTATTGAGAGGCGTATCCAAATTTGACATGAACGCGGAGGCGTGGCTTATAACGGTGGGGTGGGTCACTTACTCGCACTCACTAGTCGGTCAGTCTGTACTCATGCAAGCAGAACGTATGTATATTCACCAGGGTTCGTAAATATCATGATATTTATAATAGATATCAAAATATCTGATATATAGGATATATATCAGATAAATATCACTTTTTGGATATTTATTTTTTAATTTTAGTTTTTGTACACATTTAGAAAAACTGAAAAATTTGAATAATTTCACTTCTCCGGAGGCTATATCTCAAAAACTAAACAAGATATGGATATGCGCTCAACGGCGTTGAATTCCCCGTGTCCGAATTGACTTATAAGCAAATTTTCATACAATTTTAAGCAATTTAATATTTTTAATTATTTCCTAAGGGGTACCCCTTTGGTTTTTTCAGAGTTTAATTCAATTTTCCCAAAAATCCTTAATCGAAGGATTATTAAAACGAAAATTTAAATACATATGTATTTTGACCCACTGAATCCAGTGGTGCAATCTTCAAATGCATATGACTTCTGGTTTTCGAGAAAATGTTAAAAAACCGCTTTTTGCGATTTTTTTGGCGGAAAATAGAAAAAAAATAAAAATCGCTGAAACTATGTTTATAAGTTAACTGAAGCACGAGAAAATTAATGCCGTTGAGCGCGTTTTCATATCACATTTAGTTTTTGAGATATAGCCTCGGAAAAGTAGAAAATCTGAAAAATTCGACAAATTTCATTTTTCCAGAGGCTATATCTCAAAAAGTAAACAAGATATGGATATGCGCTCAACGGCGTTGAATTCCCCGTGTCCGAATTGACTTATAAGCAAATTTTCATACAATTTTAAGCAATTTAATATTTTTAATTATTTCCTAAGGGGTACCCCTTTGGTTTTTTCAGAGTTTAATTCAATTTTCCCAAAAATCCTTAATCGTAGGATTATTAAAACGAAAATTTACATACATATGTATTTTGACCCACTGAATCCAGTGGTGCAATCTTCAAATGCATATGACTTCTGGTTTTCGAGAAAATGTTAAAAAACCGCTTTTTGCGATTTTTTTGGCGGAAAATAGAAAAAAAATAAAAATCGCTGAAACTATGTTTATAAGTTAACTGAAGCACGAGAAAATTAATGCCGTTGAGCGCGTTTTCATATCACATTTAGTTTTTGAGATATAGCATCGGAAAAGTAGAAAAACTGAAAAATTCGAAAAATTTCATTTTTCCAGAGGCTATATCTCAAAAACTAAACAAGATATGGAAATGCGCTCAACGGCGTTGAATTCCCCGTGTCCGAATTGACTTATAAGCAAATTTTCATACAATTTTAAGCATTTTAATATTTTTAATTATTTCCTAAGGGGTACCCCTTTGGTTTTTTCAGATTTTAATTCAATTTTCCCAAAAATCCTTAATCGTAGGATTATTAAAACGAAAATTTACATACATATGTATTTTGACCCACTGAATCCAGTGGTGCAATCTTCAAATGCATATGACTTCTGGTTTTCGAGAAAATGTTAAAAAACCGCTTTTTGCGATTTTTTTGGCGGAAAATTGAAAAAAAATAAAAATCGCTGAAACTATGTTTATAAGTTAACTGAAGCACGAGAAAATTAATGCCGTTGAGCGCGTTTTCATATCACATTTAGTTTTTGAGATATAGCCTCGGAAAAGTAGAAAAACTGAAAAATTCGAAAAATTTCACTTCTCCGGAGGCTATATCTCAAAAACTATTTCATATTTTTATATAATGGATATATATCATTGCAAAAATATGACGATATATATAACGTAAGGTCGGTTAAAAAGACCTGTCTTTTCGGTCTTTTATAAACCAAAGGACCGGTTAAAGACCGGTTAAAAGACCCGGTCCTAAAAAGACCGGGACCGGTTGACAGAACTAGTAAATAGTAGTTGGCAAAAAAGGATCCCAGTTTGACAGCAGCCATTTTTACAATTTTGTTTGGACTTAATATTGTTGCTATATTCTAAGTTTGGACTTTTCTTCTCACAATTAAATTTATATTCAGAAGAATTCTGTGGCGATAAGAGAAAAGAGAATAACTGCAATTTTCATGATTTTGAGAAAAATTGCATTTATGTTCGACTACATCATATTACCTTGTTTTACGACACTGTTTACTGTCCATAATCGGGTACTTTATTGGACTAGTACGATAAAAATGCAAAATTGGACTGCTGTCAATGTCACATTAAAACAAAATTCAAAAGAAATATTTAAACACCATTTTCTGTATGTATTATATGTGTCTTCATACAATTGTTAGATATTCTCTTGCATTACATGCAAGATCTTTTATTTCTTTTGGAACGTCCTCAATGTCTTCATCCATCTCAACACTTTTTCACTTTGACAATTTGATAAATAAAGCAACAAACGCCGAGGACGACAGCTCCGAAGAAGAAAGCGACGAAGATAGCAGTGACTCGTGACAACGATACTCAAATTTATTTTCACGTTATTACGTTTTTTGTATTTTCAATAAATAATTTTATGCAATATGTAAATATAAGTTTATGTTCTTATTATTTAAAATCCTACTGTGCCCTACTACAAATTTTAAATATCAATTACAATTATCATTTCTAATTTTAAAGTGTTTTAAAAATTTATTATACATTTATGCAACACACATTACATTTTGATTTTTAATTTTTTTTAGTGTACCCTATAAACGTAGCCGCTTTTGACGTCATTATTCTAGTTACAAATTTTGATGACGTGCCTCTTCTGCTTAATAAATACGTGTATAACAACGAAGCACACTTTGAGATGCAATTAAATGTTTTAAATATAGGTATTGACAATCATATTTTAAGAGAAAATATTCTCCATGCAGTCGAACATAAAACGTTGTATGCAACTCGTACATAATCGGACTTTATAGACTCGCGTTAATTATTAGCCTCGCTCGCTGCGCTCGCTCTGCCATAAAATTCGGCTCGTCCAATAAAGACCTAAATTATGTACTTGTTACATAAACTACTATTATAGTTATAAATTCTATTTTATTAACCATTTTCACCAATTTAAATCAACCCTTGTTACTCCCCCTTCAATACCATCTTTGAAAGCCGTGATTTGACGGCTGGTAACCGCATTTCACGCGAAGAAATATATCACTTACCGGCAGAGTGCCACACCCAGTAATGGATAAAAGGCGTGATGATATATTTATTTATTTTATATTAACCATTTATTTGATAATTTAACATTGCTCGTATATATAAATATTACAGATTATAATACTTATTATCTTCTCAAATGAAAGTATAAGTCTCATGGAGACTAAATCTAGTACTATTTCGATTTTAACCAATATTGCAGTTATTTCCTTTTTCCTTATCGCCACAGAATTATGCGCTTAATTTGGCCAGACGTTGGCATTAAAACCGTGATTTGACGGCTGGTAACCGCACTTCACGCGAGGAAATATATCACTTATCGAGATGAGTGCCACATCCAGTAATGGATAAAAGGCGTGATGATATATTTATTTATTTATTTTTTATAAAATTGAAATTTTGGTTGTAAAAATAATATCAATAAGAATGTTTCGGTATCATAGTTACAAAAATAGATGAAGACTTCACATCTAAGATATTCTGAACATATTGCAAACAAATCAAATTTGTATAATAATGAAAATAAAATACAGTCGCATAACTATAACCCAGATGAATAAATTACATTATCCATCTACCTGTGTTTTCATTTTCAAAAGATTTCAAGCCGCTGTGTATAACTAAACAAGAATAAAAAACTCACAGAGATATGTTTACGTGATAATGTCGGTAAAAAAAATATACGAAACCGCATGGAATGTATACAAAGTCTGTATAAAATCAGCGCGTTCTCGTTCGATTTCGTGTTAACGTCAGTTGCGGCTGCGAGTAGATACTTTTTATGAACGCAGAGGTTTTCGTGAATTTCCACAAGAAAAATAAGCCGCAACGGGAGAAAGATAGCTACTTAGCGAACGTTTATTTTTATTGTAAAGAATTACAAACTGTAGTCGATAAAAATTAGACGTTCGGATCAATTGGAAATTAGACTTACCGTGAGTTTTTCTTTGTCACTCTTACAGTTTCTATATATTTACTTGAAAATTTATTTATATAATAATGATTTTATGACCTTTAATATTAATATATTAATTATAATTCTGGAAATATAGACCGCTCGTTGATTCTGTGCGATTAACTTTATTTTTTCAGCGCCATATATACCTAAATTATTTTAGAATAAAATATAGTATATAATTTAGTTTTATATATTTTTTTGTTTCAAACATATTTCTTTAAAATAATTTTGATATGTGTAATATTTATTTATGTATTATGATAAAGTAACAGATTTACCAAAGGAAGATAAATTGCAGATAATATAATTTAAGCAATTTATTTTATAATTTCTATGCATTTTAAAAAATATTTGTGCTTGCGGTATAAAAGTGACTTGACAATTAGGTAATTTTTTAAATTATAACATCTTAACAATAAACAACAAATTACGTTGTTCTTTTCTTGACAAATAGTGAAAACAGAATAGTTATTTGTGCATTAAGAGCGTAAAGTGATTCTTTGTTACTCGAGTACGGTAATTGCAGCGGGAGCCGAAGGCGAAAGCTGCAATAGTGTAAGAGGAACAAAGACACTTTAAGCTCGTGATACACACATAATTTTTTCTACGATTGCATCTTAAAATTATTAAAAAACGTATGCATACTGAAAATAAATTCGTTCTGACAACTGGCAATATAACAAGTTTCTGTTTTGTTTGTATCCCTGGTAACTATTGAAATAAGCACGTATTTGATATCTTTTTCGCGCGTTGCCATTGGAAACGCGTGCATTTAACGTCTTTTTCGCGCGTTGCCATTGGAGACGCGCAAAAAAGAGATTTTTCGATTGTTCCACAGAAAGTGTCAACTTTACGATGACAAATGACAGCGTAATTGTCAACTTTTCATAGCAATCGTAGAAAAAAGATATTAAATGCGCGCTTATATCAATAGTTACCAAAGATACAAATAAAACAGACACTTGTCATATTGAGAGTTGACAGAACGAATTTATTTTCAGTACGTATACGGTTTTTAATAATTTAAGATGCAATCGTAAAAAAAATATATGTGTATCACGAGCGTAAAGTGTCTTTGTTCCTCTTGCACTATTGCGCTGAAATTACCGTGCTCGAGTAACAAAGAATCACTTTACACTCTTAATATACAAATAACCATATTTATCAGAATATACACTGCGTTAGCTCTGAAATTCTCTAAATAATCAATTTCGGAACACTGTCTTACTAGAACATTTTCTAGATCAGATTAAGAATTTCGATCGTACACAAAGCAGTCAGTGCACACGAGCTGCTGTTTTCCTGCTGCAAGTCAGTCTGACGCGGCCTCGGTGCAGCGGGCACGAGAAGCAAGGCGGCGGTGACGATCTCCATATCTCCTGTCTCCCGGTGCCGCCTCGCACAGATCCCGGGTTATTAATGCTTTGTTTGTTCACGGCAAATTATGATATTTGTTCAACGTCTACTGGATCTGGAGCTGTAGACTGTCGAGTCGGTACGCTGAACTCGCGGGTTTAAATTTGGTAGGGAATTTTTGTCAAAGCCTGATTGACATTTGTTTATATAAATATAATTTTCGCTTATTATCTTATCAAGAAGGATATATGAAAGACACATTTTGATATTATATTAATGGTGTATTGAGGTTAGTAGATATGCTATGTAAATAAGAAAACTACAAATATAAATATAATATATGTATACAGATTAGTGGCGGCAAGTATAAATATAGGAATACATACATGACAATTGAGCTCTCATGCCATATTGATATACTTGGAATACTGTCATTGTCAATTAGCCGTCACATCATTAAAATATATATTTTTTCTACGATTGCTATGAAAAGTTGACAATTACGCTCTCATTTGTCATCGTAAAGTTGACATTTTCTGTGGAACAATCAAAAAATATCTTCGTCGTGCGTCTCCAATGGCAACGCGCGAAAAAGATTATAAATAAATAAAATAATAGTATATTATACAACGACGCTATAATGGATGCTCTTATTCCCGAGGATGAAGTTTGCAACCCGAGCGAGCGGAGCAAGGTAATAATAGCCATTATAGCGAGTTGTATACTATACTTTATATATGACTAACATTTACGACTAATTTAATAAAAATTAATCAATTTTTATATTATTTATGATCTATTAATTTTACATCTATTTACCTAATAAATTTACATCTAATTGAAATTAGTAAATGGAGTAAAAAGACCATAATGAAGATGATTTGTATTTGTCACCTAATTCAGTAAAATATGCCAACAATACATTTTCTGAATACGAATTTGTTTTCATATTAAATACGCCAGTCCATAAAACTTTGGTATGCTTTGTCATAGAAATTTTTAGACTTTTGCGGTAATAAACCATATGTAGTAGCATCAGCGATTTTCGTTATTTCTGGTGGTGCAGAAGATATACTGTCTTCTGTAATACTGTCAATTTTTTCAATTACAGTTAAACACAATAATTTAACACAATTTGCAAGACCGTTTTTGACAACTTCTCAACGATGATTTCGGTTTGTTTGTTTCCGATTCGTTAACAACAGTGAACTTAGCAACGAGCATGCTTAATTTAAATATGAGTCGCTATGGCAACACTGTTTCGATGGCACAATAAAACAATGATCCATGTTTTAAGCATTTTGATTGGTTCACGAGCGGGAATAATGACCATTATTCCCGACTCATTATTCCCGGCAGGATTAATATATAGCATTATATAGCAAAAAACGCATATATAATGATAATATTATTAGTTAGTCGTATATAAATAAATAAATATATCATTACAGATATTCAATGCGCGCTTATTTCAATAGTTACCAGGGATACGAACAAAACAGAAACTTGTCATATTGATAGTTGACAGAACGAATTTATTTTAGTACGTATACGTTTTTGAATAATTTTAAGATGCAATCGTAGAAAAAATTATGTGTGTATTACGAGCGTAAAGTGTCTTTGTTCCTCTTACACTATTGCAGCTCTCGCCTTCGGCTCGCGCTGCAATTACCGTGCTCGAATAACAAATCATCACTTTACGCTCTTAATACACAAATAACTATTATTAATAGTTATGCATGTTATAAGTCCGCTAAATAAGTTTTTTCACTATGAATAAGATGTTTTCGGACAAGGCGACGCAGAAACCAAATCTGGAATTACGAAATAAGTACCGTAAAAATTTATTAACGGACTTATGATGTATAACGTTTTATTTTACACTGTCTCGCATTTAATTATTAAACATTATTTTCATATCCTAAACTTCAAAATGATATGTTGTTACCTAGCAAACTCACAATAATAGTACCGTACCCATACGCGCAAGCTTTTTATGTATTTTTTTTTAACATTCCTTAAATCTTCAGCATTTATTAACACAAAATTATTTTTGCAATCTTAATAAATTATATTTTTTATATTGTCAATTTTTTAAAACAAACAGCTGAATTACCTTTACGGATAAGCAACTGTCATAAACGTAAAAAGTAATGTACATCGTGAATTAAACAAGTTATACCATATGTATATGGGGTAGGTGGCTCAGTGGTATCGAGTCGGCCTGTGGATCTTGAGAACCCTGGTTCGATCCCCACAGCCGACAAACAATTTTCACCAATTTATAAAATCTACCCCTGTGGCTCCTCCTCCACTAATATCTTTGGAGGCCGTGATTTGACGGCTGGTAACCGCACTTCACGCGAAAAAATATATCACTTACCGAGATCTGCTTAGGCAGAGTGCCACACCCAGTGATGGGTAAAAGGCGTGATGATATATTTATTTATTTATTTATACCATATGTGAGTAAACATATTTAAAACGGTGAAATTTTGCACATGAATACAGTTAAGATTTATTAGGATTGGAAAAATAATTTTGTGTTAATAAATGCTGAAGATGATGGGTTAACCATCAAAACGTCCAATAAATAAATAAAATTATCCAAAATTAAAATGATAAAGTAAAATAGTCGAGAAACACATGTTAATTTAGAAATCACGGTCGTAGTTCTCCGTTTCTGAATAGTTGTAAAACTTTAGAGTTGATTTATTCATTTAATCTCAAAAGATTTCCTCTAACATAAAGATCGCGAAGAGCTATCTAGACACGAATCCTTGAAGAAAAACAAGAAGAAATTACTGATCGCTAGCGTAATTCAGCCGGTAATACAGAGCACATTATACGCGGTGGCGGCGGAGGCGGTGAAAACACAATATTATTGTTTCTTAAAAGTAGCGAACGCCGTAATCTGCTGGCAGTGCCTGGCATTTCAAGACTCGCGCATTGGAGATCAGCAGATCACCCAGGATCAGGAATCTTGCCCTGAAACAAATGCGGAACTGTTGATATTGTGAGATTTTATGCCTTGATTTTTTTAGCTTGTTTTGAATAATGTGGAATGCTTTCAAAGTTAAATTAGGACACTACTGACTGTATTATCATCTTCAGTAAATAAACCCTAATAAGTAAAGCCCGGATTTTTAGGCAATTGCCTAGATTCAAATTTTAATATACTTCAGGCAATTTCGTTTTTCTATACATAGGTAATATGTTTACGTGTAATGGAAGGTTTTTTTTTCGTGCCTTAGAGCCTATTTTGCCTATTTTTGTTGCCTATTCTAACTTTTATTGAGCAGACAAGTTTTATCATCTACTTCGTTGACTAATTCAGCACCCGACAAAGTGTTTCAACCTAACCTATGTTATAATATTTAAAGTACTTACTTTAATCAAGTTTTTATGTGTGAATTTAAAATGCCGAAAGAAAAAACGTTTTTTAGTCAAAATTTTACGTGGCAATTCAATTATGTCTTTGCCATTAATCAATGGAGCTGAGGTAACTTTAGACGATATGGCTAAATATAAGAATGCTCCTGTCACATTTTGTGAAGTCGAACGAAGTTTTCAGCATTTTTCGTATTTTTCAGTTGTTCTACTTTTCCGAGGCTATATCTCGAAAACTAAATGTGATATGAAAACGCGCTCAACGGCATTAATTTTCTCGTGCTTCAGTTAACTTATAAACATAGTTTCAGCGATTTTTATTTTTTTTCAATTTTCCGCCAAAAAAATCGCAAAAAGCGGTTTTTTAACATTTTCTCGAAAACCAGAAGTCATATGCATTTGTAGATTGCACCACTGGATTCAGTGGGTCAAAATAAATATGTATGTAAATTTTCGTTTTAATAATCCTACGATTAAGGATTTTTGGGAAAATTGAATTAAAATCTGAAAAAAACAAAGGGGTACCCCTTAGGAAATAATTAAAAATATTACATTGCATAAAATTGTATGAAAATTTGCTTATAAGTCAATTCTGGCACGGGGAATTCAACGCCGTTGAGCGCATTTCCATATCTTGTTTAGTTTTTGAGATATAGCCTCCTGAAAAGTTAAATTTATCGAATTTTTCAGTTTTTCTACTTTTCCGAGGCTATATCTCGAAAACTAAATGTGATATGAAAACGCGCTCAACGGCATTAATTTTCTCGTGCTTCAGTTAACTTATAAACATAGTTTCAGCGATTTTTATTTTTTTTTTAATTTTTCCGCCAAAAAAATCGCAAAAAGCGGTTTTTTAACATTTTCTCGAAAACCAGAAGTCATATGCATTTGAAGATTGCACCACTGGATTCAATGGGTCAAAATACATATGTATGTAAATTTTCGTTTTAATATAAATATAAATATAAATAAATATATCATCACGCCTTTTACCCATCACTGGGTGTGGCACTCTGCCTAAGCAAATCTCGGTAAGTGATATATATTTTCGCGTGAAGTGCGGTTACCAGCCGTCAAATCACGGCCTCCAAAGATATTAGTGGAGGAGGAGCCACAGGGGTAGATTTTTTAAATTGGTGAAAATTGTTTGTCGGCTGTGGGGATCGAGCCAGGGTTCTCAAGATCCACAGGCCGACTCGATACCAATGAGCCACCTACCCCATAAATAATAACAATAATCCTACGATTAAGGATTTTTGGGAAAATTGAATTAAAATCTGAAAAAACCAAAGGGGTACCCCTTAGGAAATAATTAAAAATATTAAATTGCATAAAATTGTATGAAAATTTGCTTATAAGTCAATTCTGGCACGGGGAATTCAACGCCGTTGAGCGCATTTCCATATCTTGTTTAGTTTTTGAGATATAGCCTCCTGAAAAGTTAAATTTATCGAATTTTTCAGTTTTTCTACTTTTCCGAGGCTATATCTCGAAAACTAAATGTGATATGAAAACGCGCTCAACGGCATTAATTTTCTCGTGCTTCAGTTAACTTATAAACATAGTTTCAGCGATTTTTATTTTTTTTCATTTTTCCGCCAAAAAATCGCAAAAAGCGGTTTTTTAACATTTTCTCGAAAACCAGAAGTCATATGCATTTGAAGATTGCACCACTGGATTCAATGGGTCAAAATACATATGTATGTAAATTTTCGTTTTAATATAAATATAAATATAAATAAATATATCATCACGCCTTTTACCCATCACTGGGTGTGGCACTCTGCCTAAGCAAATCTCGGTAAGTGATATATTTTTTCGCGTGAAGTGCGGTTACCAGCCGTCAAATCACGGCCTCCAAAGATATTAGTGGAGGAGGAGCCACAGGGGTAGATTTTTTAAATTGGTGAAAATTGTTTGTCGGCTGTGGGGATCGAACCAGGGTTCTCAAGATCCACAGGCCGACTCGATACCACTGAGCCACCTACCCCATAAATAATAACAATAATCCTACGATTAAGGATTTTTGGGAAAATTGAATTAAAATCTGAAAAAACCAAAGGGGTACCCCTTAGGAAATAATTAAAAATATTAAATTGCATAAAATTGTATGAAAATTTGCTTATAAGTCAATTCGGACACGGGGAATTCAACGCCGTTGAGCGCATTTCCATATCTTGTTTAGTTTTTGAGATATAGCCTCCGGAGAAGTGAAATTTTTCGAATTTTTCAGTCTTTCTAAATGTGTACAAAAACTAAAATTAAAAAATAAATATCCAAAAAGTGATATTTATCTGATATATATCCTATATATCAGATATTTTGATATTTATTATAAATATCATGATATTTACGAACCCTGTCTAAAATCCCGCCTATTTTAGAGTAATTACCGGCCTATATGCCTGCTTATTTGGGTGTTTTTAAGTGCCTAAATATCCGGGCTTTACTAATAAGTGCATCAATATTGTTTAATTAGATATTGCAGTACAAATTATGCATTTATTCTTGTTGGGTATTTTTCGTTGAATGCAGAATAAGAAATGACGGCGCTATAACACCCTAGTACCGTTATAATTTGTTGTCATGTAGGTATATCCGCGTGCATAGGCATGCAGCAGCAGTGATAAATTAGAACAGGGTCGGCGCGCCGCGTTGTTGTGTTTGGCAGGACGCCGTGCGCCGCACCAGGAATAGGTCGTCGTCAGAATTGAGCCGCTGCACACCCACAACCGAATCTGACAATCTTAACCGATATCTTCACGTCACCAACATTCAGTTTCATACTAGATTCAAAGCAATTTATTCCTACATAACGTACGACTAATTATTAGAGATGAGTGAATATCATCCGCGAATAGTCGAATGCCGCGAATATTGACATTATTCGATATTAGAGATTTTCGAATATTAACGTCAGTATAGCGAACATTCGAATACCTCGAATATCGCGCTATATGTTGACCTCAATTTTTGACTATGTTTTTCTTTATCATTTGTACATAAACTTAAAGCTATTACAATACGTTGAAGTTATTAAGAACAAAGATATTTTGTTTCAAAACCATGAAGACGTACCATATTTCAAATTTGTTTTTCGCCCGTACGTTTCACCTTAAATTTGAAGTTTTCGTCTTTTTCTTTTCGTTTTTGTTTGTAGTTTTTGTTTTAATTTTATTTTATCTTAACAATTTCATTCAAATAATGACAAGGACATAATTAAATAATTATTAATAATAAATATATTAACTTTTAGGAGTATTCGAATATTCGAGATCTGATTAATATTCGAATTCGAGAAATTTGATATTCGCCCATCTCTACTAATTATTCTTCTTCTTCTTCTGATGGCACTACAGCCCAAATCGGGCCTGGGCCTACCGGACACACCGAGCCACAGTTTTTACACTGCCGTACTGCCGGTCTTCGTAGTCGAATGCTACATTATTTAAGACGTATAAGTGACTAGCTTATAGCGCCCGAGTGTGATAAATACATGTAACTGTATTTTTATATTTTACGACAAATCACACATTGTCGACAGGCGGAATCGAACTGACGAACCTTGGTTCGGGTGACGTCACAGTATGTAAAGAGATGTGCCTTAACACGCTCGGTCACCGCGCCTGTACTAATTATTATACAACTAACAAATCTTTGACTATCAATTTCCATTTGAAGTAATATATTTTTTTTATTTCATGAGACTTAAGTAAAATATCAATATCCGTCAAACTAGCAATAATAAATATTTAATAGAATGCTTTACTTTCATAACTTTTAGTCAAAGTTGTAGAATTCATTTTGTTTAGAAATGAATGAAAGTATCAAGTTGATAAATGTGCAAATACTTAATTAACTATAATCTAAAATTGTAAAACGGAAATAAAGTTAGATTACAATTATATTATTTCCTTTAAAACTATAGATAGTAACTATGTACATATGTATTTAGTAAATCGCTTTTCTGTATTCTATTTATAGAAATAGAGTTAAGGGTTCAGAAAACATTTGACCAAGCACAGCTGATATTGAAGTAATATATCACGCCTTTTAGCCATTACTGGGTGTGGCACTCTGCCAGAGCATATCTCGGTAAGTGATATATTTCTTCGCGTCTTCGCCGTCAAATCACGGCCCCCAAAGATATTAGTGGTGGAGGAGCCACAGGGGTAGATTAAATTGGTGAAAATTGTTTGTCGGCTGTGAGGATCGAACCAGGGTTCTCAAGATATATTTCATGAGACTAAAATATCTACTTAAGTTTATAAATAGTTTACAAAATTGTATTGTATTTATTTATTCTTACTTATTGGGTTTATAATCTATAAAAATTATAATTCTTAATCATTATTATAGTTGATGTTACATTTTATAATTTTCCAATAATTGTCTCTAATATAATAGGGTAGGCGGCTCAGTGATATCGAGTTGGACTGTGGATCTTGAGAACTCTGGTTCGATCCCCACAGAGATTTGCTACGGCAGAGTGCCACACCCAGTAACGGACAAAAGATGTGATGATATATTTATTTATGAAATTAATATAATAATACATTTTTCATGGAAAAAAAATATCATATTAAAAATATTTTAATCTTAGTTTCATTTCAAGCAAGATTTGAAGCGAAGTGGTACAACCAGCCATTAATATTATACCCTACTGTCAACTCATTCCAGTTCATCTTGAAACAATTAAAATATATAAAAAACAGCAACATCCACCAATAAAGTTATCTTAACCCCATTCTCCAGTCTTCAATTCATTCCAATGCCGATAAATTCCTGTAAAACCATTAGCACTTCATCTTATGCTGCGAGGCGTTAATAACGCACCGTCAACTACATATCCACGCGTGAGCGGTGTTACTTTGTGTCACACGACTACAGCGCGCACCAAGAGAGCCTACGACGCTCTGGGGCTGTCGAGGGGTGAAGACGCGACACGTCGCGACGTCCTAGCCCATAAACACTTAGTTAAAACAACACGGCGACGCATTTGTCGGTGCGTGTGATCGAAGTAGTGTTGAAAATTGTTTTTTATGTTTACCTAAATGCGGTGTAATTTTGTAAAGTGAATAAAGGCGTGTCGCGTGAAATGTCTTCATGACTTGATGTCATTTGGAATATTGAAATTAACACTTTATCTATCGTTCTGTTCTTTGCATTAACGTTGATTAAATTAATTATTAATTTAGAGAAATACTTTTATTTTTCAATTTATGCGGATTCATAAGATTAAGGCTAGCCACTAAAGTCTTTGGGGGCCATGATTTGACGACTGGTAACCACACTTTACGCGAGGAAATATATCACTTATAGAGATTTGCTACGGAGGGGGTGCCACACCCAGTATTGGGTAAAAGGCGTGATGATATATTTAACAGCAATAAAAAATATATACAGGCTGTTTCTATACCTCTGCACGAAACTTGAATAATATATATAATTTGATATACTGATTATAGAACAAAAATCTTTTTTAAATTCACTAAAATTAGTGTATTTTATTCCTAGTGAACATTTGTAGTGTCACTGGTTTAATTAGGAATTTTGCGCCGCTTCTCCATACATTAACATCATATCCACTAATTCACTGTTGCTATAAATTTTTCTCAAATTTCTCCCACAACAACTTACCCTTTCAATATCGTATACGAAATCAGACTAGGTACTCAAATAAAAATAAAAATTAGGCATTACCTCAGGTACCTACATAATAACTAATTAATAAATGATTATTTGTAGGCAGTGTTTATACTTTTATTTCATTAGTAACATAATTATAAATAATAAATAAAATAAAATAAATATATCATCACGCCTTTTGCCCATTACTGGGTGTGGCACTCTGCCGATGCAGATCTCGGTAAGTGATATATTTCTTCGCGTGAAGTGCGGTTACCAGCCGTCAAATCACGGCCCCCAAAGATGTTAGTGGAGGAGGAGCCACAGGGGTCGATTTAAATTGGTGAAAATTGTTTGTCGTCTGTGGGGATCGAACCAGGGTTCTCAAGATCCACAGGCCGACTCGATACCACTGAGCCACCTACCCCATATTATAAATAATTAAATGTACTATTAAACCAGTAACACTAAAATGTTCGCTAGGAATGAAATACCCTAAGTTTTGCGAATTTCAAAAAAGTTATTTTTGTTCTATAATCAGTATATCAAATTATATATGTCATTCAAGTTTCGTGCAGATGTATATAAACACCCTGTATAACAAAAAATTGAGAGTAAAATTTAACATCTGAATGACATTTCAAAGGTAGGAAGGCATCATGTTAGAGTCTCTAGATCAAATCCCAGCGTCGAGCGAATTTTTCTTTTTAAATCAATAATTGTACAACAGTAACTTCACTTGCAATAAAGGATGACTATATGTTATATTGGAATTTGAATCTCTCTGGTATTGTTTTTTTTTAATATAAGTTAAATGTAAAACATATAACAATAATAATAAACAAAAAAACATAAAAAATAACAATTATTTTATATTTTACCAGTACTGTGATAACTTTGTTTAATATTTATTGAAATATTATTTAGATAAAATTTGAAAAAATAAAACTATTTGTATAATTTTTATACACAATATTGCGCCAATTATTCAACAGAGTAACAATGTTTCAATTGCTATATTTTAAATACAGGTTTCATTTTGATATTTTATATTAATTAGCAAACGATGTTCAAACTTGCGCGTACGACAGAACTTGCCTTTCAGTTGTGTTTTGTCTGTGAATAGTGCTAGTTCGATGAAATTTACGTTAAAATAGAAGCAAAATGAAGGTATTTATATTTAGATATAGAATTTTATAATATTATATCTACACCCAGTAATGGGTAAAAGGCGTTATGATATATTTATTTATTTATAATTAGGTTAAGTTTGAAAACGTCAAAAGTTAAAAGTCATAACTAATAAGTAGATACTGATGTCATTTGTTATTTAAATAATTACAAACCTATTGATTTACTTTATTATAAATAAGAAAATAAATAATAATTGGAAATTTGGATAAGCCGAAATATTATTATGTTTTGTATATTTATTTATTTAAAAATGCTGACGTTTCGGTCCCGATATTGGGCCATTTTGAAAGCATATAGTAAGAGTCACATATTAAAACAATTGTTTAAGTTACATAAAAAGTCAAAACAATATAAATTTCGCAGCTTGACTCTTGGAGTGTTAACTACAACTAGTTTATATGCACACCCATACCTTACTATACGGCCGCACTTTATACGGCATTTCGCTACAACGGCCCTTTTCAATTAAGGCACGTTTTCGATTTACTTTTTTCCCCATTGAATTTGTATGAATTTGTATTGATTCCTTATACGGCTTTTCGCTTTGCAGCCAAGTTACGTGGAACGTATCTAGGCCGTAAAGCGAGGTATGGGTGTATTCATATCTAGTTTTTTAAAGTGAATTCTACATAATTGCAATTAGACACTACTAAGGTATACAGGATGATTCTGCGAAGACGAACCCCCCCTTAACTTTTTTATTATAAGAAATAGAAAATTTTTCTTCTAATGGAAGTTTTAGTATATTAAATATACTATTTTATGAAATAATTGTAAATGTCTCAATTATCTTATTTATCTCGATTTTTTGAAAAATAAAAGTTGATAGTCGTATCATGTAAACCTGACTTTAAAAAAATATCTATATGTGTCATAAAATAGTATATTTAATATACTAAAACTTCCATAAGAAGAAAAATATTTCTATTTCTTATAATAAAAAAGTTAAGAGGGGGTTCGTCTTCGCAGAATCATCCTGTATATTGCAAGACCAGAAAACGAATTAACAGATAAGAAAGAAAGGGAATGTCGCATTACGTTTGTTATTGTATATGTATAAATGTATACAGTTTTCCATTATTCTTTCAATTAACATATATTTTACATGCTCTAAATTTCATCGTTATTTATTTATTTATTTATGTTACGCTGTAAAACAGGAATTTAATCCCAATTACAGTACAGGATCCGCACTCACCGAGCCGCAGTGTGATAGTTTATATAATTTTTAGCTTGAGTGCGATTCAAACTCGGGATCTCCGGATTCGAATTCCGTATCGCTATCCACACCACCGACAGACAATTATTGCTACAAATATAAGTGCTCCTATAATTTATTAATGTGGACTGTCTTGGGGGTTGCAATTTGAAATCAAATTAGAATCCCAAACATTTAATAAAACTTATACAGTGCTTATTTGTGTGTAAGTATAGAATTGTGCTTATAGTAAAGATAAATTTTGCAGCCCAAAATAAATAAAGTTAGATTTATATTTAGGTAGTTCGAATACGGGTTTAAATGAAATATATACCAAAATATTACACTGTTCATTCTGTGTCTTTAATAATTCATTTGCACACACTGGCAAATGGCCGAACCAGAAAATTAATTCAATCATCAAGTCGGAAAAGGCAAAAGCAGCATTTGAAGCTCGCGTCCCGAATTATTCCGTCTTTTATCACATCGCAGTGATTACAGAATTAAATTTAGTTCAAAAGTTTCCACGAAAACAAATATTTGTTTTATTTGAACTGAACTGAAGCAGGGCCGGTTGCTGGTAGTTCCCGACATTGCCGCGTGGCGCGCTCCTCGCACGGATATCCGTTCGACGTTGCCGAATGGAAACAAAATATTATTCCAGCGGTCGGCGCGCGCAAATAAGCCGAGATTTAAGAGTTTCGTTTCTGGATTTCGCGAGTGCGAAATGGCGAGCGGCGTCTCGGCGACGGAAACTGGTGCCGTGCCAAATGGAAGATGAAGTTTCGGATTTATTTATTACGATTGTAGGATATTATATTTTATAGTAGTTTATCTTGGAAGATAGCTGACGAGAAGTATTTATCTTGTGTCTGCTGGATGATAAATTTGCCGACGGTTTCAGCTGATTAAAATCTTTCATTTTCATTCAGCTTATACTTTTGGCTCTCATTGGGATGCAGGCCATAGCGTTTTATATAGATAATAATCTTGGTGAAGTTAAAATACTATAACAGTTCTCTCAATAACCCGTCTAAATTTATCTTAAATTAATTTACCGGTTTCAGGATATTAAACCTATGTTTACATGCACAAAAGTAGGGTGGTAAGTAAGTAATAACTGTATTCTGTACGGTAATATTACCATACTGACTTGTCAAAACAGTGAAGAAAATGAAAATAAAACACAATGATAATATAACACTATTAATACAAACGGAACTCAAAACAACAATAATACAAAGATTACTTCTCCTGCTTATCATTAATATATATTAATTGTACAGTCTTTCAAATTAAAGATGACCACGTTATGACGTTTAAATACAAAAATTATTTATAAATATGATACAAAACAATTGTAACCAAACAAAAAAAATTGTAATTATTTGTACTAGTTCTTCATTTTTTAAGAACTTAATGACCATGCTATTCGGAGGTTATCTGTATATGATATATTGAAATTATAATTTGATTATAATATTTCTATACACTTTGTAAATATGATAATTTATTTAAAACGATTTTTTCGAAAAAAAAGATAAATATTGAGCAGGGGTTTTATTTGAAAAACGCGATTTTTCTTGACAACCCTATTGAAAACTTATTTAAACTGCTGAATTTATTTAACAAAATTTCCAGCACATTTCATTTTTTAATGAATCTAAATATATATATTTTTAGTAATGAAAAAAATTATATGTAAATAATAAAAAGGCCGACTCTATACCACTGAGTCACCTACCTCATTAACAACGAATATTTTGCGAACTGTTTTGCACCCTAGTGCGCAAAATGAGTATTTCACGCATGCTCCCAAATTATTATTTTTTTCACGTTTCATTGTTTACAACACATCAGTAATACCAAATTAATATTATTTTGGATTGTTTTCTTTTAATTTACTTGAATAAATCAATCCATAATTATTGTATGATTCTTTTTTGACAGTTTTAGAAAAAATGTTTTTTGTATTTTGTGAGCGAAATTACCTACTGTTTTTTTAGTGCGTTCGACTTACTTTTTTCTCATGCAGAACCAAACAAAAAACATTAATTTCGCGCACTTAATACAAAAATATTTTTAAAATTTGTTTTGTATCCTATGCCAAAGCGTCTTTAACAATTGTACACCGTAGGCTGCGGATTCGAATCCCTTCCAGGGTATAAATGTTTGTGATACCTTTATCGATGTAGCTGAAAACCTCTTCCTTCATTCAAGTTGTTAATAAAATATAATTAAATAAAAATATCTGTTGTAAGATAAACACCAATAGCTACTCAATTTTGTACGAAAATAAAATGATATAAATGTAAAAATCTTTCATGGTAGACCGGATGTGCTTTGCCTATCCGCTCGTTGTCGTTCTCAGAAGAGGAATCCACGCAAACATCGGTTTTTGTTTCTGATTGGACGTGGTGGGGGCGCGGGCTGTGGCGGGGGATGTGAGCGCACACGCTATGACGTCGCGTCTGTTTTATATTGAACGTTTTCGCATAAACGCATCGGGATTTTTCACACGAAGCAAATCCGGTGTTTGTGTTAACGTCATCATCGTGGAAATCGCTAGTGCTGTGCATAACTCATAGAGGCATGAGGATGAGAATATTCAGTAGACCTATTTCTATGAAAAGTGAATATCATTTCTTTTTATTTTTATTGGGGTAGGTGGCTCAGTGGTATCGAGTCGGCCTGTGTATCTTGAGAACTCTGGTACGATCCCCACAATCGACAAACAATTTTCACCAATTTAAATCTACCCCTGTGCCCCCCCCTCTACTAATATCTTTGGGGGTCATGATTTGATGGCATAAATATATCACTTACCGAGATCTGATGAGGTAGTGTGCCACACCCAGTAATGGGTAAAAGGAGTGATGATATATTTATTTTGAGTGTAATATCTGGCAAACTTTTGCAATATTAAATAAAATAAAATACCTACAGTCCCCCAATGAAGAAAATTACCATATTCTACTACTTACATATCCCACTGTTGCCAAAATATATGACATATACAATTACGTACTAACTGCTCTAAAAATACGTTCCTTTACCATGAATATGTAAATAAATGCTCTTGTTAAATAATATGTAATATAAGTTTACCAATTCTTTGTATAGGCAATGCCTTTTAAGAAATAAATTATTATTATTATTATTATTATTAAATCTTCCAACAATGTGTCTAATAAATTTTACAATATAAAACCAAAAAATAGCACAACAAAAGTCACAATTGAACAATTTTCAAACTATTATGCCGATACGATATTTTTTGTTTGTTTGGCAAATATCATGATATTTATAATAAATATCAAAATATCTGATATATAAGATATATATCAGATAAATATCACTTTTTGGATATTTATTTTTTAATTTTAGTTTTTGTACACATTTAGAAAAACTGAAAAATTCGAAAAATTTCACTTTTCCGGAGACTATATCTCAAAAACTAAACAAGATATGGAAATGCGCTCAACGGCATTGAATTCCCCGTGTCCGAATTGACTTGTAAGCAAATTTTCATACAATTTTATGCAATTTAATATTTTTAATTATTTCCTAAGGGGTACCCCTTTGGTTTTTTCAGATTTTAATTCAATTTTACCAAAAATCCTTAATCGTAGGATTATTAAAACGAAAATTTACATACATATGTATTTTGACCCACTGAATCCAGTGGTGCAATCTTCAAATGCATATGACTTCTGGATTTCGAGAAAATGTTAAAAAACCACTTTTTGCGATTTTTTTGGCGGAAAATAGAAAAAAAATAAAAATCGCTGAAACTATGTTTATAAGTTAACTGAAGCACGAGAAAATTAATGCCGTTGAGCGCGTTTTCATATCACATTTAGTTTTTGAGATATAGCCTCGGAAAAGTAGAAAAACTTAAAAATTCGAAAAATTTCACTTTTCCGGAGGCTATATCTCAAAAAGTAAACAAGATATGGAAATGCGCTCAACGGCGTTGAATTCCCCGTGTCCGAATTGACTTATAAGCAAATTTTCATACAATTTTATGCAATTTAATATTTTTAATTATTCCCTAAGGGGTACCCCTTTGGTTTTTTCAGATTTTAATTCAATTTTACCAAAAATCCTTAATCGTAGGATTATTAAAACGAAAATTTACATACATATGTATTTTGACCCACTGAATCCAGTGGTGCAATCTTCAAATGCATATGACTTCTGGTTTTCGAGAAAATGTTAAAAAAACACTTTTTGCGATTTTTTTGGCGGAAAATAGAAAAAAAATAAAAATCGCTGAAACTATGTTTATAAGTTAACTGAAGCACGAGAAAATTAATGCCGTTGAGCGCGTTTTCATATTACATTTAGTTTTTGAGATATAGCCTCGGAAAAGTAGAAAAACTTAAAAATTCGAAAAATTTCACTTCTCCGGAGGCTATATCTCAAAAACTATTTCATATTTTTATATAATGGATATATATCATTGCAAAAATATGACGATATATATCAAAATAAATATCATGATATATATCGATCGATATATATCTTCGAACCCTGATTTGTATCCAAAGATCCCGGGTTTAAATTTCATTCAAGCTAAAAATATATAAACTTCCACACTTCGTCTCGGTGAGTCCGGACCCAGTACTGTAATTGGGATTAAGTTTCTGTTGTAAAGAGCTCGGTATATAGTATTATAAATGAATTTATTAGGAGATTGAAATACTGGTCTTTACTAAAAATTTCCATCGCCCTAAGATTATTTTTCTTTTGATAAAAATTAAAACAAAATTTTAGGTTATAGTTCAAAAACTAAACGATATGTTTAATTCTGGTTAAGGGTAATTCATTTCTTTAATCCCATAATTTTGCTTTTGAAATATGTATTTTATATTTCAGGATTTTAATTCTTTAAAATTATTTTAAAATATTACATTATCTATAAGCGATTGACATATTGCAATATGACATCATCTGGTGATAAAATTTGGTACTAAATATTGCTTCATGCTTAGAATCGTTTTACTGTTGTATGCTAAGTATAACATGAACGCCTTTCTCAATTCTTTGAAATTTGTTATATTTAAAATGTGCTTTTGTTACGTCCCCCACAGTAAGTTCTCTCATATTTTATCATTTCTTTTAATTGAATACTAGCTGATAAATCTGTTAAACAAACATTAACCTAAAATTAAAGAATAAAGCATCACGTCTATTTTTCCATTACTGGTTGTGGCACTTTACCATAGCATTATGTGCATAAAGTATGGTTACCAGCCATCAAATCACGGCCCCTAAAGATATTAATGAAGAGGAAACTACGGGAATCGAACTCGATGCTATCTACCGGTTGTAATAGAAAATACAATTATAGTGCCATATTAAAATTTTAGTTAAATTATTTAGGTACTAGAAATAGCAGTATTTCATCACATCGACGTCATAGTTCACATTATGAAAATCATATTAAATGTCATTTTTTGATGTTCTATTTTTTGTGTATTTCTCGTAGATAGATAAATTTATTAGGAACTTTGTTACAAGATTAAAATTTGGTATACATATACAGGATGTTTCACAACTTATGGCACTTATTTGAACCCCATATAGTACTCAACTTACTGATTGAGAAACAGAAAGATTTGTTTTCAAAATTCGTAAAATTGAAGTTTACATGAAGTAAACATTTTTAGTGCCACTGATTTGAAAGTTATTTCTAATATATTAATAATTAAATTAAAAATTCTTCAACAGTTCATTATTCATTATACAACATCAGATAAATACCCATTTGTAGTGTTATAATTGTAATTTATTTATTAATATATTAGAAATAACTCTTAAACCAGTGGCACTAAAATGTTTACCATAGCATTTATATATTATGCCCATAAAGTATGGTTACCAGCCATCAAATCACGGCCCCTAAAGATATTAATGAAGAGGAAACTGCGAGAATCGAACTCGATGCTATCTACCGGTTGTAATAGAAAATACAATTATAGTGCCATATTAAAATTTAAGTCAAATTATTTAGGTACTAGAAATAGCAGTATTTGTATGATGCGCGTGCAAATACTTCCGCGTGTGTTGCATCTCCATCGGCAGATGCATCAGCCGCCAGCGAAAAATCGCCAATGTTTGCAGTACCCGTTGACGTATGGAAATGTTGCAGATCCTTGCACATCCAACATCATGTATACCTCCACCGGCTTTCAAACTGCAATTTATCTAACAGTGAAGTTAAACGTTTAGTAAAATATATATTCGGAAATAGAATTAAGTAAGCGTACGTTAAATATTATAACATTACTGTAATACTATCAAATTTCACTTTGCCAAATGATGAATTCAGCAAAGTTTTTTAGAGATCTTCTTTAGAGAGATAATTAAAAGTCCTTCTCTTTTGAAGAACTCACCTTTATAATTATGTCCTTCTTTTCTCCATTTTTGGGCAAAATCTTTTTTCTACGACGTTGACAAAGTTATATGGTAGTTCGATTACTCAACTAACAAGTAATACTGCCCAACTGTCAATCACCGATTTAAATGAAACTTGGCACACTAATAGAACTCTAAAAAATATTGAACCCCTATTTTTTTTTCTTCCGGAAGTTGCTTTTTAGGGGTATAAACCACCCCTGAAAGGTGGTAAAAGCAAGAATCGCTATAAATAAAATTAAATAATACCAAAATATTACGCGTTTAGTAATCATGGATAAACTGCATATCTTTTCTTATTAATTTACTATGGTCTTTTTTGTCATATTGTTATTTTTTGTAAAATTACTTTAATTAAAAGGTCAGTGCGAAATTTTGAGTTTCTGAATATACATACAAGAACAAGCTATAATCAGATAAAATGAATAACAGATTAATGAAACCCAAGTTAAATGAATAATTAAAAATAAGATAAGATATTAGTAGAGGGGAAGCCACAGGGGTAGTTTTAATTTGGTGAAAATTGTTTGTCGGCTGTGGGAATCAAACCCGAGTTTTTAAATCCACAGGCCGACTCGATACCAATGATTGATTTGATCTTAAAAATATTAATAGTATATAATTTAAATAAATAAATAAATATATCATTACGCCTTTTACCCATTACTGGGTGTAGGCATTCTACCGTAGTAGATCTTGGTAAGTGATATATTTCTTCACGTGAAATGCGGTTACAAGCTGTCAAAGATGTTAGTAGAGGGGAAGCCCCAGGGATAGTTTTATCGTGGTGGAAATATTTGTCTGTTATGAGAATCGAACCCATGTTCTCAAAACCATAGACCGACTCGATACACCATTTTATATAATTTAGTAAGCATATAACTATAACTCAGGATTCAAATATTTATGTACACGAAATAAAAATAATAAAACATTACTTATATCTATCATGGATCAACAAACGACAAACCACGTGCTTGAAACTTGAGAAAATACTTGATTGCTATTGGTTGAATGTATTTAGAGTGAGATACATAATAAAGGTATTATTTAATACTTACAGATTCAGATATAACATGGGAATAATATCGTTTGTATGTAAATAACACGATCATAAATTGTTTATATATTTTTTTATTATTTCACATGTTTCAATAACATTGTTACATTATCATTATTCATTTCAAGCAAGCTTTACAACAATTTCTGAAACGAACAACATTTTTTTTAGTATTTTTATAATTTTTGTTACTGTTAAATAGTACAAAAAGGTAATGAAACAGTAAAATACATGAATAATTTAACATTTTTTAATTCATTCGCAACTATCAAAATGAATTTCCAAGATTAAAAGTGTCGAATAAAAACAAAACGCATTCGACGCAGCGCAAAAAAAACTGATTTCGAGCACAAATGAAAACACGTTTTATCGCTGCTTGTTTTGCTTTTCGACACTGTTTTGTTTATTAAAAAATTAAAAAAATGAATAACCAATAACCACTGATGGTGTGACAATTTCATCAACGTTCATTGTCCGTGTAATGTTAATGCGAAATGTTGATTATTTCATGTGTCACTGTCACTTGCCCATACCACTTGATTTATATTTCAATTTATATCAACTCTCCCTTCCTTCCTCATCTTTTTTACTTCATTTTCAGTTTTTACTATACAGTGTGTAACTGCAATTGTGTTAAATGTATTTTTAAACAAGCGCAGGAGATGCTGCCTTCATTTCTTATAGGTTCGTTGTTAGAGAAGTGGGCGTAAGTGAAGATTTACGAAACTGGTGTACAGGAGCGAATGGATGAATGTTTGTTGCGTGTTGATGGATTTTGGTTGTGAGAAAAGAAAGAGTTTGTATGGACGAAATGTTAATGTGGTCGAATCGAGTATCGTGTGTCAGGATGATAATGTTGACGGGTTCGTGCTACCCCATTTAATGAGATATAGCGTGATGTTATGTATGTATGTGTATGTATTTATAACATTTTACAAAATTTCTTCCCGACTTTATACTTGGCATGTAGGTAGATTATAATAATAATATTTTCAATGTATATACACATTGCTTAACGTCTTCAGTCCATGGAAAGGGATTATGTGATATCCTCATATATTTATTTATGTTTCGCTGTACAACAGGAACTTAATCCCAATTACAGTACAGGGTCCGCACTCACCGAGCCGTAGTGTAGTAGTTCATATAATTTTTAGCTTGAGTGAAATTCGAACTCGGAATCTCCGGATTCGAATTCCGTATCGCTATCCACACCACCCTACTGACGGATATATAATTTTACAAACAATAATAGACCGTGTAATACCGGATCTAGAGCTATAGCTATAGAGTCATGCCTAAAAAGATTAATTTATTTTTTATTTTGTTGTTATATAAAACTAAAATACTTTATTTTTTCAGTCTCGATATATCAACTGCCAAGATTGTTGGACTGCAGAAAAGGTAAGTTTTTCTGTTTTATTTCGAGTAGTATTTGTTATTATTATCTCATTTATTAAATTGTGTTTAAATCTCTGTTTATTAATCACAGATAATGTATTCACATTTTATGTAATACAACCAAAGACATAAATATGTTTATCACAATTAATTATCACGGTTAGTGGGCTGTTGTGACTTCGTGTTTAGGATGATTCAACTTTAAAACAAAACAATATCTTCGTTCATTAGCTAAGATACCCAATACAATAAATAATTTATTAAATTCGATAGATTTAACTGTCGGTTCTCGTTGAAACATTTTATAATAAAATTAAATTAAAAAAACACTAGGTTAGTTTCAAATAATGTAAAGTTTATTTTACAATACGTATTTCGGTCGACTAGACCATCATCAGGTGAACAAGATATGAATCTTCATATCTTGTTCACCTGATGATGGTCTAGTCGACCGAAATACGTATTGTAAAATAAACTTTACATTATTTGAAACTAACCTAGTGTTTTTTTAATTTAATTTTAAATAATTTTTTGTTGTGCAGAATAGAAAATAAATAAATATTACATTAAAACATTACTGCTGACTTCGGGCGCATGTCAATTTTCTTGTTGGATCTTCGATATCAGTTCAGTTGAAAAAATCGCTAAATGGTCAGTTAAAATACACTTCAAAGCCAGTTTTGTATTATCTATTATATTAAATTATAGACAAATTGGAACAAAAACATATTTATAACTAATGTTCAATTTGTGCTAATATTTTAAAATTAAGAATGAATACTTAGAAAAATTATGTATTAATATTTTATTGTAACGTTTAAACACAGTTTTAAAAATTGAAATATTTGAGAACTAAATAAATAGATGGATAATCTTCATCCTTTAGTTTAGTTCATAAAATTAGAAAAGTGCATAAAACAGCACAAAGTGTTGAATTGACATTTTTAATTCTTCAAACGTTTAAATTAATTTAATTAATTAATTTTAAGTTTCAAATAAATTTATGTCAGGCAAACAAAAAAAAACCTCATTGAAATAAAAATAAATAAATAAATATATCATCACGCCTTTTACCCATCACTGGGCGTGGCACTCTGCCCAAGCAGATCTCGGTAAGTGATATATGTTTTCGCATGAAGTGCGGTTACCAGCCGTCAAATCACGGCCTCCAAAGATATTAGTGGAAGAGGAGCCACAGGGGTAGATTTTTTTAAATTGGTGAAAATTGTTTGTCGGCTGTGGGAATCGAACCAGGGTTCTCAAGATCCACAGGCCGACTCGATACCACTGAGCCACCTACCCCATAAAAATTATAAATTATAGTTCAAATTATAAAAATTATATTAAATGTGTTTTTTTTTGTTTATTAGATAGATAAATTTATTAGGAACTTTGTTACAAGATTAAAATTTGGTCCTTAAAATTATCTTTGTTTCATAACTTATGGCACTTATTTGAACCCCATATAGTACTCAACTTACTGATTGAGAAACAGAAAGATTTGTTTTCAAAATTCGTAAAATTTAAGTTTACATGAAGTAGACACTTTTAGTGCCACTGGTTTGAAAGTTATTTCAAATATATTAATAATTAAATTAAAAATTCTTCAACAGTTCATTATTCATTATACTACATCAGATAAATACTCATTTGTAGTGTTTTAATTTTAATTTTAATTATTAATATATTAGAAAAAACTCTTAAACCCGTGACACTAAAATGTTACGAATTCTGAATAAAATATTTGTTTCATAACCGGTTGATATGGGGTTAAAATAAGTGTTATAAATTGTGAGACATCCTGTAGCTTTACATAGACGATCGACAAATGTTAATGATAAATGTCGCTGCATATATTCTATTTAGAAAATATAATTAATGATCAATCAGTAAAATAAGAATATTCCTTATATTTTGCGTGAATATTAATTCAAGTCCTTGTATAGCCAGTATAACATCCTGCGCCATTCTTCTTCCTTCCAAAAAGTAAATTCCTTTAGGACAAGAAACAGGAAGGGATGTGCTACAGTTATAGGTAAATCTACATCAAAACAATCCTCCCTTGTCCCTGCATACCCTGTTTCCACCCTTGTGTTCCCACCGCAGTGGCGGAGTGACGGTTACCTTGGCAACGCGTTTCGATTGTCAGGCCGTGATGAAGGCACGCATGCGTGCAAAGGTCGGGGAAGAAATCGTTTCTGGCTTGAAATGAATTACATATTGCTTACGATCTGATAGAAGGAGAATTTAGTTCTTTAGTTTTTATATTAATTTAGGTTTATGATCATTAATGGGTTATTCTAGTTCTATAACTGTCACTTAACATACAGGGGTTTATAAATTTAAATCTCATATTTTTATAACAACAAAGACAAAATTAATTGTCATCCATACACTTGGTAAAACTAGGTTTAATAAAATATAAACTAAACACTTGGCCAAGTATATGATGAAGCTCTAATAAGAGTGAAACGCGTCTATGGTTACTAACTGTGCTGGCCAGCCTCTGACGATGCCCTCATAAGGTAACTTGGAGGCTGAATTTTGTGAGTGTTTAGTTTATATTTTATTTTCTCATATTTTTAGATTGGGAAGAGCCACAATTGTTACAAGTGTTATTATTAACATTTATAGTAAAATTTTGACAAGTAGAAATCGATGTTTCTGGAGCAGCTTGGTTTGCAATTGATCAAGATTATGTATAATTTGCATATTCTAGTGTACTTACACAAGTTAAAATTAAAGATGAATTATTTTTTAAACACACGCTATCCACCCACAGTCATATCTTCCAGCAAAGCAGAACCAGTCCATTACTAAACTACTAAAATACCAATGGCCAGTTGCACTACTTTTACAAGAATTATTAAATTAAATCGAATGTTGGACATGTTAAGTTTCTTTTGATACGATATTATTCATAAAAAAAACTTAACATGTATGTAACTGCGGTGCAATTGACCACAACTATTTATTATAGAAACATATTTATATGCTCGTATATATATAGAAGAGTTTTTAAATTTGAATTTGTAAAAAATTTTGCAGTTGCATAAAAAATATACATATTGTGTTGGACGTTTCTAGAATGTTTTCTATCTTAGTTAACTCTTCGGTCAATAATTTCATTCTACAATATCAAACACTCATGTATTGTATTTTTGGAAAACCGTAGTTAACGGATAAACCTGAAGTTGGCTGCGAGTCGCTAGTAACTTTTGGTGAAATCGGCACAAATCGGACATAGAAAAACCCGGCAAATTTGAATGTCAAGATAATTTAAAAACGTTTTGTTAGCAAAGTCGGATGTTTTTTTTAAATAATAAACACCACTAACCATGCCTGACCTAGTATAGAACGTATTTTTATGGTAAAAACGGCAAATTTGAATGTCAAGATAATTTAAAAACGTTTTATTAGCAAAGTCGGATGTTTTAAAAATAATAAACATCACTAACCATGCCTGACCTAGTATAGAACGTATTTTTATGGTAAAAACGGCAAATTTGAATGTCAAGATGATTTAAAAACGTTTTGTTAGCAAAGTCGGATGTTTTTAAAATAATAAACACCACTAACCATGCCTGACCTAGTATAGAACGTATTTTTATGGTAAAAACGGCAAATTTGAATGTCAAGATAATTTAAAAACGTTTTGTTAGCAAAGTCGGATGTTTTTTTAAAATAATAAACACCACTAACCATGCCTGACGTATAGAACGTATTTTTATAGTAAAAAGTAACAAACCGCTTGCTTCTTATGTCGAACTTGTACCGTTCGAACTGCCGTTTTCCCCAGAAGTCCCTAGAGTCCTGCGGCCAACTTCAGGTTTGTCCGTCAACTACGGTTTAGCCGTATTTTTAATTACAACAACTGATAATGTTTTATAATTCTATTTAAATAATCTTCATTACAAAATATGTATCTCAAAATCACAACTGTTTTTTATCATTGTCAATAGTCTGACGTTTGCTGACATACCTACATCCATACCTTCATACTACCAACCCTGACAACTCATATATAAATAACTAATTCCGTATTATTTATTTATTATTATTACATTAATATAATAGTCTGTAACTGGGAATTTTTTTTCTATGTAAATAATTTATATCTGTAATTACGTTTCCTAGTTTTTCTCTTTTTATAAATACAAGAAACTATTTTTCAAAAGGAATCTATGAAACGAATGACACAAAAACAAATTCGTGTTTGATGTGTGTCAAAAGTACAGTTCAATTAATTTCATATTAAAAACATTTATTACAAGACTCTAACCACGTTTTCCTGATTAAGACATTTGTGTCTATTAGAATGAAAACGCGACCAATGAAAAAGATTGTTAAAAAATCTAGACGAAAATCAGTCCCTCCAGAAAATATACTCATTCTTTTGACCACGTGTCAAAGTGACGACATTATTCAATTAATTACTAAACTTAAAAGATACGGACATAATGTGAAGTTAATATTGACAGCTAAGTTTCGGCAGAAGAATAATAGTGAAATACTCGAACAATCTCAGAAAGAAATAGAAGAAGAATTAACAGATATTTTTAATCAAGAAAAAATAGAACCAACAATAATAATAACAGACAATGAAATACTCAAGAAAAATCTATTAAATTTTAAAAAACCGTACAGTATTTACTCTCTACACAAAGCTTTTTCAATAATAAGTCACTATCGTCACGAAACATTGACAGAAATCAAAAGTGAAACAAATTTTGCTAAAATAAATATCAACTACAACGATTACCCGAGACACAAGACAAATATTTATGAATTCTTCAGAGAAATACCAAGTTTCTGTATATTTTTCTCTGCTTTGGGATACTACCGAAAACAATATAACTTCAAAGTTATCCTTAATACTTTTTACCTATTTTTGGACAGAAAAGATAAAATTTTTGGAAATACAGTTATGCTTGCTTTAGGTGGCAATTTCAGTGAAGAAAATGATAAAGAATACTTCAACAATTTTTACCAAATAATCAATGGAAAGTATGCATCGAATGTTGTACTTTTAAAAAATATTTCCGCGGAAGAAAAGAAAGCATTTCTGCGATTGAGTTACGCGATGTTATATTTTAATGTCTCTGGTGATCCGAATTCGGATGTAAAACTTGCAATGTCTGTAGGAACGCCGATTATTGGTGTAAATGATGGTTTTATAAAGAACGTTATAAAAAAAGAACCATTAACAGGATTTTTAGTTCCGATGCATTTAAAAACTATTGTTAATTGTATGTATTCGTTAACTTCTCCTACCACGTATGAAAAAGCTAGTGTTCACTCTCGGTTGAATTATCTGAAATATTTTACAAACTTTTCTCGTGAATTGGAGATAATCCGACTAGGAGCTAGAAAAAAGAAGCATGGGAAAAATAAATAATGTTGTGTATGAATTTGAAACCATATTTTATAATTTAATTCAATTAAATATATTTTTCAGTTTCTGTTGTACTCGTATATTTTTTAGTGCGCGTCGCTTAATCTAATTTGCCTAATGAAAGAAGGCTAGATTTTATTTCTTATGAAGTATCAATTGAATTAAATGTATTATTAAATCAGTGATACTAAAAATGTTCGCTAGGAATAAAATACCCCAATTTTTGATAATTTCAAAAAAAATCTTTTTCGAAAACTGTCATATAAAGTTAAAATTTACATGATAACTATCAACACGCGAAATGAGTGTTTTTTGTCTACAGAACGCAAAAGACTTTTGCATGCAGAATGCAATCTTTTGATAGAAGAAAGGCTCACAATTTAATAAAATTTGTCACTTTATTTTTTTGCTTAGAAACAATACTTCTATTCTTTAACAAAATTTATATTTAATGTTCCAATTGAGCAATTATTCATATTTATCTCGCTTGAGGAAGCTAAATGGTGTACTGGAATAGTTTCTTGAGAAATGCAATGCGAAATGGAATGCGAATCCTAATAAATCGCAGACAAAAATTTGTTTGGTTTCTATTGCCAACCAGCTGTCAATTGCTGGTCAGAGAATACCAGATTTGATAGCAATTATATTACATACATTGTTGTCATGGAGACATTAGATGTCACATTAATTCATCCTAAACATCAAAATTTTCTCATTACATTATTACTAATTTTGGGACATAGTTTTCGAAAAAACGTTATTTGATACTCGATTGCGATTGCGAAATGCTTTTACATTCTCGAATGCAAAAGTAACATTTCGCAATCTAGAATCAGAAATAACTATTTTGTTCCATAATCAGTATATCAAATTATATATGTCATTAAAGTTTCGTGCAAAGGTATAGAAACACCCTGTATGTGCAAAATTGTTACATATGATCTTATTCTTTTAGGGTGACGATAATAATCTAATCTTATCATTTTTGTTTTTAAAAATCAAATATTTAATTTTTTTGCAACATTAATGATCTATTTATTAAATGTGTAATATATAAACATGATAGTAAAAATACAATTACCAAATAATTTATAGTAATACAGTGTGCTACAGGCACATAGAGCAACGAAAGTGTTGTATAATTAATGATTGAAATGATCATGCACAAAATGTCTGTCATCACAGCGTTCGCCAGTAAGTAGTGTCCGACCACTCTCGGTCAACACAAATCAAATTGATTCGAATGCTGGTTGTGTCACTTGCTAACAAACTTGACAGATGACCAAGGCTGCATTCTGACAGCTGACAATCCGGTTCATTTTATTTTTTACTTCTCAAGGTGACCTGCAACAAATATTGAAAACCTCTTTTCCATTGATATGTTACGCAGTCTCACTTTGAAACATTTAAAGTATCTATTTTAAATTTTATTTTTTATTGAATATATACAGTGGGATTATTTGTCATGTGACGACTGAAAGTACAGTGAGAATGATAAATTTAAAGTTAAATTTATGACAGAAAATTTCGGCAGAAATGCTAACCGCTACAGCACGTCACCTGTGTACGAAGTATGGCGTCAACCGAATTCTTCTCTCATGGTGTCTAAATTATGGTGCTGAAATCTCAAAACCGAAAATTTTTGCAATTACAATACAAGTAAATAATAATATAAGTAAAAATGAGTAAATATTAAACATTGAAAGAACCGTTCATAACTTCAATTAAATTAAATAAATTTTATTGTAACTTATTAGTACAGTGGTACAAAAATGTTTGCTTTAAGTCATATGAAATTATTTTTTTCTACAACCATTAAAAAAAGTAGGCGTTTTTGAACTTATTTTTATTATGAAAGTAGCAGATTTTTGCACTAGTGCAATTTGGTTTATGGTTGTAGAAAAAATAGTGTACGCAACTCGTGCAGAAAGGGGTTTTTTTGAACTCACGGTCTTGCAGCATTCGCTTCGCTCATTCAAAAAAAACCCATCTTTCTGCACTTGATACGTAAATAACTATTACCAATTTTGAAAAAAAAAATTCGTTGAATTAGTACAGCAAATAATGCATACCCTTAAATAAATATGCAATAATTTTGAAACACCCTGTAAGAATAAATAAATAATATATCATCATGCCATACATCCATACTGGATGTAGCACTGCCGTAGCAGATGTCAGTAAATGATATATTTCTTCGCGTGAAGTGCGATTATCAGCCGTCAAATCACGACCTCCAAATACCTATGTTAGTTGAGGGGGAACCACAGAGATAGTTTTAATTTGGTGAATGGGAATCAAACCCGAGTTCTTAAATCCATAGGTCGACTCGATACCACTGAGCCACTTACCATCCAAAAATAAATAAATTGATTATTGCAGTGTTTACAACTATAATTTATTTATTAAAATATATAATTATCAAAACGACTAAAAATTTGTACTTGAGGTTGATTCTGTATCTTGCGTGAGCAGTTGCGTGATTAAATTTGCGTTAGTACAATGAATGACGTCACCGATTCTTTTCTGGTGTCGAGCATAGGGAATTCCGTGCTTTACGTTTTCGCGCCAAGTTTAGTGTTGGTAATGGTTTTGAAACTAGAACTGTCAGTTGCAATCACATGTCATTGTTTGTCATTACGCAAAATGACAAGAAAGTAAAAGACAAACATAATGTTAGAATGAGACAGGTAGTGTCGCAAGTAAGAAACAGGAGCTACGGAGGTCACGCATCTATATTTGCGTGTCTCGCAAGAAGTGACGTCATACCCATTAGTTGTTTAAATGCCCGATAGATGGTTTACTATATGCATGTGACATATCTGTGTTAGTGTGGGTGCCGCAAGTAGTCACGCAAGATACAGAATCAGGCTCCTGGTAAACATCCCTTAATTTAACAAATTTTAAATACATTTTTTTGTTCCATTATACACCCTCGAAGTTTGATCATCAAGAAACATCTTGCTCAGATTTTCTATTCAAAAGAAACCACAAGCTTCCAATTAAAATTATTGACCGTCACCTCAGCCTTTTCCTATATATAAAAAGTGTAAAATTCTTTTCACGTGTGTTAGACAACACGTGCGCTTTAACGCTTTCAATTTTTTCCGATGAGCGACCATTTCCAGGCGCCGCGGGCGCAATTGCACCCTCCCGCCCCCACCATCACTCGCACATCAACCCTCGCTAATTGAAACGGGGCACTGTAGCCACTTCACGCGGTTTTATTGTTCAATTAAATTGCAAATTTGAAAACTGTGAAAATAACTACAAATGTTTTTATATCCTACAAATTGAAGAGCGAACTGATGTATAAAATAACCATAGATGTAGGCGGACATGTTTGTTATTATCGCATTCGAATGCATGTTTGATTTTGTTTTCAATTTTTTGTCGCGAATTGTTTTTTCAAGTTTTGATGAATTGGAATTGAAATGTAAGCGCTGTCTGCTGAAATTATGTTTTTGTTTAATTTTGTTTAAAATTTTTGTGTGTTGAATATTGGAAATTTGTAACAGGGATGGGTTTTAAATAAATATACTAATTGTTTTAAGCGTGTTTGTGCAAATATTTTGATCTGTATTCTTTATAAATAATCGTGATCGGCTCGTATTTTAATATGTGTATTAAAATTCATTTTACAAAGGAAAATAAACTTATTTCTGTGATTAAATACTTTATGGAACAAATTAATCTATGTATATTGCATGTCATGATGTATTTAAAGAGACGGAATCGATTCCAAAATACGATTGATGAATTAATGAGTGTGAAAGAATGATTACGTTGACAAACGAGGAATAAATGGATGGATACAATTGAAAGTTTGTGTGTGATCAAAAGAATTCGAGTGAGAAGAATTGAAAAGACGGCATTGAAGAAATTATGGCTGTGGGCGAAGTGAAAATGTTAGAGATGGGCGAATATCATTCGCGAATAGTCGAATGCCGCGAATATTGACATTATTCGATATTCGAGATTTTCGAATATTAACGTCAGTATAGCGAACATTCGAATACCTGGAATATCGCGCCATATATTATGTTGACCTTAATTTTTGACTATGTTTTTCTTTATCATTTGTACATAAACTTAAAACTATTACAATACTTTGAAGATATTAATAACAAAGATATTTTGTTTCAAAACCATGAAGACGTACTATATTTCAAATTTGTTTTTCGCCAACATCAGCCCGTACGTTTCACCTTAAATTTGAAGTTTTCGTCTTTTTCTTTTTTGTTTGTACTTTTTATTTTAATTTTATTTTATCTTAACAATTCAAATAATGAAAAGGTCATAATTAAATCATTATTAATAATAAATAAATTAACTTTTAGGAGTATTCGAATAATCGAGTACCTCGAATATTCGAGATCTGATTAATATTCGTATTCGTTATTCGAATTCGAGAAATTTGATATTCGACCATCTCTAGAAAATGTATATTAAATCTGGCAGTAAGGTGGTGTGGGTAGCATTGCGGCATTCGAATTCGAATATCCCGAGTTCGAATCCCATTCAAGCTAAAAATATATGGACTACTACAGTGCCGGATCTCAGGATTAAGTTCCAGTTTAAAAATAAATATAAATATATCATCACGCCTTTTACCCATTACTGGGTGTGGCACTCTGCTGTAACAGATCTCGGTAAGTGATATATTGTTTCGCGTGAAGTGCGGTTACCAGCCGTCAAATTACGGTTCAAAAGATGTTAGTGGAGGGTGAGCCACAGGGATAGATTTAAATTGGTGAAAATTATTTGTCGCCTGTGGGAGTCGAACCAGGGTTCTCAAGATCCTCAGGCCGACTCGATACCATTGAGCCACCTACCCCATAAGTTCCAGTTGTAAAGAATAATATAAATAAGGGAATATTTACTGCATACATTTTTGTTTTGTTTTTCTTTTTTTATTAATCATTTAGCGTTTCTTTAAATTTACTTTAATAGTTTTTTTAATATCAAGGCAAGAAAGTGAAACATTTCTTTCTACAGAAGTCGTTTTATAACCCGATCTGAAGGCTAGAGATTTAAAGCACTTAAGGTATACATTTTTTTTCACATAACAAGAAATAAAAGTTTCAGAAATAAATTAGAAAATAAAGTAAGACTTATTATTCCTTTGACAGATGTCGCTTAGATGTCAATAATGTTAAAGATCAATATAAATGAAGTACAAAATGCATTAATTTCTTCATGAGGAAATAGAGACGAGAAGGAATTATGAATGCCTTGTTATAATTGTAATACTTTTAAATTATTTTCATAGAAAACACACCATGCGCTAACAATAACAATGTTCGTTCAATATTTGTTTCTTCAACCCTCGTGTGCTCATACTCGTATAAAGTTATTCATGCAGCCATTGACACATAATGAACTTTAGATATATAATATTGGTACACTAAAAATTCAATTTATTCACGGTTATTAATGTTAGAATAAAGTGATAAGACAATTCATCTATCAAACAAGTGAAAATATTTCGTATTAATCAATAATAGTTAATATAATTTCTGGGGTAGGTGGCTCAGTGGTATCGAGTCGGCCTGTGGATCTTGAGAACCCTGGTTCGACTCCCACAGCCAACAAACAATTTTTACCAATTTAAAATCTACCCCTGTGGCTTCCCCTTCACTAACATCTTTTGGACCGTGATTTAACGGCTGGCAACCGCAATTCACGCGAAGAAATATATCACTTACCAAGATCTGCTTCGACAGAGTGCCACACTCAATAATGGGTAAAAGACGTGATGATATATTTATTTTATTTTTATTTATAATTTCTACAATTTCTGCTTTAATAAAATATGATCCCTTAGTATCGCTAATTTGAACTTCTGAGGTTTAAAATGAGAATTATTAACATAGAAAAAGTTATGAAAATATAAGTTGATGAAAATTGAAAAGAATTAAAAATCTTTTTTCTACGATTGCTATAAAAAGTTGGCAATTACGCTCTCATTTCTCATCGTAAAGTTGACGTTTTCTATGGAAGAATCGAAAAATATCTTTTTTGCGCGTCTCCAATGGCAACGCGCGAAAAAGATTATAAATGCGCACTTATTTCAATAGTTACCAGGGATACAAACAAAACAGAAACTTGTCATATTGACAGTTAAAAGAACGAATTTATTTTCAGTACGTATATGTTTTCTAATAATTTTAAGAAGCAATCGTAGAAAAAATTATGTGTGTATCACGAGCGTAAAGTGTCTTTGTTACTCGAGCACGGTAATTGCAGCGCGAGCCGAAGGCGAGAGCTGCAATAGTGCAAGAGGAACAAAGAATCACTTTACGCTCTTAATACACAAATAACTATTTTGTCTTTAGTTTCTTTTTTCAGGGTTGCTCTGAAAAAATCGGTTTGGTTTTTGTATTTATACTTTGTAAGTTTGCTTCTTGTGCCGGTTTAAAGTAATTAAATTATGGAACGATTCATGAACCGGTTCACAAGATCGATTTGGTTCAACGGTTCGGTTCAATTATTTTTATGAATGTTTTTATAAAATGTATGATATTGTTGGTTATTTACAATTTTTCAGTTTAAAATTAAAGCTACATATTTGAACTTATAACGTTCCTAATTCTTCAAATATACATGTGTATCAAAATTATTGCAAAAAAATTAAAGATGAATTTGGAATAGAAAATTAAATAGCTACTTGTTACACATAGCAGTACGCGGTCATCATGCTGACGTTATTTACCCAGTCATTCATTATAACTGCATAATACATGTGCATGAGTATATTGGATATCTCTGTCGTTCAAGTAGACTGCACACAATATGAACAAATGAGAGATGAATAAATATTTAACAGAACTGTATAATTTTCTCCCATAAAATAATATTTTCTTGATTCATTTGTCTGTGTAAGTATTTAACTATATATGTATACGTAGTGTACCTTGTATGTGTAATAAGTTACTATCAAATTTTAGTAGGAGTACTAAATCTTTCTTGTAAGAATATTGTATGATATTACTAGTAGTGATACCGCATAAAGCTAATTTAATCATTCTTAATGTGCTGGACGCAGAATTTAATTCTCTAAAACTTTTATTTGCAGCATTTATTTCTAATAAAATCAAAATAATACAATTTTTTCAAGAAAACCTGTTAGCAGCTTCATGTAATGTATCACTTTCGGTTAGTTCCTTTTAACCAAAATCTATTATGTTATTTCTATTGATATATTAGTCTTATATACCAAATTCGAAAAGTTTTGGATTATATTTTAATATAGTTTTTTATTAAAATCTATTATAGACTTCAAGTAAAGTACCACTTCCGGAAGTTATATAATAACCAAAAAGAAAGGTGCACAACTAGATGTTATAACAAAAGCCCGGATTTTTAGGCAATTGCCTAGATTCAAATTTTAATATACTTCAGGCAATTTCGTTTTTCTATACATAGGTAATATGTTTACGTGTAATGGAAGGTTTTTTTTCGTGCCTTAGAGCCTATTTTTTCTATATTTTGGTTATTGTGCCCATTTTACTTTATACAGCCTATTTTGCCTATTTTTGTTGCCTATTCTAACTTTTATTGAACAGATCAGGTTTATCATCTACTTCGTTGACTAATTCAACACTCGACAAAGTGTTTCAACCTAACCTATAATATTTAAAGTACTTACTTTAATCAAGTTTTTGTGTGTGAATTTAAAATACCGAAAGAAAAAACGTTTTTTAGTCAAAATTTTACGTGGCAATTCAATTGTGTCTTTGCCATTAATCAATGGAGCTGAGTTAACTTTAGACGATAAGACTAAATATAAGAACGCCCCGATCACATTTTGTGATGTCGAACGAAGTTTTTAACTTACAAGCAAGTTCTGGCAGACCGAAGACAGTCAGTCCCTTTCCGAAAATTGCATAGAGCAATTGCTCGTAATATTTTGTGAATTAAAGTATACTACATAATTTGAATTTGCAGAATAGTTAATAAAATGAGAACCCTACATTATTATTTATCAGATTGCGTTAATTTTTGTTTAAAATGATTATTTTTTTTCTAACGAAGAGTAGATACGAGTACCAATATTAGAAAAAGGAATCGTTAATTTTTTTAAAACAAATTATTTAAATTTAGGCTGCCTAAAATACCGCCTATTTTAGAGTAATTACCGGCCTATATGGATTCAGGGATGGTCAAAAGAATATTTCCGCTGAAATCTATAAACCGAATTACAATACTTCCTTTACTTCGTACAAGAAAGTAAAAAGAATATTACCAATGAAAATTTGCCACTACTTTCTTTTAAGTAAATATTTATGTGTGTTACTTATATTTGAATCATTTCTTTCAAGAAAACATCGACAAAACCAGACAAGTTAACAATATACTATTTCTCATTATTGAAATGAAAAATGAATTGTGTATAAATTCATGTACCCACAAATACATTTAGGTATTTCCTCAAATCTTCAATAATGTATTTACCACAAAATCCTTTAATATAATACGTATTTCCCACATAACAATTAAAAAGTCGCAGTCACACAACAGACAAAAGTCATTTCTAAAATCTTCAAAGTACAATGGACCGTCCGTAGACATTCTCTCATCTAATCTTGTAGCGAAATCACCTTGACAATGGTGGGAAATATCCCGCAACAGCTGTTTTAGATCATCCCTTATTTCAGTTCTTGCGGTGGGGTAACTAATACTTTCCGACGCTGAAGCTCCGCGTGCATATCTTAACCAACCCCCTGAAGCCATGGACTGCTTGATGTGGTTAGGGGTGTGTTTGTGTGAGCTCGGGTAAATTGTCCGGGAGGTTGATGATAGCGTGAAGCGAGTTATTTGTCACGCCATTTAGGTTTGGGGATGTGTAGGTTTAGGGTTGTTTCACCCCTGTTTTTACAGCAATGCTGATTATATTAAGATATTTTTCATGTTTTACGGTTTACGTAATATATTAATAATGAAAAACTTTCTTTGAAAATAAATAACAACTATTTATGTAGTTATGTGGTTTAATGGTATCGAGTCGGCTTGTGGATTTGAGAACCCGAGTTCGATTCCTACAGCGGACAAACAATTTTCACCACGTTAAAACTACACCTGTGGCTACCCTCTACCAATATCTTTGAAGGGCATGATTTGACGGCTGGTTATTGCACTTCACGCACTTACCAAGATCTAATAGTTCGTAGAATTACATTTTTTGAAATCCCTGTCCAATGTCTTCTGAACCCACAAAGAAACCGCGATCCACACTTTTTTTAAACCACTGCTTTAAATAATAAAAGAAAAGCAAAATTACATTTCACATAGAACTTTATATTTTTGTCCAAACATTCGATTTTATTTAATTTATTTACACTTTAATTTTTGGTTGTTCATCTGGCTAGAAGAAAAGCGTTTAATAATTAATACAGTTTTTCTTTTAGTATTATTTGGGTTCTAGAAAAATGTATCTCTAATAATTCCTTCATCGTGCTATTCCCTATTCAGTACTTGTTATTATTAATAACTTATTACTCGTAGTAATATAAACAAAACTATATGTAAATTTTGTACGAACTTATGTGAAATTGGAAAACAAAGATTCTAAACAGATTAAATCTATGATTAAACAAAATTACTTTAAATTGAATTATATAGAAAAAAATTGTGATACCGCCAGGATTTGAACTTGGGACCTATGAACAGAAGTTATTTGATTTCATCAGTATTTACTTTATTTACAAACAATTTTCACCAATTTAAATCTACCCCTGTGGCTCTTCCACCACTAACATCTTTGGAGGCCGTGATTTGACGGATGGTAACTGCACTTCATGCGAAGAAATATATCACTTACCAAGATCTGCTGCTGCAGAGTTCCACATCTAGTAATGGGTAAATGGCGTGATGATATATTTATTTATTTATTTTAGTATTTACTTAAAAAAAAAACTAATTAAAATTATATTAATTGAAAAGTAATGTTACTATGTATTTTTTTCAAATATTTTAGTACGAATATATTTATTTGTTATATAAATAATTATGTATTTATTTATTTATTTATGTTACGCTGTACAACAGGAACTTAATCCCAATTACAGTACAGGGTCCGCACTCATCGAGCCGCAGTGTGATAGTTTATATAATTTTTAGCTTGTGTGAGATTCGAACTCGGGATCTCCGGATTCGAATTCCATATCGCTATCCACACCTCCGTACTGACTATCAATCAATTAATTGTATGATTTGCACATCGCTATAATTAGTAGGTAGTGCGCGATGAATTGTTAACAATGTACATAATCAAAGTTAGTAAAAACTTAAAACGCACTGTTCCCTCTACGATATTTAATATCAAAGTCAATCCAAATTCACCAATAAAACAATTCCCGATGGTTCCATCACACCGCTCACTAGCTATCGTCTCTCAACAGCCAACCAAACACGTCCTGGGTTTGGGTTGGTAATATTGTGTTTGCAGTTGTTGGGGCAGAGCCGCTTGCCGCCCCCGGGGTACGCATTGCCGCTGAATTAAAGTGCTGTGCAAATATGCGTTTCGTATTAACTTCTATATTATAGCGAGTGTGCGTGAGCGGGATCTAGCTAGCCACTTGTGACTTGAGTTTTAGAATAAAGTCACGTATTTCATGTTGGTTTCTATCCGACGCATCTCTTGTCTGCTTTTCTGGTAGATTTTTATTTTTAAATAGTTAGATTTATAAAGCTAAAAGCTTCTTTTTAATTCATAAAAATTTGGCATATTTTTTATTTTTATGTGGTGTTAAACACAAAATGTAAAAATAAATAAATAAATATAAATGAGTAGCCGATCTTGATATATTTGTACGCGTAAGGTTTGATTACCAGCCGTTAACTTACAGCCCCCAAAGATATTAGTGAAGGAGAAGCAATAGGGATATATTTAATGTGGTGAAAATTGTTTGTCAGCTGTAGGAATCGAACCAGGGTTCTCAAATCTACAATAATTGTATACATAATTGAATTTGCATATTTGTACTTTGTACAATTAAAATATTTGCTTGTTTCTTTTATGCACATTAACAGATTTCGGTAAGTGATATATTTTTGCGCGTAAAATACGTTTACCAGCCGTCATTATCATGGCCTCAACAGATTTTAGTGTATGTAAAGCCACAGAGGTAGTTTTCTACGATCAATTTTTAAATAATTATACATTTTCTTTATATATATATTTCAAACGTCAAAATAACTTTTTGCATATTGATCATGAATGTCGTCTTTTTAACGAAAAATCGTATAGAAGGTGACATATTTTTATTTATCTCCTTGGAGATCATATAAAATTTAACATGTTATAGAAATTTGCCGTCGTACATCAAACTTCAAATTTATGAAGAAAGTATTGCTTTCATTACTAGCTGTAAAAATAACTATTATTTTGTAGGTTACCTAGTTAACTATTTTATTGTACGTTGCTCATACCAATATACAATAAAAATTTCATTGTACCCTGTGCAATAAACAATCACTTTTTCCACTGAAAATGAGTACATAGTGACTCACTTTACGCAGGGTTGTAAAAAAAACATAAATAAATGTTCAAATCATAATTTTATATGCTAGTCCGTTTTCTATTTTAAAAGTATATACACATAATTAATAAAATTCATTTTTTATATGTGAGAAATTTTACATAGGTATTTAACAAATATAATAAACAATTAACCCGGAGAAACAACGTAGAAAAAAGTTGGCAACCCTAACTAGGATGCAACTATACACTTTTGCAGATATTAATAATTTACTCAGGATCCGTTTATTAATAAAACAAAATTACATATAAATATTCTGTCAAATAAATAAAAAAATATCGTATCAATAAAAGACAGTAAAATGTCCTAAAATTAACGTACCTGCATAATGATCAGTTTAAAAGTATATACCTAGATACCTAAAAGAGTAGGTAGTGAATAAATAAAATAATTTATCAAATACAGGAAAGAATCGAGTATTTATTTTCAGGTATTATTTATAGATATAATTTAATAAATTATATTACAATGTGCGAATTATTCTGATCAAAGTAAGCTATTGCAAGTGTTTTATTAATACAATAACAGATCTAATTCACATCTATTTATTTACATAATACAATGTCACAATATGTACATGTCCCTAATATTAATAGTTCAGAGTCTAGTAGACTCTGCAATGCTCAATTCACATAAAAGTTGTCAAATACCAGTGCTAGTTACATATTATTTCAGTTGACATTGGTAGACAATCATTTCAAAAGATTATAATTAATTATATAGGTTTTTTAAAGTATCTTCACTATTGTAGCATCAAATTTGACAGTTACTGTCAAATTATTTTTTCTTCAAGCATACAACAATATTCATATTATGCTACTACACACACTATGTAGAACTAAGTCATTATGTTATTAGTACAATAATGAAATTCATTATTGTACTAGTACAATAATGTTAGTTATAAAATATACCACAGGCAGCAGCACTTGCTAGGGCAGCCCGGCTACTGGCTCAACGTTACCAATCGTACGATAATTATCATACATGTAGGATAATTAGGGGAATTGTACGATGTACGATAGTAAGTTACTATCGTACAGCGTACTTAAAATGACAAAATATATATAAAAAAAATATCGTGAACATAATTAGGAGTCACAACCCATAATTTTGAGTGTTCCGTACGACAATTTCAATATCTAATGTTGGCAACTGAAGTGAAGTGAGGTTAACTGACTGACAGCCAGTAGTGATACCTAAATATCGTTATTTGTTTCACAAAAAAAATGTCTCAAGAAGTGGATGAAATGCAATTTACACCTCCAGCAATAGCAGAAATCGCAAAGTCAGTCATTCAAACATTGATTCCTGAAAAATCACGTAAGGTTTATGATTTCGCTTATGAGATATTTGTCATTTAGACTAGAGAACAAAATGTGAAGAATTTCTCTGAGAATGTTATGCTAACTTACTTTACTCAATGATTAAGGCTGAATTAAATATCAAACATAACGTAAACATATGTAAATACACTAAACTAATAGCATTTTTGAAAATATTGAGTTATTTGATACTTCGACAGAAATGACTTGCAACATACCTGTTACATTTGGAAGTAATCAAGGTACGGAAATAAACAATGAAATTTATACAGCTTCTATCTATTAGGATATTGGAACTATCGATACAAATACTGCTAGTAGTGGTTTAAATATTCAAAATTGTAAAATAGAAAACTGTACATTTAACATAACTGTTAATAAAGCGAGTTAGGGAAAAAAATTAAATAATTTATATTTTATTCTTTAAATTTACGTTAGAATGCTTGAAGAAAAAATAGTATATGCTACTCGGAGTAGAATGCTCTTTTTTATTTCGCTCAGTTTGCATCGCCTCGGCTACACGCCTCGGCCGCAAACATCTGAGCTCAATAAAAAAGACTGCTTTCTACTCCTAGTAACATAATATACTATTAGAGAATAAACATTCGACAATAGAAAATACTTATATACAAACAATATATGTTGAAAATACTTTAGGTATCGAATGTAAAACGCGTCCAATCAATTTTTAAAAAGTATTCCTGCTAAAAATATTGAATTATTTACAAAATACAGGGTGTTTCAGGACTAGTGTAACAAACTTTAACAGCTTATTCCTGAGGTCATTTTGAGCCAAAAATGTCATATGAACATAAGTCCTATTCCTTCTAGTTACCAAAATACAAGAGGTTGAAGTTCAATAAATAACACGATATTTTCAAATTTTTGTAATCAAGATACTTTCGGAAAACAAGAGTTTTATTGAAAAGTCATACCTTATTTGTCTTAATTAATTTTATTTAATAATATTAACGAATACGATTTAGAGAACAAAACATAAAATGACACAATTAAATAGACACAGAACAACATAACCAAACATGGAAAAGGTTAACACAATATGAAATAAGATAACAAATTTAAAAAAAATTACAGCAAGTGTTCAAAATGAGCGCCTTGAACTCGTATGCATGTTAATATTAATAAATAAAATTAATTAAGACAAATAAGGCATGACTTTTCAATAAAACTCTTGTTTTTCGAAAGTATCTTGATTACAAAAATTTGAAAATTTCGTGTTATTTATAGAACTTCAACCTCTTGTATTTTGGTAACTAGAAGGAATAGGACCTATGTTCACATGACATTTTTGGCTCAAAATGACCTCAGGAATAAGCTGTTAAAGTTTGTTACACTAGTCCTGAAACACCCTGTATATAAGTACATTTCTATTAAAAATGCGTTACAAGTTAGAATATTTGTGAATTAGAAAAGGAAAATGTGAAATGTATTAAACTGACCTCATTTATAAACAAAACATCATTACCATTTCATATCCAATAAAACCAAAATTAATAAATTAAATAATTAATTAATTACATTTCAAATCATGAAAACAATTTACCTATCGATATCAAAATATGACAAACACTGGTATTCCAACGAGTTACATAATACCTCATTTCGATAAATGCAATTAACACTTGAAAAGATCGACAACTGATAATAAAATTCATGTAAATGCTTGTGCAAATACGTTATATCAAATTGCAGATCTTTCATTCAATTCTGGCATACAAAGGAATGATACAAATTCAGGAACAAAATAACGTTTATAAAAAGCTTCTTTCTTCAAAATTATACATTGGGTAGTAATCGTAGACGAAACAGGGAACAATTTTCTAAGCATGATGGAAATTTACAAATAGTTTAACTTGAATTATTACACAAATTATATTAAACAAGGTTATGAATTGTTTTTAAATTCTGTACGGTTAAAATTATAGATACAAGCCATTATTAATGTTGTTATTGAAAGATATACCAAAATTTGTCTTCTATTATCTTCAATACAATGCGAGAAATGAAACTTCAAAAACTTCAGTCAACGAGTAAACAAAAAAGTTTCCAAAAAAAGATGTTAAAATAATTTTATGAATAAGTAAAGTATAAATTTGAAAAGGAATATGTTGCCTTTTAAATCCTTAATTTATTCAATTTATTTAATGGACGAATTATATACAAAAATATTTTTCAAATCTAATGAATATACTGTGACTAAATTGTTAAGTTTAGTAATATTACAAATAATTCCATCTTACGGATGTGCAAATGTCATAAAAGTAAAAATATTTTAAATCATTCTCTGGCAGCCATCTTATCTGTAAACACATGTAAAAAGTTAAAAATGTCAATTCACAAGATGTATTCACGTTAAAATTACGATTTAAAATATATTTTACTTTTACGACAGTTGCACATCCGTAAGATGGAATTATTTGTAGTTTTACTAAACTTGTTAATGTAATAACAGATTTGGAAAATATTTTTGTATATAATAAAATGCTGAAGATGATGGGTTAACCATCGAAAAGTCTATTAAATAAATTAAATAAATCAGGGTTCCTAAAGCCAACATATTCCTTTTCAAAATTAAACACAGGATCAACAAGAGATCCAAAAAAATCAAAAGTATACATTCTTACAGATTGATAAGAGTCAAATACTGGGAATATATTTAGTCAAATTTAAATATTAAATTTTATTATTGTGACTGACGGTAATTCAGAATTTGTGGGTACGAATCGATTTTAACTTCATAGTAGAATTAATACAACATATTCAGTGATTATTTTCAAATAAAATATTAAGAATGTCATTTTTCATATCTCATGTACTTTGTAAGAAATTTAAGTGAAATTTAAGTTAAAAAATTGTAATATATTAGGCGTATTACATTTGCTATTTTGATCAGATGCACTTACTAAACCAGATCAATTATTTATTTGACTATTTTCCTCATTTTACTTCCAGTACTAGATTTACTAATTCTAATTCAATTTGAAGTAATCTAATAAGTGCATCAGTTTGCTTACTTCAGTTCAGTTCACTGAACTGATTTAAGTGAATCAAGTGCCAAATGGAATACAGCTACAATATTGAAAAAAAAACACATTTTTAAAGGTTTGAAATTAAGCAACTTAAACTCTTTTGTTATTTAATATATTTAGAAATAAAAATGTGCAGTTCGACTAATAGGAGTGCCTTTAGGTCAAAAATAGAATTAAATTGATATCTCTTGTAAAATATGTGTTTCTGTATTTATTTGACTAAAGAACAAATAAGTTTGGATTGAATTATATTTTGATCTTTTTGGAAACGATTTAAGGTATAACAATTTTGTAGTAACAGTATAAAAACTAACTAACTAGCAATTGATTAAGATAAGATTTTAAAATTAATTTTGAGCAAAATGTTGCAAATAAAAATGGCATCATTTACTTGAAGTATTTATTTCTTAAATAATTTAGGTATGTAAAATAAAGTTAGTCAAATGCTAGTTAATCACCTTTAATCAGTTGTTAATGATTTGAATATTCATGTAGGTATGTTGTGGATACAATAAAAAACAAAAATGTAAGATAAAGAACTTCTTATTTATTATAAAAGGTACTTCTTTTTCTATGTACATAAATAATGGCTTGCCGCGTATGTTTGAGTAACCGTGAATACCGTTGGTCTAGTAATTACATTTAATACAATAAATAACTCTGTTTTTTTGTTGTTCCCACATTTCGACTCAATTAAAATATTTTCTTTAAATTTCAACCTAGCTTCATGTGTTCGTTCAAGAATTATAATGATTATACAAGTCACAAATATTTATTTTTCTTTCGTTTACATCTGAATCAAATAAGATTTTAAATAGTTCATATATAAATAGTCATCTATGTATCGTTCAGTCCAATATGAACACTACTTATCGATAAATACTAAAAGTAACACTCGTTTGACACATCGTCCGTTCAAGGCGACTTATTAAGAACGTACTTTGTTACTTGTAACACTTTGCACTACACAGTTAGTTGCGTTTTTTTATAAACATATTTTATTTATCACAATGTCAAGCTGCTCACGAATAATTATTCCACTAAGTTTGTTTTTATTTCTCTTAGTAATATTTGCTTTTATTTTACTAATCATTGTTGGTTTTATAATATTAGCTAAGAGTCGATTGCACATTTGTACACAATTTCTATAAAATTATAAATAAGATCAAACAGTTGTGCATTGTCTAACAAAACTTTAAATTTGTATTACTAATAGTTAGTAGAATGTATTTGTAATTATGATTTCTTATAAATAGTTAATAGGTGTTTGAATACAACTAATTTTAATTTAGATTTTACTTTAAGTACAATTATATACTGATTGATTTGATTTGTAAAATAAAAGCAAAATTTATAAGCAAATAGATAAACGTTACAAAATTACCATTTTGTATTATCAAAGCATCCATAGTATTTTGTCAAAATGAAATTATATCCCCCCAATCTGTAACTCAATTATAATCTATAATTGTTCGATAAATGAATGACGATTCTTATTTTTCATGATTATTTTATAGATTAACATAATTTCGTGTGATCAAAAAGCATTTATTTTGTTACTTCTATTTTAATTTTATGCATTTTGTTCTAGTGCGAAGGTGCCACTATAAAAATAATTAATTTTTAACCACACTTTTCACAAAATACAACGTATTTTTTTTATAAGAACAACTACGTATATAAGTACGCAAAATGCACAAAAATAAGATCAGGGATCCAAGATAAATTAATCTGGCTACAAAATACCGAGATCGTGATAATCTGTAAAGGTAACATGAAAAATAAAAGTTGTTATTAACTTATTGATCATTAATAGATACTGATTTAGTTACAGAATATAGAGAAATGTCTCAGAGTAAAATAATTTAACAAATTTTATTATAGAATCAAATCTAATAATTTTGAAGTAACATGCTTATTATTGTTTGATAGAATAATCGGTGGTAAATGAAATTAATAAAAGAGTTGCATATTGAAAACAGAATGAATACTTTGATGAGTGAAAACGGTAATAATGAAAATTTGACTAAACGTTGAATCTTACGGAAAATCAGGTTGCTCCGTTTTGATTCTGCACGAGAACGAATTCGAGTAGTCCATGTCGTTCTCGAGGCACAGTCAGTCTCAGTATTTCTGTGCGATGGTGCAGTCCTGCTGGTAGTAGGCGGCGGCGGCAGCAGTAGCGGCGGCGACGCTGGCAGATGAGGAACGGAAGGTAGGCGGCGCGGCGGGTGGCGGACTAGGGCGACTGAAACCAGCGAGCTGACAGCTGGGATTAGGTGCGGTATCAAAAAGATCGCGGAAGCCTGGGGGCACGCCAGCCGCCGAGTCAGGCGATGGCTCGGGGCTGTACCAAGAACCATACCGTGGAGGCGGCGGCGCCGGTTCGTCTTGTACACCAGGGTATTGCTGCCCGCAGTAACCGTAAACACCGGCGGCCGAATGTAACCCCCGAGGGCTCGCTGCGTATGCCAGCGGCAGGTGCTGCCCGCCCGGCGCTTCGCGCGATGTCATTAGAGAGTCTACGCTGAATACTGCTGACGTCTCCATGGCTTGCAGCGACGCCGTCACGTCGTTCATGACCGCCGCGTGGTGCTCTGTGTGCTGGTGCTTGCTGCTGCCGTTCATGCTGCACTGACTCAACTCTGTCGATGGCTCACGCTTCGGTTTACACTCTAACTTTGTCTTTGTTGTTTCTAAGTTCGTTGCTGTTGGAGGTTTTTCATCTCTTGATCCTTGCGTCTGTGGTTGTTGTTGTTGTCTTTTCATTGCTTCTTCTTTTTCACGAAGTGCGTCTTTTTTCTTGAAGCGTCGGCGACGGCGCAGATACGAACCATTATCGAACATGTTATAAGAGTCAGGATCTAATGTCCAATAGCTTCCCTTGCCTGGTTTCTTGTCGTCGCGTGGAACCTTCACGAAGCACTCGTTGAGGCTAAGATTGTGACGGATGGAATTCTGCCAGCCTTGCTTGTTTTCACGGTAGTACGGGAAACGTTCCATAATGAACTGGTAGATGCCGTTGAGCGTGATTCGCTTGTCTTGCGCGTTTTGGATAGCCATGGCAATGAGCGCGATGTAAGAGTACGGAGGCTTGACCATGTCTTTGGCAGCATGGTGCAGCTGGTGATGATGGTGCTGCTGATGATGATGATGAGGCCAGCCGCTTGCGCCTCCTGCTGCAGCCGCTGCCGCATACCCATATCGGGAGTATTGGTCATAGGCGTAAGGCGTCGGCACCGCTGCCGACCCGTAGCCGCCGCTTCCAGTTCCACCGACTCCGCCGCGGTAGTAAGCGTTCGGGTGATGTTCGCTGAATAGCGTGTGCATTGTTCTAACTGTCACTACTTCACAATATAATCCTAAGTTTTTGTTAGTATTTGAAAGCTAACCACTCGGTAGCGGTTAACTCCACGTTTTGATTAATTGCACATATGTAGCGTAGGCTAGCAATCTTCGTATTTGAAATCTTTCATTCAAATACTGTTTGAATTTTCGTCAACACATACATTGTTCATCACATTATTCTTAAAGAATTCTAAATTGAAAATGAATGAGTAGTAGTTGAATGTAGGGTAAGTGTTTCCAGTAATGATGAAGATTCCAAGTCCGGTTCAACACACGTGTAAGCGTCGCAGTGTAAGTCCCGTAACCGCTAACCAGGATCGTTGACGCGTACCGGCGTACGTAGTATGTTTCGTGTTTTCAATCCAATCAATCTTCCGAAAACAAGTTTGCGTTCACTTTAATATTATGATACACAACATGGACCAGTTTACACAGAGATTAAGTAAAAACACCGTGTGTTGCCAGCAGACGGGACACAATGTTACTAGTGAAAACAACGGGTACGGGAGAACGGCATACGGCTCGACGGGGGTCGAATTAGGAGCCGTCGCCTGTCAGTGGCCACGAATCGTTGCTAGCCCAGCCTTCACTGCAACGTCACGAGCTTGGCGGCCAATGAAACTAACACGGCGCCGTATCGACCCGGGCGTGGTCGTCGCGGTGACTCCGCCTGCAGTGGCCGGGAGCGGCGACGGCGGTTCCTTGCCGTGGAGGATTAGCAGCTTGCATCGCGCGGCATTTTTATGACGTGTTTCCGTACTTTGACGGACGGACAATTGTCGGGGCTGTGTGAAGTGCGCCAGCGATGGCGACTAGTTGCAGCGCCGCGTGTTTTGTGCTGCGTGCGAGTGCGTGTTGCAGCCGCCTCCGCTGCCGCTGCCCCCGGGGACCAAGCGCGCCGTGTCATCAAACCAACCATCCCAAATTCTATTCAAAGGTTAGTTTTTCTATTTTATTTATTCCATATATTCTTTCTTATTAATCAAATTAGAGCAAACGCTCATATATCAATTTACAAAGTAGCATAGGTACAACAATTTAATATATAACTTATTTTAATTTGTATAGAAATTTAGATTAGGCAACATTGTAGTTCTATAAGGATAATTTATGATTGATAGTTAATAAATTTAATATTTAAAAGATAAATCTGCCCAACATTAAAGCTAATTAGATACAATTACATATCTTTTTCTGAAATCGTCAAGAAAATGCCTACTTTCCTGACGCATTTTAGTATGGAAAGTAAGTGTTTACCAAAACATTTGCAAAACAGTCAGGTAAAGTACTTTCTTGACTAGTCAGGAAAGTACTTTACCTGACTCAAGTAAATAAACTAAATAACTAAAAAATGTAATAAGATTTTTATTTATTTTTATCAATAACGTTAATACTAAATATACAATTACTTAAGTTACTAAAATTTATGTATGACACTGGCGAATTTGAAGCCAAATTATTTGTTGCAATTGATAAATTACTTGGAGATTCAGTGAATAAAATAAGCAAGTAGCACATTTTCTGACATGTTTTGCTTTTTCCAATCATATCAGTCTTTGGACTTGCTTGGTAATAAATTTTCAACAGCCGCAGTTGCTTGATTTAAGATTTCAGGAGGAGTACTTGAAAATACCGCCTCATACTCATTTTCATCTATATTTTCCAACATTATAAAGAAATCTTCTCTGTCAACAATATTACTTTTGACACAAATATGTTCAATAGATTTTTCACAAAAGATGTTGTTTTCAACAACTTTTGTTATCACCTTGGATATGTAGTTTGCTGCCAATATGATTCTTACCAAAAAATTTAACATTTTGAAATATTTATTATTAATTATATTGATAAAATATAAATATGAACGATTTCAGAAAAAATAGTATACATAATACGTCACGAAAGTGTTTTACTTGACTCAACGAATTAAAATACTCGGCCTGACGGCCTCGTACTTCAAACAACCGCTTCGTCAAGTAAAGCATCACTTTCCTGACATATTATGTAATATACTATAAAAGTTATTAAATATTTTATTTTACCATGTACACTAAAATAAAGTTAACCCTGCTTTCACATTAATATCCTGTCAAGTAGTTTTATTATTTCACATTACCTGCAACGACGTCCACACATTGCAAAAGTTCTTAATATGACTGTAATATTTCTTAATGAAAGTAGGTAATATTTGTGGAACTAATGTAATATTACCGTAATTAAAGGGCAAATCAACATAATGTCGAGTAAAAATTTGTATGATCTTGCGCAGTAGCCAATAAGCTAAGAGTTCTTTAGTAAGTAGTCAATATAAATCGTTGATGTGAGCTACTTTTACGAAAAACAGTGGAATGTTAGAATAAAAATATAAGCAAATTATTATGTGTGCGAAGTGTTAAAGTGGAATATTTATTTTTTAATTGTTAATGATAATTGCTATAAAGACATATTTATCAGTTTGTGACTATAGTGGAGGGGCCTCATTATTATATAATATAAGAAAAATATAATTTCGCGTGATTTTAGTAAGTAACTAAACTGAAAGGCAAAAATGTGCAAAAATAAACAAGTAGCAGTAGGTAGCAGGGTTAGGAGGGACGCTGCATCAATATATCTTATAAAGAACAATATTTATTCAAGTCTCGGCGATAAATCAGTGTAAACTGGAAACGGAAGTGCTGGTTGGCTGATGTGTATCGACGATGCGGCGGTATTTAGGCTTTGTCGGCGGCGGCGACGCTGAGCCGCGGGATTATCGAGATTAGAAGAGGATCAGTTAGGCTTCCGTCTTACGCACTAAAATCGAGGACCAAGCCAGACAAATGATATCACTCGTGCTTTTTAATTTTATTTTTTATTTCCCTTACCTCAACTTAAGAGTTGGCTGTAGTTACGCCAAAATTTATTTCAAATAAACAAATATATCATCACGCCTTTTACCCATTACTGGGTGTTACGGCTAGATAAAATATTTATACAAATCAGTAATTTAAATCAAAAATTATTATTTATTATTATTATTTGTAAATCAAGTATTCGGTATTTATATATATATATATAAATTATATATATATATATATATATATATATATATATATATATATATATATATATAAAACCAAAAGATATATGACAAGTAAAAAGACAGAAAAAATTTGCGAAAATTCGGAGTTCAATAATTATTAATCATTGCAGTCAGAATACAAAGAAATTTGAAGAATATTGAAAATACTTTAATAATTGCAGTTGTGTAAATTTAGATAGCTAATTTCTAATTACTTATCTAGCTGATTCTAAGATATTATATTTACCGAAAATTTGATAGAGAACTACATGTAATCGAGTTAGAACAGAAAATAAATTAGCTATCTAAATTTACACAACTGCAATTATTAAAGTATTTTCAATACTGGGTGTGACATTCTGCCGTAGCAGATCTTGGTAAGTGATATATTTCTTCACGTGAACTGCGATTACCGCTTTTTAAATCACGACCCCTAAAGATGTTAGTGGAGGGCAATCCACAGGAGTAGATTTAATTGTATGTCGGCTGAGGGAAAATGGTTCAATTTCTTTACGAATTGGAAAATTCAGTTTACGATGAATACTTTTTTAGACAAGTTAAATTCAATACTGATTAATTTGTCAACTATTTTTTTTCCTTCTGGCTTCCTGGCCATATGCCGCCATTACGCCCTGATCCTGCGTTTTAGATCTTAGAGTCAATAGCAACGCGGGTTTCTCGGGACGGTCACCCATCCAAACGCAACGTTGTTTAATTCGCGTTATCGCATAGATCAGTTCCAACGAGTTGAGCCATGGCCGTTGACAATTTGTCAACTATAAAATTAATCTGCTTTTAATTTGATTCTCAGACATTTCAAGAAAATTAAGTAAAATCAATTTAAGTATGTAGGTATTTAAGTTAATAAATATCTTATTTGTGATTCATATGCTGTTTATATTGTGGTAGGTCAAATAAAACAAATCTCAGCAGTTATTTAATCTTCTGATATAATAATGTCATTCATTGTTTTGATAGATATGATATCATGTGGCACACTAGTAACAATTAATCATTTTGTTTTTATGCCGTATTTTATACCGGGAGCATGTAAAATTATGTACTTAAGTACTTCAAATATCAGTTGCACAGATTAAAATTTTAGATTGAAACAAATTATGAAATTTACTCTCAATTTAAATTTCTACAATTTTTAAAATAAATAAATATAAATATATCATCACGCCTTTTACCCATTACTGGGTGTGGTACTCTGCCGTAGCCGATTTCAGTAAGTGATATATTTCTTCGCGTGAAGTGCGGTTACCAGCCGTCAAATTACGCCCCCCAAAGATGTTAGTGGAAGGGGAGCTACAGGGGTAGATTTAAATTCATGAAAATTGTTTGTTTGCTGTGGGGATCAATCCAGGGTTCTCAAGATTCACAGACCGACTCGATCCCACTGAGCCACCTACCTCATAGCAATTTTTATTTAAAGCAATTTTCTCTCAAACAACTATGCGAGCAAATATGGCGGAAAAAGTTCCATATCCCATGTTATACGCCTATGACCAGTTTTTCGTGTTACGCCCAGTATATAGAAGGGTGTCCCAAATTAAGTGGGATACCATTGGTATCTCGGAAACTATAAAAGCTACGAGGTCTATTAATATCAACTTAAATTTGCAGTACGGTAGTGTGGATATCGTTATGGAATTCGAATCCGGAGATCTCGGGTTTGAATCGCACTCAAATCGCACTAAAAATTATATGAACTATTACACTGCAGCTCGGTGAGTCTGGACTCTGTTCAGTAATTGGGATTAAGTTCCTGGTGTACAGAGTAGCATAAATAAATAAACTTACCCTGGTTCGATCCCCACAGCCGGCAAACAATTTTCACGAATTTAAATCTATTCCTGTGGCTCCCTCACCACTAATATTTTGGGGGCCGTAATTTGACCGCTGGTAACCGCACTTCACGCGATAAATATATCACTTACTGAGATCTGCTTAGGCAGAGTGCCACACCCAGTAATGGGTAAAAGGCGTGATGATATATTTATTTTATTTTTATATTTTATCATCAAGAAATTCAAAAGATAGATAACGATGTTTTATTAATCTTTCATGCACGCCCACTTCTATAACAATTAATCTAAAAATATAAGAAAATAAGAGAGTGTTGCTCCTTGTTTTTGAAATAAAATTCCACACAATTATTGTAGGTAGACACTCTATAGTAACAACTGAAAATGAATCAAAAAGATAAAGAAGGAAACGGGTGTCCATGCGCTTGTTTTTGAAAGTAAACTCCACACAATTGCAGTTAGGCACTCTTTACGATGACCGGGAAAACATAGTTATTTGTATCACTAGTCCAGAAACTGCTATTTTGCGAGTGCGAGTATATTTTGAAAGGACGAGCCGCAGGCGAAGCCTTTAAATACGAGCACTCGCAAAATAGTTTCTGGACGTGTGATACACAAGATTTTTCGCGCCGACGTTTTTGTAAATTTAATAAAAAAGTTTAATTTATTACTCACATTCTAAATGCCAGGGAATTTTTTTATGTTGGTATTATCTAATTGTCAGAACTGTACTTTTAATTTTAATTAATTATTTATTGTTCATCAATTTACATCTTCAATAAATTTAATTACACTGTACACTTTATTTATTAAACATAAAACATAATTAATTTCTTTGTCTATTTCACGACTTGTCATTCCAGTATTATAACCTAAAAAATCAACATATTTTATTTGGATTTTAGATTGCTAATTCAATTATAATTACTTACAATTTTGTTTAAAATATATGTATAAATATTCTGTTTTCTTGTATTGAAAATACTCAACTATGAATATTTTATCATAATATGTTTACCCCAATGCAATATTTTGACATTTCGTACGTTCAGGAGTTCGCTATACTAGTGATGCCAACATATAACCATAAAAAGTCACTAATTTTTGCCGGCCGAGGTTTCACATGGTTTCCGGACGATTTTTTGTTATGTAATGCAGGACGGTGGCGCGAAAACGTTATTACTGGCAGTTGCCACGAAAACTGCTAAAATATCAATTTTTTTGGTAATAGAAGTTATCATTAACTTGGCCACTGAATCATATTTATAGTTTAAAATTAAAATTTGTAATAAATCTTGTTGCTTTTTAATCTTCACAATCATAAAAAAGAGTATGCCACGTCCTTAAAATGTGTCGTCTCTACCGACAAGTTTATTCTTCGATTTACAATAACTCATCAAATGTCCTGCTTTCCGCTGTATACAAATAAATAATACTGTGATTTAGATGCATGGCACATCTCATTTTTCGTCTCATAATCATTTCATTTCCATGCTATGTGTTTCGTTATTTCGTTTCGGTTATAGTCAAGCGTCAGTGACAGATTGTGTATTTGTACAATGGCACGCAGAAACAAACAGCACCAGACCACACTACTTGCCGGCTGCTGGGCACGACCGCCCGGGCCACTTACCACGCCGCCGAAAAAATACTTAGCGTAAATATATCATATCCGGTCTTGTTTGTTTGTACGTGGTGATGGTGATGGTGATGGCGATGTGCAAGCCACTCGAAACGATTGCGTGACGTATGCGAGTACTGAATAAATTAGGTGCAGTTAAATCTTATAATGGACACCTCTCTCCCGTGGACATTTAAAATAAAAAATAAAATATATCATCACGTCTTTTACATATTACTGGGTGTGCCACGTTGTCGTAGCTGATCTCGCCTGAAGTTCGGTTACCAGACGTTAAATCACAGCCCTCAAAACATATGTTATTAGGAGCTACATTTAAAAAAAACTTAAGAAAATGTGAATCTCATATAATTATAGTCACTTGGTCATTTAGAATAATATATAATAGTTATTTCGGTATTAAGAGCGTAAAGCGATTCTTTGTTACTCAAGCACGGTAATTGCAGCGCGAACCGAAGGCGAGAGCTGCAATAGTGTAACAGGAACAAAGACACTTTACGCTCGTGATACACACATAATTTTTTCTACGATTGCATCTTAAAATTATTAAAAAACGTATGCGTACTGAAAATAAATTCGTTTTGTCAACTATCAATATGACAAGTTTCTGTTTTGTTTGTATCCCTGGTAACTATTGAAATAAGCGCGCATTTAACATCTTTTTCGCGCGTTGCCTTTGGAAACGCGCAAAAAAAGATATTTTTTCTACGATTGCTATGAAAAGTTGACAATTACGCTCTCATTTGTCATCGTAAAGTTGAAGTTTTCTGTGGATCAATCGAAAAATATCTTTTTTGCGCGTCTCCAATGGCAACGCGCGAAAAAGACGTAAAATGCGCGCGTTTCCAATGGCAACGCGCGAAAAAGATATTAAATAGTTACCAGGGATACAAACAAAACAGAAAGTTGTCATATTGACAGTTGACAGAACGAATTTATTTTCAGTACGTATAAGTTTTTTAATAATTTTAAGATGCAATCGTAGAAAAAATTATGTGTGTATCACGAGCGTAAAGTGTCTTTATTCCTCTTACACTATTGCAGCTCTCGCCTTCGGCTCGCGCTGCAATTACCGTGTTCGAGTAACAAAGAATTACTTTACGCTCTTAATACACAAATAACTATTTCGATTGTTCCACAGAAAACTTCAACTTTACGATGACACATGAGAGCGTAATTGTCAACTTTTCATAGCAATCGTAGAAAAATGAAGTTTACATAACTTTCGCGGCAAATAATTAAAAATATACATTACTATCAGTTATTTTAGAAAGAAAAATAAATAAACTGTAAGATTATCGTAGTCAAAGGTTTTATTACTACTGTTACAATCTTCCTGATCTACACCATTCAGTTTGACTTTCTCTTCACTGATTTGTGTAAACCTAACCAAAGTTTCAAACTAGGCAGTATTTAACAATCATTTTATCTAAGTAACATCCCTAGTAATATTATATGTACTGTACGACGATTGAAATTGCCTTTGGCCTATTTCTCAAATTGGTACCCAGTTGGAATAATGTTTTTTCGCTTTAACTTGGAATGAAAATTATCAGACAGTACTGAATTGGAATTGTAGATTGAATTTGTCTGTCAGTACGGTGGTGTAAATAGCGATAAGGGATTCGAATCCGGAGATCCCGAGTTCGAATCTAACTCAAGCTAAAAATTATATGAACTACCACAGAGCAGCTCGGTGAGTGCGGACCCTGTACTGTAATTGGGATTAAGTTGCTATTGTACAGCGTAACATGAATAAATTAGTAAATATTAAATGTGTATTTAAAATATGATTATCAATTCTGTATATGACGACGTAAACATAACAATAACCTCAAAATTAATTATTATTTAGACGAAAACAGAAGACATGAATAGTAGAAAGATTTCTGAATAGACTAGATGTGCGAGGAAATAGATAAAGAAAGATCGTAATGGCATTAATAACTTCAATATATTAATCACCAATAACATTTTTGAAACTTTGTCTTTAGTACTATGTTTTTAGATCTATAGCCAATATAAAATAAAAATTTACTAGTGCAGGACTCCATTGTTCTTGTTCTCCATGAGATTTACTGACAAGGGGTAAGAAAATGATTTCATTGCGTTGGCTCAAGATAACCGTTTTCATACACAAGTTTACATAAAAAATCAGACGCTTGAAAGGAATGAAGTACAAACATCAAATCTATCTCAGACTAACGCACAGCTAGTAATTTACCCATATTTATCATCAGATATATACTGTTTAACAAGCGCAACAATTTAGAGAAGCCATAAACTTGATAAATAATGATCAAAGAAATACTGAAAATACTATTAATTTTGATGAACAAATCTTTAAAAAAGATACTTAAGATACAGTGGTGTGAATATCAATATGGAATTCGAATCTCACTCAAGCTAAAAATTATATAAACTACCACACTGCGGCTCGGTGAGTGCGGACCCTGTACTGTAATTGGGATTAAGTTCCTGTTGTACAGCTTAACATAAATAAATAAGTAAATAACATTTAATTAGTATGTATCTTTCGAAGCAAAGTTGATAGTAAATTATTCTAATTATAACAAGAAGAAAGTATTAAAGAATTATTTTACTTTGTTACAATGATATCTCCACATAAAGCATATGAAAATTTAGTTAGATAATCCGAAACATCTTTTTCGGAAGCAGCACAAAAATTTCCCAAGTACAGTGCGAGCTGAGAACATCATATTCCTGTTATGTCCAGAGCAGTGACAAGTGCGGAAAGTCCCGGCTTTGTATGAACAATTAGAGGTAAGCCGTTAATCCGTGACTTTACCGGCGGGTGGTACCACTATGCTACTGCTGCTGTGCACCGTAATCCGGATGTGACGAGATGATTTTGTCAGCGAAGCAGATTTAAATGTCAACGAATTGTTGCCACCAAACAAGGATGTTTTCAACGCTGACTTTTTAATATCAGCACGTGATAGAAATTATGAATTTTAGATCTTTTATTCTTCTAGATAATGTAAATAATTTAATTCTCATATGTGTTAACTAAAGAAGAATATTTTTCTATGATTGCTGACAATTACGCTCTCATTTGTCATCGCAAAGTTGACGTTTTCTGTGGAACAATAGTCAGTATGGTGGTGTGGATAGCGATATGGAATTTGAATCCGGAGATCTCGAATTCGAATCTCATTCAAGCTAAAAAATATATGTTTTCGCGTGAAGTGCGGTTACCAGCCGTAAAATCACGGCCCTCAAAGATATTAGTGGAGGGGGAGCCACAGGGGTAGATTTAAATTGGTGAAAATTGTTTGTCGTCTGTGGGGATCTAACCAGGATTCTCAAGATCCACAAGCCGACTCGATACCACTGCGCCACCTACCTCATATGTTTATTAATTACTATTAAAAATCGATTGATCTCTTTTCCAATCCTAGAAAAAAAAAAGTTGTATACACCTCTGATTGAAAATATCTTTGCAGACCTCAACCAATTGAAGCCCTCCCTACGCTTATGCTACAACCTCTAGGTTCGGTTCGCAGACAGCTTCTTTCAACACCTTGATATACCAATAGCTATAGTTTAAAAAAATAATTGAAATATAAATTCTCAATCTTTAAGTACCATTTCATTAATAATGTTCCGTACGAGTATTGTCATATTAAAGTACTATTTATCCTTAATTGTATGGCTAGTCTTGTTGACTTTGTAATATTTTGTTATTTATTTATTTATTTGTTACGCTGTACAACAGGAACTTAACCCCAATTACAGTACAGGGTCCGCACACACCGAGCCGTAGTGTAGTAGCTCATATAATTTTTTTGCTTGAATGAGATTCGAACTCGGGATCTCCGAATTCAAATTCCATATCGCTATCCACACCACCGTACTGACGGACGATTATTAAATCAGAGATGACGTAACATGTCACATTACAGATTTGTAAAATAAAAACTATTCACAAACAAGCCATCAAACAGTGACGTCATATGACGTGAGATGACGTACGTGCGCTCAGCTGTAACTCATCGCTTCTTCAACAACAAACATTCAGCACCAGTCATGAAAACAGAACAGTTTCAGTTCAGTATTATTTTTGAAATAAAAGTAGGGCTTTGCCTGACAACCAAAAACAAATGCTTACCGGTTTACAAAGATACATAAAATTATCGATTTACGAACTAGTCAGTTAACAACTTACAATAATATGAAATATTATTATGGCGATAGAAAATCCTAGTTTAAGGAAAAAATAAATAAGAAAGTAAAGTTGATTTTTATATTATTAATATCCCAATCAATAAATGACAAGTAATTTAAAAATACCTCTTATTTTACATATTGGGTATATACATATATAAATATATACATCACACCTTGTATGAAAAGAATTATGAATGTGGTTGAAGCAAAAGTGGTGTGTCAGGATAGGAATGTTTGGAGAAAATTAATTGCGGGATAAATATGATGACTGAAGACAAGCGTATGATTCTTGATTTTAGATTAATTGGTTAGATGTTTCGAGTGTTTACCTGCAATTGCGTGGAGACCATCTTCAGAAACAAGCGCAGTGTACACTAGCGAATGGATGAATGTTTGTTGTGTGTTGATGGATTTTGGTTGTGAGAAAAGAAAGAGTTTGTATGGAGGAAGTGTTAATGTGGTCGAATCGAGTATCGTGTGTCAGGATGAGAATGTTGACGGGTTCGTGCTACCCCATTTAATGGGATATAGCGTGATGTTATGTATGTATGTATGTATGTACCTTTTACCCATTACTTCATATGAAATGCAAATATTTTGTGAATTAAAAAAATCTGAACAATTGCATAAATTTTAATAACAGTCACCAACCAAAACATATCTTATATAAATTTCCCTAAAGTGACTTGGTTTAAAATATCGCAGATTGTTTTAAAACTTTAATTTATAAAGGTCGCAAAATAGAAAAAATAGTATGAATTCATTTTGAAAGACTTTTTTCGCACTCCCTTTAGAAAACTTGCCTGCGGCTCGTTTTTAAACTTGGACGCGTGCAAAACAAAAAAACATGTCTTATAAAACTCGTTCTTTAATATACTATTTTGGTCACAGAATATTAAAATTGTAATAATAAAATATATCACCATGTCTTTTGCCCATTACTGGCTGTGGCACTGTGTCGTAGCAGATGTCGGTAGATGATATATTTATGCGCATAAAGTGCGGTTACCAGCCGTTAAATCATGGCCCTCAAAAATGTTAGTGAAGGAGAACCACAGGGGTAATTTTTAAATATGGTGAAAATCGAACTCGGGTTCTTAAATCCACAGTCTGACTCGATACCGCTGAGCCACCTACCCCATAAAATATTTAAAAAACTGTCATTCACATATCGATCGTTATAGTTATTTACATTGCAAGACCGTTATACAGAAATTGAGTATTTAAATAGCAATATATTTATATTTAATCAGATTCATTGCAATAGTATAACGCAATAACTAAAATGTTCAATCCAGGTAGACTTTGAAATTCTGACAGATTTTGTTTAGCCAAAAAATATTTAAGTGTCAGACGTTTCAAATAAGATATATTGTCATGATAACCAATGTCAACAGCCCGTTATAATTTATACACGGGCTAGCCCGTTAAAAGTCTCGTAACCCCTAGAGACAGAGCTAAATAAACAGTTCTCTACTATTTAAATGCCCATAAACAGATAAATTATCGAAGTACAGGAGAGTTTTATAAAAATAAATAAATATATCATCACGCTTTTTACCCATTACTGGATGTGGCACTCTACCTAAGCAGATCTCGGTAAGTGATATATTTTTCCGCGTAAAGTGCGGTTACCAGCCGTCATTTCACGGTCCTCAAAGATATTAGTGAAGGGGAAGCCACAGGGGTAGATTTAAATTGGTGAATTTAGTTTGTCGGCTGTGGGGATCAAACCAGGGTTCTCAAGATCTACAGGCCGACTCGATACCACTGAGCCACTTACCCTACTTTATAAAAATAAATAAATATATCATCACGCTTTTTACCCATTACTGGATGTGGCACTCTACCTAAGCAGATCTCGGTAAGTGATATATTTTTCCGCGTAAAGTGCGGTTACCAGCCGTCATTTCACGGTCCCCAAAGATATTAGTGGAGGGGGAACCACAGGGGTAGATTTAAATTGGTGAAAATTGTTTGTCGGCTGTGGGGATCAAACCAAGGTTCTCAAGATCCACAGGCCGACTCGATACCACTGACCCACCTACCCCATAAAAGAAACAAGCAAATATTATTAGTTTAACTAAATTGTTTTTGAATCCCTTCCAACTTTTAATTGCAGAAAGTACAAATATGCAAATTATGTATATAATTATTGAGGATTTGAGAATCCTGGTTCGATTCCTACAGTCGACAAACCAGGGTTCACAAGATCCACAGACCAACTCCACCTACCCCATTTTAAGAGTTTAAGATTCTAATACTAATTATAATCTTTGAATCATCTTGCACACATTGTTAATTATTGTCGAAGTCTTTCCCGAAGCCTGAGAGTTGTAGCTGGAACCCGGGGCCGGGAACACCCGCTGACCAGCGCGTCATCGTGTCAGTGTGAGTGACGTGACACGATGCAGCTGCGACGCGGGACCGCGGGACACATCCGCTCCTCCACCGCCGCTGCGACTGTTGCTGGTCGAATTACGCACCCAGCGCGATGTCAAGCCAGACTGCTTGACACTTGACTGACAGCTAACTTACACTTACAAGTTTTTATTTTGGGATGTGTTTGGCAGCATCAGATTTTGGCAGAATTAGATCTTTTATTTAAGTTAAACAAAGACCATCAGTTTAGACAATTTAGATATTTTCAATGTTTCTGTTCAATTTCATGAACTGAAATACCCTTCCGATTTGCTGGGGTAGATTTAAAGATTCTTAATCATCCCACTATCTCAATTTTCATAATTTTTTGCTTATCTAATATCAGTTCAAAAATTCCATAAACTTTAGTCTATCACTTTAGTCTTGAACTTTGCGGTTGAAATTTGATTTCTTTGAAACTCTAATGTAAAAAGTATTTTATGATTTTTGAATTTTAACCTCAAACATAAAATACATATTTTAATGTTTACTATTGAATTGTTTTTAATATAACTTATAAATATAAATAAATAAAAATAGTTTTAATTTATTCAATATAATTTTTAATGTAAATTATAAAACAAAATTGCATCGAATAGTAGCGGTATGCTGTTTAGAATAGTATTTTACATTACTAGCCAGGTAAAACGGTTTTTACTGCTGAAAGGAGAAAATGACTGGCGAGCCTGTCACCTCCTTGAGGCAGTAAAACAGTTACCTGGCGTGTATTGTACAATATTTTATTTGTTACTCACTTGTAAATCATATTTAAGATTATAATCAAAACTTGTCAGTTGTAATTGTTGTCATAGATTGTCTTGATATGATAATAATAAAACTGAACTTTCAACTGTTAACAATGCAACTACTGACTTGTAAAAATTTTACAGGTTAGCTGTCAGTTTGTAAAGGTTGGTTTTCAATGTTAATGTACAGTCCAAATAAATGACGGTTTACAAGTATGTAACAAATAAACTTATTTATTGTGAATATAAAATTTAATTCATTTAAATGATAATTGCAGAAGTAAATAATAATGGGGTAGGTGACTCAGTGGTATCGAGTAGGCCTGTCAATCTTGAGAACCCTGGTTCGATCCCCACAGCCGACAAACAATTTTCAGCAAATTAAATCTACCCCTGTGGCTTCCCCTCCACTAATATCTTTGGGGACCGTGATTTGACGGCTGGTAACCGCACTTCACTCGAAGAAATATATCACTTACCGAGATCTGCTAAGGCAGATAAACTTCTAAACTTTATTAAAGGTACAAACTTTACGTTCGTTTAAACTTTGAATCTACCATTTAATTTAGGTGAAATATGATCACAAGTCGTTTTACAACTTGAATCACGATTTCTTCGTTATTAAAGTCTGAACCAAACTTTTGTCGTATATTCGCCTAAAAAGAGTGATATTTTAAAATTGTTTAAACTTCTAGTGCCACACGCAGTAATGGATAAAAGGCGTGATGATATATTTATTTTACGATTAGACAATTTCAGATATTTTTTGTGAACTTTCGACTAAAAATCAAATAGTTCTTCTGGTTGGAATTGTATTTTTAAAGTTGAATCCATCGATAAATCAATGATTTGTTCTCTTTTAATTAACGACAGATTAGATCTTTCTATAAAAAGGGCTTCGGAGTCGCTGAAGATATTCCATGAAACCCGAAGCTTCCGTAAAACCCAGATTGAAAACAGATTTATCGTTTTTCAAAATGCTCTGAAATTACAGCAAAGACAAAATTAATTGTCATCCATACACTTGGTGAAACTAGGTTTAATAAAATATAAAATAAACACTTGGCTATGTCTCACAAAATTCAGCCTCCAAGTCACCTTATGAGGGCATCATCACAGGCTGACCAGCACAGTTAGTAACCATAGACGCCTTTCGCTCATATTAGAGCTCATCAGTATGGTATAACCTACTTCTTCACTTAGAACAAAGTTCACGTGAAGAAGATGCCGTCATAAGATGACTTGGAGGCTGAATTTTGTGAGACTTAGCCAAGTTTTTATTTTATATTTTATGCTCTAAATTATTGGTTCATAATAATTCTACATATCCATGTGAAAATGCAAACCAACCTTATTGTACGATACATTCAGAACACATTTTGTAGGAAATTTCTTCTAATAACCAAAGAAAAATATTTTTCCAACGAACATCAAAGCATCACTAATCAGTCTGAATACACCCTAACCAGGTGTGAGCAGCGAATAATTCTCTTCAAATATAAAATAAACTTGGTGGAAATCGCATTTTGCTAAAATAAACACTCGACGAAGTTCATTCATAAGAGCTCTGGCGGTTATTCAAGAAACAGAAATTTAATAAACCCGGACAGGCGGAAAGTGTCGTGCTGACCACCCGGCTGTCATGGGTTCGTCGGCCACTTGAAGGTGTCAAAAAGGCCACTAACAAGTTACAAGGGCTCTGGGAAAGCCAGAATAGTTTGAGGAAAGCACGTTTTACATTTGGGACCTAATTTAGTAATGAGAATTTTATTTAAGCTTGTTATAAGCAATGAAGTAGTTTATCTATACACCATGTCAAATGACTTGACACAGTGGTGTAGTTAAAAAATTTCTAATAGGGAAAAGGGGGAAAGATTAATCATTCAATTTCTTATTAAAGAAGATTATTAAACATGCTTGTCTATTACTGGAAGACAACCATTGCTATCTTTATAGGTTGAAGAGATATAGAGACGATTAAATAACTAATGTAGTGCAATTTGATTTTATTGTGTACAATTAGAAACAACTGAATATCAAAGTAGCGAATTATAATTAAAATAACAATAAAATACATGGCTATCGGACATTTCAAAAGAAGCTACCAGGACTGCTTTGTGAAATGGGAACACTGTTGCGACAAATATGGGAATATAGGAGGGTAGTGATGCAAGATACCTAGGTATTTATTTTTCTAGGTAAATACCCAGGGTAAATAATCGGGTATTTACCCACACGTGGGTATAAATTTAGTAATTACAAATAGTAAGAATATGGGTTTGCAATATCATTGTAAAATATTGGAAGGCACATAAAAGTACGTTATTAAAAAATATTTTCTTTATTAAATAAAATAAATACAAAAGAATATTTCACTCGAAAAATTTCAACCAATCAGGTTACAGTATTTTTTAAATTTCGACCAATCACAATCGAATATCAGTGAATATTTTGCACAAGTGCAATATCCGGGTATTTGCACAAGTGCAATACTCGAATATGTCAATTTGACAACACTAATGAAAAATTTACATTTGTTTAATAACGTTTCTAAGAAAATTGTTTTATTGCTTACACCACTTGATAAATATATATTTTTTATCTAAAATTGCATTGGACGTTTATCAAGTGTTAAAGATCTGACAACTGACGTTTATATGACAGTTTAAATAAATATTAAATTATAATAAAAATAATTTAAAATATCGAATGTGAACTTTTTCTCGGGAAATATTCTACCAATATACCACTCGTGCAAGTCAAATACAATCAGAATATTTTCGCTCGTGCACATTCGTGCACTCGAGAAAATATTCAGGTATTTGCCTTGCACTTGTGATATAATTATTGAATATTTCACTCGAAAAATTTCAACCAATCAGGTTACAGTATTTTTTTAATTTCGACCAATCACAATCGAATATCAGTGAATATTTTGCACAAGTGCAATATCCGGGTATTTGCACAAGTGCAATACTCGAATATGTCAATTTGACAACACTAATGAAAAATTTACATTTGTTTAATAACGTTTCTAAGAAAATTGTTTTATTGCTTACACCACTTGATAAATATATATTTTTTATCTAAAATTGCATTGGACGTTTATCAAGTGTTAAAGATCTGACAACTGACGTTTATATGACAGTTTAAATAAATATTAAATTATAATAAAAATAATTTAAAATATCGAATGTGAACTTTTTCTCGGAAAATATTCTAGCAATATACCACTCGTGCAAGTCAAATACAATCAGAATATTTTCGCTCGTGCACGTTCGTGCACTCGAGAAAATATTCAGGTATTTGCCTTGCACTTGTGATATAATTATTGAATATCACAGAAATAAAAATATATATATTTCGACATGTATTATGTTATATTCATAGTATTTATTTTAAAAGAATTGTAGACTTCTAGTTGTAGATTAGTTCTGTTCAAACTTAGTAAATTACATTGTTCAACACTGACAACAAATAAACTTACAATTTTTACAATTGGGTAGCTAAATATAACCTCGGATAAATACCGGGTAAATATCCAAATTTTATTTACCTACCCATTGGGTATTTACCCAACTCACATCACTATGTGAGGGTAGTACTTTAAAGGGTATAAGGACCATTTATCTGTAATTTTAAGATAAATAATTACATAACATGAACTTATCTTTAATTACTTTAACGGTGTCTAATAATGTATTGTGGAAGTCGAACCATTAAAAAATAATCGTATTTTTTATGTTAAGTTCACGAAAAAGAAATGGGGTAGGTGGCTCAGTGGTATCGAGTCGGCCTGTGACAAACAATTTTCACCACGTTAAAAACAACCCCTGTGACTCCCGCTCCATTATCATCTTTGTGGGTCGTTATTTGACGGGCGGTAACCGCAGTTCACGTGAAGAAATATATCAGTAACCGAGATCTGCTAAAAGGCATGATGATATATTTTATTAAAATTTTAATGAGTTGTTGTTTGGTACTCGCTGGTTGTATCCATTTTGCAACGACTGTCTATTCTTGTTCTAGTTGTAGAAGAAATTGGTAAAATAGTAATGCAAATAGAATGTATATTCCATCATGATTTAGTTTCTCACGACACTACAACTCTGCTTTCCACCAATCAACATATGCGCCTCGCACAATCTATACTGTAAACAATATCAGACGTCAAACCATCGGCTGCCTCTTGCCATCTTGCGATATTTGTAATTACGCTGCTCGCGAGAGATCAATCGTGCCGCTCGCACACAGAGATAAGAAAGAACGTTGATACGCTGTCTGTGCTGTGTACAGAAGCGTCATCAGGATACACGAAGCGGCAGCAGCACATCTCGCCGGTAGAGTTCCAGGAATTTCGGATTCCGTTTTACTTCACAGAGATGCTTTTGCTGCTGCTGCGAGCGCTGTGATGTGTCAGATGTTTCAATGTGTTTGATACACTTACGTGGTTTATACGATTGTGGCTGTTTACGTTTTGCTTCTGGTTGAGGTGTCTCTAATTATGTCTTATATTACTTGGCTTTTTCGTGGAAATGAGCTCCTATAAATATTTATCTTACGTGTTTTGCGGTATTATGATAGTTCCAAAAATTATCTGCTTCATTTTCAAAGAAATACCTTAAAAACAAAGGATACCAACTATACTGTGTCCAAAGTTATAATGAATTCTAGTTCTAACAGGCTCCAACCCTGTAACCTTACACAGCAGGGAGTACAGTAAATACTAAGAAGGGTTGTATTTAGGAAAAAAAATTAATACACTTAGTTGAGCAAACGAAATAAGGATTGTAATACTTATCGTTATAATAACAATATATATCCCGGCGATACAAATTCTATTTTAGAATTATATTACTAAAATAGTTATTTAAGAAGTACGGGAAGACGATGTTCCCGCATGAGAGCATTTTTAAAACACGAGCGATTGCAATGAGTGAGTGTCTTTAATAGCGCGAATGAGCGGAAGACGTCTTCACGCACATAATTTGTATAATATTTTTTGTTTGAATACTGGTATTTAAAAATTACATCTTTAATTTCAATTTGTGCGAGTGCACCAGAATCTGCAAATTATACACAATCTTTAACAATTGCAAACCAAGCTGCTCCAGAAAATTCGATTTTTAACTGTCAAAATTTTACTATAAATGTTTATAATAACACTTGTAACAATTGTGGCTCTTCCCAATCTAAAAATATAATTTTTAATTCAAATATCAAACCTAACTTAAAATAGATTAATTAATTTAAGCATTTTATGTTGTCTTACTTTTCCATTAAGTTGTTATATTCCACAATATGTGTTTTTTCTTATTATTTATATAGTATTAGTTGCGATTTTTGTTTGATTACAATCTGCAAGACATCTTTAGTTCAGAGGTTGTCAAATATTTATGGCACTGATGCTGACAAACGTTGAAAGAATTTTAACAAATTACTCTTATTTCCCAAACTTTTAATAAGGAAAATTCAGGGAAGTTGTATTTTATAAATTAGATTTTATTATTATTAAGACAGATTTATTTTAGAATGTTCCAAAGGGCCAGTGTTTTTTGCTATTTTTACAGTCGAGTCGATCGGGAAGTAAATTTTTGCAACAAATTTAAAAAGCATTAAATTTGCCGTATTCCCGATTCGATAATATGGAAGGTTTTGACGCTCTTAAATATTGTTTTTTTCCTAGTTTTTAGCTTCAATACATACATAACAAAAATGGAAGCTATGATCCCGACTATTACATAATTGTCCCCAAATACAACTCCCCGTCCCCCCGATGGGACTTAATTCTTTGCTTACACCAAATATGAATAACATTAAACGGATGTCACATCTACGTGATTAATGAAATGCTTAGTCAATTCGGTCCAATAATTCATTTATTTATTTAATTTCAAACATTTTAATATTTCTAAATATGACCAGTCCTGGTTTCTAATATCAAGCCTAGATTACAGAACCCCAAAAGGGATCCTGATATACAGGGTGAGTCTGGGAAGACCCCCCCCCCTTAACTTTTTTATTATGAGTAATAGAAAAAAATGGTTCATATGAAAGTTTTATTATTTTAAATATACTATTTGATGGCAGATGTAGATATTTTTTATAAAGTCAGGTTTACAAGATACGACTATCAACTTTTATTTTTTAAATAGCAACCTATAATTATTTTACTAAAATAAAAACCGCCATTTTTTCTCTTTTCAACGGTGTATTAGTTTTTATTAATGTATCTGAAAAAATTCGAGAAAAATAAGAAAATTGAAAAATACTAGAAATAATTTTTATACAAATATTATAGGTGGCTATGTGAAAATAAACAAAATGTAACAGTGTTATACAACTTAACAAACTAAAGCAACAAATTCAGTAACAAAAACAACTTAAAACAAATGTTCAAAATTACGACCATGTTCTGTAATACAAAAATTTAAGCGTTGAACGTGATGTGTTCGAACATCTGCCAGCATGTTTCGCGAAATATTTTGGAAAGCATTTCGAATACGCTCTTTCATGTCTTCTGCATCTGTAGGTATCTTCTGGTAGACAAGATCCTTGACGTATCCCCAAATTAATAATAATATTAGATGTATTTCGTTTTGGTTTTTCTACTGAACCTGTTTCTCGAAATCGGGTAAAAATCCTCCTCAGTGATCTTAAACTCGGTTGCCGACGTCTAGGAAACCGCTCCCGGTAAATTCTTTTTGCCCTTCTCATGATTCCAGTCGATTCACCAATTATTAGAATCATATCTATTAATTCTTCTTTCGTAAACATTTGAAAACGTTTTTTTTTATTGTTTGCAAAATAAGTTAAATAAAGTAACCAGCAAATGTATACTTTTTTGACATTTTGTTTATTTTCACATAGCCACCTATAATATTTGTATAAAAATTATTTCTAGTATTTCTCAATTTTCTTATTTTTCTCGAATTTTTTCAGATACATTAATAAAAACTTATACACCGTTGAAAAGAGAAAAAAATGGCGGTTTTTATTTTAGTAAAATAATTATAGGTTGCTATTTAAAAAATAAAAGTTGATAGTCGTATCTTGTAAACCTGACTTTATAAAAAATATCTACATCTGCCATCAAATAGTATATTTAAAATAATAAAAATTACTCATAATAAAAAAGTTAAAGGGGGGGGGGGGGGCGTCTTCCCAGACTCACCCTGTATAGACCGTAGACGCACAATTTGAAGCTTGGGCCGCAGACGTACGTCGCCAACCAATCTACTCCGCATTTGAAACCTTTCTCATAGCATTCTCTAACAATAAGATCTAGTCAAATTTGTCATACATTTAAGCTTGGTCACCTATATATCCATATACGTGAGTACCGGTGTATTGTGTGCACACGTGCACTCGCTGCCATGTTGGCGGCAGCGCATTGCGTTAAAGCGCACAGGTGGCAGCACTCGACGCGCATTCCTCGACTTCCCGACTTGTTTGCGCTCCGGCCACTCAGGCCACTAGAAAATGTCCGCTTGTCCGAGTGTCGCGACCGCCAAGGACAATATGTGGTCTACCTTGCAAGCTTCTAGGACTTCTGATGTTACAATGACACTGAGGAATGTCTTAACGTGAACATTTTTATTAAAATAGCTCAGCTGTAAATACTTGTAATCATGTCAAACCATCAGGGATCAATTTAATAATTTTTGTCTACGACTACGATTGCTATGAAAAGTTGACAATTACGCTCTCATTTGTCATCGTAAAGTTGACGTTTTCTGTGGAACAATCGAAAAATATCTTTTTTGCGCGTCTCCAATGGCAACGCGCGAAAAAGACGTTAAATGTGCGCGTTTCCAATGGCAACGCGCGAAAAAAATATTAAATGCGTGCTAATTTCAATAGTTACCAGGGATACAAACAAAACAGAAACTTGTCATATTGACAGTTGCCAAAATGAATTTATTTTCAGTACGTATACATTTTTAAATAATTTGAAGATGCAATCGTAGAAAAAATTATGTGTGCATCACGATCGTAAAGTATCTTTGTTCCTCTTGCACTATTGCAGCGCGAGCTTGAGTAACAAAGAATCACTTTACGCTCTTAATACACAAATAACTATTGTGATAAATTTATAGCTAACGACATTTTAGGACTGAAAGTTTGATTGATTTATTACAAAAAAAAGTTATGACAATATTTATACAAGGTTGGCGATTAATTTGACGCACATGCACGTGCGTTAGAGTTAACACAACCATGCCATCAATAGTTATTTGTCAAACTAAAGAGGAAAGCGGTATAAGTTTACCTGCAAGCATAGCGAGCAGGGATGTGCGTGTAGTCTACTGCAAGTAATCTACGCCATTCTCTACGTGTAAACAATCATGTAGTCTACGTCTTCATTTTTCATGTAAACAATGTAAGCTATGTAGACAAAAACACCAGTGTTCACTTAAGTCAGATTATAAATTTTATCCCTAGAACTAGGGAATTTTAAATGTTGTTAGAGATTTTTATTTTTATTCTAGGGATTACATGAAAAAAAATAGTTGTGCAGGGCAAAACGTTCAAAATTTGTCAACTGGTTACTGTTAAAAATAGCGCCAAAGAAAACTCCGTCTAGTGAGATGGTGCGTTGATCGATTTTAAAAATATGACAGTTCGCCCAAGACCCAAGACAGACATTCGTCTAGTAATGTATGAGCACTTGCTTTATTAGTTTTATTATATAAAGACCGATAATGACCCGAGCTCACGAATACGAATACATGTAATAGGTACAAAGGAATAAATTTAGGTTATGTTGAATTTTACAACTGTCAAATGCATTATCTTCATTGTTTACATTGTCTACGTCGCTAGAATTGTCGACGTATTGTCTACGAGTAGATGTAGACAATTAAAGATTACACGTAGATGCACATCTCTGATAGCGAGAGAGGTATTTTAACGAGAGTGGAAAAAGCACTTTCCTTTCGTGTTAAACTGGACTGATACGTTACAGTAATGAATAAAAATTAATAAACTATTAAAATTTATTTTTCTATTTTGCGTTCTTACGTTTATACTTGTCTTCGTTTTGACATTTATTCAGGCTAATCACAATCATGGAAATATACTTCCTATTATACCAATACTGCAGTCTTTGCGAAATCAAATATTAAAATTTTGACATTTGTCAAAATATTTTATTTATACGTCCGGGAGAGACATTTTTACAGGCCAGAAATGTGGTAAAAATGATATCATCTGAAAAAGGCTAGTTTCGTTCCAGAAACACGCATTAAAAAGGGGGCATTTCAGTACACGTGTGATAAAAAATGTTTTTCTACGATTGTTATGAAAAGTTGACAATTACGCTCTCATTTGTCATCGTAAAGTTGACATTTTCTGTGGAACAATTGAAAAATATCTTTTTTGCGCGTCTCCAATGGCAACGCGCGAAAAAGATGTTAAATGCGCGCTTATTTCAATAGTTGCCAGGGATACAAACAAATCAGAAACTTGTCATTATTGAGAGTTGACAGAACGAATTTATTTTCTGTACGTATTCGTTTCTTAATAATTTTAAGATGCAATCATAGAAAAAATTATGTGTGCATCACGAGCGTATAGTGTCTTTGTTCTTTCGGCTCGCGCTGCAATTATCGTGTTCAAGTAACAAAGAATCACTTTACGCTCTTAATACACAAATAACTATTACAACGCTTAATGAAAACTTCTTTTTTCACTCATTTGATTGATATATTCCGATTTCGCCGTGGTGCTTCAAATTTTCAAATCCATGAAAAAAGTATATCTTTAGTTACGAGTAGTTAATTATTTATTCAATATTATCGCATTTCAAATTGAGATTTGTATTTTTATTTTGGTACAGTGAAGACCGCGAGGCGTTTAGCCACAGTTTTAAATCGGTTGCCTTCTTGCTGGACACGCGTTCGCTCTGCCCGAAGACCAGCCCTGTCTAACCTATTATACTATAATTGTACTGTGTTGTACATCATGTAATTCGCATTGCTTATAACTTGTTTCTAATACATACTTCTTATCCTACCACAACACTACGAGTATTATATTATACAAACAATTTTTTTTTGTAGAAAAACTGTCATGAGATACATACACGAACGTCACTGTAATATAGCTGGTGCGTCTTCTCGTCTATGGTCTTCATTTTATATAAACTATGATTTTGTTTTGATAACAATTGATGACATATGATAAACTTTATTTAAACCAGTGTTTTACACTCTTATCTAAATATTTAACTTTCCTTAAAAAATTACATAAAAAGTAAATCTTGTATCCCTTTCATTTTCTTGAGATTGTTTTTTATATCTAACAATCTGTTCTTTTAGAGATTTGTTTTGACGATAGAGTGCAATATCATCCATGTTCTCGATAAATATTGTAAATTTTTATAGTTATTAATTGACTTTTGAAGTGTACACCCCAAATGAACTTTTTAAAATTACTTTAAATTTAAATGTAGGTAATGAAAATAAACTATTATTGTAATTTATTATTGTAATTTCCTTTCTTATCTTTTGGTTCATTTTCTGCTTTTACTATAGTGTCCAATTGCAATTGTGTGGAATTCAGTTTCAAAAACAAGCGCAGGGAGATACTCCCTTCCTTCCTCATCTTTTTGCTTCATTTTCAGTTTTTACTACACAGTGTGTAACTGCAATTGTGTTAAATGTTTTTTTAAACAAGCGCAGGCGATGCTGCCTTCATTTCTTATAGATTCGTTGTTAGAGAAGTGGGCGTAAGTGAAGATTTACGAAACTGGTGTACAGGAGCGAATGGATGAATGTTTGTTGCGTGTTGATGGATTTTGGTTGTGAGAAAAGAAAGAGTTTGTATGGAGGAAGTGTTAATGTGGTCGAATCGAGTATTGTGTGTCAGGATGAGAATGTTGACGGGTTCGTGCTACCCCATTTAATGGAATATAGCGTGATGTTATGTATGTATGTATGTATGTACAATATAAATTGTAAACTAAATTGAAACCAGAACATAATTTTAACTTAACAATTGTAAAATTTCATTTTTAGTTTGATCAAATGTAAAATGCAAGTTTTATATTTTATTGAATTGAAAATTCTTTAGCACCGTTGTGATTTGAAAATTGGATGAAACGAAAAAGCTACACCAAAAAGAGACAAACATATTCATAAATAGGATTTAGCCTGCGAGTGAATGAGATAGAATACAAGTGCGGTGTAAGGTATTATTAATTTTGACTAGATTAATTAGGCTTAGATCATCATTACCAGCAGACGGTTATGTAGAGATTAGTTAGTCTTTAATTTACTTTAGGTGTAATTCTTTTCAGTTTGTTTTTAGCCGTGATTTTGAACAGTTGTTTTCTATATTAATGGAGTTGTGTAAGTGATTGAATCATGGTTCTAATTTACATTTCTCCTAATCAATCAATAAATACAATCATTGAAATCATACACAAAAATTTGGTCAAGTACATTCCTGAAGTATCGCGAATTCTCAAAAAGAATTACGATAAAATTCCTATCATTTTAAGTGGAGATTTTAATGTGAATTTCGCATCAGATGCAGCGCTCCCTTTAATTGAGTTCCTCGATACAAAATTTAATTTAAAAATGTGCAACTAAGTACCAGATCGAAAACAGTAATTGACGCCGTGTTCCAAAGATATTTAAATCAAATTGTCCGTCAGTACGGTGGTGTGGATAGCAATACGGAATTCGAATCCGGAGATCCCGAGTTCGAATCGCACTCAAGCTAAAAATTATATAAAAACTACCACACTGCGGCTCGGTGAGTGCGGACCCTGTACTGTAATTGGGATTAATTTCCTGTTGTACAGTGTAACATAAATAAATAAATAAATAAATAAAATAAATAAATAAATAAATTGAAACTAGAACTTTTGTTTCCTATTTTAGTTATCATAAACCTCTCGTATTATTTAATCAAAGTGAAAACATGGAATCTGAATAATATGTGTTATAATAATAATAATAATAATATATATCACGTCTTTTACCCATTACTGGGTGTGGCACTCTGCCGAAACAGATCACGGTAAGTGATATATTTCTTCGCGTGAAGTGCGATTACCAGCCGTCAAATCACGGCCTCCAAAGATAGTAGTGGACGGGAAGCCACAGGGGTAGATTTAAATTGGTGAAAATTGTTTGTTGGCTGTGGAGATCGAACCAGTGTTTTCAAGATCCACAGGCCGACTCGATACCACTGAGCCACCTACCCCATATAAATATGTAATATATAAAATGTAATATTTTGCATTAAAATATAAAATAATTTTTGATCTTCGTAAAAATATTATAAAAATAATAAACCTTATAATTATAACACTAACATCTTTGGAGGCAGTGATTTGACGGCTGGTAACTGCACTTCACGCGAATAAATATATCACTTACCGAGATGTGCTACAGCAGAGTGCCACACTCAGTAATGGGTAAAAGGCGTGATATAATTATCATTAAAGCCCGGATATTTAGGCTCTTAAAAACACTCAAATAAGCAGGCATATAGGCCGGTAATTACTCTAAAATAGGCGGGATTTTAGGCAGCCTAAATGTAAATAATTTGTTTTTAGAAAAATAAACGAATCCTTTTTCTAATATTGGTACTCGTATCTACTCTTCGTTAGAAAAAAATAATCATTTTAAATAAAAATTAACGCAATCTGAAAAATAATAATGTAGGGTTCTCATTTGATTAACTATTATATATCGTCTAAAGTTACCTCAGCTCCATTGATTAATGGCAAAGACACAATTGAATTGCCACGTAAAATTTTGACTAAAAAACGTTTTTTCTTTCGGCATTTTAAATTCACACACAAAAACTTGATTAAATTAAGTAATTTAAATATTATAGGTTAGGTTGAAACACTATGTCGAGTGCTGAATTAGTCAATAAAAGTTAGAATAGGCAACAAAAATAGGCAAAATAGGCTGTATAAGGTAAAATAGGCACAATAACCAAAATATAGGAAAAATAGGCTCTAAGGCACGATAAAAAAACCTTCCATTACACGTAAACATATTACCTATGTATAGAAAAACGAAATTGCCTGAAGTATATTAAAATTTGAATCTAGGCAATTGCCTAAAAATCCGGGCTTTAATTATCATAATACTCCTGATACTCTATATTTATCTCATTCTCTCGTAAGCTACTTTTCTGAAGTTTCACTTCTGCCGTATGTAAATTGCACGCACATACTTTTTGTTTTTATACCTAAAGCTTGAAATCTAACTATTAGATATTTTTAATCTCTAAAATAATATCATTAGGCTTATTAAAACTGCCAAAAGACTTAAAATTGCATTTTTGTTTCAGAATATCAGCATCCATATAAATTCTAAGATGGGTGAAATAAATGAGGCCATAACCGCTATCCTGGTGCCGAGTCCCGATCGTGAACATCGCACGTCCGACAGTTTACATCGTAAATCACTCAAGCTGGAGGTAAATGCACTAACATCAACACAACGTATATACACCCGCACGAAATATATCAGTAGCGTAGCTTTCGAACGATTCTCAAAGGGACACGATAATTCTTACTCGGAAAATTGATTGCGGAAATTAGAAATCATATGTTTATTTTATGAAATTTAAATATTTTATTAATCATTAATCTTACCGTTTGTTAGAGACCTTATTCTCTGCTGGCACAGTCCTTCGTCACCAGCTTCTTCACGTGAACTTTGTTCTAGGTGAAGAAGTGAGTTATACCATACTGATGAGTAAAGCCCGGATATTTAGGCACTTAAAAACACCTAAATAAGCAGGCAAGTAGGCTGGTAATTACTCTAAAATAGGCGGGATATTAGGCAGCCTATATATAAATAGTTTCTTTTAAAAAAATTATAAACTAATTCTTTTTCTAATATTGGTACTCGTATCTACTATTCATTAGAAAAAAAATAATTATTTTAAACAAAAATTTACGCAATCTGAAAAATAATAATTTAAGGTTCTGATTTAATTAACTATTATACAAATTCAAACTATGTAGTATAGGTACTTTGATTCACAAAATATTATGAGCAATTGCTCATTGGAATTTTCGGCAAGGGTCTGTCTTCGATCAGTCAGAACTTGTTTGTAAGCTGAAAACTTCGTTCGACATCACAAAATGTAACAGGGGCGTTCTTATAATGGCAAAGGCACAATTGAATTGCCATATAAAATTTTGACTAAAACGCGTTTTGCCTTTCGGCATTTTAAATTCACACACAAAAACTTGATTAAAGACAAAGTAAGTACTTTAAATATTATAGGTTAGGTTGAAACACTTTGTCGAGTGTTGAATTAGTCAACGAAATAGATGATAGATGGCGTTGATAAACCTTGTCTGCTCAATATAAGTTGAAATAGGCAAAAAAAAGTATAAGGTAAAATAGGAACAAAAACTAAAATATAGGAAAAATAGGCTTTAAGGCACGAAAAACAAACCTTCCATTACACGTAAACATGTTACCTATGTATAGAAAAACTAAATTGCCTGAAGTATATTAAATTTTAAATCTAGGCAATTGCCTAAAAATCCGGGCTTTACTGATGAGCTCTAATAAGAACGAAACGCGTCTATGGTTACTAACTGTGCTGGCTAGCCTCTGACGATGCCCTCATAAGGTGACTTGGAGGCTGAATTTTGTGAGACTTAGCCAAGTGTTTAGTTTATATTTTATTTTCTCTGAAAGCTTATTAATCATTTTCACTGAGTAAAGTTCTATACATAACTTTCTAACTACTATTTCTAATTAATAGTCACTGTTTTTATGCTATTGTTTACACCGGCAATTAACTAACACATTAATTATAAGTATTAAGTGAAAAATTGCAACCTTCAAACTTTTTAATAACAATTGATGCGATATAGCCGAAATATTTATGGGATTGACTTATGTCATCAGTCGGGAATGAACTTAATAAAACCATGAGAAACTAGTACAATATTTAAGCAACAAATTTAAGAATATAAATAAGGAAACACAAATCTTATAAAATAGTTTTGAATAAAACTTATATTTGCTATAGATATATGCGTTATAAATCATGAGTTTTCATTTTTAATAATTTCTTTATTTTTGTAAAAAATAACAGTATATTTTCTGTTATTGAAATTGGTAAAATTGTTGACTATATTTGTCATTCGTCAATTGATTAGTGATCGAACACATGTTTCAAGTTTCTAGACGCTTTGCGAATTTTAATAAAAATTAGGCGTAATTTTAGACTCGAGTTTTAAAAGCTAAGTTATAACAATGCAATTTTAAGTTTTTTTTTGGAATTTTTTGTAAATTGAATCTTAGAGAATGAAAATCTATATTTGTTTGGATTTCAGACGTTAAGTATAAAGTATTAAAATGGGGTAGATGGCTCAGTGATATCGAATCGGCCTGTGGATCTTGAGAACTCTGGTTCGATCCCCACAGCCGACAAACAATTTTCACCAATTTAAAATCTACCCCTATGGCTCCCCATTCAGTAATATCTTTGGGGGCCGTGATTTGACGGCTGGTAACCGCACTTCACGCGGAAAAAATCACTTACCGAGATCTGCTTAGACAGAGTGCCATACCCAGTAATGGGTAAAATAATAATAATAATAATAAGTTTGTATAAATTTGTTAACTTACCAAGTTACATTCTAAATTACAATAAAATAATTGAATTTAAATTACATTTTTAATCAAAAAAGTTTAAGATACAATCTTATTGGGATGTACACCTCAAGGGTATATTAACAAATTTTAATAAAAATTATAAAATTATTTAGTTAATAATTAATAACGTTTAATATCTGCATTATAATTGATAATCATAATTTGGATACCTGTGAACGCTGCTAAACTTGGACAATTAATTGTGAAAATGACTTATTCTGGGCGTGATGACTTAAAGAAATTTGTATAATTTGTTATTGTTTCCATAGAAATAAATTTTTATTAATCATTCTCACTGAATTGATATACACTATGTATAAATGGGGTAGGTGACTCCGTGGTATCGAGTCGGCCTGTGGATCTTGAGAACCCTGGTTCGATCCCCACAGCCGACAAACAATTTTCATCAATTTAAATCTACCCCTACACTAATATCTTTGGGGGTTGTGATTTGACGGCTGGTAGCCGCACTTCACGCGAAAAAATATATCACTAACCGAGATCTGCTACTGCAGAGTGCTACACCCAGTAATGGGTAAAAGGCGTGATGATATGTTTATTTATTTATTTATGATTTGGCATTACCTCATTGGATATTTTTAATATTTCTCAAGTAAATAATAATACATTTGTAGTTGCGTTGACAATGTTTGAAAATTAACTTAAATTGTGTTTACAGTTACCATATTAGCAATTTCAATAATTACAATTATCCGTCAGTACGGTGGTGTGGATAGCAATACCGAATTCGAATCCGGAGATCCCGTGTTCGAATCTCACTCAAGCCAAAAAATATATAAACTACCATACTGCGGCTCGGTGATTGCAGATCTTATACTGTAATTGGAATTAAGTTCCTGTTGTACAGCGTAACATAAATAAATAAATAATAATTATCTCAAACAATACTAACGTTTACACCGATGAAAGTAAGGCACTCATTGTAATTATTTTGTCCATGTTCTTTTATCGTTACTTAAGAAGTTAGCTTAACAGTAAAAATTTGAATGTCATGTGTAGGTATAAATTTTGGCTATGTACGCCACTGACTAATAATATTAGATAGCGCCGCGGATGGCTGTGTGTGGTCGCGCTGTGTTATATGATGCACGATTTGCGGCTGTTGTTCTTGATTTCTTATCAGAATTGCGGCGTGAATTAAAACGTTTGTTATTTGATATATTGCTTCTGTGATGTTATTAATTCAATATAACGATTGTGTAATCAGTATTATATCAAGACGATAAATAAAACATTTATTTATATCGATGAGGAATCATATTACGATATGAATATTTATATCGCAATTATACAGGAGATTTCAAAAATCATTTTGGAAAATTTAGAAACATTAAGTAAATTTTGTATTAAAAGCGCTCAAAAGACATGTCGCAAAAGTTTAGTTTACAAATAATTGACGTACACCCATACCTCGCTATACGGCCGCTCTTTATACGGAATTTCGCTATAACGGCCCTTTTCAAAAATAATAATAATAATACTTTATTGCCCCCGTGATGGTCGCGCGGGTTGAGGGCCTGACTCACAACCATAAGGTCGTGGGTTCGGGTCCCGCCCGTGGCGACCATATAAAGGACATATCGGCATATAACCTTAGTAGTTGCTCCGATATATAAATTTAAAAAAAAATACTTTATTGATTCGAGGTCAAATTAGCGAGATTCAGCAAACATCTGATCTTCCACCCAGCTATACAAAATAATACAAAACAATTAAACATAGTAATTAAAGTAATTAAAAACTGTTGACAGTTATTAGAACAGAATAAAAAAAGAAACAAATATACATGAAAGTAAATATAAGTAGGTTTCATAATACAGAATAATTAAAGATACAACAACAAAACAATATCTGTTGACAGTTACAATGAACAATAAATTAAGGCACGTTTTCGATTTACGGCCTAAAATGTTTCGCTATAACGGCAAAAAAAAAATTTTTTTCCCTTTGAATTTGTATGAATTTGTATTAGAATTGATTGATTCCTTATACGGCTTTTCGCTTTGCGGCCAAGTTTCGTGGAACGTATCTAGGCCGTAAAGCGAGGTATGGGTGTATTGTATAAAATATTTCAGATTCAAATTAATGAATTTTTATATTTATCTATTTATATTACGCCATACAACAAGAACTAAATCCCAATTACAGTACGTCTGCATTCACCGAGCCACAATGTGGTAGTTCATGTAATTTTTAACTTGAGTTCGATTCGAACTCGGGATATCCGGATTCGAATTCCGTAACGCTATACACACACCACCGTACTAACGGAGAAGCTAACAATATATTCTTTCGTCCTAATAGGTATTTTCAATTCTTGACCATCAAACAAGTAATAATTTAGTAAAGAGTATAATAGTATGTTATGCATCAACGGAGGGAAACAAGGGATAATCGCGCCCTCCCATGAAGCATATTATACTTTTCGTAACAAGTACACAAAAATTACTGTCTTATCGGGACAAATGTCAAATATGGGTTGCGTAACTAATTACCTAGGAAACGCCGCAAACAGATAATAATCGTAGTCTCCAGCGAGAGAAACATCTCTCTAGGGAGAGAAACATGCTACCTAAGGGAGAAAAGCAGTGTTTCTTTCTCTAAAATTAGGGAAAAAGAACGTATTTCTTATGCATGTGTTACGAAAAGAGTTTTGTTACTATAAATATCATTTCGTTTTAATCCATTATAATAATGAGATTTTTCCTTGATATAACAGTTTTTAAATTGGATGAAATTAAATGAAAATGCAAGTCACTTTATGAAATATTTACATCGCATCGATTATGTTGCTTTTTTGGTTTAGTTTTATGGTATAATAAACAAATTAAATTTTCTGTTGACTTGTACTGAAAATAATTTACTAAATTAATGAAGAAAAATACATTGGCTAGTAGCACAAGCTCTGTTTTTGCTTGTTTTAAGAGCAGTGTATTTGGGTGTTTTAGTTATCTCTAACATGTTAAAACCGTGCTCTTAGAACACCCAAAAACAGCGCTTGTGCTACCAGTCAATATATTTAAATCTGTATATATAAAAAAAAATGAGAATCTTTTTTAAAATTACGAGATAATCAGGTCTAATAAATAAATATATCATCACGCCTTTTACCCATGACACTTTAAAACACTTTGCCGAATCAGGTCTCGATAAGATGTTAGTGGAGGTGAAGCCACAGGGGTAGATTTTAAATTGGTGAAAATGGTTTGTCGGCTGTAGGGATCGAACCAGGGTTCTCAAGATCTACAGGCCGACTCGATAAAACAGAGTTAAAATCTCCGAAATAAACTTAGTGAATCCTGTAACGATGTTCTTAAATCGTTCGCAGCAAATAGGCAAGTGTAATGACAGTGGCTGTCAAACAGTGTAGACGGGTTGCGTCGACTGTCGGCTGGTGACGTGACATCCACGTGGCCGATGCGCTGATGTTTACACTACGCACTTCAGCGCGACCGCGGGAAATGCACTCATTGCACTTGTCCGTCAGTCAGCCGGAACCCAGAACAGACATCATGGCACTCTACTGACGTACGTGTGAGATGTGCTAATTCATGAAGGTCGTTGCAGACATATAATGCTGTGAATATTTACTCATTTTAAAAGATATTTCGAGATTTTGATTAATTTTCACGTAGGTCATTTAATAGAGTATACTTCTTATATTTAAAATAATATACATAATTTTTATGAAATATTAACCATAAAAATAGATTTTTTTATGATTGCTATGAAAAGTTGACAATTACGCCTTCATTTGTCATCGTAAAGTTCTTGTTTTCTGTGGAACAATCGAAAAATAACACTTCAATGGCAACGCGCGAAAAATATATTAAACGCGCGCTTATTTCAATAGTTACAGGGAAACAAATAAAACAGAAATTTGTCATATTGAGTTGACAGAAAGCATTTATTTTCAGTAAGTATACTTTTTTATTAAATGCGCGAAAAAGATAGTAAATGTACTCTTACTTCAATAGTTACGAGGTATACAAACAAAACAGATATTTGGTCATATTAACAGAACAAATTTATTTTCAATACGTATACGTTTTTTAAGAATGCAAGATGCAATCATGGAAAAAATTATGTGTGTATCACGAGCGTAAAGTATCTTTGTTCCTCTTACATTTTTGCAACTTTTTGGCTCGCCCCGCAATTACCGTGTTCAAGTAACAAAGAATGGGATATTGATGCCTCAGACGTAAATATTTATATTTAATTTGAAAATAAGTAAATTTTACTTTTTTATCAGCATCAGCACAAGATAAAATAGTTATTTGTGTATTAAGAGCGTAAAGTGATTCTTTATTACTCGAACACGGTAATTGCAGCGCGAGCTGAAGGCAAGAGCTGCAATAGTGTAAGAGGAACAAAGACACTTTACGCTCGTGATGCACACATATTTTTTTCTACGATTGCATCTTAAAATTATTTAAAAAACCGAGATACTGAAAATAAATTCGTTCTGACAACTGTCAATATGACAAGTTTCTGTTTTGTTTGTATCCCTGGTAACTATTGAAATAAGCGCGCATTTATAATCTTTTTCACGCGTTGCCATTGGAAACGCGTGCATTTAACATCTTTTTCGCGAGTTGCTATTGGAGACGCGCGACAAAGATATTTTTCGATTGTTCCACAAAAAACGTTAATTTTACGATGACAAATGAGAGCATAATTGTCAACTTTTCATAGCAATCGTAGAAAATAGTTATTTTTGTATTAAGTGCGCAAAATAAGTGTTTTTTTTTGTTGCGCGTGAGAATGTTACTTTTAGTTGAGATCGCAGGTCGAGACAATAAAAGTCATTCAAACGCGTCAAAAAACAAGAATTTTGCCCACGAAATACAAACAACGTTTTCTCTACAACTGTAAATAAAAAATAATACAATAATTATTGATCTATAGAAGGAAAACAATCAACAATAATATCAATTTGATACTATTGATGTGTTGTAACTAATGAAACCTAACAACAAATAATTTGGGAGCGTGCGCGAGATACTCATTTTGCACACTAGGGTGCAAAATAATACGCAAAATACGCGTTGTCATGGTAATGTAAATGAGTGAAAAAATCACGTACGTCGTGTATTGATAATGAACATTTTTTGACAGTTGTAGAAAAACGATTTTTATAATTCAGTTCATTCAATTGAACGGATCATTTTTCTTATCTGTTGATTTAAATACGAACCGAACAAAACATCTAAAATATACTTAAACCCGAGTGACCCGTTCAAGAGTAAGATAGGGATCCAACTCTCATCGTTCACTGAAGTGACCTGTTCAAATTGAACGACATATTTCTAATGTGAACATAATTGTAGTTATGTCAAGATGCTTTCACACACCATAACGTATAAACCATTTAACCATTACCGCTTGAAGCGTCATTCTCATCCCTTTAATAAATGTATTTACCTTACGCCCACCCACCCAGAATCCAAACACAGCCCATGTCTCAATTATACGACATGGCCGTAATTTACAGCCTCGCACGTCATCGTAATGGCGGCGTTAATTGCGCGTTCGTCATGCGCACCGACACTGATGGCCCACGTTCCACGTTCACGTTCACGTTCACTGCCTTGCGTGAGTTGTGAGTTGTGAGTGTAGATCGCATCAACGAGTTGTAAAAACAACATGTTAAGTTGCTGACTGACTGGCGTGATGTGTTTACAGTGGAGAATCGTTTAAAACTTGATTTATATTGGAATGGTTTTTTGTTAGGGATTTAGGTGAAGCGTGCGGAGAAATTAGAAATAAGCGAGATGTTTTATCATATCAGAATGTAAAAGTATAAAATGAAATTTCACCATGCCCTCATTTCACCTTTTTGCAAATCGATAAGAATTCAATAATAATAAATGTAAAATAACTAAAATAGTTGTAGAGTCGAGTCTGTTTTCTCATAATAGAAAGTTTTGGGCTTCAAATTTCGTTAATACAAAATTCCAGTCAAAAATACGACGAGGTCCTCCACATTTTTTTTTAATTCTTTTATATCAATATCGTGATATCGAATCGGCTGTGGAATTGAGAACTCTGAACAATTTTTACCATGTTGAAACTACCCCTGTGGCTTCCCCACCACTAACGTCTTAGGAGGCCGTGTTTCGACGGCTGGTAATCGTACTTATATATATATATATATATATATATATATATATATATATATATATATATATATATATATATATATATATATATATATCTCACTTACCGAGATCTGCTACGACAGCGAGCTACACCCAGTAATGAGTAAAAGTCGCGATGATATATTTGTTTATGAAATTTCATTTAAATTGTAAACAATGTACAGTTTTAGAAAGTCTTAATTATTATTCATTAAGCTGTAAAGATTCTTTTTAAATTTCGTGACATCAGACATACGGAAATATGGATCTCAAAACAAAATTATTATAGATATTAGATCATGTGCTATATTGAATGGTGTTAAAGATGATAAATTATTTGGGAAATATAATGTCTAACAAATATTTTGACTATCATCAATCAATATAGACACATTTGTATTGTATTCCTGCATAAATAGTTATTTATTTATTTATGTTACGCTGTACAACAGGAACTTAATCCCAATTACAGTACAGGGTACGTAAAAAGTCAGGAAAGTGTTTAATTCCAGGATGAGTAGATAGTTTAATGCCGAGCGATAGCGAATCCTGTACGACGCTTTACTAACGTGTTACGTATAACATTTTACCTGAAACTTATAAACAAATAATACATATTTTAAATTAATTTAAATTAAAAGAAATATTTGACTTACATATTCAGTGAGTATTTTATGTTGCTAAGTAACTAGACACTCACGTTTCTTTCATTACCTGCCTAGGCAGGCAATATGTTATTTTCTTGCCTAGGCATGCAAAGCAAAGCTTTCATGAGTCTTAAAGGTCAAGTAAATGTTTATTTTTCTGTCAGTTTCAGGTAACGTAAATTTTATTATGTACATTAAGCATATTACATATTTTACTACTAAGCGATCTATATTGACTGAAAGATCTAAGGTAGATCATGCAATAATTGCAGAATTACTAGATGCACATTGGTTATAAGAGATATTAATAACATGGTTGTTTTAGCGACATTTTAACTTTAAGCTTATTATAAACATATTTTTTCTACTTCCGTCAGGAAATAGACGTTTTATTTCACTTATTTGAGTTAGGTAATGAACTGCATTATTTAACTAGTGAAATAATGAGGTAACATAGCAACACATAAAAAAAAGATATCTTGGTAGACGAATTCTGATGTGTTATTCTTTTATTTTTTGAATTTATAACTGTCATTAATATGTCAAAATTTTATAATTTCAAAAACGCTCTTTCGTATTTATTAGAACGGAAGTAGAAAAAATATTGTATGAAACTAGTAAGGAAATTAAAGTTATTACCTTACTTATGTGTTGACATAACTCGGCTACGCCTCGTTCTGCAAATTTCACATGCGTAAGGTAATAACCTTCATTTCCTTACTAGTTTCATAAATAGCTATTAAACCAGTTTCTTATGTCTTAGGATAGTATGATGTATTACGTATTCTGAAACAAAAACTGTTACAAAAATTTGCCAGACCTTATTGGAACTTAATATTGTGCTAGTAGATAATCAGTTTTATGAATCTATCTGTTAAATACTATTAATATTTATATGGTCTAAATCCATTAAATTTCCAATATAAAACTATTAAATATGCAAGTACTTAACTGAACTGAATAAAGTTAACAAACATGTTGAAAATGATTAACTCTTCGGCTCGGATGTAGGGATATAACACCAGACAGCACAGCACAGCACCCTCACAGATAAACGAACAATTTAGTTCCCCTGCAGCCTCACAACCACATCAGCACAACGCAAATCCCACTAACAATAATGAATCCGCTCACAGTGGTGAATACACAATCACCATATTGAATAACTGTGTCGCTGCAGATAAGCGCCTACCAATATACGGGTTATGCATAATGCACTGATTTAGATTCGCATGTTTCAATCTGTTTTCGTTAACCATATGTGATTGGAAGACTAGGATTTAATCGCTTGCTTCGTAATATACTTATCAAATTATATATTTTTCGCATTGCGGTATTTTAATTTTAATTTAAGAACAGTTTAAATAAAAAATCTTATGTGGACACCACATGACTTCCTTGTACGCGTATTAAACTATAGATATATTTTTAATTGCACACATTAAATCTTTTATTTTTTGTTCTAATCCATAGCAAACTTAATTTTTTTTTAAATCTAAAAATATATAATATTTAAATTTAGATATCTCGTTTATTCAAAAAGCTAATTTAAAAATTCTTAATGTGCTAGACGCAGAATTTAATTCTCTAAAACTTTTATTTGTAGCATTCATTTCTAAAATTAAAATAATACCATTTTTTTCAAGGAAAACTGTTAGCAGCTTCATGTAATGTGCCACTTCCGGTTAGTCTATTTTAACCAAAATCTTTTATGTTTTTTCCATTGATATAGAAGTCTTATATGCCAAATTTGGAAAGATTTAAATTATATTTGAATATAGTTTTTCATGAAAATCTATTATAGGCTTCAAGTAAAGTACCACTTCCGGTAGTTTTATAATGACCAAAAAGGGAGGTGCACAACTAGATGTTATAACAGTCCTAAATATAAAGTTTCAATTTTCTACGGCTTACCGTTTTTGAGTTATGCGAGATACATACGTACGTACTTACGTACGTACAGACGGCATGACGAAATTAGTCAAAATGGATTCAGGGAGGGCCAAAATACCTATTTCCGTTGAAATCTGACAACCGAAAATTTTCGCGATTACAATACTTCCTTTACTACGTACAAGGAAGTAAAAACAACAAAGACAAAATTAATTGTCTGGTTCGACAGAACTTTTCATGTCATTTTACTGTTTGTTAGAGATCTTATTCTCTGCTGGCACAGTTCTTCGTCACACAGCTCGTTCATGTGAACTTTGTTCTAGGTGAAGGAGTGGGTTATACCATACTGATAAGCTCTAATAAGAGCGAAACGTGGCTATGGTTACTAACTGTGCTGGTCAGCCTCTGATGATGACCTCATAAGTTGACTTGGAGGTTGAATTTTGTGAGACTTACACAAGTGTTTAGTTTGATATTTTATTATTAAGAACAGTTATCTCTAGTATTAAAGCGACTTAGTCGTCAACTAACTAAACTAAGCTAATCAAACGTTCTTGATAAGTAATATATTTTTAAATTACGAGTATAAAGAGAAAAATTGGGATTCCGTCAGGATTTGAACCTGGGACTTTATAACCTCCGGTCATATGCTTTGATCAACTAAGCCACGGTCGCCTGTTTTTGTTATGTGTCATACTCGTCGACAGCTTCAATCTCATGACGTTTCCATAAACTGAAAGACTTGACACAAGAGTCGTTTGAAGTGACACTGTTATTTATGGAGAACAGTAACCAATTGATACGCTTAATTAGTATTTTAAGTAAATACTAATACTCATGGTGTAGATGGCTCAGTGGTATCGAGTCAGCCTGTGGATTTTAAGAACCCTGGATCGATCCCCACAGCCGACAAACAATTTTCACCAAATTAAAACTACCCCTGTGGCTCCGCCTCCACTAACATCTATGGGGACCGTGATTTGACGGCTTGTAACCACACTTCACGAGAAGAAATATATAAATTACCAAGAGCTGCTACAGAAGAGTGTCACACCCAGTAATGGGTAAAAGGCGTGATCATATATTTATATTTTATATTTTTGTCAATAACTGGAATGCCAAACAGTTCAATCCAAAATAATATTGGGGTTAAATAACTTTAAATTTAAAACTCTTTGTAAATCTGCCTGTTTAATATTAAATAATTTTGCAGATTTAGTATGTTCAAATAAAAAACTTTAAGGTATTAATCTCAAATATAATTTAGGAATGTTTTATAACGCAAAATAAATTTAGTCAACTGCTAATGTAGGTTTTTCATATTAGCAATTCAATAAACTTATACAGCCCAAATCTCAGGAGTTTTAGTTAATTCTAAATTTGGGATTAGACAAATTAAGGTAAACCATATTCTCAAGAAAGGTTTAATTAAACTCTAATATAATCTTGCTAGCAATTGGTTTTCGAAAAATGTTTTGGATTAAAATCGAGCTAAAATAAGATTAGCGAATCCAAAATTCAGGATGAGCTATAACTTTTTGAGAATCGGGCGTTAAATATCCAAAATGTTAATTTTACAAGTTCATTATTATTAATATATTTTGTGTTTTAATTCACCGTTAAAATACGTCACTTATTAAATGCATTATTAACGTATACTTACATAAAACGTAATAATAAAAGTAGTTTTTAAATAAATAAAATAAATATATCATCACGTCTTTTACCCTTTACTGGGAGTGGCACTCTGCCGAAGCAGATCTCGATAAGTGATATATTTCTTCGCGTGAAGTGCGGTTACCAACCGTCAAATCACGGCATCCAAAGATGTTAGTGGAGAGAAAGCTATAGGGATAGTTAATTTATATTATGACAGAAAAATTCTGTTGACGCCTGGATTCGAACCAGGGACCTTCCGCATACCGGGCAGAGATGCTAACCGCTACACCACGTCACCTGTGTTCGAAATATGGCATCAACTGAATTTTTCTGTCACAGTGTCTAAGCGTAGCTTCGTTCCGAGAGACTCCTATATAGGCATTGACAACCGGGTTCGTCTACAGTGACACAGTTTTTGATTATGAGGGAATCATACCCAAGCTTAAAGCTAATATTATTAAGTTGTGTGATTATTAAAGGTAATCATACCTGTAGTTTTTGACTAAAGTTAATTTATATTATGACTGAATTTTTCTGTCATAATATAAATTAACTTTAGTCAAAAACTACAGGTATGATTACCTTTAATAATCACACAACTTAATAATATTAGCTATAGGGATAGATTTAATTTGGTGAAAATTGTTGGTCGCCTGTGGAGATCGAACCAGGATTCTTAAGATCCACAGGCCGACTCGGTACCACTGAGCCATCTACCCCATAAAGTTGTTTTTAAAGAATATATATCTAGATATAACTCAAATTATTTATTTCCGAATTTGAATTTTCTCCAATACTGTAAAAGTAAATATTACTTTCCTTACATCAGTGCGAGAAGTGAGTACTTTCCACGCTCATTTGTTAACGGAAAATGATTATTTTCTGCATTGAACTGTCAGCAGAATTATAAAAAATGACAGTGAGGCAATTAATCTGCAAAAAGTTTGATATTATTAGAGAAAATAAAATTGATCTAAAACTGGTGTAGGAAAAATAGTAATATAACACATATGATGGAAAGCTATTGGAAATCTTATGCGAATGGAGCACTCGCTTTCGCTCGTTTTTAATTTTACACACAGATACGGAAACACTTTTAACATTTGTATTACAATATACTGTATTTACATATAACATAAAATAACGTCAAGGCTTTTTCTAACAAGGTTGACTAAGTTTAATATGCAAATGATGAAAAGGCTCGGATCAGCATGCCGATGCCGATATTTGATTTCGTTGTTTTACTTATAACAGGCAGCGAATTTCGTGTTATTGTGATTTTATGATTGAATCGCATATCAGGGTTTATATTTTTACATGCTGGTATTGTTCTACGCGCGCATTCAAATGTTGTTGCTGTATTTTATCTTCACTGTTTATGTTTACGATGCTACGAATTTTTTTCCGAAAACATCAAAGTGTGTGTGATTGCTAGTTAATATTTTTGTAAACACGGACTCAAAACTGTTCTAGTTTGAAAACATTATGTGAAAATATTAGTTCCACAGAAAATGTGCAATATTTCATGTTGTTCATTTCGGAAAAAAAGAATGCATGAGTAATTTTGTTTATACGTTCAGCAAAAATTTTATTCCGTTTTATTTTCTTGGTGTTTTGTTTATTGAATATGTTCATGTTCAAATCATGACGGCCCGCGGAACAATTTTCCCATAACATAAAATAATGTCGACTTAAATTATTATACGTGAAATTATAACCTCTATTTACTTGTGCAAATAAAATAGTACATGTTGACAAAATATTTATATATTCTTGTTTACTTATTTGTTTACTCATGCCAGATTTTTATTGGGAACTATAAAATATATCGCTTTGTTGAAAAGATTGCAAAAATATTAGATAATGTATTAATCTAGTTATTAGTTTTCAATATTATATAAATAAACAAATATATCATCACACCTTTTACCAAATACTGAGTGTAGCACTCTGCCGTTGCAGATCTCGGTAAATAATATATTTTGTCCGTGTCGTTCGATAACCAGTCGTCAAATAACGGCTCGTAAAGATGTTAGTAGAGGGCGAAATTATTTTAATTTAAAATTCAAAAATTGTCATTAATTTTTCGATCATTAACAGATAACGATACAGTTACAGTATATGGGAGTAGGTGGCTCAGTGGTATCAAGTCGGCCTGTGGGTCTTGAGAACCCTAGTTCGATCCCCACAGCCGACAAACAATTTTCACAAAAATTAAAACTACCCCTGTGGCTCTCCCTCCACTAACATCTTTCGAAGCCGTGATTTGTCGGCTGGTAATTGCACTTCACGCGAAGAAATATATTACTTACCGAGATCTGCTACGGCAGAATACCACACCCAGTAATTGATAAAAGGCGTGATGATATATTTATTTATTTATTTTACCACAACCTTAGCTGAAACGTTGCAATAATAAATGTATAATAAAAGTATTATATTATATATTAATTTATGTTCGACTGCATCATATTACCTTGTTTTACGACACTGTTTGCTGTCCATAATCGGGTACTTTATTGAACTAGTACGATAAAAATGCAAAATTGGACTGCTGTCAATGTCACATTAAAACAAAATTCAAAAGAAATTGTAGATATAATTTAAAGCATTTTATTAAAATGAAATTACAATTAATTAAGTAAAATATTATTAAAGTACACTAGGATACAATCTTCGATGGTTTTTTTAATTTTTATTTGTTTCGATTTCGTTGGTAATAGACATTCTCTTGCATTACATGCAAGATCTTTTATTTCTTTTGGACGTCTTCAATGTCATCATCCATCTCAATACTTTTTTCACTTTGACAATTTGATAAATAAAGCAACAAATGCATAACAACGAAGCACACTTTGAGATGCAATTAAATGTTTTAAATATAGGTATTGACATTATCATATTTTAAGAGAAAATATTCTCCATGCAGTCGAACATAAAACGTTGTATGCAACTCGTACATAATCGGACTTTATAGACTCGCCTTATTTATTAGCCTCGCTTGCTGCGCTCGCTCTGCCATACATTTCGACTCGTCCAATAAAGACCTAAATTATGTACTTGTTACATAAACTACTAATATATAACGTATTGTCAAGAATTGAAAACAGAAAAGTATGCAAAATAATTTCCAATGTCAAAATACGGTCCTGCAGCAACTTTCTCACGAGTGCAAAAGTAGCCGAGGTTAATGGCGACGTGGTGACGTATTTGCAATGCAATTTGGCGGGCGAAGAGCGACGAAATTGGAATTAGCCGGATCCGTGAAACCGGCGGCCCACTTGACTCCGGCACCCCCCGCTCTGCCATCGCTGTATAAACAGAGGGTTGTCTGTGTGCCCGTACACCGTGCGAACCTACAGCGTACTTATCACCGCGAAATACTCTCTAGTGAATCAATTGTCATCAGTGATGAAATGGTTTTTATTTTGCGTGCTGTGTGATTAATCAAACGATTTAATTGAAGCAAAGTTTTTGTATTATAATAGTGACAGTAATAAATTTAGAATTAAATAGTAATGTGCATGGTTATAATACTAGACAAAAGAACGATTTCAAAATCCCTGTTTCTAAATTGAACATCGTTAAAAGCTCTCCAAATAGAATAGGCCTGAATATCTTCAATAAATTGCCAGAATTAATTAAAACTAAACGTACTCCTGGTAGTTTTTAAAAAGCACTCAAAAATTATTTAATTGAGAATAGTATATTATTCAATGAGTAAGTAATATAAGCTATTACTCAAGAGAATGAAGTTTGCAACAGGAGCCGAAGGTGAGTGTTGTAAATCATTCGAGTGAGTAATAGCTATTACTTGCGAATAGAATACTATACTTTATCTACGACTATATGTTATTATGTAATAAGATTGTACAATTATTTTTTATGTTACATTATGAATAAGTCAGATTTGCTTAAATTTTTTGTTTTTATTTTTATTTAATAAATATTAACACTACTTAACATGGAATAAGTAGCCCATAATGACGATGATTTATATTTATCAGAAAGTTCGCAAAAATATACTATAAGAACATTTTCCGAAAAGGAATTTACATTTTTTGCGTATTCACCAATCCATAAAAGCTTTATAAACTCGTTCATACTTTTTTCTTATTTTTCGGGCAGTAAATTTAAGAAACGTACGTGTGCGGCTTCTACAATATCTGGTGGAGTACAAATTTCACTTTGTTCGCTTTCAGAATCCATAACTCACATGTATAATTACACAAATTACAGTATTATTTTAAACAAAAACGTTTTAAACTAATTTTGACAGATAATTAACAATAGCGCGCTTCACTGCTTCATAGCATACTTAACGCGCGGCAATTATCGTTATTTTTTGATTGGCTATTAAAGTGTTAAGTAATGAAAATTCAGACGTGTGATTGGTCGTGAAGTGTTGAGTAATACAAATAACTAATTATGCCATCTTTGGGAGCCGTGATTTGACGGTTTGTAACCGCACTTCTTCACGTGAAGAAATATATCACTTACCGAGATCTGCTACTGCAGAGTGCTACATCCAGTAATGGGTAAAAGGCGTTATGATATATTTATTTGAAAAATTATTAATTATATTAATAACGCTGAATTCAACTTCGTAAATATATGAAATACTCGATTGAGTGCTAATCACCCTGCACTAACTGTCCATATCTCGCAGTATATTTGTAAAAATAATAAAACTTTTCATATTATTCTGTATATTAATAAATAAATGATTCTGTCAGTTTCTTCTCCTGCCTCCGAGCTGAATTCAAGTGCACTAATTTCTAAAATATAAAGCTTACAAAGGAGCACTTTATTCGCAACATTTTATCCTAGCCACTCGTAGCAGAACGCGCACAATTGAAGCGCGCTTCACAAACCCTGAAAACTGTTTGCGTTAGCGCCCCGGGGCTGGGGGCTGTGCCCCATTGTTTATTCAGAGGACGAGCAGCGGTAGAATTAACCGTAGCACGAGGGCACGTCTTCCTCTAAGTGCGCTGGAGCTGCTGCTGGAGAGCTGCCGGCAATGTTCATTTCGCCAATTCTATTATCTTGTTGAGTTAGCTGCGCTTAATTCGGGGCTAGGGAAATTGAGAGATGGACTGAATAGAAGTAGGATCAAACTAAAATGATAATTAAGTTGTACTCGCTTGCCGAAAATGTGAATTAATGTGTGATTAACACAGCAACTATAACGAACACAATTCTTAAAGCTACATTTTAACAAAATTTCACTTTAGAATTTAACTTACAAATTCATTGTTCTGTGCTGATTAAAATAATTCTTGTGTTCAAAGTTGGCTAATCGTAAATAAAAATAGCTATTTTCTAAAACCGTTAAAAAAATAGGCGTTTTTGAACTTATTTTTAATGAAAGTAGCAGATGAGTTTGTTAGTCATTGTCAGTTGTCATGGATACATTAAACCAGGTATCTTTCTAAAGTTTCTAAATTAATACAAAATTTCAGAGATGTTACAATTACTGAAATTTGTTTTATTATTTTTATCAAAATTTGGTTTATGGTTGTAGAAAAAATAGTGTACGCAACTCGTGCAGAAAGGGGTTTTTTTGAACTCGCTCATGGAGCAACGGACCACTCATTCAAAAAAAACCCATCTTTCTGCACTTGATACGTAAATAACTATTACGCACTGTTTGCCATGGTTTCTATGGTTAGAACAATAAAATAAGAATGGATTTTTTAATATACAATAAATAAATAAATATATCATCACGCCTTTTACTCATTACTGGGTGTGGCACTCTGCCTAAGCATATCTCGGTAAGTGATATATTATTACGCGTGAAGTGCGGTTACCAGACGTCAAATCACGGCCCCCAAACATATTAGTGGAGGAGGAGCCACAGGGGTAGATTTAAATTGGTGAGTCCTCAAGATCCACAGGCCGACTTGATTCCACTGAGCCACAAGAATAACATTATTGAAAATATTATAAATGAGCAATAATATGGTATTTTTTAGAAGATAAAATAACAAAGTCAGTTAAAACAATAAAAACAATAAATGCACTTTACAAAATTAAGCATTTAATCAATTTAACGACCAAACTATATTCAAGTATCTTATAGCTGAAGAAGTTCTAATTCGTGTCTATCTAATGCAGAATATTTCAATTCTTTCTGTTGTACTGAAAGAAGAATCGAGTGCAACAGTAACTGCAGATGGTTGCACGAAGCAGGGCGCGGAATAAATTTGTATTTTTGCCGTCGGAGGCAGTGGTGACGGCGGCACTTCCATCTCGCGTTGTTTGTTCAGCCGCGCGCTGTCGCTCGGCTCAACGCACTAACACACGCAGCACCTGAACACAGTGCACGCGTACGCACGCACAGATTTATGAGGTATTTGTCATAAATGCATCGATATTTTGAGAGGAGTAAATATGGAGTTAATTAATTTTTATTTAGTATAGGTTGATATATTTTTTTATATAATTTCACATTGGGGATTAAATTTAAACTGCGAGAGAAATTTTTATAGTGTTAAAATATTTAAATTTAACAATTGACAAGTATTTATAATAAGAAGACTTAATCCATGGTGTAGCGATCACCAAAATCGTCGAAAAAAGCGCCGCTTGCGGCAAAATTTGCAACTTGTGCTCTTCAATTTTTACAACAGTGACATTCCAGCCTTATATACAGGATGGTGAATCGAATTGCGCACCATAGCGTTTTCAATGCTATTTTTCAAATGTTCAATTATTGGCTTCCCTAATTATTTTATGCAAAAAAGCTTCAAATAAAAGTTTTAGGGCATAATTTCTATTACATGCTTTGTAACGACAGAAATTAAATATTAAAATGTCGAAAGTTGTGTTGAAAATACAGACAGCCATGGAATTGAACAAAAAATAAATAAATGCTTGGCGTTTTATCTGTCAAAACGACAACGTTGGACGTTTTATGTCAATCGTTGACGTTAAAGCGCCAAGCATTTATTTAATTTTTGTTCAATTCCATGGCTGTCTGTATTTTCAACACAACTTTCGACATTTTAATATTTAATTTCTGTCGTTACAAAGCATGTAATAGAAATTATGTTTATTGATTTAGATGCAGAAATTTATGCCCTAAAACTTTTATTTGAAGCTTTTTTACATAAAATAATTAGGGAAGCCAATAATTGAACATTTGAAAAATAGCATTGAAAACGCTATGGTGCGCAATTCGATTCACCCCCCTGTATACGTAGACGAAGATACATCTGTAGTAACGATGAGCATATATCTTAGTGGTCGTAGAAAATAGTTATTTGTGTATTAAAAGCGTAAAGTAATTTTTTGTTACTCGAACACGATAATAGCAGTGCGAGCCGAAGGCGAGAGTTGCAATAGTGTAAGAGGAACAAAGACACTTTACGCTCGTGATACACACATAATTTTTCCTACGATTGCATTTTAAAATTATTAAAAAAAACGTATAGGTACTTAAAATAAATTCGTTCTGTCAACTGTCAATATGACAAGTTTCTGTTATATTTGTATCTCTGGTAACTATTGAAATAAGCGCGCATTTAATATCTTTTTTATTATGGGGTAGGTGGCTCAGTGGTATCAAGTCGGCCTGTGGATCTTAAGAACCCTGGTTCGATCCCCACAGGCGACAAACAATTTTCACCAAATTAAATCTACCCTGGGATCCCCTCCACTAATATATTTAAGGGGCGTGATTTGACGGCTGATAACCGCACTTCACGCGAAGAAATATATCACTTACCGAGATCTGCTTTAGCAGAGTGCCACACTCAGTAATGGGTAAAAGGCGTGATAATATATTTTTTCTACAACCATTAAAAAAAGTAGGCGTTTTTGAACTTATTTTTATTATGAAAGTAGCAGATTTTTGCACTAGTGCAAAAATGTGAATTATTTCTGCACTAGTGCAGAAAAGTAATTTAATATAAATAAACTCTATACAGTATACTTTCTATTAATATTTATGGAAGCAAATTTAATGTTGCAGCATTTGCTTCTTCTATAATGTCTATAGAATCTAATACGTGTTCGCCACTCGATTCAAACATTTTTTAAATTGAAAGCACGGAGAAATTTTTCCTCATTATCAACAAAATAATTGAGTTAGTTTGTCATTGTCAGTTGTCATGGATACATTAAACCAGGTATCTTTCTAAAGTTTCTAAATTAATACAAAATTTCAGAGATGTTACAATTACTGAAATTTGTTTTATTATTTTTATCAAAATATGGTTTATGGTTGTAGAAAAAATAGTGTACGCAACTCGTGCAGAAAGGGGTTTTTTTGAATCGCTCATGCAGCAAGACCGTGAGTCTGCACTTGATACGTAAATAACTATATTTATTTTATTTATTTAATATCTTCAAAGATATTTTTCGATTGTTCCACAGAAAACGTCAACTTTTCGATGACAAATGAGAGCGTAATTATCAACTTTTCATAGCAATCGTAGAAACAATATTTGAAACACTAATACACAGTTTGCACTTTACATCAACAATTAACTCGGGACAGTTGTTGTGAACTTACATTGTGAAAATAAAGTGCTACATCACATCTCCTAGCGTTGTCACCTTCCCACAGTACAGTTTCCCTTGGCCACTGTTGCGTTGTACATAGCAAGAACGTTCTTTTCCTGGTCGGCTAATCCATCTTCACATCTCCACACCATTTCCGTTGTAAGCGCGTAAAGGTTAACGATCACATCATCTTCACCCGCTACGCTGACGCTGTCAACGCGACGCGCCGCGACACTGATATTCACCACAACTATTTTTACACGATTTTTATCCCACATAAAATTCCGTCGCGCGCGGTATGAATTCGAGCTCTCGGTCATTCTAGGCTGAGCACTCTGCCAAAGAAAACAATGTGCAGGCCATAAATACGTTGCGGTACTAGCGTTGTGTTTTGTCTTATGTTAGCATTCATCGTGTGATCAGACCACATAGAATTATTGTAGAATATAGAGCTTTACCTGGCGAAGTTTTAGTTCAAACTTTACCTAGTTGTACGTATCAGTAAATATACAGGGTGTTTCACAACTTAGAGAAAAAAATTAAAGGGTATATTCTGTACGACGTGCTGATTATGAAACAAAAAGACTTTTTTTTAAATTCGTAAAATTAAGGGTTGTTAACCTAAAACATTTTTTGTAGTACTGCACTGGATTTGCTTCCCTATTAAACACAAACAATGAAGTAGGTATCAACTACGAAAGAATAATTACACAATTCAATTATTAGCAGTTATTTATAATAAAATTTTATTTAATTAATAACTTTAACATAATCATCCACTCAGTGGCAGTGGCAACGAAAAATTTTGGACTGGGAAACATGGAAAATAATTTTGCGATTTAAAAAAAATTCTTTTTGTTTCATGATCAGCACGTCGTACAGAATATACCCTTTGCTTGTGAAACACCCTGTATATTTTTTCTACGATTGCTATGAAAAGTTGACAATTATGCTGTCATTTGTCATCGTAAAGTTGAGGTTTTCTGTGGAACAATCGAAAAATATCTTTTTTGCGCGTCTCCAATGGCAACGTACACAAGAGACATTAAATGCGCGAGTTTCCAATGACAACGCGCGAAAAAGATATTAAATGCGCGCTTATTTCAATAGTTACCAGGGATACAAACAAAACAGAAACTTGTCATATTGACAGATGACATAACGTACTTATTTTCAGTACGCATACTTTTTTAATAATTTTAAGATGCAATCGTAGAAAAGTTATGTGTGTATTAAGAGCGTAAAGTGTCTTACACTATTGCAGCTTTCGCTTCGGCTCGCGCTGCAATTACCGTGTTCGAGTAACAAACAATCACTTTACGCTCTTAATACACAAATAACTATTATGTAACTGCAAACTTTATTACAAATTTTCTTATAAAATAGTCTTATGTTAAAAGAAGCAAATTATGATTCTTTGTATGCTGAGCGTGAAAGTTGGAGCGAATCAAATATTTCATGAATGCATTTAATTTTTTTTGAAACGCAGAAATTAAAAAAATTATGAACTATTTCAAAAGTAAGTTACGAATAAACGAAATTCAACAAAATAGTTATTTATACATTAAGGGAAGAAAGTAGGGCATTTCTTTACGAAGATGTTTAATGTCTCGAGCCGAAGACAAGAGATACAATATACCTGCTGGAAGTATGTGACTTTCTTCATGAAGTATACATATATTTTTCACTACTCGTACCTTATCATGCAGAAAGTATAATTATCAGAAATAAATTAGAAATTTACATAAGATTTATTATTTTCTGGACAGATGTTGCCATATATATATTACTTTTCTTTTCTTCTCTAGAGAAAATAAAAATCCTTACGAACAAAATGTGTCACTATCTCCTTTAAATTGAAGGAAGAAAATTTAATTTTCTGTTAGGATCATGAAAAAGAAAACTTGTTCATTTGTTTATTTATTTATTTATGTATGTATGTTCCCACTCACCGAGCTGCAGTGTAGTAGTTCATATATTTTAAGCTGTTGTTGTTATGGATACTTATTTATTTACTTTATTTTTACTTCGGTGGAGTAAATACACAATTTTTATAATGTGTACTTCGGCTATCGTCTCGCCCTACAATTTCATTCTTCAATACACAATAAATAAGTAAAATAAATATATCATCACGCCTTTTACCCATTACTGGGTGTGGCACACTGTCGAAACAGATCTCGGTAAGTGATATATTTTTTCGCGTGACGTGCGGTTACCAGCCTTCAAATCACGGTCCCCAAAGATATTAGTGAAGGAGGAGTCACAGGGATAGATTTAAATTGGTGAAAATTGTTTGTCGGCTGTGGGGATCGAACCAGGGTTCTCAAGATCCACAGACCGACTCGATACCACTGAGCTACCTACCCGTACACTACTACGAAAATATAAATAACTGTTATTGTAAATGTGTTTTGAAAGTTTAAGATTTGACAAATTATAAGCATTTCAAGACTTATTTTGAAAATCAAAAAATAAAACAGTTCTCTTATAAAATAATTAAACAGTTAGGAGTAGATTAATTAATACATTAATAAAATTAACTGGCATACCTATAACATGACTACGAAACGAGAATACTAAATTTAGATCCACATGCGTTGATGGCATAACGGAAGAAGAAAAGGATATGCTTAAACACATCAATCACCATGTGTCAGAAGTCCCCACATTCCTTTATTCAATTTTATATAGTATGTACCATTGAAGAAACGAAACTAACTTTTATGTCTTTAAATATAACCAGATCTATTAACGATAAAAAATATCTGATGTGGACACCACATGACTTCCTTGTACACGTATTAAACTATAGATATTTTTTTAATTGCACATATTTGACATTAAATCTTTTATTTTTTGTTCTAATCCATAGCAAACTTAATTTTTAAAAAAATCAGAAAATATATAATATTTAAATTTAGATATCTCGTTTATGCAAAAGGCTAATTTAAAAATTCTTAATGTGCTAGACGCAGAATTTAATTCTCTAAAACTTATTTGCGCATTCCTTTCTAAAATTAAAATAATACCATTTTTTTTCAAGGAAAACTGTTAGCAGCTTCATGTAATGTGCCACTTCCGGTTAGTCTATTTTAACCAAAATCTATTATGTTATTTCCATTGATATAGTAGTCTTATATACCAAATTTGGAAAGTTTTAAATTATATTTGAATATAGTTTTTCATGAAAATCTATTATAGGCTTCAAGTAAAGTACCACTTCCGGTAGTTGTATAATGACCAAAAAGGGAGATGCACAACAAGATGTTATAACAGTCCTAAATATAAAGTTTCAATTTTCTACGGCTTACCGTTTTTGAGTTATGCGAGATACGTACGTACGTACGTACATACGTACGTACAGACGGCATGACGAAATTAGTCAAAATGGATTCAGGGAGGGCCAAAACACCTATTTCCGTTGAAATCTGAGAACCGAAAATTTTCGCGATTACAATACTTCCTTTACTTCGTACAAGGAAAAACATTCAAATTCTATCATTTATTATTATGTATTACATCTCAGCCGGAAGAAATTGTAGTCTATATTTGAACATACATATACACATATTTTTGTTATAACTACTTTCTTTAGAGAAGGAAAATTTACTTTTTTAAGGGGCTTTAAACAATAGTGATTGGTTTTGATTGGCCAGGGAATGAATAAAAAAATGTTATATTGTTATAATCTAAACAGGGGCCGTTAGATTTAGTTCTTATTGATTTATTTATTCCATATATTTTATATGGGGTAGGTGGCTCAGTGGTATCGAGTCGGCCTGTGGATCTTGAGAACCCTGGTTCGATCCCCACAGCCGACAAACAATTTTCACCAATTTAAATCTACCTCTGTGGCTCCCCCTCCACTAATATCTTTGGGGGCCGTGATTTGACGGCTGGTAACCGCACTTCACGCGAAAAAATATATCACTTATCGAGATCTGCTTAGGCAGAGTGCCTCACCCAGTAGTGGGTAAAAGGCGTGATGATATATTTATTTTATTTATATATTTTAAATAAATTTCGTCTTTTGAATCTACATATAAAATTAGGGATTACTCCAAGGAGAAACGGTCTAAAATATATTTAATTTGTTTAATAATAAAATGTATAATTCGATACAATCAAATATATTCTATAGAGCCTAGTTATTAAAGCACAGAATGGCTTGAAATTGGTGTCGTATCTATTAATTGCAATTATGTTCTAACTTGTTTCATACATGCCTAGCGACTTTAATCGTCAGTCTACGAACGAAATTTGTTCAAAATGTCGTGTTTTATTTGTGTCTCAAATAGAAATATTGTAAAATCAGTGATTGTTTAGTGAAATATAAGGGCAATATAGTGTAAGTGTTAGTGTATACTACATGTGAAGTGAATTTATAGTGGTACGAGCCTGGAACTTTTCAGAGAGGAATGGATGGGACTTAGTTCACGCCAGCCAAAAGGTAGATGCATTATTTGTTTGTATTAGAATATAGTTGTTATTAAATGAAATTAGTATGAATGTTTGGCGAAGATTTACTACCAAATATTGAATTAATTTATTTTTAAAATGCTCACACAATCTTGAAATTGGATTAAAGACAATGGTCTTTTTAGAAAGTCTCTCAAAATAGTTTTGAAGACAAAAGTCAGCTTAAAACTTTTCCAAAATTATTTTAAAGACAGTCATCTTCCTAAAATGTCGTTCAAATCATTTTTAAGACTATCATCTTCCTAAAAATTCACCCAAATAATTCATAAGACTATCATTTTGAAGTATGTCAGTTTCCTAAAGAGACCTTCAAAAGTATTTTCTTCCTAAACTGTCCCATAAATCATTTATAAGACTCGTCTTTCCAAAAATCTCCCCAATCATTTATAAAACTGTGATCTTCACAAAGAAATCCCTAAATCATTCATAAGAAATATTTTTTCTCAAAAAATTTCTATTTATTAAAAAATAAATTATTGAAACTTGCATGTATAGCATATATACTAATTTGACGGTTTAATACCACCCAAATATCTGCAATTGCAAATTCTACATGTGTATAAAAACATGCTGAACCCTTTCAAATTTATTTCATTCATTTGCAACAAATATTTCAGTCGCAATTAATTTTTTAGATTTACAGATAAAATTTTTCAAATAGTTAGTAATATTTCGGATCGATAAAATAATATTTATTTTAATTCTTGTCACACCGTGAAATCTATATAATTACAACAGATAGAATATACTTGTAATCGCGGCCTGCGACTTCCTAATATAGACGTGAATACTCTAGACTTTTGAAAGAATGATGACACAGGGGTTCGTCAAATTGAAGATGAGAGATTACGTGGATAATCTAGAAATAATATTGTTACGCTACAATATTATAATGAGCAATTATTATATTTAAGTTACCTATGTAATAGTTAACGACTTCGATGGTTTTAGGATTGAGGGTATGCATTGTTGTACAAACAGCCGTAGCAGGCAGTTCAGGTGGGAATAAAGAGTTTGGGAGCAGTTTATCTGTGTATTATTGTTGAACCCTTTGTTGCAATATGATTAAATGTTTGCTACGAGATTGAAATATTCTGAGTGAGGAAAATAAACGAATTGGTGTGAAAGAAATTGTAAAGTGAAGTGATATGCCAGGGTAAGAATTAATTGCAGAATAAATATAATAAATAAATGATCGATGGATGCTTCTAAGGTTCATGCTAGTCTAGTTTATGGGATATAGCGTGATGTAAATATGTATGTATACACAAAACAATTTTGTTTGGTCCACTCACCAAACAAAAAATATATAATTTTTAAATGTACATATCTCGCTCATACAAAAGGCTAATGTAATAATTCTTAATGTGCTAGACGCAGAATTTAATTGTCTAAAACTTTTATTTGCAGCATTTATTTCTAAAATCTAAATAATACCATTTTTTTCAAGAAAAACTCTTAGTAGCTTCATATAATGTATCACTTCTGGTTAGTCCATTTTAACCAAAATATATTATGTTATGTCCATTGATATAGTAGTCTTATATACCAAATTTGAAAAATGTTTAATTATATTGTAAAATAGTTTTTAATTAAAATCTATTATAGGCTTCAAGTAAAGTACCACTTCCGAAAGTTATATAATGGCCAAAAAGAGATATTTACAACTAGATGTTATAACAGTACTAAATATAAAATTTCAACTTTCTACGACTTATGCGAGATACATACGTACGTACGTACAGACGTCGCGACGAAATTAGTCAAAATGGATTCAGGGATGGTCAAAATGCATATTTCCGCTAAAATCCGAGAACCGAAACTTTACAATAGTTTCTTTACTTGGTACAAGGAAGTAAAAAACTATCTTATTAAAAGCATATATATATAAATAAATAAATAAATAAATAATCATCACGCCTTTTACCCATTACTGGGTGTGGCACTCTACCTAAGCAGATCTCGGTAAGTAATATATTTTTTCGTATGAAGTGCGGTTACCAGCCGTCAAATCACGGCCCCCAAAGATATTAGTGTAGGGGTAGATTTAAATTGGTGAAAATTGTTTGTCGGTTGTGGGGATCGAACCAGGGTTTTCAAGGTCAACTCGATATCACTGTGCCACCTACCCCATTAAAGCATATGTGATCTATATACTTTAATTTGTACTTAAAAGTTTAACAATAAATGACACTAATAGTAAAACTACAATTAAAGACAACACAGAACTATATTCTATATAAATTAATAACAAACCACTACTAGCAAACACAAAATAACAAAGAAATATAAATATAAGCTTATGGAGCCCAATTACTGAATGTATATCTTTGTCTCAAGTTTAACATATCGTGATAAACACCATCTCTTATTACTCGAATATCCCAATAAAGTACTATGAGTCATTTATAGTTAAATTTATGACAGAAAATTTCGGATCACGCCTAGATTGAAACCAGGAACCCTCCGCTTGCCGGACAGAGATGCTAACCGCTACACCACGTCCCCTGTGTACGACGTATGGCATCAACCGAATTCTTCTGTCGTAGTGTCGAACGTAGCATCGATCCCAAGTCTCCTATATGATAGGTATTGACAACTGGGTTCGTCTACAGCGACACGTGTCTGATTTAAAGGAAATCATACCACGAACTGATGAAAGTACAATTTTTCTGTCATAAATTTAACTTTAAATTTATCATCACTACTTTCAGTCATGTAATATGACAAAAAATCAGTACTATGAGTCAGTTCGATAGAAGATCCTGAAGACTATTATCTTTATCACCTAAACTAAATAGAATACAAGTTAGTCACTAGTAAAACTAGCACAGCATACAACTTAGGTAATCACAAGTCCATCTTGTAACCGAAGCATGATATTAGCGTCCCGTCTGTCGGCTGTCTACCGTTTGACGATGATAGATGATAACGCATGTGTCGTAAAATCATTTCACCGGTACCCATACCAGCACCAGAACCAGCTAGACTAGACAATCAGTAGTTGGCTGTGACTGGGGAAGCCTCAGCACTTGGCTTTTGTTTCGACGAGACGAGAAGTGGTGGTACGTGGGTGTGGGTGAAATTCCTAGGTTTTGTTTTTTCGCTTAACGTGCGAATGATGGATTGTTTGTTGATGAGTTAGTGAAACGTATGTCGCGCTGTAATATACACGTATATGACTTACTTACATATGAGTCATCTAGTTTCAAAACCGGCCAAGTCACGAAAATGTAATTTTCTATTTTTTTTACGTTTTGTAATCTTAATAAAGGCATTTATTTGAAAAATAATTTGATGAGTTTCAAAACCGGCTAAATAACGTGTAAAATGTATAGGAAAAAATGCGATTTTTTTTTCACCAATCACACTACTTGGCCGTTGTGGTTTGGATTCATTTTATTTTTAGATACTTTTTGTAAAGTGTTTTACTGAAATCACAATTGAAATCATCATCATCTGTAGCGCTACAGCCCAAATCGGGCCTGGGCCTACCGGCAATGTTGTTCCAAACAGTACAATTGTACTAAATGCAGTACAATATGTTAGTACAACAGTACAATGCACCCAGAATTTAGTTCATTAATTTTGATTATTATATCAAATAAAACATGTATTATTCTAGTAATTATTTACTACATTTTTAAATATTTTATATAAATTTTATAGTCTTTTTACATTTTAGTACAACTAGAAGCGATTTAGTACAATTGCGTCATCTATTTAGTACACTAAAAAATAAGCTTGGAACAACACTGTCTACCGGTCATACCGAGCCGCAGTTTTTACGCTGCCGTACTGCCGGTTTTCGTAGTCAAATGCTACATTATTTAAAACGTAGAAGTGACTAGCTTATAGCGCCCAATTCGTCTTGAACCAAATTTGAATTATAATTTATCTTAATCTCAGTGGTATCAAGTCGGCCTGTGGATTTTGAGAACCCTGGTTCGATCCTCACAGCCGACAAACAATTTTCACCAATTTAAAAATCTACCTCTGTAGCTTCTTCTTCACTAATATCTTTGGGGGCCGTGATATGACGGCTGGTAATCGCACTTCCCACGAAGAAATATATCACTTACCGAGATCTGCTTAAGCAGAGTACCACACTCAGTAATACGTAGTATGATATATTTATTTATTTATGTTCTTAATCTTGTTGATGTCTCTTCCCTTTTGATCTCAGTTTTATCAGTCAAAATTAAAAACTGAACTCCTGTTCAATAAACGTAAGTTGTTATACGTGTTCTGTACCACGGGGATGAAACTGTTACAGCTTATTTGACAAAATGGTTTAATTTGCGAAGTATTCAATACATTTATTCGTGGCATTTAAAAAATCTTTGGATTTGAAACAGTGAGACTTGATTCTAATGAGATCTAATTTTAATTATCAGCGTTATCGAATAAGCCTGTAGATTTGAGACCCTGGGTTCGATTTCCACAGCCCACAAATAATTTTCACTACATTAAAACTACCCCTGTGGCTCTCCCACATCTTTGAGGGCCGTGATTTGACGACTGGTTACCGCACTTCACTTGTAGAAATATTTCACTTACCGATATCTGCTATGGGGGAGAATAGACTATTGTAGTGTTTAAAATAGGCATTAATCTGGTGTAAAATGAATAAATATACTCTTGTAGTGTTTATAATTATAATTTAATTTAATATAATAGAAGTAATTCTCAAACCAATGGCACTAAAAATGTTTACTTTATGTCAAGTGCAATTTACATTCCGAATTTAAAAAAAAATCTGTTTCATAATCAGTAGTATATGGGGTTAAAATAATTGTCATAAGTTATGAAACACCCTGTATAATTTGAAGTCAGGTAATTTTAAGGCGCGAAAAAAATGAAAGCAAAGCGAACAAATTACCCCAAACAATTAATTAATTTATAAATAATATCTTTTTTTTTTAATAATTTATTTACCAGACCAATAAATACTAATGTTATACAAGGTATAGTTATGTGTGGTGATTAGTTGTTAACAGAGTATGACTTTAATGGAGTCAGTGAGTTACACCCTCCGGTGACAATAATTTTTTATGAGTAATACCTATTTATATACATTTTATATAATATATATGGCCAACCTGATTCTACATCACCGCAGCCCAACACTCATGTGTGCTAATGGATTGCATGTATAAACCGCTGCAGGCGCATGTGAACACGTCAGATGCGTGAACACGCGCGTTAGAGTAGAAATGCCCGCCCTCAATCCACGCCCCTGAGGCCACCATTACACTAATAAACATGTGAAAGTGCCAGCCAACGATGTTCATTTTTATTTGAAAAACTATATCAGTTAATTGTTAAATACAAAAAGGCAACATATAATCCTTTACAAAAAATTGTATATTTTATATAAAACAAAATAAAGATAAGTTAATTACCGTTATTTTGGCAGTATTTACAAAATTATTAATGACACAGAATTTAATTTAGTGAATGCATCATTATTTCTTTATTTACTGTTTATAATGGTGTGTTAGTGGCTACTGAATATTAAATTTTGAATGTCAAATGAATAAATAAATATATCATCACGCCTTTACTCATTATTGGGTGTGGCACTCTGCCGAAGCAGATTTTGGTAAGTGATATATTTCTTCGCGTAAAGTGTGATTACCAGCCGTCTAATCACGGCCCTCAAATATGTTAGTGGAAAGGGAGCTACAGGGGTAGATTTAATTTGGTGAAAATTGTTTGGATTGAACCAGGCTTCTCAAGATCCACAGGCAGATCCGATACCACTGAGCCAACTACCCCATGATTAGTGAAAAAGGCGTGGTGAAATATGCGAAAGATTTAGGATTCAATGATGATAATAATAATAACTTTATTGGCGAATATTGAGCAATAGTTGTTTTTTTATATTAATCTTATATTATTTATAATTACACTACATAATTAATAGTATGGAAAAGACAGAACCTAAACTGAAAATATTATTAAATAATCAAAAGCAAACAAGATAAATCAGCTAGACATTTCATTCTTAAAATGAATTTAAGGATCTCAGATAAATAATAAAATTCCATAATAGTTATTGTGTGCCAGAACAATAATATTCAGGGAAGATTAATTATAGAATGAATTTAATTAATAAATGTTTAGTCATTGTTTTAAGGATTCATAATTCGTGCTCCTGCGTTTAATAAAATATAGCGTGATATGTAAATATATGTTAAGATTCTAGTATCATTTTAATTTATTTTCTATCGTGATGACGTCAAACCACACCCCTTTTACAAAGAAGAACTAAATATACAATCATCGTTCTGACAATGTCCCCCCAAAAATGAAGATTGATTATCTCGCTTAATACATCAGCACATTGCCACGTTCCACGTACTCCACGTTAAACAAACATTTCATCGCATCCTGACAGCTACCTTCGACAAACGCAGTTAGTTCCTTTCTTGCCATCATATTGGCAGCACCGTATAAAGCCGTCAGTTTGTGAGCGAACGAACAAATGAACTTCGTCCGCAGTAAAGCTTGTTTTCATTCCAGTTTTTTTTTATCAGTCATTGTTACAAAGTAACAAAACGATGTGGTGTGACAGTTGAAGTTTGACAGTTTGTCATTCAGGTAACTAACCGTGAGTAGATTGTGGTTCGACTCTTTTGTGCGTAGTTTATTATAAGTTATGTTGCGGAATTAAATTATGTTATTTTAGTAATTCTCTATTTCATTTTGATACAATGTACAAAGATATTTTTTGATTGTTCCACAGAAAACGTCAACTTTACGATGACAAATAAGAGCGTAATTGTCAACTTTTCATAGCAGTCGCAGAAAATAGTTATTTGTATATTAAGAGCGTAAAATGATTCTTTGTTACTCAAACACAGTAATTGCAGCGTGAGCCGAGGGCGAGAGCTGCAATAGTGTAAGAGGAACAAAGACACTTTACGCTCGTGATACACACATAATTTTTTCTTAAAATTATTAAAAACGTATACGTACTGAAAATTAATTCGTTCTGTCAACTGTCAATATAACAAGTTTCTGTTTTGTTTTTACTATTGAAATAAGCTCGCATTTAATATCTTTTTCGCGCGTTGCCATTGGAAACGCGCGCATTTCACATCTTTTTCGCGCGTTGCTATTGGAGACTTGCAAAAAAGATATTTTTCGATTGTTCCACAGAAAACGTCAACTTTACGATAAAAATAAGAAGCGTAATTGTCAACTTTTCATAGCAGTCGCAGAAAAATATATTTTTTAGGTAGCTCAGTAGTATCGAGTCGACCTGTGGATTTGAGATCCCGGGTTCAATTCCCAAAGGTAATAAACAATTTTCACCACATAAAAACTACCCCTATAGCTTCCCTTCCAATAACATGTTTGGGGGCCGTGATTTGACGACCGATAACCGAAATATATCATTTACCGAAATCTGCTACGGCAGAGTAATAGGTAAAAGACATGATGATATATTTATTTAAAAATAGTTTCTCTTTCTTTGATTAATATTTGGATTTAACTATATCAAATACTAAACTTTTTGTCAAAAAATTTGTCTTAACCGGATTTCTGGCGAAAAGGCTGAATTAACCTAATTCAGCACTATGGCCGAATTTTGTGTCAGTTAAATTATGTTAGTCTGCCATTTTGAAACTACGATTATCGCGATTGTTAATTGTTTCTCAAAAATGTGTTTTATCCCTCTGTTTAAACCACTCTGGAAGAGTAATTAGTTAAATGTACATAATGCTGGTACTACACAGTAATAAGTGTATATTAATTTCTACAACTTCGCAGTATCCAATGTAATTCTTATACTTTATACGATCATATGTGAACAGAATCGAATTGTTCAGTGTGAAGTTGTCAAAAAATTAGAACATGTAAATATCAAAGATATTTGCTTTCAATTTTGGGGAATTCAGAGAAATTTATTTTGAAATGTTTGGATATTCTACACAGTTTACCATCCTGATCTAGAACTGTCACTATGCCATAAATGTCCTGTGATTTTGTTTGTTTATATTTACTTCCTGTTTTCTTGGACGATTTTGTTGGCTGTTTTATTTGGTTTTATTAAATTTAATAATGTAGACTAAGGAAAACAAAAACCTATATTAATATTAAAATATGCTGAATACAAAATCGTATCAACATAAAAAATTAAAAGGATATAAATTTTAATTCGAGTGTTCTTTGAAATAAATATACGAGCAGAATTTTTGAAATTTAATCGACGAAATCAACAAATATTATTGACTCATTTTCAAAAAATCTGTTTTATATTTATAAGAAATTAAAGTATGGAGTAGATGGCTCAGTGGTATCGAGTCGGCCTGTGGATCTTGAGAACCCTGGTTCGATCCCCACAGCCGACAAACAATTTTCACCAATTTAAATCTACCCCTGTGGCTCCCCCTCCACTAATATCTTTGGGGGGCGTGATTTGACGGCTGGTAACTGCACTTCACGCGAAGCAATATATCACTTACCAAGATCTGCTTAGACAGAGTGTCACACCCAGTAATGGGTAAAAGGCGTGATGATATATTTATATTTAAGTAATTAAAGTATGTTGGTATACACTTGTACAAATATTTTTTAAATATTATGATCGTGTAAGATGAACTACATTTGATGCAAAGTAGAAATTAAACAAGAAATACATGTAAATTTATTACTTGAAGTACCGCCATAACCGCAAACTATAATAAAAGTTTACTTTACTTTATTACTAATTCAACGAACGAGGTACATGGTTCAAATCTGATCGTTAAAGGCGTTCCTTATTGTAGCGCCTCCCTATGTAACCGCAGAAGAAGGGCCGTAAGCATGCAACGCCCCAATCAAACAATAAAAATGTGAAATACAAAAAGGGACAAATCATAAATGTACCGTTTCAACAAAGTGGGGTCTTTTAAAAATAATATTATTTTTGTTTATAATTCACTTATGACCTGTTGTATCACCGTCCCTTTAATATCAAGTGTTACTTAAGTAAAAAAAATCAAATCTAATTATTGACTGCAATGTTTATGAATGCATTTGACATTATTTCTCGATACGATATTGGGTTTCTTAAGTTATTTGTTTTACAATTGTGGTTTTCCCTCCAATATCTTTAGGGGCCGAATTTGACAGCTGGTAACTGCACTTCACGCGCATAAATATGTTACTTATCGAGATCTGCTATGGCAGAGTGATACATCCACTAATGAATAGACGGCGGGTCATATATAATTTTTTTTTAATTGTAAAAATTAAACATTTATTATTTCCGCACAGTTCTCAATACGTTGCTGCAATGCTGCGACAGTTTTTGGTTTATTTTGATTGTCATAGACTAAAGATTTTAAATGGCCACATAAATAAAAATCCAATGGATTAAGTTCTGGTGACCTAGGAGGCCATGATACATTAAAGTTTCGTGCAGAGGTATAGAAACATCCAGTATATATATATAAATATAAAGTGTGGTTACCATCCGTCAAATCACGGCTCCCAAAGATGTTAATGTTAATGTTAGAGAAGAGGGAGTCACAGGGGTAGATTTAATTTGGTGAAAATTGTTTGTCGGCTGTGGAGATCGATCCAGGGTTCTCAAGATGCACAGGGCGACTCGATACCACTGAGCCACGTACGTACAGTGAGTAATTGATTTCAAAGAATGTATGTTGCGTTCACAGCTATCCAATTAGTAATTACATTTAGCAATTATAATTAATAGTCTTTGTATACTATATGTCAAATAATATTAGCATTTACACCGACAAAATTATGACATTGTTTGTAAGTAAAACATTTGCAAACTTTACAATTTTCAATTATAATTAATACGATATATATGTTATTTTGTGTCTATCTTTTATAATTATCTAAGATTTTCAATTTTTTGTTTTTATCGCTAATAATTTAAATGTCAATTAGAACTTTATAAAATTACACTATTTAAAAAACATAAATAAATAAATATATCATCACGCCTTTTACCCTTTACTGGGTGTGGCAATCTGCCGTAGCAGATCTCAGTAAGTGATATATTTCTTCGCGTGAAGTGCGGTTACCAGCCGTCAAATCACGGCCCCCAAAGATGTTAGTGGAGGGGGAGCCACAGGGGTAAATTTAAATTGGTGAAAATTGTTTGTCGGCTGTGGGGATCGAACAAGGGTTCTCAAAATCCACAGGCCGACTCGATACCACTGAGCCACCTACCCTATTAGAAAACATGGAGTTGATATTAATTCAAATAGACTCTATTTTTTAATTATTTGTTTGTTTTTTATGTTCCTTTTTAAAGTTCTCATAATTCAAATGATTATTCATAGTAACAATATCTGTTATCATTTTACTGCGATACCTAGGTTACTTCTACATTGAGTAAATTCTTATTCTTGTTACAGTGATTCCCAGTGGAGTGGTACCACTGGTTATGGCAGCGCGAGCGCGGAGAGGGATTAGGTCGCAGGTCTGTTGTTCAACTGTCACATTGGTGAGTACATACATGTATATTGTATTGTTAATAAGTTGTTTGTACATATTTAAACATTTTTATTTGAAACATTTAGAAAATAATAATTTAGATATGTTTGCCAGTGCAAATATAAGCTTCTGCTTAAAATTATTAAACGCATACTAAAAATTAGCGTACGCGAGCTGAAGGCATCTAGCGGCGATAACACAAACTAAGACTGATGCAGCAAACATAAATCTAGTGGAAGGGGTATTGAAGTTACTGTGATCTTATTGGTCAAATTTGATATATTTTAATTTAGTTCGCATATTTTCCGTAGTTTATTTACTTTTTTCCCGTTGGTTTCATTCAAACATTTTAGTTTTACAACATAAAAATATTTTGGAACAAATTTAGAGCATGTACGAGTTTGTATATGTTAGAAAAAAAAAATAGAATAAATATTCTGTAATTTTTCATTAAAACCATCATATTTAAATAAAACAAAAAGTCAAATAAATGTCCAATAAGAGCGAAACGCGTCTATGCTTACTAACTGTGCTGACCGGCCTTCAAGAATTATACTTAATAGGTTGACTTGGAGGCTGAAATTTTGTGGAACTTAGAAAAGTTATTAATTTGATTTTTACAATCATATTTGCTTATTAAAGTTAAAACCCATTTAGAGAAAACACTGTAGCGCTCCTGTTCTAGATTCAGATCAAATAATTGTACGTTGAAATGCTACAACGCACAAACTCAGAATCGCAAAGAAATAAAAAATATCTACTTTTGTTACACAAATTTCCAATTTCAAAATATGCTGGACTAGAACATTACTGCCATCTAGAAAAGTTTGACATAAACCTGTCATTCGAAATAAATATCTACATATAGTTCGGCAACTGTCGGAGCTTTCCGGATAATATAGCGATCCCTATCCAAGTCTTTTAATTTACTCAGTTGTGTCTTTGAATAAGGTCGAAAAAGGTGTTAATAATTACACAAACATATTTTTGTGTTAATATTGTTTAATTTGAGTTTATTTTAAATTGTGTACATTTAATCTGACTCTTGGTAAGTTGATCTTTATTATGCCTACTTTTAAATCAAAGAAAAGATTTTAATACTTACATTCTGTCGATTTTATTGTGAAAATTAATTATTAAAAAGTATGCTATGAGGGTATTATATCAAACAGTATTTAACACTTAAAGTAATAATTCTTAATTAAAAAAAATAAATTATTCTATTCATTCAGGATCCGATTAGAAATTATACTACTATGTTTAATAAAAATTTTAAGTTTTGAATGGTTTTGCATACTGATAATTAATCTTGAATAAAAACATTTTACATTTTATTTAAACATCTTTTAACCGTTTTAAATTATTCATCATATTTAATTTATGAGCCCTCATTTATATTTAAATCAACTATAGTATTATTAATTAGAGATAATACATTTTTTATTTAAATACGTAATTTTTAATAACTCATTTTATTGTTATTATTATTATCTATATTTGTTATTTCAGAAAGGAGAATGCTATAATGTCGGCTAAAAGCAAGAAAATTGCGGTAAATATTCTGTTTATTTATTATATTGTCCTTATTTTTCGTAATATTTAATTTATAATATTCAAGTAAAAGTTTACATTTTGTTTTACATAAGTTATCTTAATTTAGCTTAACCCTTTATTTTCCTAACTTGAACTCCGAATCGGACAAGTTTAAACTCGCGCGTTATCGAGCTGTAAAATAGGGGACGCGTTCGTACTTGATGTACAGACTGAACAATAAGTTGTATTGTAATAAGAGACATTTTTAATTTAACAACGTCAACAGAAAAACAGTTTAATACCAAATGTTGAAGTAAGAATCTTTTTGTAATTTTATAGCAACCACTGTTTATTTTGGAATTTGAAGAAAATATGTTGTTTTTATTTCATAGAAAATTGCACTTAAGTTAAAATAGAACTATTGTAACAAAATTAATAGTAACTTTAAATATTGTAAAGTTTTTGTTTTTAGGAACAGTCAAACAAGTCGAAATATTATACTTTTGAACCCCTGAACGAATCAAAGAAAGCAAATGTAGCATCTTTAGGAGTAGCTGAGGTAGATAAATTTATACAAAAAGTTCAGTTACAATATTTAACATATATTCTTTCAGGACGATGAAATAAGAAAAAAATTAAAAGAATTTGAGAGAGCAATAAATTTTAATTTAAAAATATTCAGAAAAAATATGATGTTTCCATGTCGAATGTCAATAAATTATCTTAGCAACCTTATAATAAATATAGTTCCTATTGAAATATTTGGTTCTAAACATAATTTTAATAAATTTATAAACATAATTAAAAAATTATGTACAGCAAATATTCATGAAAATATTAGTTTTTATAAAATGCTTAAAGGATGGCGATTAGATGAAATTATGTGGGCGAAGAACTCAAAAAACGAAGAGAAAATAATTATTCAAGTAAGTAAACATACGCACAGAAATAATACCCCTTTTACCCATTACTGGGTGTGGCACTTTGCTGTAACAAATCTCGGTACTTGATATATTTTGCGCATGGAGTTACCAACTGTCAAAACATGGCTCTCAAAGATGTTAGTGATGGGGAAGTTGTAGAGGAAATTTTAATTTTGTCGGCTACAAGAATTAAACTCGGGATCTTAGATCCACAGGCCGACACGTTGCCACTGAACTATTTATTTCATAGCGTGTTTCTGTACAAGGTGTTTTTGTATTTTGGAAAAAAAATAACGTACATACAAGTATTTCGCATAAAATGATTTTTTTTCAAAATTCTAAATGTGTTCTTTTTAACGTAACTGGTCGACACTACTAACAATCATTTATCTGAATAAATTAAATAAATAAATATATCATCACGCCTTTTACCCATTACTGGGTGTGGCACTCTGCCTAAGCAGATCTCGGTAAGTGATATATTTCATCACGTGAAGTGCGGTTATCAGCCGTCAAATAACGGCCCCCAAAGATGTTAGTGTAGAGAAAGCCACAGGGGTAGATTTAAATTGGTGAAAATTGTTTGTCGGCTGTGGAGATCGAACAAAGGTTCTCAAGATCCACAGGTCGACTCGATACCACTGAGCCACCTACCCCATATCTGATGTTGTATAATGCATAAATTGACTTGTAGTGTTTATAATCATAATTTAATTATGAATATATTAGAAATAACTATTAAACCAGTGGTGCTAAAAATGTATACTTAAGAGAAGCCACCCTTAATTTTGCTTAATGTATTTCTTATATTTTGTTTGTCATGTAATATATACTTTTAATTTTTTTCCCAAAGTATAAAAACACCTGTATATATATAATTATTTATTTAAAGGTAATAACTACATTGATAAATAAAATTAAAAATGAAATCATTAGAAAATTATACATCGTTCAACACAGTAAAACTGCATACAAAGTTGAGTTCTATCCTAGAAAAGAATATAGAAGTTTAAAAGATAGGGTATGTAACTTTTTAATTCATGAAAACATTAAATCTAAATATAATTAAATGTTTTATCATTATAGGCAGTGAATGAAATGGTGTCCAAAAAACAATTAATACCATATAAAGGCACCCCAAAATTTTGTTCAAAACTTATGTTGAAGCCGAAAAATCATATGAAATCTTATAGACCCATAGTATTAACAAGACTTTTAAGGTAAATTTAGTTAAAAGCAGGGCTGCAAGGTTAAAAAAAATACCGATTCTAACTCCGATTTCTAATAATCTTATTAGTTCGACTGTGAATTCAACAGAAGTTATATTTGGTTTAATTAACTGATTTATTTGTCATATAACATGACTGAAAGTACAGTGATGATTAAAGCCCGGATATTTAGGCTCTTAAAAACACCCAAATAAGTAGGCATATAGGCCGGTAATTACTCTAAAATAGGCGGGATTTTAGGCAGCCTAAATGTAAATTATTTGTTTAAAAAAAATAAACGAAACCTTTTTCTAATATTGGTACTCGTATCTACTCTTCGTTAGAAAAAAATAATCATTTTAAACAAAAATTAACGCTATCTGAAAAATAATAATGTAGGGTTCTCATTTTATTAACTATTATGCAAATTCAAATTATGTTGTATACTTTAATTCACAAAATATTACGAGCAATTGCTCTATGAAATTTTCGGAAAGGGACTGTCTTCGGTCAGTCAGAATTTGCTTGTAAGTTGAAAACTTCGTTCGACATCACAAAATGTGACAGAGGCGTTCTTATATTTAGCCATATTGTCTAAAGTTTCCTCAGCTCCATTGATTAATGGCAAAGACACAATTGAATTGCCACGTAAAAAAATTTTTTTCTTTCGGCATTTTAAATTCACACATAAAAACTTGTACTTTAAATATTATAGGTTAGGTTGAAACACTTTGTTGAGTGCTGACTTAGTCAACGAAGTGGATGATAGATGGCGCTGATAAACCTTGTCTGCTCAATAAAAGTTAAAAGAGGCAACATAAATAGGCAAAATAGGCTGTATAAGGTAAAATAGGCACAATAACCAAAATATAGAAAAAATAGGCTGTAAGGCACGAAAAAAAAAACCTTCCATTACACGTAAACATATTACCTATGTATAGAAAAACGAAATTGCCTGAAGTATATCAAAATTTGAATCTAGGCAATTGCCTAAAAATCCGGGCTTTAGTGATGATGATAAATTTAACTTTAATAGCTATTTATGAAACTAGTAAGGAAATGAAGGTTATTTCCTTACGCATGTGAAATTTGCAGAACGAGGCATAGCCGAGTTATGTAAACACATAAGTAAGGTAATAACAGAATTTTCTTACGTGTTGCATACAATATTTTTTCTACTTCCGTTCTAGTAAATGCGAAAGAGCGTTTTTGAAATTATGAAATTTTGACATATTAATGACAGTTATAAATTCCAAAAATAAAAGAATAACACATCAGAATTCGTCTACCATGATATCTGTTGCTATGTTACCTCATTATTTCACTAGTTAAATAATGCAGTTTATTACCTAACTCAAATAAGTGAAATAAAACGTCTATTTCCTAACGTAAGTAGAAAAATTGGTTTAAATAAATAAAAGCAACTCGAAGATATGATAGTAATGTCAATTTTTCCATTTGAAATGTAATTTTATTTGCTTTTATTTATTTAAACCAACTTCAAAATTTAACTTTTGTTGGTGAAACTGGCAATATGATGTGTAATATAAATGAGAAAAAAATGATTTAAAATCGATTTGAAGTCGGTACATTTTTTTGTCTCCAATTCCACTAACCAAAATTCGTCCTGAATTTCGACTTAAGGGGTAAGGCCACTCTAGACAAGGAAAAAAGGGTAATTTTCAAGATTTTTTTTAACGAAATCTAAACGTGCTGCTTAAGAACTGTTTTTGGATCTTTATTTAGTGCTCTTTAAACTTTATTTAAAAAATTTTTTTAAAGAAAATATACAAAATTGTCGTCAGAAATTAAAAAAAATGGCGACTCCTCTCGGCGCGTAGGGCAAGTCGGGCGAAAACATTCCGGGAACAGCAATAGACCTGGATCAAAAAGGGATATGTTTTCTTAATCTCTGATGTATACTTTAAAAAACTACGAGCTGGATTTTGAAAATTTAGATTTTTAACAAAATGTCGCACGATTGAAAAAAAAGTTCATTATTCGGGACTAAATTTCTGTATAAAAACGACCATAAAAAACGAATGAAGCACTTTAAAAAAAAGCCCCCGTAGTTTTTGAGTATTTTATATCTAGAATAAGAAATAAAAAGATTCAGCACGATCCATCAATTAGTATTTCAGATTTCTTTTCGCCCGATTTTGAAAATATGATTTCGAGAAAAACGCGTTTAAAGTTTCGAGTCATATATATATATATATATATATATATATATATATATATATATATGTATATATAAATACTAGTACTAATAGATATATGCTTTTTTTTCCTCTGAAATACTTCCGCGCGACATTTAAATTAATTGTCCCTTATTCCTCAGGGTTTAAACTATAATTTAAGCAAATAAAAAAAATGCATTTTTAAAAAATTTTAGAGTTGCCTTACCCCTTAACAGCTCTGGTTGAAAGTACAATAATTAAATTAACTTTTTAGTAATATTCGCAAACGATACGTTTTATCTTCATTACGCAACAAAGGCGCAGTATTTGAACGTAATTTATATACTGCATGGCACAAGTTTGTGAATATATCTGCAGACAAGCCAATATACGGAGTTAAAATTGATTTGCAGGATGCTTTCAGTAATGTTGATCTAGGTAAATAAAAATATTGCAAAGACATATTAGAAATAATAACATAAAATGTTTGTTTCAGTAACAGTGATAGAATTGGTCAAGAAGTTCTTAAAGGTACATTAATATTTTCTTAAAACTTCTTGAATATAATTAAAATAATATAAAAAATATATCATCACGCCTTTTACCTATTACTGGATGTGACACTCTACAATAGCAGGTCACGGTAGGCGATATATTTTGCGCGTGAATTGCGGTTACCCGCATTCAAATCATGGTTCACAAAAATGTTAGTGATGAAAGAAATACAGGGTTAATAATAATGAGTAGTAAAGTTTGTCGGCTTCGGGAATTGGGTTCTTAAATCCATAGTTCGATGCTATTCCATTGAGCTATCTACCCCTGTATGATTTAATAGCGATTTAAATTATTAGATTTATTATATATCGGCATGTTCGGAATATATACTAGTCACTTTCAGCCGTTTCTAAATTATTTTGGATGAAAATTCTTCAATTAAAGATTCTGTTTTTTTAAGTACTTTTAAGTATTTTTAATTTGATTTGCTATATGTAAAATTTTAGGATTCCAAAAGTTGTCAGGATGCAATTCTAAACTGTCTTAATGGTCAAATTGTACAAGTTGATAAGAATCGGTTTTACATCTGGAATCGTGGTCTTATGCAAGGAATGCGATTATCTGCAAAATTGTGTGATTTGTATAGGTATTGTCTTCATTTTAAAATCCATTAATACTTACTTGTTTTAAGCTCTTTTCAAATGGTGCAATTTTTCATGCAAGTTTTGCTACCCAAGAAAGTTGCTTCGTTTAAAAGAAAAGTTGCTGCAAGAATTATTGCCTGACGGACGTGCAAGGTGCTGCAAGAAAATTACAACATGTTCTATAGTTATTTGTGTATTAAGAGCGTAAAGTGATTCTTTGTTACTCGAACACGGTAATTGCAGCGCGAGCCGAAGGCAAGAGCTGTAATAGTGTAAGAGGAACAAAGACACTTTACGCTCGTGATGCACACATCATTTTTCTACGATTGCATTTTAAAATTATTAAAAAAACGTATAGGTACTTAAAATAAATTCGTTCTGTCAACTGTCAGTATGACAAGTTTCTGTTTTGTTTGTATCCCTGGTAACTATTGAAATAAGCGCGCATTTAATATCTTTTTCGCGCGTTGCCATTGGAGACGCGCAAAAAAGATATTTTTCTTTTGTTCCACAGAAAATGTCAACTCTACGTTGACAAATGAGAGCGAAATTGTCAACTTTTTATAGCAATCTTAGAAAAATGTTCTTTGCGGCAACGTGCAATTTTTTAGTGACGTGCGTCATACTATTGCCAACTGTTCATCAAATACACCACAGATCAATTGAACGTGATTTAACTATTGTTTTGTGCTATTATTTAAAAATAATTATTTTGATAGATATTTAATTTTGTAATAGATCAATTAAATAAAAATGAACATCAATGTAAAATAAAATAAATAAATATATCATCACGCCTTTTACCCATTACTGGGTGTGGCACTCTGCTCTAGCAGATTTCGGTAAGTGATATATTTCTTCGCGTGAAGTGCGGTTACCAGCCGTCAAATCACAGCCCCCAAAGATCAATAGTTTATGCGAGAATCGTAAAATAAAAGCAACAGCTTTAATAACATTATGGGAACAACATCCTTTATTATATCACAGTTTTATGTTGGTACAGAATTAAAAGTACCTAGATATGTTGCTGTACCATGTTATACAGTTTTTTAAAATTTGCATCAATTTTCTTGCGGTTAATATTTATTGCCCAATTGCGCAACAAAACTTGCACGAAAAATTGCACCATCTAAAACGGGCTTTAATAATTTTAAATTTACAGATCCTTTTTTGATTTGTTACATTTAAAATCATTCATTACAAAAAAAAATTTCTTTCATCGGACTGTGGATGATTACTTTTTTTGTTCAGTTAACAAAGAAGATGTTGTTAGGTATGAACAAATATTGTTTAATCAATACAATAAAATAATATGTCAATTTTTAATATCGTTTTATAGATTTCAAGAAATTTTAGAAACTAATTGTTTAATTTCGAAAAATAAAACAAAAACAAATATTAATAATATCGATAATGAAATATTATATAATGGTAGAATATTTGATTTATCGAGTAAAGAAGTAAAAATACATATTGATGAAGATTTGCAAACATATAGGCATAAATCGAAGAAATATTACCAACTTCCAGATTTTTCAGGATCGTTTAGGTAAGTTAGTTTTTTTATTGGACACATACATTAAAATATATACAGGGTGTTATATTTTAATAGACCCAGCAAATATCTCGCCTATTTATTAACTTAGCAATTTCTTTCATATAACATGATTTATACAGTAACATGAAAGCTAGTTGATGACGGATGTACATTCATGGTATCATTTCCGGTTTATTAGTAATTAATATCAACTTTGAAATTTCAAATGGAACATACTATATTTTTTTACAAATTTGAAAAGTGCACCCAAATTTGCTTAACAATCATGTAAAATAATCCATATGTTACATTATTAAAAAGTAAAATGGCGGGCACTTTAATATACACCAAATCGGAAAGAGAATAGTGAGCCATGACTGTGACTTGAAATAAAACAATTAACTAAAACAATTGTAATTATTATTATTAAACGAAATAATATTTTTTGTTAAAATAATACAGAGAATAAGAATAAGGTACACTTAATAACAAAAAAATGAGTTTATAACAAATATTCAAAATTCTCAGCCTTTTCAATGCATTTTCTCCCAATATGACCACTTGATTTTTGTATGGAGCTACGTGAAAGATTTTGTTTGTAATGAACAAGTAATAGTATATTATTCAATGAGTAATAGCTATGTCTTGCGAATAGAATACTATACTTTATCTACGACTATATGTTATTATGTAATAAGATTTTACAATTATTTTTTATGTTACATTATGAATAAATCAGATTGATTAAATTTTTTGTTTTTATTTTTATTTAATAAATATTAACACTACTTAACATGGAATAAGTAGCCCATAATGACGATGATTTATATTTATCAGAAAGTTCGCCAAAATATACTATAAGAACATTTTCCGAAAAGGAATTTACATTTTTGTGTATTCGCCAATCCGTAAAAGCTTTATAAACTTGTTCATACTTTTTTTTGATTTTTCGAGCAGTAAATTTAAAAAACGTACGTGTGCGGCTTCTACAATATCTGGTGGAGTACAAATTTCACTTTGTTCGCTTTCAGAATCCATAATGTATAATCACACAAATTACAATATTATTGTAAACAAAAACGTTTTAAACTAATTTTGACAGATAATTAAAAATAGCGCGCTTCACTGCTTCATAGCATACTTAACGCGCGGCAATTATCGTTATTTTTTGATTGGCTATTAAAGTGTTAAGTAATGAAAATTTAGACGTGTGATTGCTCGTGAAGTGTTGAGTAATGAATTATGACTTAACATTGTCAATAATGATTAGTATTACTTATCATAAATTTCATAAGTAATGAATACATTATTTAATAAGAGTAGATAAACACATTAAACGGACTGAAGAATAAAAATGAAGTAGCAATTAAAGTGTTTCTTAATCTTATTTTCTGTATTATTATGACAAAAAAAAATTATTTCGTTTAATAATAATAATTACAATTGTTTTACTTAATTTCCGATTTGGTGTATATTAAAAGTGTCCGTCATTTTACTTTTTAATAATGTAACATATGGACTATTTTACATGATTGTAAAGCAAATTTGCTAAGTTGATAAATAAGCGAAATATTTGCTGGGTTTATTAAAATATAACACTCTGTATATATTAATAAAATAATCTTTCAGGCCTTTATTTGGTATTGCATCTCTGGGAATAAATTCATACAACTTTAATATCATAATATTAAATTTGAAGTACAACAGTAAATCAACTGTTCTGGAAAATTATTTCAAAGCTATGGCAACAGTAGCCCTTAAAGTGGAATGTGCAATAAATGAACGCTTTACAACAATACCTACAAAACTACAAGACTTTATTATGGGTGTTGTGAAATATTACATGAAGTACGTTAGAAAATTGTTAATTAAAACTAAACCACAACAAGGTGAATTATTATAATTAACTCTATATTATATCAAATTGTGTATTCCGAAAACGGCCTATAGTTACTTTAGTAAAATTTTCAGTTTAACGGTAATATTTTGGTACATAGTTCCTAAAATTTTTTAGTACTTTTTTCCTTATGCCTATGGCACACTGGTCGAAGAGCGTCGATGAGCATCGATGAGCTCTTCGATGAAACAACAGAACGCACTCTTCATTGACAAACAATAAAAGCTTCTAAAGTCGAGAAAGGGAAACTAAATTTCAAAAATATGCTAACGTGAAATGAGACACAAAAGATACAAGTGAAATGAGATACGTTCGTTTCATCGATGAGCTCTTCCATGGAAATAGAGGAGCCTCTAATTTTCGTCGATGACGGGTGCGTTCTGTTGTTTCATCGAAGAGCTCATCGATGCTCTTCGACCAGTGTGCCATAGGCATTACGGGAACCGCGCACAATTTACTAACACTGACATGTTGCGTTTCTTTATTATGGCAATCGCAGTTTGTTGTCGGAATATGCAATCAGTAATAATATGTAATAAAATATAATCTCTAAAAATCAGTTTAATTATTAAGAAATTTTTCATCTTTTAGACACAATGGGAATACCTAGAAAGGTTTTAAAGTTTATTGGTATTAAAGCCTTTATTTTAATTTTCCAAAAGAGATACTTACCATACCAAAATGTTATAAAAGCCCTAAAAGAATATATTAAAGGATATAAACATCCACTTCTTGGAAAAATGTTTAACAAACTACCGGATTCATTTGCTCAAATACGTAAGTAACTATATTTATAAAATATATAATGAAGAAAAGAATAAAATTATATTTAAATTTTCAAAAACTAAACGCTGCTTAATTTTTAAGATGAATCATCTAATCTCTTTGAAACAAAATATTATTGTTATTATAAGGGAAACATATTATATACTATAGACATTTTTATTTTAAGTTAAAGGCTGAAACTATTATAGTATAGTATATAAAAGTTGTACACTATACTTTTTTTACGACTACAGTATTGTTCCCTGATTAATTTATATTTTAACAATAAATTTGCCCTGCTTTCACCATTCCAATATTTGAAAATTCTAAATAAGTATCCTAGTAACGGCCGATTTCACCATCCAATGTCTGACAATCCTAAATTAGTATCGTAGCAACGTAACAAAAATTAAATAACAGTTCGGTTTTTATAAACATCAGTCAATATTTTGTGTTTTGTGATGTTAAAAAGGATATTGATAGCGACGAGAATCTTGAATTAACACCACCAAATATTATTAGAAGCTGCAAAAATAACATCTTTAAATTTATCACCCGAAAAATCGAGGAAAATATGAGGTAGCATATAAATCTTAATCATTTAAATGTTAATAAAACCGATACAAATTCTCCTAGTAACATAATATTTAACAATTGTCAAAACATTACATTTAATATAACTAACAAATAATAATAATTCTCTAATTTACGTCTGTTTTAATTTTTGCGCATGCATTCTTATATTCTTCATGTGTAATTTAGAAGGAAATTGCACCTGCATTGAAATACAAAACAATTTTTTTGTAACACATGCACAAGAGACACGTTCTTATTCCTTAATTTTAGAGAGAGAAACACTGCTTTTCTCCCCTAGGGAGAGAAACATTATGTTTCCATAGGTACCATGTTTCTCTCCCTAGAGCGATGTTTCTCTCCCTAGAGAGATTAGCTGTTTGCGGTGTTTCCTAGGTAACTAGTTACGCAACCCATATTTGAAATTTGTCCCGATAAGACAGTAATTTTTGTGCACTTGTTACGAAAAGTATAATATGCTTCACGGGAGGGCGCGGATATCCCTTGTGTGAAGTTGGCAAACCTCGACTTCCTTTTGAGCCTTCGGCCCTCGCTTACGTCTCGGTTTGTCAACTTCACACACGGGAATAATCGCTTGTTTCCCTCCCTTGATGCATAACATACTATATTTCGTACGATGCTTACAATGTACCTCATTTTCCTAGCAACAACACTCATACAATGAGTAGTTTTTTAAGTGATCGTAGGAAAAACAATTTATTTATGTGCAAATAATAATGGAAAATGATTTCAAAATTGTAATTTAATTTCTCAAAATGGTTTGGATGAGGCAATAAAAAATTCAGAATATTTATAAATGTTATGGTTTATACCATATATACATAAGTCTTAAAAAATAATAATGTCAAGCGGCTTTAAATTTATTTTTAAATATAGTGACGTTTATAGTAAGAACGACATTGTTTGTACATTTAATAATAATTCTGATATTTGTAAATTAAAATTATGTTTCATTACAGGTATGAAAAGAGTATTGCCACAATATAAATAGATTTTCTCTGGTGACCTCTTGAGAATGTGATAACATTTTATATGATACAATATCTTTTTATTTGTTCTTATTTATTTAATGTGTTATTATTTTAATTATATTTTTACATAATTTACAGTATATATTATGTAAATCATTTTATTGAAATTAATATAGTGTAACAAAACGTATGTTGAATAAAAGATTATTGAAACAGGTGAATTTATACTCGTAGAAGTGGATGGATTAATGTGACTAAAGGTTTGTTGCGTGAACAAAGATTCGAAGTATGATGAAAAAATAAGCTGAATGTGGTAGAAACAAAGATGATGTGTTTGTATGGAAATGTTTGACAAAAGATTGGTTATTTGATGAGTATTCTGTAAATGCTTCAAAGATTCACGGTACCCAATATGAACTGATCATCGTTGTGGTATTAGTGGTATCCAAGGATGTTATATATACGCTGGATAGCTACATGTATACTTTATGCATACGCAGTAGTGAGGCAAGCTGCGCTTCGACCGCCATTTGCAGTATAGGCAAATAAGCGCGCGATATTCAAACATTCTAGTGTTTAAAATATACAAATACTTCTATCTAAAAATGGGATCTGTAATTTATAAAGCGAATTTGGTTTGATAAAAGAAAATCAATTAAATATAAAATATTTTATTTTACAAACTATATTTAAACATGTGTATCACGTACGCGAAAATAATATCTGTTTACTTAATTGATGTCTTCTGCTGACAGGATTCATTATAATTTTTGAATTATACATTCCATAAGGAAGAACTTAACTTTTAAATATTTTATCATAGCTAGTATTCAAAATAATTTATGTGGCCTTTCATCTACTGAAATATCAGCACATTGCAAATTTGGAAAAACATGGTCATCTAATAAAAGTTTTCTATAACAATGAATTCTATTTTTTTAAATTAATTGTCATTATGATTTACTGAAATTATTAGTATAAAATGTAAACATTTTATCAGCTTCTTTAACTATAATGAAAACAGACTTCGACATATTAACAAGACCATCTCTATTAACAAAAGAAAAGCTTGGAAATACAGATGGTACAGCATCAGATTCTAACCGTCTAATATATGTTCCAGGCCGTATCAAATAGTCTGCATCCACAAAATGATCACTACAAACTTTTAAAGTTTTTGTAGGAACAAAGTTTTCTCTTTTGACTGCATTTCCCCATGAAATTAATAAAATATTGCTGTTTATAGAACATCTGTAATATAGTTTATATTATTATATTTATATATATATATATATATATATATATATATATATATATATATATATATATATATATATATATATATTAATTTACATTTACATATACACTACAAGACACTGGCATGTTGCTATTTACTACAAACAATATGCCTATAATTGTTTAATAATATAACAGGAAAAATAAATACTTGTAAATTCACGTAAATGAAGTGTAAATTAACATGTAAGCATATGACAAATATACTCTTTTGCCTATACTGCAAATGGTGGCGTACCCCCACCACTTGCCTCACTCAGATCACAGATGTCAGCCATCCAGGTAAATATATAACATCCTTGGTGGTATCTTCCAGAGCGTACATGTCCTCTCTGCTCGAAGATCATCGCCTTCGCTACAGCCTCGTCCAGCGTCTTGGGATCTCTGCGTGGAGATTTGCAAGATGCTGTCTCGTATGTATCCTGGACTGGATCCGTTTTATCTAGAGCGCCACATCAAGAAAGTTGGATCAGGCAGTAGCCAAAGCGAGAATATGTACACTCTGGCAGATAGTACCCTGAGACCGTGAGCCCACAATGAGGACCAGTTCATATATAATGATCAGTATTTGTTTAATGTTATTATTTTAGGAAAACTGTTTCTTTATATATATATATATATATATATATATATATTATTTATTATTATTTACATACATAAATATTATTTTTTATACATGAAAATGTGTAAAAGTATTGATTTTGAAAGAATTTTCTTTGAATAGTAACTAGATATTTTTTAATGATAACGCTAAGATATTGTTAGCTAGTGTCAGTTATATTTTTAATTGTTAAACCTTCCGGAATTATTTTGGCCAAAAATATTTCAAGTAAAAGTTGGATAAAAATAAATGTTATAACATGTATTTTTGTCCTAAAAAATTTATGTCTGTACAAAAATGAAAATGAATCTCCCTTAATAGTTTGTTTTTACTAGCGGTCATTATATTGAATTTAGTACTGGTGAATGAGGGCTAGAGGGCGAGTTATTGGATATCTGGATTAGATTCCACCGTCATCTTCTACTTAGACCTCTCTCTAGTACCAACTAGTTGTGCCATGACCGTTAACCTCTGGCGTCGGCTGTCGTCCACTGACCGTTGTGCTCGAGGTGGATGATGCGTTTCTTGTGGATTCGACTGCTACTGGAAGGTAGGAAGGAAGCCTTGTTTATTATCGATTAGCTAAACAAAAGTTAGCGGTTTCAATAAAATACGATTATGTCTGAGTAATTGGGATTAAGTTGCATATCTAATTAGTAATTGCAAATAGCAATTACAATTACAATTAATAGTAACTGTTTATTCTTTCTTTTAGGCGAAATCGAAGAGAAATACGACCACTGAATACTCATCCATAACGACATGAAACCCTTCGTTGAAGAACTATAACAAGAGATTGGAACCTGCAGAACAGGAGTCGAGGAATTTAAACAGAATGAGCCTCGTCAGAGAGCTAGCTCTAGAAGTGCAAGCGAAGTGCCTCTACAGCGACTACTGACGCACGCCCAGGTACTTTTCTTTAAATACATTCTGTCAAAGAGAGTGGTTCTTCTGTTTTTCAATTTGAAACATTAGTCATTGCTGCCATGCTCTTATTGCATTTCTTTTCTAATTGTAATAGTTAGTTTGGCATTAGTACTGATCGATATTTTAAACAAATCATTAGAAATACTTGGATTGCTGGTGTTGGCTCAGATAAATAAATTGAAAATAAATAATCTTCAGAAACAAGCGCAGTGTACAGGAGCGAATGGATGAATGTTTGTTGTGTGTTGATGGATTTTGGTTGTGAGAAAAGAAAGAGTTTGTATGGAGGAAGTGTTAATGTGGTCGAATCGAGTATCGTGTGTCAGGATGAGAATGTTGACGGGTTCGTGCTACCCCATTTAATGGGATATAGCGTGATGTTATGTATGTATGTAAAATAAATAATGTTTTTTTTTTTATTTCAGACAGCAAACAATGTGATGATGAAGAGAATGGATTAATCTTCTTCTACGTGGCAGATCAGAAACATTTGCATTATGTGGCGATGTTTATTGTCAATACTCTAGTACGTGTTCAACTGTGACTTGGAGCCGGAATCAGACGGAAAATCTGGAAGCTCCGTGCACGGAAATGTTTTGGCATTGGTGAGAAAGTTATTTATAAATAAAATCACGCCTTTTACTCATTACTGGGAAATGAGCAAAAAATAAATTATTCACGTATAAACGTTTCACGTTTTAAATTAGTTTACTAACAATAACAATAATAATTTATAATAATTAATTAATTAAAAAAAAGAAGTAAAATGAGAAATATTTTATTTGAAATGTAGATTTGTAAATATATGTTGTAACACAGTGGTAATCAATTAGAAGCTAATGAATTAGTCGCCCGAGTCATCATGCAACGAGCTCGAGCTGCGCACTTGCAAACAAAACACTGACCAGATATGGTGTTCGTACCACATCTTTTGCAAGTGTAAGAAAAATGTTATTTTTTCATTATTTCACTTGAAAATAATCATGGTAGTAGGTTTGTTAGTTATTGAAACGTTTTGATACATTTTCAGTTAGTATTAAGGGTGAGCAACTATATTTCTATTACTTTTATTACAAGTATTTTTTCTTTTTACTAGCGGTCATTGTATTTTGTAAATAAAGTTAATCAAATACTTTTACCCTTTTGGGTAATTGTTTCCAATATTTAAAATATAACAGTTTTAAAAGTTTTCTTAACAATATTTAAATTTGATTGTAGCTATTTATCATCATTTAAAACAATGACATACAAATTTCACCACTAACAACCCAATAATGGGTAAAAGATGTGATAATATAATTATACTTTCAATTAATTAATTAATTAATTACAACATCCTAACACAAGACACATTGCTTTTAAAATTTATTTCTACTCGACTGATTTTTGAAAAACTTGATATGTTTGACACCCACTCTGTGCTGTAAGAAATCTACCGAGAATCTGAACCGAGGAACCACCAATGGAGATGATGACCCCGGGGACTTGACGTTTGATGGCGTGTCCGGACGTTTCACTTCCATTACTTTTTCAAGTGAGTGTATCTTTTAAAATTTAAATTGGCTGTAAATATGGTTAATTTTATTATTTTTCTGAGAGAAATAATAAAATATCGGCTGAAACATGTACAATTGAACATTTTTTAAACGGCTGTAACTTTTAAACTAGTAAAGATAATTGAAATTGTTTTAAATTTTGAATTCTCCATCTTTTGAAGTGTATTTATTCATATTCTACAATTGCAGATTAGGCATGTGCATACTGAACCCTTTAGAGTTTGTTTCATTCATGAACTTTGAATAGTCTAATATTCTTTACAAAGTCTCATGAATTTTATATGAAAAACTTTTCATTCCGCTAAAATCCACGTTTAATTAAATTAATTGAAGTAATTTAATGAATGTAAGTTTGGAAAATGACAAACAATTTTCACCACTAACATCTTTGAGGGCCGTGATTTGACCCAATAATGAGTAAAAGGTGTGATACTTTCAATTAATTAATTAATTACAACATCCTAATACAAGAGACATTACTTTTTAAGTTTATTTCTACTCGACTGGTTTTTGAAAAACGATAGCCTTTGGAAAAGCGAAATTCCTTATTTTCTTCAGATTTCCAACTTTTTATGGTTTCCTATTTTTTTAACATTTGAATCAAATATCGTGTAAATTAATTTATTTAGTAAATAAATCCTAGGAATCCATTGAAACAATCTGCAAACATAAATCTCTACTAGGTTGCGACTAACTTGCCACTAAATTATCAACAGCTCTCGATGTCCAGGCCCGACGAGACGGGGGGGCAGGGGGGTAAAATACCCAGGGCCCGTGGAATTCAAAGGGCCCGGATGTGATGCTATTTTATAAATTGCTTTTAATTTTCTACTATTTCACCAATTTTTTATATTCTTTACTAACACATGTATAACGAAATGTCTGATACACGTTTTCAACAATTTATTACATTGTATAAAAATGACGAAATACTTGATCAAAGGCCCCAGTTGCAAATTTTAAATAAATGTATACACTATTCAAAAGTACATTATTACATTGTTGCATTTTTGTTATATTACTACATTCATTGTATACAACACACATTTATCGAATCTGCAACTAGATATTAGATAGTCATACAGTGAGTATACAATACACATCGCTGCACCAATTAACTCTTACCGAACTGTTACCATATTTTAGCCTCGATTTTAGTGCGCACAATAAATTTTAAATTTGAAGACTTCAGTAGGTACTACGAAGGAGTATTTATAACATACATATATGAAGGTAATTAATAATTATTTTTAAATGAATATAAAGTTTTATAAAACTATTAATACTTTTTAACTCTTTTTGTAGATTCTGCCCTTACATACTTATGCAGACATAAATTTGTAGCAGATAACGAAAAATACATTTTAAACATTAAAAATGAGTTACCGTCATAAATCAGGTGCTTTAAAACGAAAAGAAAAAGCTGCAAGGGAAGAAAACCAAGCAAAACCATACATATATTTATAAATATATTTTTTTGTATCTTATATTTAATTAATAAATATTCAAAGTTAAAGGGGGCCCGAATTTTTTTCCCCGGGGCCCGCTTTTCCTTTCGGCGCCCCTGTCGATGTCAATCCTATTTCTCGGAGAAATAATAAAATGGCGCATGGAAATCTGAGTGACACAGTTGTAACTTTTAAACAAGTAAAAATAATTGAAAACGGTTTTAACATTTTATTTCTACATTCCTTGAATGATATTCAACTGTATGTTCAACCCATAGTATACTCACTCTCAAAAGTTATTATGACTATGACTTAAAATAATACATTGTTTTTATGTTTATAGGGACATCACGGAACCAGTGTCATTGGAGCTGCTGCCATCCTGGACAATGTCACCCAAGCTTGTAAGTTGGTGCTCATCATGGACATTAACATCTTCACAAGACCGTACTATTAATATAAATAAATTTCTGCCTTATTAGAAGGCCTTCATAACTATACATTGATATGCGTTTCGCGTCGGGATGGAGCGGCCCAATGAGTCATTGATAAGTTATAGACATAATTCGGCTATTCGAGCACTGTGAAACCTTCCCAGAAGCCGGGTAGGTTGGTAGTCTGTTAACCGAGAGGTCGTGGGCATTGAATATGCTTAACGTTTTTGCTAAATTGTATGTTTTTATCTATTTTACATTACTAATAAATTGTTTTTATGTGTATAGGGACATCATGGACTTGGAATCATCTCCTGCAGCCTCATCATCAACTTGTATAATTATCTTAAAGCAGCTGGTATTCTTATCATCGTGGACATCATCAACTGAGTCAAACATCTTATCTTCAAACATATAGAAGATGATTGCAAACTCAATGCAGAATTTCAAGTCCGCTGTACACATCAACAATGTAAGAAAATTATTATTTTTCAATGAGTTCTATTTAATCGAGCACCAAATTTAAGCCTTAAATTTTTCATTATCGATATTTAAAAACTAGAGTCTACTAATCTGTTTATCAATTTGTACACAAATATTTATTATTCTTGGATATTTATTAAAAATTACTTGGAAAGATCGTTTATAATTTTTGATTATTATTTTTAGTATTCACTTAATTAATTAATTAATTAAAATTTAATTTTGCCTGGGTAATAATATATTTTTATTGTTTAGTAAATATGTTTTTGATAAGAGTAACACTGTTTTTATTTATTATTTTTGATAAAATTATTTCGGTGCTCATTTAAATTATTCCCTTTTTTAATTATTTGGGTAAAAGTCTGCTAAAAACAGTAGTAAGTATGTTGTTTTTAAATTGATAATTTATAATAAGCAGAGAGCGGATAAAAATATTTGAAATATGAGATGGATATAAATAAATTTGTAGTACTTTTATTTTAAATATATTTTTGTTTAAACAATTTATAACCGATTCAAAGCAGAAAATTAAAGCTAATCAAATCACTCTTTATCGATTATTTGTTTAAACGATGATTGTAATTTATAAATAAAAATAATGAAATACTTTTACACAAAATAATTGTTTCCAATATTTAAAATATTAGTTCTAAAAGTTTTCTTTATAATATTTCAATTTATTTTATTTTAAAAACTGGAAAAAAATGATAGAATTAATAATTTATCACTTAAAACAATTACGTATTTGTATTTAAAAGATAATTTATATATACATAATAGGTAATAGGTACTATTAAACTGCAATTTTGTACATTTTCAAATCTAATTTGTGCAGTTATAAAGCATGTGACATTAATCTTGTTTATTGATTCAAGTATAGAATTGTATGCTCTACAACATTTATTTGAAACAATTTTCTCTAAAATAATTTGGGGAGCAATGCATACGAAAAAACTGTTTTTCTAACCATCCGGCACTCTCTACGAATACTCAAAAAATAAGCTCGAGTTTTGAGAAAATCAATTTATATTACTGTTTTAAAAATATTATTTGTAATTGTTTCTAATTATTTTTTTGTTGTATTTGTTAGTTGCGGCAGCGAAGAAAGCCGAAGTCTTCTACTAAAAGTTTTGGTGATTACATCACATGCTGGAAAGAATGATCAGCGACAGAAGTCAACATTTTCTTTTCAAATATATTAGAAGATGGTTGCAAAATCAACATGGAATGTCGTCAAGTCTGCTGCTCGCAACATGTAAGAAAATTATTATTTTTAAATGGGTTTTATTTAACCGAGCACTAAAATTTCTGCCCTAAATTATTCATAATCGGTTCCCAAATAACTAGAGTCTGCTAATCTGTTTCTCAATTCCAACACTAATTATTTAGTTTTGTTATTGTCATTTAATTTAATCCGGGAAGCTTATTTACTATTCGTAGATATTAAAAATTATATTTTAAGATTGTTTAATATTTCTGATGTTCATTTATTATTTTTAATATTCATTGAATTATTTCTGGTCAGAGCAATACAGTTTTTATTGATAAAATGATTTCGGTGCTCATTTAAATTATTCCCTTGTAAAATTATTTGGGTAAAAGTCTGTGAATACAGTAATAAATACAGGATTGTGTGAATGAGGTAATTTTCTATGCATTGTAGAGAACAAGAGATCGTGTTTGCGATTTAAAAATGAATGAAAGATTTGCTTGGCTGAGAGATTACGTGATGAATAAGAGGTTCAATAAATTTGTTGGGCATTTTGTTGATTCGATTAGTGAAATATGGACGATTGATTTTAGTATGAATAAAAAAGAATATTTTGATTGAGTGTGAAGAGGTGGCAAGGGTACAGTGCGGATGGTGAGTTATTGTGGAATGAATCTCAGATATTAGGAACAGATGGTGTAAGGGTTTCTTATGGACTGTATGGTTATAAAGAAAATATTAGAGGTGATATAGATGAGAGTGATGTTAGTTTTGCATTGTTGATAATGTCGAATGAAAGATTGCATGCGTGGATAGGAAAGGAAATGTGGTTGAAGCGAGAATGGTCTGTCAGAATGAGAATATTGGTTGATTATTTGATTCATGTAATGAGAGAATGTGTTTAATAAGATATAGCGTGATGCTATATGTAATAATTATCTTTACAACATATTTATTATTTGTTTAAATTATATAATAACGATTCACTTTAAAAATATAATGATGAATCGTTATCATCTGTAACACAATACATTGCTAGCTATATATATTTATTATTGATAACGTTAGCATATTATCAGCTACTGAAACATTGTGATACAGTGACAGTTAGTATAAAAAACAAATTACGGATGATTAATAAGATTTTTCATTGTTAAACGTTCCGGCATTATTTTATACAAATATATTTCAACTAAATGATTGATATAAATAAATTTAATTAAATCATCCTTCAATGATTATTTATACTAGCGGTCATTGTATTTTATAAATCAAGTTCACAGATACTTTTATCCTTTTGGGTAATTGTTTCAAATATATGAGTTTTAAAAGATTTCTTTACAATATTTAAATGGAGTGCATCTTTTAAATTTGAAGAGGTTTGAAAATTTGAACTGCCTTTAGTTTATGAATATGAATGACAGTTTTTCCGTAACTTTAGATAAACATGTTTTAAAAACGGCTGTAATTTAGTAACCAGTCAACCGGGTTTCAACATTCAATTCCTCATCTATTGACCATAGTTTCATCCCCTAATATCAACCCTCCAGAAAAGAATTAATTTTAAAATAAACGTTATTGAAGCGAGGATGGTGTGTTGGGTTGAGAATGTTTGTCAAAGACTGATGAGTGGATGTTCTGTGAAAATTATTTGTGATATTAACAATTGGTTTAAACATGTAATTTTATTTTGCTAATTTACTATTCTTTAATATTAAAAATTACTTTTAAAGATCGTTTAGTATTTTTAATGATAGATGCTCATTTTAAATTCTGTTTTGCAGTTTACGCAAATTATCTGAATGCGCGGCATTCAGTCCCAGGAGTCGAGCGCTATGCCCAAGTTGTCCACGCTGTCCACCGGTTGCTTCAACACACTTCAGGAACAAAAGATGAGTAAAAATTTCGTTTATTTTAATTTTAATTCATCTACAATATGAGAAAAGAAATTATGAATAATTTGTTTACAATTTTTTTGAGACACAGCCTTGACATACATCTGGTGTCTTTTAATTTAATTTATTGTTTGATGTGATAAATATTTGTTTAATTGTTTTAAAAGTAAATTGCTAAATTATAGTAACGTTATTATTTTACTTTTGTTTATACTAAATAAAAATATTACAATTACAATAATAATTTATAATAATAATAACAGTAGAGTAATATTGTATTTGAAGTGTATGTTAGATGTGTATATGTTGTGTATGTTTTAAATTAACTTTTATTTCATTCATTGGTTGTGAGTGTGTTATCAAGTAGGTCGCTGCGAGTCTGCAACAAGGAAAAATGAACATTATGAAGAAGTTTGTGTTTGTTCACTTGCCCAACAAACGTCGTCGTGTAATTTAACTTTTGTCTGCCTTATTTAAAGGCCTTCCTAACTATACACCGATATCGTATCGTGGGCTTGATTTATAGTTATACTATAAGATCATATTCACGAGTCAATATCGTGTCTTTTATTATCCACTACGTACATTTTAATTTAGTTAGTTAGTTGCTGCCTTAATAGGAGGCCATCCTAACTGTGTGTAGTTCTTTTCGTGGGGTTGATTTATTACTATAAATCAATTTTACGAATTGATATTGTGTAGATCGATATCTATCGTGGGTTTGATTTGAAATCAACCTCACGAGTCGATATCGTGTATTTTGTATTTTCCACCACAAAACGCTGGTCCCACGTGGGGCCCCAACATATTTACATCACCAGGCAAGTGTTGAAGCGTTTCGTGATTCGGGTGGGGCGAGTCCCTCGCGATCGTGCTGCTGTGTGTAGCTAGAAGGTGTAAGCCGATGTCTTGGGTGGTCGAGTTATCGAATCACAGGAACCATATTGTCCAATGAGTCATTGGGAGATCTAGACATAATTCGACTGTTCGAGCACTGCGAAATCTTCCCAGCAGTCGGGTAGGTTGGTAGGCGGTGAACCGAGAGGTCGTGGGCACGGAATATGCTCAACGTTTTTGCTAACTTGACAAGCACGCTTCGGTTGCTTTGTCGTAGATTCGTAGCTAGTCGTTGGCAAAAACTTAGGTAAGATAGGGTCGGTAGGGAGAAAAAGATGGCACCTTTATTGAAGACTACGTAATCTGTGATTCTCTTTCAGGTTCTTCCTAACACTTGACCGATATCTTATCGTGGATATGATTTATAGTTATACTATAAGATCATATTCACGAGTCAATATCGTGTCTTTTATCTCTACGTACATTTAAATTTAGTTAGTTTAGTTTCTGCCTTATTAGAAGGCCTTCCTAACAACTGGGTAGTTCTTTTCGTGGGGTTGATTTATTACTATAAATCAACTTTACGAATCGAAATTGGTTAGAACAATATCTATCGTGGGGTTGATTTATTTCTATAAATCAATTTTACGAATTGATATTGTGATATCTATCGTGGGTTTGATGTGTAATCAACCTCACGAGTCGATATCTGATGTTTTGTATTGTCCACCACAAAACGCTGGCCCTCCGTGGGGCCCAACATACATACTGTAAGCGTTTCGCGGTTGCTTTGTCGTAGATTCGTAGCTAGTCTTTGACAAAAACTTAGGTAAGATAGGATAGATAGGGAGAAGAAGGACACCATCATTGAAAACTTACTGTTTTTCAAGGAGTATTTGTACTTGTTTCTAATAATATTTTGTTGTTAGGTGCGGTGGTGAATGAAGAAAACCAACGTTTCCTGTTGGTGATTACATCAAATGCTGGGAAGATTCATCAGCAACATAATCAACAGCTTCTCTTCAAACACATCAGAAGATGACTGCAAAACCAACGCAGAATGTCGCCAAGACCGCTACCTCCAACATCAATATAAGATAATTATTAGTTTTAAGTGGGTTGTATTTAATCGAGCACCAAAATATCAGCTCTAAATAATTCATATTCGATATCCAAAATACTAGACTTTGCTAATCTGTTTATCAATTTAAATATCAAATATTTGTATTTGCTATTTGCCATATTAGCATTTAATTTTCCATGAAACTTATTTACTATTATATTTAAAGATCAGTTGGTATTTTTTATGTCTAATTATTATTTTTAGTATGCATTTAATTATTTCAGACTATCAAAATATAATTTAACTAGGGTTAAAAATATATATTTTTGGTGTTTAATAAATATATATCTGGCAAGAGCAACACAGTTCTTATTGATTATGATACAATGATATCGGTGCTCATTTAAATTATTCCCTTTTTAAATTATTTGGGTAAAAGTCGGTTAAAAATAGTAATAAAATAAATATGTTGTTTTAAATCTATATAAAATAGCGCAATGGTGTACAAGGGAGAATGTTAGTGAAAATGGACAGAGAGTGATTGATTTTAATAATAAAATCAATCACTCTCTGTGTGATGAACGATTGATGCACGGTTTTTCAGTGGAGATTTAAACTTGAAAATCTGTTCAAGTTAAAACATAATTGAGTGTTTTTAAGTACATTCTGACATTTATATGTCCTAATTATTTGTCACAATTTTGTTGAGCAACTTGGTCGTGTTAGAAGACCTAAAATAATTAGAAATATAGTAAAACAACACTTACTTATATACTTAAATATATTACAATATACACTTTTCTATTTACTATTTCATATACAATTTAATTCTTTTATAATTATCTTTATTTATTATTGAGTTAATTTGTAATTATACTTATTCCTCTTTTTCTTTCAATTTGCACCAATTTTTAATTGTCTTGTCCCCATTATTTTTCTCTTTTTAAAATTATTTAAACTTTTGCTAGAATTTTAATGAACACGTACCTGACGTAGAACTTAAATTTAATCTTCTACATTATTAATATTTTTATCTTTGGACTAGAGAGCTTTTTAAATTTTGGCCTTACAGTATTAAATGAAGCAGAAATTTTCTCCCAACACTTTTCTTCTCCTTAACACAATACTTTATCAGTTTTTTTCATTCTATACATGTTTTTAACTCGCAATAAATCTATTAATAATTCAACTTCATTGGTGGGAAAATTTGCAGCTCTTTTAATATTTTCCATCATGTGTATATAAATATATTTCTTATTTTGCCTGTAACAGAATGTAAACTGAATTTCGGTAACCAAGGCAATGATTATAATTTTCTCAGAATCTCAAATTACACAACACCATAAAATTATTTTGACATTCAGTTTAGGTTCAGCTGAACTAGTTTAATTTGACAAGTTATAAACAAAAAAATGTTCAGGCTCAAGTTCAAGGTTCAACTGAATTGAAGTTTAAACCGCCACTGAAAAACCTAGCATGAGAAGTTTATTTGATGGTGTCGCGTATACGTCTGGATAAAAGTTGGTAAATGAGGGTGTATAATGAGGATGTTAGAGATATGTCTGTTGAGTAAATAAATGAATCTTTGTGTGAAGAGATTGAGAGGTAGTAAGATGGTACGAATGATGAATTATATTGTGGAATGAATCAGGTGTTAGGAATAGATGGTGTGAGTATTTTAGGGGTTTCTATGGTAGCGTAAATGGACTGAATGGTTGTAGTGAAATTGCAAGAGAAAATGTTAGAGGTGAGAATGATGTTGCGTCTAAAGAATGGCAAGGCTCCCGGCTTGAATGAGATGTTGATGTATGGAGGTGAGAGGTTATTTGACTCCTGATGATTGGAAATGCGCGCACGCAGTTATAGTGTTTGAAGGTATGAAGGTAGCGAGGCTGCGGTAGTGTCTGCGTTACCTGGTGCGGATGATGATGTTGTAAATGATTTCAATAAATGAAGCAGAAAACGATTTCAATAATGTTAATTAATGATAATGTGTTAGAAAAATTAATAAATAAAACCACTTAGTATTTAGTTTTATAAATTTGGCAATAACATTTATTGCACAATTTCAGCAGTTGTGCCATCGTCAGAAGGTAGATATGTGGTTTACAAACACTTATATATAGTACAAATACAAACACATTGTTAATAGAGAGAGGGACTGTTTAGGGAATTTCCTTTAATGACAACGTCTATGAAAGTTGAGTTTAGAACATCTAAATATTCATTCATTAGTTTCTTGTCGGCCCTAACGGCTTTCTTAATTTTAAAGCTTCAAGGAAAGTGAATCGATATCCTTTCCTTTTATATGTAGAACTGACAAATTACATATAGAACTTTTATGATAAAAATCTATCAAGTGTTTAGCTAGATTAGACTGGGTACTTTTGATCATATAATTATAACAATACTCTTTAAATCTAGTCTGGAAACTTCGTCCTGTTTGCTCTATATAAACAAATTCACAATCTTTACATTTAATTTAACAAAGGGTCTTTATTCATTAGTTTATTATTATTAGTATATAATGTCAAATTTCCTCCAATTCTTGGCCATACTACGATTCATGTGATTAACATAATTTATTTTTTATAAATTGATTTAGATCTAGTTTTAAAGTGTACAGGATAAAATTAATTTCTTGTAATTGATCTAATTTTCTTATTTATTAGCTTCACAGTGACTTCTTCACTGTAACCATTGTTTGCTGCAATATTTAAAATGATTATAATTCAGATCATCAGATAAATTATAAAACGTTGCTAGCTTTATATTACATGGGTGATACAAATTAGTGGGTTTCCTGTAAATACTAAAATTAAATTTATTGTTAATGTGTTCGATAGTAATGGCCTAGATATTTATGCTTTTATTAACTTTCACTTCAATGGTGAATTATGTATTTTAATCAAATGAATTAAGGACATTTAATAGTTGTTGCTCCTGGTGTAAAGGGATTAAAACATTGTCTATATATCTATACCAAAAATGTAAATATTTTAGGAGGTATTTATTGGAATTGAGGAATATATATTCTCAAAATTGTTGATGAATATTTCAGATAATTACAAATGTCACCAAAGAGCAAAAATAATTTGTTTGTAGACAAACTTTCAGCAAGTTTAAAGTTACATGATTAACTTCAAGCTGTTTTTAATGATGTCTAGAAGTTTGAAAATTGGAATGGAAGTAAATTCCCAAAACCTCCCTCTCTCTATTAACAGAGTTAGTTTGTATTTGAACTACATATAAGTGTTTCCATAACCAAGTGTTTTTATTTATTAATTTTAAATCACGTTTCGCCGAATGCAAACAGCTTCATTAATTGAAATGATGAATGTATTAGTGTTTGAGAAGAGCGATTGCAATGTTTCGGTGATGGATGATGTGAGATTGGAGATGAAATGAATGTGTTTGTATATTAGGGTAGTATGTGATCGAGGTATGCACGTATTTAATTGAGAGATTGAAAGAAGAGTATCAGTGGGATGCAAGGTGCTCTGGGAACATTTGTTCAGAATACGTTTTTTCTTTGTATTAAAATCACTTAATATTTTGATAACTTTATGATTAGTACGTATCCTAGTGTAAACGATTATGCATTTATATTAACTGTATTATTTTATTTATATTTAATTGTAAACATTTTTTAGATACGGTTGAAAACCAGCAACTCGCTGAACCGATCTAATTGTACCCAATTTTTTGTGTGCAATAAACATTATTATTATTATTATTATTGGTGTATGTTGTATGATGACTCTGAGATTGACATGAATGTTGTTGAAAGAGTGAGTATAAGTCAGATGAGATAGTTTAGGAATGTGGAACGTGTGTCGAATGGAAGATATGAATGAACTTTTATGAAAGAATTTATGAATGTATATGTATGTATTTATGTATGAAGAGTTGATGGTAGATTGAGCATGTGGTTGAAGCAAGGATGACTGAATGTTTCAGGGGTTCGTGTTACCGCATTTAATAAGATATAGCGTGATGCTATGTATAATAATTATCTTGACAACATATTTATTATTTGTTTAAACTATATAATAATGAATGATTCACTTTAAAATTATAATGATGAATCGTTCTCATCTGTAACACAATACTTTGCTAGCTGACAATTTATTATACATACATATATATTTTTTATTGTAACATTAGCAGATTGTCAGCTACTGAAACATTGTGATACAGAGACAGTTAGTATAAAAAACAAACAAATTACGGATGATTAACTAGATTTTTCATTGTTAAACATTCCGGCATTATTTTATACAAATATATTTCAAGTAAATGATTGATATAAATAAATTTGAATCAGTTTTATTTTAAATATTATTCTCAAAACAACTTATGGCCGATTTAAATAAAGTTAATCAAATCAAAATAATTGTATCAAAGTATTAATTCTAAAAGTTTCCATTATAATAATTAAATTGATTTCTTTTTAAAAATTGGGAAAACTGACAGAATTGATATTTACTAATAATAATAACAAATATATTTTAAGTAGATAGTTGACAATAACTTTGTTTAACACATATTTATTCTTTAAGAATAAGAAATAGATACCTATTGTAATAAGTTATACATACATCTTATTACAATATTCTTTATTCTTAAAAAATAAATCTGTTTTGAAGAGATTTATTGTGAATTATTTAATTTAAAATAGAGTTTCTATTGTTTAAGATAAATAAGTAAATAATATTATTGTAATTTAATATGTAAAAATAATAACAAATATGTTTTAAATAGATAGTTGACAATAACTTTGTTTAACACATATTTATTCTTTAAGAATAAGAAATAGATACCTATTGTAATAAGTTATACATATATCTTATTACAATATTCCTTATTCTTAAAGAATAAATGTGTGTTGAAGAGATTTATTGTGAATTATTTAATTTAAAATATAGTTTTTATTGTTTAATATAAATAAGTTAATAAAATTGTTGTAATTCAGTATGTAAAAATATATATGTTTTAAATAGATAGTTTAGAATAACTCTGTTTAAAACATATCTATTCTTTAAGAATAAGAAATATTGTAATAAGACAACATACATCTTATTGCAATACGTCTTATACTTCAAGAATAAATATATTTTGAAGAGACTTATTCTAAATTAATTTATTTAAAAAATAGTTTGTATTATAAATAAAATTTACTCGATTTAGATCGATATCTATCGTGGGTTTGATTTGAAATCAACCTCACGAGTCGATATCGTGTATTTTGCATTGTCCACCAAAAAACGCTGGCCCCACGTGGGGCCTCAACATATTTACATCACCAGGCAAGTGTTGATGCGTTTCGTGATCCGGGTGGAGCGAGTCTCTTGCGAACGAGCTGCAGAGTGTACCTAGAAGGTGTAAGCCGATGTCTTGGGCGGTCGAGTTATCGAATCACAGGAACCATATTGTCCAATGAGTCATTGGGAGATCTAGACATAATTCGACTGTTCGAGCACTGAGAAATCTTCCCAGCAGTCGGGTAGGTTGGTAGGCGGTGAACCGAGAGGTCGTGGGCACGGAATATGCTCAACGTTTTTGCTAATTTGACAAGCACGCTTCGTTTGCTTTGTCGTAGATTCAATTCAAAGATAGTGTTTGACAAACTTAGGTAAGATAGGGTAAGTGTAGGAGGAAGAAAGAAACCATCATTGAAAACTACTGGAAGAACAAGAAGTGTATTAATGTACTATGAGTGTCTGTTTCAGATTCATTAATCATCAAAATCCAACTATTTTATGTTACTAATATATTTTTGTTGATAGGGATATCACCGGACATGCAGGCATCTCCTGCGGCCTCTGCATCATCTTGGAACAATTGATATTCATACCCGTCAACATTCTGGACAACGTCACCGAAGCTTTGGAACATCATCTTGGAGCAGCATCATTGAAGCTGTTATCATCTTCTCTTGAAACTACGTCAGTCGAGATCGACAATTAGTTATTAATGTAAGAAAATTGTAAGATAAGAAGATAATTCACAACAATTCTATTTAAACCATATTTATTCTTTGAGAATAAGAAATAGGGTACCCATTGTAATAAGTTATTCATACATCTTATTACAATATTCCATATTCTTAAAGAAGAAATATGTTTTAAATAGAGTTCTTGCAAATTGATTAATTTAAACATAGTTTTTATTGTTTAAACTTAATAAATAAATAAATAAAATTATTGTAACTTAGTAATGTAAGAACAATAATAAATATGTTTTAAATAGATAATTTACAACAATTCTATTTAAACCATATTTATTCTTTAAGAATAACATATATTGTAAGTTGTTTGTGAAAACATACATCTTATTACAATATATATATAAAACTACTGTAATTGAAATGATGTTCCTGTAGCAAATAAATGACCACATTTTATATGTATTCTCTGAGCTCTTGCAGTTTACGCAACTTTGCTGCATCGGCATTCAGTCCCGGGAGTCGAGCTGGCTGTTTGATACAATGCTGTCAACCGCTTCACTTGTAGAATCACACCGTTCAGGAAAAAAATGTAAGTGATAATATCATTTATTTATATTTTTATTAGTCTAAAAAGTCTGTAGTCCATAAAATAAATCAGTATATTAAAATGAGAAAAGAAATTATGAATAATTTGTTTACAATTGAGATATACTTTTCGTACACCTGGTGTCTTACGCAAAAGCCTTTTAATTTAGTTATCTATAACTGGCCTGAATTATTGTGCTGGACTATAAGATATTCTTTCATGTTGAATATTGTTTGATGTGCTACATACTTGTTTAACGTATAGAGATATAGAGGTATCGAGGTATCGAGGTATCGAGGTATCGAGGTATCGAGGTATCGAGGTATAGTGGTTTAGAGGTTTAGAGGTTTAGAAGTTTAGAGGTTTAGAAGTTTAGAGGTTTAGAGGTTTAGAAGTTTAGAGGTTTAGAGGTTTAGAGGTTTAGAGGTTTAGCGGTTTAGAGGTTTAGAGGTTTAGAGGTATATATATATATATATATATATATATATATATATATATATATATATATATATATATATATGTATATATATATGTATATATATATATGTATATATATATATGTATATACCTATATATATGTATATACCTATATATTTAATAATATATATATACCTATATATTTAATAATATATATATACCTATATATTTAATAATATATATATACCTATATATTTAATAAAATAAATAACGCACACATATATTTAATAAAATAAATAACGCACACATATATTTAATAAAATAAATAACGCACACATATATTTAATAAAATAAATAACGCACACATATATTTAATAAAATAAATAACGCACACATATATTTAATAAAATAAATAACGCACACATATATTTAATAAAATAAATAACGCACACATATATTTAATAAAATAAATAACGCACACATATATTTAATAAAATAAATAACGCACACATATATTTAATAAAATAAATAACGCACACATATATTTAATAAAATAAATAACGCACACATATATTTAATAAAATAAATAACGCACACATATATTTAATAAAATAAATAACGCACACATATATTTAATAAAATAAATAACGCACACATATATTTAATAAAATAAATAACGCACACATATATTTAATAAAATAAATAACGCACACATATATTTAATAAAATAAATAACGCACACATATATTTAATAAAATAAATAACGCACACATATATTTAATAAAATAAATAACGCACACATATATTTAATAAAATAAATAACGCACACATATATTTAATAAAATAAATAACGCACACATATATTTAATAAAATAAATAACGCACACATATATTTAATAAAATAAATAACGCACACATATATTTAATAAAATAAATAACGCACACATATATTTAATAAAATAAATAACGCACACATATATTTAATAAAATAAATAACGCACACATATATTTAATAAAATAAATAACGCACACATATATTTAATAAAATAAATAACGCACACATATATTTAATAAAATAAATAACGCACACATATATTTAATAAAATAAATAACGCACACATATATTTAATAAAATAAATAACGCACACATATATTTAATAAAATAAATAACGCACACATATATTTAATAAAATAAATAACGCACACATATATTTAATAAAATAAATAACGCACACATATATTTAATAAAATAAATAACGCACACATATATTTAATAAAATAAATAACGCACACATATATTTAATAAAATAAATAACGCACACATATATTTAATAAAATAAATAACGCACACATATATTTAATAAAATAAATAACGCACACATATATTTAATAAAATAAATAACGCACACATATATTTAATAAAATAAATAACGCACACATATATTTAATAAAATAAATAACGCACACATATATTTAATAAAATAAATAACGCACACATATATTTAATAAAATAAATAACGCACACATATATTTAATAAAATAAATAACGCACACATATATTTAATAAAATAAATAACGCACACATATATTTAATAAAATAAATAACGCACACATATATTTAATAAAATAAATAACGCACACATATATTTAATAAAATAAATAACGCAC